>CM053325.1:43222986-44659829 GCA_028583605.1 Dastarcus helophoroides
TCTTCGACGATTTCTCCAACGCGGACTTCATGGAAGGCTTGGACATAGTGGACGCTTGGGACGACGGCGGTATCAAGATAAAATCGCCCATAAAACCAAGAAACAAGTCGAAAACTGCGAATAGGAAGTATCGGAAGCGACGGTCGCGGTCCCAATCGTTTGTCGATTTGCCGACGAGCTTAAAGGATACTCTAATAGAAAGAGGAAGTCATGGTCTAGGTCACCCAGGGGGAAGTCCAAAGGGGTAAAGAGGTCTACAGACTCTGGGAGAGACCCGGAGAAGACTAAACGCGACCTTGAGCGCTATAAGGAGAAGTGTGAGAAGGATAAGGAGCAGAAGCTGATTTCGGAGCGGCTGCAAGTGGTGAAAACCGGGTTGGTGCCGCCGGGTTTAGAGATGGAGATTAATATCACTGAAATCAAGAAAAAGAACAGGACGAAGAACGAAGACGACAAGATGAAGAACGAAGACGACAAGAAAAAGAACAAGACGAAGAACGAAGACGACAAAAAAACAAGAAGAAGACCAGAAAAGGACTGCAAACAAACAAGAATTGCATAGTCTTTTAGTAAATATAACTGAAAAAATGGGAGTAGACGTTGCAAAAATGAGAGAAGAAATGCAAGAAGAGATATTGCAGGAATAAAAGAAGAGATGGGCGAAGTCAAGGAAGAAATTGGAGAAGTAAAAGAAGAATTTAATAACAAGCTTCTTGATTTGGTCAAAGTAATACAAAAAAAGATCAACAACATCGAAAAGGCCACGAAGAAGTTGTTAGTGGACAAACTACACAACATGAATTTGAAAGTGTACCCACTATTTCTTGAATTGTCGATTAAATTAACCCAATCCGATAATCGATTTTCTTTGAAGTAGTACTCTCTTGTATAGGCTTTTGTGTGAACGCAATCTGTAGCACCATATATAACAGTACAACACCTCCTAACCAGGCAACATAATTCTCTTTTGCTGATGGAGTATGAAATTTAAATGCCCTAATTTTTAGCATTTCATATCTTTCATTTTTCAGCTGTGCATACAATTCTTCTATATGTCTAGCTTTTAGTCCGGGAGCCATAGCTGAACCTCCAATAATTAAAATATTTTCAGCAAGGAGATTCCTTAGTTCACCTTTCAACTTCATTATGGCATCCAGTATCATCGTGGTAATGCACAAATGATCATTGTCTTCATTGAAAAGTATTTCATAGGCTTATTCTCTGACTTTTCCGGATACAGTTATTACATCACTGCCACCTATGGGATACTTAACTTCGGGGCATGGTGTAATTTCAGGTTTAACCAAAGCTAATTGTTCACCCCTTTGTTGTTCGTAACAAAGCAACATCGAACTTTGATATCTTTAATTAAATTTTCTGGTAAATTTGGAATCCCGGTATTGTCACTGTTTAGGAGAGTCCTTAAATTGTTATGTATAACTTTTGCCAAGCATGCAAGATGGGTAAACCGTAGCATATGGGAATAACATTTGCTTCCTCATACCCCAAATCTAACACTAAAGCTGTTTCAATTGCCAGTGGAGCCAAACTAACTAGATAAGATGATACAACAAACACAGATGAGACTTCAAAATGCTTAAATAATATTTTGGCTAGAATTTCTCTAAAAAGTGTAGGACAAAGCAAAGATTTGACTATAATAATAGGTTTATCCTTAGGACTGCAAAGCGCGTGTTTGAAATAAATATAGTGAATAAAATCCACTAATAAATCAAAAAGAACTTGTGAGACTTCTAAGTAACTTGACTAACTAGCTTCACTGACTAACTAACTCGAGGGAAAGGTGACCGCCTTATATAGTTCTTGCTTCTGGGTTCTAGAAAAATCCAGCAGGCAAGGCTTATCGTTTGTCAAAATTTTTGGAACGCTTATCTGCCGTTTGTTTCATTATCGCGGGCGTTTTCTCTTATCAGATCTTTCTAGAAAATTGTCTTACGTACTAAATTTTACAATTACATTTCGTTACACTGCCTCCCTTTTAGGACTGATCGTCCCGATCAATTCCAATCAGTCACTTCGCCACTATATTTGCATAATCTGTTGAGGTGTACCACTTTCATCTTAGTCCTGGGGCTGCACTGGATCTTGTACACCAAGTCGTTGATTTCCGCCGAGGGTTGTATAGACATACCAGTTCGCCCTCACTAAAACCACCATGTTTTGCATTCACATCCTATCTTGTCTTCATCTGGTCCGTCGCCAAGTTGATCTTCGTCCACACCAGGGCATGCGTCTCCAATATCGTTTACCTCAAGTCGTTTACGAAAACCATCGTCTTCCTGGGGGTCTCCCTTGGTGATCCAAACACCAAGTCACACAAAAGCCGCAGTTCCCTCCCGAAGGTCACTTTTGCCGGAGTCTGACCCGTGGTTTTATGAGTTGCCGCGCGATAGGCCATTAGAACCAATGGTAGATCTCGGTCCCAGTCTGTCTGATGCTTGGAAACGACCTTCGAAAGATGTTCCTCCAAGTTCCTGTAAAATCTTTCCACCATTCCATCAGACTGCGGATGAAGAGGTGTCGTTCGAGTTTTCTTTATTTCAAGAAGACGGCACACTTCTTGAAAAACCCCCGATTCGAAGTTCCTTCCTTGGTCCGAGTGTAGTTCCAAGGAAACACCAAATCGACAGATGAAATTGTCCACAACAACCCTTGCGACTGTGGTAGCTTCCTGGTTAGGGATGGCTAAGCTTCAGGCCATTTACTGATGGCCACCAGGATGTCTAATGCTGGAAATGGTCCCGCCACATCTATTGCAATTCTTTCAAATGGAACTCTCACATTATACTGCTTTAGGGCCCCTTTGGTTCTTGTACGAGGACCCTTAGATGCAGCGCAGGTGACACATTTCCAACGCTCGACGTCCTCCCTGCAGTTAACCCAACAGAACCGTTTTCGAAAATCTTCAGGGTCTTGTTCATTCCTAGATGTCCGCCAGAGGTGCCATTGTACACCTCCCACAAAACTTGTGGAATCTTCTCTTGAGGCACCACCAACTGCAAGTTATCGCGCTTTTCCATGCCCTCTTCAGCACTCCATCCTCTACCTGGACGGGATTTCTTGAGCCCACAAATTCTTAAGAGCTGGACTTCTGTCAGACACTTCTTGCCATTCCGGTCTATCTCCAGCTTTCTTTCCATTCCAGTATCGGTCCGATATCAGCGTCGCTCTTCTGTAGCTCCTGAAGACCTTCAACAGTGCATCCGTCTTCTGGCTGGACAGACGTGACCCTTATATCCACCATGTCCTCAGGGTCTTCAACTCGTCTGAAGTATTTGCAATCCCCACAAGGTCTTCTCTCGTCCCGGTCGATGATGCACCTTAAAGTGATACTGTTGGAGCCTTTCTAACCATGTAGCTGTTTGCCCTTCTGCGTTCTTCATTCGGAGTAATCAAGAAAGCGCCGAATGGTCTGCCCTAATGAGGAATTCTTGCCCATATAAACACTATCGCAAGAAGTTCCTTCCTGGTGGTGCAATAGTTCCTCTCCGGCTTCGTCAGGATCTTGCTGTAATATTCGATGACTCTTTCTTCACCACCTTGAACTTGGGACAGCTCAGCCCCAACGCCGACGTTGCTGGCGTCTGTGTCTAGCACGATTTCTCATTCTGCCGAGGATAAGTCAAGATAGGGCTTGTGCACAAGGCGGACTTCAGGATTTCGGAAAGCGGTATCACAATCGGAAGTCCAGACATACGGAGTTCTTCCTTCCGTTAGTCGGTTTACAAATCTTCTGTAATAGGTGCATAACCCAAGGAACTTCGAGTATCGCATGCCACAGTAACCTTGAAAGGCGACCGCCTTATATAGTTCTCGCTTCCGGGTTTTAGAAAAATCCAGCAGATAAGGCTTATCGTTTGCCGAAATTTCTGGAACGCTTATCGGCCGTTTGCTTCATTATCGCGGCCGCTTTCCCTTATCAGATCTTTCTAGAAAATTTTCTTACGTACTAAATTTTACATTTATATTTCGTTACAGTTCTTTCGTACTTCAAATGAGCCATATACTTATTTAGTCAGATTTTAAGAGATCGTTTATTTTGTATTAAATAGGTTGACTCATAAATATTTTATAGTACATTACTCAACTGATAAAAAATATCTCAATAGCTTTTCTAATTATTTTAATTTTTCTTATTTGTTTATACTTTTAGGTTTCAGGGCCCCCGTAACCACCCCCAAAAGTATCTGAGGTTACTGTTATATCCTCATCCCTAGCGCTGGCCCTAGCGGACTAGACACTATGAGCGACTGTGTGTAAGGAACCCATTTTTCATAAAAAAATGTGCCAACATTTATTATTAAACTGATGCAACTTAATGTGATTTCTTTCAAGTCCCATCTGCATTCTAGTAAAAAGAATCTAATATTTTCCACTTTAATAAACAACATCAACAAAGTAATAATTACCTAATTACCATGAAAAATATTTCGATAAGATATCTGGAATAATTTTATTTACACAATATAAAAGCAAATGATTCCTTTCCATTCAATAATATATTTCTAAAATCAATAAAAAATTGTATTTATTACAATCTCTAAAAAAAATCATTCCGATAACCTTAAGTTGATAATGTTTAAACAATAAACATTGTTTGGAGGCCAGAAATTTGTAGTACGCTATAGGAAAGAAGTCTAAAAGGATAAGTAAATATTATTAAGATGAAATTGGAAATGACCTATGTGGGGGTAATGCCTGATAAGGAAACAAATATGTCTAATTACTTCAGTTTCTTCTTGATACCCCTGCCAGTAAAGTTTCACTTTTAAAGGTGTCGAAGAATGGGTGAGTTTACCAGCATTTTAATTTTAAATATTCAAGATAATATTTTAACAAATGTTCTCACGATAACCCACCATTTCAAACAAAATATTAAATTAATATAAATTGTATTCTAGTGAAGGTGATCAATAGATTTAAATATTTATCAGATTTAGAGTTTGGTAACCAGGGACCGGTTTCGATCTTGTTAGATCTCGTCAGTTTAACCTAATTGAAAAATTGTATGACATTTTTTTAAGAAAATTACTTTTAGACTCATCATTTTTTATCTATTAATTTGTTGCAATACTTAGATTCCGTGCTCTTTTTCATAGGCAAGATCTCCTGTCTTGAATATTCTTGTTATTATTTCCTTGTCTGCTGAAAAGTGTCTTCTCTGGTATGGTTGACATATTGAGTTACTCTGCTCTTCTTTATTAATTGTTACCCTTCTTCCCCCATCGTAAAACTCTATTTCTCCTTCTTCAAAAGAATTTCACTTCAGGTATGGTTGACATAGTCAGAGTTCTTGTAGAAGTCCACATCAATGTCCTTCAAAAGATTTCAACGTCTGTGGCGAGAGGGTGAAACATCAAATATGTTAAGTAGTTCCTTAACATGGTCCAGTCTCGAAAAACGAATGCTGACTCGCTGAAGGAACCTTGAAGAAAATAGTTATTTATTTGTTTACAATAGCAATAATACACTTAGCTATATTTCTTTTCTAAAAACGGTATTATAGTTTACATATATATATATATATATATATATATATATATATATATATACATATATGTATATAAAAGTAATATTTTTTGCTTTGATTTGTCGTAAAAATTTGAATTATATTTATAAATATGTATATTTTTTTGCAATTGTGACTTTGATCTCAAAATTTAAAGACACTTTGGTCTTTGATCTTTTATTTTTGAAATGGCGATTTTAATTCTGGAAATGGCCACTTTTGCTCTCAAAATTACCTTTTGTATGTATAATATTTTTCTACGTAATTCGAACATGGATATCCTTTTTGGTGGACATTTTTAATCATTAAAAGAGAAACGAAAAGCTGAAGATTTCTCTAATAGACTTGTAAGTTTTATTTTTATCACCTGGACGTAAAATTCGCCTTTAAACAAAAAATTTTGACTTTCAAACTCGAAGCTTCGATTTTTTCTTGAAAAATAGAATTTTCCACAATGAGTGTCAAAATTTTAAAACTAGTTAAAATTGAACTTAAATTTTTGAGATTAAGTTTTTGAGATGTCGGTGTTTATAATAAGCAACATTTTTTGAAAACTTGTAATTTTGACGATCTCTTACATAAAAAATTCTGACATAAAAATCTCAAATGCGCATCGGCCAAACCAAAAAATGTGTTTTTTGACTCACCTCGTCCGTAAGAGCTCACCTTTCCTACTAATTTAAAAAAAAAGAACTTACCCCGCACAATACGCCATTGGAAAGGTTTTTTATTCCTCTTTACAGACGTGGAGAAACTAATAAACCTTTTCAATGCGGTATCACAGGGGTGGTTTTTATTTTAGAAGAATTAAGAGTGGCTAACCCCTAAGACGAGAGGAAGTGGAAGGGTCCTTTGGCTTCTCCCATATGCATTTGAAAAATTTATGACAAAATTTTTTATTCTTGATATTACAATTTGAAAAACTAAAAAAACGCTGTTATATCATAGTTTTAAGTTTTCACTTCTATCGGCAGTCCCCATAACTGCCCAATTTTTTTTAGGTTGTATATTTATAGTTTTCTGGAAATTCCGATCTTTGTAATATAGCACTAACTAATTTCAAACAGAAGGTGGAAATTTAAAAATTCGAATTTAAATTGATTTTTCGGGGTTAAAACTTGGAAATTTGGAAAGAAACTAAACTACATTTAAAGATAAAAGTTATTGAATTTAAGAAGCAAAGTTTTCCCCGAGAGAGTTATTTTTAGAAAATCCGAGTTTTGACTTAACGATCAGTCTTCATCTCAAAATTTCCACTTTTTTACAATATTTCGATTGTTTTGTGATCATAGTTAAAATAATTTTAAAGTTATAGACAAAATTTCAAGAATAGACCCGAAATATTGATACCAAAGAAAAAATTTGAAGTTTGAAGTAGCAAGAGAAAGTAGAAGGTGTAGTAGAAAGTTTATAAAAATGCCCTAATTACAAAATTTCGACTCTTAGGAAAAAAATTAATAAGCAAAACATAAAAATGTGCTTTTAGAAATTGATTTCTTCTAATAGTTCTGATTAAATTAGAAATTATGTATTTTTTCCAGATTCCAACTTCTTTCGAACTTTCAGGAAAAAGTCTTTCTAATTGCAAGTTTCATTTAAAACTTTAGAAATTTCCAATCTAGGCGAAACAAATTAAACACATAAAATAAAAATACCTTTAAATACTAAATTCGAAATTTCTATTGATATATTTTATAAACTCAGATTTCCTCGTTTGAAATAAATTTCAACCTTTATCTTTCTAAAATGCCGAACTTAAACTGAAAAATATAATATTAAATTCAAAATTATCATCTTTTTCCAGACTAATGTTGCGGGTTTCCGGTTCGAAAATTAAAACCCCATGAATTGTTTCAGTAAGAGCACCTTTTTTGGGTAAAAAAGTTTGTAATTTATATTTTTATTACGAAAGTGCGACAAAAGTGCCGACAAAATAAATAAGGCACATTTTAAGCGCAGCCCCCCTCGACTGGTTAAGTTCTGTTAATTAATTCCTAGATTTTTTAAAAGGACACAAAAAGGTATAAAGTTGTGTCAAATTTCATTCACATACGTGTACACATTTTGCAACTATTAATTAAAAACTATAATCAGGAACTAACCTTCCACACCCTATACTCGGAAACGAAGCATTTTACGACATATGTTTATATAGACTTTTCGTCTTATTTTGGGCTCTAAAATACGATCCTGAATTTATGGTACTACTTTTAAAATTGCCTTGCATATTATACAAATAAGTTCGTAACAGAAAATACAGGAAACACTTCCTTGTATAATGGGTAAAGTAAATTTCTACTGATATTATAATTAGGGTGAAAGTAGGTACAGGCGAAACTCTTTAGAAGAGTTTCCCCTCTGGTATGGTGGACATACTGAGTTACCGTGCTCTTCTGTCTAAACTTTCTTATCCTTAGTACCAATTTTTAATTCAGAAGAGTTTCGCCTCTGGTATGGTGGACATACTGAGTTATCGTGCTCTGATGTTTTAAAATTCGCCTTTTCATTCTTTCATTTTTGCATATTCCCTTATATTTCTCTTTTCATTTATTGTTTCTTTTCTTTGTTCCTGAAGAAGCCCCCTAAAGTTGATCATGCTATAAGTGTCCTCTGATACTAATTATAGGATAAACATCCTCTAAAGCTGATCATACGACAGTATCCTCTGACACTATTTATAGGGTTAAAGTTGATTCTGAGGAAAACAACTCCTGGAGCTAATTTAAGGGTAAACACCCCCTCACAATTACATCTAAAGTACTTCCTTTCTCTCATATCTACACAAACACCTTCCACCTTTAAAACTTGGTAAGCACCCCTATTAGTGGCCTCTATCCCTCCCTTACAGCCACCCCTGACCCCACAGCTATTCTCATCTCATTATCTTTATTTTTCTATATTGCAACAACCCTTATACTCTCAGATAATTACAAGCATAGACAAATCTAAAACTTACTAACAAAGCTTCTTAATCAAGTCTCTGTCGAAAGAGACCACACCTTTGATGCACACACATTCACATCTAAATTGCGTACTATATTTAAATTCTTTCTTTATTTTCCAGGAACTTTTTCTTCCTTTTCTTCTTATTCTTCTTCTTCTTATTCTTCCCCTTCTTCTTCTTTTTCTTCTTCTTTTATTTGCTCCTGGTATTCCCCGTAGCATACTGTCACTCTGCCTCAGAATCAGAGATTTTCTCTATGCTCCACCTGCAGTGTTGCCAACATATGATAATTCATGTTTAAATAAGTAGAATTGTGGAACATTCATGGGATTCGCGCCTATTCGCGACATCTGCCGTATGATTCATTCCAAATAACAAATGTTTTCAGAGAGTTCCTTACACTACACAATTACTAATACAAATTTTACAACTCCAGTTCGCTACAATCATTTTAGAAAAGATATATGTTTGAAACTAGAAGCTTTCCACGAGATTGAAATTTATTACAAAAATCGCGTTTTATATAAGATGTGAAAAAAAAAACAGATTTGGAACTTTCTTACCTTGAAAAGCTAGAAAAAGTCAATCCTTATAAAAACAAAATTATGAATTTTAAATTCGGAACTTTAACGAAAAAACAAAACATTTAAATTATGTATGAGAAAAAATTTGTTTTAAAAAATTTAAGTTTTAGGTCAAAATTTCGAAATTCAAATTCAAAACAAGAAAAAGATTAAATTTTGAAAGCAAGTAGCAAATTTTATGAAATGTCAAAATTAATTCAAGTGGCAGAAAAATTTCAGAAAATGAAGTTTACTAACGAATTTTTTATTTAAATAACAAAATTCGTACTTCAATTTCAAATATTCAGTTTTCTCCTCGAAATTTCGGATTTTAAATAAAAAAATGTAAAAGTTCGAAAACTAAATATTGAATTAAAATAAAGCTATATGAAAAAGAATGTCTTTTTTTTAAATAATGAATTTTCCCTTGAAATTTCTAAATAATGAAGAATCTAAATTTCTGAAATAGTCAAAATGTTAAAAAAAAATCTTTTTTATCAAAAATTCGATTTTTAAACTGTTAACTCTAAAAAATGCGTTTTTCTTCAATGTTTGTCTTTGAAACTCGAAACTTTAAAATTTCTAGAACTTGAAACATTGATAACTTTTTTCTAAATAATTTTTTTTCAATTTTTTTTTTCAACATTTCAATATTAACCCAGCGGCGTTTAATTTTTTTTCGACATCAAGCTCAAAATGTTCACTTTTTTCTAACATTCTTTTATTTAAACCTCAGCCTTTTACCTTTTTACGAAATTTCGAGTTATAAATCAAAAATGGCGTGAATTTGTGTTTTGTTCTAGGTAATGTATAAGTATTAGAACAGCCCCTGTTGGTTCTCTATTTGGGCTATTAGAAATTTAAAAACATTTGTATGCACGATATTTTTTAAGTTGTGCCTCTTTTTTATGACACCTTTTATTTGGTCATTAAAAATGTTTTGCTTCTAACTCATTTTGGGGTCCCGATTTAGCATCTTGTACAGAATCTTTTAAAAGCTAGTTGCGGCACTGCATACGATAATTCAATCAATGGATGTATGAAATAAAATACAAGTCACTGTAAAATCTTTAAGGGAAGTAGTGAATAGTTGAGCAAAGCCTAAAATGTCTAAATGGTGGGATTGTACAATATTCATGTTAAACTTCACTTTATATTCGAGAGTTAAGTATGCTATTTGTTGGTTACAGATCACAAATTTGTAATACCAGATCACGTCTTGGAATCAACCTCCTGCAAAATGTGTAATAAATATCTGACCGTTGGACCTATTCGAGCACACGCCGATGGAGGAAATATTTGTGGAAGGTGTCTATATGATGAAAAGTTAGCACCAAAATCAATGTTTGAATTTGATGGCACTTTTGTATCAAATATGGAAAGTATGTTACCCATCCAAATGTTTGCATACATGAGTCATTTGAATACATACTTTCCATGCATCAACAGATACGAAGGCTGTAATAAATTGCTACCAATCTCCCTAATCAGAGATCATGAAATGAATTGTATTCTTCAAAGGTATTTTTGTCCACTATGCAATTACCGAGGAGTGGGTTCTCAACAAATCCAACATTTCAAAATCTCTCATCGCAGGAATCTTTTAGATAGAGCCTGCATAGAATTAGATCTATCAAATAAGAATAATATAAACCAATACTTGTACAAGGATTTCAGTTCGTTGTATTTTATGGAAGTAAATATCATAGCAGACGATTTAATTCAGATTAATATAAAAACGTTACCACCGAACCTAAGAATTAGGGCGATAGAATTTCGCATAAAGAACAAAGATTTATTGCAATCTTTTATAGCAATGAATGACTTATGGAAGTCAAATATAATTTGTAGTATATCTCTTAAAGATAAATTAAGAGATAGTATCGTGTGCCATTTTAAAATCACTTCACGAGTTTAATATATTTTCTGGATTATCATATACTATTGTTCTGCGCTAAGTTTGCCACTGGGTCAATTTGAAAATATTAGTTGATTATAGAAAGAGATGTCTTCAGCTATCTAAATGTATACTTGAAGAAGAAATGAAGTAGAGAGCATGCAGGAAATCATGGACGTTTGTCTGGAATGGCGATATTACCTTTTAAACTAATTTAATTAGCAAAGAATAATTTGAATTCGACAAACGTCAGAAAAAATCCATCACTTAACGTTTCTCATTTCGTTTTTTGGTATCTATACTATGTTTATCCAACAGATATAGTTAGGCCACTTTCCCTCAAAAAAGGAACAGGTTCACACGATATAATAGAAAACAAAGTCGAATAGAATTGTACAAAAAATTAATAAACCATTATATTAAAATTATTCTTTATTTAATGCAACCAGTGTCATAGTAAAAATATCATAAAAAAAAAATAGAAAATATATACAAATATGTATAAAAAGAACCTGCAGTGATCGGCAGTTACAGTAGATGAAAGAGTGGCGAAGGCCTTTTAGTTTACAGGTTGTGTTATTTTTTGATTCTCAGCTTTTTATTTGCCCCCTTTATAGTATAAGCCTCATAAACAAGACCTACAAGTTCAGCTTTAACTATGTTTGCTTCATAACGAATTTTTTTTGATAATCTCCAGTTTTCTTTGGGACGAAGCACAAGAGACCATCTTCAACAAAACTCTCCTTCGACCCTTTGTGTACAATTAGGAAGTTTCCATTTTTTTTCAAAGTACGGTCAATTATTATCCTAAAAATTATAAGACGAGCAAACAAATTTTTTTTGAAATATCTTTAAAAATGGCTGACTTATGGTTCTTTGAAGTTTAAATTTGTTACGTTCTCTCAATTTGGCGCTGAAAACATATGTGACGTCATAAAACATGATAGGGAGTCTGGATCGCCTAAAGTTGCCTTGTCTTTGCCGTGCTCTTTCAGTTAACACTACTTCGCTGCACTTTGCAAATCTTGTTCCCGTTGAAAACAATCGTTATTTCGCCCTAAATAATAACCGGAAAAAAATGAGTGCAAAAACTTGCTCATATAAATATTTTATTGTTGCTAAATGTAGAAATAATGTTGTCTATTGGCCTCCATGCGTGTTCTTCCGGATCTGCTACGAAACTATTTAATTTTACAAAGAAATAAATAATAGTTTTTATCGCCCTTAAACATAAATATTTTTTTTGTAAATACATCGTTCTTACATAAAAAAAAACCTCAAAACCAAACATTGATATCGACATACTGCATAACAGTCACATCACTAAATACATACCAATTTCTTCAATAACGATTACTATACACTAATCCATTTGGATTGCTCAGAAGACTGTTTAAACTAAAAACGTTTCTCACAGGGGTGATTTTTGTCAATTCTACACAGTGTGTCCCACGATAGAGTACTGAAGGAAGGTTTTTTTTTATTTGTGGTTTTATGAGAAAAAGTCGTTCTTTATAAAAACTCCTGCTTGATCTCAAATCACTGAAAATGACATTTCTTTTTCGAGATTTTTTGTACAGGTAGTTCAATTATTTGAAAATTTCAAAAAATGGCGAAAAGTAAATTGTTGTTTTTTATTGGTGTGATTTAAGATCAAGCAGGAGCTTTTATAAAGAATGATTTTTTCTCATAAATCCACAAATAAAAAAGAAACCCCTCTTCAATACTCTATCTTGGGACACAGTATATGTTAAACCTTCCATTCTTAACTCTTAAAAAATTCAACAATATTATTTTTCCTATATAGTAATACTTCTTCATAATTTCAAACTAACTATTTATGTAAGAATAATCAGATCAGTTTAAAAATGCCTAAGAAAATATTTACTTTGAAAACTTTGCACCCCGAATTTATGCACTGGTATATAGTGGATTATTTGAAAAAAAAAAGAAAATCCAGTAATCATTGCTACATCAGCTTTCGGTAAATTTTTGGAATCACCACGAAAAAAACCTTCTTCCATTGTCGATTATTTCTCGACAACAACAAAGTGAAACAATTCATTGAATTCACACTAACCCCTATGGTTTATTAGTTTAGAACGGTTTAGAGGCAGTAACAGCATGCCGGGTCGTGCCTAGTGACGTCACACAACATTTACCTAGTCGCCTGAATCATAAATACTTTAAAGTGTAATAACTTAGTCAAATTTAAAGATATTGAAATAATTCTTTTAGTAGTTTTTTAAGTTTAATATTTACTGTCACCTAACTTTAAAATTAGTACTACTTTTGATTAGTGGAAACTTCCTAATTATTAGACGACTTCCCTTGCACGGTGGATTCTTCAAGCCACTTGTTTTGCAACTGAATAGTACGAAAAACTAAGCTTATTCGGTCCTAATTGTCACTTTAAAAGTCAACGTTACTAATGACGTGACCGATTCAAGTATGGCCCTTTATTTATGGGAATGGTCCAACTGTTGGGTGAATACAGAATAGTGTTTCTCAGGATATTTATTAACGTTTATCACAAAAAAAGTTGTTTTGAAAAATAAACATCAAATTCTACGGTATTTTATTATAGACTAGGAGATATCCGCTTCTTTGTTTGAAAAAAGAGAAAGAGTGTTGGATCATCTTTGTTTGAAGAATTCAATTTTTGTTAAAAATTATAAATTATTTTGATAATTTTGACATTTTAAAATATTTACTCTTTTCAAAATGTTTATATTTTATGGTCTGATTCACAAAATTCCAACCTTTTCTCGAAATGTTCACTTAATTTTAAAAATTCCTACTTTTTCGAAGTTTTGATTTTTTTTTGAAAATTCCAATTTCTTTAAAATATTGACTGTTTTGTATTATATAATATTTTGATTTTTTCTTTGAAACTTTTTTAATCATTTTTGTTTTTATTAAAAATTTTCTTTTTTGGAAATTTCAACATTTTTCAAAGTTTCTTTTTTAATGTTTCAAAATATTTTGATTTTCTCTCGAAGTTTTAAATTTTTTGAAAAATATTGACCTTTTCGACCTTATTTTTGAAAATCTTACCCTTTTTTCAAATTTCCTATCTCATTATTAAAAATGTATACCTTTTTAAACCACTTAATGCATTAATCCGTGTCTGCTGCAAATTTTGAATATGCCCGTGTGTCTCACGAACGAACATATTTTTGCTCCTATTAGAAAAAGTATCCTTGTTACGCCACTAAAAATCCCTTTCTTTTCCTTCCAATTATACATGAATACTAAATAAGTGGAAAAAAATTAATGATTTTTTGACGGAAATATTCAAATTAATGTGTGCATTAAGTGGTTAAAATATTAACTCGAAATTTTACCTTTTTTACAAATATGACTGTTTTTAAACTTAATTTTTTTAAAAAGTTTCAATTCCTTTCAATTTGAATTTTTTGAAATTTCGACTTTTGAAAATATTGCGTCACTTAAAATGTTTATTTTTTTTAATCCGACTTTTTTCAGAATTTAGTACTTTTCCTTAAAATGTGAACTTTGTGAAAATGACGATATTTTTGAAAAATTTTTCTACTTATATTTTGAAAATTTCAAATTTCCAATTTTTTATTTTTGAATTTCCATTTTTTCCAAATTTTAATTTACGTTCCAAATTTCGCCCCCTTTACAATTCCTCTTCTCTTTAAGATTTTGATTTATTTTGGAATTTTTGAAATGTGTCAAACAAAATTTTCATTTTTTTTCCATTTTTATGAAAATTGAAAGTTGAAATATTGTTTTTTGAAAACTTCTACTGTTTTTTAAAATATCACGTCTTTTTTGAACATTTCCAAGTTTATTCAAACTTTTTACTACTTCACCATTTTTCTCGAAATTTCAACCTTTATGTGAAAAAATGGACAATTATTAGAATGATAAAAAAATTTGACTTACTTTTGAAAATTTTCAATTCTTTGAAAAATTGGATTTTTCCAAAATTTCGACTTGAAATTTTCGAATTTTTTGCAGAATTTTCGCTTTTTTTAAATTTCAACTTTTTTATTATTAAATTTTGAATTTTTCTGAAAGCTATGACTATTTTCAAGAAGCCAACTGGTTTCAAAGTTTTAACTTTTTGTGAAAACTTCGTCTTTTTTTAAGTTTTTTGAAAATGTTGACCTTTTTTTAGAAATTATTTTTCATTGTGGACTCTTATTGGTCGAAAACACTGTTTATTAATTGCATTTAACATTAAAATTAGATATGAAAAAAAATTGTTTTATTGATAAATTATGAAAATATAAAAAAATATAAAAAATAAGGTTGTAGCACTGGACATCGATGTTTTGCTCTCATTTAAGCTCGTCAGCAGGGCATAACATGGAAAGGGAACAATGACACTTAAAATGTTGATTTTTTGAAAAATTCGCTTATTCCTGATAATTTGATTTATTTTTTTATTCATTTTTTTGAAGAAACTGAGTTGTTTTGAACGAGCTGCATAAAACGAATTTGAAACTTTATTAAGTTTCGATTTTAAAGAGAATTTTAAAAAGGAGTATTCTCAAGTTTAAACTGAAAAGTTTCCAAAGTCAAAATTCCCAAAAATTTCGAGTTTAAAACCTGAATAAGAATTTTGAAAAAGGAACACAAAGCAAAATTTGAGTTTTAATTTAAAAATTTCTACAAAACTGTCTCTTGAAATTTTGAATTCAAAGGCAACATTTGGAAATGATTTCAAAATTTCGAGAAGAAACTTTAAAATGTCTAAAAAAAAGTTTCTCAACATTTCAAGTTAAATATTGGAAGTGCCGAATTAAAGCCAAAATTTCGAATTTAAAACTTGAATGTTTAGAAGGTTATATTAAAAAAAGAACTCTGATCACCGCCAAGATTTTGATAAATTCGTGTGGAGATACATTCATTAACGACTGAAGTCCCAACGCGTATAGGCAACTTAAAATACAATTGGGTGTATTATTTACTGCATACATTTTAAATGGTTTTTGATGCTTATTTTACCATCTTAACGGTTGAATTAAAAAAAAATTCTATTAGTGCTCACCTACGTACCGTAGTAAATACCTGTGTGACATTTCATGGTCCTACCCGCGCCGTTTTAATCTGAGCGTTGACTGACATTTACTTCCCTTTAGCGCAGTATAGAAGTGCTCTTAGTGTAACAAATTTAGTCACCAAATTAATTCACAATCAGATTTTTAATATTACTACTTGTGAAGTAATGGCAATCTTACCGCGAAGCAATAGTACAATAAGACTGTAATTAGAATATAATTTAAATTTATTTTATGTATTACGACTATATTTATTTTATGTAATATACATTACTCTGAATTTATTGTTACTTGCCCGTCTTTAAAGTAATTTATGCAGTGGTGTCTTCTTAGTGAAAGCTAGGGAACCACAACAAATTTTAAATTAACAAATTTTAAATTAACAAATTTCGATTTTAAACTGAAAATGTTTAGATTTTTCCAAAACTTCTACTTTATTCTTAAAATTTTGACCTTAATTTAATTTTAATTTTAAAAGCAAAAAGTATTCACTTCTAGATTTTTTTTAAACCTTTATAAATTGATATAAAAATATTGCTCCCTTAAACCTATAAAAATTAAAAAACGCAACATCACTTGCTACAACGCGTTTCGATAGCCAACTTGTTATCTTCAGAGAAATACTAATCAACTTTCATCTCAAAATTTCGACTATTATCTCGGGAAACTCAAGCTTAGATTCCAAGGTCAACCTCGATTTTTTTTTCCATATCGTGTATCTCTTGAAATTTCGACAGTTATAAAATTAAACTTTGAAGATAAAGAGCAGAATATTCTAATTTCCTAATTGAAAGTCAAGATTTTAAATTTATGGTTGAAATAAATTTGAACTGGTGATTTGTTTCAGAAAATTTCCACTTTAAATTTCAAATTTTTACGTACCTAAAAACTTTATTTTTTTTCTGACAATGTTGATTCTTTTCGCAAGATTTAGTCTTTAGTTCCAAAAACGGCAGTTTTCCACATTTTGTTGATTGGCAATTTAAATTTTTGTGTTTTCTAAAATATTCACTTCTTCTCACAAAATGTTGAATTTAATCTAAAAACTCGTTCTCGAAACTACTGGTTTAAATTTAAAATTTCACCCTTTTCCTTGAATGTTTGGGTTAAAACTTGAGTTTTTTTTATTAACTTTAACTTATTTTTATAACATTTTAGCTACAAATAAGATTTTTTAGTTTTTTTATAAAATATCGACTGAAAATAGTATATTAAACAACAAGTGTGGAAAAGCAATATTGGTAACGTTGTTTTATACATTATGTATAAACACTGTGTCCCAAGATCGAGTATGTAGAGGGGTTTGTTTTTCATTTGTGAATTTAAAAGAAAGTCATTCTTTATAAAAACTCCTGCTTGATCTTAAATAATTGAAAATGACATTATTTTGTTTAATGTTTATGCGGGAGTTCAATTATTTGAAAATATTATAAAATGACCTGGAGTAAACTTCGGTTATTTTTGGTAGTATCAAAAAATAATATTTAAAAATGTGGTTTAAAACTACAAAAAAAGGCCAAATTTCACATTTTAATTTATTTTCAAACATTTTTGCAAATAGCATAGACGCAGCCCTCTAAACATGGACATTATTGCACTCTGAGTCTATTTTGCTTACATGACAGTTGCTGAAGCTGTCCCAAAGTTTCTTCTGCAGACCGCTAGGTGGATCTATACTTAGAAATTTGGGAAAACTCCACAAAGAATAATTCGAATTATTGAAATAACATTTTTTTCAATCAAACTTGACAAGAAAAGCGAAAACCTAAGTTAATTTCTCATTATTAACAAATCAACAATAATATTTGTTTTGATAAGATTATTTTTTTAAATTCCTATCGCAGTCGTTTATTTTTTTCTCTCTCCAGACAGCACAAGATTCAGTGCCGCTACAAATTGCATTTGGGGACATTTGTATTGAATATTTTCAAACGAAGCATTTGTTAGGTTGAAGTTGGGTGTGCCAAACGACGAGATCTAAGAAGGTGGAAACTGGTATTTGGTTTCCAAATCCTGAATTTAATAAATGTTCAAGCATATCGGTTTGTGCATTAGAAATTGTAAAATAAAACTGCAGATATGAAATGCCTAGAAAATTATAAAGAGAGTTCACAGTAGCAGGTGGTAATACCTTTAAATGATGATGCTTAAGTTTAATCACAATGTTATTATAAAATAGCTTTTATTTTTTTGTATTTAACCTTGATTTGTAACCTGTTTTGCTTAGTTTTTTTAAAAAATTAAGCAAAACTTCGTGTTTAAGCATTTTTTGTCATTACAAACTGCATATCACAATTTTCGATACCGTCAAAAACATCAACAATTTGCTTTCTGCCCTTTTTTGGAACTTTCAAATAATTGAATTACCTGTACAAAAAATCTCGAAAAACAAATTACATTTTCGGTTATTTAAGATCAAGCGGGGGTATTTTTTCTCATAAACCCACAAATAAAAAAGAAGTCCCCCTTTAATACTTTATTGTGGAACACACTATATACATTTCGAGTTCTTTACGAAATGTTAACTGTTATCTCAAAAGTCGGAACTTAATTTGATTTTTCCTAATTTTCTCTTTAACCATTCAAAATGTAGAGAAATATTCTTAGTTTCTCTTAAAATTTTGAATTTTGACATTTTAACCGTTTTGTCGAAATTCCATATTGAAATTAATGTTTTTATGTACCTAACTTTTAATTTATTTTTAAATTTGGCTTTTTCTCTCAAATTTTTTGTTTAGAAACGAAAATTTTAAATTCTTGAACTTTTTTACTATAAATTTAATTTTTTTTATTAAAATTTTTACTTTTCTCTAAAACTTTCCAATTTAATACACCTTCAAATGAAACCTGGAATTGATTTTATAGATTTCGATAATTTGTTCTCAAAATGTCGACTTTAATCTTGATGTTTGAAAATTCGGATTTGTTTTTATAAATTTCGAGATATTTTTCGTATTTTCTACTTTTATCCCAACCATTTCAGCTTGGGATTGAACAGTTTAAAAATTTTGACTATAAAATCGGAATTTTGAGTTTTTGGTAAAAACGAATTTAATTTCGAATTAAAGTGGACATTTCGACTAATCGCAACATGAATTTACAAAATGAAGTAGGCTTCCCTTAACTTTAAGAAAAGTAGTAAAGTACCTAGTTGATTTTTATATTTTGTAAAATAAAAATAAAAATTAACATTTTTTTTGGATGCAAAATTTTAAATTTTAGCTCAAAATTAGGAAGTTGTTTTTCGAAATTTTGGAATTTAAACCAGGGAGAAATTTAAATGGCGGCATAATTTTTTTTTATAAAAGCGGAATTTGGATTTAGACCAGAGACATTTAAAAAATGAAATTTTTAGATTAAAATTAAAATTTCCCTCTTTTTCTTTGAATTTTGATTAAGAATTTAACAACATTTTTTAGTGTTCTTCTTGAAATTTACATTTTTAAGTAGAAACGAGTTTTTGCTTCAAAATTTTGGCTTTGTATGATATTCTGATTTACACTTAAAAATTGGACATTTTTAAAATTGTTGTTTTTTCGACAACTTTTCTTTTTTAATTTTGGGTTTATAGTAGAAATTCAAACAAAAAAGTAAAAATGTTGACATTTCCGTAAAAAATTTTGTCTTTTTTTTATTAATTTCGATTAATATTTAAAAATTTTACTCTTTCAAAATTTTAAGTTTCATTTTGAAATTTCATGTTTAAAGCTTAAATATGTAAGGAACATGTTGAATTTTCATATTTTTCTTCAAACTTAGAGCTATGCTCGAATTTTTCTCTTAATAATTTTAGAGCAACTGTTGTTGTGTTTTTTAATCTTTCTTGGTTTCAGGGGGCAAGATTTGTATATCAATTTTTAAAGATCCCTCTGAAGATGATAGCTTGGCTATCGAAACGCCTGAGAGTGTCTGTTGTGGGTTTGTTAATCTTTCTTGGTTTCAAGGGACAAAATTTGTATTTCAATTTTTATCATGACTAAATATAAAAATATGCAAAGATTAAATAAATCTACAGAGTTGCCCAGTGGAAAGTGTGCATCATATTGACGATTTTTAACTAACAATATTTTAGAAACAGTTGCATTTAAGAATAGGGTATGTTATACAAAAAATATGTAGAATTGTAAAATCATTGGGGTGCTCCATTTAAAAAACTAAAGTTGACTTTGGTTCTAAAAAAATTATATCGCAAACTTATTTTAAATAACAATTTAAGAGGGGGTCCAGAAGCTTTTATATTCAGCATTTTTGGTATCTATTATATTTCCAAAGATTAATGGGGGATGCATTAATAAAGACCTCTGTACTTATGAGATTATGGTAAACTCAAACCGATCAATGCGTTACGTATTGATTAAACATTGAACCTGGTAACTATTCCATTATTTCCTTAGTTACTTTTAAAACGTCAGAGTACTGAAATTATAGTAAAAATTTGACGTGAGATTAAACCGTGTGAATTTACCTCGAAAAAATGAGCGAAGCAGTAGTACAAGATGATGCAGACATCTGCATTCCTGGTATAAAAATATGAATTGATTACCTGAAAATGGTTAGAGTAATTTAAATATTTTAGTCACTATTAATAATGATTTGGAAAGACGTATAGCAGATACTTTTGCGGTATTTGATCACCAAGGAAATAATACCGTTGATACACGCGAGTTAGGAACAGTCATAAGGGCTCTGGGTTGTGTACCTTCAGATGCAGAAATACAAGAAATAATACTTGACATACAGGATACTAAGCGGCCAGGAATAATTCATTTGGCCTCATTTATGCCCTATATGTGTCAAGTAGTCAACGAGCATAAGTAAGTTTGGAGTACTTTAAGAAGTGAGCTTGGCTTGTCTTTTTAAACAGGAAAGCTGATGTTCCTCAAAATTTGGACAAACAAATATTTCAGATTTTTATCCGAAATTTTAATTTACGATGAGAAATTCCAATTTTTTTATCACGTTATACTTTTTGTTTTTTTTACAAACTACAAATTTTTTTTCCAGATGTCGACTTTTTTCTTAAAATTTCAACTCTTTTCTTATAATATGTAATTTTTCCTTTAAATTGCCGAATAAAAATTCAAAATGTTATGTTTTTCTGGAAATTTCGCATTTTATTTGTCGAAACTTAGACCTCGACCTGTCGAGTTTAATCCATAATATGGAGAATTTTTTAAATACCTAATTTGAAGTATTTTCTCGAAATGTTGTTTTCTCTTACAACATCCCATTTTTTACTTTTTATTTTACCTTCCTGAAATTTTGCTTTTATGTAATTCATCAGTATTTTGAAATGTGAAGTTTTGTGGAAGATTTAACCTTAATATGGAGATACTATTTTTTTTAGAATTTTCATGTGCAATTAAAAAACTCAAGTTTTGGATTTTTTAATGATTTTTTTTATAGAAATAAGGTTTTCTACGAAGTCTCCAATATTTCCTTAAAGTTTGGAATGTCAGTTTAAAATCTTTTTTTTTAATTTCGACCTAGACTGGAAATTTTTTTGAAGATTTAGTCTTTTTTTGACTTCAATTTAAACATTTCAAAAACCCAAATTTTTTTTTTTGACATTTCGACATTAATTACAAGTGTCACTTTCACTCTGCTTTTTTCCAATTTTTTTTATTCTAGAGATTTAGGTTTTCATTTTTGAAATTGTGACATCTCTATATTAAAATTTAAATTTTTTTAAATTACATTGTTCAAAATTCGATCGCTATAATGAAATTTCGCCTTTTCTCTTTACTCATTTACTCATTTCGAATACTCGAAATTCTCACAAAATTTAAGCATTTTTGAAACTTTCAACATTAACTTCAAAATATCATTTATTTAATAGTATTTTTCCAGATTTCTTTTCTTTTTTTCACATAGACTAGGGGTTATTTTTGTTATTTCAATATGTTTCTAGAAATTACGATTTATTTCCATTTGTGCCCGAAGATTCAGCCTTTAAGTTTCAATCTAGATTTTTTATTTGAGATTTTTATTTTTGTTTCGAAAGGTCCACCGTAATCTCGACATTTCGCCTTTTCTTGGAAATTTTGATTTACGCACGACTTTTTTAAAATTCCAAGTTTTTGTCGAAATTTGGATATGTTCTTATAATTCCAAGTATATCTTTAAAACGTTTGCTTTTATAATTCCAAGTTTACATTAAAAATATTTGCTTCTAAAAAAATTCGTTTGTAAATTTAAAAATTTGCATATTTCTCCAGAATTATTTCTATAGGGTTGAATTTCCATTATCCACTTATATTCGAAAATATTGAGATATTCAAAATTTTTCAAAAAAAAACTTTGTATTTTTTAAGCTCTTTTAAAACCTCTGCAGAAATGTTGACTTTAATTATTTCAAAATGTCATTTTCATACTTAAATTTTTATCCCAAAATTTCTATGTTATTTAGATTTTAATTTTCTAAATTAGGAGTTTTATCTCTAACAAAATCTCAATAATATTTTCAAAATGTTTTTATCTAATGATTTTAATTATTATTGTGAAATGTAAACTCTAATCCCAAAATATTGGTTTTTTTTATTTTCCCAAAACATAAGCTTAATTTTTAGAGTTTTCCAAAAATCCCAAGTTAGAAAAGAAAATTAGCCTCAGACAAAATTGCTATATTTTCTAGCATTTTTGACTTAGAGAATTTCCGTCATTTTTTATACAGGGCGATTTACATAAGAGTACTACCCTCACGAGCCCGAAAGCCTGAGGGTAAATCAAATATCAACCGGAATTTCTATCATTTGCCATGAGGGCGTCGGGAGTGTGCGCATACTCTTAGACATGTTAGATGGGGATATCACGTGACTTCCTGCGCTGAAGCGAATTCCGTTCTTGGCGTTCTTGCCGTTCGTTAGTTGTAAATAGAATGAGTGAGCAAGAAGTTTATTCGCGCATTATCCAGCGCATTATTATTAAATTTCTTGCCATTGAGGGTGTAAATCCCGCCGAAATTCTTCGTAGACTAGAACCACAGTTTGAGGATACTTGTGTGAAGAAAACTCAAGTGTATGAATGGCACAACAAATTTTTGGAAGTTCGAACTCAAGTTGAAAATGAACCCCATGCCCGTCATCGGTTCTTGCGACAGTGTTTTGGGATTTTAAAGGAGTTTTGCACGTCGATTTTCTGCATGAACATCTTACGGTTAATGCTGCCTACCATTGCCAGTTATTGGATGAAGCAAAACGTGCATATCGGCGGAAGAGGCACGAATTTTCGGTCAGAAATGTGATTTTGCTTCACGACAATGTCCGCCCCCACTCAGCAAATTTGACACATCAAAAATTAGAGGAAATGCATTGGGCAATGTTAGAACACCCTCCTTATACTCCCGACTTATCACCATGCGATTATCATATGTTTGGACCACTGGAAGAAGTTCTAGGAGGTGAGCGATTCCATGATGATGCTGCTGTTGAAACATTTGTGCGCAATTGGCTGCAAACACGCCTCCCTTCTTTTTATGATGATGGCATTAAAAAACTCCCAATCCGTTGGGAAAAATGCATAACAAAATCAAAAGATTATGTAGAAAAATAGTTACTAACTTTCATATATGTATCCTGTACCGATAAATTTTTAAAGACAAATTCCGGTTCATATTTGATTTATTCTCGTATGTATGCTGGAAATACCTGACATCATGCATGGCAGTTTCGCAAATGCAAAAATAACATTTTTTAAAGTTCGCCAGCCTAGAACTCAAGTCTTTTGCAAAATGGGCAATAATATAACTACAGGGGGGCGATATTGTGCGGTGTACAAGGGCCCTCCTGCGCAAGTGACCCTTACACAGGCTTTTCTTTGAATTCGGACTTGAAAGAAATTTATATCATAATTTCAAGACTTATGTTGAAATTTCAAAAAAAAATATCGATATTAAAACATTTTGTCCAAATCTCAACTGTAATAATTTATTGACATTTCAAGATTAAAAGCTTTTTGAAAAAAAAATCAAAATATCCCAAAATTAAAACATAAATCTTGAAGTTTCAAGAATAAAAATTTGAAATTCATAAAAACTATGAATTTACAAAAAAAATCCTATTTTAAACACTAAATTTCAAGATAGAGTCCTAAATTTCCTGATTAAGATCGATTTGAAAATAAGGTTGAGAAAAAGTCGAAGTTTCATATTAATATAAAAAAACTAAAAATGTATAAAATGAAGTTTTCAAATTTTTGAGTGTGCTTTTAAAATTCTAAAAGTGATAACTAAACGTATACCAGAAATTATGAGAAAAAGTTAAAATTCAAAATTATCAAAAAATGTGCCAAAAAAAAGTTAAAACATTAAATTTTGAATCAAAAGTAGACACGAAATTCTGAGAGAAAATGAGTTTCCATAATTTACTTTAATAAATCGTCCAAAATTTAAAAAAATAATCAGAATTTTGACATTAAAGTTGAAATACTGAAAAAGAACTTGAGATTTCAGAAAAGTCCTAATTTTGAGAGTAAGACTTTATATCTGAAGCCCCAACAATTTTACCACTTGGTGGTTCCCGAGGTTTGATGTGCCACTAAAAGTTTGTAATGTAAAGTAAAATTGCCCCATTTGAGTTGGTCTTCACTTTAACTCCAAATTTGATTACTTTTCAATAGGTTTAATTTCTTTTAAACCACATCGAATACCTTCTTTTTTTATCGAGATTAAAAGAATCTCTTTTTAATTCATGTTTTTTTTTCAAAACTTCATATTTTCCTTAACATTCCTAAACACTTGATTTCAACTCTAAGTTTGAGAAATATTCACTTTTTTAAAAATTTCACCTAAAATATCGACTTCTTTCGACATTTTTATTATAAAGTCTATTTATATCAAAATTTTCTTCACATGTTACTTTTTTCTCAAAATTATGACTATAAACCTAAAACTTTCAGTTTAGGGAATTTAACATTATTTCGAAATTTAGATGCAAATAGAATGCCACCTAGTTTGCAGGCCTCTAAACATGTAACGTGGATCATAGGTAGCCGAACTATCAGTAGTTGAACCATAAACGCCTAGCAAAGCCCCCATAAGGCCAGATTCTAATGTACAGACCAATACGTTTGAACGTTCATCAGATTCAGAATTTGGAAATTAATGACCGGTTTCGATCTTTTTAGATGGCGTCAATTTTGTATAATAATTGAAATACAAATCTTGTCCCCTAAAACCAAGAAAGATTACAAAACACAACAAAGGTTGCTCTTACGCGTTTCGATAACCAAGCTATCATTTTCAGAGAGATACTAGCACCTAATCCTAAAATTAACCCTTATATACTAAAAATATTCACTTCGTGCATGATCGACTGCATCCGAATGCGCATACGCATCTAATCATACACGTTGCAATGTCACAATTTCTTATCTATCAACCTTTACTATTTTTAACAGAGATGAGTGGCCTAAAGGCCCATCGCAACCATCCATAAGGTTGTCTCCAGCCTTCTGAATGGCTAATCTTTCACATGTATTTAACATAGAATTCTTATTTAGTACTCTAAACAGTTTAATATGTTTATCTATATATAATTCAAAAGCATGTCGAACCACACTTGACTTCTCAGTTCTTCCGTACTTCAAATGACCCAAATGCTTCTTCAATCGGATTTTAAGAGATCGTCTAGTCTGCTCGACGTACTTTTGAGTACAATCTTTACAGGAAATTTGGTAAATACCTGAGTTGTCCGTTTGCTCTACTTTATCTTTCAAACTACTCAAAAGTCAATTTAATTTGCCGTTAGAACCGGAAACCGTGTTTTCGTAAAATTCCATTTAAACCATGCGTAAGCGAGGGTTCAAGTGGAAGTGAGACGAACTTTAAGTTTTTGTTTTCATCAGCTTGGAAAATCGTGGCGTGATATTTACCAATTGACATTTTGTATATCCAACTCGGCTGCCGGAACATTTGTTAGCCCCTTAGCTCAGTTTTAATTAGGTGCATTGTTGAAGTGTGTTTTTCTTAACCTTTTCACGACCACTGTACTCATTTGAGTACACTAGAATTATTGTCCTTTGGGGTGTCTATGAATTAAAAGTAAAAAAATTAGTGACCTAATTTTGATCCCTATACTTTTGTCTTTAAATCTTTACAATCAAATTTTCCATTCTACGTTTAGGAAATAGCAGCACAAAATGTAATATGCAAGAAGCTTTGGTAGGAAATACATTTCACCTAAATTCTGCTATTCAAAACAGTAATTCGTTTTCGATCATCAGACACTTATTTTCATTAAATATGTGAAGGAAAGGTATAAGATCAAGAATCTTGTATTAGATAATGAAATATTTTATTATCGTCTGTATTTCTCTTATGAATATGAGCGTACTCGTGTACCATGGGCAGATATAGGATATAAACTTCCAACAATTCCGAATTTTTCTCGAATATTTTTCAACTTATAAAGCAGTCGTTAGATATGTCCAGCATTTTTGCGAAGCACTAAAAATACTTAGCTATAAAGAATAAAATATACCTGATGTCATACTTTCGATACTTAATGAGGTGCCCAAGTTGATCAATGTTGAGGTTCGAAGGTCCATATTTTGCTGGGGATCTAAGGTTTTAATTGATCACACAATATTATTTGACAACTAGTTTACAAACTACGATATTTCATCATGTTTGAGAAAATAAATTGTATTGTCTATTAGAACTGTAAAGGAAAACCATTCAAAATATTCATTTTTTTCTTCTGGTCAGACGAAAGGTAAAGACGTGATAATTCGGCTAACCCTACAACTAACATCCCCTCTTTTGGTAGGATTGGATAACACTAGTGTTGTTACAATCGCTGCTAATTATAAGGGCAAAAGATTAGTCTCACAAGTGAAACGGTGGTCGTCGAAGAAAAAAAATATAACAGAACCACAATTGAGGATATTTCGTATCTAGAATGCATTCTTACAAGGAGTGAACTTTTAGATCAATCTGTTAACAGCAACTGAATTGCAATGCAAAATAAAAACTGACAAACTAACAGTGTGCCTTTTAATCCACATAAAAAATATTACTCCTATCGATTAATGTATGGAGTTTCATAAAATCATTTTCTAAAAAGATCCTATAGATTGGTTGTAATTTAAGAGGAATTTTATTTACATTCTTAAAATAAAATCATTCAAAGAACAATTTCCACACAATTATAGGGCAGCCCAAGCGGGGATTTTGAGATTTTCCTAAGTGCGGCAGAATATCATAAGGGAAGAAACCTTGCACTTTGTTATGAACCACCACCATATCTGAACCCCTAATTTAGGGGCGTGTGTCTAAGGCAACTGATCAGATTAGTAAAAAAGAAATAGATCCCCAAAAAAACTCGAGCGTGTCAGAACAAGGTAAAGGAGTTAATTACATGCAGAAAAGTTTATAATCGAATAATCTGACGATTTGAATGTGACTTAAAAAAATTGGCGAGTCACAAAGTTGCAAAAAAACGTCACCTTGAAATATTCGAGAGCGGTTAATTTTTTTTTTTTTTCATTTTAAAGGATATAATTTAAGGATCACGGAAATAGTATAAACTGTTCCATAATATAAACTTTTCCATTCTTGCCTCGCATCCCTTCTCACTATTTCTCTATTTTTTACTCTTTCGCACCGTCACCACGATGACCTCCCAGATGATTAATTTCTGTTCATTGTAATTTATTCATTTAGTAATAAAAAAAGAATAAAAATGTTTTTCAAACTGTCACATCAAGTAAATCTTCCCACACAATTGTCAGATTATAGGCCAGCCCGACAAGGACATCAAGCTGAACCGTTTATACAAATCTGACGCGTCACGATTTTTTTTTAAATTTTCAAAAATCAGCCATGAGTTCTAGTCGCGTTCAAATCGCCAGTCTTTTGAACAGGACATCTTTTAGGGTTCACTTAACGTTCCTACTAAAAATCTGATAAACTCGAATATTTTTTTGTCCTTTTTCTATTCTTTCGTACGGCCACCCCCACCTAGCAAGCTGGCATATTAATACCTTTCCGTTACTAGAAACATGTAGGGCGTATACGCTATTAATGTCTGACGCGCTCTAGCATGCCTTTGTGACTATTTTTTTTACATTTTTAAAAATTTATACACGCTCTCCCCCCCATTGAGAGAGCACACACCATATACACTTTTTTTTCTTTTTAGCATCTAATCTTCTTAATACAATAGGACCCCAGAAGATGCTGGTAATCCCCATTTAGCTTCTTGGGTTCTCCTACTACAACTATATTTGCCAAGGAATTTATTGGAATTTATTTGTCAGTTTCCAAAAAAAGATGAAAAGATGAGACATAATATTACAGAATAATTAGGCGCATTTGTGACAAATGCAATGTTACACTTCGTATTGAAGGATTTCAAATTATTTTGCGTTTTGAATTAATTTTTATACGTTAAATGCAATTTTCTAAACAAGTAAAATCATTAGGATTTTCGCTGATTTGTATTTCTCTGAGCCCAGTGTACTCATTTAAGTACACCAATTTTTTTCATGCTTAAGGAAGAAAAAAAATATAACTAATATGGGAGGCAAAATAATAAACCATAATCAACTCAATTAAACCATCAGTAATTATTTTTCTCTTGTGTGAGAGTGGTAGGTATTAATGGGATAAGTCAAATCTGACACCTGGCACGTGCATAATTAAGGAGAATAATGTAATTGTGGATGTGATCACAAACTTTCCCCACTGCTCACCACCACACGTCCAATTTGTCTGTACTTTTGGTGGTGTTGAAACTTTTCCTATTTGCTTTCTTTAATTAGGAATAAACACGATCATTATTTGAAGAACGTATATGTAGATTAAAATCTCCGACTTTAATAAATAATACCTAACAATTAAATTAGATATCATCCGGCATCTGCTGGTGAACTGTTAGAAGCCTTTCAATTATTAGACAGCGACAATCTGGGATATTTAGATAAGGACTATTTTGTTGATTTGATGACAAAAGATGGAGAGCCCCTCAATCAAGATGAATTAGATGAAATGTTGGAATTTGCAGTAGATCCATCAACGCAGACTATTCCCTATGAATATTACATTAATCGATTAATGGTAATTGTTTTTTTGTAAAGATGACTTAAGTTTTTTTCATTAATAAGGTTTTAGCTAATTATTTAATTTGAAACTTTTGAAATAAACCCTAGGTTCAAACTAAATTTTAAAACCTACTTCTAAAAGAACACTGTTTGCCTTAGTTCTCACCTCCAGGAGAAGGCAGCATTTATAAACTTGCTGAAAGAGTTGAAGCCGAGAAACCTCCACCACCGGCAGTTAAGCGTTTCTCTGACATGATAGCAGCTATGCAGGCATCTGCCACATCTGTTTTGTAACTTATTCTGTGCAATTTTTAATAAAATTTTATGACCGAACGATCGAATTAATATTCTTAGTTCTGGCTATTCTTTATTGGCCACTCTACTTTCATTTCAACAGTTTCATCTGTGCTATGATTAATATATCAGGTGATCAATTTTTTTTGTCTTTTGTTGCTTCTTTCTTGATCATTTTATTCTATTTTCGTCTCAGCAGAATTTCACCCGTGTTATAGTTTATACATAATTAGACCAATGAACTTTCCGGACTTCAGTTTCACTATACTTTCATTTTCAAATAATTTTGCGTCTGAGCGAGCTGTTGGCTGAATTGTCAGACTTCACAAGAGCACTGAACTAAACACTGTGGCTTATGATTAAGTTCATAGAAGGTTTTACTCCTTTACCAATTTTGAAATGCATTTATCTATAACTCGCAAATTGTTCACTCAAAAAAATATATTTCTATTTAAAGAAAAACAGAAAGGGTAGGCCTGGGAGCACAGAGATGATAGTTACACTCAGCATATGTAACAAAATATGTCCCCCAGTATACATTTGTTGATGTGGTTTTGGGTCTTTTCTAGAAGTCATGATTATCAATTATAATTCTTTGGGAAATTCGATATTTCTCTCAAACTTTAGCTTCAAAGCTTTCAGTAATTAGTAATTTTTCCGATTACAAACTCAAAACTTGGGTTTTTTTCTGAAATTTACTGGTGTGTACCAAAATTTTATCGACGTGGACTGTGTTGAGACTGTGCTTCTATACAAATAATGCGAATTTGTATAGTCCACATCATAAAATTTCGGTGCAGAGAGTAAACTTGTATTAAATATATTTCAAATACATACAACGCATAACATGAATTTTTATTGATGTGGATTCGTCTTTATACGAAAAAGTTTTATTTGATTTATGCAATGATATGACAGCTCTTATGTGGAGTGTAAGGCATTTAGAAGAATTAAGTCCACTTGGAACTGTATAGCAACTGGAAAATAGAACGTTATTTTCCCAGAGCGAAAACCGAAATAGTAGATATATCTTTTTTTATTATTATATTATATAAACGTTTTTTTATTAACTCACTTTCTTGTTTGTGATTAAGAGCTAGCCTCAATCGATGTTTGACGTTGATGTGTATCTGCCAGTTCTACAAATTTTGCAATCGATTTTAAACCAACTTTCCGATGAGCTAGAGGCTTGAAATTTTAACCATAGCTCGGAACTGGATGACAATGCAATATTTTAATCCAATCCTGACAATTATTCCGCAAATAAAAAAATCGAGAACCAAAATTGACTTAAAGTGAACATAACCTAAAACAAATATAACCCAAAAACGAACATAAGCTAATTCCGAATATTCAACTCATAAATGATACTACAATTTTTAACAGATCTTCGCAATAAATGGTAAAATATTCAACGAACTAAGATCAGCCTGCCAATCAACAGTATTTGGCAATGTTCTGGGGGTTATTTTGAACGATTATAGGTTGCTTTCTGTTGACATATTATTGTCACTGTATGTCACTAGTGTCATAAAAAAATCATTCTTTTTCGAAATCGAGGACAATGCTTACAAATCATCATCAGCGAGTAAATTTATTAATTCTGCATCTGTTTCTGTTGATATTTAATGACGTTTTGATCTTTTAGACGTAGAAAGTCCTGTGGTAGCATTACTCATATACAAAAAAATTTAAACTAACAAGTTCACACGACAATTTACACCTTCATGAAGGTGTCACCACAGTTAAAATGTCAACTAACGAATGTCAGTAATTCATTAAAAGTAACATTGAGGATCGTATCTTGAGAAGGATGTGTAAACTAAACGAGCAATGTCAACTAGAAAAATTCAAATTATGTGTAGGTTCTCAGATCAAAATATACAGAATAGACCATAAGTAATGGTGCCTAGAGCGAGATTGGATTTTTTGTATAAAAATAACGTGATTTAGCTACATTTACCTTATACCAAAAGTTGATATTAACAGAGATACAGGGTGACAAAGTTGAAAAAAAAAATTATAACTGATAAACACATTTCAATATAGACAAGAAATTTGGCATAGGAAGGTTTCTTTGATGGATAAATTCTAATTTGCTAACATTGGCAGTAACTCATACGGGGCGCCACCTGCACCACCCTGTATTATTCTAAAGCATCACAATTTTTTCGTGCCTTCATGTTCACTCATTTTAAATACGTACTTTTCTTTATCTACAGTTTTTACGTAATAAAGGTGTACTTTCTGAATGTTAATACAAGCAAAATTTCCGTCCAAAGTTTGTCGTACGTTTATTTTAAATTTAGTGGAGTGTCTAGAGGTTTTGACCTAGGATTACAGGTACAGTGGATGAAATGAAATAAAAATGTAAGAAATGTTTAGATAATAATATATGTAAAAAAGTTTACCTATTAAAAAATTGTGATCTTCATTAAAAATAATATTAATAATAATAATAAACTTAGTGTTTCAAAATAAGGTGCTCATACTTAAGAAGCATAATCCTCGAGCGATTTTAAGAAAAAAGTTTATATCAACGTAAGTCCGGAACCGCTTTATTTTTAAGTTAGAAGGTCTTGAAAATGAAGAAAAAATCTATTTTTTTTTAAATACTACGAAACCACTTGAAATATTTTTTTCAATTTTGGTAGTTACTAACTAATCATAAACACAATTTTTTTGCAGAAAAAATATTTGATTTTCTTTCATCAGTGGCGTCCATGCTAATATATCTTTTAGTATTCTTAACGAAAAAATGGTACGTCAATGCTTTTTTACAAATTAAGTACTAATTTCATAAACGACCTTCATTTCTTGGTAAAAATGCTCCTATGATTTTTTTGTCTGATGGACGGTTTTCGGTTAAAACAATTATTTAGCTTTAAAAGCTATGTTTACTTATTTTGTATTATAGGTTTATTAATTATTAAAAATAGTTATAAAATCACGCCACTTTTTTTTATCTAAAATTAATGTGGCTGTTTATCGTTACTTAAAATTCTCTCTTAACTTTTTTCACTCGACGAACGGTTTTAAGTAAAAAAATAAAATGCATTTTGTTGCATTTCGATGGGCGTTTTATGTTCTTTTCTACAAAATTAATGTCTTATTTTGGGGCAACTTTGTTGTTTCTGTATGAAAATTTATGTTATGTAGGTTAGATTTATATATTTTTGGAAAATATTTATTTTTAATAATTAATAAACCCTTAATATAAAATAAGTAACAAAGTTTTTAAAGTTAAATACTTGTTTAAACTGAAAACAGTTCATCAGAGGAAAAAAATTCAAGGGAGCATTATTACCAAGAAATGAGGGTCGTTTATGAAATTGGTACTTAATTTGTAAAAAAGCAGTGACGTACCATTTTTTTCGTTAAGAATACTCAAAAACATATTAGCATAGATGCCACTGATGGAAAAAAAGCAAATAATTTCTCCCGCAAAAAAATCGCGTTTATGCCTAGTTAGTATCTACCAAAATTGAAAAAATATTTTGAGTAGTTTCATAGCATTTAGGGAAAAACTATTTTTTTTTCTTAATTTTCAAGACCCTGTAACTTATAAATAAAGCCGTTCCAGACCTATGTTGATATAAACTTTTTTCTTAAAATCGCTCGAGGATTATGCTCCTTAAGTATGAGCACCTTATTTTGAAACACTCAGTTTATTATTATTACTATTATTTTTAATGAAGATAAAAATTTTTTAATAGGTCAACTTTTTTACATATATTGTTAGCTAAACATTCCGCATATTTTTATTTAATTTCACTTACTGTAACTGTAATCCTAGGTTTTTGGGTTTTTAATGCTCCAGGCACTCCACTAATCATGTAAATGTGAATTTTTCGTAGTAGGTTTCAAAATAAAACTAATAAAACTGACTCTAAAATAGTTTATATTAAATATTAATCTACTGACCTTATTATTACACATATTTTTTAAATTTCTGAAGCAAATTTAAACAATTAATGTAAACAATTAAAAATCTGGATGTCCTCATTAAAATTTTCTCGTGCGGACTCAGCGATCATATCTTACATCTCTATGTTAGAAAATAAATTATGTCTTAATTTCTTGCATTTTCTTCACAGAAATTTTCAAAATTTGGGTAATAATATTATTAGCAAAGTAATATTTGACATAAATTACTTTAAGAGCTGTCTTATTATTAATTTTTTTTCAAGCCTACTTCGAAAATTTAATATCTTAGTAATTTAAAACGAAGGCACTTCAAACTTTAAAGGCAAATATCTTGGAAACGGTTGCTCGTATCAACTTGTAGAAAGTATGACTTTTTTAGGCATAAAATATGGGGAAACTACCTATTTAAAAGTACTATACACGGGTACACAAAAAAGTTATGATAATTTAGTCACGTAAGATAGCGTAGATAGCGCCCTCTATCGGCTATTGATAATACGTTTGCAAATTAGAGCTTGTCGACTTAAGAAACCTCTTTGTGCCAAATTCCGTGCCTATATTATAATTTATTCAATAGTTATACGAAAAATTCTAATTTTTTTTTAACTTTGACATCCTGTATCTCTGTTAATATCAACTTTTGTTATACGGTAAATATAGCTAAATCTTATTATTTTTATACGAGAAATCCACTCCTGCTCTGTGTACCATTACTTATGGTCCAGCCTGTATAAACTTTTATAAATTGATACATTATAAGATAAGCGAATTAGTCAAACCCAATTTTGTCAGGTAAGAGACATACTTTTAATTTGAACTTTTTATATTTTAATCATTCACTAGGCATCTTAATATACAAGTTTCATTTTGAACTACAATAGTCGAGATAACCAACCAACGCAATAAAATTAGTACCAACTTGGGTGAAGTATCCATGTTACCTAACACAAAATCTATTCATGCATCAATTATCCATGTATTGTATGTGTGTCATCTTTTTAGTTGTAAATCTTATAAATTAAAAATTATTCAGTCACAAATTTTCAGGACCATTTGCATAGTTAAGAATCTTTATGAAATTATAAATCTATATGTGATCAAGACTTTACACATCCTTATCTGAGAATTTATGTAGGTACTACCGCTAAATGCTTTACTTGAATTGGTCTAGGAATTTACCAACAGAGAGTTTAAGGCCTAGCAATAAATACAATACTGAAGTGAAGGAGAAAAAGAAGAAAATAATAATTTAAGTGAATACCTAATAATATTAACTTAATAGTCAACAGTGTATTAGTGACAATTTCTACGATGGCAATAGTCAAGGAGACAGCTGCACAACACACGACCCAACAATGACCAGAAAATAAGCAAAAACAACAGCAGGATAAGCTTTAACTGGAATCAGAATAAGTTTTCAAGATTAATGCATTTTAAAATGGACTGCCAAATTTCACCCAGACATCCAGCACTAAAAAGTAAAAATTAATTAAAATAAAAAAAACATGTTAAATGAAGACGTTTTTTTAAAACGGACCAAAAAGTATAAAATAATTTCTTATAGTTCCATACAGATTTATAATCCCATACAGATTCCTAACTCCATACAGATGGTCCCGAAAAATTGTGATTATGAATTTTTAATAGTTATGAAACTACTGTAAGATTTAAAACAAAAACGTGGGGCGCATAAATAATATAATTGATGCTTGAATAGTTTGGTTAACAGTTTTACTGCTGCGCCCCACGTTTTTTTGTTCTAAATTTTACAAGTATTTTCTTAGCTATTAAAAATTCATAATCACATTTTGTCAGGACCATCTGTATGAAGTTAGGAATCTGTATAGAACTAAGAGAAGTTATTTTATATTTTTTGATCCGTATTAAAAAAAACGTGTAAATTTAAAAAGGTTTTTTCATTTAAATTATTTTTTAAGTAAACTCTAACAATAAAATTAACTGTTTATAACAGTAAAAGACGAAATTCCGTAGTTTTTGGGATAATTCGACAACTGCATATGATGCCTGAACTACCTCCCATTGTTTATTAATATTTATCATCATTCGTCTGTTCTACTACATATACTCTTTGTGATGTTCAAACTTAATGTTCACTAGCTTTATTTGGGAATAAATACTATTGCACGATCATTATTTAAAAAACATCTCAGATTTTTTTACATAATATCTTACAATCAACTTATTATTAGATATCAGTCGGCATCTGCTGAACAACTGTTAGAAGCCTTCCAATTATTAGATAGCGACAATAGGGGATATTTAGAAAAGGACTATTTTGGTGATTTGATGACACAAGATGGAGAGCCCCTTAATCAAGATGAATTAGATGAAATGTTGGAATTAGCAGTAGATCCCTCAACGCAGACTATTCCGTATGAATATTACATTAATCGATTAATGGTAATTATTACTTTTTTATACAATTACCAAATTTTTTTAATACTGATTAAATTTATTACTTTATTTGAAGCTATTGCAATTAAACCTAGTTGCGAAGTAAACTTTAAAACCAACTTCTAAATGAACATCGTTTGTCTTAATTCTCATCTCAGAGTGCTTCCCAAAATCACCGGATAAATTCTATAAAACTGGGAACAATTTGAGAAAAATGCTCAGACAATTAATTTTATTTTTGAATTGTCACTTTGGTATCTAATTTATTAACCCCACGCCCCTTCACCCCTAAGGGCTAGTAACCACAACAAAAATTCAAATAGCAAAATACCCCGTGCGATACCTCAATTAATAGATCTTTTTATACTGAATACAGCAACAAATGTTTTTTGAAAATTAGTTGATAAATAACGAAGATATTTGCCAAAATGTGTTTAAATAAGTGCGTATTTTCCAGCGGGCCTTATTGAAGTGGACTTAACAATGAGTGGTTGAAACAACTGCAACTCATGCTAGTAGCTAAGCAGATATCTGCCATATTTGTTTTGTAACTGTTTTAATATTAATATTCTTATTTCTTGCTAATCTTTGGTAATCATTTTATCTTTTTGTTTTACTTTCATTTCAACAGTTTCACCTATCTTATAGTACTTTAGCATAAAAAATGACACTAAGTTTCGTCTTTTTGACATGCAATCCTATCGCCAGTTTGCTCTCGAACTGTTTAGAATGTTGATCCTGGGGGAATCGTAGATGCCAGTTCTTGCAAACCTCTCCGACGAAAATAATTGTAGAAATGAGACGAGTTTTGGTCTTTTGCTCCACTTTCATTTTTAAAAACTGTTGTACCTCTTTTTTTCTTTTATGACAAAATAACTTTCTCTCTTTTATTAACCATTTTATTCTTTTATTCAACTTTCGTTTTACCTTCAGCAGAATATCATTTGCTATGATTAGTATTCATATTACCCACCTACAATAAGTGTAAACATTTCTGTTTGGTCGGATCTCGTTTAGAGTGAATTAGCAAAGGAACTGTATCCACCTGTGTAAAGGTGTCGGTTATTATGGGACGTTTCATCAAAATTAATATTTTTCGAATTCAAATTCGTTCATCTGCTTAAATACATGGATTCGGTCCATTAAATCCCCAAACGGGTTAAAGGAACCTTTTATTTTAATCTGCCATTGCCGCCTACGTTTCGCCGATCTTTCCCTCGTAGGAGATATCTCTCCAATTTCGAGGAGGAATAAACCTATTCCTCTAACGGAACGAACGGACTCCGCAAATGGTGAGTGCTTCTAACTGCCAAGCTGAATAGATTTCAGCGGTTAGGAACAGTAGTCACCAAGAGCATATAAGTTCGACCCACAAGTGTAGTTCAATGCCGGAAGGGGTATTAGCCCTCGGAGTAGTTGTTTCTTGTGGATCGGGCTTCAAATATTTAAATTTTTAACACAGTAAATTGATGATGAAACGTCTATTCATGTAAAAATTTCTTTATTTTTCTTTTTTATATTTAAAAAAAAATTTTATTTTTAAGTATTTCTTCCTAATTATTCCCTTTCCATGTTATGCACTGCTGACGAGCTCAAATGAGAGCGAAACATCGATGTCCAGTGCTACAACCTTTTTATTTATTTTTTTTATATTTTCCTAATTTATCGAAAAAACAAAATTTTTATTTTTTTCCATATCTAATTTTTTTGTCTCCTATTTTTCATTATTACTATTCTATGTAAAATAAACTAACCTCTTAATTTGTGAACTGTCATGAAGTGACGTTTTCAATAAATTTAAATATCACGTAGTCGCATTTCAAAAACTGTTTAGAAAAATGTCAACAAACCAGAAAAATTTAAATATTTCCAAACGGGGCCGAAGAAATGTTAAATAAATTGAAAAAAACATTTAAATTTCTATTGGAATATGTAATATACACCTTGAGTCCTTAACCTATTGAATTTTACCTGCCTTGATTTTTGTTCCACTTTCATTTTCAATGAATTTCGCCTCTGGTTGAGACATAGGTCGAGTTATAGGGCTTTTCGCCCTTGATATTTTTCCGGAAGAAGCTTTCATATAATGGCGAAACTTGAACATTTTAAACAACTTAGTTCAATGTAGGACCGATTCTACCCATCGAAGAATATGTGGTAAAGCTTTCACTTATAATGTAAATTGGGATAAAATTCTGTACAGAATAAAAATAAAACGCTAATTGTGGATATATATTTATTGCCATGCGAGTTGGACTTTTTTATGTTAGAGAAAGGAATATTCAACTTACGTTACTTGTAAAATCACTCTTAATTATAGCTTGGAGAAAACAATATCTTTTTGCTTAGTTACTGCCCCAACAGTAGCATTGGCGAAATCTTCACTCTGAAGATTTAATTGATTCCATAGTTTCTGAAACAAGACAAGAAAGTAATAACATAGAATAAGGCATAATTAATTTTATTTTTTTTTTGTTTTCAGCTTGATTAAAGAAAGGATATTTGGTAATACATAAAAGGAAGGTAGAATCTCTAAGTTTAATACATTTCCATCGTATTAATCGCGAACATTTAGAATAATTTAGATAATTTTCAATGATGTTATTTTGAATGTAACCATTTCATATGTTATTAAAATCGTATCCCTTTATGCAAATAGTGATCAAGTCATTTTAAAATATTTTATATACAATAATATACACTCATGCAGAAAATTTGTCAAATTAGACAAATAAATAACAATTGAATCTAAAATGTTTTCAGTTTTTGTGTTTCCTAATGAAATGTTAAAATAAAAATTATATAAACTGAACATCCTTTAAGTCCATATCCATGCTCTTCCGTAAAAAAAATAAATGACTTCTTTAACCAAGATTTAATTTCGTGAGAAGTTTCGATTTTTTTTCTAAATTTACATTTTTCCCGAAATTTCCACTTCATTTTAAAAACTAGTTTCTTTTAGATGTCACAATTTTTCTCAGAATTCTACATTTTCTGAAAATTTGGTATTTTTTAAAATTTGATTTTCTGGAAATTTCGACTTATCAAAGTTTATATTGTCCTCAAAATAAACAATTAGATTCTTGAAATTTTAACCGATTGCTTAAAATTCGGACGTTTTTCCTAAATTTGGAGTTTTGTGTGTTATTTTTCTATTGTCTGTTTCAAAATTAGGTTTTTTAAAAATTCGACATTTTCACGAAATTTCAACTGCAATTTAATTTTTTTTTAAATTTTGGCCGTTTCTTCTTGAAATTTTGTCTTTAATTTAGAACGTTGATTTTTTTCTTGAGATTTTCGCAACTTTATATTCGAAATTTGAACTCTAGAGATGTTGACTTTTTCGAAACTTCGACCATAATCGTGAAACTCACTTCTTTTTTGAAATATCGATGTATGCATCATTTTTATCTTATACATTCCAAGTTAATGCCCTAATTTAGTTTCATAATTTCAAATTTATACTTAAATATTTATATTTTTTTAAATTTTGTTTGTAAACTCGAAAATACAAGTATTTTTGAAAAAAAAATTGACATCAATTGGAAGTTAGTTTTTTAATTTCAATATTTTTTCCAAATTTCGATTTTACGGTTTTAATTTTTCTCAATAAATTTGATTTAAAATTTCAACTTTTTTTCAAGATATTTTGATCTTTTCCACGAAATTTCAACTGAACTCAATACTTGGATTTTATTCTTCACTTTAGCTTTGGCTGTAACATATACATATTTCGAAAACATAGTTTACATTTAAAAAAAAAATTAGACAAGAGCGAGTTGGGCTCAAACAATTTGGATTCAGCACCAATTAGTAGAGTGAACAGTCAATAGACCAAATTAAATTATTTTTAATTATGTGCGAATTTGAAATTTTATCAAAATTTTCGTGTGTCATAATTAAAAACTAAACCAAAATTGTCTATTTTCAAATACACACGTTTTTGTACAATCAATCGCAATATTTATTGAACTGACTGAGTTGATAATGTCTCAGCTAAAAAGCATTTATGTATTCGCGATTCGCAATGAATTGATGACTTGACACAGTTTATGGGATTCCTTCGGAGCGCCCTAAAATGTCCGATTCCAACGGCAATTACTGCATTGATTGCAATTTAATAAACCTGTGTTAACTCCGGAAATATTCAAGTAAAAGACAAATTTGATCTGAATTATATCGTTCGGTTAAATCAGGTTTTTTATTTGAAAAAAGTAATACTATATGCATCAAAAAAACCTTGGAATGCCAGCACCTATTTTTCCATAAAATATTTTATTCTCAATATCGGAATTCGAAAAAACCTCCAGTTTTACGATAATTTATGACCCAATATCTACTCACCCTATTAAAATCTACACATTTTGGGCCATATCTTTAAAACTATTGGATCGAAAATTATTAAAAAATATTTTAGGATCCCCCGTTTCAAACGGGGTTGCCCAAAACAGCCACTAATGATATGCTAATCCAGGGTACAACTTTTATACCTGAAACGGGATGACCAAAATAGCCAGGATAAAATTCCCCTTGTCTATTAGATAAATTAAATATTGATGAAATCCTTAATGATACTCCTTCGGACTGACCTATTTAGACCTAAGTGATGTTGGTGATTGTTTTGCGCTAGATTTTGCAGAGGATTTGCCCCAACATGAGGGTCTTCGAAGCTTCTTCGACTATTTAGTCGAAAATTATATAGACGAGGACTCAATTTTCACCAACAATATGGGCTGAAAACGCTGTAAAATTTTTGAAAACGACCAATGCGTGCGAATCTTTCCACTCTAGATTTAATTTAAATTTTTATAATCCTCAACCGTCTTTGTAGAACTTTGTGGACGTTCTTAAGGACTTTCAATTTGACACGTCCGTCAAGATGCAAAGTACCAGGGAAAAAGAAAGTTTGTATGAAATCGAAAATGTGGCGTAAAGAAAAAAGCATTAACAATTTAATAAAACAATTTCGCGACAAACAGATAAGTCCCTTACATTTTGTTAAATGTGTATCACATTACTGTAAAGTGAAATTATGACATGTTTTTGTTTTATAATAAAAATGCTTTTTTAAATTGTTGTTTAAACTTATCCACCTATACGAGTGTGCGGTACACTTATGTAGTTCATCCGTGTCGTGAGGTAGTATCATGCGAGAAGGCCGTCGCATCAGGCGGCGCTTATACTGTTTTCCAATAGTTTTTTTTCCTTAATGAAATCATAGGGCTCATATTTTTCAGAGGCGGCATTTAAAAGCCTCGCATCATTCTAAGATAATCAGCGCTCGGCACACGTGGCTGTTTTCGTCATTGCATTAAAGGGTACCTGAATTTGATGGTGGCTGTTTTGGGTAGTCCGCTTAACGACCTGCAATTAAGGTGGCTGTTTTGGGCAGTCCCCGTTTCAAATGATACCTCACACAATATATCAAATAAAACTTGATTTTTCGGTCACCAAATAAACCCCCTACTTTAATTTAATTTTTTTTTTTTTCGGTATTTGCTAACGCTGTGCAAAATTTCAAATTCCTACGTTACATAGTTTTCGACGAAAACCTTTGTGACGGAGGCACCAAAGGATGGATACGAGAGTGAGATTATAATGGGTTGCGTTTTTTGCTTGGTAAAATTTTGTTCACGTTTGACTTTTTGTAAAATTTCGACTGTAAACTCGAAAATTCGAATGTTTTTATCAAATTTTTTTTACGTTAAATTAGAATGTTATATATAACCTAACGGATACACATCAAAATTTTGAAAAGGATCGAAATTAAAAAAAAAGAAATCACTTAAAAAAAAGGTCGAAATTTTGCAATAAAATTAAAAATTTTCAAACCGACGAAACTCCCCTTAAAAGTAAAAAATTCTAGGAATATAGAAATTTTGAAATTGTCAACAACAAAAAATTAAATTTTTAAAAGTCAAAATTTTGAAAAAAATAGAAATTCAAACAAACAGTAAACATCTTTATTAAAGCTGAAGTTTTCCAAAAAAAAGTATAACTTTGCACAAAATTTAAAGTTTTCAAGAAAAGCAAACGGATAAAAGATAAAAAGTGAACATTTCGAAGACAGGTCGAAATTCGCAAAACAAAAACAACAATTTCGAGAAAAACACAAGTCGATTTTTTAAAAGTTAAAATGTTGAATAAAGTAGAAAGAAATTTTGAGTAAAAATTTTCAGAAAGGTTTGAATCTAAATAAGAGTTTTTAGTAATACCGAAATTTTCAAACAAAAGTATTCAAAAATTAAAATTTTCAAAAATAGTAAAAATTTTTGAAAATATTGAAATATTCGAAAGTTAAAGTCGAAATATTGAATGGTTCAATATTTTTAAAATAAGTGAAAAGTTTGAAAAAAAGGCGACATTTAACAAAATGGAAATTTTGAAAAAACTGACACTGAAATTGGAAATTTTCGAAAAAGGTGAAAATTTTCAAAGAAGCAGGAATTTTGAAAACATGTTGACTTTTTTTTAAAAACTGAGAATATTTAAAAAGTCTCGGTTTTCAAAAAAGTAAAAAAGTCAATATTTTCGAAAGCTGAAATTTAAAAAAAAAGTAGAATTTTGTCAAAATAATTAAAATTTTCAAATGACGTGGAAATTCAAAAAATTGATAATTTGAAAAAAAGTATAATTTTCGAAAAAAAGTCAAAACTTTCGAAAGGACACAAATATAGGACTTAATATTTTGAAAAAGTGAACGTTTATAAGAAAATTAAGATTTAAAAAAAGGCAGAATTATTCAAACAATGCAGAAATAAAAATGTGAAGAAAAAGTCGAAATTTTGAAAAAAGGCAGAAGTTATAAAGAATATTAAAATTTTAAAAAAATGGAAATTTTGTCAAAATTTTCAGATAATTCAAAATTTTGAGAAAGTCCAAATTTTCAAAAAAAAAGTTTGAACTATAAGTATAAGTGGAAATTTCAAAATGGAAAAAAGTAGAAATTAAGCAAAATCTAAATTTTCAAAAAAAGTCGAATTCTTCAAAAAAAAAAGTCGAATGTTTAAAAAGTGAAGAGATTTAAGCGGTTGAAAATTTAAGAAAAGTCAACACTTTGGTGAAACGTAGAAATTTCGGGAAGTCAAAATTTTCAAAAAAAAAAAAGGGTTCAAATTATAACCTAATATTTTCACATTTACAAAAAAATTCAAAATTTAAAAAATAATTAATTTTGAAAAATAAACTCGAAATTAGTCGAAAAAAGCATTTCTGAAAAAAAACTCATTATTTTCAACAACAATAATTCATTCTTCATGGTAGACCCTTATTGACCGGAAATATTATGTTTTTTTCAATTTGTTTAACATTTCTTCGGGCCAGTTTGGAAATATTTAAATTTTTATGGTTTGTTGACAATTTTATAAACAGTTTTTGAAATGCGACTACCTGATATTTAAATTTATTGAAAACGTCACTTCATGACAGTTTACAAATTAAAAGGTTAGTTTATTTTACATAGAATAGGAAAAATGAAAAATAGGAGACCAAAAATTAGATATGGAAAAAATAAAAATTTTTGTTTTTTTGATAAATTAGGAAAATATAAAAAAATACATAAAAGAGGTTGTAGCACTGGACATCGATGTTTCGCTCTCATTTAAGCTCGTCAGCAGTGCATAACATGGAAAGGGAACAATGGGGAAGAAATACTTAAAAATAAAAATTTTTTTAAATATAAAAAAGAAAAATAAAGAAATTTTAACATGAATAGACGTTTCATCATTAATTTACTGTGTTAAAAATTTAAATATTTGAAGTCCAATCCACAAGAAACAACTACTCCGAGGGCGTCAATGCCGGAAGGGGTATTAGCCCTCGGAGTAGTTGTTTCTTGTGGATTAGACTTCAAATATTTAAATTTTTAACACAGTAAATTTTTAACACAGTAAATTAATGATGAAACGTCTATTCATGTTAAAATTTCTTTATTTTTCTTTTTTATATTTAAGAAAATTTTTATTTTTAAGTATTTCTTCCCCATTGTTCCCTTTCCATGTTATGCACTGCTGACGAGCTTAAATGAGAGCGAAACATCGATGTCCAGTGCTACAACCTCTTTTATGTATTTTTTTATATTTTCCTAATTTATCAAAAAAACAAAAATTTTTATTTTTTCCATATCTAATTTTTGGTCTCCTATTTTTCATTTTTCCTATTCTATGTAAAATAAACTAACCTTTTAATTTGTAAACTGTCATGAAGTGACGTTTTCAATAAATTTAAATATCAGGTAGTCGCATTTCAAAAACTGTTTATAAAATTGTCAACAAACCATAAAAATTTAAATATTTCCAAACTGGGCCGAAGAAATGTTAAACAAATTGAAAAAAACAATAATTCATAATATTAAAAAAACTCGAAGTTCCGAGAAAAGGTCGAAACTCGGAAAAAAATTGAGATTTTCAAAAAGAAAGTCGAAATTTTTAAACAAGCCAGAATTGTTGATGAAACTCTTAATTTTTAAAGAACCGAAATTTTCATATTCCAACCACAGGCAACAATTAGAAATTTTCATACAAACATATCTTTGATATTGGTCGAATCTCGACCACTAACGGTACTAGCGTATTACCAGGTGTAAAAGTATGAAATGCGGTTTTTTTTCTAAAAAAATGTATGTTAAATTCGGAAAAATCGTAAAAAGCGCTATATTCAAAGTGTGCTCTATCGCTTGCTATACATTTTTCCAATCTTTCGGGCAATTTGTGAATACTTCTTCAGTAAAAATCTTCCACATTTGCTGCGAAGCATTCATCGAGCCATCTTTTCACATCTTCATGCGAACTAAGCTCATCAAGCACGTGACCCATTGATGCAAACAAGTAATAATCGGAAGAAGCCAAGTCTGGTGAGTAAGCCGCACGGGGTAGAACTTCCGAGTTGACTGCTTTCAACGTGTCGTGAACTGGTTTGCCATACGCGATGGAACATTGTCATGAAGAAAAATAACTTTATGTTGCCTATTTCGATATTCTGGCCTTTTTTCAAACAGCGAACGATTCAAATCGAAAATCGGTTAATTGTTGTTGGTAACATTTAGTTTCCCTAGGGTTTGGCAGCTCATAATATAACACGCCTCTCTGGTCCCACCAAACACATAGCATCGCCTTTCTGCCAAATTCGGCCTTGCGGTCGATGTGGATGGTGCGCCTGTGTCTACCCATGACTTTTTGCGTTTGGGATTCTCAAAATAAATCCACTTTTCATCCCCTGTCACATGTGTTTATGCGCTTTTCCATTTGTCTGTCGTTCAGCTCGTGTGGTACCCAACTACCGATCTTCTGAATCTTTCCCCTCTCTCCTAGACGATTAGACACAGCTTGTTGACTAACGCTCAATTGCTCAGCGAGTTGTTTTTGTATTTGCGAATCATCTTCGTCCCACAAAGCTTGCAGTTCCACATCTTCGTTTTTTTTTTTGATGGTTTTCCACGTTGCTTGTCTGCAAGATCAAAGACACCACTTTTGAAACATCGAAGTCATCGTTCACACGTATCTTGCGATAGAGCATATTCACCATAAACTTCTTGAAGTAATCGATATGATTTAGCAGCAGTTTTCTTCAAATGAATACAAAAAATTAATGCCGTCGGCGAATGCTCTTTGTTCGGTATACATTTCGACATATTGAACACAACAACACAACACTATCACACACTTTTCCAATTTATCACTCGCGCCCGTCAGACACTTGTTGATAAGACAACAAAATGGCGTAGAGTCGAATCTTTATAGCACAAAACTCATTGGTGCATCATTTGTTGTCTGAAATCCGCATTTCATACTTGTACACCTGGTAATAAAATGAAATCTTATAAACAGAGAAGATCTGGAATTCTGGATTGGGCGAATTACTTACGTCAATATTTTATTTACAATATCAAAATAATGTCATATTAAGATATGTTAGGTAACTTACAATTAGTGATGGGCCAACTCGGAAATATTTCAAACCGAGTTAACCGGTTTGAAAATTCACGCAAATCGGTTTCGAACCGAGTTAGCCAAACCGAGTTGGCACAATTTCAAATCGAGTTGACATAATTCAAACCGAGTTACCCAAAGCGATTTGGCACAATTTCAAATCGAGTTGACATAATTCAAATTGAGTTACCCAGACCGGTTTGCTATTAAATAAAGTTCGAGCCCGTTCCGCCGATTTAAACCGAGTTAGCTCGAGTTAAGTAAACTGGAATTAAATCGGTTTGGTAAATCGACTTACCTAGTTATTCCTCTAACAAACGTAGTACGCAGTACGCATATTAACTGCTCCTGTTTTGTTTAAATTCGTTGGCGATAGCAGATAGTCTCGAACACGATATACTCTCCATTACACATTTAATTGAATTAATACATAAAATCGATGAAACAGTAATATGTCGCCAACAAGATTTTTATTTATGACTCAGCCCGAACCGAGTTGACGCGGTCTGCTTATTTCATATAAATGCAAGATACGCCGATCAAATTGAGTTGACTACTTTCTAATTCTCTTTCTAACTACAGTCTAACTCGAGTTAAGCTAAACTCGATTTGAACCGGTTTAATAAATCGAGTTGACCGTTCTAACCGGTTTAACTCGAGTTAAACTCAAGTCGAGTTGAACCGGTTTCATAAGTTGAGTTGAACATCTCTACTTACAATATGATCCAACCCTTCTTGGACAGTGTGATCTCTAGAATATACCAAACTTGCTTTGGTAGCTTGAACTGCAACTGGACTCTTATTAGCAATATTTTCCGCTATTTCAGTTACTGCTGCCATCATTCTAAAAATTACCATATATAAATGCAGTCACTTTCAAATGAAAAATTTACTTCTCTTTATCTTCAAATACATTTGACACCAAACCAATTTTCTCAGCTTCGTGCGAGTCCAATTTGCGAGCAGTGTAGCATAATTCTCTAGCCAAACTGTCATTACCAATTACTTTAGGTAATCTTTGTAAAACTCCGACATCAGCAGCCATACCAATGTCAACCTAAGAAATAACCCTATTGAGCAAACTTATTTATTCTCTATGCGGTTACATACCTCTTTTACTTGAAACCATGCATCCTTTGAACAATATCTCATATCAGCAGCTGTTATAATGTTAATTCCACCTCCAACACAAGCAGAATGTATAGCAACTAATACAGGTTTAGAACATGTTTCCAATGAAGAAATGCTGTTTTGATATGTTGTTATATATTTGGATATAATTTTAGCTCTACGAGCCGCATCATCCGCATTGGCTATTTCAGCTCCAACTTCAGCAGCTTGTTTAAGATCTAATCCTAATAACATAATATTAAATAATATTACTTGTATGATTAACTTTTTAAAAAGTACCTGCTGTGAAAACCTTTCCAGATCCTGAGAGAATTATAACCCGGCAATTTTCATCAGCACTTAACTGATTAAAGCATTTCCCAATTTCTCTAAAGAACAAAGAGTACTTTTCAATTACGGTTTTTGAACTGTACATTTGAATATACAACGCACAACACAAATTTTTATTAATGTGGGCATCAATTTAAAAAGTTTTTTTTTTAAATTCTGAGTTCTCTTCCACTGCTTATATTTTTCTAAACGTTTATTTTGTCAAAATTTCGAATATTTTCACAAAATTTCGAGTTTAAACTTGCAGTATTTATGTGTTTTTATCAAAATTTTGATCACTAAAGTCAACATTTCTAAACAACTTTATAAAATTCCAGATTTTCACGTTTAATATTTACTTTTTTCCAAAATTCAAATTAAAAATTTCGGCTTTTACTAGAATTAGAATTTATTTCCAAATTTCGATTTTTATCTTGCGATTTCAGGTTTAAACTGATTTTTTTTACAAATCTTATATTTATCAAAAATGTAGACATGCTTATAGATTGTCCTGTTGGTTCGATCGGGGCAGCTGTTCCACCTGGCTGGTCGCACGCAGATTTGCTTTATCAATTTATGCAACATTTAAAGGATCACGTAAGCCTTACTACTGAGAAATCTATAATTATTGTGTTAGATAACCATGATAGTCATAGTAGAATTCCAACGATTGACTTTTGCAAAGCAAATGGTATTATATTGGTGACATGCAGCCTTTAGATCGCACGGTATTTTGGCCCTTGAAGTTCTATCACAACACAGCTTGCAGTGAATGGATGTTAATGGATCCAGGTCAACCCATCACAATATAAAATGTAGCAGAATTGCTGAGGAAGGCATTTCCACAAGCTTTTAGTTAGCTTTTATTCAGAAACATTTCAAGTAACAGATCTTTATCCAGAAACTAAATAGATTGAACGCTTCAATCTCGTAGCATGAGAACCGTTGAATGTAAAATGCGGGGAAAAGAGAACTCGGTATCCGCCTACTCTTGACACTGCCGCATTAAGTTACATTTGTAAATATTAAACCTTCCGCGTAACGGTTCTAACGATTTGGATGAAATTTTCAATACGCGACGCGTGTGCATAATATTGTTAAGCCGATGCTGCAAATATATCATGATTGCAGTGAAACGGCGACTGGAGCACACCGATAATTGAATATTTATATATTTTGTTTTTACCTACATAAAAGAATAAAACTCTTGATTTTCCTTCACTAATTTGTTCACTTCTGTTCCGACAGTGTTCCACAATACATTTTGCCATATTTAATGTCTATTTGCTAAAAAAAACCGATTTTATCTTCGCAAAGGTCTCTTAAGGAATAAAAGAAAGATGCGAGCTGGGCTTTCGCCAGGCTTTCAACTGCCTTCACTGGTTACCCTGCAGCCTTTAGTTTTTGTGTTTAATCTTCCAATAAACAAATTTTTAAATTATTTGTATCTTTATTTTAAAGGTGTCATTCAACAGGACACTTGTTTTCCATATTCCTTAATTGTTTTGATTTCTTCATGTAACTGTTTAAAATTTAACAAATTGTCGGTAATCAGGTTTAAGAAAATTATTGCAAGGCTCAACAGAATTAACGATGGACGGTTAAACCAACGACCGCCAACCGGTGAATTTTATTCATATATGCATGTAGCAGAATTATTACATTATTTACTGCAAACTTGTTTAATATCATATTTTTAATTTGTCAGAGTTCTTAGATTTTACTTTTAATAAATTTAGTACTGATCGAATCGTGGTATTAATTAATCGAACCCTAACGCTCTGTCTTTCCAGGATTACGGAATTCTTAACCAATTATTTAATTGACCGCCCATTAATTGAGATAAACAAGCCGCAACTTAGCTGCAATTCTGTTACAAGAGCTTTGCCATCTACAATTTCGGACACACCAACAGCTGCCAGGACTTCATCGGAAGCAGCTTAAACAATGTCCTAAAGGTGGCTACACACGCTCATGTATACTTGAACGTATACTTGTGCAACTTTACTGTTCAAGGATATTTGACAATCATATAGGTCCCACACGTACAAGTATACTTGAAAAGTTTTACCCAAGTGCATTATGTAATCAACGAATAACCACAATGTACATTGTATCTAAACTAGTTCAGACTTGCACAAGTCTCATTGCTTCTCCTACACACGCTCAAGTACACTTGGCAACCATAACTTGTGCAAGTATACAGTACAGAAATTCAAACATTTTCAAGATACTTGTACAAGTCAAAATACTTGTCCAATATTATCATACACATGCTCAAGTATACTTGAAAAGTACACTTGTACAAGTATACCGCTCAAGTATACATGAGTGTATGTATCCGCCTGAAAGCACCCGAACGTGAAAAAACTGGTGGGCGCATAAAAGGTAAATCGCTAATAATTTCGGACATCCCAGAGAGCTATTACGAAAACGAAATATCAAGACCGTGAAAAGTGTAACCAGACAAGATCTTGATTCTTCTGAAAATGAATCAATTCTCTCGTCGTCTGCCGGGGAAGAAGAAACTTTGGAGGATATTATTTCTAAGGATAGGTAGGGAATGAGTATAACTTAACAGTTTGAAACTATTAACACTAGATTATGCAATTCATGTCGGTGATTTTGTATTGGTCAAAGTGGCAGGAAAGAAAGCAGCCAAATTCTACGTTAGAGAAATTATAAGCGTTGGCGATAACACTGAATTAAGATATCTATGAAGAATTAGGGATACTAATAAATTTGTTAGTGATGCCACAGAAACTTATGATTTTTCTAGTGCTGACTTAGTTTGTAAGTTACCCTCATCGCAAAAAATTGTAAGAATTGGTCGACACTGTTCAACATTATGTTTTGATGGATGTGATGTTAATTTGAATTAAAATAAACGTATAATCTAGTTTTGCTTAGATATTTAGATAGGTCTGATTGTTTCGCATTTTTTTCCATGGTCCACGGTATAACTCTTTGTAGTCCAAGGTACATTACAAGTGTGTACCTTGGACCAACTTACAGTCATCGTTTAAATTTCTGTTTTTCATATGTTTTTACTAATAAATCTACGTTCCAGTAGATTAAAATAATAAATAATGACATGATATTTTATTTTACTAAAGAATAATTTAAAAGAATTTGAATTCTAAGAGATATTCCATACTTTTTCAAAATGGAAGCAAGGTACACCACCTTCCCCTATTGTTCCTTTTATTTTTATCACAGTCTTCCCTGTCTATAGAAAATTTTCTTATAAGTCATAATATTCAATAACGTCAATTCTATAAATAAATTCGCAAAATTAAATTCAACAGATATTGCAACTACAAAATGGCGTACAATTAAGCTACTAATCTCAGTAATTACGACTTCTTAAAAACAACGTAAATGTATCTGTCAAATGGTCTATGAACTTAACCTATACAAATTTTATAAATCATAGAAGTCACAAAATAGATGCAGGAAAACAAAACTGCATAAATTTTCTATAATTTAAATAGTATATTCTACAACACGCTCATTTCGAGTATACTGTGCAATCTTTACTTCGTTTTGACAATATATATCCCAACACTACAAGTATACTTGAAAATTTTAATCATTTGTAATCAACAATAACAAATTACTTGTATCCTGAACTAGTTCGATTGCAAAGTCTCTGCTTTACAACTCAAGTAATCTTCAACCTATAACTTGTAGCAATATACGTCGCAAACATTTTCAATACTTGTAAGTAAATATGTGCATATTATCATAACTATGTCAATATACTTAAAAGTCCTTGTACAGTTACCGCTCTTACATTTTGTATCGTACACCCACGTAAAATAACTGGTCATAAATGTAAATCTAATATTTCGGATCCGGCTTTCGCAATATCAATGACCTGCAAAAATTAACCGACAAGATCTTGTTCTTCTAACATGGATCATTTTTCTCTGTGCGAAATCTTTGGAGTTCTATTTAAGATATGGTGTAACTTAACAGTTTGAAACTCATTAACTAGATTACATCATTCTTTTTGTATTGTCAATAAAAAAACAGCCAAATTCTACGTTAAAATTTTAAGCGTGGCGATAACGAATTTTCTAAAGAATTAGGTACTATAATTTGTTGTGTGCCGAAATTATGTTTTCTATCTATTAGTTTGTAGTTACCTCTCATGAAATAAATTGTATTGGTCGACACGTTCACATTATTTTTGATGGATGTATTTAATTGAATTAAAATAAACGTATAATCTAGTTGTTAATATTTGAAGTCTGATTGTAATTCGCATTTGTTTCCATCCATAAACTCGTAGTCCAAGGACATTAAAGATTTTACTTGGACCTTACAGTCTCGTTTAAACTATTTTCAAGTTTTATAATAATCTGTTCCAGAGATAAAATAATATATGCACTGATATTTATTTTCTAGAATAATAAAGACAATTCTAAGAGATAATTCCATACTTAAAATGAACCAAGTTACAACTTCCCCATATTGTTCCTATTATACAGTCTGTCATAGAAAATTTTCTTATAAGTCATAATATTCAATAACGTCAATTCTATAAATAAATTCGCAAAATTAAATTCAACAGATATTGCAACTACAAAATGGCGTACAATTAAGCTACTAATCTCAGTAATTACGACTTCTTAAAAACAACGTAAATGTATCTGTCAAATGGTCTATGAACTTAACCTATACAAATTTTATAAATCATAGAAGTCACAAAATAGATGCAGGAAAACAAAACTGCATAAATTTTCTATAATTTAAATAGTATATTCTACAACAAGTTATGGAATGGCGCATATTCCACACGAGCGAAAAGTTTGTAGCCCGAGCCGCAGGCGAGGGCTACGATTTCGCGAGTGTGGAATTTGCCATTCCAAACGTCTTGTACACTATACTTTCTCTAACAAGATTATATAAAAACCCCTAAATATTCATAAAAAACTACAAAATAAATTACAATTTTGAAACCTTAATTATTACATGTAACCATAGCAACAAAAACAGATTACTTGATATTCCGCCCTAAATGAATCTAAACGGCTTCTGATTTGGCGAAAGCCGTGCAGAATATTAATATTCTAAATGACCTAAATCTTATTGTCACTACTGCTCGAACAAATGCCTTCAAATATTTGAAAAAATGTTAGAAATTTTAATGTTAGTATGGACTTTGTCAACATGCAAATGGAGCATACATGGACCTCGTTAACATTAAAAGCTACTTTTTTTCTTATTTCTGTCTTTGATGATTAGATATTTAACCAGGGGATTCAAGATATTTCATTTGAAAAAAAAAAGGTTTTTTCTGACATCCCGTAGTGAGCAAAATGCAAAAACGACTAAAATGTTGCAATGTTTTAAACAAAAATCGATTTGTTTCGGCAGGCACACCCCCTCGTAGTAAGAAAATTGTATCGTGAAAGGTGTCAAACTTTCAACAAAAATCAACCAGAAATTATGTGGAAAAAATTTTCGCTGCTTTACTTGATTTATTTTAGTTAAATTCACTATCCAGTATATTATAAGTCATCTGTATCAATATTTAACTTCTAGAGAAATCTTGAAGCAGTTGAACTGATAAATATATTTTAAAATTATTTAAATATGAACTTATATACATGTATGAATATACATATTTAATAAAAATATTTAATGTTAAAATGGCAGTTTCTTTTTTTACACCTCATATTTAAAATTGTTTTGAAATTTCCATTCAGGTTGGTCAGTTTTGTTTAATCTTTAAAAACAGTATTGCAATCCAATGGAATGGACATTTCAAAACAGTTTAAAATTAATTTTGGATTTAAATTTGAATTTATAAGTCGGTAATGCAGAGCAACTGTAACGTGGCTACAGTCGATATTATAGGTTCCTAATTTTATGGCAATAGTTCCGGTCCCTGCGTGGGATGGCCGTTTTCAAAACAAAAAGCACAGAGTTGACACTCTTAACCTTTCTCTATGATATAGTCCATTTCAAATAAATGTGCATCAGAGTAGGCAGCTTGAGAACTGCACGAGTAAGTAAGGCATTGGTCGATTACAAATACAATAACTCGTTTGATATGTTGGGGCACATTCAGCCAACCCCTATGATACCGCACCCCGATTTAAATTTGGCGTCATAAACTACATAGGATGTAGTTTTCCGTACGTCAGAACACTCGCCAGAGAAGTTAAGTTGTTAAATTTTTAGTGTTTGAGTAAAACCAAGTGAAAATCAGATTTAAAGTTAATTTTTTGATTTTCAATTTATTCAGACGAAATCTGCAATTTATCTCTGTAAGTGGCTGCATTCGATGATGGTTGAATTGTAAATTGTTAATACCTTAAGCATAAGAACGTAGACAATGGAAAAAAAACATGCGGCAAAATTTCCGCTAGAAACACAAATAAAATACGGTGTAGGAACAGTATTAAACAAAATTAATTCAATAATAGTCAAATAAATTGGACTAAATGTGCCTCAAAGTAGGCCCCGAAATTCTAATTTTGTAGAAATAGAGCTAGTAGGTAATATTTAGACATGGTCGTGTGGTAGCGTTGTGACTGGGAATGTTCCGATACCTACTCATATCGATAGTTTTTAGAATGTTTTTGCCTACGTGTAGTTTAAATGTGGAAAGAAGATTTGCGTTTACTACATACAAAAAAAAATTTAAAGACAACACAGATATTCAATATTTAGCGATTATTAAGTACCGAACAGCAAGTGATTCTCATCGTAACCAAGTAAGTATAGCAGGAATGATTCGATGCTAAAACTATTTGGTATCGAAACAAAAGTGTTGAGTATTTACTTGTATCGGAACATCCCTAGTTGTGACATTTTTTAATGGTGTTCTGTGTTCTTAAAATCCTAACTTAAGTATTTTGATTTGTTCTCGGTTTCTTTAAAAGTTATTCTTTTATATTTTACGCCAATTTCTCCTGAAAGTTATTAAATTGTTAATAAAAATAATTTAGAAAACACTTAGTCCGATTATTTCTGCCCAACAATCCTTGAAATAAAAACAACACATCAATTATCAAAATATTTACGCGTGTAGCCAACTTTAGTTCTGGTGATTTCTTTAGTAACGTATCTAAATGTTGATATTTCATACCCTATTTCTCATATATATATATAATACTTCTATATGGCGTGTTGTGTATAATCGGCACTGCAAAATTCTTTGTCAAAAAGGTGAGATGAAAGTATATGTCGTACTCTTTCGAGGACAAGCATTTATTCATTTATAGCGGAACAGATGACAAGATGGGCGGGAACACTAATAAATGAATCACAACAATGGCGACTGTCCAGAAGAGGGATATTTGAAATAAACTTTGGGATTGGTTAATATATTGTCCTTGAAAAAGACAAACATATATATATCCATCGCGCCTTTTTGACACAAACAAAGGGACAAAACACGCCATATAGAAGTATGTATTACCTATATGCTATTTCTATGCACATTTATCTAAAATAAACTATGCGCCCAAAAACACATGTTGGTTCTACCAACCTTTCTCTATGGTTCTACCCATAGAGAAACTGTATAGTCATTTGTCAATGCTGTGAGCGTCACGTTTTCGGTGTCTGTGTTTCTAACCTCCAATATCTTCAAATAAACCATTTCAATTTTTAAAATTTTAAAGCTTCAGTGTTTTAAAAGATGAGTACTGGAACGTTTAAAGGAAATATAATATTTTACAAAGGTAGTGCTTTCCTTCGACAACGTTTAGTATTATCTGTGCTAAGTGGTAAACCTATTCGTGTTTCTGAAATACGAACATTGGAAGACGAGCCTGGTTTAAAAGAATATGAAGTTAGTTTAATAAGGCTTCTTGATAAAGTTACAAATGGAACCGTGGTCGAATTAAATGAAACTGGAACAGCTCTTTATTTTCAACCAGGCTTACTTTATGGTGGCACCATTCAACATGATTGTTCCCTTCAGAGAGGAATTAGTTATTACCTTGAAACGTTATATATGTTGGGGTTATTTTGTAAACATCCTCTCTGCGCGACTTTACGAGGAGTTACAAGTAATAATGTTGACCCTTCAGTTGATCTGATGAAAACATCTATGATACAGACTTTGAAAAAGTTTATTCTAGACGATGAAGGCCTTGATCTAAAAATTAGTAAAAGAGGTAAGTCTTCAGAATTTTTAAAAGATATTAATATGTCTCAAATTTTGAAATTTAAAATGAAAAACGTTTTTCCTCAAAAATTTTGGCCTTATACTTGTAATTTGAACTTTTCTCCAGTTTAATAACTCGATATTTGTAACTAATAAAATGTACTAACAATGAATACAACAAAAAGTATTAATAATTTCACGATATTTGGACAAATATAAATATTGTAGAATTTCATAAAGGGTTAAAAACATCAGATAATAATTTGATGTTAACCTCAAAATTTCACTTTACATTTTCAGACTCAAGTGTGAAACGTCTGATCTAAGGATACGTTTAGATTAGACACTTTATTCCGTATATTTCTCTCTAACATAAAAATATATCATGTGTAAACATCCTGAGGGAAGCTGTCTGAGGCTAATCACACTGTTTGGGATCACTATCAGGTTTTGATAGCTCCGATAAATGAAACGTGTTTTTATGAAAACTTAACGACGTTTATTAACTGAACTGACATCGCCGAGATCTGGGATGAAATTCCTTTGTACAAAACCTACAGACTACATGAAAACCCCAAATTTTACCCCACATCTTTTCTACTGTTAAAATAGGTTCGCTGGTCAGTCCACATGCTTCCGGTGGTCAAGTGGATATCTGACGATTTGTTACACCAAAATCTTACGATAGCTAACACACACAGCTGCGATAAATTACCATATAATTACATAGAAGTAAATTACACGACATAATATGTCGATACAAATTTCAGCCAATGTCCGCCATATATTTTAGAAGTTGTAGTCATCTACTTTTTCTCGAAATATTTTATGCAAATAACTATTGTATAATTAGACAAATTTTGATTATTTGAAGTAGCAAAGACATTTTATATTGACATTTTGTCTCAGCTAGAAGTGTTAGCAATTTTATTCCACTATATTTGTGTCATAGTGTAAACGGGCAAGGAAATTTAGTCCCAGATACCTGAGATTTCAATCATGCAATAAGTCTCTAATGTAAACGCACCCTAAAGTAAGAAGAAAAGTAGGAATTATGAATTTTAAGTCAATATTTTGGATCAAAAAAGCAGGGTTCGAACCACTATTTTTTTCGTTCCGGCAAAAAAATTATATCGGTTTAGTTACGGTTTTCGTTCCGACAAAAATAACGGTTTTTTCCGGTTTTCGGATCAGCTCCGGGTGACTCATTTTTTGATTTTTAAAAGTTTTTCGAATTAAAAATTGATTTTTGAACATAATTTAGAAAACGTGATGTCTTTTTTGTTTAATATTTCAAGATGTAACTACACTGACCTTGCCTAAAATATTTTCAGATTTAAAAATTTCATGCTGAAACCCTGAATTTTGAATTTAAGTTCAAATTGCAAAAAAAACCTAAATTTTATAAAAAACTAAACCGGAATTTCAGGTTTAGGTATTTCAAATTTAAACTCGGAATTTTCATAAAAATCTTAAATTATATACCCTAGGGTTGAAAAATTCTATACGAACTTTGGCAATTAAAATCGAAAATTTGAGAGACTTTTCTCTTTTTTTTCATGGTTTGACTCGCTTTTTCTAATAAAATTGATTTTTACTGTTTCGACTTTGTTTTCTAGAACTTCCGATTAAAAAGATCAAATTAAAAAAATAAATGAAAATAAAAAAGACCAAAAATTATAAAATAAAAAGTTTTGAACTATGATTTTGCGGGACAGTCAAAATTTCAAAAAAATAACTTCAAATTTATTTAAAAAGAGTTTTCAAAATGTCTACCCCAATTTAGAAAAAACTCTTGACTTTAAATTCAAATATTTGACTTTTTTCTGGAATATGGAAATATTGCTGAAAACTTCAAAATTTCTAGAAAAAGTAAAATTTTTCAGAAAGTGTTGTTTAATGCAATTTACCTTTCTTCGATATTTTAACTTTTTTCTTTTAAAGTTTTAAATTTAAACTTGTATGTACTTTTTATTATTTTTTTCTAAAATTTCGACTTTAAACCAAATTTAGCCTTTCTCTAGCAACCTTCTAATCCTTTTTATGGACATGTTGACTTCTATTCTTTAATTATAGACATTTTTCTGGAAATTATAAGTTGAGACTTGGACTATAAGAAATTGACAAATATAAGTTCAAATTTGGAATTTTCGAATATTCGGCTTTTAGCTTGAAAGCTAAAAATTCTCAGGACTCGAAATTTTTAGCTTAATTTAAAAAAAATGTTTTTCATAAATTTAGTTTGTTTTTCCTCAAAACTTAGACATTTTCAAAAATGTTATCTTTTTTTTCCAAATTTGGATATTCTTTCGAGATTTTGAGTTAATATTCAAAATAATATAAAATTTTTGCGTTTGAAATCTAACTTCTACTAACATTTTAAGGAAAAATTTGAAATTTTTAATAGAAATGTAAATTTTAAGAATCAAAGTAAAAAATTCTAAACATAAATTTTCAATGGAAAAATTAAAATTTTAAGATCAGCCACAAATTTTCTGACAAAAATAAAAGCTAACTTCAATTTTAAAGATGAATATTTAGAAATAATTTCAGCTGTAGCTAAACAGTTTGTAAATATATTTAAGTTTTTTAGAACGGATTTTTGACACAAAAGTTCAAGGAACAAAGGGACGAACTTTAGCGAAAGCAATTATTTAATATTTAAGGGGACACTCAATTTGACTTCTAAATTCTAAACAAATCGCAGTTTTGAGGCTTAAATCGAAACCCTGAGGAAAAAAAACCAAAGTTTTCAGTAAAAATTACTATTTTAACGTAAACAAAATCATTGCAGGTTTAAATTACACATTTTGTAACATGTCACCATTTCAAGTTTACTATAAAAATTTCCACCTCATTGCCAAGATTCTGGCTTTAAATTGGAATATCATGTTGGATTTTTTGCTGAAATATTGACTTGAAATTTAAAAATTTCTAGGTCAAATGTGAAACTGCGAGATTTTAGCTAAAATTTTGAGAACAAATCATATCTTGGAATTTTTGGAAGATTTAGGAAGTCGGCAGCAGGAATTTTTCGGGATTTCGAAAAAAACTTGAAACACTAAAATCAAAGTGGAATTTGAAGGAAAAAAATTCACGAAAAATGAAAAATTTGATTAATAACTTCAAAAAATTGAGATATCAAATTAGGAAAAGAAAATTGAAATTTAAAGAAAGAAATAAATTTGGAATTTTTTAAAATAGGTTTCCAGAAAAACTCGAATTTGCAAAAAAAAATGTAAGAAAAACCGAGTTTCCCTAGCTTGAATGAAAAACACCCTACTACTTTATTCCAAAGATACAACAGAGAATTTTTTTTTATTTTAAACTCGACATTTTTGAAGAAGAAAATTTCGGGTAATTTCCAGATAAAAGTCCAAATTTCAAGAAAAAGTCGAAAATATTGGAAAAAGATTCAAGTTAAAAGTTAAAATTTCCATTTGGGTTGAAATTTTGAGAATAAAGTCAATATTTTCTAGAAAATGTGGAAATTGAGTTTCAAATCTAATCTAATCAGAAATGAAGATAAAATAAAAGTTGCATGGAATTCTGTAAAATTTTGAAAAATAAAATTGAAAGTTTAAAAACATTCCAATCTTAAGTATAAAGTAAAAACTATTTTAAGTATATAAATTCGACGAACCGAATTAAACCGATATTTTTTTTCGGTTTCGTTCCTGCGAAAATAACGGTTTTTTCGGTTTTCGGTTCAGCTCCGGTTCGAAGGCCTGCAAAAAAGTCAAGATATATAATAGAGCTTTTGAAATTAAAGTCAAAAGGCCAGAAAAACTTTTATTGTACTATTGAACTTAACTTTCAATTTAACACTCAGAAATGAACTTTCTGATAAGTAGGTTGAGAATTCAGTTTTGAGCGTTAAAGTTAAAATTTTAAGTTAAATCTTCAGTATTTAAAATTTTAGTGGAAATTCGAATGCTGAGAGAAAGGTAAAAATGTTGAGTTTCGGAATCAAATTTTGGACTTTTTTTCATAATGAGTTTAAATTCGAAACTTTTAAGCGTAAAATTAATATTTTGGGAACAAAAAAAAAAAAAAAATTAGAAACTTCCTGTCTTAAAACCATCTTTTGGATTGGTCTAACATTTTTTTTTACCCTAGGAATGTTGCCATTGGGGGGCGGTGAAGTAATTTTCAAATGTCCCATTCGGAAGCAATTAAGACCGATTCAAATAAGTGAAGGAGGAATGATAAAAAGGATTAGAGGTACAGCATATGCGTTGCGCGTGTCTCCAGCGATTGCTAACAGAATTGTTGAAAAGGCCAAAGGCGTTTTATTGAACTTTTTACCAGATGTATATATCAATACTGATCAGTGCCGAGGGAAACAATCTGGCAATAGTCCTGGATTTGGAATACACCTTGCAGCAGAAACCACCAATGGAGTCATTTATTCCGCAGAACAAGTAAGTTAGATGGTACATCTTCATAAAATGTTATTGATTTCGTTTTAAAATGCTCGACAGCTTTAGTCTTAGTGGCCAATTTTAGTAGGATTTATTTTAGGTCTCTAATGTAGCTGCTCAAGGAGAGGAACCTTCCGTACCTGAAGATTTGGGATATGCAGCAGCTCAAAGATTGCTTTATGAAATTTACCTTGGTGGTGCTATAGATTCATCTTCTCAATCCCTGGCAATCCTTTGCATCGCTTTGGGGCCAAAGGACGTCTCTACTATGGTGACAGGACCACTGTCTGATTGTGCAATTGCCTTTTTAAGACATTTGAAGGAATTCTTTGGAATAACGTTTAAAATTGAACACTATAAACCTGATGAAGAAAATGAAGGGACTGGATCTCCCAAAGTGTTACTAACTTGTGTTGGAATAGGTTATACCAATATAAGTAAAAGGACTATTTAAATATATTTATGATAGATACTTTGTAATTAATATATTTTTTACTTTGGACTTAATTACTTTGACTTTTATGATGCTTAACAATTTTAAAAATTTGGTATAAATTTTTAAAATTGTCCAATCTTAATTTTTTGAGAAATTGATCAACTGAGACACCTGTATATGTTATATACATTAAATTTAATGGTTATTATGTATAATAAATAAAACGCCAAATTAAAGTAATAAATTATTCACTTTGTCCAGGAATTATGCCCATTAGCTTGTATGAATTGGCCAAAGTAATAAATTATTCTGTTTATGCATGTTATTGCACAGACTTGTAATTGCCTTTTGCTCTCTTATATTATTTATTGAATATGCATTTCACTGTTCTAGTACATCTGTAATACTAACTTGGGTAAAAGTTACTCAGGAATAGTTTGAACAATAAGGAAAAAATAAAGTCATGTAAAGAAACTCATATAAAATAAAATATTTTCATGGTTGATTTACAGGTAAATAAGAGAAAAGGTTAAATTTTAAATTTATAGTGAAACTCGACAAAGTTGAAATTAAAAAAATAATGTTTGCCAAAGTGTAACTTTTCAAGTTTAAAATCAAAATCTTACATTTATTATAAAAGTTCAATATTATAATGGAAAATTCATTAAAAAAAGGAATGAAAATCTGGCAAAAGGAATCTTTTCGAATCTAAGGTTAACATTTTGGTAAGAATAATGAAATTAGAAAAAAGTATGACATTCATAGAAACAATTTTAAATTAAAAAAATTAAGATTAGTCTGCAAAAAAGTAAAAGAAATTGGAAAAAAGAAGCGAAATGTTTTAAAAAATTTTGAGTTTAATCTCAAAATATACAAACTATAACCTTTTAGAAACTGAACTTGTCGAAATTTTTAGACGAAAATTGAAAAATTTTCGGTTCCAAAGTAGGAATTTTGAAAAGAAAAACCTAAATTTCTAGAATAATGTAATGTCGAAAACTATAAAAAGCATGTCTATGTGGAAATTTTAAGAAAACGATAAAATATTGAAAGTTAATTACAAATTTGAAGACAAAAAAAGATAAACTTCATTTAAGAAAGTAAAAACGCAAAGTTCAAAGATAAGTAGTAGTCCCAATTTTCTGAACAAAAGTTCAACTGAAAGAAATTTTGAGAAAAAAAAATCAAAGTTTCCAGAAAATTTCCTCTATGAAATTTCAAATTAAAAATAAAAGTTGAAATTTCATGAATATCTCGAATTTGACAACAATATTTCGAATATCCCAAAGAAGATTTTTCGAGAGAAAAATTCGAATTATGAACAATAAGAAATGCTGAATTTCCTTAATTCGGCTAAACATTATTTATTTTTATTTCTTGTCTTGTAGTTACAAAGCACTCTTTCTTGGTGAATGTCTATTCCTAAAATTTCCAACACTTTAATTTATTTAAATGCCAATAAGGATTAAGATAAGAATCTCAGCACTATGAAGACGAGTTGGGGGATGGCAATTTCGGTTCTTTTTAGAAATTTTGGCCTCCCAGCAAACACTGGAGAACGGCCAAGCATTGGCCGAATGCAGGATTGCCAGTACCCTAACGGCCACAACCTAGAACAGAAGGAAAGAGAAAACTAAACAAATATTTGGGACTATGTGAAGAGCACCCAAAAATACATAACCTGAAAAGTAGTAGAAGTCCTAATTGTTGTATTAGCAACCGGTCTCTTTAGCAAAAACTCCTTTATGTACTTGGAAAAAGTAAAATTTTATTAGACGCGAGCATTGCAACCGCAATCCAAAAAATCTGTTCTACTTGAAACATGCAAAATAACCAGAAAAATTTTAAATATAAATTTATTTCACTTACTTGTCTGCCCATTTTGTGTGAATGGTCTAAGAACCCTACACATATTTGCACCTCCACGAACAAGATAAAATTAATAATACTAATACTAATAATAATTTGGGGTGGCCAAATTCTAGTAGACACGTAGGCGGCAGACCATTTAGGAAAGCCCCTTAATCCTTTAAAATTTATTTTGGATTGGGCTTGGGCCGTAGAAAAACTTTACACTTGATATTACGAATTTATTAAAAAGATGTTTTGGATTTCCGTAACTTCAATTACAGCATTGCTTGATTTATTTTTTTTGAAAAAGGCGTTAATGCAACTGCAAGCATCTTTAATCTTAATCAGCAGTTTCTCACTTTTATTTGGACTGCAAGCACATATGAAAATCTCATTTAACTCATCAGTAACTCTATAGCTGATAATGCTCTGAAAATGAGCTTTCAAGTTTTCTATAACAGAGGTCCTCAGAGTTTGTTCCCTAAGTACCACATTGAGAATTAACCAACCTGAAAATATTTGTCGAAATTTTTGGGTAATTCTTCTAATTCGAAATTACCTGTCCCTGAGATTATTTCAGAAATGTTTTTCAACACCGCTGGCTCCAAGAATTCTTTAGGTGGACAACTAAGTCCCAAGCTGCTATCTTTGTTGTCCACATCAAATATGATAACATCGTGATGTTTCTCTAAAAATAAGGCAATAGAATTATTTCGTTGTAAATGTCTAGATGGTTACTTTTAATTCCCAGCGAATCTAAATATTCCAAACCGTCGGCGATTTCAACTTTCAGTTTATCGTTTGTTTTGAAACTGAACCAATTTTGAGCAATTTTCAACATTTCTTCATCGATATCGACACCAGTTATGGCAGCTTGAGGGATAAACCTATTAAGAAATGTGCACAAGCCGCCACCTCCGAGACCAATAACAGCGATATTTGGCGTGGCCTTCTCGGCACAAATTGCGTAAGTGGCTAAATTTATCGGAATATGGTGTTTGCATGTGATGTGCAGCAAATCCACCACTTCTTTAACAACACCTTTTCTATTCTTGTACTTTTGGAGTTTGGCCTCCGATTGAATCACCAGTTGGGATTTTAAGTAGACGAGACGGCGAAATCGGTCGGAACCGACCTCGACGTCTTCGACGATGTATTTCCCAGAAAATTTCGAACTTCCCTCATAGATGATCTCCCTTTTACCAGCGTCGGAGCCTAGAGAGAGAAATGGTATCTGCAAATTGATAAATAGACCCGTGTTTTTCAAGTATTTCAAAAGGAGAGTAGTTTCAAACAGTCCGCCGAGAGAGGGAGGCCCGAGGGAGGATTGGTGGGTTTGTGAATTACAAAAATGTTGAAGACATGTCCATTTCCTCGAAATTTCATGTTAAAACTCATGTTTTTCTCATTTATTCAAAATCTGTGCTCCTTTTTTCTAAATTCCTATTTAGATTTTCAACTTAAAAGTTCTTCTAAATTTTGATTTCGCAACTGTTTAGTTTAAACTTGAAAACCACTTCTTTTTAAAATCTAAATTTAGTCATGCAAGGTGAGTCATTAGTACGCTAACAACCTGTAGCTCCTACAATTACTTTAAAAATAAAAATCCTTCTAGTACAAAGTTACTCTACTACGAGATGTACATTTTAAAATTATTTTTCATTATACAGGATAAATATATACATTGTGGTGCACTAAAGATGCCTTTTTTAAAAATAGAATACTCTAGGGGAGACTGGGGTATTCTGGACTACAGGGAATTGCGGACCAGCTTCATATATTTTTCTTTAGTAATTGTTGACAGCTACAAATAATTGTCGTTGTTGTGTACATGAACCATTACCTCGCTTCGATAGCAAATAAAAATGTGATACTTCGAATTTTTTTTCCTCTTTGAGTTTCCTCTAATTTGACCACACTTTTCGAGAACCAACTCAAGTAAATAAATATCTTCATAATATTCGCGGAACCTTAAGTCTTTGACACAAACCTGAAATTTTGCACGAAGTTTGTATTGTTACTCATAGCTTGCCACATTGCAAAAAAGGCCGTTCGGGGAATTATGGACCGCTTTTGTCGTGGATTTATCGATCAGTCAATTCTTTATATTTCACAAGCTAACGTCTCATGTATTTAATGCATATAACTGATTATTCATGCACATTTTCAGTACAGCAATTTCTAATAGTTTTTTGGTACAATAACAATTTCGTTTCGAACTAATCTTCATTGCCATTTCTCAGTCCATTTCACTTTGCTTCTCTTTATAGTAAATTTTCTACAATTTTGAATCAAAAACTAAAAGTTCTTCTACCATATATTTCCATTTTTAATCGATTTACAAAGTGATCCTTAATTTCCCGACATTTTTCAAGATCGCAAAAATGCAAATTTTGCGCCAACTAATGTAAGTTGTATAATTTAATACAATTTAACCAAACTGCAGCGACCCGACCCAAAGAGAGGTTATTAGCGGTACTACAAATTCAAACTATGAAATTTTCAGAAAAAAATATTTGTTGCGAGTTTTTAGCCAAAATAAAAAGGCGGTCCACAATACCCCAGTATCCTCTATATATTTTTACATATTTGAATGTTACATAAAATGCCGATTAAAATGATATTAAAAAATAGAGGTCTGCGATTGATAGTTTTTGAGATATTTAAAAAACTCATAAAATTTAAGTCTAATTTGGAGGCTCGTTTAAAAGACCGGAAGCAATCAAGTGATATTATTTTTAGTACATATTATTGCAGTATATCTCTTTCTTGGGAAAAAATATAATTTTATTTAAACAGCATTTGTTGCTATACAGGGTGATGCCAAACGCAAAATTCCTTTTTTTTTCAAAAAATTCAAATGGCACGTCCAGTATATTATTTTCTATTTTTGTTCAGCAACAACTAAGTTCTGGTTTAATATAAAAATTTGTGTATATAGCTCTTATAGTTTTAGAGTTATGATTGTACTTTAACTTGATTAGGCCAGTGTAGGTTTAACTTACTTAATTTTGGAAATATGCTCCATAAAACTTATTTATTAACAATTTTTTTTATTGTATTTGTAGAAAATATGCTTGGTTCGTTGATATTCTTAATCAAAACAAAAGTAAAATTAACTAAAATGAATAAATATTGTACCATGCACTAGTTTTAACCTTATTTTCTTAAATAGTGCAATTTAGGAATAGATGATAAGCAGCGTAAAAACCAATATATTTTCTAACTGAGGGTTCATATTTGTGAAAATATGTTATTTATTTAATTAAAATTAGGACAGTGCATTAAAATAGTTCATTTTAAAGACATTATTTTTGTTTAGGTCCAAAAAATTTGAGAAAAAAATGTATTTTACTGAAATAAATCTACAGAATTTTAATTTAAAATTAGACATCTCCCAAGTATAAGTATTAGCTCCAAAGATTTTTTTATCAAAACAAATCTTAGCTATTGATTAACAAAAATAGAAAATGAAATACAGGGTGTGCTATTTGAATTTTTGAGAAAAATGTCATTTTGCGTTTTTTAATCATCCTATATAACTCCAAAAGTTAATTAAATAAAATTATATTATTTTCTAACAAAAGGGTGTTTTCAAATAATCTGAACTAAAAATAAAATCATTTGGATGTTTCTTGCCTTTCAAACGAGCTTGCAATTTAGTTTTAATTTTCATGATTTTTCTAAATACCTCAAAAACAATTAACCAGGAGCCCCAATTGTTTGATATCATTTTAATCAGCATTTTATAAAAGATCCAAATGTACAGAAATATATAGGGTGTTCCATTAAAAAAAAGGCTACTGTAGTGCACCACCGTGTATATGTTCATCCTGTAGAGTGAAAAATAATCTTAAAGTGTGCACCTTAAGGTGGTGTACCTTCGTACTAAAAAGATTTTTGTTACCAAAATAATTGTAGGAGCTACAGGGAGTAATGAGACACCCTGAATAAGTCTCGAATTCGCTTTGAGCAATTCGTTCGAAATTTTATAAATTGCAGTTTAAAGTCAGATTCTTTAAAAGTCTAAAGTTTCGAAAAAAAAGCATCGAAATAAAAAATCTAAAAGTTTTGAAAAAATTCGAATTCTGGAAAGTCAAAACTGTGAAAAACAAGGAAATGCTAATGATAAAAGGTGGGAATGTGAAAATTCTGTGAAAAAATTCATAAAAGAAGAAATTTTTAAAAAATTCAACTTTTCCAAGAAGCCTAAATTTGCGAAAAAAGTTCAAATTTTTCAAAAGTAAAATTTACATAGAAGTTAAAGTTTTGAGTAAACATCGAAATGAACAAAGACACAAAAGTTGAAGAAATATTTCCAAAATTTTGAACAAAGGTCAATATTTTTTCAAAAAAAAATATTTTAAAATGTTTGAATTTACAAAAAAAAGTCAACATTTTGGGAGAAACGTCGAAATTTTTAGTAAAGGTTGAAACTTTGTCAAGAAACCTTAAAAAAATTCGAAATTTTCAAAAAAATCAAAATAAGAAAAAACTAAGATTTTTCAAGAAAGTTGAAATTTAGCAAATAAGTAAATATAAATATTGAAAAAACGCGAAATTGTGAAAGAGTTAAAATTTTCATAATAGGTCAAGGATAAAATTAAAGTTTTGAAAAAATTGGAACATTTAAAATTCCAAATTTTTAAAATAGTCGAAATATTCAAAAAAGTCGAAATGTTCAACATTTCCAATTAAAATCGAAAAGCCAGCATTTTTAAAAAGGTCCCCATTTTTCAAAAAGTAAAATTTTTGAGAATTTGTTTTTATTTATTGTCATCAGCGTTTTCAATCATCACCATTTTCAAAAGAATTATAATAAAAAAGTTGAATTTTAAAAAAGTCAGATTACAAAAAAATCGAAATTTCGATAATCAAAATTTAAAAAAAGGTACACACAAATTTTTAATAAAGGAAATTTTTAGAAAAGGTCAAAATTTTCAAAAATATGTCGAAAATTTGAAAAGTCAAAATATTCCAAAAATTCAAAACTTTCCCAAGTCAAAATTTTCAATAAAAATGTGAAATTTTGAAAGAGTCGAAATTTTCAACAATTTTGAAATTTCCAAAAAAAATTAATGGACCAAATATTCAAAATAAGTAAATTTTTTTAAGAAAATCAAAAAATTTGTGTATACAGTCTGTCTCACCGGGAATCGCCGCGATCGATATCTGGCGAAATGCGTAACTAAAAAATTTGAAAATTTGGCAACTTGGCAAAATCGGCGAGGCCAAAAGAACTAAAATATTTGCAAAGTTGTAGAACTTCCAGTTATACCGGAAGTTGATACCAACTTCGTTATTTTAAATGAGACACCCCATATATTTTTTGAATTTTATTTAATATTTTAAGGCCACTCTGGATACCAAACACTGTTCTTAAAATTTATAGTTTTTGAGATAATTGGATTTTTATAAAAAATTTGACAGATGCAAGGTCCCACAAAATTATTTGTATCTTTTTTCGGAAACTAGATATTAATTTTCTATTGGTACGTCCGTAGAACACATAAAACTACCTTGCATAACTTTCATAAATGGAAAAACATTATATCGAGTGTTGAATTCACAACTGTGCATTTTGGTAAATTCAAACAGCGATAACCTTGTAATCTTAGCTGGAACAGCCCATATTTTTTTTAACCATCTTGTGCAGATTTAAATTATCTTTCAACTGATATAGGCATTGTAGCCTATAATGCCTATAATTTATAGGGTATCTCTTACCTTTTAGAAATAATTCCAATTTTAACTTTTCTGTTTGTGTTTCTGTTTGAATTGATCAAAATGTTCAGTCGTGAATTCAACACTGCTGTGTTCAACGCTGTGCAAGATAGGTTCATATGTATTCTACTCACAGACCAAATATAAAATTAATATCTAGCTTCTGCAAAAAGTATACAAAGAATTTTATGGGACCTTGCATCTGTCAAATTTCTTATAAAAATCTATTTATATCAAAAACTATAAATTTCAAGAACAATGTTTGTTATCTAAAATGGCCTTAAAATATGAAATAGAATCCAAAAATGCAAAAAAATATATTGGGTGTTTTATTAAAATAACGAAGTTGAGGTCAATTTCCGGTATAACCGGAAGTACTACAACTTTGCGCATGTTTTAGTTGTATTGGCCTCGTCGACTTTGCTAAGTTACCAAATTTTCAAATTTTTTAAATGAGTATTTTGTCAGAAATCAATCGCGGCGATTCCCGGGAGGACACACTAGAAAAAAGCGAAAATTAGAAAAATCATAATTTCTTGTAAAAATCGAAATTTTAAAAAGTAAAATTTTGAGAGAAGGTGGAAATTCTGAAAAACTAGAAATTTTCAAAATAAGTCACAATCTAAACAGTCTAAATTTTCAACAAAAATTAATTTATTGAAAAAAAGGCAGAATTTTTAAGTTAATTCATATTTTCAAATAAGTGGAAAATTTCAGTAGAAGTCTGTATTTTCAAAAAGTCGAAATTTATAAAAAAAAACGTCGCAATATTCAGAGGTTGAAATTTTCACAAAACGTCCAAATACTTAAAAGGGATCGATATTTGAAAAACATTTCGGGAAAGAAAAAAAAAGGTAAAATTTTTCGAAAATGTCGAGAATTTGAGAAGTCGAAATTTTTAAAATAAAATCGACTTTTTTTCAATTTTTAGTTAGTTGTCAAAACGAAAATTATGAAATATATACGCGTTTTTTATTTTCTGTTAAAAGTAAAATTGTATAATTTTTTTTCTGTTAATTACTCAATGTTGCGAGGGTTCCAGATAAAGTACTGTAGGGGATCGCGAGTACAATTTGGAAATAAAACTTTTACCCTTTAGTGCCCAATACATAAAATATAATGAGACCAGACTAATTTCCCTAGGCCCGAAAAATCTCTCAGCGGATCTGGTTCCAAAGTACCTTTTTGGTTTTTGAATTTGATGGGGCAAACCTGCAGACTGTCTCACTTAATTCATTTTGTATGTCTTCAAGCGATCCGTAAGTGTGACCACGATGCATTGTAACAATAACTAAACGCTTTTGTTTAGTTTCTTTGAGTAAGTGTTTTCTTCCCTTTGTGGTTGAAAAAAGCCATTCTACTTCCCTAGGATGGGACAAATTATTTCAAAATACTCATAGAAAATATTAAAGGATGTTAAAGCTTTAAATTTACGGGAATCGAATCTTACCTTCCTTGCGGTACTATAAAAGTTGCATAGTCTCCTAACGTATGATTAGTTGCGTCATCTAATATATACAAAGAATATTTTGGATTGTCACTGCCGGAGGAGAATAACTCGAAAGCGACCTCATCATTATCCAAGTTGCTTTTTTGTAAACTGGAGCATATGAAGGCGGCCTGTTGGGCTGAATATATTTGCACACAAAGATCATCGGAGCTTTCAAATCTTCGCATTTTGTCCGAATTACCTAAGTTTAGCTCTAATATCTGAAATAATATTATTAGATCAATCAAATTAAAAGAAATAAACGCGAATTAAAGCCAGAAAAAGTTAATTTGCATAAACCTGTTTTAAAGACAAGAAAGATCTCAGATGATTTTATGCTCGATAGTTAAATATCATGAACACAGATTTTGTGAAGCAGGCAAATTTCAAAAAATGAAGTTGAAATTTTTATATAAAAATCCAACGTTGCAAATACCACATTTTAAAAAAAATCGAAGTTTTGAAAAAAATTTTCAAAAGGTTAAATTCCTCAAAAAGCCGATATTTTTCAAAAAAAAAAGCATCTAATTTTGAAAGATTAAATTAAAAAAAACAATTAAAATTTAAATTCATTCGGATGCGGTTGTAAAAACGAATTATTTTTTATTTTAATTTTTTTGTATTATTTCGGGCCAACACCCATTGCAATAGGTATTATTACAAGCTTTTAAAATATGTAAAATGGTTCACAGTGAAATCAGGGTGGGAATAGGTCTACAATAAATCTCTTATGAGCTATTAAATGAACAAAATTTACGTATGTAGTTTTTATTATGCAGTAAAATGTTCCAATAATGAGTGGGGACAACGTGTATATGGTTACCTCAGAAAACTTTGCTCGATACATGTAATCTAGTGACAGATGCAATAAGTGTCAAAATCCTATCCACAAAATTTACAAGAATATGTATGAAAAGCCCATTTGGCATTTTGTGAGAAGATACGTACAGAAAAAAGCATGGTGTAAGACACAGAAAACCGGTTCGCGTATTGGATTTGCCTCTGGACTACAGAACCGGGCAAGATACAAACATTCCAATTGGTTGGTTCTGACATCATGATCATGTATTTGATAATTTCCAAATTAATATACCTAACAGTGGATTGTGTGTATTTATATTATACAATAAAAAAATAATATGTGGTTTCCAACTTATTTTAAGTAGATAGAAATTGCAATTTCTGAACAATCTTTTCAAATTCGTCTTTGCATAAATGTGGAAAATGATGCAACCTTGTGGCTGCAGGAATATAGTGAAAGTACTAACACGAATTGGATTATTAAAAGTGGTCTTTACAATCTTCATACGTTTTTATTTAAATTATAGTTGAAGTAAAAACTTCTTTATGTGCGTTAGGCGACTTTTAATAGGGGAAAAACCAGAGACCAAATAGACTGAACCTAACACGGTAAGCAGTGAAGCCAGTTGAAAGCCTGGCGAAAGCCTAGCTCCATCTAGCTCGCAACACCCTCTTATTATTTGACAGACCTTTGCGAAGATAACATAGGCTTTTTTTAAAGAAAATGGACTGTAAAGATGGGGAAGTGCATTGTGGATCATTGTTGAAACCTTAGTAAACACATTAGTGAAGGAAAATCAAGAGTTTCATTCTTTGGGTAGGTAAAAATGAAATATATAAATATTCAATTATCGGCATGCGCGAGTAGCCATTTCACTGCGATCATGACGTGTTTACAGCACCGGCTTAACAATATTGTACACAGGCGTCGCGTATTGAAAGAAAATTATTTTACTATTAAACCAAGATGTCTTTGAAAATAGTTCTCCTGAACTTTTACCAAAAAGCACTTATAAAAATTATCCTATTGGTCCAAAAGCCCCTAATTATAAAGTTTCATCTAAATCGTTAGAACCGTTACGTGGCAAGTTTCGTATTTATAAATTTTACTTAATCCGACCATATTAAAGAGTATTGGAATGCACCTCCCCACTACCCCGGATTTCAGCTTCAACTGTACGCATGAGACAACATTGAAACGTTCAGTCTATTTAGTCTCTGGGAAAAAATAATGGTTTGGTTACCATCCCGCTAATTCTCGTAGGCGACACATTCTGATGTTTACAGTTTATTTACAGAGTTAGTTTTCTAAATGGATACCCCTTTTTTTAACTTTATTTTTGACAAATTCAAAAAATTAAAAAGCTGTATTGATTTTTTTCTATAAAATGAGTTTACATTACTTTATTCATTTTTCGGCCGAATAAATAACACTTTTCATTTACCCTTTGCCAAACCTAAGGAAAAAAGAAATATTAAAAAACCATACCAGAAGTTTCAGGAAATATTTGCTATTTTGGGGTCCCGAAATGAAATTTAAAATAAAATACCAATAGCATCCTGAATTTTTGAGAAGGATATAATGAAACATTTCATTCATAATCGATTATTCGATTATGAACATTTGTCTATTATGCCAACACTACTTTAAATTTACAAACCTTAAAGGTTAAATTGACTGAGTTCATTATTAAAACGAAGTTCTACATATACATTCGGAAGAATATTTATGTTTAATAATTATTATCGCATTTTATACACTTTTAAAGGCACACTTGCTTCTACATGGCCTACAATTTGAAAAAAGTAACCTAAAAAGGTTTTTGTGATTATGTTAAATTCGGAAATAAGATAATCCAATCTGGCTCCCTAACAAAAAAACAAAGTTGCTATAATTCTCTCAGAAATTATTTAATAGAAAAAAATAAATAACTACGCCAATATAAGGCATTTAAGAAACAAAGCAAAAATGATTAACAGTTTTTTCAATCGAACTACAAATATAAAGAATTTACAGCAGATTTTAGGAAATAATGTTTTTAACTTTATCCTTAAAAAAAATCTAAATAAGGCGATATTCAATTGTTTTCTCTACGCCATGTACTACTTTGCCAATTTAACGGATTTTATGTCTCTACGAAGTTATCTGTTATTTCAGGACCACTTGGATTTCTTTTTGTAAACAATAAATAGGAGAAAATTAAGAAAATCCATAATAATCGCCTTGCCTTAAATCATATTAATGCATCAATTCATAATAAAATTTAGACTCTAGCAGACGCATCATATGAATAGTATAAAAATATAATTTGAGTGATGGTTCATTGTGTACCACCGATTCACTGTTTACCATTTAACCATAATCATTTTGAAAGATTTTTAAATCCTGAATATCTTCATCAAAATGTTTATTGTACTTATTTTAATTTTAAAAAGAATTTTAAATAAAAAAAATCGAGTTAAATTTTTCTTTTTTCTGATATTCATTCGAAAAAATGTTAACCTTTTCAATATATTTTTCCTAAATTTCAATTTTAACTTATTTCTAATTCGAAAATTATTTAAATTTTCATAATTACTTAATTAAAATAAATTCCTGAACAAAATTAACGCACCACTAAGATTTTTTAAAAACATGCAGAGGGAATGATAATTTTTAATCTGTTAAGTGCCTTACAAGCAGGATTTGCACTTTCTCTGACTTCTTATGCCAATATTGTTTTATTTTAAAATCACTTTTAACAACACATGATATAAAATCCGCTCAGAAGTTTCTGATTAAGACATTAGCCCAATTTTGTTAACAGTTGTATCAGATATATGTTTCAACATTCATTTACTAGCATTTCAAAGTAAAAAAAAACAAAAATTGATTATCAAAGAAATATATCCGAGGAAAAGGCAGCATGGAGATCAACTCTGTTGGATAAGAGATATTTAATGCATTATGTTGCTGTTGGGAAAAAATCATTCCAGCATAATTCGCATGATCAGACGATTTAACGGACAGGAATTCACATTCGAAGGCCAAATCAAGAGAAAAAACAATATACCCATCAGAGGAATGACCCATTTTTGAGACCAATAGCTTTCAGAAACCAGAAAATAATTAATAATTATTTAACGCTACATTGAATACATTAATTGAATCACTCATTTTTAACCAAAGAAGTATTTATTGATTTAAAATAATGTTATGTTTTTTTTTAATTTCTTTCTCAAATGATTTTATAGACCCAGTTTATAACCTTTTTCAATTTTATTCTCATTGGTGTAATTATTTTAGTCTAATTAACCGGTGCGTTACTTTTGTCTAGGAGTTTATGATTGAAATTCTATGATGATTTTACTTTGAGAATTTTTTATACAAAAGCATGATTATGACAAAATATTCAAAAGTCTTACTTTATAATTATTGATTTGGATGTTTTAAATATTCCTAATTTTTTAATTGATTGAAATTTAAAGACAACAAGTTGGCATGTTCAGGTAACAACAAAATATTTGCTTTTTATCTTAAATCAAATCCAATTTCAAAATATATTTGTGACCTTTTGTGATATTTATCTAGTTTCATTAATATTATATTATTATATAGGTATCTCAAAGAATGTTCTCTTATTTAAAATCTACATAATTTAAGTCATAAATATCTTTTTTTGAAGAAATCACACACACTTCGTGACCTTTGACGTTAACCAACAGATGAGAGTATGAAACTGGCCTTCAGAGTACAAAAAGAAATATCTATGGGAATTTTAAGCTTTCTATCAATGGAACTACAGTAGAACCCTGATGGTTATACTATCTGCCTAATTACACCTTCATATTGGTGCTACATAAAATTAATTTTTATTTGAATCTGCACCTTGTGCATTTTTATGTAAACTTTCTAAACAAGCGATGCCTTGGAGGTGTCTAAAGCAGGTTGAATGACATCTCTACACTTTCCTTTTTGATACCCTTAAAAATATGGGGTGATATAGATGCAAAAGCATGTCAGTTAAATTAGCAGTACAGTAATACCCCGACTTACGCTACCCCGTTTTACGCGAATTCGGAGATACGCGGTTTTTCATTTTGATTGCCGCACGCATCGGCTCTCTCGCTCCGCCCTCTCAGTGTTCAATTTGCAACAGGTTTAAACGTGTTCCGCGTGGAATTGTTTTAGTGCGCAGTGCGTTTTACTGATAATCTCTAATTATGTCATCTAAAAGAACGAAAAATGAGTCATTTGAGCCTAACAAGAAAAGAATAACACTGTCTTTGGAGTGTAAACTGAATATAATTAAAAACTGAAGCAAAAATTAAAATTTGTGAATTGGCAAAGAAATGTGATCTACCAGAATCAACAGTTCGAACGGTTATAAAAGGTAAAGAAAAAATTATGAACGCTGTGAAAGACTCTCAATCTTTGAATTCAAGTATCATCCCTAAGCGTTACGGTATTATCGCACAGATGGAAACATTGCTACAGTCATGGTGTGATAATCAAGTAAGAGTGAAAAATTGTCCTGTTGATCAAAATACAGTGTGCTTTCAAGCAAAACAGATTTTTGAAAAACTAAAAGGATAAGCTGGAGAGGCGGCTAAAAATGAAGTGTTTAAAGCTAGTAACGGCTGGTTCAGCCGATTTAAGAGTCGTTGTAATTGCCATAAGGTTTATTCCAACCGAACATCAAACTAGTTTGCAACCGTCCGGCGCATGTGCATTCAAAATTTACCGTTCCAACCAAGTGCAAACTCCAACCCAACTGGCAGTCCGGTGTTCCAACAGTGCTCTGACTAGTTCGTGAATTGATTTGTGATCAGTCAGAACAGTCAGCAGCCGAGAGCTTGTACTGGCAGTTGGGAACATGCGCAATAAGTAATCGATAAGCGGTATCGAATTTCTCAGCTGTTATTTGTCAATACGACTGTCAGATGTTTTGATCTTGTCGGAGCAAATGTAAATTGTATTGTTAAGTTCTGAATTCTATTTTTCATCCACTATATTTGCTCAAAAATAATAAAAATTAATTTCGTAGAGGGATTTATATGTGATGAAGATTTATTTTCATCGCTTTCGATTGAGACAGACGGCGAAGACCAGGGGTTTTCCGAGAAGTCCCAAAGTGCGTTCCAACGTGTACAATCCCAAACCAGTCGGAGTGTAATACGGAATGCACGCATGCTTACGAACTAGTTCATGAATTAGTCGGAAACTAATCAGAAATGTACGGTTGGAACAAACCTATAGTATCGCAGAGTGGAGAAGCGGCAAGCGCTGATAAAGAAGCTGCATCTTTATCCAGAAAAACTCAAAACAATGATAGACGAAGGTGGCTACACTAGCCAATCCATTTTCAACGTAGATGAAACCGGTCTTTTTTGGAAGAAAATGCCTAAAAGATCTTTTATTGCGCGTGAAGAGAAAACTTTTCCAGGTTTTAAAGCCGCCAAGGATCGATTGACAGTGATGGTTGGTGCAAATGCAGCTGGAGATTGTAAATTGAAACCTCTCTTAGTTTATCACTCAGAAAATTCAAGAGCCTTAAAAAATAAATCCGAAGCTGGTTTGCCTGTCATTTGGAAGTCTAATGCGAAAGCTTGGGTGACAGCTTCTCTTTTTGAAGACTGGACATCTTATTCCTGAAGTCGAACGTTACTGCCAATTAAAAGAAATCCCATTTAAAGTGATGCTACTAATTGACAATGCACCAGGTCATCCTCCCGCAACTCTAATTAATTTCGATCCACGAGTGGAAGTTGTATTATTGCCACCAAACACTACCAGCTTGGTTCAACCAATGGACCAGGGAGTCATTAAAACATTTAAAGCTTACTACACAAGGCGGTCATTTGCACAACTACATGAAGCAATGAGACAAAACAATGAGCTTCCTGTTAAAAACTTTTGGAAGCAATTCAATGTTTTAGATGCTGTAAGAATTATTGGATAATCTTGGAATGAGGTTTCACAAAAAACTTTTAATGGTGTCTGGAAAAAACTGTGTCCATTTTTTTTCACCACTAAAACCCAAGAAGAATCAGTTTCAGATCCTGAACAAATCGATAGCATAATAGGAGAATTAGATTTAGAGGTCGATCATGACATTCAAGAATTGCTAGATTCACACAATCAAGAGCTAATAATTGACGAGGTTATAGAAATGCGTAAGTATGAGCAAGACATTGAAGAAACTGATTCACTAGACCCAGTTGAATCGGTAAATCAAATGACAATTGCAAACTTAACAGAAGGACTCAATTCAATTGAAAAGGGTTACAAATTTTAGAAAAAATCTAATGAAGAACGCGTTTCTACTACAAAACGGGGAATAAAAAAATTACTGGTATGCTATGAGGAAATTTTGCGTGAGAAGAAGAAAAACTTAACTCGTCAGGCAACATGGTTAGAATATATGAAGCCTTCGACATCAAAATAACTTCGGTTTAGGTTACTTTATTCATAAATTGTTTTATTATCTTACACTTTATTAAACATTTTTCTTCTAAATTATTTTTTTCTTTAAACTCTGGTCCCGATTAAACATACTTTATATGTATTTATATGAAGTTGAACCCCGACTTACGCGAATTCGACTTACACGGCAATCGCTCGGACCCACCCACAAACAATTTAATTTTCTTTTAAAGTATTTATATCAAAACTGTAACATACATATGGATGAAAAATAAAATAAATTATATTAGGAATAATACACATCTCATTCAGAGAATACAATTTTACTTAATTGTTTTAATTTTTTTACACTTCAGTTAATTCGACCTTATTGGGGATCTGACCTACCACTTAGCCCCTTCATGATTGAATTAATAAAGTTCTACTGTATTAAATAAATTTATAAGTGTAACTAACATACATTCTGCTAACATAAATGTTTCCATTTTAACTGTTTTGTGTTTGTATTACTAGAAAAATGAAACAGAGACTGAATGAACTCAAAAATGAAAATAGGGAATGTAAATGAAATAAGCATTTTCAACTAATTTAACCACATACTAACCTGATGAGACAACATTTTCATTTTTGTGCAAATAACAATGAATACTGGCATGGAATTCAGGCCTTCTTCAATCGCCTTGTTTTCGACCTCAAAGCATCTAACAACCCTAAAAATCCAGTTATTTTTAGGGAAATATTCCAATAAGGCGCGCAAGATGTGTTTTTGTAATAGCGAGATGCAAAGGTATCGTCCTCCACACTTCAATATCCTATCAACTTCTTTAAAATATGTTACAATTTTCTCAGCAGTCTCCAAATCATCACCGGGCATCAGAGCATCTAAGGTCCCTTTATCAAGAACCACACTAAAGGATTCATTGGGAAAATCCATGGCAAAAACGTCCATCTGAAGGTACTTTAAATCTGGACGGGCTTTCTCATTTTGTAACATTTGTCTTATAACGATATTAGATATATCAATGTTGACGATATTTCTGAAAAAATGTCATGAACTGATCCCCACTGAGATAAGAAAAACACCTTTTATATTACTTGTAACCAATGTCATACAAATCTTGCCCCAGCAAAGAATTACCACAACCGCTGATGAGAATCCTATCCTGAGTTTTGATGTATTTGTGTAAATTGGTGGATAATTCGTAGTATTCCCCATACCTAACATACAAATGATAAATAAACTACTTTGCCAAAAGCCAAAATACACACCATTCGAATGCTTTGGTGCCTCTTTTTTTGAAAAAAGAGTCCCAGTAGTCCTTTTCGCTGAATTGCTCTTTCGATTTCGGTAGTAGATTCATTTTGAGAGGTTTAAACTCAGCTAACAGTTCAGACTTGTTAACGCATGTTGCATTAAAACTATTAAATGTTTAAAAATCCTAATGGTTGAAGAATCAGAGGAATGTTGTTAAATAGGTTAAATTCATAGATACCACAGCCACAGAATCAAAGACAATAATAATCTATCTTAACAGAAGTGACAGATGGTCATTTTGGATGGACCAGATTCCCAAGGCAGTCTGAAAGCGGCCATTTCATAAGTGGCAGTAACGTCAGACAGTTGACGGTGTTTTGTTTACTTGGATTGTTTACTCAATTTTCGTTGTGTTAAAAAAGTGATTTGTTCGTTTTATTGTTGCTGTAATTGGAAATTTTCATTTAGACAGTGAATTTTGTCGACTTACTGCCTACAATCGTTTAACACCAGTGCCATTGTGAGAAAGACGTTTTTACGCACTCATCAGTCTAAAATGGCTTCTGCTGAGAAAACTAGAAAAAATAGATGTATCTATCGTCCATGCTTTTCTCCAATGGACATAAACACAAGTAGGGATATAAGATAATTTTCAAATATCGATATAAATATCGACAACAGGTAAATAGCGATAATCGATAATATCGAACATTTTTTTATCGATAATCGATAAAAAAATTTTAAACGGGGCTCCACTCTTGGAAATTTCTATTTCGGGCATATTATTTTTGGTGACTAAAAAAAAGGTCCTCGATCTCCATATCTCTATCCATCATTGGCGACAATTGGACACGATTGGTATCGGCTTTCGGGCAATATCGATAATATGATATCGACGATGTTATAATATCGATATAAACATCCATATTTTTGCTTCCATATTATTGATAATATCGGTCAGCAGATATATCGTTGCATCCCTAAACACAAGTTTTTTTTTTTGTTTCCAAAGGATCCACAAAGGTATATGTTAAGTTAGGGAATGCAGAAAAATTAGTTATGATAATAAAAGGTAATGTATGTTTTAGGGCTGTTCTGTGGATTGAAGCCTGCAACAGGGATGATTTGCGAAATATACACCCAGAAATATTGCATCAAAACTAGCGTTTATGCGAAAGACATTATGAAGAAAAATATGTTTGTGAACCTGCTGCGCATAAACGTCTTTTCGAATAGGCATCTTCTACAAAATTCTTATGCCGGCTCCACACTCGCGCCGCGAAAGCCCGCGAAATAGTGCGAACGCGAGTGTGGAGGCTTTCGCGTCTTCGCGTTCGCGCTAGGCGCTGGTCCCCGTTCGAAGTCGGTTTTTTGGTCCGCGTCAAAGGATTTGCGGGACTTTTGCAAGGCACAAGCGCGAATGCATCCACACTCGCGGCGTGAATTCAGTCACAGTTTTAGTCTTTTCTAGTGATTATTGTGTGGTTTCAGAGAGGACTATTTTCTATTTTTTCTTTATTTGGTGTTTATTTTTAATATACAGATAATTATAATATCCTATAGCGCAAAGCGAAGCGGCAGCAGCAGTGGCTAGCTGTGGATCCATTTCTCTTGGAAGCCCGAATTACACTGCGAAGTTTGCGAGTGTGGAGAGGCATGTTTTTCGTGCAAAAATCGCGCGCGAATCGTAGCGTGAATTCACGCAGCGATTCGCGCGCGAGTGTGGAGTCGGCATTACATGTTACAACCCCACATGAAGAAATTCTAGGTGATGACTATGAACAAGGAAACAAATAACGGAGAAGTTTCATGATGTTATTGATATGTTTAATGTAATGAGATTAAAGTATAGATCAAAACTAATAAATCACTTTAAACAATTTTGAAATCCGTTAATATATGACTGAGAAATAGATTATTGAAGTTTATGTATTCTAGTGCGAAGGTCTGTGTGTGTGACGTCATTTGACCCGTCCGCGATCGTCGCATCGCAAATCACTGAACAAGAAGAAAAGCTCGCGGATTCATCTAATTTTTGGATATGTTTTAGAGGACCAAAATCTAAGAGACACGTATTTTTTTATCGACTAAAAAACGGTTTTAAGGGTAGTTCTACCTTGTGGAATAGGTCAAATGACGTCACATGCGTAACGAAATTTATTTTTACAAGCGCCACTTCAGAGGTCCATAACTTTTTCATTTCTAGAGATTTTTTTAAGAATTCTTTCAGATATTTGTATCATTTTACTTAAATATTTATAATTAATCAATAAGAAAAAAATGGAAATTTCTCCATAGGTTATGCTATTGTAATGTCTTGACTGCAAAGAGAAACTTCTTTGCAAGCGATTATAAAGTAATTTGTGTGTAAAGTTTCCAAGAAACTGATTTAATTAGTTTTATTTCTTTTCAACTGACAGTGTGCAAGTACTTTTAGAGGTACCCATAAATATAGAAATTGAGAACATGCCAATGAGTACAAGTAGCTGTCAAAATTTAGCAGGAGTAGCAGATAAAGCATTTATTCTTTATTGTAAATAAAAAATATTGTAGTTCTTATTTATCGTTTGGATTGCAAAATCTTTGTATTTGGTTTTCATTTAGTTTTTTGGTTATTACTATTATTATTATATTCCACAGCATAGAATTGAATATTTTCTTAAAATGGTGCTTTTATTAGTGCCAAATGGAGTTTATTGTTAACTTTTTATCTTTTCTTGTTTAAGGTCCAAACAAAAATAACATGGAAGTATCGATAGATAATTTGAGTGTGCCATCGACAACTTGTCCTTCCAATGTAGCAGGTATTTATATATTTTTCACTGTAAGTGTGTAGTCATATTTTTGCACACACCTTTGTGTGTATAAAAATATTAATAAATATATAATATTAATAAATATATTCACATGGTTCTCCTTTGAGAACCATGTGAAGCAGAGTATGAATAAGTTTTAGGTGTGGAAAAAAGACTTTGTGCAAGTGTTACAGAAACTGTATTTTTTCTATAAGTATAATAAAATAATCATTCTTGTAATATATGAAATTTATATATACAGGTTGAACCAAATTTGATTTTCACTATAGGGATCTCGTAAACTATTAGAGATACAAGGAAGCTGAAATGAGCAAAGTAGTGCAGAATTTAATGCCTAATATTATTTCGCTGAGAAAACAATTGAATTTCAATTCGTCTCGGTTTTATTTAGAAAAAACTGAAAATCGCCATTTTTAAAAATCAGCTGTAACTTGTTTATTTGAAGTCCGATTGAAAAAATTCAAAAACTATAATTAGTTGTTTTTTGAAGCCTTTTTACTGGTGTGCGTTAACTTTTTCTTAATTTCAATGTTTTTGAGAAAATTATGTCAACTTTGTTATTTCTTATAGACGCCATGTTGGATTTTATCATTTTCGAATTTGGCATATTTTTCTAATTAATTTAATATACGAGAAGCCATACTCGAAATGTGGCAAAGTGGGTTAAATGAACTAATTTTTTATTTTCAAACAAAAAACATTATAGCAGGCGACGTAAGTGCCATAACTGTTAATAATAAAAATACAGTACCTAGTTACGTAACAATAATTATCAAAAAACTAAAAATATTGGAACAAACTGTGCAATATTTAAACAGTTATTAGCATAATTTTAACGTGTATCCCTTTAAATGGCGTAATTCTATGAAAAAGTGTAGATGTTTTAAAAATTTTATCGGCAATTTTTACAAAAATTCTTTTAATATTAAATACTTATTCGTGTAACGTAAAATATCTAACAATCTAACATTAGAAATAACTCTTATATTTATGCACATTATCCTTCTTAAAATATTTAACCTCTAGAGAAGTTTACGTATGAGTTATGGGAAAGTCGTCCTTAGTAAAGCCCTTAGAATGTTTTGAGAATTGCATAATTTAAAGGGAATCATGCACGTTATGATTATTAATAAATATTTCAATACTATATAGTTTGTTATAATATTTTTGGTTTTTTAATAATAATTATTGCTTTTTTAGGAACTCTATTTTTTATTATTAAAAGTTATGGCACAAATTAAAAAATAGTCCATTTAACCCACTTTACCACATTTGAAGTATGGCATGTCATACTTCAAATTAATCAGAAAAATATGCCAAATTCGAAAATGATAAAATCGAATATGGCGTCTATAAGAAATAACGAAGTTGACATAATTTTCTAGGAAACAGTTTAATTTTGAAAAAAATTGTACACCAATGAAAAGGCCTTAAAAAACAACTAATTACATTTTTTAGATTATTTTAATCGGGCTTTAAATAAACAAGTTACAGCTGATTTTTAAAATTGGCGTTTTTCAGTTTTTTCTAAATAAAATTAAGACGAATTGAAATCCAATTGTTTTCTCAGTGAAATCATGTTAGGCATTAAATTCTGCACTACTTTTCCCATTTAAGCTTCCTTATATCTCCAATGGTTTACGAGATCCCTGTAGTGGAAATCAAATTTGGTTCAATCTGTATAGCTCACTAAAAAAGAACAAAAAGAAGTGACAAGTATCATCAACCATATTGTTGACTCTTGTAGAAATAATTTTTTTCAGTTATCTTTGATATAAAAATATTTGTGTCTGATGTATGTGTCTTTTTTTCAAATTTTGTTGTTATACTTGTGCTGAGTTAAATACAAGAGGAGCAGCATAATTTTTTTAAATAGCATAAAGATTATTTATTGAAGTTTTAAAAATTATACAAAATATTCAGGAGACATTGTTGTAATTTTAATTTATTTAAGATGCCAGTGGATATCCCAAAAAAATAGAAGAAAGACCGTCTTCTCTGCGTTCACCTTCTGTAGGATCTCAAACACCTTTCTCATTAAGTTCAGGAACACTCAGAAAACAAAAATTACGTAAAAAACTTAGGGCTTTGAGAAAGAGGAGTATTGTACCTGAGAAAACAAGTGGGGGGGACCATTTTGAATTTTAATGCAATATGTGATAAATTTTTGAATACTTCTTTGGCAGCCATAATAAAACCTCAAGCTGTGCTAAAAGACAAAAAACCTATTGTTAATTGGTACTCTGCAGAATATAAGCAGTTTGCCCTGGTTTTATACTTTTTGGGTCCCAAAGATTATTCATTTTTAAGTCAAGTAATATACCTATCTAACAAGGTTTGCAACGGATGACTCAAAAACTCGTATGTAGACCTGGTTTGGCCACTGAGGCTTGATTTCAAGCAATACAAATAAAAGTTAAGACAATGTTGGAATTGGATAAGTATTCTTCAATATGCATTGACGAAATGTCTCTTAAGTCAAAATCATTGTACAATACTAGCAAAAAGAATTTAAATTTGCACAAAATGCTTTAGTAATGATGGCAAGAAGATTATATTTCAATTGAAAGCAGCCAATTGCTTATTTTTTCTTAAATTTTCAGTTTGAGGCAGCGCAATTGCAAGACGCGCTTGAACAGTGTGTAGATCAATTAACAAATGCTGGATTTTTTGTTAAGGCACTAGTGAGCGATATGGGGTTTAATTTTATTAATCTTGCTAATAATCCTGGAGTTACCTCCAATAATGCTGAAATTGAGTTGGGTGGCATTAAAATAGTGTATTTATTTGACATTTGTCAAATTTTTTTTATAAACAAGATGTCAAGAGCTTTCATAGGTCAGCTTCGAAACTTTCCCATTTACATATTTATCAAACAACTAACAATTTTTTATGAAACTTTATTACGCAATCCGTAATTATTTATCTTCCAGAATCCACCTGTCAAGCGTTGTCGGTGAAATTTGCGAAAATCTTATATAATCTTTTGTGTATGCATAATAAACGGTTAATTATGTTTTGTATATGGTGTTATCATTTCCAATGTCTCTGTTGGTTGCAGAGAATGCGAAATCTGTGAATTTTTTTTCGAAATTTAGAATTTTTATGTAAGTTCAACTTTATCTTGATATTAGACTTTTCTAAAAAAGTTCCCACTTCATTTTCAACATTAGCACTCTTTGTGAAAGGGTATTTTGCAACTTTTTTCCCCAAAATTTTGATTTTTTAAAAATTTCATTTGTTCCACTGCCAACGACCACAGATGAAACTTCTGAGGCAAAGTGCAATAAAGCAAAAAGTAAGGCAAAAAAAGCGCAGTAGCTCAGAACATTAAACGATACCAGAGGCTAAATTATCCTTCTTCATCAATTTGTCAACATATTGAAAAGTTAACGCGTTCTTGTGTCCTGTGACCTTGTTACTGACTTATTGTTCCTGAATAAATTCCCTATCATGATGTTTACACATTTATTTATTACGTATGTTTTAAACGAATCTAAAGACGTAATTATAGAGACACTACGACAAAATAAATTTAACGAAAATAATAACCATACTTCCACAATACTTTAAATTTGTGTAATATCTAGACTGGGTTCGTTTCGCTTCTAGGTGACTGGGATAAGCTGTAAACGTAAGAGAAAAAGTAAAGAACGCCATTGTTATTTATTTTAATATTATATTTTTACAAAACTATATTATATTTCTGTAAGTCTTTCTATAATTTACTTAGATATTTTACAACATAATAAACTTTATGGCAGTTGTCTTTGTTATTTAATCATTATACAATATAATACCGGTTTTCATAAGTATATTACTATCTGTAAATTAAAGAACTATCTAAGCAAATGATTGCCTCAAAACATTTGAATTCAGCAGATACATCTTTAAGTAATATTTTGGAGAATAGACCATAAGCAAAAATAATATCACATTTCGTCCACATTGCATTTTAGCAAAATTATTTGGACAATAATAACTGGTAGGCTTATCCTTTACATCTTCTTAACAGTATATCTCTCTTGAAGGTTGTCCTGTCTTATAGACTATTCATTACAACCTAAATCTGCTGACCAGTTGCACATACCCCCAATGGGATCAAAACTAAGTCCTTTGGGACATGTATATTCCCAGCCTAAAACTTTGGTACTTTCCATTTTGGCACAGTAGATAAATTTTTTGCAAGATATTGGATGTGGGAAGTTTCCCTGATCAAGGCATTCTATTACACCGTTAGGATGGAGCAACACCTTGCTGTGTTCTGGTATAGATCCTAATATGCCTGTCGAATCTTCGTAATATTCATATCCTTTAATGTGTTTGTAGGGATTGATTTTATTGAATGTCTGATGCCGGTTTGGTATAAAAAATTGTGGCGTTGTTAGAATAATTGGTTGAATTGTTGAGAACCTATGCTTCGTTCTTAATGGAGCTGGAAAAAATGTGTAGATAAATATGACTAACATTTTAACTGTATTAAAACTTTTTAGTTTTTGTTTCTGGTAAGTTATTCTCAGCTAGATTGCCTTCGATAAAAAAGATTTTAAATTTGATGATGAGCTATATCGTTTACAATAAGTTATTTTACCTGCAGTAGGTATTATTCCTTTGGTTGAAGGAATAATGGATATGGTTGTCTTTTTAAGAGGTACTGGAGCTTGTTGAAGTTCATGCAAAGCCACTGCTATGTCCTGAAGTTCCGTGGTTTCACCTTCATTGCGAAGATCTTCCAGAGACTGTTGGTTACTGGATTCTAGGGCTTGGTCTGGTGTTGCTGTTGTAGTTTCTTTCATTTGTGGGGTGGTTTGTTTAAAAAATGGTTTTCGAGAAGGAAATCTTGAACGAACATCTATGGGTCGTGGTGTAAGTTTTGTTGTTATATCTAAAACATGTAGAATATTACAAATAGTATATAAAATAAAGAAGAAAAGAAGGAAACCATATTTTAGTTAAATTTTAAACTGTCTAAAAGAACTGCTTCATTTTTCTCTGAAAATCTGACTAAAATTAGTACTAGAGACTATGTGTGTCAACAAGGTTTATTGTTGTTGATTTAAGAGAGATGCAAGCAGTCTTTATAAATGTTATTCAGCTTGTAAATGAAATTGGAACGCTACTCCCCACGACTGTTTTGTATTGGTAGAGATATCTTTATGTCACCTTATACAAAATATTAAACTGTAAATATTAAGATGCAACGAGTTTTAGAAACATTAAAACTGCTAGACATTGGGCAAAACTTATTTCCCCCTTTTTATCCTCTGACCTTGAAAAAGTTTTTTCGTTTTTTCGAAATCATTATCAACTAATTATCAGAACTAATAACATATTAAATTCTGCAATCAGGAATTTTTGTCGCTGAAACTCTTTCACTTCAATAGATTCCCGACGGGGCATCCTTAATCTAACAACCCATGTCCTTGATTTTGTAGTCTGTAGAATCCTTGTTGAATGTTTGTGAAAGTATCTGTTGTGATGTGCCAAATCCTGAGACAAAACTTAATAGTGCACCATGGGTCGAAATTGTTTTGCTGTTTCTAGATGGCGCAATGTAAAAAACCTGTTCAAATGTTCCAAAAAAAAATATATAACAATGTTTAGTTTGAAATAGGAGGATTCTGCTTATATTTATTTCGTGTAAAATATCATAACCGGTTGACTAAGAATATTATCTCCCAGAAAGAGTAAGTATATGCATATTGTTAACATACAGATAAGGAAAAATTTTCATTGTCCATGTAAAATGCTAAGAATTGTTCCTTCCATAGTTTTCTACGGCCGCTGAATGTATTCCCCTACCTTGGCGCAGCATTCTCGCATCTTCCAGTTTAGATGTTAGAAAAAACTCGTCGAGAATTTTACAACAGACTGGAATATTGTTTAGCACAGTCTGGCGGCCTATTTAAACTCCTTATATTGTAATGTTTAAAGAGTTATTATCTTATATTTTTCATTAGAATTTTTATTTATTTTGTTTAAGAAAGCTCGTTTGTGTATTTTGGTTATCAAAGAATATCAGTTTTATTTTGCCTCAGACGTTGATTAAATCAACGGACTAAAAGAACAAACAACTTGTGGTACGCAAAAGTTAATAAAATTGTTACCTACCAATAGTAATCCCGTAACAAAACACGTTAGAAGCTATGATGTACTACTGAAATTTCCACCAGCGCTGATCGCTGCGCTCTGCGTTGAATTGTTTACACCTGTGTAGGAGAATACAAGGCCCCGCCCATCTATCCCACTATTAGCTCTCAATGTTAAACCTCTCATTAACATTCTCCCTATGGACGTGTTTGACTTTCCTGATGTGTATATGAATTGTATCTGGAATAACCCTGTTTATGATAACGAAGGCTTCCACGGCCAGAGTTAGTACAGGATATACTTCTTCCGGGATTGGACCATGTCAAAGAACTACTAAAAGTGTTCGACGTTTCGCCCACCACCGTAGGGTGCTTCTTTAGGACAAAGAAACAATAAATGAAAAATAAAATACAAAGAAATATACAAAAATAAAAAAGGCCAATTTCAAAACATCAGTCCACCATACCAGAGTCAAAACTCTTCTGAACTGAAAATGTGGTACAAAAGATAAGAAACATTAGACAGAAGAGCATGATAACCCACTATGTCCACCATACCAGAGGCGATGGCGAAACTCTTCTGAGAGGAAAGAAAGAAAGGGAAACTTTATATACCACTCGTCTACGCGATCCCTGCCGAAGATTTCCGATGGTTGGTTTTCAGATGGAGGAAAGCATGTAACCGTCGCCTCTGTTGATGTTTTTGGGGAACTTTTGAATTTCAATGGCCTCGCGTATCTTCCTATTATAATAATTGGGAATATTGGATATAATTAAAATATTATCAAAAAGAATCTTATGTCCGGTCTCATGTTGATGTTCTGCAATGGGCGACTGCGAAAATAAACCAGACTTAAGACATCTTTGGTGCTCTGATATTCGCGTCTTAAATGATCGCCCCGTTTCTCCGATGTACTCTGAACCACAAGAACAAGGAACCCTGTACACATCATTAGAACGAAAGGATGAAATTTTATCTTTGGGAGATGGGAGGAGCTGTTGGATTTTTAAGGATGATGAAAAAATGGGTTTAATGTTGTATTTTCTCAATAATTTTTCGATTTGATATGTTACTCCGTGAACATAAGGAAGAAAAGCTTTAGAAGAAACTATTGTATTTTGTGAAGGACGAGGGGTAGGGTGAAGATGTCGTTTAATGACAGTTTCAATGTCGTGCGATTTATAACCATTGTTGGAGGTTAAAACGAATTTTGCTCAATTTGTCTGAAAGGTTATCGGCTGTAAAATTGCTACAGTTCGTGAAACCAGAGATGTGACTCTGCATGCAAATAACGATTAGTATGGGTGGGTTTTCGATAAACGGAATGAGAGACTGGACCGTTTGGTAAGCGGGTGACCAGTACGTCAAGAAAAGGAAGAAAACCGTTGGTTTTGAAGTTTGGAAGTATGAGAAATTTTCAGATAAGATGAAATTTCAAAAGAGATATGGTTAATAAATCATGATTATATAATAAAATAAACATCTTGAAATTTCAACAAAGTCAAAATTATTAGAAACATCGGAATTTCAACATTAAAACATATGTTTTGAAGAAAGAAGTTCAAAATTAAGATTTATGTTTATCACCCTTTGCCTCCTCTACTTGATTTGACAACTGGAATTTGGTAGCTTATAAAGATAAATGACTATGTTTGGCTTTGTTTTTACTTTAAGTGTAATTTTGGATTTTTTCCAATAATATTGATTTTTTTTTCGGAAACTACTTGCCCACTTTTGTCTCGAAAGTACCAAAATAATTGCTTTTTCTCAAAATTTTGTATTTGCTTTACAATTCACACTTCTTAACGTTACTTAAAAAAATCAATTGTAAACCCGAATTTCGGATTTTTTTATAAAAAATTTGAGGAAAAGATGACATTCCTAAAATTTCTAAAAATGATAATTTATGTACAGAAACAGTGGAAATTTCTTAGGAAAAGTGGAAATACATTTGAATTGAAAATTTTTATGTTTTTCTAAATGAAAATTTTGAAATTGAAAATTATATACAAGGTGGACCATAAGTAATGGTACACATAGCAACAGAGATACAGGGTGTCAAAGTTGAAAAAAAAATTTCGATTTTTTCATATAATTATGTAATGAATTGTAATAAAGGCACCAAATTTGGCACAAAGGGGTTTCTTAAGTCGACAAACTCTAATTTGCTAACATATTACCAATAGTTGATAGGGGGCGCTACCTGCGCCATTCTGCATATTTTTAAATCATCATAATTTTTTTGTGCACCCACGTATATTATTTTTAAACGGGTCATTTTATTTCCCCATATTTTTTACATAAAAAAGGTGTACTTTCTGAAAGTTGATACAAGCAACCCTTTCCAAGATATTTGCCTTTAAAGCTTGACATGCCTTGGTTTTAAATTACTAAGATATAAAATTGTCGAAGTAGGCATGAAAAAAAAGTAACCATAAGACAGCTTTAAAACTAATTTATGTCAAATATTACAAGTATTACTACCTAAATTTTGAAAATCTCAATAAAGAAAATCCAAAACATTAAGACGTAATTTATTTTCTAACATGCAGATGTGAGATATGATCTCTGAGTTCGCACAAGAAAATGTTAATAGTCTGGGTGGTCAAAGCAGATATTTGGAGATAAATTTCAATAAAAGGGAGCTAGATTTTTAATTGTTTACAATACCTTTACATGAGAAAGGTCATTTCCCGCATACTTATTTTTGAAAATAAATATTGTTTTGGTATTTTATTTAAATTTGCTTTAGAAATTTTAAAAATATGTGTAATAATAATGTCAGTAGAGTTATATTTAATATAAACTATTTTAGAGTCAGTTTTATTACTTTTATTTTGAAACTTACTGCGAAAACTTCACATTTTCATAACTTAAAATAAACGTACGGTAAACTTTGAAGGCAAATATCTTGGAAACGGTTGTTTGCATCAACATTTGGAAAGTATACCTTTTTTTAAGTAAAAAATGTAGGTAAATAAAAATATCTATTTAAAATAAGTGTACATGAAGGCCCAAAAAAGTTATGATGCTTTAGAATAATACAACGTAGCGCAGGTGGCGCCCCCTATGAGTTACTGACAATCTGTTAGCAAATTAAAATTTCTTGACCAAAGAAACCCCCCTATGCCAAATTTCTTGTCTATAGTGAAATGTGTTCATCAGTTATGTGAAAAAATCACAATTTTTTTTTCAAATTTGACATCCTGTATCTCTGTTAATATCAACTTTTGGTATAAGGTAAATGTAATTAAATCACGTTATTTTTATACGAAAAATCTACTCTTGCTCTATGTACCATTACTTATGGTCCACCCTGTATAGTTCAATTTTTTAAAAAGGAATCTGCATTTCGTTGAGCAAATTTCAACTTTAAACTTAAAATTTCTTATTATATATTTTAATTGCAACTCTTAAATCTAGCAGTTTTGATTAAATTCAACATTCCATGAATAATTTAATTAATCATTTTAGAATTTCTAAAAAAGATTGGGGTTTAAACTCGAAATGTTGTTAATGGTAATAAAAGATACTGAACATTTTTATTTGAAAATTTACTGCAACAAACATTTTCGGGTTAAAACTTTTGAAACTCTTAAGAAAAAATTTCAATTTTAAATTTTGAAACTCTTAAGAAAAAATTTAAATTTCGGACATAAATTTAAAAAAAAATTCTATATTTATTATTTTAATTATTATATTATAATTTAAAAAAAAACGTTCAATAAAAAAAATTCCTAAATTTTTTAGTCTCAACACAAAACCTGCAGAAAAAGTCGAAATTTCAATGTAAGTCAAATATTTTTCTGCATTTACTTTTTTTCTGAAGTTTTCGCTTTGATTACTTTTTGCTTTCGGAATTTCGTCTTGTTGCTGGAAATTTAGAGTTATAACTCGAAATTAAAAAAAAATGATAATAATTTTAAATTGAAACTCTTAATTATAGAGAAATCCGACTATCGTAAAAACGAAATTCCTAACAGTTTTATTTCCACATCGAAATATTGATGTAAACTCAAATGTTTGACTTTTTTCCGAAATATCTCTCAAAATTTCAGACACTGCGAGTTATTCACTTTGACTCAAAATTTTGAAGTTCTCTCAATTTTTTTTTCTAAAGTTTGACTTTTTCAAGTTTAAATTCAGTAGTTTTGACAAGTCTGGCTTTGAATTGAAATATACCTAAATATACCTAAATGAAAAAGTGTTTATTTTAGAATCGAATATTGAATTTAAATTCAAATATAGAACTTTTATAGAAATTTTTTTTAAAAAGCTGGTATATCAAGAAAAGGGAAATTTTTTTACAAATGACTCGAAATTTTAAATTACAATTAAATATTTTCTAAAATTTCGAAAATTTAAAATATAATGCGTTCAAGTTTGTTTTTATTTTAATTTCAAGCTTAATTTTTTCTAGTAGTATTTTTGAAAGGGACTTAATCTTCGAATGGTCACTTTTTCCCGAAATTACGAGATCATTTTTAAATATTGTGTTTATTCTCAGAATTTCGTCTTTTGTTTTTAAAAACACTTTTTTGTACAAACCGTAAACTTCATCTTTTTCTGGAAACTTTCACTTCTTTTGAAACGTCGTTGACCCAAAATATCGATTTTATTCGACATTTCGAATTTACTTTATTGGTTTTGATTTTCAAAACTTTTTTTATTTTGAAATTCCTTTCAATTTTCATCTTATTTTTCCAAAATTTTGACTTTAATAACATCGAAATTTTTAGTTTGACTTTTTTATTTATTTTGAAATTTCGAATTTTTACTTTTTTTTTCTCAAAGTTTCGAACTTCTCTGTGAAATCCTCCGTTTTCATTTTTCAAAAAAAGGTTATGAAAAATAATAAATATTTTTTTTTCATTATTTTCAAACTCTTAAGTTTCTAATTTTTTGAATAATTTCAAGTTCGAGGGAGTTTGTTTTAATATAAATTATGGATTTTCATTTTTTGAGAAACTTTAAAAAACGGCTTTTCAAATCTTCGGTTTCAATTATTACTCTTGTTCCTAAAGTTTTGGTTAATACACATATAATTCTTAGGATTTTTTTTTTAGTAATTGTCGCCTATTCCAGATTTTAATTTTTCTTCTAGATTTTGAGTTTTTAGAAATCTAGTATTCTTTTCCTCATATTTCCAAGTTGTCTCTTTGCACTGTCATTATTTTTCTAAAATTTCCACTCTTGATGTGAATTTTAATCACGAAATTTCGAATTTTTCTCAAAATTTCAAGTTTGTCATGTCATGTACAGGGTGAGTCATTAGTGTGGTAACGCCCTGTAGCTCCTAAAATTATTTTGATAGCACAAATCCTTTCAGTACAGAGGTATACTACCACCAGGCGCACATTCTAAAATTATTTTTTACTATACATGATGAATATATACCGGGTGTTTTTTTTAGTTGGGAGGTTACCTTTATATGGAGTACTACTTATTATAAAGGCAAACTGATTTTGACGATGGGGCTATTTGGGGTTAAACTATCTTCTAAAAATATTTTCAACTTCCCCCCACTACCGATTATACCGGAAGTAGACATCAACTTTCTTATTTTAAATGGTAACCCACAAATTTTATATTTTATTTAAATTTTACGCAAAAAAATAAGGTGAGTTTATGTATACATGTTTATCGCTACCTTTGATTGTTTTAAAGATATTTCAATTTTTCGAAAAAAAATGACAGAAAAGAGGGTTATTTTGACTCTTTGTATCATTTTTATTATTTGAAGTAAAAACATGAAATTTAAGTTGAAATCACGAAATATTATGAAGACTATAATAACGTAAACAGATTTTACATTTATTATACAGGGTGATGGAAATTTTATAATCTTTGCTGTTTTTGTTTTATTCAAAAAAACTATGTTTTTTAATCATTTTTGGATTCTTCACATAAAAAGAAGAAAAAAGTTATATTACTTATTTTTTAAAATTTTTTGCGTTTCAGAGGTATTTTACATAAATCTCAAAATTAAAAAAATCAAACTTCTCTTGTTTGTTCAAGTAGGAAATTAACTGTGGGCAATAAAAGCTTAAAGAATTAATCATAATAAGTAATAGGAAACAAAAATAATTGACAAAAAATTTACATCAAGAACAACAAGGGCGATCTTCTGTTTCAATACATTTAAAGACATATTTTAAGAATTCGAATTGAGTAACGTTTTTAAGCACATCCGATTGTTCCTAGCAATATGCTTGTCATGCAGTAGTCGTAAAAAAATTACTAAAAAATTTCCATTTTGATTTTCATTGTAAAATGTAACGCTTAAAAATCCTGAGTTCTAATCTAACAGCATAAGAGCTAAAAGACGAATTTTTTTGAACATTTGTTGTTGATTTTCATTACTCCAAAAATGAGAAGTCTGTTTAACAAACCATTATTACGAAACTTACATTCGTGGCTACTTAAACATTTTTCAGTAAGTATTCTAACTATTAGCCAAAAACTTATTCATCTTGTGTGGTTATCTTTTAAATGTTATTTAGCCTAACATTTTTAAGCCTTGTGGTTGTTTTTTTTTTGAAAATTTTGTTGTCTACTACCAAGTTGCTACTAGAAAAAAAAAGATATATTTTTCTTTTTCATTTTGCATTATATCTCTGTAACGGTGCAGAATTTTAAAAAATTAGTCATATAACTTTTTTCATTTTTTTAGCCGAGGAATTCAAAAATGTTTAAAAAACACATAGTTCCCATTTAAAAAAACAGTTTTTTTGAATAAAACAAAAACAATAAAGATCATAAAATTTCCATCACCCTGTGTATTAAATGTAAAACTTGATTACGTTATTATAGTCTCCATAATATTCCATGACTTCAACCCAAATTTCATGTTTTTATTGCAAATAATAAAAAAGATACAAAGAGTCAAAATAACCCTCCTTTCTGTCAGTTTTTCCGAAAAATTGAAATATCTTGAAAACTACCAAAGATAGCAATAAACATGTATACATAAACTCACCTTATTTTTCTACTAAGAATCCAAATAAAATATAAAATTTGGGGGTTGCTATTTAAAATAAGAAAGTTGATGTCTACTTTCGGTATAACCGGAAGTAGGAGGAAGTTGAAAATATTTTTGAAAGGTAGTTTAGCTTTGATTAGCCATATCGACAAAATCAGTTTGCCTTTATAATAAGTGATACTCCATATAAAGGTAACCTCCCAACTAAAAAAAAACACCCGGTATACGGTGGTGCACTAAAGTTGCCTTTTTTTAAAAAATAGGTCACCCAAGATATATCTCGTCCTCACTGCGATTTCACCAATCCAAGGTAAAACAAACGACTGCTATTATTGTACTAATTTGATTGGGCCACACTGTGGGGTTAACTTACTTTCTTTTAAAAAAATATGCTCCATAAAATATATTGTAACGAAATGTAAATTGTAGAATTTAGTGCGTAAGAAAATTTTCTAGAAATATCTGATAAGGAAAAGCAGCCGTGATAATGAAGCAAATGGCAGATAAGCGTTCCAGAAATTTCGGTCAACGATAAGCCTTATCTGCCGAAAACTTCTGGAACCCAGAAGCGAAAACTATATAAGGCGGACGCCTTTCCCCCGAGTCAATCAGTTAGTTAGAGTCAGTGTAGTTTGTAGTTAGACGTCAATAAGTGAGTTAATTATTCAGTTGTAATGTTTCGAGTTTAGTTTGGGAATAAAGTGTTATAATTCACACGTGGTAATCAATTCGAACCGATAGCTCGCAACAATATTTGTTAATATTTTTTTATTGTCGTGGAAAATGCGTTTGTGTCGAACGTAACATTGACTGCAATGAACAAACGTTACATCACGCACCAGATTTACCCTAAGTTTCTTAAATGATAAGAACTGTGCACAAAACATAGAGCATAGTTGCATAAAATTTAGGTATAGATAAAAAGTAGCATCTGAACCAACATATTTTCTAGTTCATATTTTTGAAAATGCGTATTATATATGATTAAAATTAAATCAGTGCATTATATTAGTGCACTTAAAAGACATATGTTTGCTTAGGTCTAAAAAATTTGAGAAAAAAAGCATTTTACTAAAACAAATCTAGAGAATTTTAATATTTTTAATTTGAAATAAAGTAGCTCTCGAACTATAAGAATTAGCTCCACAGATATTTACATCAGAGTAAAGCTGAGCTGTTGATTAACAGAAATGGAATATAACATACAGGGTGTGCGATTTAATTTTTTTAAGAAAAATGTTATATTTGCGTTTGCTAATCACCCTGTATAACTGCAAATGTCATTTAAATAAAATTACATCATTTTCTAAGAAAAGAATGTTCTGAAATAATATGCACTGAAAATAAAATCATTTGGGTGTTTCTCGTGTGTTTCAAGCGATATTGCAATTTAGGCTTAACTTTAATGATTTTTTTAAATACCTCAAAAATTGTTAATCGCAGACTCCTATTGTTTCAAATTATTTTAATTGGCATTTTGTAAGAGATTCACATATGTAAAAATATATAGAGTGTGTTATTTAAAAAAAGGCAACTTTAGTCCACCACTCTGTACATGTTTATCTTGTATAATAAAAAATAATATTAGAATGTGTGCCTTATGGTAATGTACTTTCGTATCAAAAATATTTTTGTTAGCGAAGAATCTGTAGAAGCTAAAGACCTTTCCCCCGCTGAGGACTTGCCCTGTACTTCTCTAGTCATATAACGAGTTTGGTTATTAATTGAGAGAAATGTTATCCTATGCTCTTAAAATACCTTCCATAGAGAATACAAAATTGAGAAGAAATGACATCAAGAGCAAAAAATTTATTTTCAATTTGAGATTTAAGACATCTCACGTATGCTTGAAATTCACCAAAGTAAATTAATTACAAGTAATTGGTTGCACATTATCGAGCTGGATCCTTCTTGAATTAGTTTTCAACTTGTGTAAATGATATTACATAAATAAAATTCAAAATTGGCTCAAGGAAATTAAATTCTGGAAATTCATAGATAAAAGATGAGGAATACCAAAATATTAAATATTACAAATTACCCATTATATTTGTCGTGAAACACTCCTGAGATTTAACATTTTCACCGATGATCTCTTGCAAAGAATTTAACTTTTGCTTGTAAATGAAAGTAAAAGAAATCTTCCAAATGAATGTTCTTGCATAACACCTAATACATTAACATTTTTCAGCTGTTTGATTGCCTTGTATAAAGGAAAACTGAAGATGAACTTTCATTACACTTAACGAGATTCTCCTTATTCTTCATGATAGACTCTTATTGGTCGGAAACATTATGTTTTAATAATTTTATTTAACATTTCTGCGACCCACATTGGAAATATTTAAATTTTTATTAATGAAAATTGACAATATTCTAAAACTTTTTTTGAAATATTTCCAAACTGGGTCGCAGAAATGTTAGATAAAATTAATAAACATACTCTCATTCTTAAACATGAATACATTTACTGGTATAGTGAAAATAGTATGCAAGAAAAGGAATTTTTGTAAATGGAATCTGTCAACTTGCTTTTGCTAACGATCAGTAATTAAATTTAGCAAGCAAATATTATTTTGCCTTGAGGTAATTAAAGAAATTGAATTTGGTCACAATTTTATCTGCACCTTTCAAATAATAAAAGTAGATATGTATACCCTTGACCTAGCTAAATTTTTTTATTTTAATAAATGATACTAATTCGTTGACTAATCGATAATCTAATATTTTTATTTGAATGGAAATTTCTTTTTTTTTATTTTTTAGTATGAATTATTTTATGAATTTTGATGTTTCAACCAGTTGAATCAATAAATAAAAGTGAGTTTTTTGAAAAAAGCTTTATTAACTAAATGGAAAACCAAAAAGTAATCTCATATGTAAAGTCGAATTCTAAATATAAAATAAATAATAAATTATTCTCATATTGAACCTCGCTTAGGAAATAATAAAAAAAGATGAAAATAAAGGCAGTAATGAAAACAAAAATTTGTTACTGAAGTATTAATTTCATTTAACATTGTCGCGATCCAAATTAGAAATAATTAAATTATAGTAATGAAAATTCTTTACAATTTCCTGCAGGGCTTCAAACCGCTATTTCTTTTTTTCCGGTTTTCAGTTCAGCAAAAAAATTATATCGGTTCAGTTCCTCTTTTCGTTTCTACAAAAATAACGTTTTTTTCGGGTTTTCGGTTCAGGTCCGAGGGACTCGTTTTTTTAAAATTTCATAAGTTTTTGGAATTAAAAATTGATTTTCGAACATAATTTAGAAAATGTTATGTTTTTTTTCTTTAATATTACAACATGTAGCTACTCTGGCTCTGCCTAAAATTTAAGAAAAATATTTTCTATTTTTCAAGTTTAAATATTTCTAGCTGAAACTCTGAATTTTGAGTTCAATCAAATTTCAAGAAAAACCTGAACTTTATAAAAAATTATATCGGAATTTAGGGTTTGGAAAATTCAAATTTAAATTTTTCTTCATTGTAGACTCTTATTGCTCGGAAACATTATCGTTATTAATTTTATCTAAGATTTCTGCGTTAAATATTTCTAAACTGGATCGTAGAAATGTTAAATTTAAATTTAAACTCGACATTTTTATAAAAATCCTAATTATATACCCAAGAGGTCAAAGCATCTCGAATACATGAAATTTGGCGATTAAAATCAAATTTTAAGAGAATTTTCTTTGGTAATTTTGGTTTTCCGGCGAAGTTTTGACTTTGACTTGCTTTTTCTAGCATAACTGATTTTTACAGTTTTGATTTTGTTTTCTTCAACTTTGAATTAAAAAGATCAGGTTAAAAAAATAAATTTTGGTGGAAAGGATCGGTTCTTGGTTATCTTCAAAAATTGAAATACAAATATTGCCCCTGAAACCAAGAAAGATTAAAAAACACAACAGAGGTTGCTCTAATGCGTTTCGATAGTCAAGCTATCATCTTGTGTTTTTAAATCTTTCTTGGTTTCAGGAGACAAGATTTGTAATTCAATTTATAAAAAAAATTAAATGAAAATGAAAAAGACCAAGAAAAAACTGAAAAGTTTTAAACTGAGATTTTGATGAAACAGCCAGTTTCGAAAAAAATAACTTCAAAATTAAACAGAAGAATTTTCAAAATTTATACCTTAATTCAGAAATATTAACCTTAAATAGAATTAGAATATAAATAAATTTAGTTTCTTTTTCCTCAAAAATCAGACTTTCCAAGAAGGTTAATTTTTTTCTTGAAATTTGGATATTCTTTCGAGATTTTAAATTAAAATTCATAACAAAAAATAACATAAAATATTCAAATTCAAATTAGTACTTCTGCTAACATTGTTAACAAAATTCGAAATTTTAAATGTAAATGTATACTTTTAGAGTAAAAGTAAAAATATTCACAATAAATGCAATTTTAATTATTTTTAATATTCTATTTTTTATGGAAAAATTGAAATTTTAAGATCAACGACAAATTTTCTGAAAAAAAAACAATTTCAATTTTAAAGGCAAATTTTGGGAAATATTTTAGCTGTAGTCAAAAAGTTTGTGAAGAAATTAACATTTTCTTGATCGATTTTCGAGTTTAAGGAGCAAAGGGCCGAACTTTCGAGTTTATACCAGAATTTTTGCGAAAACAATTAATATTTAAAAAACTTACAATTTTGACTTGTAAATTCTAAACAATCTAAGAAAAGTATTGCATTTTCAAGGCTAAAGTCGAAATTATGAAAAAAAATTACAGTTTTCAGAATAAAAATTACTATTTTAGCGTAAACAAAATCGTTGGAAGTTTAAATTAGACATTTTCTAAGATGTCACCACTTAAAGTTTAATCTAAAAATTTCGACCTCAATTTCAAGATCCTAGCTTTAAATTGCAATGTAATGTAATTTTTTCCTGAAATTCTGATTTGAAATTTAAAAACTTCTAGGTTAAATTTGAGATTTCAGGGAAAATTTTGAGGAAAAAATCATATCTGGAATTTTAGAAAGTTTTAAAAAAGCGGCAGTATAAAAAATTATCAGAACTTAAATTGGGGATTTCGAAAAAAATTGAAATACTAAAATCAAAGTGAAATTTGAAAAAAATGATGAAAATTTAAAAATTTGACTATTAACTTCAAAAAATAGATATATCAAATTAGAAAAGGAAAATTGAAGTTTAAGGAAATAAGTCAATTTGGAATTTTTTAAAATAAGTTCAAATTTCCAGAAAAACTCTAATTTGCAAATAAAATTGTAAGGACAGCCGAGGATCTCTAGCTTGAATGAAAAACAAACAAACACACAAAGTTACAAGAGAGAATATTTTTTTTATTTTAAACTCGAAATTTTGGGAGAGAAAAAGAAATATTTCGAGTAGTTTTTAGAGAAAAGTTAAAATTCCAAGAAAATGTCGAAAATTTTGAAAAGTAATTCAAGTTAAAACTTACAATTTTAATTTGAGTTGAAATTTTGAGAATAAAGTAAACATTTTCTAGAAAATATGCAAATTGCTAGTTTTTAATCATTTTTTTAGACAGAAATGAGGGACTGAAAGCAAACTCCTAATTTTCAAAGTTGTACGGGTTTGCGTAAAATTTTGAAAAAGAAATTGAGATTTCTAAGAGAAAGTTGCAAACTTAAGGGTAAAGTAAAACCCGTTTGAAGTACATAAATGCAACGAACCGAAATAAACCCATATTTTTTGTGGTTCCATTCCGGTTTTCTTTCCGACGAAAATAACGGTTTTTTTCGGTTTCTGGTTTTCGGTTCGGTCCCGGTTCGAAGCCCCGCTTTTCTGAAACATTTTTGGAAATACGACTATGTGATATGTAGGTTGGACCATAAGTAATGGTACACGGAGCAAGAGTGAATTTCTCGTAATAAAAAGGATTTACTTGAATTTACCTTATACCAAAAATTGATACTAACCGAGACGTAAGATGTCAAAGTTAAAACAAAAATTTTGATATTTTCGCATAACTATTGAACGCGTTTCAATATAGACAAGAAATTTGGAACAGGAGAGTTTCTTGTGTCGAGAAATTTTAATTTGCTAATAGATTGCCACCGACTCATAGGGGGCGCCATCTGCTTTATCCTGTATGATTCTAAAGCATCATAACTTTTTGTGCCTCAATGTATACTTATTTTAAAAGGGTATTTTTATTTATCTATATTTTTCACATAAAAAAGGTATACTTTGCGAATGTTGATACGAGTAACAGTTTTCAAGATATTTGTCTCCAAATGTGAAGTTTTTGTAGTTGGCTTAAAAAAAAACAAATATAACATGTTCTAAAATAGTTTATATGAAATGTTACTCTGCTGGCACTATTGTTACACGCATTTTTAAAATTTCTAATGCAAATTTAAACGCAATGTCGAAATAAAATTTATTAAAAAAAAAATAAAGATGCAATGATTTGTGGATATGTAGAGGGATTGTAAAAAAATAAAAATTTGGTTTCATATTCACACATCTGCTTTGACCACCGAGACCATTAACATTTTTTTGTGCAGACAAGTTTGAAAATATATTATGTCTTAATTTTGGCATTTTTTATAGAGATTTTTAAAATTCAAAATTCAGCTAATAATATTATCAACAAAATAATATCTGACACTAGTTATTTTAAAAGCTGTCTTATAGTTATTATTATTTTTTAAAGCCAATTTTAAAAATCTAATATCAATGTAATTTAAAACGAAGGTACTTCAAATTTTAAATGCAACCATCTTGAAGGTAGTTGTTCGTAACAACTTTCAAAAGGTTTTTTTTTACGTAGAAAGTATGAGGGAATAAAACTGCCCATTTAAAATAAATATACACGGATGCACAAGAAAGTTTAATGATTTAGTCTTACAGGATAGCGCAGGTGGCGCCCCTTATCGGCTATTGGTAATAAGTTGTCAAATTAGGATTTGTCGTCTTAAGAAACCCCCTTGTGTCAAATTTCGTGGCTACATTACAATTTGTTCCAAAGAAAAAATGGGAATTTTTTTTTCAACTTTAACACTCTGTATCTCACTTAGTATCAATCTTTGATATAACCTAAATTCAAATAAATTACATTATTTTTTTATGAAAAATCAATTCTTGCTCTGTACACCATTATTTATAGCCTACCATGTATAAACTCTTAAAACGTCATCTCATGATAGCCGACAAAAATATCTTTGCAAGAAACAAAAATCAAAAGTAGAAATATAGAGGAACAAATTAGACACAGATAAAAAAGAAGAGGGAAAAATAATTAAGGAAAATATAAAGGTATAAAAAATGTAAAAGGGGGTTGTAGCATTGGACATCGATATATTTTTATATTTTATATTTGAGCTCATCAGCATGGGAGGAATAAGAATATTATATAACGGAGAAAAGGTAGTTGATAATAATTGAAATACATACAATTTTTTAGTCATGAATGGACGTTTCATTAATGACTTGTGATGGCCAAAATTTCAATATTTAAAACTAATACATCCGTAAGAAATAACTACTCCGAGGGGTGGTATGGATGAAACATACATATATGCTCTTGGTGATTACTGTTTCTAACCACAGACAGATCTTCGACTTAACATTAAAAAAAAAAGAATAATCAAAATCCTACAACAAGAATAACAGACTTTATGTATGGTAGTGATTCTAACTACTAAGTCGAAGACCTTTCAGACACTCTAAATTTTGCAGAAATTTACAGTATACTTGCTTTGTTTTTCCAGGAAATGTATACGTAGTGGGATTGTTGACAATCTAATAACCAGAGGCCAATCAAATAAGGTGAAAAGGTGAGCAAAATGTTAAATTAGTCAAAAACAAAATACTGTAAAAAAGGCATTAAATGTCAAAATCTCAATTAACAAAAAAAAAGATTTTTTGACAATTTTGAATATTACTTTATTTCCCACTACAAATTAAATATCTCCCAATATTGTCTACTGTTAAATTTGTGCGTTTTCATGGCAATAAAAAGTTTTTCTCTACGCAAATTCGGTTACCTACGAGGGTAAATCGAATATGAACCGAAATTTCTATCATGTCGCCATGAGGTCGTCGGGAGTGTGCTCATATTCTAAAACATGTTAGGTGGAGATATCACGCGACTTCTTGCGCTCAAGCGAATTCCGTTCTCGCCGTTCGTCAGTTGTAAATACATGTGAGTGAGCAAGAGGTTCATCCGCACGTAGCGCAGCGCATTATTATTAAATTTCTTGCCATTGAAGGTGTAAAGCCAAAATTCTTCGTAAACTAGAACCACAGTTTGGGGATACTTGTTTGAAGAAAACTCAAGTGTAGGAATGGCACAAAAATTTTTTGAAGGACGAACTGAAGTTGAAAAAGAGTCCCATGCGCGTCGTCCTCGGACCAGTGTGATTGCGGATAAGATTAACGCTCTTCAACGTTTTTTGGAAGGTGATCGAAGGCGTACGGTAATGCTGCCCACAACTGCCAGCTATTGGATGAAAACGTGCGTGCATATCGACGGAAGAGGCGCGAATTTTCGGCGTGAAATGTGATTTTGCTTCTCGACAATACCCGCTCCCACTCAGCCAATCTGACATATCAAAAATTAGAGGGAATGCATTGGGCAACATAAGGAGACCCTCTTTATAGTCCCGACTTATCACCATGCGATTATCATATGTTTGGGCCACTTAAAGAAGCCATAGGAGGTAAGCGATTCCATGATGAGACATTTGTGCGCAATTGGCTGCAAACACGCCTCCCTTCTTTTTATGATGATGGCATTAAAAAACTACCAATCCGTTGGGAAAAATGCATAACAAAATAAGGAGATTATTTAAAAAAATAGTTAATAACTTTCGTATATGTAACTTGTAGCAATAATTTTTTTAAAATAAGTTTCTGCTCATATTTGATTTACCCTCGTATTATTGCATTCACCATTAGCGTAAATGTTGCCAAAGTCTTTAATTTTTTAAAAAGATGGACACTTTAAAACAACGTACGTCTTCTTTAATATTACCTATTTGGGGGAGAAAAAAATAATGTTGCATATTATTTTCACGATGTGTAAACTGCGTGTCTTTTGATAGCATATTTTTAAGTAGTTTTTCCTCCGTACATTTTTGGACCAAAACAATTACGAAAATTGGAACTACAATTTATCTAGAGTTCTAATGACAATATTTACACTAGCTTTATAGTCACATTTTTAAAAGACATTGCCTGATAGATTTGTTTTTATTATCATTATTATTGTTTTTTATTATTATTTTTTTAATATGAGGTTTTTAAAACGAACACAACTGAAAAAAATGTTTGCGGTGATATCATTTAAATTAAAAAATTTTTTTTTCAATATCTGCAATTACACAATTTAAACTAACATAAGTGTTTAATTAGAGAACTTCGTCTTTATGGAGCCATCTTTCACACACAGCGCACTTACGAAAAACAGTTCAAAGATAAATCAGGAAAGGAAAATCCTTCGGATAATTTTATAATTTTACCCGAACGAATTTAAGATAAATAAACAACCACAATAGCAAAAAAAGTGGTTGATTGTGTCGTAAGTGTTATTAAATTACATTTCTAGGAAATTTATGCTTGAAGCTTTTTCTTATTATATTGGATTAAAGTACCTACACAGTTCTGCTAAAATTCTTCAGAAGTGTATCACAATGTACTTGGAAAATCCATAGAAAAGGATAAATAGGCACAAACATTTTTGAAAATAGGTCCAAATCATGTATAAAATGGCAAAAATTAAGCCAAATTGAAATTTAGGATCAGGGATCTTACCTAAAATCCCACCTCTACAAATAAGTATAGTTTTTTCTTTCATTTGTAATAAATTCTTGAAGTAATTAAATAAAATAATAATTCTTAAACGAAACCTGATGAAAAAAAGTTGTTCTTTATTTTATGTGTAACGTTTAATTTTATTTTGAGAATCGAAATCGTCATTGGTTTTCACATAAATTAATCATATCTACTTCTCAACCATTTTGAGAATAACTTTATTAATTAATGTCATAAATTAATGAATTATGCAGTAAATCAGGCATTACTTATAGTCGAATAAGCACCGGAATCGAACTTTAGATATTTATGCAATCAATGCAATCAAAGATTCATTTTTCATTTTGCTTGTGGGTAGAGTTTTTCAGCAATAAATCCCATTTCTGGTTCTGTCGTAACCTAGCCGCTAATGATCTATTTTTTCTAATCAATTAATATTACCCACACCTGTTCACTTGTTATTTCGAATTAACTAAATTTTCACTTTTACTTCGTAATTGTACTTTTCGTAGTTTATTCTAAACATTGCAGTTCATACTTAAATTCAGTGTCTGGATTCAAGCTGTGATATTGCATTTAATGTTGAGTAATACAGTGGGTAGGTCTTGGTTAGTCTCTGGTCTTGGTCAAAATAAAAACACTCTCTTTTCGAAACGTGCTATAATTTAAGGAAATTAAAAACACCAAATCCAATTATTCCAATTATATACGTGCTTGTCATTCGTTTCGCCTACGGCGAAAATAAAATATGTTAAGAGAGAAAGTACGTAAAATGTTTAAGTGAATAGTTAATTATCTGCTATTTGTTTAGATAAACAAAAGGTCATACAAATATATGTCCAACAAAATATTTTTTGGGGAAAGGATTTCTAGCGCTGTTTGTTAGTTATATTTTTGACATTAATTAATATGTGATGTAACATAAGAAATCTACGAATGTTTTATGTTCAGAAAAACTTGAATTATACAGAACACACCTCAACTGTTAATAACTCTTCAAGAACGATGTTTACATATTGTATAGAAAGCTACAAAATCTTCTTTATATAAAAATAGAAGGTTTAGACTTTTTTTTCTAAAATTTTAGAGATTTAGCTTGAAATATTTTTTTAAAGATCGAGATATTTTTCGAAATTTTAAATTTGTTCACAAAATTGTGGGAGTACAATATTTCAATATTTTTCAATATTCAATATTTTCAGTATTTCTTTTATTTCGGGATTTTTGATTTTAAACTATGTGAAAACTGTGTTTTCCTGGTAGTATTGATTTTTTTTAACTTCCACTTTAAATCACACTATTTTAACTTTTAGAAGTTTTAATTTTAACGCCTTTTGCCCCTAAAACTTTGATTCAAGGCAAACATTTTTCCTATTTTACTTAAAAATTTCCTCTCCAAGTTTTGAAATTTTAATTTATTTTCAAAATGATAAATTTTAATTTGATTTTTAAAATAGATTCTGGAGTTACTTTTCAAATTTTCCAAATTTTGAATTTTAACTTTTTTTTAGAAGTTCTGGCTTGATTTTTAAATTTTAATTTTTTTGATACAATTGCAGGTTTATACCTTAAAGAAAAATTTCGCATTTTTTCTCAAAATGTTAGTTATATCTGCTTTAATTAATAACACAGGTCAACAAAATTGAAGTTTTGTCATGTCATATGAACTTCTTTGGTGTTTTTGTTGTTGTTGTTTAAAATAAGCAGTTTTGAAATTTTCATCACCCACGACATTTGTTTGTCAAATGTTTGAAAAATGCTGGATCTCCAGAAATATAACATAAAAATGTACATTAGGAACTTATAATCTTCGTTTTTGTAGATTATTTAGCATTTAATTGGTCCCCCTTGATCAAGCAGTAGTAGGCAATCAACACCTTTGGATTTAATCTGCTCTAAGGTGTTTCCATCTTTGGAATGTCCGGAAGAAACCTTTATCAGTTCTTATCATTTAGAGCCCCCTAATTCGCAGGAATAAAATCAAGATATGTATTCAAAAAATGAATCTTGATCTCCATATTGCAACCCAAAGCATTATACTTCAATAAAAGTTTTTAAACCAAATATCTATAGATGTCACTCTTATAGTACACCAAAATTTCCAATTAAATTCTTGAAGCACCTTTACTCCGAATTTTTCAAAACATTTCATTTTTCTCTAAACAACGAGTCTTTGAAGCATGTTCTTAATTTGAGGTTCTACTACTTCTACTACTTCACTCATTCTGGTGAATTTCTCTATGGAATATAAAAATCCATTTTTATTGTAACCCATCTCCTCTAGAAAATGTTGATAAGCCTAATTTTATATGAAGTGGTGGAAGAAATATATCAGAAATATATCAAGATCAACGTTTTTTTTTCCTAATTGTGATTTTTTTCGATCCGTGGTATGCAATTTACATAAAAAACACCCAAATTTTAAAAAAGACTTCAAATGAAAAATTAATATCATCATGATATTATGTTTTATTTCTGGTAAAATTTCTTAAGATGTAAATAATGTATAGACCTAAAAAAAACAAATAGTATTTGGGAAGACTACGTTTCCAAAAATAAATTTTATTTTGTCACAGGAAAACTGGGGGTGATGGGAAAAAAATAAGTACGCTTGCCTGATGGGGGTAGGTAGTCCAAACACCTATCAGGGTTCGTGTGACAGTGTTGACCAGTGTTATTAACATTTCCACTTAAAATAATTGACATTTCCAACCCTTTCTTCGAGAAATTCTTTAATATTCATATCCATTAAACTTTATTAACGATAAAAACGCAACAAAATTTAAAAATTTTTATCAAAACCTTGTGGAATTTTTAAATTTTGTTGCGTTTTTATCGTTAATAAAGTTTAATAGTTATTAATTTCCACCCAAGTTCAAAATTTCAAACGCTTTAAGAAATTTTGATTTTCTTTCGAAAGTTTTTCTCAGAATTCGAGGTTGATCTTTAAAATTTGCTAAAAATTTCAAAATTTTTACATTTTTCATCCGAAATTTCACGTTAGAGTCAAATTTCATCTTTTTCGAGTTTAATCTTCTTTTGGAAAGTTTTCGCAAACCTCTAAGTTTTCACTATCGATTTTTCATTCATTTAAACTAAATTTTTAACTTAAAATTAAATTCAGATTTATTCCTGAGATTGATTTTTTCATCTTTTTGTTTGAAATTTTTAATATAAACTTTCAAGGCTTATCACAAATTAAGATTTTTTTCTGAATATTTCGACGACAATTTCTGATTATATTGGACTCCAAATGTTTACACTTTTCTCTGTAATTTTGTTTTTAAAGTTAAAGTTTTGAGACAATGATTTTAAAAATTTCCAGTTCTCCGTGAATAATTCTTTTTTTTTCAAAATGTACTATCTATCTATCTTTTTTTCCTCAAATTTTTACTTTCAACTTAGAGCAAACGTCTTTTTTTTGAAGTTGTATAGAATGAAATGGAATTATTTCTTATAAATTTCGACTTTTTTGTTTGAAAGTTTGATTTTCGATAATGTTCGAATATTTTTAGGGGGTTAATTGAGTTTTTGGATGGATTTAACTACCAAGCCCTTTCTTAACTGCAAGAAAGAATTTATGAAATACTTTTTAAAGTTTGGTATTCAGTATTCGCACCTATTACCTGTGGCAATTTTTGAAAAATCTTATTTCTTTTATCTCCAGGAATTCCAGAACTATATTTTACTATATTTTCAACAACTTTAATTGAAGCTGTCATTTTTCATCTTGTTTTTCTAAAGCTCTTATTGAGTCACACAAATCAGCGTAGTTAGAAGCAATAAAACAGAGCATTTTTAACACTTTGTTGCTGAATAAGTTCTTTTTGTCCACAATTTGCTTAAATGTGACAAAATTCTTAGAATAACATATCTATGACTACATTAGCAATATGCCTCCCCATGGCATCAGTCTATTGTCTATTGATACTCAAATGTTACTGTTACTATTGCCAATGCCTTGACGATTTGAACTAATTTTCCTTGATAGGCATTCTCCAAATATCCCTTTCTTACAGAAGGTCACAGAGAAGCTTTTCTTTAGTATTTTTCGAATAAATCTTTTATTGAATTGTGTTGTACTTTCCATAAAGGGATACGGGCTTCAATTAGGGCAGTACATACATCCATGGAAAACTGAGACTGGCGATTATTTATCTCCGTAAACGGCTGCAGAAGGCTTTGTTTTTTAGGTTATTTGGAATTTTTCTTTTTAATTGCAGCCTCCCTATGAAATTTTCCATTTAATTGCTGCGTGATATGAAACTTTTTTTCTCCATTAATACTTTTTTCACACACTTTACACAAAAGCAGTTTACCATCCGTTGACAAAATGTCTTTTCCGAATTCGCGAACGAATTTTTGTAATTTGTCTTTTAATGAAGACGCAACTTTAGGCATTTTTTTTTGAAATTACGTACGAACGAATTTCCAAAGAACGTGTACGAACTTAACATTTACAACGTAGTAAGCACGAAATAATAATGATAAAAAATATATTTTTCGATAATTTAAATATACCTGCAATTGCATTGACTGAGATATATTGCATTGTATAGGGCGAGGGCTAATGAGTAGAAGATTTTTTAATTTTAATAAACATTGAGAAGCAAAGATAATTAGAATGGAATTAAGATATTATGAGATTGTCTAAAACCCATTATTATGTTTCTATAAGCAAATATTTTCTATTATAAGCTTTCTAAGCAGTAACCTCTCAAAATTAGCAAAAATAAGCATTTTAAGCTTATTGCTTAAAATTCCGGGCTTTACATATAACACAAAGAAAATTACAAAACTACGTAACTAAAAGGTTAACATAATAGAACAAAAATCATAATATTCAATACTGTTTTTCGTTAAATTGCATGTTTATAATCGAAATCTTAGCAAAAAAGTAAAATCGGAAACTGTGTGCTTGAATTATTTGGAATTAGAAAATTATGAAATAAATAATAATAAAGTAAATTTCAAAAATTGTCCTAATTTTGAAAAACAAACTCTTAATTTGTAGCAATTTGCCCCTGGTGCCCTGCCCCCTGGATCCGCCACTGAGTAAGCCATGCGAGGACACTATACTCCAACGAACAATTTGGAATAAATATGCCACATGTTTCAGTTCCTTTAGAGCACAGTACCCACTTTTATACACAAAAAATATGAAAAATTTTCACATATTTAATGGGCTATAATTAAATAAACACTTAAAATAGACATCAAGTAAAAATGCTTTATCGCGTCCAAAAAAAACGTGTTTTCATTAAAAAAAAAATTAATGCTTTGTGGCAAACTCTGAAATATGTCATCCTATATGTTATCCAATATGTTCAATTTATAGGCCACTATGGTCCGTTTAATGGCCATATAATGTTTTTTATAAAATAGATTTTATAAGGACGAAAAATAGATGAGCTTCTTAGCATCACATACTGTTGCGGGCATATCGGTTTGTCAATTTATCGTTTTTAATTTTCAACTAATTTTCAAAAACAATGCACCATTGTTTTTGCAATGAAAAGGGCTTTAAAATCATCTAATAAGTAGGGTATCTGCATTTAAAATTTTAAAGTGAGAAATGATAGGGATTATGGGGAATGTCAAGTTGGCTTGATCATCAAAAATGGTCCCCCCAATAACATAAATTGACGGGTCTCGGCAAATTCTAAAATACTTCTCGGTTATAATATTATAGGGGATCAAGTTTTTGTAGGGAGACCCTGTATATTTGTTTATGTGTTTGTTTCAAAACTGGAGATTTTCAGGAGCGATTTTTTTTCTGAAAAGGGGGCGATAAAACAAATAAATTTGAGAACTACCTACTGTTTTAAACCTAGTATGAATTAGGGTTGATAATAAAATTATTGAAATCAGACAAATCGGCGTTAGCTTTGCTTAACATTTTAGAACAAATAGGAAACTTAGCAAATATACAATATTTATCGAAGTAAGTTTAAATAACCCAACTATGATTTGCTTTCCAAAAAGATAAATTATAAATATTGAAAGTGAGATTCGATTAAAAATTACTATTCCTCGGATAAAAAATTTGAAATTGCCACAAAAACCTTGTTGTCAGCAGATACCTATTTGCTCTAAATACGCCTTTGAATGGTTATTTTAACCGTACTCATTTCGCTGTTACTTATGTCGGCGAAAATTAATTTCACTATAAATATCGAGATTTCGCTACTGCCGCTTTAATATTTTCCTAAAATTGTTAAGTAGAACGTAAACTGTTTCAGTGAATAAACAGGCGCTTCTTCATTTCTTGCATATAAATCTAAAACATTGGATTGTCATTAGTGATAGTAATGATAGTTCGAATAAATCTAAAACAATAATTACATGTCACGCATACACTATCTTACAGCTTGCGGCTATTATTTTAATCGTCTTACCTTGACTTTCTAATCTTCGCGTGGAAAGGTGCGACAGAGGTGGATGTTTTCTGCGATTAATTTTAGTCGGCCTCGTGAACGGTGCTGGTTTGGATGTGGTGATGTAGGTGGCCGGTGTACGTTGCGTTGTGCTTTTTCTTCTGGGGCCCGTTCGAAAACGGGAAATGGTCGGTCTGGTGGCCTAGAAAAAAATGTGAACGTGCTAAGTTATGCAATCATTTAGTTTAGTAAAAATATGCTCTTAATGTAAATTAATCTTGGTTATATGGTTGAGTAACAATTTAACTATGTTAAAAGGCTTTGTTGTTTTAAAATATGTTTGTATTATATTGTCTAGATTATAGATTCAAATTTAAAGCATGTACATATATACGTATTCCCTACCGAGTAGGTACTAATGAAATTTATAATTTATTTGTATTTTGTTACTGTTGATATTTCATATATGGATGAATACATTTTTCAAATTAGTTAGAATTTTTTATACTTGTAGATAGTTCTTGTGCCATGAATCTGTGGCTTTATCCAAAACTAGAAATTATTAAAATACTTTCCTATCAGATCTGTTTCTATCTGGTCATGTGGACCTTCTTTCGCATCTTTCAGTATTAATAGAGAATAGATAGGATAGTATTATTAATTTGATCTTGAGATATTTATTTTTTAAATATACCGAATGTAACAAATTCATGATTATGGTTCCACAATAAAGTTTATTTATCAGAGTTATAATTCTTAAGGACTAAGACACTGTTTGATTTCTTTAGCAAAACATGTGTATATATTTTATGTGCATTTCGAAGTGTTGTTTTTCAGGATGAAATACGTATTCGATGAGCGTATCAAGGAATAATCAAATTTTAAATGATTGCGAGTCTATGTAAGTCTATGTTTTCGTTTCTAGGTTTAAGATAAGTTTTGTTAACTATGTTAAAGAAAAACATGCCTCCAAATCATCAAGTATAGTAGGACAGAATTTATCTTTTGCTGTTTTTCATTTACTTTGTATTCAGTTTAGTTCAAAAAAATTCTTCCTTGTTTAATAACATTTTAGCTCAATTATTTATTTTATAGGTACGTTGCATCTTTTGCGTAGGCCAGGGGTCGGCCGTCGGCACACTTTTAGGGCAGAAGAGCTAGTTGGAATTAAAAAAAATCGATTTTGTGAATTTCAGATAGTCACGAATTTTTATTTTTTGCTTATGTTGCCAAGAGGAGGCTAAGCAAACTCAGTTCTTTTCGAAATCTCAAGTAAAGAGTAACTTGTGAGAATAAAATTAATTTTTGGAAAATTCTAACATTAACTTTTTTCCTCAGTTGTTGAACTTTGCATTTTGACATTTCTTAGACATGCACAATTTTTTCCAGAATAATTTAAATTCTTCATTTTAAATTTTTCTCCAAAATTGAATGACAAATTTTAAGTTTGGATTGGATTTTTTAAAATTCCCATATTTTCTATATTTCTACCTTTTTTTTTCAAAATTGAATGTATTTTAGAAAACATTTTACTCTTGAAATTCACGCCCTTTCCTACAAAAGCCGTGTTTAAATTCGAAAGTTTGGGTTTTCTTTTTAAAACTTTCGAGTGTTTTATTGGAATTTCAACTTTTTTTAAAAATTGCCAAATTATACTTTTAAAATTTGCTTTCTGCCTAATTTTTTTAAACCCAAAATCGACTGCTCTAGAAACTTACGAACGAATGTGAAAATTTTGACTTTAATTTTGGAATTTTAATTTTTTTCTCAAATTATTTTATTCTATTCTCGAAAACGTATATTTTTTATTTTGACTGGAAAATCGAAAATGTAATAATTTTTTGCTTGCATATTTTTTTGCAATTTTTCTTTCAATTTTTATTATTTTTCTTAAAAATTCAATTTCAATATCCAAAAAATTGAAACCAGAACGTCCAATTTGCTTGGGCCGCCATTCCATAAGCGAATTCAACTATTTCACCTTTGGTTTTAAAATATAAAACCTCTTTTTATTCTACGTCTTTGGTAGATTGCATGTTGTTTAACTGTAATTTGGACTGGTTTTCTTGTTTTCTAAGTGACTTATATTAGTATCTAATCTGACTCGCAGTTAGGTCAACTGTTTTTTTCAAACGTAATAGTATATCATTGTTTGGTTTATTCCACCTATCAGCCAAAACTTCTATCAATGCCATTTTTTTACTTTCTCGGAGAGCCGATGAAAGAAAATCAGACCTATATGTATATCACCAGCAACTTCGCACAAAGATCGATTTTTTGCTAACTTTGATGTAGCTGTAGATCTCGCTTTTTGTGCCCTATTTAAGGGCCCAGGTTGACCAGAAAATCCTTATTTCAAGAGAGAACACATTTCTCGGCTATTTTCGAATAACCTGAAACCCCGGCAATCGCTGTATTAACAAGAAAATTTCTTTGCACTGGTATTTTAGTTAAAAATATGGTTCCACACCTTAAACAAAATAATACCTTGCATTTATGTACTTAACGTAACCATTCACTTTTCCTTCAAAGCGCGAACTGCAACTAATAGAATAGAAGAGAACCTACATAAATAACACGTCGGTTTTCTTTTCTGCAATTTTTCTTTAGAAATTACGAGCTTTTTTCTGGGAATTATAACTTCTTCTCAAAATTTCAAATAGAAGAAGTCATTCATGAATGTTTCATTTAAAGATAAAAGGCTTAAACCTGAAATTTAAACCCGTATTTCTTCTTTTTTTTTTTTCGAAATTATTGCAACTTTGAAATCGAAACTTTGACATCTTTCGCGAAGCTTATCATTTTTGGAATAATTTTGCCCCTTTTTTTTGAAAGTTTGGTTTTTCTAGAGATTGTTACTGTTTCAAAATATCTATTTGAATTTTTTTTTCCAAAAATTTTGTACCAAATTACTCTTTTTACGAATTGTTACTTTTTTTTAAATTTCATCTTAACGTCAAATGTTCGACTCTTTTCTCAAAATTACGAGTTTGTTCATTCAATATTTACTTTTTTATTTATTAGTCTTCGACTTAGACTTAACGCTCCTTCGAGAAATTTTGAGTTCGTTTTTCAAATTTTGCGTTTAAATTCCAAAATTTTCTTGTCTTTCCAAATTTTGACTTTTTCAATAATTATTCAGTTCTTTTTTAAAATATCAACTAGTTTAGACTTTAAACTTTCTATTTCTTCCTAAATTTCTGTCCTAAACTCAAACTTTCTGCAAGAGCTTTTTATTTTTTCAGAATGTTAATATTTTTTCTTGAAATCTTAAGTTTTAATTTAAAAATTTGCCAAAAGTTTCATTTTCTGAACAGAATTTGATTATTTTTATCCAAAATACTTAATTTTAATTGCAATTTTTATATTTTTGTTTCAAAACTTTGATTTTATACTGAAAATTTCGTCTTTTTCTAAAATTTTCATTGTATTTTCGAACTGTTAAGTTTACCTTAATATAAAATTGTAAACTTTTAATTGCACACCACCACTGTCGGTCATGGTTTACTCTATTATCGGGAAATGCCATCAAATTGATTATATCTTGGGCGCTGTTTTAAAATCGATAAAATGGAGCAATTTTTATGAGATCCGTAAGGTTGGATTTCAAAAATTCATTGCGTGAGTTTCTAGCAAGCGTTTCTAAAAATTATTGATTTTTACTCGTTTAGTTTGGTCGTCTGAGAAACCAATATTTAAATCAAATAATATCTTGAGGAAAATTTAACGAACGTTTCCAAAAGAGGGCAATAAAATGGCCACAAACTGGTTTCTGTACCAAAAAGCTACTTTTTGGGTACAAAGACAAAAATTGAGATTATTGGGTTACAAATTGAGATGAAAAATGCCGGTTGTCAGCAATCATATATTTAATACTCCTATATTGCTAGTTCCGCAAAGAATAAAATCCAATAAAGTATTCGGAAATGACAAATCTCGAGCAGGCGTCAATTCCGAATGTTAATAATGAAAATTATTTGGACCAATAGACTCTTTACACTTTGATGTTTACATGCACAGAAGCCGAGAAGAAAGAGTGTTGGACCTACGTAAAACGCGGAGCTGGCAATATAGGAGTATTAAATATAGGGCAGCAGTAAACTACATTTTTGGTGGACAGCTGGACTGACCATCCTTCAATTATTAACATTTCAGCTTGGAACATCCTGTATGTAGTAATTACTTGTAATTTTTTTCTTACGCATACGTAGTACAAGTGCCAATGGATAACATAACTTACTGATCTGATAATAATTAAATAGCTGAAGGTAAAATTATTCACAACCTTTGGTTTTTTCCCTAATAGCATCTTTCCAGCAATCTAACTCGGTAGTTATGTCCAGTTTGTTCACTTTAATTAAATTTTAATCAAAATTTTTACATTGTAAAAAATGATCGTTTCTTTCTTTTAACCGTTTTTTTCAAATTAAATGTTCTGTAATGAAACAGTGCGAAGGTACTAAAAATTAGAAAAATTACAACCATAATCATTAACCAGTTTCGTCTTTCCTTGGTCCCTGCGTCATCAGTATGGTACAGTCGTAGTAAATACTTTCGACTTTTAGTTATGTCACCCACACAAATATCTAAACGATGCAGTCTGCACTGAGTAAGGTGTAACCGACTTTCGACTGTTTCTCACGAAGGAATATTTTTGCTATACAGATAAGGAAAAATTTTGATTGTCCATGTAAAACGCTAAGAATTGTCCCTTCCATAGTTTTCTACAGCCGCTGAACGTATTCCCCTACTTTGACGCAGCATGCTCGTATCTTCCAGTTTAGATGTTAGAAAAAACTCGTCAAGAGTTTTACAACAGACTGAGATGTTGTTTAGCACAGTCTCATTTATTTATTTTGGTTTTCAAAGAATATCAGTTTTATTTTACCTCAGACGTTGATTAAACCAACGGACTAAAAGAACAAACATGTGGTATGCAAATGTTAATAAAATTGTTGCCTACGAGTAGTAATCACGCAACAAAACACGTTAAAAGCTATGATGTACTACTGAAATCTCCACCAGCACTGATCGTTCCGCTCTGCGTTGAATTCTTTACACCGGTGTAGGAGAATACAAGGCACCGCCCATCTATCCCACTATTAGCTCTCAATGTTAAATCGCTCATTGACATTCTCCCTATGGACAGTGTTTGACTTTCCTGATGTGTATATGCTAATTGAAAGAATTATTGGTGAGAATTAATCTTAAAAATTTCTCCAAAGAGTTGCATCCTACTTGCTTTAGATATTTAGAAGATGGTAAGGAAAAATGATATGACGAATTAGACAAGTACTATTATCTCTTGTCATATTCCGTTAGCAAAACCTGTAAAATTTTATAAAAATGTAAAAACTGTCAAGTATTTTATATGTTCGTTTTATATTATAAATATAACAAACAAAATATTCCCTTTTTTACTGAAGCTAGAATTATTATATTTGAGAGTAACCAAAAATTAAACAATATTTTTCGACATGACGATTTGTATATGAAATTTCAAATATTTTCTATGTATATTATTTATGTTAAAAACACAGGTTTTAATAAAACAAATTAAACATTGTCTAAGTTTTCTTTAAGTCATTGTATTTTAGTTTACTTAAAGTACTTTAAAAATTTCCTTGCAATATTCCGATGAAATATTTGGTTGGCACTTGAAGAAAGCTCCCTTAAAATAAAATTATTGTTTTATTTTATTTGCCTTACTACAGTACTTTATTTTCTTTGCTTTCAGGTGAAAGCACGCACACAATTTACATAGGAAGACGATGTGGAATGCATTTCAGTCTTACGCAAAACATACAAGATGCGACAGAAGATACATATATGGACAATTAACTCGAATAGGGAAGAGTTGAGCGATTTTACTTACGGAACAATAAAATACGCATCTAATTAACCTATTCAATACGAATACAATGGAATCATCTTTCAATAATTTTAAATCTGGTTATACAACTTCGTGGGAAGCAACGCTCCTTCAAAAAGAATGAATTGCTTTGAAACAAAACTTCTCTGATTTGAAATTACATATTCATTACGTTACATATTAGGACTTAATGGTAACAACTTGATTGATGATCCTTTGTAATGAACTTATTCTGTATAACAAAGGGAGCAGTTATTGCAACTCTACTCTAGTAGGGATTAACAATACATGCTAGTAATAAACATTTTTTCTAAATTCTTATTCACGTGTTAACTGAAAGTCATTTCTAAACGACGAACCCGATTAAAAGGAATTCAGATATCAAAACCGGTTTTTAAGGTAGGAAAAAACAACTTGAACGACGTATGAATACTTCTTGTGAAAAAAGATATACAATAGTAAAAAAAATAATAATAAACAGCTTATCGTATATGTATATGGGTAAGGAGGTAGACCAATCTTCCAACAGACCCAAAAGCGATCAAATGCTATAACATAGCGGTCAATATTAAAACTGTTACATTATTTTCATTTCTGGCTGGACTTTACCAAAATATTCTAAAAATCCAATTTGATACTGATATTTATTTGAATGCACTTTTTTATTTTGTGCAATATCATAAATTTTTATATGAAATCACTGCTAATTTGACATACTTACGATTAATATAATTGATCATAACTTGAGCTAAAACTTTTAGTATTTAAGTCTTAAACTAAAGGAATCTATGACATTTCAAAATTGAACCTGTTATTAATGTTTATTTAATTTAATAACATGCTGAGGAAATCTGCTTATGATACTTTGGTATAATGATGAAATATAAACCATTAACATATATGTATATGGTAAGGTTTACGTTGAATATTTTAATAAAAATTTCACTTCATGGTTTACTCAGAAACCACTTGTTTACATCATGGTTTCTTTAAGAAGGGTGCTGCCCCCTCCTTATGTATGCTCAAATGTAAAAATAACCAAAGCGCCTAGAAAAAAGGTGTCGTGGCTTAATTTTGCTTGACTTATTTGTCTCTCTGAAAACCACTTATCAACTGTCATCTATTTAGAGTGCAGGAATTATCATTATAATAGAAATTGCAGTTCAGCTATTCTCTTGAAACATTTTTCAATTTCTTCTGCATCATCTCTTTCTTAAAAAATATGCATAAATACATAAGATAACAAATGACATTTAAATTAAGCAAAATCGATGTGTTCTGACATTTCAAAATATCTGATAAGTACCTAGTTTGTACAACAAGATTGGATAAGTGGATATGACGTCCATATTGCACGAGAACGAAATTAGAGCACGACGCCGTAGTGCCTCAATCGTTCGAGAGCGATATGGACAATCAGCTTGAGTTGTATAGTCAATTTTTCCCACGACTAAGATCCATCAAAAACAAAAATAAAATTTGAAAAAAATCAATAATTTTCCATGTGACATCTATATTTTTCAATGTATTTTATATACAATGTGTCAATGAAACGTCATACATTTATCTTCATAAAATTCATATTTACTATTTGATCTCTGAGGTAATAATGGCCCAGGTATTTTAATTATAGCTTTCAAAATGTCAGTTGGGATGCAATTTATTGACTGTGCACCAAAATTATCCATTTTAAATATTTTCTTCGATAAACGGTTGGAACGCATAAGATCATAGGGTACGTCAATTTGACAGATTCTATGGCGTAATTTTGATTTAATTTACATGTTGTTGCAGTGATTAATAAAAAACAAGAAATCATCAGACTATGATTACTTTCAATTAAGACTAAATATAAACAGAACAAAACTGCGAAAAAATTTCCAAAAAGCTCAATTTTTTTTAGATTTTTATGTTGACATTCCCAGTGTGTGCTAAAAAGTTCCTTAGTTTGATCCATGGTTTTATTATTTTATAGGTTGATTTGTAGTTTTTTGCAAGTATTTAGAAAACTATTAATTTTTTAGGCAATCCCTAGGACAGTGGGGGTTGCCAAATTCATACGCGTCATTGTTTCATTTTGAAGAAAATGCAAACATTTTTAATTTATGTTTTGACCTTTTCTGCATATTTCAGCTTTCATCTACAAATTTCCAGTTTAATCGGAATTTGGACTTTGGCTGTAAACGAATGTAAACTATGTACCAACTCAAAGTTGAAATTTTCAATTTTTTCTCAACCTATTTTTAAAGTGAACATGAAATTTTAGTTTCTTTTAGAATTCTGATTTTGGTTTTGAACTCCTACTCTAGGCTTTTATTCGAGAAAAACTGAAAATATTAATCCTCTATTTTGATAACCTTTTCAAAATTTCGTATTTAATCCTACAATTTGACTTTTTCCTCAATATTTCTATCTTAAGCTTATAATTTCCGTTATACTCTTGATTTAAAACACTGAATTTTAGCTTTTCTAATTTTCCTTCTAAAAAATTCCGAAGTTTCAAATTTAAGCTGGAAAGTGTACCTCGATTTGAAAATTTTAACTAATGCAAAGTTTATGGCACTTGACATTTAACCAACCCAATTTATAAAATCAGAGTCAGAACAACGAATGAAAATCCCTTTCGGCATCACTTTTTAAAATTAAGCAAGTCCATATTTAGACGTTTCCTTCATACACTGTTGGCCAGTATACAATTTCGGTCTGCTATAACGTGTAAAGAACAACCGGCCTGACGAAAAATAAAACAAAAATTCTAAAAGATATATGTACTCTGTGTAAAAATAATTAGCCGGTCTGATAAACATTTAAACTGAAAACCTAAATAATGATTCAACAAAAAATCTGTTGTAAAACTCAGTTCTTAAAAATTAAAAATTTTTCTTTTTTTCTAGAAATTTCGGTTTTTTCCGTGAATTTTTGACTAACATTTTCTGATTACTGTCACAAGTTAAGGAACAACATGAATTATTTGAGTTTAAAAGTTCGATTTTCAAGTTGAAAAATAATGCATTTTAGCGCAAAACCTTCCGATATTTTTTTATTTCACATATTTTTGCAATGACGTATTATTAGTTTGGAATAAATCCCTGACTATACGCCCGTTGCCGCCCCCTTAATAGTGCCGTCTGCCGCCCACATGGGTTGCATGCTCTTTATGTCCGCGATGGGCGGGCTACTAGAGGATGTTTTATTTAATGTAGATTCGCTCCGGTCGTAATTGCATGTAGAACAAATCTGAGTGTACTGGCCAACAGTATACAGTGCTAGTCTGTAACTTGGAATAAATTTAGTAAATCAAAGCCCGTTTTTTTTTTTCGGAAATATTCTTGGACACTTCGATTAATATTTTAATTTGCGTTTTTTTTTTGATGTAGGAAAATTTTCTACAGAATGTCCCAAATTTAAGATATGACATCGACAATTTTTTAAAATGGCAACCCTATTTTTTTCTTGACTATTCTTAAAGGATATATCAAGTTACACATGCGCACCAAATTTCAAATTTTTATTACTTGTCATTTAAAAGATGTTTAACAAATATTAATTAATTTGAAAAATCAAGGAATCAGATTTAGCTCAATAATGTTTCTTTAATAAATGTTCAAAATGTTATCCATTTACTAACTGGCAATACCCTAAATGGAACTGAAACTCGTATTGAACATTTCTAATTACTTCTACTCTACTTCGGGGGAAATTAATCTGAATAAACGAATAACTTCATTTTGTGTTCTTGTTGTATCTCCGTAGCCAATTATTATTAAAATTTCAATCTTGTGGGTTTCAGTTAAGTAGGGCATTTTGGTCGATTTTTTAATAAATGGTGTTTCTCACTAAGCGATAAACTAATAGCCTCTTAGATCAATACGATACTACTCTTCTTATTTGTTTTTATAAACTTTTTTCATTAGATTGTGATAAGACGTCAACTTAGTTTGACAAAAAATGACAAACGAATAGTTTTGGATACGCCATTTTTAAACTTTATGAAAATTGTATTGAATTGAATCAAATTTTTTAATTTTTCGAATTAGTAACTAAATTTGTAAATATCTTTTAAATGACAAGGAATAAAAATTTGAAATTTGTTACGCATGTGTAACTTCATATACGCTTTAAGAATAGCCAATAAAAAAGTATGGTTGCTATTTAAAAAATTGTCAATGTCGTCATATCTTAAATTTGGGACATGCTGTATAAAATTTTCCTACATCAAAAAGAGCGCAAATTAAAATATTAATCAGCATGTCCAAACCTATTTCCGAAAAAAACTCTCTTTAATTTACTGAATTTTTTCCAAGTTACTGACTAACACTGTATATTCTTTAAACAGTGTTTCGATTATGAAACGAGTTTCTAATTTTTTTGCATGAAAAATTTTTTACTACTCTGGCTCTTACAAACTGAACTGTTAAAATTGCCTAAACCCGTGAAATTATTAAAGATTTATTACAAAAAGTTTGAAGTAATAAAACATACAGGGTGAGTCATTAATACGGTAACGCCCTGCGCTTTTACAATTATCTTGATACCAAAAATCTTTTTACTAGAGAGGTTTACTACCTCGAGGCGCATATTCTGAAATTATCTTTTACTATATAGGATGCACGGCAGTGCACTAAAGTTGCCTTTTTTTAAAATAGAACACCCTATACAGAGTAGACCATAAGTAATGGTAAACAGAGCAATGGTGGATTTCTCGAATAAAAATAATGTGATTGAGCTACATTTACCTTATATCAAAAGTTAATATTAACAGAGATACAGGGTGTCAAAGTTGAAAAAAAAAATCGATTTTTATGTATAACTATGGAATGAATTGTAATATAGGCACGAAATTTGGAACAAGGGGGTTTCTTAAGTCGACAAACTCTAATTTTCTAACATATTACCAATAGCTGATAGGGGGCGCTACCTGCGCTATCCTGCATAATTCTAAATCATCATAACTTTTTTGTGCATCCACGTATATTAATTTTAAATGGGTCATTTTATTTCGCCATATTTTTTACATAAAAAAGGTGTACTTTCTGAAAGTTGATACAAGCAACCGTTTCCAAGATATTTGCCTTTAAAGCTTGACGTGCCTTGGTTTTAAATTACTAAGATATTAAATTTCCGAAGTAGGCTTGCAAAAAAGTAATCATAAGACAGCTTAGAAACTAATTTATGTCAAATATTACTTTGCTGATAATATTTTTACCTAAATTTTAAAAATATCAATAAAGAAAATCCAAAAAATGAAGACGTAATTTATTTTCTAACATAGAGATGTCAGATATGTTCTCCGAGTCCGCACAAGAAAATGTTAATAGTCTGGGTAGATAAAGCAGATATTTGGAGATGAATTTCAATCAGTCAGTTTTATTACTTTTATTTTGAAACCTACTGCGAAAAATTCACATTTACATAACTTAAAACAAACGTACGGCAAACTTTGAAGGCAAATATCTTGAAAACGGTTGCTTGTATCAATATTTAGAAAGTATACCTTTTTTTCGTAAAAATTGTAGGTAAATAAAAGTATCTATTTAAAATAAGTGTACATGAAGGCCCAAAAAAGTTATGATGCTTTAGAATAATACAAGGTAGCGAAGGTGGCGCACCCTATGAGTTACTGACAATCTGTTAACAAATTAGAATTTCTTGACCAAAGAAACCTCCCTATGCCAAATTTCTTGTCTATAGTGAAATGTGTTCATCAGTTATGGGAAAAAAATCACTTTTTTTTTCAACTTTGACACCCATATTATACAAAATGCAGATTAAAATGCTATTTAACAATAAGGGACTGCGATTAATAGTTTTTGAGGTATTTAGAAAAATCATGAAATTTGAGTCTAATTAGGAAGCTCGTTTGAAAAGACCGGAAACAATCAAATCATTTTATTTTTAGTGCAGATTATTACAATATATCCTTTTCTTAGAAAATAATGTAATTTAATTTAAATAATATTTCCTATTATACAGGGTGATTGGCAAACGCAAAATTACATTTTTCTCAAAACATTCAAATGGCATACCCTATACATGATTTCGTATTTTTGTAAAGCAACAACCAAGGCTTGATTTATGCAAAAATTTGTGAGTCTAGCTGTTATAGTTTGAGAGTTATTTAACTTTAAATTTTAAAAATATAAAATATCTATGATATATTTGAATGTTTAAAATGCATTTCTGATTGAAGTTGTTGGAAATTTGTTTCTGAACGGCTATGAAAAACACTAATAAATAAACTTTTTATCGCATAATTTCTAAAAAAGTTTACCAGAAATTCGATATTTTTCGTCCTCACTGCAATTTTATCAATCCAAGGTAACATATGCAAGTGTTATTATTGTACTTTAGGTTGATTAGGCCACAGTGTAGGTAAAAAATAATTGATTTATTTTGTACTGATGAGACAGTTAATCATTCGATCAGAGGTCTTTTCTTTATGATGGATTTTATAGACTCGGCGCTTGAATTTTGAAAATCGATCAAGGACGTGTTTCGATATGAATTTCTTTATTATATCCTTTTCACATATGGTTTGGGCTATGAAACTTTGATACCTTCTTTCCCCTCCCACAATGAATTATTAAAATTAGCTAAGTGTGCTTAATTATTTATTTCATGATATTTTTTACCATAAACTTATGGTTATAAAATGTTTTTTTTTTGTCCTCTTAAGGGGTGATTGGTAAAAATTATCTAAATACATTATCGTTAAATTGTGAAACTTTGTCCCAATTTAACCGACGCTGTATCTCTTTCCGTTTTTGACATCCCTGCATTGAGAAGCAAATTTTTACAACCGGTATATGTATTTCATTTATAAATTATTTGCATACAGTCTTGCGTTATAAAAAGCTTTTTTAATTTTTTTATCTCCAAATTTAATACATCATTTCTCCCTTAGAATTGAATGACTAAAATAGGCTAATTATGTGCCCAACTATTTATTTCATGTATTGTTTAAACACAAATTTTGGGTTATAACATGATTTTTGGCCCCCTTCTTACCCCCGTAGAGGAAGAATTTTCTGAAAACCCTTTATTGATCACGTATGCCATAAAAGGAACCTACTCTCTCTGTTACTGACTTTAGTAGTTTCGCCCCTGCATCATTGATTAAGTTTTTAGTTGATCGGAAGTTCTCTTTTCATATCACTGTAGATGTAGATATATTAATATTAGATGTTACACTATGTGTATCGCTGTATTAATATTATATTTCCTACTTTAAATAAATTATCCTCGATTATTGTCTTTTATTTGCATCCAGTAATTAGTAAAAAACAAATGGTCCTGACAAGGGCATATACTGACCAACCAATTAGTGGTGTCCAACCTTTAACTCAATTCGGGTCAAATTACATATTAAAATTTTGTGGCCAGCCAGATGTAGACTTAACTTGAATATTTCAACTTTAACCATTTTACTGTCGAAAAATGATAATTAAAAAAAAACTTTATATAATTTTCATGTTTCTTAGTAAAAATTAATACTGCAGTCACTTCTTTAAAGGTCACCGCCAGTCATTTCTGTGGCCCACATATGACTCGCGAGCTGTGAGTGTCATTTCAATATTTTTAAACTTTATATGAAACTAGCTGGTACCCCCGCGCCTTCGTCGTGTAGAGTTAGGTATTTTGAAAATTTCGACATTCTAAAATATCAACTTTCTTCACAATGTCGACATTTTCTCAACTTTTTTTCAAAATTTTGACCTTGAAAAATTTCGACTTTCTTCGAAGTTTTTACTTTTTTGAAAATTATAGCTTTAAAATAAGGATTTTTTGATATATTTTGATTTTATTCACTTGAAACGTTTCATGATAATTTCTGTTTTTGTTAAAAGATTTTCTTTTTGAAAATTTGCTTTTCAATATTTAAAATTTTGATTTTATTTCGGAGTTTAAATTTTTTGGAAAGTTTAGCCTTTTTATTACATTTTTGACCTTATTTTTGAAAATTTTGCCCTTTTTTCAAAGTTTCCTACTTGTTATTGAACATTTATGCAAGGTTTTTTAAAATTGTGACTCGAAATTTCAACTTTTTTGCAAATTTGACTGTTTCTAAATTCGATTTTTTTTAAAATAGTTTTATCCTAAATTCGATTTTTTTTTCAAAATTTCAGCTTTTCCTCGTTTCGACTTTTCGAAAATAACGATTTTTTTAAATCTGACTTCGATTTTTACCTAAGATCTTGACTTTTTTAAACATTTTGACTTTATATTTTGAAAATTTCGAATTTCAAATTTTTCTTTTTGTTTAATTTTAACTTCTTCCAAATTTTTACTTAATTTGTAAATTTCAACTCTCTAAACTTTTGATTTATTTATCAATTTTTTGAAAATTTTGATTTCACACAATTATGACCTTTTTCAAAATTTTGTTTTTTGTTAAGTCTGATTCTGTTAAAATATTGCTTTTCTGAAAACCTCTTTTTTTTAATTTCCACTTTTGTTCAAATTCATTTCTCGAAGTTTTGACATTTTTTGAAAATTTCGACTTTTTTCAAAAATTTCCACATGTAGCAAATTGGTTTTTTATTTAAAAATTCGATTGTTTTTAAAATTTTTACTTTTTTGAAAAATTGGATTTCTCACAATTCTGATTTTTAAAATTTTCGAACTTTTTTTAGAATGTTTACTGTTTTTTTAAATGTCAACCTTTTGTCATCAAATTTAGGTTTTCTTTGAAGACATGATTTTTTCCAGAATTTAAACTTTTTCAAAATTTTAATTTTTTTGTGAAAACGACGAATTTTAATGTTTTTAGAAGTTTCGACCTATGTAGTAAATAATATTTTTCTTTGAAAAATTGAAAAATTTGACTTTATTTGAAAAATTTACTTTTTTTCGAAAATTGGGTTTTCTGAAAATTTCGGTTTTTAAACTTTTTGAACCTTTTTTGTAATTTTCACTTCTATAAAAATGTTAACCTCTTGTCATTAAATTTCGGCTTTTTTCTCAAAATATTATGACTTTTTTCAGAAATTAAAGTTTTTTCAAAATTTAAATTTTTTATTAAAATTTCGACTTTTTTTCAAATATTTCATTTTTTTTTCAAAGTTTCGATTGTTATGTAATAAACTGGTTTTTTATAAGAAAAATTTAAAAATTCGACTCTGAAAATGTGCACTATTTTGAAAAATTGGATGTTTCTCAAAATTTCAATTTTTAAAATTTTCGAATTTTTTCTTAAATCTTTCACTTTCCTTTTAAAGTTTTATCAAATTTTGTCAATTTTTTAAGGTAGGCATTTTTTTAGAATTTAAACTTTTCCAAAATTTCATATTTTTGAGAAAGTTTCGATTTTTATCTAGTAAATTACCTATTACCTGGGACTTCGTTTCGTCTGCCGATTGAATTGAATAATTAGAATTTAACAGAAAAATTGTCCAAAATTAAAGAAAGTTTTTAAATTTCTTGAATTGACGGATCATTCTATTTGTTTTAATTTGTCTCTGCAATAGATTGTGCTGCCGATCAAATATGCTTTCTTATTTATAAAATTATTTTAGATAAACGTAATAGACTTAATTTAATCAGCTATGCACAGCTTTATGCGTGCAGATTACACTATCTTCTTTTGTCTAAAGAAATTACCACCCTATAAGTATCGTCAAATTTGAAAAGAGAATATCCAAATACACGAAATTATTCTGTAAGTTATATTTCAAATTATATTATTTTATTTTGTAAACAGTTTTAAAGACACTATATAGAGTTAAATACACGGAAAATATAACAAAAAGAACAAAGCAAAATCGATGGGTTACCAAAATATGGAACTGTCAGACCAAGACCATTTTTTTCCTCTAAAAAAATCCTTCCAACAAGTTACATTAGGTTAGAACCCTTCTCGTTAGACGACGCCGTCGTTGTGTCGTCATTGCCAAGCTTTGCTTATTTACAAAGAAAATGAGTCGCGCCATATGTGCGAGAGTAGAAAATCGAGAAAGTGCACGAGATCTGGCAACACTGAAGTGGACAAACAGATAGATAAACGCACTTTCACATTTATATATTAGTAAGAATTATACTGCTCCGCGTTATATCGCGAAAACGGTTGATTAAAATGAAGAAATAAATAGAACCGTTTTTGTATATAAAAAATTTGATAATAATCCCAATTTGCTTTCGAGTCATCGAACGCGAAATTTGAACAAAAAAACGGTTTTTCGTGACATCTGACTTTGAATATCTCGCAATGCCAGCACGAAATCGTTAAAAAAATTTTACCTGTGCTTATATTATAGCACCTCAATGGAAATGGTAAAAAAACTGGACATTTTTTTGTAGATTGTTATTTTTATATCTAAAACAACTGGATTAATGTAGGCTTTTAAAAATAAAAGTGTATTTTGAAACCACAGATAAACGAAGTTGGGATTTCCGCCAGTTTTGGTCCAAAAAAACAAGTTTCGGCTGAGATTTCGTTTTCGGACAAACATCGGCTAAACTTCGGCCACGCGAAACTCCAAACGTGAAATTAAAAAACACATTTAAAAAAACGGAAATATTTATAATTCAAATTCAAGATTCAACTAGAAATTTCGATTTTAAAGTTTAAAGTATTTAATTCCCGAATTTAAAATGAAAACTTTCAAACAAAGCTTAAAATTAAGGAAAAAAAACTGGGAAATTATTATACAAATATCCTCAAATTTTTGAGTTTTAAACTTAAAAATTTAATATGTATATGAATACAGTTCTCATAATTTTCGGTTTCTGTCGAAATCACACCAGAAGCCAAAATTTTGTTTCGATTTCTGCAAAAAAGTTGGTTTCGGTCGGTATCTAATTTTTTATAATTTAAATTGAAAAGTTCAAACGAACCTGGACTATTTTAAATCTGTGAAGGTTAAAGTTACTGAAATTGTGACCTTTGTGTAATGAAAAATCAAAAACAGGTGCATATTAAAGTTGTATCAGTTGTCTCATTAACGTGACTCTCTAACAAAAGCAAATTATTTTAATGTTGAATCCAAATTCATTTGAAAAAATAACTTTCTTTTTATTTATATTGTAGGATAACTTGAAGCAAAATATGAAATAATACATAATTTTTCATTAAATGACTTGATATTAACACATTTCATTGGCGTTTGGGATTTTAAATTTAATGAAATAATTAATCAATGTGTACAAATCAATGGCTGCCAAATTTATTGTTTGTTAATTTTCGATATTGAAATAGTTTTCAATTAAAAAGAACAGCTTTCTTAGTGTTAGTGTTTTTGAAAATTTAAAAGTTAACAAATCAAAAAGCCTACAATTTATTTGTTAATTTGTGAAAATTTCAATTTGGAGATATACGATATTATGAAGTCTTTTGAAGGTCATTTTTGATTTTGATTGGATTCTATTGTTCGGTATTGTACTAATTTCACATAATTGTTGTTTTGCAAAAACAGGTAGTTTTTAAGTAATGTATTGTAATTGTTTTATGGCAAATATAATTATACGATAATAGAGATAATAATAAAACAGATCCATATTTGTCATTATAATTAAGAATTTTGTTTTTTTAACACCCACCATAATTCTAAGTCTTAATAACCAGCTACAACAATTTGCTAGTTCAATGAACTGTTGCTAGAAAGAATTCGTAAAGTAATTATGTTGATGCAGAGACCCCCATTCTAGCATGAGGGTTTATTGTATAGATCAAGGAAGAGTTTTTCACAACACCACCAAAGTGCTGAAAGAGTGATGGAAAGATTTGCATCGAGCACTCTTTCAGAGTTGGAAACTGATAGGAAACCAACAGGATACAGCATTAAATAAATTCTCAACAAATGTTTTTCCTATGGGCCAATTTATTATTTATAATTATAATTACGTTCTCTTCGAAAAAGTGAAAATTAATTGTGGTACAAACTTCCTAGAGAGCGCAAAAAAAATAAAAAGACATTAGGTACTTTCTTCATAAAAAAGCGAAAAATTGGAAATGCAGAAGAATCTGAATGATCTCAAACATAAATTGTAGCTTACAATGTTATTTACTGTTATACTTTATTTATTTCTTATGTTTCTATATTTGTAAAAAATAAGTTTTTGGTGTTGGATTGTTATAAAAAACATATTAAATGACAAAATACTTGAACAAGTTTTTCATTTCATACCCCTTTTCCATTGATCCCATTATTAATATGAAGATGACCTCGTTTAACGCTATTTCTTATCACGCTCTACTTTGATGGAACGTAACCCTCGCGTTAAGCGGGGTTTTACTGTATTTCATTTTATGAAAAGAAGGAAGTTTTGAATGAATTAACACTGCTTTTTTATACTTGTTAAATGTTAACGATAAACATAAAAAAAATGTGTAAAAATACGAACTAATACGCATGCATTATAGAACTACTACTCTAAAATTATATTATAATGAGATGTAGTGATGAGATGTATTTTATATTAGACGCGTAAGTTGTGTAATATAACTTACGTACCTGCAACAATATCTAAATACTACACATTAGACATTTTATTCGGGTTGAGAACTCGTCACAGTTTGATACATTATCCGGCTTAGTTTCGATTTCTTAAACCTCTAAAATATGAATTGGTTTTAAAAAAGTCTTAGTTTTAAATTGGACTGATAAATTTAAATTAATAACTTGACAATTTAAATTGAGTGCTAAAGTGAAATCCAAAAGACAATATTCATGCATTTTCTAAACATGCAACTACACAAATCAATTTTCAAAACGTTTTTGCAGGAAAAGAAAATACTTTATCTCGTAATATTATATATTTAATTTCGAAAGTACAAGAGACTCACTGGCCACTTACATCAAGAAGAAATAAAAATACCATATTTATGGCACAAGGAAAAGATAAAAGAATTAAAAGACAGTGCTTCTATATTACAAAGTGCTTTATATACAAACATCAATCAAATCACATCACACAAATACACACAAAAGTCTTTAAATAATAACAACATATTAATATATACATAACATTATTGTATACCTACACATAATTTTTTTTACATCAAGTAACTGATTTCGAATCATTTTTAGGTACACCTACACTAAGGTCCGCAAAAAAGGGAGTCTCCCCTATCTTTTTATTCAAATTTTGCAAACCCACAATCGGGTGATCGACAATTTTTCTTGCCATAGCTACTTGTATTGGGACAATTTTAATTTTTTCTTGGTTATTTTTCGGTGCCACTTCCACAACTTTAGCCCTCATTGTAACCTCCCCGTCTTGTTCCAGAAGTCTTATTGGGACTAAATTGGTCTTATCCGTTGCTACTTCGAAGTGGCTTCTACTTTCATCGGGTTTTAGAATACGAATGTTAACAAATCTAGAATTACCAAACTCGAATATATCACTATCAGAATTATCTAATACTTTCTTAGGTGAATCGGATTGGAACAACCCCTCCAGGGCTATAGTTGAGGCTTCTGTTGAATATTTAGGTTTAGGCGTTATAATATTAATTCCTGAGTTTGCACTCTTTGTATCTTTTTTGGCCTCGTTTGTTTTATGATTATGAACTTTGCTACTTCCATCATATATTTCGAATTTTCTTTCTTCCCTATGGTTACTTGGTGTTTCACCGTAAAGGTTTTTCAGGTCAGCAAGATTAACTTCTCTTACTATTGCTTTCATTGTTGTAAATGGCGATGTTTCTTTGGCGGTGTCGACTTGGGTGGAAACGTCATTTTCGAGAAGTCCTGAACTTGAGTTTTTAGTGTCATTATTATCGACCACTTTAATCACCGTTACTCTGCTTATAGCTCCCAGTTTGTTTAGAACGGGTCCCAAATCTTCCTTGAGAGGAATATGGCCTTTACTAGTGTTTCTAGCATACTCATTCTTAGCATGTACTTCCACAATTCTGTTAACTTCAATTAGACGCTCGACTTTGCTTAGTGAGTTATTTCCACCAGTTTCGTTGCTTGGAGTTGGAGTTGTTTCAGGATTTATCTCCGTTATTGTTTCAGCGAAAACATGGTAAAACGTCGTTGGATTCTCTGTTGTATCAACTTGCTTTGCTTCTTCTGTGGTAGGTGTAGAAGCATAAACTGGTATATTCATTTTTCTCTTTTTAGAAAATAGATTCTTGTTTCTAGCCCTTGAAATAGTTAAATCTTCTCTAACCGTCGTGGTAGTGGAAGGTTCAGTAGTTCTTTTGAATGAATATGATCTAGTAGTACCACTTCTAATTCTATTGGGAATTCTGGTGGTTGACGAGAATTTTCGTGGCTTAGCCTCGATTGTAGATTTAGTTCTGAATTTTATGTCAGAATTTTCATTTTCTTCGTTTCTTTCATCTTCATTAAAATCATCAATATTTTCTTCAATGCTTTCATCATCATTTTTAGTTATTCGTTCCGTAGTCGTACTTGTCCTGTACAGTTTTCTATTCAATATTCTTTTAGGAGCTTTTGTGGGGCTATCAAAAGTCGACGTTGTCCTGAAAGTTGGACGATAGAGTCGCTTTCTCGTATTGTTTTTGGTTCTAGCAGTGGTACTACTTGGAGATGTTGGCTCTTCGGTGATTCGCTTAGGTACCGTAAATTTTGGTCTTAAGTTGACTGTTCGTAAACGCGTGCGTCTTTGAGATGTTGTTTCAATTTTAATATTAGTGGTTGTTAGTTCATCAACTGGTGTTGTACTATCTATTTCATTTAGTTCAGGATAAATTGTATCAGTCGTTTCGGGTTCATCACTTTCTAAGGTGCTCATAGCGAGTGTAGTTATTTTGCCTTCATCATCACTTACGACGTTATCTAATAATGTTGTTTCAATTATATCATTTAATAGAGTCGTTTTTTCTGGCTCATATTTTAATGTCGTCACGGCATCCTCATTCTCTGTATCCACAAAAGTTTGTGCAATTACATTATAGTTTGAAGGTTCACTATTAGTTGTTAATTCCTCCGTTGGTGCATCATCTTCAACAGGTAAAATAGTAGTTTGTGGAAGCGATGTAGAGGCTCGAATTAAGTTAGTTTTATTTCTCCGGGTAATTGGTAACTTCTGAGTTGTTTGCCTAAACCTATTACGACCTCGACCAATTAATTGTTTTAGCGATTCTGATGAAGTTTTTAATTTTTCTTTTACGGTGGTTGATTCCAATTCAATTTTTATTGGCTCAGTGCTAATATCTGATAATGTGGTATCTAAATCAGTAGTTGTTTCTGAACTCTTATTACTTCCAGCGTACGATCGGATAGACGAAATTTCTTCATTAAGGGCTATAGGCTGTAGCGTAAAAGATCTCAATAAAGATTCCGTATTAGTGTCTTGTGTCTCTGTTGTAGTTTCCTCTACTTTGTCTGTTATAATTGGAAATGTTTCAGTGATAGGCCTCAGTTTTCGTATAATTTTTCTAGTTCTATGAGCAGGACTGGGGGTGGTTGTAGTAGTTGAATCTACAATTGAAGGCTTCGTAGGTTTTAACTTACGCACTATTTTTCTAGTTCTAACAATTATATTTGGCTCTGTTACTCGATCTCGTGGTTTTTCGAATTCTTTAAAACCCTTACTGAAAGCTTTCTTATCCTGAAAACTAAGAGCGTTATCACTGCTTTGTCTAATATTGGATTCTGACAATTTTATATTTTCATCTTCTTGATTCACATCTTCGACTGATTCGTTTTCATTTTCGTCTTCATTTGTTACTAATGTCAGTCCTTGTGTTTTCGTAAATGGATTAAAATTGGGCCTATTAAAGAGTTTTCGGTTGTAACTATTTAATCGGATCGATGGTGAAAGTTCAAATCTTTCATTTGTGTCCACTTTTGGTGTTGTCGACCTAAATCTTCTTATTACTTTCCTCGTTCGGCCAAAATGATGATTTGAGTTATCCAAAGTCTCGCGCGCTGTAGTACTTTCTGCACTTTCTTTTAAAACAGGTCTAACTCTTCTACCTCGGTTTGCTAACTTTGATAGTGGTGGTTCTAGAGTAGCGACATCCTGCTGCTTAAAGGCAAAACCCCTTCCTCTGGCTGTTGAGATGCTAACTGGGGCATCAGTCGTCTTATAGAACCTGCTTTGCACCCTTCTAGTGTTTGCGGCATCATCTGATCCTGAAATTATCTGGTCCTGACTTTCATCTAAATTTTTGACAAAAAGATTTTGTCTTCTACTGATTGGTGGCTTGGGCAATACCTTGGAAGTTGCTTCAACTGAATCGCTAGATCCTTCCGTCGTAGTTCTTGTTAGTGGCCTCACTCTTCGTCTATACGTTGGTATGACTGCGCCTTTTCTGAATTTATTAATCTCTATATCAGCAGCTGTCAATGATGATAAATCTTCTATAGCAGTAGGTCTATATTGTCTAGCATCAAAATCGTTGATTTCATTTCTCTCAGTTGTAGTTGAAAATCTTTTCTTTTGCCTTTGAGAACCAACAAGTGATTTAGGCGTCTCTTCAACGTTTAGTGAAGCTTCCGTTGTTTTTAAATTGAATCTAGATATACCTCTTCTTGTGGAGACATTTTGTGGGTTTTCGGTGACACTATCGCTTACATGACTAGTGCTAGCAGATTGCTCTTTGAGTCGAAATTTGTAATTTTTGTCACTCACCTTGCTTTTTTCTGTAGACACTTCAGATATTGGTCTGAGACTTGTCGTTGATCCTCGCGTAGGAAATGAAAATGGTCTTGGTTCAAGTAATATGGGTGTCGTTCGTTTATTGGTGATGAGTGTTTGTTTTGCACCATTTATACTAAATTCCGTTGTTGAAATCGGAATATTTTGTTGATTTATTAGCACGGTTGTACCGAGATTAAAGTTTTTGCTAACAGACGCCGATTCCGGAACAATTGTTGTCGCCACAGGCTCGGTGGTTATATCAACATTTAGTAAGCTAGTAGTAATTTCTACAGGTATCGGCTGCAGGTGTACGGTTGATCCACGAGTTACTATTACATACCTAAAATAAATAAGACATAATAAAATTCCTGTAATTTGTTATTCATCATATTCTTTCTTACTTTGGAGTTGATGAATCTTTCGTGTCCTTTATGTTGACTATATCGGAATTAGTTGTACTTCTGCTGACAGTTTTGTAACTGTAACAAAATATAATATTTCATTACTAAAATAACAATAAGTTTAAAAAATGCTTTATTCAAGCCTTCATTTATTAGGATAATAGTAGCCGTATTTACTCATATTTTTTAACTATAAAAATCATAAGCGTGATTTGGTATTATAAGCAATGTGGTGGATAGAATCTTACCTAGATGTAGTACTACTATCTTCAGTTGTCTGTTGAGGCTGCGTTGTACTCCTCGAGGATCCTCTTCTTATTTCCGTATACCTTGTAAAAGAAACAAACCGAATGTTTAGCAGGAGGTGTGTCTAAATTACCAAGACTGTGAACTTACTTTGATGTAACTGAACCTTCAGTGGTAGTAGGTCGAGATCGTCTGATGTTGATGTATTGTGGGGTAGAATTCCTGACGAAAAGTGGCTTTTCTTCCTTGCTTCCTCCTTCTTCTTCTTCTTGGCTTCCTTCTCCCAGAATTTTGTTTCTATTAAAGTTGGATCTGCTATTGAAAATCTCTTTTAGTCACAAATATTGCAGTGTATTTTAAAGTCAATCTCGACAGGGAATAGGCATTGTGGTAGTTTTAAGTATGTAATAATATTTTTCAGAAATATGTAATTAATTAGGAACAAGAAAATGTAAAGGTGAAATATTTTGTTGTTAATTTAAATTTGTTCAAGGTAACACACTAAAAAGAATTATTCTGGAAAATTTGGTTATAAATGGGTTATATATGGGAGCTCTTTTTGAATACATTTTATGTTTGTAAATATAAATTAAAAAAACAAACTAATTTTGGTAATTTACTTACTTTGTTGATTCTTCATCAGCACTAACTTTGGGCCTTCTAATATTGACATATTCCGGATGAAGAGTCTTTCTGGATTTACTTTCCAATTCAGTCTTTTCATTTTCACTTTCATTCCCAGTTTCTTCGTCTTTTTCAATTTTTTCGGTTGTTGGTCTTTGTCTTATAATACTGGTGTAGGTTGGACGCGATTTAGCGGATTTTTCATTGCTGCTCACATCATTTTGATTCAGACCAACATTTTGGGGACCTCTGCTATTTCTATTTATTGTATTATAACTAAAAAATTGACAATTTATAATATATTTATTTTTCCTTGGAGATGTATAAAAAGCATATTTCATCTTAGAAGATAAGATATCTGCTTTCGTTTACAATATTATTATTACAAGAATTAGTCAATACATGCTGATTCAAAACTCGATACACAAATTTTAAGAGAGTACTTTTAAGATTAAAATAAGACTTTTTCTGTATATAAAGATGTGTCCTAAAATGCATCTTCTCCGAGCTACAGGCATCGTAAGAAAAATCGATTTTGTCTAATTGTGACTAGAATTAGAGCCTCTATTTATTTTTTAATTCAAAAATGCTGTTAACTTTAGGGAGGATGAAGGGTAATTTACACTGAAAAACTCCAAATTCAAATAAAATCTTCTAGCTGGCCGTGAAAAATCTAAAATTTTGATCTTTTGCATTTTTTTGATATAAATAACCGTTTGCAAGAAGATCGTGTTAAACTAAAATTATCAAAATAATCGTCATCCAAATTTAACTAAACTTAGAGGAACATTTCAGTTTTTTAGCTAAACTGCATTAATTATTTTATAACAAATATAAAAAATGCCCTTCGCTTCCTCTATCATATAACCCTTCTTTTTGCTGCACATAGACTGCCAGACACGTTCACTCTAATTCGGAGGAGGTGCATTTGAGGACCCATGTTTATAGGAATAGAAAGACTTATTTTGCTCCCAAAAACACGCTTTTAAAATTTGGGCATCGAATTTTGAATTACTCTGTATAATCAAGATTTAATCAATAATTGCAAATTATTTCAACAAAAATTTTAAATACTCATAACTGTTGAATGTATAGAAATAACTTTGTATGGCGCTGAACTATTATGCTTTTTTTGTAAATTATAACTGGAATTATATTTATTAGAGGGTAGATACTTGAGGAAATCTGTGAATAAGCCATCTTTAACAAAAACTCACCTTACAGTCTTCGGATTATTTTTGTTAGATTTGCTGAAAAATCTTTCGACTAGAGTCTTAGTTAGTGTTGAAGGAGTTGTACCTAAAGAACCAGTGGATGGATTGGTCTCATGAATTTTCAGCTGTTTTTCCAATTCCTCTATTCCACCTGATTAAAATATGTCATTAAAATTTGGAACTCTATTTATTACTTATTTATTAATTTACCTGCTTTTTTAATTAAATCAATTAATTCTTTAATAACTTTGGGATCTTCCTCGGAATCTTTTTCGTTCCGAATGCCAGTCTCTTCATCATCATATTCATACTCATCCTATGAAAACAATCACATGAAAATAGTGGCATTTTGTTTGGATTGTACAGATTTCAGTTAGCGCTTTAGTTATACAGAGTCTTTCAACGAAAACTTAGCCCCACCCGCATAATTAGAAAACCGAAATATATTTTAGAATTCGTCGAGACTTGTCGATTTATGTTCTTGGAGGGACCATTTTTGACGATCAAACCAACTTGATATGTTTCCCCCTTAACCCCTAGCATCCCACCACTTAAAATCTTCTAACAGAACTACTCTACTTGTAACATATCATTTTAAAGGCATTTTTATTGTAACTACAGTGGCTCACGCTTTTTGGAAATTGATTGAGAAGTAAAAACCGATATTTGTGTATGAGACAACTTAGTGCTCAGATTTTATAAAAAAAAACACTATATGGCTGTTAAATGGCTCTTGGTGGTCCACAGATTATTTGTTACGGTAAAGCATCTTTACTTTATATCTATTTTAGGGGAAAGTGAGGGGAATTACAAGCACCTAAGGGAGATTTTAAATATAATGAAAATTTTGTTGTAGGTTTTTTTTTCATTGCTTATTCAGACTGTTCAATTATTTTACTAACCATCGTTAAAACCAACTTTTTAAATATATTTGTTTAACATCTCATCTAAGAGCAAAACCAAAATAGTACTTATTCAGCTTTACCCGACGTTAGTGAGCTAATGTCGAAGTAGCCTAATTATCAGCTACCAGCGTTAAATCACGACAGAAATATTACAGGCTGGACCACATGTAATGGTACATAAGGCAAGAGTAGATTTTTCGTATAAAAATAACGTGATTTAGTCACATTTACCTTATACCAAAAGTTGATATTAACAGAGATACAGGGTGTCAAAATTGAAAAAAAAATTGTGATTTTTTTCGCCTAACTGATGAACACATTTCACTAAAGAAAAGAAATTTGGCATAGGGGGATAAGGGGCGCCACCTACGCTACCTCGTATTATTCTAAAGCATCATAACTTTTTTGTGCCTTTATGCACACTTATTTTAAATAGATATTTTCATTTACCTACATTTTTTACGTAAAAGAGGTATACTTTCTAAATGTTGATACAAACAACCGTTTTCAAGATAGTTGCCTTCAAAGTTTGCAGTACGTCTATTTTAAGTTATGTAAATGTGCATTTTTCGCAGTAGTAATAAAACTGACTCGGAAATAGTTTATATCAAATATTATATTACTGACATTATTATTACACATATTTTTTTTTAATTTCTGAAACTAATTTAAATAAAATACCAAAACAAAATTTATTTTTAAAAATAAGTATGTGGGAAATGACCTTTTTTCATATAAAGGGATCGTAAACAATTGAAAATCTGGGTGTCTTTTATTAAAATTTATCTCCAAATATCTGCTTTGACCACCCACACTATTAAACTTTTTTTGTGTGGACTCAGAGATCATATCCCACATCCTATGTTAGATAAAAAATTACGTTTAATTTTTTTGGATTTTCTTTATTGAGATTTTCAAAATTCAGGTAATAATATTATTAGCAAAGTAATATTTGACATAAATTAGTTTCAGAGATGCCCTATGATTACTTTTTTTTAAGCCTACTTCGAAAGTTTAATATCTTAGTAATTTTAAACCAAGGCACGTCAAGCTTTAAAGGCAAATATCTTGAAAACGGTTGCTCGTATCAACTTTTAGAAAGTACACCTTTTTTACTTAGAAAATATAGGGAAATAAAATAAGTTACTTAAAATTAATATACGTGGGTGCACAAAAAAGTTATGATGGTTTAAAATTATGCAGGACAGCGCAGATAGCGCCTCCTATCAGCTACTGGTAATATGTTAGCAAATTAGAGTTTGTCGACTTAAGAAACCCCCTTGTGCCAAATTTCGTGCCTATATTACAATTCATTCCATAGTTATACATAAAAATCGATTCTTTTTTTCAACTTTGACACCCTGTATCTCTGTTAATATCAACTTTTGATATAAGGTAAATGTAGCTCAATCACATTATTTTTATTCGAAAAATCCACCATTGCTCTGTGTACCATTACTTATGGTCCACTCTGTATAAATGCCGATTGTGATTTATCATCTGAATATTCCTTGTGTGCTCGGTTTCTACATAATTAACACGATCCAATCTTTAAATGGGGGGCTTTTCCATTTTTCATTACCAAAAATACAACAATCTTCATTATTACATTTTTGAACCTTTTCTTTTTAGTTTTTACTTTATTATAAACATTTTAAATAATTTGGAAATTTTTTACAATTTTTCAAGCATTCATTGATTAATACCGAGTGTTCCAGATTACCCGAACCAGCTCGTTCGCCATTGCGAAAAATATCATTATATCAATGTTGTCAATTAGTAACGCGATTTGTAAATAGTAAATATTCATGTCTATTTATTTCAATTTTAAAATAGACTACAAGATAAGGTCAAAAATCCGATAGAAGAACGAGAACACATTAACACCAGCTGGGAGAAACTAAAAAAGAATATCGAAGAAGCAGTCACCAAGGCTCTTGAAACCAGAAAAACAACTCAACAAAATCTACGACCAAATCAAACACCATGGTTCTGTAAAGAAAATAAAGAACCGTGCAAAAAGAAAAAAGAAGCTTATTTGAACAAACAAAAAACAGCAGAAGCTTATGAAAAATTAAAGAGAGTCCGGAACGATACCAATGCACTCCTCAGAAAGATCAAGAACAAACACTGGGAAATGTTTTCAAAAAGAATGGAACAAGACTTCTATGGCCTGCAAAAACAGATATGGCGTTTAATCCAGCTAAAGCAAAGCAGTATAAAATGAACTTATTGAGGATAATTACATTGAAAAAAGTACCTGGATGAAATACTTAAAGGAACTATATAAGACCCAAAAGACCGAAAGAGATGAACCGAATATACCTCAAATACAAGTTAATGAGGATATAAAGGAAACAGACATAATAACAGCATTACAAAAAACCAAAAATATAAAAAGCCCTAGTATAGATGGTATTTCAAACGAGCTTCTCAAATATGGCGGAGGTGAACTAAAATAACAATTAATAATTCTAATCAACAAGATTTGCTCCAAATGTATAATCCCTGATGAATGGCGAACCAGTATAACAATTCTATTGTTTAAGTAGGACGACAAGAAAATATCAGCAAACTACAGCGGAATAAGTCTTCCTAGTACTACATTTAAATTTACTACCAAAATTATAACAAATAAAATCAACGAAATCATAACCTTAGGAGATGAGCAACAAGGTTTCCGATCAGGCAGATCATGTACTGATGCCGTATTCATCATTAGACAAATAGCTGAGAAATCGATAGAACATAATAGGCCAACATTCATGAATTCATGTGATTTATTGACCTTGAGAAGGCGTTCGACAGGATACATTTAGAAGACGTGATGCACCTCCTGTAACAAGACACAAGTCACCAGTAGGACGAAGAAGCACAGGAAGACCCCGAAAGCGGTGGTGTGACAATATTCGAAGCGTGCAACCAGGGGCAAAGACGAGGAAAAACAGGCAATATGCCTATATTACAAGATGAAAGGAGAAGAAGAATTTCATAATATAGAACTACTTTTAAAAATCATACTATATTGAGTTTAATTTATGATAAAATTACAGCGTAAACAACAACATTTTTAAAAAATTCATAGCTTTAATAATGTGTACAGTGCTTGGCTCCTTTTTATGGTATAGTATAAGAAGTAGAATGATGGAGCTGAGCAAAAGAATGTCACAATTTCTAACATGGTACAATTGCTGTGTTCGGGAATAGTTGGCGTTTTTGTTTAACCCAGTTTCCCCAAAGTGGTTATTTAGTTACAGCACATTGAATTTGTGAAAATGTTGCATTTTTTTTTTGTTTAAAGGCGGCTAGTGTAATCTAAAGAAACTTAAACATGTGACATATTTATTCTAAATTGTCGCCAAATAATTGCAGAATAGTGTTCTCGTATGGCATATTTCAAAGCACATTAGTCGTCTTCATGCAAAAAAATGTAAATTTTTGCAATTTTAACTGGTTATAAAATAAATAACCGTTCAAAACAGATATCAAATATATTATATCTTTGAAAAACATACCCTGACGTGGAAAAAATTTGTATTTCTATTAAAAAAATATATTGAAGCTTTGTGATAGTGCAAAATAAATCATCCTGAAGGTAAGGAATAGGTCCTACATGGGCCACCCCGTGCCTTTTAATGGCCATGTAAAACTTTTAAAGAAATCGACTTTATAAGGCAAAAAAATAGGTTGAAATAGGTTAACACTTATGACGTCTCACATTATTACACGAATGTGGGTTTGCCAACTTTTTAATTTAAATTCTCAAACAATTTCACAATGCAAAGAAAGGGTTTTAAAATAATGTATTACAAGTAAAGCAGTTCTATCTCAAAATTTAAAGTGGGGGTTGATAGAAGGTAGGAAATAAACATATCAAGTTAGCTTAACTAATAAAAATGATCCCCCCAAGAACATAAATTGATGGGTCGCGGCGAATTCTAAAATGTTTATCGGTTTTCTAGTTATAGGGGGAGTCAAGTTTTCGTTGGGAGATCCTGGACACCCTATACTATGACCATAATTTGATGTAAATTTTTTCTTATAATGATATTGTTATCCACAAAAGTTCATTTTTAAAAGAGCAACTATTTTTTATTAGCGCAATGAAAGAAAATAAAATTATTTATACATTTCGTATATTCAAATTTAATGTTGAATATATTTACCAAATACATTCCTCTTGAAACCAATACATATTATTATGTGATAAATGTGCGTTGTATTTACAATTTAATATACTTAGAAATGTATTGTAATCCCTAATCTAAAACCTTACTTACATCGTAGGCAGCTTCTGTAGTGGTCGACTGTTTAAATGTGGTTCTGCTTGTCGCTGCAGTAATTTTTGGTGGTACACGTGATGTAAAGAATAGGCTGGATGGGGTTGCTCTTGTAACCTCCGTTGTTGACTTCGAGCTAGGTGTTGTCGTCGTCGTGGTGGTGGTAGTAGCCTTTGATAACTTTTTATTGCACAGTACATTCTGAGTGTAATCACAGGAATCTGCAGCTTTATTGAAATACAATCCCGCAGGACAAGTAAACTGATGAGCAATAATTCCTAGTTCACCAGGACCACTGAGACACCAATAATATTTTTTGCAGTCTTTAGGATGCGGGAAGAATCCCTCATCTTCACACTTGAAACCTAAAAATGTACGGATTGATTAAATTGGCGGTGAAAGTCATAAATTTACTCAAATTAAAAATTTATTAGATTACTTCTACATATGTTGTCTACATAGCCTTAAGACATTAACAAAAAATCGGGAAATACAGTTATGATTATATCTATTAATTAAAAGTAATAAATGATAATATTCCACTCAAATGTAATTTTGTGTGTGTACATTTCTTGAATAGAATTAAATATGTTTATCTAATTAAGATTTTCCTTAATATACGTTAATTTGTGCAAGATATTAGAGGTAGCAAATTCGTCATGTTGTTTTTACCATGACCATTAAACTAATTCTTGTTGTCTGTAAATTTTTATTTCTTACAATTATTTTCACTTACCTCCTCCTTGATCAGGAGTTGACGGAGGAGCTGGTGTTGTATAACTGGGAGTGACAACTTTCAGACTGCTGTAGGTTGAAGTATTTTCCTTTTTAATAATTCTTCTACTCCTTTCTGTCGTACTTGAAGGCCTTGATTTATTTTTCAGTCTAAAATGACAGTAAATTTATTAAAAAAACTATTAAAAAAAAGAGGACAATTTCTAAATTTCTAGATCAAAGTAGAAAATTGTTTTTTTACCACTTCCAAATTTACAAAAAAAAGTTTGATATTTCAATAAAACAAAGCGACTTTTGATTGTTAGAGTTATAGCTTCGATTTTTCAATTATTTTCATTAATTTTTAGTGTCTTAACAATTTCAGAAAATTTCTGTAAATTTGTTAAAAATATCCTCATTTAAAACTCGAAATTTTGAGATAAAAATTGAAATTACGCCAGTGAAGTTGAAATTAAAAAAATTGCAATTAATAAAAAAAGTCACCTTTACAAGTTTGCACAAGTTAAAATTTGTAAGAAGTAAAAATGACAACTGAAAAATTATAATTATGAAAAAAGACCAAGAACTTCGGAAACTCGGCATTTATAAAAAAATAGGTAAACATTAAATTTTATTAAAAAATTAAATTTTCAGAAAGGCCCAAATTTTAAGGAAAAGATTAATTTCAACGAAGACGAGAATTTTCATACAAAAACAAAATTTCGAGGGCAGAATCCGAATTTTCAAGAGTAAAATGCAAATCTCAAAAAAGCTTTGAATTAAAAAAAACATGTTTTACATTTTGGAAAAAATTCGATATTTTGAGATAAAGGTTAAGAATTCAAAACAAAAGTTAAAATATCTAGAGCCAAAATTTTCTGTTTAAAATTGAAATTTTAAAGCAAACTCAATATTTATAAAGAAATGATATTCAAAATTATCATTACAAAAAATATTCGAAATTTCAAAATAACTAACAATTTATTAATTTAATTTATTAAAAAGAAACAATTTTAAATTAAAATTTGCTTTTAAGCAACATCAACATTTTGAAAATAGACAAATATGTGAAAAAAAGCTCAAAATTGTAAATTCGTAAAGAACTTTTACAAAAATATAAAAGTCAAAATGTAAACCTGGAATCTCGAGAAAAAATTCAAAGTTTCCGATAAAAGAACACTTCTATTTATATAAAAACTTTTTTTATTCTGTTTCTTTTTTGGCTCTTTATGACTCGAAATGGTAAACAGTTAGTTTTATTGCAACATTTACTGAATCCAATGTTGAAAAATATTTATTTAAAAAGTTCAAATATTTTTCAACACTAGACTAAGTAATATAATTAATTGATTTTTAATTTTTTTAATCAAACTCTAGATCGAAAAAAATTTTTGAACCTTTCAATTTTAATATTAGTTTTTGCAAAAAAAATAATATCATAGTTTATAAAAAAAGCTCTAGTTTAAATTCAAAATTACGAGAAAATTACGGAATTTTGAAAAAAGTAGAATTTTCGAAAAAAAGTTGGACATTCCATTAAATTTCATGAAAATTAAAAAGTGCAAACTCGGATTTAAAAATACCTAACTGAAAAAGAAAAAAAATTGATATTTCGGAATGACTTAAAATAAAAATTTGCAAAAAAATTAAAAGTATTAAGAAACACATACTTAAGCTTAAATTTAAAATTTTGTTATTCAGTTTGCTGACACCCAAAATTCTAAGAAAAAGTCGAAATTTCAAAATCTGTAAGTAAACCCGAAATTTTGAATTGCAATTAAAAGTTTAGCTATTTGATGACAAAATTAAAATTGAAAGCCTAAATTCGCATTTTTGGAGCAAAATTAAAACGTCGAAAAATCATTGAAAATGTAGAGAAACAATTTTAACATTATTGGTTTAAGCTCGAGGCACTAAATTCATAAGTTTAAGAAAAATCATTTTTAAAACTAAAGCCGGAATTTTAGGGATATGATATGTTAAAAAACCACCAAAATAAAAATATAATAATGACATCTTTGTTGCAAATTTAAACTCTTCAAGCATAAGAAAGTCAAAATTTTTAGAAAGAAATAAAAAAAATCAACCTTAGTTGATTCTGAACAGTAAAAACGAACTATTTATTTAGGTGAATAGATAGTTCATGAACGAACGATTCGCCAAAGTGAACACCTTTCCTAGTAGCAACCACACATAATATACTGTTTATTAAAAGTAAAAGTTTTATTTTATTACTTTAAAATAGCTTAATATAAAGTAATAAAAAAAAAGTTTTCAAACATTTGTTCAAATACAAAAATTACTTACCGATTTCTTCTGCGAATTGAACCTGCACTGGGCTTTGGTGTTTCACTTTTAGATATTTCTGTCTGCTCAGCTTGATGACTAGTTAGTTTCGTCTTGTTTCTTGATCTCGTTTTAGGTTTGGTCGGCTTGGAAGGAGGAGATATCAAATTGTCCTCGGTGATTCTGTTTGATTTCAATGAGTTATTAATATTACTTCAAAAAAATATGGAAAAGCTGCTTCTGGTTTCAGCAAAATATTTTACCTAATTTCCAATTTTATTATGCCGAAAAATGAAAATAAAAAGCCCAAGATCATATGAACATTATTGGTGTGGAATATTTCAAAAACAAAAATGATGCAATGGTCAGAGAACAACGTTTAAAGAATCGACTCATTCCAATCTCGTATTTAAAAGAACAGGTAACAATTCAATATAACATCTAATGTATTGCTGTAATTTTTTGGCATGTTCACAAATGTTCCTTATTTGTTGATCAGCATCTAATTATTACTGGTTATGATTTTCTGTTGATGTCATTGACATATCTTAGGCTGACATGTCAAGATTTAATGTCAATTTCGCGTGTATTTATCAAGGAGCATACGGGAACATGCAAACAAGTTACAACAATACAGGAGGTGGGAAAGTTTTTAGTACACTTGTTACATAAAAGACAACATTCAAAACTGACTTACCCGGATGCAGCGAGAAGAGCTTCTTTGGCAGCTTCTATTATCGGGTACGGCCTTCCATGACAATTACCCCTAAAGTCGTCATTATCTATAGCCCAAAACATAATTCCTCCTAAGCCATTCTCAGCCACGTATTCTGCTTTTCTTCGAGCAATATTTTCATCATCATATCCCACCCATTGATTATCCTTGTAAGCGTATGGTCCCATGGCTTTATCATTGGGCTGCACAACGGTCCAGTCATTAGATTTGATATTTTCACATATCTAAAATGACAAATAATATTAGTCATAATTTTAGCTAGGTTCTTAGATTTAAATATTACCTCATAGTAAGCAAGGTAACCATTTTCTCTGGTCGCTTCTCCCATATCCCCGGGTCCATCAGCCGGAGCGCCAATTTCATTTGCATCAGGATTAAACAATGTATAAGATCTACCATATGTTGGTATTCCGACAACCAACTTACTAGGGTCGGCCCCCATTTCCAAATAATGTTTAATGGTATAGTCCTAAGGAAAAGAGACATTGTTTATAATAAGTCCAGTTAGTTGGGCATGTAATATGATTTTTTTTAATTTATTTATTTTTAAAATTGAACTTATGTCTGAAATCACTTTCCTTTCAATACAGTTAATAAGCAACATTTTGGAAGTTTCATTTTATTTAATAAGAAGAAGTATTAAGAGTTTTATAAAAAAAAGTAAACTTTGTAGAGATATACGCATTCTAAGGTTTAAAAGATGCTTACGATATTTAATTCTGTATCATAATTGTATTCGGAAGCTTCTTCTAGAGAGTAGAGGGGTGCGTGATGGTTCACAGCAGGTTCAAAAGCCGAATGGTAATCATAACTCAGAATATTCATCCAATCTAGATACCTGTAAATATAGAAGAATACATAGTTTCATTAGTATTTATCCAAATTTGACCTAATTTATTAATAAATTTTAACTTACTTTGTTAAAGTTTCAACGTCATATCCCTTATTAATGTATTCAATTCCTGCGGGAACAGCCATTGTCAGTAATAATCGAGGTCGTCCAGTCTTTTCAGATTCCCTTTCAAATTCTTCTCGTAATTCCTATAGAAGAATAAGAAATATATTAGTTTAAATTGGACCAGCAGTGTGTTGGATTAAATTTTACATCGGCAAACACATAGGCGTAATTATGGTGGGATAGGGTGGGACAGCTACTATTCTCTGTCATGTCACTAATATTTAGCCCGTATACATTTTTTTCAAAGGTCCACTTTTATTTTAAAATTCGCCTTTTTCTTGAAAGCTCGACTTATTTTAATATTTTGTAAATTCGAATTTTTTATATCTATTTTATAATTGACATTTCCAGCCCTTACTTCGTGGAATTCTTTAATATTCATAACTATTAAACTTTTATTAACGATAAAAACGCAACAAAGATTAAAAATTCCACAAGGTTTCGATAAATATTTGCTAACACCGGTCCAGGTTTCACATTACTGCATCATTGGCGATCACACCAGCAAAAAAAAACAAATTGCTGGTACGACCCCCGATGGTGCAGTAATGCGAAACCTAGTCCGTTGTTAGCAAATATCTATCGAAACCTTGTGGAATTTTATCGTTAATAAAGTTTAATAGTTATGAATATCTATTTTATGCTCAAAGTTTAAGTTTTTACTCACACTTAGGGTTTTTTTTAGGAAAATTCTACTTTTTTGCTAATTGCGACTTTCTTAAAAAGTTGTTTTTTTTCGAAGTTTAAAACTACGATCCCAAAATCTAGCTTTTTGTGAAAATTTCAACCTTTTAAATTAAATTTTTCTTAAATCTCTCTTTGTTTTTCAAAAATTTGGCTTTTATTCAAAATTTAACCAAATTTGTATAATAATAACTTATAAAAATCAAAGAAAAATAATAATAAAAAAATAGATATTGTGTTCATTGTCAAAATTTCACTTTTTATAAGTTTGATTTATTGTAAAATATGAATTTTTTCCAAAAAAATATTGTTTCGATTTTGTTCTAACTCTTTTTGTCAATATTCGTCTTTTTATCTTGAATTAATGTTCAAATTTTTAAAATATTGAAGTTTATTTGAATTTATACTTTTATTTACTTTCTCTTTCGCAAAATTTTTATTTAATTTAGATTTTTACCTTAAAAATAAATCGCTTATTGATGTTTCTGCAAATTTCGACCTTCTCCCCGAAATTCATCTTTTTTTTTTAGAAAGTTTGCATTTCCTAAAATTTCACTTTCTCTGGATGACTTTATTTCGCCTGATAGAAATTTGGAATTTTTTTTTTAAATTTTGTCTACTCTTTCAAAATCACTTTACCAAGTTTCCCAAAATTTAACTTTTTCAGTAAAGTTCGATTATTATTTTTAATCTGTTTCATCTGTTCATGAAAATTTCAATTTATTCTCAAAATCCAACGTTTTTTTCTTTCTTTTTGTAGATTTGACCCTGAAAAATTTTGATTTTTTTTCGTAATTTCGAACTTCTCAAAAATTCGATTTTATTAAATTTCAATTTTTTCATCGCTTCTTAATTTTTGGTCAAATTACGACTTTTTCTTCGATATTCAAGTTTCTTTTGAAAGGTTGACTTTATTTTCGAAACTCTACTTGGTATGTTTTCTCTTAGAAATTTTGGCTTAATTCCAAAGTCGGCTATTTTGTTAAAGTTTCAAATTAATTTCGAGATGCCACTTTTTATTTCTAAAATTGAAAGTTTGTCTGACTTTATTTTCAAAATTTGACTCCTTTGTTTTTCTTCGACAATTGTTTTGAAGTTTTAAATCATTTTCAAAATTCCGTTCTTCTTTCCTAATTTTAAAATTATCCTGAAAATTTGGCTTTTTCTAAAAATTTCAAGCATATTTTAAATTCCTCTTGTTCATTAAATATTAATTTATTTTCAAAATTCAACGTTTATTGTGTAAAATTTGACTTTCTTTCAAAGAGTTTGAATTTTTTTCTTGAAATTTCGATGTTTGTAACATGTAAATTCTTTGATTAGTTGATTCGAGATAGCTCAACCTTTTTCCGCAATTATAAAATTACGTTAAAATTTAAATTAAAAAGTAAAAATTCACGAGAAAAAACTTTTGGGAACTTTTAATATTCTTCTTAAAATTTCAAGATTATAATCTTTAAATTAAAAAAAATTTAAAATTTTTCTATCCTCCCAAACTTAATAGAACGAAATGAAAAAAAAGCAATAATTTTTAGAAATTTTTTTTTGGTAATTATGACTTTTTGCTAAAAATTCGATATTGTCAACATTTAAATAAAGTCAAAATTTTTATAAATATTTTCCTTGCTGAAATTTTGGCCCATTTTAAATGAATGATAAAATATATGTGATAGTGATGTAATCACTATTTGCATTGGCATTCGCGAATATTCTCATATTTTTTAATATTTGCATTCGCATTCGAAAGAAATCATGCGAATTTATTGCGAATCTATTTGACAATACGGGACATTATTTATGAATTAGCAGAGCAACTGCTAAGCTAAGGCAGGTTTCTTAAACTTAAGTGATAAGGATTTATTACGAAAATAACTAATTCAGTAATTTATCCAGTGCCACCTAATAAAAAATATTTCTAAATCCCCTTGTTTTCTCTTCCTACTAGCTAGCAAACAAGACAGGGTGGGACGCTTGCTTTCCACTGGTTCATACAGCCAAACAAAAATTTTTACTCCTAAATGCGAGAACCTTTTCCACTTTCCACTTTTTTCTAAAAATTAACCTCCTCTGTGAAATTTCGATATTTTCTTAAAATTTCGACATTTTTCTCAAAATCCGTCTGTTTTTTAAATTCTCTTTTTGTGGCCGACCTTCTCAAAATTTCGAATATTTTTTTTTCAAAATTTCGTCATATATTGAAATTCTACTTTTTCTGAAAATTTCTACTTTTTTAAAATTCGTCTTTCTGTAAATTTCGACTTGTTTATCAAAATTCACATTTTTCCCGTAATTTGGTGGTCTTTTGATAAAAAGTAAAAATTTTTGAAATAATATTTATCTGGAAATTTTTTAACATTTTTCTTAAAATTTCAATAGAAGATATTTTCTGATGTCACAGTGGGAAAGAAGGGGTCGGGCTTGTCTATCACTCCTGCAGTCGTTAAAAAATTATAATACGGAGTGAAAACTTTCGAGTGTTTTTTTTGAAATTTCGACCTTTTTGTTCAAATTTTTCTCAAAATTTGCTCATTCTTTTGAAATTGGGACAAAATTTTACTCTCCATAGAAAGTTTCGAATTTTCACTAAATTTAGGCTTTTTTCTCGAAAGATTGATCCCTTTTTCAAAATGTCGATCTTTTCCCCGACATTTTGATTTTTTTCTTCAAAACTAGTTTAGATTTTCAAATCGTTCATTGTTATGTCAAAAATCGTTTTTTCCTGAAATTTCGATTCTTTTTAAATTAAAAAAGGTCAGTTTTTTATATTAAATTGGATTTCCTGAAAATTCCAACTTTATCTCAAAGTGTTTTGTTTTTATTACAATTCGTCTTTTTCTAAATTACGACTTTATACTCAAATTATTTTTTCTCTCAAAATGGGACTGTAGTGGAAATTTTGAATATTTTATAGAAACTTCGGCCTTTTTTTGACTTCCTGGAAATTTTAACCTGGGTTTCAAAATTTGTCTTATTCTCAAACTTTCAAATAGAGCTTTTTTATCCAAATTTTAATTTTTTCCCATAATTCGTTTATTTTTCTAAAATTTTGACAAAAATATAGAAATTTTGACAATAGTATTTTTACGAAATGTAGAGAAAAATATTTCTTGTAAACGAGATTATGTCAAAATTTAAATCAAAATAAAAATTGTCAGAGAAATATTTTTAAAACTCGTTTTCTCTTCTCCAAATGCGGTTTATTCTGGAAATTGCGACTTTTATCACAACATTTTCTAAATAGGTCCCATAAAAAAGTCAATATTCTCATTCGCATTCGCATTCGCGAACATTCGTTACATCCCTAATAAGTGATATCAGGCAAATTATATCTTTTTTTGACCTTCAGCTTAAAAACTTATAAAATATATTAACAGTAAGTAGGTAATACAATAAAACAATAAATATTAAAACTCTAGGTTATATTTACAGTTAGTTTATTTTATGAATTATAAACTTTGAAAAATTCCATATAGTAAGAGTTCAGAGTAAGCCAGCCTTCACGTTTTTAAATAAAACATATTAGCAATCGAACTTTTTTCAAATCCCGTTTCGATCTTCAAAAATTGCGTATTTGCGATGCAAAATTTCGTTTTTTATTTTATTTTCCTAGAGAATGTATTTGTAACTGATATAATTAACTGACTTTTATTTATAAACAGAGGCCTAAACACCAAGTTCCATCCACGTTTATAACTTCAAAAACTGACCAACTTTCCTACAACATTTAATTCCCTATTTAACACTCTTCGGGCAGAAAATTTTAAACATTTTCTTTTAGAGTAGTAAGGAACCTTTGTGCAAAATTTTACATGACATAATAATTTTATTATATCATGTACATTTCATACTTCTAGACGAGTGGTTCTTAACCTTTGGTACCCGTACCCTTGGGGGTGCGGGAGAAGACTTGAGAAAATTTTTCCAAATACGTTTATTGGAGAGTAAATATAAAATCTATTTCAAAAATAATTAATCTTTTAATCTTTTTGAAAAATTCAAAATAATAATCAAAAAAATGGGAGTTAAATAAAATTTGTCGCAACAAAAATAATCAGATAATTAAATTATTAGGTTTACATTTATGTTAAAAGCAGTCAAATTAATATAAGAATTAAACTATAAATTGTTACAAAAGCGTTCGATTAAATGCAAGCCATGACTTTCTTTCAAAAAAAACCTCGCTTCGCAAGCATTAAAATAAGCAAACAAAAACAGCATAGTAATTAATGAAAGTAATATTCTTTTGTATTTAATATATGAGGTGTACAATTTTTTCAAATAAACCATAAATTTTGCAAAAGAAACATTTTTCTAAACCAAAAAATTGAAACACATTGTTCAGTGGGGTGCGGAGACCTGTTTTCAGATTCAATGGGGCGCAGTTCACTTAAAAGGTTAAGAAACGCTGTTTTAGACTCATCACTTTGGGCTAGTCAGTATTAGAATTTTATTAACTACGTTTTACCTCCTTAGGGCATGATTGTACAAAATCTCAGATGGTACTGATCAGGCCCGTAGCCAGGATCTTTTTTCGGGGGAAGGCTGCGATCCTTCTGCTAAAACTGCCTAGTCTTTGTTTGCGTTTAGGTTAGAGCTAAGAAGCCACGGTCCAATACTACTTTACTATTAATATTATTCTTGTATACAAGTATACTAAAATATAAAAAAATACACTAAAAACATTTCTAAAGTCTAACTCTTCTAACATTCTGGCAAAGTCATTTAACAACAGTGTTGCCTATTTATCTTAATTTAATTTCTAAATAAAAACAGATATGTGGGTAATATGATTAAATTACTCGAAAGATATTCCTTTTCTAAAATTTATCTTTGAACTGTCTTCTATAACCTGCATTTGTGTATGAAAAATGCCTCTAGAAAGTGCTTTATTTAAAGACATAGTTTGAAGTCAGCTGGAGAAAAAACTTTTTTTTAAATTTTTTTTAAATTTCGATTAAATTCATAGTTTTAACTTTTATCCCAAATTTAAAGTTTGCACCCGAACATTTAGAATTAGGATATTCTTTCTAAATTATGGAAGATTCGATATATATTTTTTTTAAGTTCAAGTTTCCTCTTAGCATCCAATTCTTTTTCTAACGGCAATAACTTCAATTCCTAAGTCTTTTATTTTGGGCAGTTTTGAAAATTATTGTTGCTATCTGAATTTGCAATGTCGAAATGCATTTGATTCTACCGAATTTCAAAAAAAAAGTTTTTGCTATAAAGTTATTTATCATTTTTTTTTTAAGTTTTACCTTTGATCTCAAAATTTCGTCCTTTTTTGGAAATTTTCAATTTGAATTAGATTTTTTTGTTAAATGCGAAGTGTGTTAATACTTGTAATTTTTTTTCTCAAAATTCAAAGTTTAAAATCTTGGTATTTACTTCAAACTCACAAATATTTTTTTAAACTTCATTTCTTTCTAAAAACCTGAAAATTTCGCCAAAATTTTTGTGAAAAATGCTAGATCAAAAGTCGGAACTTAATCTTGAGTTTTTTGAATTTGGAAATTTAAATCAAAATGTCTAGAAAAGTCTACATTTAGAGTGGCCAACTCGTTTTAGAAAAATTTTGTTTATACTTAAAAATAACCAGAATTTATTAATAAACATTTCTGAAAATATTATCTTTTTAGGAATTTTTAAATTTCCGAACAAAAGTAGGACATGTTAATTCTTAACAAATTTACCTGTCTGAACTCGAAATTTGTGGTTTTTCTAATTCCAAGTTTTAGAAATAAGTTGACATTTAGAATAACTCTCTAAATTAAAAAAAAAGTAGCTACAATTTTTGAAAAAAAAAGGTTTGAAGTCAAAATTTTCAAAAAAAATCTCTTACTACCAAAAGATATAATCTATTAACAAAAACTAATACCACTCAACAGTTTGTCGTGAAGCAAAATTCAAAAAATGAACTTTGTTATTTCCTGAAACTTTAAGGACTTTCTCAAAATGCCTAATGGATTTTATTTAAAATTAAATGTCTACAAAGAAAGTCAAAATATTTTGAAGAAGTCTGAATTTTGAACCAGTGCTAATGTAGGAATTTTGAAAAATAAACTAGTCATTAAGCTAATTTTTTTTCAAAATTTCGACTTTAATCTTGACATTTTTAAACTGGTCATAAAAACTTGTAAAAATTTTATAAATCAAGTTTTTCTAAAAATATGAATTTAAAGTTGAAAGGTCGTGAATAAAAGTAACAAATTTCTTAATTACAATTAAAATTTAATAACTAAGATATAAATTTCAATAGTTTTTTGGAAGTTTTCACTTGGAAGTCAAATTTGGGTGAAAAAAGTCGAATTTTCAAAATTGTAATCGAAATATAAACAAATCTACTTTATAACAAAGAATTTCGAAATTTTTATTATGAAGTAAAAACTTTTTAAAAAAATTAAAAATTTCTAATTAAGCTAATGGGTTAAACTTATTAAAAAAAATCCTGAATTTTCCAACTTAAAAATGCTTAAGTTTTGTGTAAAACTCGAAATTTATAAAATAATCGACATTTTAGAAATTTTTTTAAAGTTCAATCGCTATGTTAGAAAAATTATAGAAAAAATTCATAAAAATATTAAACTTAAAAAAATGTCTTTCCAAAATAATGGCTTATAAGAGATTTTGATTTTTTAGTAAAGGGCCTAATATTCAAAATTTTATTTAAGTAACGAATTTCAAATTAAAATTTTTTAATTCCAAAACTGTAAAACTATTATTACAAAATCTAAGTTGTTCCCAAAATTTTGTGTTAAATCTCAAAAAATAGCTTGTATAAATTTCCAGTTCTTTTCAAAATTTGAATTTTTTTCAAAATGGGGAGTTTAGGCTTGAAAAGCTTGCAAAATTCAATATTTTTTTAATAAAATTTAAAACGTAAGATTAAAATATTAAATAAAGAAAAAGAAATTTCAAGAAAAGTTGAAATTTTTCTAGAAACGAAATCTCAGATTTAACAGTCAACATTTTGGAAAAAATTTGAATGAATTTAAGGTAACAATTTTAAGATTTAGGGTGAAAATTCGAAAATAAACTCGAAATTTTAAAAACTTCTTTATTTGAAAATGTTATACATTTTCCGAATATCCTGAGTATAACCTAAAATCTATTTTTTATTAAATTTCGACTAAGATTTCAAAATATTTCTTTTGTTAATTGTGAGTTTTGGCCTGTTAATCCCTTTTTTTTAGAGTATTTTACCTTTTTGGTGCCTTCTTTAGCTTTTCGTTTTTGCCTAATTTAGCATTTTGCTCACCTTTTTACTTTGCTTGATTGTACTTAAAATCCAATCTCTAATAACAAGAAATGGCGCTAAATTTGAAAAAAAAACATCCTCGCATTTCAGTATAAAAATGGTTTTTAAAAAGGTCGCCCCTCGCGAAAGTTCAGTTCTATCTAGTGTGAAGCCAAAAATGTCCCCATGGTTAGGGTCGTGCTACTGATTTATATTTAGGAAGAGACTCCTAAACTCTTATTTCCACTTTCCATTTTCAAAAATGATAAACTTCCATACACATTTCCATACAGCTCTTGAAAATTTAGTGTAATTATTGATTCTATCCCTAAAAATTGGTACCTCTTAAAATGGCAAAATTTTCATGCAATTATTTCCGGAGGTTTTACTATACTTCTTTAAATGATCTGCAAATTGCCACACAAAGATATATTTATGACTACTGACATCGCTGCAGTCAGTAATGGAATTCAGTATACAAACTTATTATTTCAAAGCCTTGAAATTTTATTAATATCTTCCGGATTTAATACATTTAAGGCGCGATGTCATGCGAGAGAGTTCAGCTATTATTATACTAGTTTTAATAATTGTTACAAGATTGTATCTTCTTTTAATTCCCAACCTTTATGGATATCACTGAGAAAATGTCAAGATGAACTGTTGAAATTATATATGTACGTTAAGGATGATAATTTTACCTCAAGGAGACAACAATGAAAGAGCTAGCAAAACTGGTTCTGTTATAAAAGAATACGATTTTTAAATAATATCTTCAAGTCACTTGCACAATTTGCCGTTTTTTTTTTGCTTAATGCCACGTGACATGCGGTACACTGAAACATACACATGCAAAGGAACATGACATGAAATTTATAAAATGTAATAATGGAATTTTAAATTGATAATATGATTAAAATGTAGAAGTAACTAATCAAAATATCCTTCAAATTTCCACGTCTATAAAAACTGCGAAAATTAATTTATAATTTCCACTGGTAGATTTGGTTGCTATACCTTTTAAGAATATTTTGTAATTTAATAGTAATCTTGGATCACTCAAACCGTCTAAGTGGACATATAAAGGGCCCTGATATTAAGACCTGCTATACACCAAGGACATTTATTTCTAAATAATTCCTTTTGGTATTTTTGTAGACAGAAATGAAACATGTTTTTCAGTTTTGTGCCGACAAAGAGTTTAAGATTAATAATAATAATCATCAGACCGTAGCAAGACAGGTGTAACAGATGTATCCATATAGGACCAAATGTAAGATACGCAGGAATCTTCATTACGTCAACAAATTTTAGCCACGACATTTAAATTTTGGTATCAGAAACATTTTGCGTATCTGGCATTTTTAGATGTCAGACATATTTTAAGGCGTACTACGACGACCTTGTTTTGGGATTCAATATTTTGAAGTATCTTGCTTTTTTTAAGTGATCAAAAATATTTTAGGACTTGATATTTTTTTGTCATTAATATTCACATTTTTGTTACCGTTATTTTTCAGGGCATACATTTAACACTTTTCATAGAGACTTTAAAAGCTAGCCGCAACACTGATAATACTGATAAAATTCTCAGAAGAGTAACAAAAATTATAGCATACATAGTTAAGTCCCTTCAAATATTTTAAAGTAAAAGATTTGCAATTGGTAATATTGTACGAAAGATTTATTAATGCCTCGGTCCATTATCAAAGATAATAAAAATTGCTTTGCAAGATATTAAAAAACCTCTCGCGAAAATATTTAAAATTTACGTTAATTTCTACTTATCCAATTACCTCCACTAATTTAGCATAATTTTCTCTGTCCCTTGGTTTACCCCCGTCTCTAAAAGTGGGATATTCCCAGTCCAAATCCAATCCATCAAAATGATTTTGCCTTAGGAATTTTATGGCATTTTTTACTAATTCCTTTCGTCTCTCCGGATTTGCTACCATAGGAGAAAACCTAGATGAACCTTCGTTCCAACCACCGATAGCTAATAATGTTTTCAAATTTTTATTGTAGGTTTTCAACCCAGTGAATTTGGCATATCCTCCTGAAAAAGAAAAGTTAGTTAGATGAATAGATAGCGCTCAACTTGATTGGTTTCAGAAAAAGAAAACAAAATTCGACTACGAAATAACATTATATTAAAGCAGCAGTCATCTAATGTAATTGTTGATCTAAATTATAAATTAAGATCTGACAAACGATTTAATTGATTTGAAATGTGCAAAATTTGTCCTTCATATAAGAGCTTATTCAATATCTGAACCGTTCCAAGAGAAAAACAGTTTTAAACCTATAACATGTAAAACTCAAGGTTGTGAGATATTAGCGCATTGTTTAAAATAAGTTCATAGCGAATTAACTTGCAAATGCAACCTACTTTTCCAGTTTAATCGAATTCAAGAGATGCCTTGTAAGTACTTTCATTTTTTTGAGCCGAAAGTTATTCTCTTTATTAAAATCATTTGCAGTTTTTTAAATACTCATTAAAACATCGACATAAATGGAAAGTCATTATGTAAGGAAACGCATTCTAATTCTACCTTTTATTTAGGAAGTCACAATTACAAAATCTGATTCATGCACCGTAATATCTTGAACGATTCTTGGTTAAAATGAATTTTGAATTGCAAATACGTATATTCGACCTTCTTTGCGAAAGTAAAAGCATTGTTTTCATTAACGAATGTTGCAGACTTACTTACGTTATATGTATACTATATAACCAAAAAATAATGATGATAGTAATTTCACAAGAAATGTTGATAATTTTTTCTATACATATTTTTTTAGAGATTAAAACTTAAGTTTTAGAATTTCTGGGACCTCAATGACCAATTGACCAAGGGAAAACTTGTCCAGGTACGATACAATTTATTCTATTATACAAGGTGATTCTAAATGTAATACCATAAATTCAGATTCCTACTTTAGAGTCCAAAATAAGACGAGAGATGAGTGGCCTAAAGGCCCAGCGCAACTATTCATAAGGTTGTTTCCAACCTTATGGATGGCTAAGCTTTCACGTGCATTTAACCTAGAATTCTTAACAGTTTACTATTATTATTTATCCTGTGATCTAATTCAAAATTGAGCCACATTTGACATTAACAGTTTACTATTATTATTTATCCTGTGGTCTAATTCAAAATTGAGCCACATTTGACTTCTCAGTTCATCCGCACCTCAAATGAGCCAAATGCTCCTTCGGAAGGATTTTAAGAGATCTATAGTCGGCCCAACGTACCTTTGAGTACAATTTTTGCACGAAATTTGGTAAATACCTAACTTGTTCGTTTGCTCTACTTTATCCTTGAAACTATCCAAAAGCAAATTTAATTTGCCGTTAGAACTGTAAACAACCCGGAAGTCAACTTTTCGTAAAATTTCACCTAAATCATGCGTAAGTGAGAGTTCAAATGGAAGTGAGACGAACTTAAAGTTTTTGTTTTCGTCAGTTCGGAGAGTCGTGGTATTTACCAAGTGACATTCAAATTTTTTCCTATTTATAATTTTATAAATAATATTTGGATCAAACCTATTGACTTCAGCTATGTGTTTAGTTGTCTTCAATTCCTTTCCGAATCTTTCTCCATCACGAGGAAGACTCAGAAGGCGATGGGTAAGGAAGTTGAAGCTTGCCATTTTGTGTTGGATACAATGGTTGGAATCTATTTTTATTTCTATTAACTAAAGTGTCTAAAAACGCTAATGTTAACTGTTGGAAAACGTGAAATAATACATCCATGAAATTATCTAAATTTTGATTTCTTGTGTCGAAAATAAGCAAAAATGTCATCTACATATCTAACCCATACCCTAGGAAACAAACATTCTTTTTTAAGACGATTTTCAAGAACACTTATGAAGAGCTCAGCCATGAAAGGTGACAAAGGATTTCCCATGGCTGCGCCTTCAAGTTGTTTACAATACTCCTTTTTAATTTGGAAACAATTTTGATTAATGAATATTTTCGTTAGTGAAACATATTCGTCAATCTTCCACAAAATTGCCTGAAAGGTCATTAGATTCCAGCAGATATCGAAGGTATAATAAGGTTTGAGGTATGGGTACACTTGGAAAAAGGGAGAAAACATCAAAAGAAATCAACATTTTAACCTCGAAAAACTTTTCATTCTGAAATTTCTGCCCAAACTCTTGGGAATTCCTGAGTAACAAAGTGAGTTGTTGAAAGTCAGTGATCCTATAGCTGACACAATTGGGCTCACCACATTTCCAGGTTTATGAATCTTTGGCACACATATACATAAGTTAAAAAATTTATATTTTCATTTTGTAACAGATTAACATCGAAACCTGAGAAATAGGATATTTCGAGAAATGTTAAGTTAAGCTAAAAAAGTAGAAAGAAATTTTGAGGAGGAAACACATTAAAGCACTAAAGAAAATACTGCGGCTTATGATTAAGCCAAAGAAGGTTTTATCCCCTTACCACATCAGCAATTAATCAATAATTATGCGATTTCGACAGCAGAACTGGCATTTTTAACCGTATACTAATTTTAATTGTTTAGTAAAAGAAACACCAAATTCATATGCATTGAGATTAAAATCGTTACTGGTAGTCTTTTGCTTTATTTTCTATTCTTAACTGTTTACAACATCTAGTACATGCAAACTTGTCCTTACAGAAATAGTCTTCTATACATTGAATGCCGCCAGTGGCTCCTTATCGGCATTAAAGATATCCTTAATTTTTGAATTAAATTGATAATTTGGTGAAGAACAAAATACACACAAAATTTATAGATTTTTTTTTCATTTCGAGTTTAAAATCAAAATTTTAAGAAAAAAGTTACTAGATTTAAGCTTGAAATTTTAAATAAATGGTCGATATTTTTGAAAATCTGTAAAATAAAAATTTCTTAAAATTTTGAGTGTAAAATATATTAATATATAAATATAAAAGATTAAGCTTGAAAGCACGGATTATAGAAGAACGATAGTGCACGACCGCAGAAAACGGTGTCGAAAAAGAGTCTAGAGAGTAGGTAGTACTTTTTCGTGATATCAGGAGTGATGGAACTCTACTGCCAATGAGGAACGAAGCAAGTAAATGTGGCTATTAAATATCTGTTGAGAAATGTCAGAACTTGCCGATTTTGTTTGATTTTATTGTCATTTCTCAGTGTATTAAATTCATATTTTTTACAAAAATGACGTTGTTAGAGAAATCTAAAAATGTTTCAGGTGGGTTTTTTGTAGCCTTTCAACAGAATAACTGAGCTGCAATTGATATTATGATCCCTTGCGCGTTTAAGATGACGAATAATTTTCAATGAGAGAGAGAGAAAAAAGAAACAGTCGGAGCTACTCCACTTTCTAGACGCATTTGGGTCAAATTTTTATACAGGGCCAATATAGGCCGTGCACTACTCTTATTCTATCATCCCTGCTTAAAAGTTAAAATTATTTCAAGTTTCAGTCCAAAAAATTCGAGAATTCTAGAAAAAAGGTGACATTTTCCAGCAATCGGGGACAAATTAACCTTGTTGGGAGCCTGTGAATGTTTTAGTACTTACTTGTCGGAATATTTGTTAGCATTCGAGTTGGATATACCAAACTGACGAGATCTAACAAGATCGAAACCGGTATTTGGTTTCCAAACTTCGAATCTAATAAATGTTCAAACCTATTGGTCTGTGCATTATAGAATGATGACCCTTTGTTAAGTCATTAAAAATATTGTGAACAGGATATAGGGGCCCCCACCAGTATAATACACAAGGCTCCCAACAAGGTTAATTTGTCCCCGATTGCTGGAAAATGTCACCTTTTTTCTAGAATTCTCGAATTTTTTGGACTGAAACTTGAAATAATTTTAACTTTTAAGCAGGGATGATAGAATAAGAGTAGTGCACGGCCTATATTGGCCCTGTATAAAAATTTGACCCAAATGCGTCTAGAAAGTGGAGTAGCTCCGACTGTTTCTTTTTTCTCTCTCTCTCATTGAAAATTATTCGTCATCTTAAACGCGCAAGGGATCATAATATCAATTGCAGCTCAGTTATTCTGTTGAAAGGCTACAAAAAACCCACCTGAAACATTTTTAGATTTCTCTAACAACGTCATTTTTGTAAAAAATATGAATTTAATACACTGAGAAATGACAATAAAATCAAACAAAATCGGCAAGTTCTGACATTTCTCAACAGATATTTAATAGCCACATTTACTTGCTTCGTTCCTCATTGGCAGTAGAGTTCCATCACTCCTGATATCACGAAAAAGTACTACCTACTCTCTAGACTCTTTTTCGACACCGTTTTCTGCGGTCGTGCACTATCGTTCTTCTATAATCCGTGCTTTCAAGCTTAATCTTTTATATTTATATATTAATATATTTTACACTCAAAATTTTAAGAAATTTTTATTTTACAGATTTTCAAAAATATCGACCATTTATTTAAAATTTCAAGCTTAAATCTAGTAACTTTTTTCTTAAAATTTTGATTTTAAACTCGAAATGAAAAAAAAATCTATAAATTTTGTGTGTATTTTGTTCTTCACCAAATTATCAATTTAATTCAAAAATTAAGGATATCTTTAATGCCGATAAGGAGCCACTGGCGGCATTCAATGTATAGAAGACTATTTCTGTAAGGACAAGTTTGCATGTACTAGATGTTGTAAACAGTTAAGAATAGAAAATAAAGCAAAAGACTACCAGTAACGATTTTAATCTCAATGCATATGAATTTGGTGTTTCTTTTACTAAACAATTAAAATTAGTATACGGTTAAAAATGCCAGTTCTGCTGTCGAAATCGCATAATTATTGATTAATTGCTGATGTGGTAAGGGGATAAAACCTTCTTTGGCTTAATCATAAGCCGCAGTATTTTCTTTAGTGCTTTAATGTGTTTCCTCCTTAAAATTTCTTTCTACTTTTTTAGCTTATCTTAACATTTCTCGAAATATCCTATTTCTCATGTTTTGATGTTAATCTGTTACAAAATGAAAATATAGATTTTTTAACTTATGTGTATGTGTATATTGTCTGCCAAAGATTCATAAACCTGGAAATGCGGTGAGCCCAATTGTGTCAGCTATAGGATCACTGACCTATAACTTATCAAAATGGCTAGTAAAAGAATTCAGCAAATTAGACTTTCAACAATTCACTTTGTTACTCAGGAATTCCCAAGGGTTTGTGCAGAAATTTCAGAATGAAAAGTTTTTCGAGGTTAAAATGTTGATTTCTTTTGATGTTTTCTCCCTTTTTCCAAGTGTACCCATACCTCAAACCTTATTATACCTTCGATATTGCTGGAATCTAATGACCTTTCAGGCAATTTTAACGAAGATTGACGAATATGTTTCACTAACGAAAACATTAATTAATCAAAATTGTTTCCAAAATAAAAAGGAGTATTATAAACAACTTGAAGGCGCAGCCATGGGAAATCCTTTGTCACCTTTCATGGCTGAGCTCTTCATAAGTGTTCTTGAAAATCGTCTTAAAAAAGAATGTTTGTTTCCTAGGGTATGGGTTAGATATGTAGATGACATTTTTGCTTATTTTCGACACAAGAAATCAAAATTTAGATAATTTCATGGATGTATTATTTCACGTTTTCCAACAGTTAACATTAGCGTTTTTAGACACTTTAGTTAATAGAAATAAAAATAGATTCCAACCATTGTATCCAACACAAAATGGCAAGCTTCAACTTCCTTACCCATCGCCTTCTGAGTCTTCCTCGTGATGGAGAAAGATTCGGAAAGGAATTGAAGACAACTAAACACATAGCTGAAGTCAATAGGTTTGATCCAAATATTATTTATAAAATTATAAATAGGAAAAAATTTGAATGTCACTTGGTAAATACCACGACTCTCCGAACTGACGAAAACAAAAACTTTAAGTTCGTCTCACTTCCATTTGAACTCTCACTTACGCATGATTTAGGTGAAATTTTACGAAAAGTTGACTTCCGGGTTGTTTACAGTTCTAACGGCAAATTAAATTTGCTTTTGGATAGTTTCAAGGATAAAGTAGAGCAAACGAACAAGTTAGGTATTTACCAAATTTCGTGCAAAAATTGTACTCAAAGGTACGTTGGGCCGACTATAGATCTCTTAAAATCCTTTCGAAGGAGCATTTGGCTCATTTGAGGTGCGGATGAACTGAGAAGTCAAATGTGGCTCAATTTTGAATTAGACCACAGGATAAATAATAATAGTAAACTGTTAATGTCAAATGTGGCTCAATTTTGAATTAGATCACAGGATAAATAATAATAGTAAACTGTTAAGAATTCTAGGTTAAATGCACGTGAAAGCTTAGCCATCCATAAGGTTGGAAACAACCTTATGAATAGTTGCGCTGGGCCTTTAGGCCACTCATCTCTGTTAAAAATATTTAAGGTTGATAGATAAGGAATTGTAACACTGCGACGTGTATGATTAAATGAGCATGCGATCGAATGGGGTCGATTATTCCCAAGTGAATATTCTTAGTAATATAAGGGTTAATTTTGGGATTAGGTGTTAGTATCACTCTGAAGATAATAGCTTGGCTATCAAAACGGGTTAGATTAACCTTTGTCAAGTATCTCAAATTACGACTTTGATAGCGAAACTTTTGTCTTTTTCTTACCTTTTGCTAAAACTTAAGACCGTTATCCTAAAAATTGAAAGATTAAATTTTGATTTTTTTTCTAGACTTTTTTCTGCACATTTCAAATTCACACTTGATAGTTTTTTCTATTTTTCCTAAAATAACAACTTTATGTTGAATATCTGCTAAGATTATTTTTTTTTATTTCAATTTTTTTTAAACCTCCCGGTTTAAATTTGAAATTTGTTATATTTTCCTAGAATTTTAGTTTTTAATTTAACTTTAAAATTTTTATAAAGAATTGGACTTAATCTCAACATTTCTAAAGTTCAGCTGTCTTTCGTTGTTTTAAAGCCTGTTTCAAAAGATCTACTTTTCCCAAAAATGCTGAGCTAAAAGTTGAAATTATTACTGTCTTTTCAAAGCTTAAAACTTTAAATTCAAAGATTCAGAAAGAGATTTATTTTTTGAATTTCGAGTTTTCGAGTTTAAAACTTTAAATTCAAAGATTCAGAAAGAGATTTATTTTTTGAATTTCGAGTTTTATAGGAATTTCAACCTTTTACCCAAAATGTCCAATTTAGATTTTAAATTTATTACATTTTACTAAAACAAAAAAAATAAATATTGCGTTTTTCTTCAAATTTCACCTATATTATTAGTTCTTTTTTTCCCACAAAAACATTCAGTTTAAATTTCATTCCTGCTGATTGGCATTTTCTTCGCCAGTTGCTTCTTATGGACGTCTTAATTTTCAGCTAACACTTTTTTGTTAAGGAATGGCCAGTTTTTTTAGATTACCCCAAACAGCGATTGCGTTAGATCTTAGTTTATCAATCGCTGTTTGTGACCTAACACTCACTAAAAAACACTTAAAAACCACTGTAAAAATTAACGATAAAAATAAATGATAATTAAATTTTACCTTTCGGGCAGTTCACCTCTTTGCGCGTCGTCACAAATAAAAATGATTTTAAATTTCTCGAAAAACTTTAAACCCTTATGTAACTTAAACGAAATACAACCTACTAAAGATTGCATTTATAAGATACCACGTGACTGTAACAAGATGTACATTGGGGAAACTTCACGACCTATGCATGTCCGAATTAATGAACCCAAAAATTACCTAATCAAGGGAGAGTTCCCAAAATCAAAAATATGTGAACACTCTTTTGATCACAGAATTTAGTGGACCGAATCCACCATCATTTGTAGGGGAACACATCCTAAACAAAGAAAATTAAAGGAATCGGTGTTGATTTTATTAAACGGCGATAATTGTGTAGCGAATTGTTCAGTTGAAATAAACGGCATGTAGTTGCCATTGTTGGAAAAGGAGGAAGAAATGTCAGTAGACAAATTTTGTAGAGCGAAAAATTTAAAATCATTTTTATTTCTGACGACGGAAAGAGAGGTGAACTGCCCGAAAGATAAAATTTAATTATCATTTATTTTTATTGTTAATTTTTACAATGGTTTTTAAGTGTTTTTTAGTACGTGTTAAGTCGCAAACAGCGATTAATAAACTGAGATCTAACACAATCGCTACTTGGGGCAATATAGAAGAGATTGCCATTCCTTAACCAAAAAAGAGACGTCTGTAAGAAGGAACTGGCGAAGAAAATGCCAATCAGCAGGAATGGAATTAATGAAATTTCGCAAAGACGATACAGAGAATATTCAGTTTAAACTTAAAATGTGTTATTTCTTTCTTAAAAAGTCGATTTTGGACCCAAATCTGTCTCTAAATTTCGGAATTTTCCTGAAATTTTTGTTTTAGATTAAAAATGTCTACCGTTTTCCTAAAATTTGGAAACTTCCAATTTTTTTGTTATAAATTTTAAATTTTGTCAAAATTTTGTTTTGTTCTAAAAATTTCGATTTTTGTCCAAATTTTGAATTTAAAATTCAAATTATAATAAAGCGTTCTTAAAATTACAGATTTAAAATTGAAATTTATGAAAATTTTGAAGTTTTAAATCTTGAATTTTTGCTCAAAATTTTGATATTTTTTAAAAGTTTTTAGTTTCATCCCAAATTTTGTTAAATTGCTCTTAAAATTTTGACTACAATATCAAAATTTTGACTTTTCTCGAAATTTTGATTTTTGTCTTAAAATTTCGACTTTTTCTTCCCGTATTGAAGCTAAAATTTCTATTCGAAATTTGGAAAAAAATGTATTTTATAAATGTTGAACGTTTTTTTTTAATTGTGGTTTTGCTGGAAAGTTTTAGTAAAATATTTTATTTGTTTACTAACATTTTGTTTTTGAAACTAAAAAATCGATTTCATTTTTGGATCCTTACTGAGTTGTCTTTAATTAATATTTCAAATTTTTGAAGTTTTGGAAATCTGTACTTTTTCTATAAGTCAATTTGTTTTCAATATTTATTCATTATAGAGTTCTTTTAGTGGAACGGGCTGGTTCTTGATTATCTTCAAAAATTAAAATACAAATTTTGTCCCCTGAAACCAAGAAAGATTAAAAAACACCACAAAGGTTTCTCTAAGGCGTTTCGATAGCCAAGCTATATTATAGAGCTTTGTAAAATATGTAATTAATTAAACGGGAAAAAAAAAAATAAGAACATTTATGAGACAACATACTAGAGGCTTTTTGAGAAACGAGGTGGAAAAATTGTAAAACGAATTATCCGCGCTTAATTTAAGCAAGTTACTGATCAATTTCTTAATAAGTTTGTATAGTTTGATAATAAGTTCTTTAAACTAAGTAAATAATTAGGAATTGGGCAGTTATGGGGACTGCCGACAGAAGTGAAAACTTAAAATTATGATATAACAGTGTTTTTTCCTTAATTTTCAAATTGTCATATCAAAAATAAAAATTTCAATAATTTGCGAATTAAAATCATTATTTATAATTTTTATATCTGTATAGAATCTAGCCTTTCATCTTGTCTACTTTGGGTTACTGCATATTGTAACAAAATATAGGTGTAGAATTTGCATTAATAAGGAATTCTCTAACAAAAATTTATAATGGGAAGCGACAGCGATAATGAATCATGTCAGTCAGTGAATTAAACAGTGAGTTAGTTAGTTGGTTAGTCAGTTAATTAGTCAGCTGGTCAGTTAAATGAATTATAATAGTAGTGTTCCAAAATCAGTTTGGAAATAAAGTGGTTACAATTCAGAAAGTTTTAATTATTTCGAACCAATAACGCGCTACAATATTAAAAAACCTGTCACACTATCTAAATTTGCATAGCAAATTTTAAGAAATTTAAAACAATATATTTTCAATGTATCGATTTTTGGGATGAACGCAGTGCCGGATTACCAAAATTGGAAATTAATTAAAAAAAACTACAATTTTGTTTAAACCTTCCATATATTTGAATAACGTTTCATCTCGGTAATTCGACATTTCTAATCCGACACTTAGCTAGTCCGACACGTTCCATAATCCGGTGCCAATTCCAAAAGTCCAAATTTTGAAAAAGCACGCGACTTCTGGGAAACAAATACTTTGAGATTAGTGAAATTCGGATTAGCAGGGTGTCGGATTATCGTAATTATATAGTAATTCAAAAAAAACTGCAATTTTTTTGTTAAAATCTTTCATCTTTTCAAACTACGGTCTCATCTCGGTAATCCGACACGTTCAATAATCAATCAATCAGTCAATTTCAAAAGTGGTCGAAAAACACGAATTTAGCAAAAATAAAATTTTAAATTTTTTAATAAAGTTGACATTTGAAGTCCAAAAAACATAGGTACATGTACCTACGAGACACTAGAGCATGTCGGTAATTCAAATTAACGTTATTGGTAACGCGAAACCACTCGTTTGTCTCCTATCTTTAGTCGCTCAACGCGCTTAAAGAAGCTTTTACTGCAATAATGACAATATCGTCTACAGAATCATAATTCTTAATCACTTGAGCTTTTAGAACAAGAAATGCCGAAACTCTAAATTCCATATCGACAGAATCATTATTATCTTCGATGTTATTGCTTAATTTGAGAAGAGACCGGATCCAGTTTGTATTGAAGATATTTTTTTATTCAGATAGAAATATTTTTTTCGGGTAAGTACCATCGCTAACTAAGATTGAAAACTTGTGAGATATTCTCGAGATTTTATTCTTGAAAATATTTTGCAGGACACTTAGTGCGTTGATGCCTGATCTGATCGTACGTAAATGTAAATCTTAAATCACTACTAACAATCCTTGGATTTACCTTTAATCTTTGTTTTCAACATGTTTTGCTAAAAAGTTGTTTGTAAGAAAGGAGATGGAAGCGATTAATTACTGTATTTCCTTTTCCTCATTCTGCATTCTATTATTATATCTTATGATAACAACACTGAACCACTGACATTTAAAATTTACATTTAGAAAGCAGTTGGAAACAAAGTATGAAGGAATTGTTTTATTGAAAGGAAAGCAATGAATTCCGATTTTGTATGGCAACTTCCTTGCGACATTCTGGCGACATTCTGAAAAATTTATAAGATCTCTTTACCGTTATTTCAAAACAGTGCATGTATACTAATTTGGAGTAGGCTTTTAAGGCGGGTGTATTTAAATAAGAAACATTTACAAAGACTTTTACAATTACCTAGAGTTATGTGGTGATTTACCTTATTTGATAATGTCATCCGAAACCAGCTTGTCATCATTAAGGTTGGCATTTTCAAAAACTATTTGTTTTACTAAAAAGTACAAGTACTTGCATAATTGCAAATTACTGGAGCATTCCTTTGAAATATAAATATTTCTGCAACCGTTATTTGAATGGGTGAGATTAACAACAGTAAAAGTCCAAATGTTTGAATGTAGGAAAAATAAAAAAATATGTCTATTTTGTTTGTTATGGTTCTTACAGGTTTGGTATGTACAGACAAGTTTTAGTGCATCTCTTTAGGCGCCCTTTAAACAAAAAATGAAAGTTTAAAACAAAAAAATACGATAGTAAAGCATATTTTATTGAACAAAATAATCAATTTAGTTACCAGCATCATCATCATTTACCAAATTAGTAGTGCTCCATGATATTATAGTATAAGAAAACTCTTACTGTTCTCCTTCTATGTATTTCATTATAATATGTTTTATATCATTCAATTTCTTCTTGTTAATTAGCTCTGGTTCAAAACAGCCTTTAATGGTAGAAATTAACGAACTTTGATTTTGTTGTAGTAACTTTGAAGCATAAGAATTGATCATTAAATCTAAACATTTAACACAGCTTATCAATAATGCACCATATACCAACTCTATGTATATCGTAATTGTAAAACTTTTATTTATTTTATTTGCTACTATTCTACAGATTTTTTTTAGTTTGGAGGCCACAATTCTTAAAATCAAGTAGATGGGTCTATATGAAGTGATAATTATAGTAAATGATTTTTTTTTCTAGAATTTTCAGTCACTGCCTCATATTTATCTGGAATAGGAATAGGATCACATCTTCTGATTAATTTTTTTTCAGCACGAAATGCCACTAAAGTAGCTGAGCTTGATTATAAATGTACCAAAACGCCATATGTTGAGAATAAGCACAGTACAAGTCCAGGACTTATACTGTTCTTACACTTAATGTAGTGCGACAAACTCTGGAAAGGGCATAATTAATAAAGTGGCTTTACTATTGCTTTTGTAGTGATTTGATGCAGCTTCGTATTTAAAACAAAATGGCTATGATAGATGAAAACTTCAAATTTTGGACTTGTGCTGTTCTTAATCTCACCAATTCATTTGTAAATACTAAGGCTGGAAGAATTTTTATACAGGGTGAATCGAAAAGAATGGGCCTATGCTAAATTATAAATACTAGACACGATTGAGCTCAACATGCCTTATACCGATGTGACTCTGGTTTACAAGGTACAGAGCGTCCAAAGTTTAAATTTTATTTTCGAATTTCTGAATAATTTAGAAAATGTTGAAGTTATAAATCTAAAAACTGACCACCTGAATCACGTGTACATAAATAAATATGGTCGATTTATAGGCAACCACGTGGCATTCAATGGCCAATCGCGATACACTTCTACCGTGGGTCGAAAAGATCTAAAATAGGTGAGCATTTTGGCAACTCGCTCTGTACACGCATGTCGGTTTGTCAAGTTTTAGTTTTTAATTTTCAATCAATTTTCAAAAACGATGCACCAGTATATTTGAGAACTTTATTTAAAGTAAAATTTTAAAGTAGATGGGATGAATATATCAAGTTAATTACTAAAAATCCTCTAATTATAATGGTTTTAAGTTTTCGTTGAGAGACCCTGTATACATTCACAACTTCAACACAAACTTTGACATGAAATATATAAAAACGACGTTTATTTGGTCATAAATTTTTCCTGGATGACAAAATTTCATTTTTAGTGAATCTTGCAGAAAATTTAACAAAACCCGTTTTCAGATTCCAGTCTTGCGTAAGGCTAAACAAGGCAGGTATTACAACCCGATATTACAGAATATAAATGAAGATCTATCTTACCTTTCTCAATGTCCTGGTACTTATCAAACGGTTTCAAAGTATTTTCTTTGGTAAATCCACCAAAGGCATATATTAAATGAGTACATAAATATGGATTAATATTTTGTGGACTAAATTTGGCTGATCCTGGTCTGTAAACTGACCAATTTGTATAGTAGCATACGACACGAATATCTTTTGCGGCTGAAACAAAATTTTCAATTAACATTTTATTTGGTAATAAAAAATATAATACAGTCTCCAAAAAATTGCACTGGATATCCGCATTTTTTTACAATTTTAATCAAAATATTAAAATATTTGCCCTTTTAATACTGCTATTTGGTACATATTTAAACGATAAATAATCTAAAAGCAAAATAACCACTTTTTAATTAGCCGGACAAATTTCGTTTTACAGTATCCTAGTCGGATATAGAAAATTTATGTCATGTATTTCATTATGAACATTCGGTGATGTTAAATAATTTTTAGTTCGACTTGGGACAAATGAAAATTTGGAGGAAGAAAAATATGTTTAGTTCCTTTCTACCTGACTGACTTTAATCTGGCAAATTGAAATTCAGATGAAATTGTAACGTTAAGATAAGATCCCGGCCTCACATGTTAAATGTATTGAATCATTTAAACAACAATTATAAAGATCACAATTTGCTACAAAACTTACCCGAATATCCTATCCGTAAGATAAATAACCAGAAGAGCAAAATCCATTGTCCATAGCGGATCTGTAAAAAAAATGTCATGAAAATTTTTAATTCATGAATCAGATCGAAGTTTGTTTAAAGATTATCACAAGGAAGAACAAAATTTCCCGCCTTCTTTTTTTTTAATGAGTAGATACGACAGAAATTTGTTTTTTAAGGGAATAAAAAGGGAATGAAACGGGAGTTCAAAAATAATATCAACAAAAGTTAAATCTGCCTTTTATAACCCAAAACTTTTTGTAATAATTTTATAAAAAATTATACCCCTGTTTGACCGATAATTTTAACAATTTGGGGGACAGGGAGTATTAAAAAAAGATTGTATGCAAAAAAAATTAGAATATTGAAATACTACATTCATTTCCAAAAGTAACGGATAAATTCTATAAAACCGATAAGAAATATATTTTAGAGAAATTCTCCGACACCACCCCTTTATTTCTAAGCGCTAGCAACCCCAATTATAATAAAAATTCGAATAGCAAAGTGCCTCTTGAGATGCCTCGATTTATAGGGCTTTTTATACTGAATCAACAAAAAAAATGCTTTTCTAAATCGGTTGATAAGTAATGAAGATATAGTAAAATATATTAAATTAAAAGTGCCAATATTCGAGCAATCTTTGTTGACGCGACCATAATGAGTAGTTTGAATAGTTGCAACTTGTTTACAGTTATACCAAACATATTTCAGTGGATTGGCCTGATTTAACCCCACTGTATTATTTTCTCCGATCTTATTTAAAAACTAAAGCTTCTGTAACTAGACCTGAAAATATTGAGCTATTAAAGGAAATGGTCCGCTTATCATCCTACAAAAAACAGACAATGTTCAACAAGCTTTTGTGACTAGATTAAGGTATTGTTTCACGGTTAATGAATAACAATTTGATTATATGATTTACTTTGTAATTTTCCACTATTTGTTTGGCATTTATTACAAATGGATTTTTAAATATTGTTGGTTTCTCAATTTCTCAAAATCTTTCCATTTTAGAAGACCTGATTCTTGTAATTTTTGAAAAACAAAAATGATGGATTCTCTTCGTGCAAAAGATTCCGGACGTAAACTACCCTCCCGTTCGGATATCCGAGTGGAGGGTGTGCAAGGGAATTCAAAATCGAGGGAAAATTTTAATGTGCCACAAGCCAAGTCTCTTTCAGATAATTCATTTAAAATTCAGTTCTGTAACATTCGGGGACCAAACTCAAATATAAACTAGGTTTATTTACACCTTCAAAATGAAAGACCCCATGTGCTGTCTCCGTCAGAAACCCGTCATCCATCAATAGGGTCCATTTGCTTTGCCCTAATTACGACTTTCACACAAAATTTCGACACAAGAGGGGAAATTGTGCTTTTACGCGAAGCGACCAGTCCTGTCAACGAGAAGAAGCACTGGAATTTGCTGATCATGATGTGATTTGGCTGAAAATCTGCTGCAAAAGAGAAGTTACATTCATTTGTTCACTTTATCTGTCTCCAAACGATCCATCATATACACAGCTCTTCTCTTATCTCTCCGTAACCTTCGATCAGCTACAGATGAATTATCCGAACGCCGAGGTTGTCTTTCTCGGTGACTTTAACGTACACAACATCCCCTGGTTAAGGTTTTTTTCCCGAACTGACGACACGGAAAGGGTGACAGAGTCTTTCGCCATCGTCCTTGTGGGCTATCGCAATTGGTTGAGGAACCCACAAGAATTCCTGATGTAGATACTCATCAACCTAATTTACTCGACCATTTTCTTATAAATTCTCTAAATTCCTATAAAATTACTGTGATATCATCGCTTGGAAATTCCGATCACAAGCTTGTACCAGCTTGTTGGTCGCTTCATATACCTCCTCCTTCTCAGACACAGTCCTGTAGAATTTGGCATTTTAACTCTGCAAACTGGGATGAATTAAAAGACTTCTTTGCATCTTTCTCATGGCAAGAATTCTGCTTTAATTCAGACAACCCTTCCTCAGTCGCCGAATCCATCACTGAAACTATCCTGGTTGGGCTTAAATCTCCATTTCCAAAAGAAGTCTGCCTCCAGTAAATTTTGATTCAGCAAAAAATATGCTCAGGCTGTGTCCTGCAAAAATCGCGCATATCATCATTGGAGAAATAATCCCTCAATCAAGATTTGGACCACCTTTGTAAATGCACAAAATTTTCGTAAACAGGTTATTGAGGAGGCAAAAAGTGATGAGGCTAATCAACTGTCCTAACGGTTTCAGTTCCTTTTGGGAATTTGCAAAGTCGATTGGAAAGAATTTTACATCTTTAAATTTTTCACCTTTTCTTGACGACAACAACAATATTTCGACTACTTCCGAGGAAACAGCTGACCTGCTAGCCTTATTAATTGCTGAAAATTTCAACTTTGATTTTCGAAACGCAGAACCTCCTATTCTTCCTAAGGTTGACACTTCGATGCTTGAAGTTGTTTTCCAACGACGCACAGAGGAAGATTCTCTTCGAGCCCGACACATCGAAAGCTTCTGACCTTGATGGCATCCCCGCTACTGTTCTTAAGAAGTGCACTTCAGAGTTGACTCCTGTCCTAAGCAAATTGTTCACACTCTCTTATAACAAAGGTGTATTTTCTAACATCTGGAAATCTGCTAGGGTGCAGCCTGTCCCTAAAAAGGGAAAAAGGAATCTGGCTAAGGACTACTGCCCTATATCTTTGTTTCCCATTATATCCAAAGTGATGGAAAAGATTATCAACATCAAGATTCCCAGATATCTGGAGGAGAATAAAATCATCTCGGGTAGGCAATACAGTTTCAGACAACAACGCTCAACTGGCTATCTACTGACATATGTTACTCATATCTGTAACTCGGCTATGGAAAAACATGGCGAGGCTAGGCTTGTGGCATTGGACATCTCAAAGACCTTTGACAAAGTCTGGCACCGATCTCTCCTCGCCAAATTAACATCCTATGGTCTTCCTCCTGTACTCTGTCATTTGATATCCAGTTTTCTCGCTGACAGACCACCTCTTCAGGTCATCGTCGATGGCATCTCATTCGAGACATTCACGATTAATGCAGAGGTGCCTCAGGGGATGTTCTATCTTCTATTCTGTTTTTGTTACACATTAATGACCTCTTAGCTTCAACTTCCAATCCGATATCAGCAAATGATAGTAGCCTGATGTCACCTTTTTTCACCGACAAACCATTATTTATCGCTGCTTCAGATCGACTAAGAGGAAAGCTGATTCAGACGATTAATCGGGATTTCGAAATCATTCTGGAATTGGGTAAAAGGTAGCTGTCGACTTCAACGACTCAAAAACTCAGGCCGCGGTTTTCTCTAAGAAAACATCTTGGGATAAGGCAACAAACATAGTCCCGATGGAATTTAATCTGTCTATTCTAGGAATCAATTCAAGCACTAAATTTTCTTGGGATGATCTTGTGCGCGCTATTGCCAAGGCTGTCTCTCAGAAGCTAGGCTACGTTTTAGAGCTAAAAAGTGCTTTACATCTCATCAGCTACTCGCACTATACAAAGCTCAAGTTAGGCCAACACTAGAAACTAACCTTATGTTTGGAGTTCAGTTCCAAAGCAGACTTTAGCTGTCTTGGATTCAATTTAAAGAAGAGCAATTCTCCTAATTGATGACGAAAGTTTGACCAATTCTTTCGAAAGACTAGAGCACAGGCGAAAGGTTGGTGATTTATCTCTTTTCTACAAGTACTTTCATGGAAGATGCTCACGGGAACTAACGGAGTTAATCCCCCCAAGGGTAAGATTTTTGAGGCATACAAGACAGTCGGAGGCAGTAAATTCCTGCGCGGTCCAGCTTAAAACCGTGAGGACTTCTGTCTACGGAGACCCTTTTGTCCATAGAACTTCCAAGCTATAAAACTCGTAACCGAACGGAATTTTCCCCAAAAATTACAACCTGTCCTTGTTTAAGAAGGCGGTTTATCGCCATCTATCCTTGCGAGTGGATGGAACAAAAAAAAAGACAAAATGCCAGTGGCGGCTAGTGCTAAGGTATGCAGGTTTGCGCAACCCCCCCCCCCCAAAAATGTGCCGGGATAAAAAATAAAGTAATTGTTGTTTATTTTATTTATTAATATAACAGATTTATTATTACCAAACATAACTATAACGGATTCCCCCGGTTCGTTAGAATTTGGCGAAGTTGTTGGGTCCATGGTTTGCAGAGTTTGCAAGCTAGACTGCAAACTTTGCTTTCCACATATGCACCTGCGCCTTAACTCATATTTTGTTCGTTTAAATAATTGCCCATAAGCGAGCATTAGGTTGCACTTGTGGATGCAAACCAAATATCAACTCGCTATTTTAATTTGTTGTCGGCCAATGTTGTGAGCCGTGAAACACAAATAAAAATGAATTCAGTGCAAAGTTTAATTGCTGTAACCGATCTTTGTCGGAAAAATTGGAAATTAAGCGACTTGAACGACCTAATCCAGACTTAAATATTCTGCAGACGATGTTTAGTAAAAAGCGAAGTTTTAACAGAACTATGTAGTTCGCGAAGCTAAAGTATTATGCAACATTATTATCCGCCAAGCTAAAGAACGATTCAGCTTCACTGGCCATTTAATTGCAGCAACCTTATTTTTTTCTCAAAAATTTAATCAATATAAAACCACTTTTCCCGAAAAGAGTTTTAAAGAAACCACTAAGGTTTATCCATTTTTGGATTGAAATCGGCTTCAACAGTGAGCTTAGTAAATTTTTAGTGGAACTCTAAATGCTTTCAAAAATCTTTATAACTATCCCAATGGCTTCTCCTGAAGCAGAGGGTGCTTCTCCGCCCTGAAAAGAATTAACAACTTGTAAGAAATACATTATGCCAGGAAAAATTGTCCGCAGTAAAGGTGCTTTCCAGAGACTAGTGCTTTCCAAAGAAAAGGACTTAATCCAAGGAGTACCCGACGCCAATCAAAAATTATTAATAAATTTGCATCTGCCAAAGATCATCGTATGGACTTCCGCTTTCAATAAGTGAATGTCTGATTTTTGTGCATATTATAAAAGGGAAATTTTAATAATATACTATACATGTATAACATATATCATTTAAAATCCTAAATATCTCTTAATTCCAGATTAATTTAAAATTTCCAATTTCGGCACATTTTGGTAAGTGTCTCTTTGCAACCCCCAATTTTTTTAAGCACCAGCCGCCACTGCAAAATGCATTTGTTTCTACCACTCATTGTATTATGTCTATTTATAAAGACTCACCCGAAATTTGATATTTATTAAATCACTTTGGCAAATATCTTCGTTATTTATCAACCGATTAGGAAAATAATTTTGTTGTTGTTGCATTCAGTAAAGAAAGATCTATCAAACGAAGTGTTGCAAAGGATACTTTGCTATTTGACTTTTTAAAGTTGTGGTTGTTAGTCATTAGGGCGAAGGGTAAAGAGAATTACATGTCAAAATGGCAACCCTATAACGAAAATATTTATGGCTGACCATTTTTTTGTAATACAGAGTGACTCAAAATGTTTGATGCACGTATTTTAAGATCGTATTTTTAGGATCAAAATAAGACCTTTTCTTTATATAAACATAGGTCCTAAAATACACTCCGTCATAGCTACAGCCACTGTAAATTCTGGAAGAAAAATCGATTATGTCAAATTGTGCCTACAATTATTGATCAAATCACTTGAAAATTTGCAAGCTTCTCTTTTTCTAGGCCCTCTATTTATTTTTTGGTTCAAAAATACTGCAAATTTAGTTTTAGGGGAAACGACGGGACTAACACTTGTTTTGGTTACAAAATTTTGCATTTTCACTGGAAAATTTTAAATTTAATTAAGATCGTCTTATTAACCGTGAAAAAATCTTAAATTCTGATCTCTTGGATTTTTTGGTACAACTAACCGTTTTCAACTAAAGGAGAGTTTTATCAGAATATTCGTCATTTAAAATCTAACTCTAACTAAGCTTAGGGGACACTTTAGATATTTTAGTAAAGTGCATTAATTATTTTGTAACAAATATTGAAACTGCCCCACGCTTCCTCCGCGATACAACCCTCCATTTTTCTGCACATAGGCTGCCGAACAGGATCACTGTACCTCGGAGGAGGCGCATTTAAGGACACATGTTTATAAAAAGAAAAACTCTTATTTTCACCCGAATAAAATGCTGTTAGTATCCCTCTGAAGATGATCGCAATGAGCAATCTTTGTTGTGTTTTTAATCTTTTTTGGTTTCAGGGGACAAGTTTTGTATTTTAATTTTTGAAGATAACCAAGGACCAGTCCGTTCCACCCAATTTTGTAATATCTCAATGATCAGGTAATAAAAGCAACTGATTCCAAAGACATGAATGGTTTATTAAACAAAATGTACCAACATTTTGAGATGTCCCAAACTTTTGCTGCAGTCCCAAATTTATCTCGGTAAATTTTTATAATATTATGTTAGCTCCTAAAGAATAGAAAAGGCTGAAAATCAATACATTCTGAACACGTTCCAAAGTATTACAAAAAATGTAGTATAAGTATAAATATATCCAGAAATACGAAAACAAACTACACTGAATAAAATTACACAGAATGATTTACTTATCGCACTTTGCACAAGTAAATCAACAATCTACAAATTATTCGTTCAAGCGAAAGGAGGGCTGGTCGTTTATCTTAATAATGAAATCGAAACTCCGAAAAATTTTAAAATTAAATTTAAAATTCTGGTTGAAAATTTGAAATTTTGTGTGAAATGTATATCGAGTTCATAGCTATCAATGTAACGAGATTATTATGCGATTTATAATAATCGAGGACGTTGCCAGACGACTCGGCTAACGCCTGGTCGCCTGGCTACGTCCGAGATTGTTTAAATCGCTAATAATCGAATTGCATTCAAAGCTTTATCGTATCGTCGACAACGATGACATAAAAAAATCGACACACTTTTAAAATGAAATTTGTATTTCGGGTACATATTATGGTAGGCAATTAACGTATTATAATTGTAACTGTATTATGTGCTACTAAGTTATTATAAAGCTACTATAATATTATGAGGGTAATAATTAACTTAAAAAACACTTAATTTTTAATGATCCAATAAAAAAAAATTTTTATCTTTTTTCGGAAATTGAAGTTGAAATTTGAAATTTTTAAGTGAAGGTCGAAATTTCGAGTTTCAAGTTAAAATTTCATAAAAAATTTGAAATATCAAAGTGTTTTTGAAAGTTTCATCTTCAAATCCACCCTCCTGTAAAGGCTGGTGCTTTTTTTAATGGTTTCTTTGGTATATTTGAAGTAAATTTGTTTAAAGAAAATGGTCCAAAATATTTTGACCAGAAGAAAACACTAGTTAAGCACAGAATTTGAAATTATTAGTTTTCCTCGCGAGCTGTGAAACTGCGGCATGCCTGGTTTTTTGATAAGGATATTTTTACTATAAATGGTCTTTATGCAACCAAAATTTAGCTTTTTCTTTTACACTGAAAATGTAGGTAAGGTAAAATTGGTAATACAAAAGTAATACATGCCAGACGAAATAAAATGTTAAATAATTTTGCATTTGAGATTCCAATCATCATCATTTAAACCAATATAATTTGCAGTAACTTTGAAATATGTTGCCACATAAATATAAATACAATTTCTGTAAACGCTTCTGATGCAATTTCTAGAAGACAATAGCGTTCTTATTATTCCTAATACGCCCACCCGACAAAAGAGACTGTTTAAGTGAAGTATTCAAATTTCGTACCATTAGTTCAATTATCAAATTCATTGTATTGAATAATAATCTGATAAGGTATTTTCTCAAATTAAAAATACAATTACGAACTCCGTTGTCAGGCAATGTTAACACAATTTGTTAAGTAAGGATGTCGAAATACAAAAATTGAGTTCAACTAAGCTGATATCGTGAAAATATTGCCGGCTTTCCGCCTAAAAAACGTACATAAAACAATTATTGTCTCAACGTTGAGAAACGTAATTAGCACGAGAGTAGGTACATTGTATAAGTACAGAGTTGAAAGAAAACGAAATATTTTAACTTTTTATTACTATGTTAGTTTCAGATCAGTCTGAAGATTGCCAGCTAAATTAATTTTGTTTTTATCGATGGCTGACTGATTATCTAATTACATATTTTACGCCAGCTTGTTCATGTTCTTTCAGCGAATTATGGTTTAGGATTTCTATAGTAATTTTAACTAAGAATAGTTCTCTATTTGAAGGTGTTCATCTTCAATACATAGATTTTTGTTAAAAATGGGTATCTATCCATGAAACTCGATATCTTTTTAAGTTCTAGTTCCATTCAAATTCGGTGCTTACCTATTAATAAAAGAGTGAATCCCCTACCAACAAAGGTATATTTTAGAAATCATAATTAGATTGCACGGTTAAAGGTAATATATAATTGTGTACTTCCTGCCAAAATAATAGTCGGAATTGCATTCACTATTAGACTGTGTTTATGGGCTATGTTGACCTACTAACTGCCTTGAAAGATCTCCCCAAGAAATTGCATTTGTTCTAGATGTAACATTGGACCAATTGCTTTCAACGAAAATATACAATTATGCAGTCGTACTTATATTTTTATTGTATGTCATCTTACAGCCTTAGTTATTTTATACTGACGGACCCCCACGGCGGGATTTAAATGAAGAATGATCGTCTTTCGTGACTTTACTGTGTAAATTAAGAAGATATTCAAACTTCTCTTAAGAACTTTTGGCATAATCAACAACCTTAATAACTTTTTATAGGAAAAAAGTTCAGAGAAAAGGGATATGTAGTAATTTGATCTATCGTGGAATTCAAGTTAATTTTTTCACAATAAAACTAGAATTCTCTGTAATTTTACCAAAATACCAGCAGGGTGTAGGTCGCACAATATACAATGTACTCCATCTTGGGACACACTGTATGTATTTAAGTTGTCAGAAAAGACAGTCACATCAGTTAAAATAATTTTGGAAAATTGCACTACACACAATCACTTCAAGAAAAAGTTGAAGCAGGTTTAATGTTCCCGTTAGTTATGTAAAAATTTCAATATGTCACGCAATATTTTTAAATTAACATAGGAGAAGTGTCACATCAGCCAAAATTAATGATGAAAATATCAGAAAAAAAATCCGAAACCAAAATATTTATTGTTTACCAATATCATTTTCTAATTTGGGCATGGCTAGCAAGTGGAGGGCTGAGGGGGAAACACGTAAATAACTATCAAGGGTTTTTCGCCTCAACCGGAAGTCCATTAGAATTTTGGTTGACATTTTAAAATCCCAATAACATTTCGCTATCTCAAGAAATTTTACAACTCGTACAAAAAAAATTAGTAAAAACGTGTACAGGAGTTCCGCAAAGAATGGGACCGTGCAATATCATAGGAACAAAAGATGATTAAGAAAATGAAAAAATATTATGTTAAATTTTACCACGTGGGATACATTTACAAAAATTTTAATTTTCTTTTTTCATCAGTAAGTGGCACCGTAGTAAAATTTTTTAAAATGGGATTCCATTTTTTATTGCATATTTGGATTCTTTGTAACTTTCCTGACAAGCTTTATAAAATATCTATATACTAGCCTAAAACCAATAATTTTCACGAAATAAAATATTTCTCGAATTGAACTCAACATTTGGATTACGTGAATAAGAGTTATGTAATATTAACATTAAGAAAAAAATAAAAATAACAAACTAGTAATACACTTTACAATTAATGTTCAAAGACTGTGTTCCATTATTTAATGCGCATTGTTCATTTTTCTTGATTAATATAAAGCCAGTTATCGCTTTTGAAATTTGTGGGGAAAATTCAAAAGGTGCAAGTCTAATTTTGCTTTGCAACTGGCGAATATCTAATGAGACCGTTTGTACTTATCTAACCTATTTAAGAAACTGTTCATAACATGACTGTTAAGGACAAGACAACTATCTTGCTAAAAGGGTAAATTATATCTTAAAGAAGAAGAGGAAGCTCATTCGAGAGAAAATATATAGATGGTTTACTTGTTAAGGCACCATCGTAAAAATATGGACCAGTTAGTCCTTTTTGACTCTGATTCCATGATCTACCAATTTTGCGTTTAATTCGGAAAATATTTGATTAGAAACTATGGAAATTGTTAAGAATCTAAATATGCAAAAATGACATCTCATTTAAAAAATTCAATACTATGACAGAGCGATGAACAGAGAAAATTAACATTTTTTATTTACAGATATGCCCCCATATGATTAAACATCATATTTTGGCATTGTTTAAATTGGTCTTTGTTCCTTAGGTATTTTACTGCCCCATTTCTCACTGAACACTCTGTCTAGTTACCTTTTTTACACAGAATTATAAAGTCTGCAAATTATGTAATAAATATTTTTGTTTTGTGATAATATATTCTGTTTGAAAGAACAAATTGTTGTGATGTTTAACGATAAATTAAATTGCTAGCTCGGTTGAATTTGTCTGAAAAAATAGCCTTAAATTTACTCTAGAAAATACTATACATTTTAGTGGAAGTTTTATCAAAATCGTTTTAACTATTTACCAGAGTAGTTCAGACAAAAACAGGTAGGCAGACAAAAATTCCGAATATATCTGTGCGGGTGTTTATAAGATAGGTAAAAACAAATGAGCTTACACAAAGACAGCTATTTTCAAATTACATCATTTCAATGTTATTAATATAGGTTCAGTTTTATTATCGTAACTTGGATGTATATTAATCATTTTGACGTAAAACCTCTAAATAAATGATAATAAGGACTTTCAAGACCCCGGACAGGAACTACTAAAAATGGACACTTGACCATTCTTGACACGGTTAGGAAGAAGTGTATGTGTATTATATATTTTAAAAACTTTAGAAATGAAATATTTTCTACTCTATTTGTGCGTCTTAATTTCGAATATGGTAGCTTGTTATTTATTGCATTTATTTTTAATGACCTTTAAACAATGAAAGAAACAACTTTTAGATTTAAGTAATTGATGGAATTTGTATTCTTTTGATAAAACAATGGGGTCATGACTGATTCGCAGCTATTTAACTAATTATGTATCTCTTGATGGACGTTCAAAGAAAAAAAAGAGCTTATTATCTGGTAGAACAAACGTGAATTGTAAATGATTACAATTACTTTATTGTTTAATCGCTTTCTTCTCAGCTGTTTAACTCACAATTATTATATTTTCCTTTTAATTTTTCTGATAATTCACATCATATTAAATTATTGAATTAATCATGAAAACGTTATAATTGAATAGTCATCATAATTAATCGGCTTTTTTTTTAGTTGCACCAAGTTTTCTACTAAGGTGGGAATAGAATTTTCTGGGAAAAGACCAAAGAGACACTTTACTTCTTTGTTCCAATGTTAATTAGTAAAAATAAAACTTTGTTGGTTTGTCACTCTGGAACCGTTCAAGTTTGAAGGTTTTTATCAAAGATATAAGCCCTGCTAGAGGGGGAACAATGTTAGCATTGCTCATTCTAGAGTAATGCTGATACAATGTGTTCCTAAACAAAATAGGTATTTTGTTAAAATTTTCAGTTTTAATACGATATTCTTTCATACCGATGTAAAAAAATCGAAATTTGAGGCAAAAAATTATAATAGTTATTTATGATACAAGTGTTAAAAGTGACATTTTATTTTGTGAGAGGGGAGTATTGCGGAACGAGCGTAGCGAGTGGAGCAACCCCACGAACAAAATAAAATCACTTTTAACAAGTGTATCATACAATATTTTTTGTAAAACTGTTAAATTAAAAGAGAAAATGCTGTCCCTAGGGTTGAATTTTAGATTTATTGTTTGCGTGTTGAATTTGACATTTACATCTGACAATCAAGTCAGGTATTGGATAGAGTGTAACTAAGTAAAACAATTGTAAGTTGTTTAATGTTAATTAGTAACCACAATTGAACCTGTCCTAAAATATTGTAGATTTTATGGCTAATAAACATGAATTTTGAAGAAAAGATTGGAAATTAAAGCAATTTTATTATTCCATCTGATGTTGAAGAAACAGCAAATACATCAACTGAGATTTATTGCTCCAGAAATCGGGACAAAAATATGATGGTATGAAATAAAGAATCTAGCGGATAACTTCACTAAAAATATATTTTTGGTTTACGCCGAAGGAAATTCTAAGTTATGGAATCTCTCTATGATAAAAGCTAGTTTTTAAATCAAACTAGGATATAAGCAAGTATTAAAACCAGCGTACAAGATTTTTTTGAATGAAGCTCCAGACACCAAATATGCAGTAAAAAGTTGCGTCAGTTTTTGGATTATTTGGAGTCTGTGGCTCTCAAGAATTTTGTAAATTAACACTGGATGATATTGAAAAATCTTTGTTTTATATTATGAAGACTAAAAGCAACATCCGTCTTGGTTTTTGCACGGATTACTTTGCATAAATACCTCTGCAATTACTTCTCAGGAAAACAAATAAGTAACCGTTCAGATTGTAATAGTAATATTAATATTATAAATAAATAATTTATAACTATTTTGAATGTTTTAATGTTTGGAAACACAATATTGTTGGACCAGTCCGTTCAACCAAAAAAAAATATCTTTCTAATTTTACCAGTACAGCTTTCTATTTTATTTTTTTTCAATTTATTTAACATTTCTTCGGCCCAGTTTGGAAATATTTAAATTTTTTTATGGTTTGTTGACAATTTTCTAAACAATTTTTGAAATGCGACTGCGTGATATTTAAATTTATTGAAAACGTCACTTCATGACAGTTTACAAATTAAGAGGTTAGTTTATCTTACATAGAATAGGAATAATGAAAAATAGGAGACCAAAAATTAGATGTGGAAAAAATAAAAATTTTTGTTTTTTTGATAAATTAGGAAAATATAAAAAATACATAAAAAAGGTTGTAGCACTGGACATCGATGTTTCGCTCTCATTTGAGCTCGTCAGCAGTGCATAACATGGAAGGGGAACAATGAGGAAGAAATACTTAAAAATAAAAAATTTTTAAAACATAAAAAAGAAAAATCAAGAAAATTTTAACATGAATAGACGTTTCATCATCAATTTACTGTGTTAAAAATTTACTGTGTTAAAAATTTAAATACTTGAAGCCCGATCCACAAGAAACAACTACTCCGAGGGCTAATACCCCTTCCGGCATTGAACTACACTTGTGGGTCGAACTTACATGCTCTTGGTGACTCCTGTTCCTAACCATGAAGAATATTTCTATTTTATATTGCATATTGCTATATATCAGTGTTTCCTAAACAATGGGTCACAACCCTGCAGCGGACCACAAAAATAAAATACCAGGCTGCAGAATTGTCTTCATACTCACAAATGATTAGTTCTTTCCAGCATTAAGATATAATTAAAACATCTTTTAGTGGGTGGCGAAGGGAAAATATTAAAAACAACCGGGTTAGGGCAAAAAAAGTTTGGGAAACACTGCTATATTTACTTTTAACACTAGTGCGAAAAAAACTTTTTCGCACTAGTGTTAAAAGTGTTTTTGTCACGTGTCATTATAAAAGTCAATTTTTAGTTCACTTATCAATGAACTAAAAATGTCACTTTTAATAACAGTTTTACAAAAAACATTTTTTTTTAACTTCAATTCACTCGCAAGCGACAATTCCATCATGGCTTCGAAGCACCGCGAGTAGGATGTGGAAACAAGGATAGATGGCAATGAACCGCCTCCTTAAAAAAGAGTAGGTTGTAATTTTTGAGAAAAATTCCTTTCGGTAACAAGTTCCGTAGCATGATAAACTCTATAAAAAAAAGTCTGCGTAGACAGAAGGTCTCACTCTCTCAACTTGAACCGCTCAGGAATTTGCTGCTTTCGACTATCTTATATGCCTCAAAAATCTTGCCCTTGGGAAGATCAATCCTATTAGTTCCTGCGAGCATCTTCCATGATAGTACTTGTAGAAAAGAAAAGAGTCACCAACCATCCGCCTGTGCTTTAGTGTTTCGAGAGACTTGGTCAAACTCTCGTCATCAATAGGCGCTAAAGTGTGCTTTGAGGCTGAACTCCAAACATGAGATTAGTATTCCAGTGTTGACCTAATTTGAGCTTTGTACAGTATAAGTAGCTGTTAACATGTGAAGTACTTCTTAACTCTAAAAAGAAAGCCTAGCTTCTGAGAAGCGGACTTGGCAATGGCGCTCACATGATCGTCCCAAGAGAAGTTAGTGTTTGCATTCACTCTTAAGACAGACATATTAGATCTCATCGGAAAAATTCTACTGTCCATTAGTATATTTGTTGCATAACCCCCTGATGGTTTTTAGGAGAAAACCGTGGCCTGAGTTTTTGAAGCTTTGAAGTCGACCAGATTTTTCTTACCCCATTTCATAATGATTTCGAGATTGATTGATGATTTAGTTATCTGCATCTGCTGTTCCCTTGGTCGATCTGAAGCAGTGACGGATAATGGTTTTTTGGAGAAAAAAGATGACGCAAGGCTACTACCATCTGCATAGCTTCATATTGGATTAAATTTGAAGCTAAGAGATCATTTATGTGTAACAGAAACAGATTAGGAGACAGAACAGATCCCTGAGGCACTCCTGCATTAATCGCAAATGTCTCGGGTGAGATGCGATCGACGACGACCTGAAGAGATCTGTCAGCGAGAAAATTTAATATTAAATGACAGAGTCCAGGAGGAAGACCATAAGATGTTAATTTGGCGGGAAGAAGGCCTTTGAGATATCCAATACCACAAGCCTAGCCTCACCATGTTTTTCCATAGCTAAGTTACAAATATGAGTAACATAAGCCAGTAGATCGCTAGTTGAGTGTTGTTATCTGAAACCGCATTGCCTGTCCGAGATGATTCTATTCTCCTCCAGATATTTGAGAATCTCGATGTTAATAACCGATTCCATCACTTTAGATAAAACGGGCAATAAAGATATAGGGTGGTAGCTGTTATCCAGATTCCTTTTTCCCTTTTTAGGGACATGCTGCACCCTAGCAGATTTCCAGATGCTAGGGAATACACCTTTGTTGTAAGAGAGTGTTTGCTAAAGACAGAAGTCAACTCTGGAGCGCACTTATTAAGAACAATAGCGGGGATACCATCAAGGCTAGAAGCTTTCGAGGTGTCGAGCTCGAGGAGAATCTTCCTGATTGGGCGTTGTCTGAAAACAACCTTAGGAAAAATAGAAGGTTCTGCGTTTTGAAATGAAGGTTGGAATTTTCAGCAAACAATAAGGCTAGCAGATTAGCCTTTTCTTTGGAAGTAGTCGCAATATTGTTATTTTCATCGAGTAAAGATGGAAAATTTGAAGATGTAAAATTCTTTCCAATCGACTTTGCAAATTCTCAAACGGGCCTGGAAACGTTCGGACAGTTGAAATTGAAACTTCTTCAGTCAAATTCCCAAATAACCCAAAATTTTAAAAAAGTGAAATTTTTCAAAATAAAGTTTTTCTATAAATTTAAAATAACCCAAGATGTACGATGTAACAAAAGTTACAAAGTCTACTAGTAGTCAGGAATCTTTCTTGTATTTTTGGGTTGCATTATAACAACAGCCAAGTACAAGTACCCTTACGTAACACAAGCCTTTAGGTAACTAATGTCAAATTTAATGTTAGTAAAATTATCTCTGTTAATATGAAATTTAACGGTATGTAATAAATGACAAATTTTACTTATAATTGCTAGACGATTCATTAAAGGATTACAGTAGATACATGACAGTCCATTAAAAAATACATTTCTGTTAATGTCAAGTAAGAATTTTTAAATGTTTTTTTTTGTATCCCTATAATAATAGCGTAAATAATAAGAAAGAAGAAAGAACTACTTTGCTAATTTAACCAAATTTGTATCTTTAATAAGAAAAAAGTTAACAACAGTGCCGCCTTCATTTTGAAGAGACCGTATATTAGTGACCTTTGTAATTAATGTTGATTGCATCGTACGTGCTAACTGTAATTCTTACCAATAATTTCTTCAATTATCATATACTAAAAATCAGTCAGTTACAGCTTACTCAATGGAAACCACGTCCGTTAAGTATACACATCAGGAAAGTCAAATACTGTCCATAGGGAGAATGTTAATGAGAGATTTAACATTGGGAGCTAATAGTGGGATAGATGGGCGGCGTCTTGTATTCTCCTACACCGGTGTAAACAATTCAACGCAGAGCGCAGCGTTCAGTGCTGGCGGAGATTTCAGTAGTATGTAATAGCTTCTAATCTGTTTTGTTACGGGATTACTACTGACAGGCAACAATTTTATTAAAATTTGCGTACCACATGCTGTTTGTTCTTTTAGTCTGTTGATTTAATCAACGTCCGAGGCAAAATAAAACTGATATTCTTTGATAACCAAAATAAATAAACGAGATTTCTTAAAAAAATTAAGTAATAATTCTAATGAAGAATATAACAAAATAACTCTTTAAACATTCCAATATAAAAAGTTCAAATAATATTCCAGTCTGTTGTAAAACTCTCGATGAATTTTTTGTAATATCTAAAATGGAAGATACAAGCATGCTGCGTCAAAGTAGGGGAATACGTTCAGCGGCCGTACAAAACTATGGAAGGGACAATTCTTAGCGTTTTACATAGACAATGAAAATTTTTCCTTATCTGTATGTGCCTTATCATAGCAAACCGCCAAAAAAGGCCAAACCTGGTCTATGACTGTTGGTAATAAACATTTTTAACTTTTAGCACGTTCGAATGTTTTATTACAGAACATTTAACTGGCAATTTAAAATGAAATTTTAAATTCGAAATTATAATTTCTTCCAACACATCAAAGTGTTCCAATTTTTTATTTTACCCCCGAAATTTTAAATTTCACGTCAATATTTCGGATATTTTTCTAAATTTAAATTTAAATTTTCTATTAGAAATTTCTCTTAAACCTTAAACTCAACTCTTTCTCGTAATTTCGATTTATGCTGAAAATTTCAACTCTAATTTGGAAATTTCGATTGTAGTCTTGTTTACCCTATAAACGGAAAATTCCGACTTTAAGTCGAACGTTAAAAGTTTTAAATTAAAATCGAAATTTAAAGTAAAAAGAATTAAAAATTTGTAATCGTAAATTCAAAATTCTAAAAAAAAAGAAAAGGGATTCATGAAGATATTGTCGAAATAGCAGGCTTTTAAAGGGTTTTTCAGTTTCAACCTAAAATCTGTAATAATTTAGCTATTTTTGAAATATTTAAAATGTCCCCAAAAATTTTCCAGATGTTCCTACTTTTTTTTCAAATTTCCATGATTTTTCTATTAAAATTTAACTTTTTAACTCGAAACTTCCACCTAATGTTTGAAACTTGGACTTCAGCGTTTTTATTTTACTGTCGTTATTTCAGGCAGAAAATATCGAAATTTTTGTTTTAAAGATATACTTCTTCCAGGATTGGACCGTGTCGAAGAACTACTAAAAGTACTTTTGGTGGTTCTTTGGCACGGTCCAATCCCGGAAAAAGTATATCCTGTACTGACTCTGGCAGTGGAAGCCTTCGTTATCATTTTAGTTTTAAGTTGAAAAATGTAACTCAGGTCAAGGTTCCATATTTAATCTTCAAGTTTCTTCAAAAATTCAAAATTTTTAAAAGGAATCGACATTTTAAGATAAATTTCTAAATTTTGAATATTTTCTCAAGAGTTCTGATTTTTCAAATTTTCTTGTTAAGTTTTACTTTTTTATTGAAAAGGCAAAAAATTTTACTTTAAAATCGAAATTTTAGATTAGAATTAAAGAATAAAATTAAAAATCCTATTTTTAAATCCCTAGTTTACTGCAAATAATAATTTGATTTTCGTCTCAAAATTTCGATCTCTTTTAGAAATCCGATTTTAAATAGAAATTTAAATAAAAATGTAAAATGGGTACTACAAGATTCAAGAAAATGTTGGAAAATACCCACTTAATAACCTATAAAAACATATTGAAATATTGAATTTTTGTTTGCCAAAATTCTGTTTAAAATTTCAATTTCGATTTATTTTAAATTCCACTACGTTTAAAGTAACGTTTTTACTTTAACCTGAATATTTCGATACGTTATAGAGACATGAATTTTTATTCAAAATTTCGATGTTAATATTAACCTTAAAATTTTTCTCGAAAATTATTTCTCTTGAACTTACAATTACACCTTTCTCAAAATTTCAATTATGTGTAATATACTTTAGGTTTCTTTTTTTTTAATCTCAAAATTCAAGCTTTTTTCTCCAAATTTAGAAGATTATTTTATTTTTTTACTTCATTTTGAGTTGAAAATTTCACATTTTTCTCATAAATTTAACTTAAATTCCAAAATTTGTACATTGTTTTCAAAATTTTAAATTACAAGTTTAATATTCAATTCACTTCAACCTATTACAATCAAAATGTCACAGTTTTACTTAAAATTACGAGTTGAAATTTGACTTTTTTTTAATGAATATTAAGTACTTCACAAAAATTCGACTTTTTAATCTTTGTGTTCAAAAGCAAACTTTAACTATCGATTTTAAACTCAAACCTTTAGAATAAAACAAGAGAAATTCTAAGATAAAATCGACATTTTCAGAATAAACTAAAATTCATAAAGTTAAATCAAAATTTTGTGAGATTAAAATCAAAGTTTCTAAAAAATAGTTTACTAAAATGGTTCTGAAAATTTCAATTTCAAACTAAATTTAAAATTAAAATCAATTTTCTGACAACAAATTCTTGATATCGAACCCAAAATTACGTTACCTTACGACGTTTTTGTAAAAATTTTGAGTTTGGATTCAAGCTTTCAATCTAACAAATTCTAAAATCTTGGGCTTGGACTTTTTGGACGAATATAAACTCATGTTTTTAACACGAATAAATTCGATTTCAGTTTTGATTTTTATGAAGACATTCTTGAAATTTTTGATATTAAATTGGAGAATAAAGAAATTTCAAAATTTTGTCTAAAATTTTAACCGGAAATTCTATATTTTGTGCGAGAAAAGTAAGAAAGTCGAAGTTTAAATTCAAATTTTCGATTTCGCGTGAAAAAAAATCGAAATCTTAAATTTAAGCCAGAAAATCAACTAGGAGGGTGTGCGTTCTTAACTTTACTGTTGATTTAATTATTTTATTAAACAATTTAATTGAAAAGGACTATAGAATTTAAATAAAAATAGGAATATACGTATCTAAAAATCTAATTTTATTTTATCATGAATTCTGTGCATTTAATTATTTTTGGATGGGTCTATTATTAAAATATGGTTAAAATTTAAGATATCTTTATTAATTACGTATACTTTCAATAAATAATGTTTCATACATTACAAATTTGAACACTTTAATTAAGTAATCTTAAAACAGATTATATTTCTAACCTAGGAACACAAATATTTCTAAGGTAGCTTCTAAACCAAAAAATACTTTCTTCGTTATTATGAATCATATTTTTTGGATTTAAGCGGTAGTTTTCAGTATTTTATATCCTGATAGTTTTTTTTACAATATATTTGAATATTATTAGAGAAAGAAATTTTCCAAATTTTAATTCTTTTCTAGAAAGACCACATTGATAAGAATTAGTTATAGAGTCTTTTTCCTTAAACTTATTTTTAAATTGCAAAAAACGTTACTTAATTTAAGGATAAAAATTTAACTCTTTCACTTTTAAGTAAGAAACATGAAAATCCTGAAAAGAATGTTGTCTGCCTAGTTTAAGTTTTAAAAAATTCCATATCTAAAATTCAATTAATATGTATATATCTCAAAAAATTAACTATTTTTGCAACGACATTTTTTTTACAAGCAAGTTGTATGGAATAAATAAAGAAAGAATGAACTGTAATGTAAAGTTGATTGTACCAAAAATTTAAAACAATAAAAATTTATCCTTTTATTTTTAGATTCCTTTTTTAACTCTTTCACTGAGTTTAAACATTTGCGCCAGTCGGCCTTTAAAAGAAAGCAAAGGTTCAATCAACTCTTTTTATTTTTTCTTAAGACAGTTTAAATATCTTCATAGGACCCTCAAATATGATGAATGATTGATTGTTCCACCTTTAATTAGAAAATATAAACAAAGTTTTTTTTTTGTTTTTTGTATTACATCTAGTTTCAACAAAAATTATTTAATAAACTGTGTCACCATTTAATTGAGGACAAACTGTTGAATATTATGTGCTGAACTAGAAAACATTTAAAAAAGATATTTATTTAGAACAATAACCGCGTTTAACATTTTGCCCAATACGTTAATATTTTGACTGCGTTTATGAGTAAATCTTAGTCGTTATATTAAATTGGAATGGATGAAATAAAGTTGAACCGGTTTCCTTTTTATCTAAAATACCGGACAACCTTAACCAGGAATGACAAGATATCCACGTATTAATAAAAAAATACATGTATATGTGACAAATTTTGCCTCCATTGCAGATAACAAAATCAAAAATATATTTTCTATTTTGGCTTAAGAATCTTCATTGAATTTGAGAGTTAAACTAAAATTTAAATAGATTGGCAGTATTAATGACACATAATGTTCGTAAAATTTATATTATAAAAGTTACCGCTTTTCGTAGTATTGCTTTAAGAACATTCCTTGGAAAACATGCAAGTGGATTGCCTTTTAAGCTTATAACTTCTATTTGGGTCACATTCTGAAATACAACTTCGGGAATAGTTTGTATCTGATTATTTTCCAAATACAAACTTTTAAATTGCTTAATTCCACAAAAAACTCTAGGATGAAAAAAATGTATCACGTTATGACTAAAATTCAAATTTAGTCTAGTCATGTTTTCGCTTGGCAATAAGTGTTTGAAAGCATTGTCTGGCAATTCATCTAGTAAGTTGTGAATCATGGAAATCGTTCTCACTTTAGGGCTATTGCGGAACCAGTCATTCGACCAACACTTTATTTGATTGTAGTTGAGTAAAACAACGGATAAAACAGGCATGTTATCGAAAGCTTGCGGGTGAATAAACGATATATAATTGTTGGAAAGGTTTAATGTCCGCACTTCGATGTGGTTAAAAACACCTTTGTTAATGTCCTTTAGATTGTTGCCACTTAAACTTAAAACTTCCAGAGGCCGCAGATCTTTAAAAGTTCCTTGCTGAATATCTTTCACTTTGCAGTAATCAATTATTAGGAATTTTAAGTTGCTGAAGTGAGAAAACTTCATTTCATAGAGCGTTGGAAAGAAATGGTTAACGATGATTTTATGACTTGAAGTTAAGCCATCAGGTTGAGTTTCTCTTGCGTAGTAATATTGTGGTTCCAAGTTATCCTTTTCGTACCAAATCAAATTTGCATTGTCGGTCAAGGAGTCCACGAGAGGCGCCAAATACGTTAATCCATATGATATTAATATGCTCAATCTGAACATCGTACGCATTATCACAACCACGTTCTAGCCTCGGCCCGAGTGGACTAAATAGAAACTGCATGTTATACCTTAGATTATTTTAGAAGAGTTTAATTTGATATGGAATTATAAAATTGTATATGATGACAGGATGGAAGCGATTGCTTTTGCTATAAGGCTAATGTTAACTATTGGCCCTTGAAATAAATTAGAATTTATCGTTAGATAATGTCCTACTTGAGGATCTCCCTTGAATGCTATAAGTAAATGAATAATCAAAGAACGTGCTGAAACTATTCAATGAAAACGAATTAAATGCATCAGAGATTACTCTAGTGCTCTTGAGAGGAAACAAATTTCCTCGATAATAATAATGTTACTTAATATTAAACTTTATTAACGATCAAAAGCAGCAGATATTAAAAATTCCACAATGTTTCGATAAATATTTGCTAACACCGGACCAGGTTTCGCAAAACTACATCATCGGCGGTTATACTAGCAATTTGTTTAGCCGTTGTTATCTTAACAAGCTCCATGGATCATAATATTCCATGTAATCCGAATTCTTATCCCAAGCTTCAATTAGAAGTGTGTTCAGAAGATCAAGCTGCTCGTTCATAAGTGTGAATTGACTAGATTATAAATATTTGTGAATTTCTATGGCTTCCAAGGAATTAAGTTTTTTAGTGTTATTACAAATATGTAATACTTCTACTGTGTTCGCGTTTGTAAGTTTATGTTGTGTTTCTAATAGATGCTTTGCAAAATTTGATTTTTCTGGATGTTTATTTCTGAAGGCAGCAAGATGCTTGCTGCACCTAATGGGAAAATTAGGTGATGTTTGACCTACGTTGACAGACTCGGAGGAATTCAATTTATAAATTCCAGGTTTACCAAGCTTTGGAGTTCTTTCTTTTGCATTAAAATCATGTTACTTAACGAATTATAGGATTTAAAACTAGGTGTCGCTTGAAATGTATAAGAAATTATAATACTTATATTTTTCGCGATGTTTCCAAAATATGTAATAGCAAAATAGTCTGTTTTTGTGTTTGGTTATTAAGGAAAAATAGAATTGTGCTCTTTTTTTAGATATTAATGTATTAATTTTGTTTTCAGAATATAAGGTGCTATAAGCTATTTAGCTAGTTATCCTAATTTCTCGATTAAAATTTTCTTCAGTCGTTGGTAGCATATAAGCTCTATTTATCATCGATTTGTATGCTGCCAATTTGTGTAAAATTGGATGTAAGAAATCATTTGGATCATTTTCGATTTATTTTAAATTCCACTACTTTTAAGGTAACGTTTTTACTTTAATCTGGATATTACGATTTTTTATAGAGACATGACTTTTTATTCAAAATTTCGATGTTAATATTAAGCTTAAAATTTTTTCTCGAAAATTGATTTTCTTGAACTTACTTACTTTAGGTTTTTTCTTTTGCTTTAATCTTAAAATTTAAGCGTAGAAGATTATTTTATTTTTTTACTTTATTTTGAGTTTATTTTCAAAGCTTGCACGTTAAAGTTAAAAATTCCACGTTTTTCTCATAAATTTAACTTAAATTCCATAATTTCTACATGGTTTTTCAAAATTTTTAATTACAAGTTTAATATTCACTTTGCTTGAACTTATTACAAATTAGTCTGAGAGAAATTCCAACATTTTAGATTTAACCTTAGATTATTTACTTCTATTTTCAAAGTTTCAAGTTTAAACTTGAAATGTCTCACTTTTACTTAAAATAACGAGTTGAAATTTGACATTTTTTTAAATAAATATTAAGTACTTCACAAAAATTCGACTTTTTAATCTTTGTGTTCAAAAGCAAACTTAGCTACTGATTTTAAACTCAAACCTTTAGAATAAAGCAAGAGAAATTCTAAGATAAAATCGACATTTTTCAGAATAAACTAAAATGCCTAAAGTTAAATCAAAATTTTGTGAGATTAAAGTGAAATATTTGTTTAATTATCTTAATTTTCTCGATTAAAACTTTCTTCATTCGTTGATAGCATATAAGCTTCTATTTATTATCGATTTGTATGCTGCCAATTTGTGTAAATTGGATGTAAGGAATCATTTGGAATTGCAACGTCTGTGCTGCGTAGGTTTTATATAACTTGAACATTCTAGTTCATTTGAGTTCCTTAATATGGTTAAATCCAGAAAATTTATTTATTTTCATTTTAATATTCTGCAGTAAGATTAAAGAAAGAATTCCATGAAGTAAGGGTTGAAAATGGCAATAATGTTACAATAAAATTAACAGTTCATAAAATAAGTTTTACTGTTAGTAAATCGTGATAATTCTAAATAGCAACAGGAAAAAGTTTTATATTTAACATTAAGCTGTACGACTTAAATAATCTATGTGTTCGAATAGACTTTTTTTCAGCTATGAGTCACAAAGTTCCATTTGCATAAAGATGCTGTTGCCGTTGCCGAATCCTCCTTTCAGAAACTGAAAGAAAGTACTTCACATTTCTTCAGCTACGCACTTTCTATAAAGCGCGCGTTGGAGTAACACTAGAGTACTATTCTCGTGTTTGAACTTCAATACAAAACACACCACTTGACTCTTTTGAATTAATTTCAAAGAAGAGCTTTTCGATTAATTGATGATGAAACTCTGAGCAAGTAGGTCCAGAGTAGTCCACACATTGGAACATGCTTGGTGACATGTACTTTTGAAGGAAATATTCGCAAGAATTGTTAAATCTGATTCTTTCAAGATCAACATTTTTAAGGCATACAAAATAGTCGGAAATAGCAAATTCGTATTTAGTCCAACTTGGCACAGTGAGAACTTCCATTTATGATGGAGTCTCATTTTTTTATAGAGCTTAAAAATGTTGGAATTTGTTGCCAAGCAGAAATTCCCCGATAATAAATTAATTGTTATCATCGTTTAATTCGGCAGTTCGGCGCCATCTATATTCATTTCTGCCTCCTACTCGCTCCAAGTGTTACCCTTTCGAAATAGACTGTACCGATTGCACTTAAAATAAGTTAATCATTTCTTTCATTTCTGTTTATCTTAATAATAGAGCAATAACAATTCAGAATTTGCTCTTTTTTGGGACACCTATAACGAAATCATCAAAATAATTTCAAACACTATTTTTTAAACAATTTATCTACCAATAGGTAGAGTTATAGATGAGTAGTCCAGTTGTAGGGCATGAATAGTCCAATTGTGGGCTATTAATCGTGCTTATAAGGGGGTTATTTTTCTTTAAACAGAAAGACCTCATATATTTTTAAAAAAACACTGGCATATTTATAGAACGTTTTTAAAGGAGGTTGTCTCATTTGTTTGATTGATCTGAGTTTTGTTTTGTTTACATTTCTTCGCCTTCAACTCGGTTGATTAGCAATTAGAACTTTCGCTTGCCTTAATTAAAGTTGGTAACTAAATACAAACGTATTATTACTTATAATGGCACAAGCTTTCTTTGGTTTTGTTGTATTTTATGGCTTTTTGGTTTTTAATGCAATACATATCTAAAAACAATGGTAACTTGAAAGGATTGTTATTTAAATCGTATATGAGAATGAATAAGGTTATGAGGTAAGGAACTTTACATGTCGTAACTTGAATAGTAGATAATCAACTAGAAAAAAAATTGAAGATAGTTTTTGTTGTTCTTTTATACCATGTTGCTAAGGTTTGTCTTTAATGAATTGCATTATATCTTTCGCAAAATTTATTGTTTAGTGACTTTGGAAAAAAAAATCCTAAAACAATTCAATATTATTTCTGAAGAACAGAATCTCTGATACAAAATTAATGATGTTAAACTTCCCCCATTAAGCCAGAGAGTTAACTATGTATAATTTAAATTCAAAACTCAAAATTTAATGTTTTACCGAAAAATAGTTTAAATATTTCTAACAATCTAAATTATGACTACCATGTGGATATTTCGAATTTATTCTTAAAATTTAGGTGTTCAAAGTCAAAACTTCAAAAAAAAAATTAAATCTTAGGACGGAATTTTGACAGCAAACTTGAAATGGTGAACTAGTTCCAGAAAATGTTCAGTGTAAACTTCAAAATTCTTCTCGTTTGCTCTAATTTTTGATTTATCATAATTTTAATTTTTTCTGAAGATTCCTACTTAAATCCTCAAACTGCGAGTTTTTTTGAGATATTTTTGAAATTTTTTTAAGATTAAACTTTAAAACTTCCTTTTTAAAAATATTTTGCTTATTTTTTGTTAAATGTCGACTTTGAAATTGTATTTTTTTTTCTAACCTTTGGGTTGACTTTTTTTCTCTAATTTTGTGTCAAAATTCGATTTTTTTTATAAAGCTGAGGTTTTTTCTTGAAATTTTAATTTTTCTTCAACGTTTCATATAAAGTGGATTTTGCTCAGTTTTTTTCTAAAATTTCAACTTTAAAGATGAAATTTCGAGTTTTCAGGAAAAGTCTTTAATCCCAAAACTTCAGTTTTCTTATAGAAAAATTTAATTCAGAGTTACGTTTGTTCTAGACTCAGTATTTCTACTGTAATTAAAATGTTCGAATTTGTGTTTTTTATTTCAGGTTTTGAGTCGAAACGTTGAGAAACTCCTTTATTTAAAAAAAAATCTGTGTCCAGTAACTAAAGTTATTATTATTTTCTTTTTAAATTTTGGCTTTAATCTCGGAGCTTTGACTTAATTCAGAGATGTGGAAGTATATGGAAGTCTCAATATCTGAAAAAGAAAGATAATTTCCAGAAAAAGTTCCAAATTTTAGAAAAAAGTCAAGAGTCGCAAATTTTTGAAAAAAAAAACTATTAAACCAAACTTTTTCTGCCAATTATGAAGTTTTTAGCGACATTTACAGAAAAAAATTGAAATATTCAAATTTCAATTAATATTTCTAAAGTAAATTCAAAATTTTGAGAAAATTTCACACAAACTTTCTATTTTATATTTACCTTTCTCTCAAAATGACGAATAAGATTAAATATTTTTTCTTTACTTTCCGCTCGAAATCTCAAAAAAAACCAAATGAGGCGAAAGAAATTGAAAATTTTTGCAAAAGGCTCTATTTCTGAGTTAACGCTTCGAAGGAAAAATAAACAAAATTACATTTTCTTTTCAAAATTTTAACTTATTCGTCAGATTTTGAATAGTAAAAAGCTTTCAATTGTTAGTAAAAAGTCGAATAATCGATGTTTTAATTTACTTAAATTCTACTTTAATTGTTTTTCCTAAGGTTCAGAGATGTTTGAAATGTTTAAACTCGAAAATCCGAGAACGGTTTTATAAATGTAAAGATTGCGGTTAAGATTTTGAGTAAAAGAAATACACATTTTAAACAAGGATTTACTTATTTAATTTTAATTTCATTTCACTGCAATTGAAAGCAGAAGAGCAATTTTTCATTTTAAGTAGTTTGGCCTAAAAAACCCGTATTTGCCCTTTTTTTCTTGATCAGCTTTTCTAATTATAGAGCACGACAGACACGCCACTGCTGAACAACATCAAAATTCTTGGTGACGTCTAAAATTCCAGCTCGTCAGTGTAACTGTTTTCTTTCTTTCAGAAGAGAACACTTCTAATGAAAGCACCGGTTCTGAAGAAAGAAAAATTTTCGCAAGGTCAATACGAGATTTACTGATCAAAGACAGAAGACCCCCTAAACTTGGAGCCCCGATACACTGCACCGCCTATTTCTCAGATAGCTACTCTACTGTGAATCAGTCAGTGCTTGAGGTTTTGATCAAACGTTCAAGCTTTCGATAAAAAATGCAAAATAAAAAGAAACAAATTGAAAATAAAGTAAAATTGAAAGAAAGTTTTGTACTATTGATGTTTTTAAATGTTACAAAAAAGTTATTCAATATTCACAATACATAAAATATATTTAAAAATAAATACAAGAAATGAATATGACATTTTCTCAATACTTAAAGGAAACTTAAATTTTCCAGACCGGTTTCGCTTTACAGCAGTTTCCATGAATTATACTCCGTCGACGATACTCTAAAGCGATGAAAATTGAAAGAATTACGAAACTTAAAGCAAAACTCGAATTTATGAAACAATCTCAGGAGATTAAGACAAATTCGACAAAAATAAATTTACCTCCTGTTCCACTAATTAAGTTGATATTCAAAGCAAATTTAACCCTCTTTCCCCATTTAATCGAAATACTAATTTTACCGATTTATCGAAGTGGCGAATTTGAAGATGTCAATGACTAATTTTTAACAAAATTTATAAAGCAGCACACTAACTCCAATTAATAAGGTGACTTGAAAATTTGGAACGTGACATTTTGTGAATATGTTAATAAACTCTTTTCAAGGGATTCTCACAACATTAGATGTTTCAAATTTGTATTCTGATTTATTTTAGATATAATACTGTAACGAACTGATGTGATGCCAATCGCGAACTATACGGCCTTCTGAACATACTCCAGCCTTGCCATCGCAAAAATTTATACGCAGGTGGCCAGACTCTCGTTAATTATTTACCTAGACCTTTTCTCGAATGGAAAATTCTAGTGATAGATGTCGAATACAAATATACCAGCATTCCCCATCTTGAGGCATCCAGATCGGAACTCAGTATTCTGACATTTAATGTTTCGTAATTAATGTTTGTTGCTGTAGGTTCTGTTTTTTAGTTTAAATAAAATGCTTAAAATTCACTGCGTATTTATAAACAAATTTAACACACAACAATATTCTTATGCTTTACAACAACGACAATCATACATCGTGAATTCTTAACCCATTTATGTAAAACTGAAACACTTATTCATATATGAACTAACCTGGGGGCGAATTGAGAATATTTATACAGGTCAGCCGTTTCAAAATATTCGACTTCTAGAGAAGTCTGGAACTTCGATGGTTAGATGTAGAAATCTGTCCCCTTTTTTTTCTCTTAGAACGTTGTGCATTGCAGAGTTATATCATTTAAAGGAGTCCGTACACATTACGATTACTAATAAAAAATTCAACATTACATAGTTTGTTGCAATACTTGGCCCTATCTTTAAATTCTAATTTCAAGGTTTTTCTGTTTGGATTTCAAGAATAAAGTAAGAGGCTGCATCTGTACATTTTTATTTCAAGGCGATTCTGTTAAAACCTGTATTTTTTACAACTATTTCAATCTATTTTATTGTTTCATATTTTTGCACTCTACCTCATTTTTTTAGATACAATAAAATATCTTATAACGAACACTTCATTAAACGAACACCTCTGTTAAACTAACAGTTTTTCATAGTCCGGATTTGTATAATTGAAATTTCCATATAAGGGTGCGTTTAGATTAGACTTAGCAGTTGTGCATTAGAATCCTTGTCTTCTAGGAACTTTCCTAGAGAGCAACCGCTTCGCTAGGTGGCAGTGTTTCAACTGTTGGTAGTTCAGCTACCTATAATTCACTATACACGCCTGGAAGGCTGCATGAATTTGTAGTCTAGGTTGCATTCCACTTGCATACTATGGTAGATGTTACTAAATTTTATAAAGGTAGAATAATCAAAGACTCCTAGAATGCAATGATTTTTTATCAATATGCAAAATTTTTGAAGCAGCGGTGACAGTGATATGGAAAAATATATTAACATCAATACCAACTTAATATTAGATTATGATAAGGACGTAGTTCCTGCCAGTTTTGGTCGAGCGTATCACAAACACTTCTGATGATTTTAAAGAAGCAGAAATAATAAATAATCAAACAAAATTTGCATACAGTTCCTTATGAACGGATATCTCCATTAGGCGAACATATTTTGACAGTTCCGAAGGTGTCCGCTTTAGAGAGATTTCATTGTGCTTTCAATTAAGTAAGCAAATCGGAATATAATACATAACTTTAGGAACTCAATAGAAGCTACACGTACATATCACTGAAATTCTGCCTTATTTGCAGCACTAATGCCTATTACTCACGCGCATCATTATAATTTATTACAAAACAACTTTCCATTCATGTCCTTTTAAAGATAGGTGTATTTTAATAAAACGGATCTTCCCTAATACTTTGGACACCTATTTAATTATGCGTAGATAATTTCTTTATCCAACCATCTTGATGGCACAAGCATACTGTAAACACAAAGTGGCTCACCTGTTTTAAGAAATACTTTCTCTGTTAGTTGCGAAACCCGGCATTCCACACTCGTCTGAGCAACCGCTCGTAACAAAACTAGAACTTTATATTATGTCACAAATGGATTTCTGCTTTAATTACATATTACATTTCTCACGTGATCCACTTTTTGCTCTTCCTGTCATCCTCTTCCTATCAAAATTCATTTGAATTCATTTACTATCTACTGCCCGACCATTACAAATTGGATATAAATCTTATTTACGGTTAGCTATTACGATTTTTATATTTTTTATGTAGTTCATCAAATTATAATAGCATATATTAAACGGAATAATTATTATGATTCCTGCATTATAATAATAATAAACCATTTAGATACAAAAAATTTTTGCTGTAACTCATTACGGATAGAAAGCAAGATGCAGCTCTAAAAAATGTACTGTCAGTGATATAATTGCAAGACTAGAGTCAATACAGGATAAAAAGATGTTCAACAGGATCCCTACAGTTTTTTGCTCTTTCATTGACTAGAGAGACTACTAGTCATAAAACGTTTTAAAATGGTTCCAATAAGTTTTTTTCTTTTTTCAGTACATTAATGTATCGAGTTAAATTATTATGCATCAGATTTTATTAATTTTGGCAAAGAATCTCTAGAAATTCAATAGAAAACCGGTATCCACAGACAGAAGTTCTCACTAAATTGCATTTGAATTCACTACCTTGTACTGCCTTATATGCCTTAAGGATAGTTCTCTTGAGATAATCACTTTGCTAAGGGGCTCAAATTAATCAAATTTATTTTCAGGATAAAGAAACGCAGTTTTCAGATTGAGTTTTGAGGAAAATGTAAAACTTGCTGCATGTGACATTTAAAACCATTACCTATTCAACAAAAATTGCTATGTCTTTCAGATGACTTCGATGCTTAAGATTATTACTTTTTTGGAAATTCAGTTCCATCGGTGCAAAAGGGACACCAATGTGTCCGCTTCTTTCTTTTTTCACGTCTCTTATGAGATCATTTACAACGCTTTGCTTCCTGGAGAGTATATTTCACAGTAGAATATGTCAAACCAAAAAAACAATCGGTAACAAGACTTTTAGATCACTGAAGGAATTTTTCTCGTATTAATAATTTGGTTCCATCTAAAATACAAAACAATCGTTTCCTGCCCATCTTGTGTAACTCATGAGAAAACATTGACAGTAACAGTCTGTCACGTTCGTTTTTCTTTAATAACTATCAATTTAAGGCTCGTAACCAGGATTTTTCTCGGAGTGTGGGGGGCTGCGATTCTTTTGCTAAAAGTACCCAGTTTTTGTTTGCGTTTAAGTTAGAGCTAAGAAGGGAAGAAGGTCTAATAGTACTTTACTATTAATATTATTGTATAAAAGTACACTAAAATATAAAAACATACACTAACAACAATTCTAGAGTCTAACTCTTCTGACATTCTGACAAAGTAATTTAACAACGATTACTTTTATAACCCACCCAGCCCTATTTAAGTTTTGCCTGCTAGTAGTCTATTTATCTTAATTTAATTTCTAAATAAAAATAGATGTGTGGGTAAGATGATAAAATTACTTGAAATATATTCCTTTTCTAAAATTTAACTCTGACCTCTCTTCTTCTATTTTTTTCAAATTTCGATTAAATTCATAACCTTAACTTTTATCTCAAATTTAAAGTTTGCATCCGAACATTTGGAATTTGGGTATTCTTCCTGAATTCTGGAAAATTAGATGTTTTTTTTTAAGTTCAAGTTTCCTCTTAGAGTTCAACTCTTTTTCTAACTGGCTACAACTTCAATTCCTACGTTTTTTATTTTGGGCAATTTTAAAATTTTAATGTTTTCTAGAATTATTGTTACTACCTGAATTTGCAATGTCGAAATGCGTTTAATTCTACCGAATTTCGAAAAAAAGTTTTTGTTATAAACTTATTTATCGTTTTTTTTTTGTTTTACCTTTAATCCCAAAGTTTCGATTTTTTTTTTAATTTTTAATTTGAATTTGATTTTCTGTTAAATGCAAAGTATGTTAATACTTTTATTTTTTTTTTCAAAATTCGGTATTAAGAATTTTGGTATTTATTTCAAACACACAAATATTTTTTTAAACTTCGATTCTTTCTTGAAACCTGGAAATTTCGCACAAATTTTTGTAAAAAATGTCAGATATCGAAATTCTGAACTTAATTTTGTGTTTTGAATTTGGAATTTTAATTCGAAGTGTCTAGAAAAGTCTACATTTAGAGTGGACAAAGTCGATTTTGAAAAAGTTTAATTACGACAGAGTTTAAACTTAAAAATAATTAAATGAATTTATTAATAAACATTTTTAAAAATATTAACTTTTTTTAGAAATCTTGAATTTCCGAACAAAAAGTGGGATATGTTAATTCTTAACAAATTTACCTGTTCGAAATCGAAATTTTTAGGTTTTTAAATTACAAATTTTAGAAATAAGTTGACATTTAAAATGACTGCCTAAATCCAAAGAAAAACCAAGAAATAATTTTTTGGAAAAAAAGTCAAAATTAAAAAAAAAATCTCTAATTTCCAAAAAATAATATCTATTAACAAAAACCAATAACACTAAACATTTTGTCTAGAAACAAAATTCAAAAATATAACTTTGATATTTCCTGAAACTTTTAGTGTTTTCTCAAAATAGCCAGGGGATTTTTAAAAATTAAATGCCTATAAAGAAAATCAAAATATTTTGAAGAAGTCTAAATTTTGAACTAGTGCTAATATAAAAATTTTGAAAAATAAACTGGTCATTAAGCAATTTTTTTTTTAAATTTCGACTTTAATCTTGGCATTGTTAAACTCGTCGTAGTAAACATTTTATAAATCGAGTTTTTTTTTAAACATATGAATTTAAAGCTGAAATTTTGTGTTTAAAAGTAAAAAATTTCTTACCTAATGTTGAATTTTGATAAATAGGATAGAAATTTCAATATTTTTTTGAAATTTTTCAAATTTTGGAGAAAAAGTCAAATTTTCGAAATATAAAACAAATCAACTTCCCAACAAAAAAGTTCGACATTTTTTGTTACGAAGTTAAGACTTTTAAAAAAATTGAAAATTTCGGATTAAATTGATTGGTTAAAGTTATTTAAAAAATATTATATTTTCTAGTTTAAAAAGGCTCAAGTTTTGTGTAAAACTCAAAATTTATAAAATAATCGACGTGTTAGACATTTTTTTTTTAAAGTTCAATCGACATTTTTGGAAAATTTTAGAAGAAATTCCTAAAAAAAAGAAATATTCAAAATTTTATTCAAATAGCGAATTTAAAATTTAATTTTCTAAACTCAAAAACTGTAAAAATATTATCACAATTTTCTCAAAATTTCGTGTTTAATCTCGAAAGATCGCTTGTATAAATTTCCAGTTATTCTTAAAATTTGAATTTTTTTCAAAATGGGAAGTTTAAGTCTTGAAAAACCTGCAAAATTCGATATTTTTTAATAAAACTCAAAACGTAAGAATGAAATTTTTCCAGGAAAGAAATCGCAGATTTAAAAGTCAAAATTTCGGAAAAAATTCGAATGAGTTCAAGGTAAAAATTTTAAGATTGATGGTGAAAATTCAAGAATAAACTCCAAATTTAAAGAACTGCTTCATTTGAAAATGTTATACTACTTCTGAATATTCCGAGTATAACCTAAAATCTGTTTTTTTTTTAAATTTCGACTGAGAGTTCAAAATGTTTTTCTTGTCAATTGTGAGTTTTGGCCTCTTTTTTTTTGATTTTTTTACCTTTCTAGTGTCTTCTTTAGCTTTTCGTTTTTGCCTTATCTAACGTTTTGTTTACTTTTTACCTTGTTTGATTGTGCTTAAAGTCCGGTCTCTAATAATAAGAAATGGTGCCAAATTAAAAAAAAAATCCATGCATATAGTACGAAAACAAAAAAAACCATTGCAAAAAGTTCTATCTAGTGTGAAGCCAAGAAATTTCGGGGAGGGCTGCGGGCCGCCAGCCCCCCTGGTTACCCAGTGGTGGACTCAGACTACGAACATGTTGACCAAGTATCACTGCCGCGATGATGTCCATCGTGCCAAATCATTGACTGTGAAGTTAATCGTCAAATAAAATATTTGAGGAAGGCAGATTTCGTGCCCAAGATAGGCTAGTTGTGTAGGAACGTCGTCTGTGCAGTTTGTGTTGAAAGGGTAGATATATTAGTCAGATAGTTCTTAAAATCAGTCAAAATATACAACCTACTGTCGAATTTACAGACAAATAACATATATTTACATGTCTATTGAATTTTTTTTTGGTGGAATGGACTAGTCCTTGGTTATCTTAAAAAATTAAAATACAAATCTTGTCCCCTGAAACCAAGAAAAACTAAAAAACACAACAAAGGTTTCCCTAACGCGTTTCGATAGATACTGAGTATGTTTCTGAAGATGATAGCTTGGCTATCGAAACGCATTAGAGCAACCTTTGTTGTGTTTTTTAATCTTTTTTGGTTTCAGGGGATAAGATTTATATTTCAATTTATCTCTATTGAAAATTAAATTGAAATACTATATGTAGATATTGTTATAAAAATGCACGGTTTACCAGGAATTTTTGCGAAAATATAAGAAAAATAATAAAAAGCCTATTTTTTAACCAATAGAGAACAAAATAAATTTCCATGAGAAGCAATTTTCAAGGTAAGTTAAAGAGAAATAAAAAAACTACAAATGTCTGCAAACAACAACTATTGCTGTCAATGTCCAGAGGTCATGACCAAATCGTCAGCATTGATGATCGGTGATCGGCTGTTATAAAAGAATATCTCCGGTTAAAGAAAAAATATTGAGTTGTGATTTTTACTAAAATCTAGGGTTTTCAATTCTCTATTTTTAGATATCAAAATTGATATATTATTCTATTTAATTTATTTTTAGGGAAACAGCAAAAATGTTATAATTTTATATGACGCAGCGACAATAGTTTTAAAATAAAAACTTATATGAGAATGCCTTCGATAGACTAAATAATTCTCTTTCTAGAGAGAAATTTGTAAAATTTCATTAAGGCTTACTGAAGTAAGTGGTATTAAAAAAAATTTGTTTTCGATATTTTCCCACCATTATATTTTTAAAGATAGAACAAAAACTGTAGAACAAAAACAAGTCCAAATTACTCCCGGATTACAATGTATGCATTTTCGATTTAGCGAAATTTAGCAAAATCCTGAGAAAATCCCAATGTTCTATTTAGTCCTACGTATTACGCCATCTAAATATCATTTTAGAAATTCAAACATATTTTTCAGCGATTTTTCTGGGCCACTTTTCTTATTGATTTTTTTTCTAAGGCCGCGGGATGATTCGTTTGCTGAAACATAGCCGGCGTCCCTTTTTAATTGGCCACTCGGTACAAAATCGCGGCGATGAAATCGGCCAACATATTTCTAGTCAATGTTCAGGTTGAAATTTTTTGTAGTGTTGATAGAATTAATTAACAACCATGCAGATACTATCTTAAATAAATTACCCATACTTGCACAATTAATAATAAAAACCAGATTTATTTACAATGCTCATGTTTTATTTAATATTATCTTTATATGGCAGTGTTCAAAGTAAATTTTTTGAATAAACTATACCTGACTTTGATTTCTACTTGTAAAAAAGAAAAAATAATGAAAAAGGAATCTTACTGAAATTCGTAGAATCACGTTTCTTAAATGAAATACCCTTTGCAGAATTATCTCATAAGGTGCAAATGAAAGTGACATCACCTATTGTTCTTTTTTTCATGAATATTTAACAATAGTAGTATACACCCTTCCAATCTCTCAAACTCAATGTCAATGTTAGCGTATATTAATTAAACCATGCAATTGTTATATTTCATATGCCTCATGCGGAACTTTCAACTACATCACTGACACCCACTCTTTGAATTCAAAAGATATTAACGGCATACTCTAATTTAAAATAATATCTGTAACTGCTTGATTACAACGTGAAGTCGTTTTTAATTTATATTATAGCGGTGCAGCCGAAGCACATATTTATGTTAATTTTTTTAATTGTACATGCTCGACCCACAAGATCATTTCATAACTTATACCCTTCAAGTTATGCTTCGCACATGCCATTTATCGTCAAAACCCTATAAAATATCTGCAGGAAAAACGCAATATTTATGATTAATTGGAACTTTACCGAGTACAAAACAGTATAACAATAAATCAAAATCATGCTCTTTTCACTAGTCAAAACCATAAATACTACATAATTTATACGAGTTAGAAATCGAGCAGCCTTCGTGTCGTGAGTGAATTACTTTTTGCTCTTAAATATTATTTCGATATTAGCTGTTATAAAAGTTAATTAGATGTTTTATAAATTTCGTAACTGATCTAGATAGTTTTACTGTTTTAAATCATAATATCTACTGTTTCATGATACAGAAATATTATTTAATTGCAATAAAATTGTTAAAAACCCATGAACGCCTATGAAGCTCAGTCTTAATGAAGGAATTTCGGATAGTAGCAGATTTATCGATCAATGAAGAAAGTATTATGGAACTTTTTTAATGAAACTATCCTAATCCCAATCGCTCTTCTGAATTATTTAGCAAATAAAATTTTAGGCGAAAATTATTATGTTTTTGTGTTTTCATCAATACAAACTCGTAACATTTGACTGTGTTTTTTAGTGAAATGGTAAAATGAGACAGACAAATAATTTGTCAAACTAAAACTGAAGTCAGTCAGAGAAAGAACTACGCCATTCTTTGACATAGTTTCCACTAGGTTCTAGGGTCTTCCTGGATATTTCAAATTCCAAACCAAATATTTTGATTGCGCGCCGTCATCCTGTGGTGCCTGAATGACTTCATCTTCATTATTTTGGAATTTCCTTCCAGCTGGTGTCTTTTAAAGCGGACCAAAATCATGATAATAACTTGGGTGTAGTTGCACCATCAGCATGCAGATGTTCATTGTCTTAAGACAACTCTCCTACTTGATAGTCCTTGACTTTTGGTTCTGATGGCAATTTTAATTGTGTTCTTTAGGAGTTTTAAGGTTGTAACCTTAGTAACTAGATATAAGGAATGTAGTCCTACAAAATTATCCATTTTTATCCCAAAAGTTATTAGCATAACCGTTTCAGACAATGTTGAGTTTTCACGAAACTGTTTTGTTTCTCGTCTTAGTTTCAAGTTGATGATACTACATCTGGAAGTTATCCCTAGTCACAATTATTATAGTTCATAACTTCTTGATTTCCATCACATTTATCTTGGTATTTATTCAAGTTGGTTTCCAGTAGTACTGTTATCTAAACTGTATTTGGCAAAGCAAAAAAACCGTTTGTATCAGCACAAGCTGATGGCTTTGATTTTCTGAAAAGTAAGATTTCTATGGCACACAAGCCAATCGAAGGCAGCTAATTCCAAGCTGGACTGTCTGGGCAGTGAGAGTTTCTATTTATGGAGACTTTTTACAAACTCTAGAATTGGTTACCAAGTAAGTTTTTTCCCGAGAATTAAGATTTACTCTTGTTTAAAGTTGCAGTCTATCGACACCTATCCTTTTTCCCGCTTCCTACTAGAAGATCACCAAGAAAAAATACAAGGATTGACAATGAATATTGTCAAAACAATTTAAGTTACTGATGTAAAATAAAAATTTAATATGCTTCTAGGACATACAAATTGCCTATTCTGAGGAAAAGTTTGTTAATAAAATAGGGATTTTCAAAATTTATATTTATCCCTGATTTGGTTATTGTTGGTGCAGAGGGTACATAATGTATGGCACTGATTTGATAGCTTATTGGCATATCAAAGCTATTGAAAAATGATTCTTTTCATAATTTCACATAATAGTGCAGTCTAAATAGTAATACATTTAGACAACTATTTATGGAATAATCATAACTTAGAGCATAAAAAAAGTAATCCTAAAAGTGAATGTAAAAGGCAGGTGCGGTAGTGAGAAATTTAACAATTCTACTGTGTAGTGAAGGGTTCTTTTATTAAGAAAGCTATTGTATCAATTGCAAAAATAAGATTCGTTATAATGATTCAAAGGAATAGAAAACATACGCAGCCAACTGCAGGCAACTTAAGCTTTCCTGAATCTATTTCAATTGATACATGATTGATTAACCAAAAGTTCTCTTGATTGAATTTACTTTTGTCCTAATTGACTGAATGATTTTCCATTGGAATGTCATTAAATTAAACAAGACCACAACAGTAATTTTCAAGTCAGAAATCACACAAATATTTTAGCGTGTCCAAGGTAAACCTCTAGCACTACCACTTTCAGTTTCTACAAGAATTAAACATCATTTGTGTTACTTAACATGATCACAAGTGTATAGAATACCTGACATATTTCCTCGGGTGCGTCACCTTACCGTGCAGCATAATCAATTCTGACACTTTTGCGTACCCCGGGGCGGCTTAATATTTATAATCTCACAAATGCCCAACGGAGAAAGTCTATAATTTCTCCACTTTCACTGAATATTTTGAGCTATTTGCTATAACAAAGTCGTAATTTGTTATTGTGCAACTATTACATATTTTCAATAACCTTTAAAGAAAATCAATTCTTTCCCGCGACTGCCAACTTATGTGTCAAAATAGGTCGAATTTAATTTTAAGTTGGATTGATTACATTCGTATATAGTTTTAGGCATCTCCAGCTTTTTTATACATATCAAAATCTATTAATGTTTTAATTATTTGTAATTAGAAACATTATTTAAAACAAAATAAAATTATTTCATTCTGCAATATGACATCCCCTTCCACAAAAACAATCATGTTCTTTCTCCTTAATTTACTGAACCTTGTAATAACATTAACATGTTATAAATTCTCTTCTACTATAATAAAATTGGTGTTTACATAAATTGAATGGGTGAATCACAATTTATGAATGACTTCCGCTTTCATTTCCATATTTTAAGTAATAACAGTTTTGCTATTTACTCTCTGATCTTATTTTCAGCGATTACAAATTGGGTAATATAAAAATAGCTAGAGCGAATGAAATGCAAAATATTTGTAGATACACACCTTGGACCAGATAATTAAATGTCATTAATTTTATAAAAAGATAAAGAACAACGAGTATGATATGAATTGGTAATTAAATTTTTTTTCGATATTTAATTTACACTTAAACCAATATAGTAGAACTCCGTTGTTCCGAACTCGGATGTTCCGACTATCCGGACGATTCGACCTTCATCTTGATACTACATAAAATTGATACTTTCGAATTTGAGGCTTATGGATTTTTTTTCCATGTATATTTTGTAAATAAAAGATGCTTTTGAATTGTCTAAAGCACTTTGAACCACATCTGTGCGCCTCCCGTTTTGATACATTTAACAATGTGAAGTGCTAGAGGTCCAAATGCCTGTCATTCAAATCCGCAAAAGAAAACAATTTTGGCACTTTTTTAATGATTGACATTTCTAGCCTTCATCATGTAGAGTTCTTCAGTATTCATAACTATTAAACTTTATTAGCAATTAAAGCAACAACAGATATTAAAAATTCCACAATATTTCTATAAATATTTGACTGGACCTGAAAAGCGATACGAAGTCCGATCATAGCAAATATCACTGGTCAACACTGATTTTGTCACACGAACTCTGGTAGGTAATTGTGTTTGGACTATCTTCCCCCAATATGAAACTGTACTTTTTTTTCGATCACCCCCAATTTTCTTGCGACAAGGTAAAATTTATATTTGGAAATGTAGTCTTCCCAAATACTGTTCGTTTTTTATCTAAGTCCATATATTATTTACCTCTTAAAAAAATTTATCAAAAATAAAAGATAATATCATGATCAAATTAATTCTTCATTTGACGTCTTTTTTATCATTAAAATTTAGGTACTTTTTAAGTGAATGGTACACGAGGGATCGAAAAAATCACAATTAGGAAAAAGTTTGTCCTACACGTAGATCTTTAATTTTTAAATAGAAAACTGTAAAGCATTTACACTTGTAAAGCTCTCTGGTATATTTCTACTATCACTTCATATCAAATTAGACTTACCAAAAATTTTCTAGAGGGGATGGGTCCCAATAAAAATAGATTGTTATATTTCAAAGAGAAATTCCCCAGTATGAGTGAAGTAGTAGTAGTAGAACCTCAAATTGGGAAAATTAATAAAAGACTCCTTGTTTACAGAAAAATGAAATAATTTGAAAAATTCAGCATGAAGATGCTTCAAAATGGAAATTTTTTGGTTTACCATAAGAGTGACATCTAAAGATATTTGGTTAAAAAACTTTTATTGAAGTATAAAACTTTGGGTTTTGGAGAGAAAAGTAGAAAGTAGGTTTTTATTTGTTGAGCTTGAAGACGAACTAACTTTAAATTAAAAAAAAATAGCCTATGGTCTGCAGTTTGTGTTTTTTCGAATTTATTATTATTATTTTTTTAATTCCTATTGAGTCTCCGCGACAGAGGCAAATAGCTTGTAACCTGCAATAGGTTTCAAGATGCTGCTTCTGATATAGATTTTATTAACTGAAATTTAGAGATTGTATCTAACATGTGTGAATGAATACTATGTGATATTATAATCCATTGAGCAATCTTTAGAAAGAAATAAAGGTATCAGTTTATTAACCTACATATTAGGAGATAGTTCTAAGATAAACGTTTCAAATTTTTATGTATGATCAAGGACAAGGTCAAGTTCAAAATATATAATAGTAGACAACTATCGAAAGGTACAATTACTGGAGAGTTATAAAACAATACTAAACATTCAAACGTTGCGTCATGTAGTCACTGTCTACATGATTTTGAATTGATTTGTTCTGCATCATTAAATGCCATAGCATTATGGAATGTGACAAATTGAACGTGGTACCTACTTCGTTTATTCTTCCAATTTTCTCATTTCTTATAAGTAAAATTGTTGAGTTCCAATAATTTTACCAATCACGTATAAAATAAATATATTTCAGCAGCATTAAAGCATGGTCCCTAAATATGGATTCGTGATTGTTTCATATATATAATGCAAGCTTTAAAGGATACTGAGATCGTTAACATTTTTGTATCGTGATATACAATGTGGAAAGGAATTTGGAATAAAGTCAATAAAACTTAACAAAATTTCTGTGACAAAATTCCCGAAACAGGTTAATTTTTATTTCATGTTTACCACATTTGGAATAGCTGTATTGTATTGTTCTGTAATAGGGGGTAACAACTAACATCCAACTTTTTTCACAATTTGGTCGTTGCATAAATAAGACGTCAATTAACTTAACTGATCAGATAAAACAATTATTTATAAATAAATTCTAACAAAAAATCACACTCAATGCCTTTTTCATTTGAACGCCCGATAGATGGCTGGATGAAGCGCTAAAAGTATTTTTTCTATTGACTCTAGTCACTATATTAACATTTTCAACTAAACGTAGTTTTCAGAATATGTTTTCTAAGAAGCTTGAATATTTTTTTTATTATTAGTTTTAAACCAGATATACATTTGTCAATATCTTGGCATTAAATATTGTCGTCATAACTTTCAAGTCACAACTAAAGGTGTGTATCTTCGACAATGTGTTTATCGGAAAAGATCCTTGCTAACAATAATGCATGTAAATACAGTTTCACCAAGGCTTTTTATGCGCTAACACCATTTTGAACGCCAAGAGCGGATATTTCGTAAATTGCCGGTTACGTTTTGTAATGAAGGTGTACAATCTTAATCTAATCATTTTAAACTGACCATTACACTATTTTATATGGTCGATATGTAATCAGTCTTCTAACTTAGTTCCCATTAATTGTGCTCTATATTTAAGATATTACAATAGATCGTGCATGTCGAAAACAAAATAAAATTGATTTACCCGATTATACACCAACCTTTAAGAGAAACTGAAAAAAATATAATATTGCTAAGTTGTCGGCAAATGTTCAGGTTAGAACAAAACTCGTTAAACCATTTCAAAGATCTCTAAAAATACTACAACTTTATTTGTAAGCAGTTTTATTATATGATGCATGATGTTTTAGTTATATCAGGACAAACTTTAAATATTGCTTCGAAATTGCTTTTTAGACTTTTTCAACTTTTCTCATGTAAACAGTCACATTTTCGAAAACAAAAAAAAACAAAATACTAAAGCTATAGATAGTGAAAATATCTCCGAAATGATTTAATTTTTGTTCTTTTTGCGTGAATAATATATGCTGTGGTGCGACTGCAATTGTCTATTTTGGTATACTTGTTAAAAACTCATTTTTATTTCATTCACAGAATGTAAAATTTTTGACATGTTTTTTGCTAGCAGTTAATTCAAAAACTTAATCGAAGGATTGGTGCTATGTTATGATACTTTATCACTATTTTATTTGATGGAACGGACTGGTCCTTGGTTATCTTCAAAAATTGAAATACAGAACTTGTCCCCTGAAACCAAGAAAGATTAAAAAACACAACAAAGGTTACTCTAACGCATTTCGACAGCCAAGCTGTCATCTTCAGAGAGAAACTTACTGAAGATGACAGCTTGGCTATCGAAACGCGTTAGAGCAACCTTTGTTGTGTTTTTTAATCTTTCTTGGTTTCAGGGGAGAAGTTCTGTATTTCACTATTTTATTGTATTTCTTTCTGGTTTATTCGATTCACTTATAAGTTTTTTTGATTTTTCGTTTTATTTTTACTAATACATGTGTATCTCGTGCACAACTCACCTTTAAAATCCGAATTTTTACTCCTTTCAATAAAAATTTTGCTCCGTGAGTTAGCTATTCATAAGTAAATTTTTCCATGCAGAAAGAAAAATGACTGCGGAAATCTAAATAATTTGTTGCCACCTCTTTATATTAAAATTATTCTTTATGCAATGCAATGTTATTTCTTGTCACTCACAAAAAGATAGGATAGCAATCGCAAAACAGTAATGTTGTGTTCCTTTGCCATATCATCAATTACATAGCTCGGAATAACATTTACCTAATGAACAAGATCCGGGAATTTAGTCATAAATATGTTTGCGCCTGAATGAATTTCTTTCTGATAATCTCTAGTTTTCTTTAAGACTGAGCACAAGAAAGCATCTTCAACAAAACCCTCCTGTGATCCTTTGTATAAAATTATAAGATGACTTCTTTTCCGGATGGATTTTTCAAGCCAGTAGTTTTATAATAAAATAGTGCAAAATACGAAACTTATTTGGTTATAATTGTCACTTTTGAAGTCAACGTTCCTAATAATACGACCGATAAAACCTATTTTAGTGTGTGTGTATGTGAGATGTGGGATTTTTAAATACAACCAATAGAATTAATTAATTAAAACTCTGTTTGGTGAACAGGTATAGAATAAGGTGAAATTATTAAAAACTCTTAATGAGACATCTAAAAAATAAATATAAAACAAAAAACAATATAAAAAAGACCAATAAAGTTACTTCTCGGGGAGTGGTATGGAAATGAGTTTGTAACAAGGCCACCCATAGTGGACTTTTTCAGGCACGTTACAGGCTGAATCATGCACCCGAGACAAACAAGCAAAATATCGTTTTTTTAGGTATTATTTATTTTAGAATTGTAACTCGGGTATCTCGAAAGTGTTCGAGAGTGTTTGTGGAAAAAAAAGAAAAAAAAAAGAAGAAAATGAAAAGACCAAAAAGAAGCAAATTCGGAACGAATTTTAAAAGTTGGCCGAAAAATGATTAAAAAACTATGCATTTTATGATAATAGTGCTTATAAATAAAGTTGCAGTACTTATAAAGGCCTTTAAAGTGCTTTCTTACATTTTTTTCCAGCAATCCAGGCAATAAGCCGGAAAATAGATAAAAATAATATGGCAAGTCAGATTTTCAAAATTCTTTTTGCATTCTATTTCTGATGACCCAAGAAACATTCACTGCTACTAAGACGAAGTCGCTCGACCCTCCTTCACCCCTTAATCTAGAAAACTACCCCCCGGGGTGTTTCGCTAAGAAATTCCTTAAGTCGGGAAAAGTAACGCAAATTGCCTCAAAAATGTATCCTAGAAGGTTATTTGGGTAACTGATCACAAATCTGTGGTTGGTTTCTTATTCCTTCTATGTAGTAAAGGGACAATATGATGAACCATTTTTTCGAAATTGTGTCTAAGGGTTTTTCTTGGGTCACTGTTCAAGAATCCGAGACTTGCTTTCCGAAAAATTTATTTTCCGGTCGGAAAATCAAAAATATTTCCCATTTTAAGTGTTTTGAGACAATGTAGTAAAATTTTGACTCGTTGCCCCAGAAGTTTTTGTGGAATCTAAGGTCTGTTTTTTCAAACAACTCATTTTCCGGTCGGAAAATCAAGAAAATTTGCCCCGGAAATCCCGAGGACACCGTGTCGAGTAAGAATTTTACTACATTGCCTCAAAACATTTAAAATGGGAGATTTTCTTGATTTTCCGACCCGAATATAATTTTTTTGGAAAAGTTAGCCTCGGATTCTTGATTAGTGACCCAATTTCAAAAAAAAAGTTCATCATATTGACTCAAAACCCCAGCATTTCCTCTAGGATATCAAGAAATGTTCATGATTTTCCGATCGGTAAATGAGGTTTTCAGATTCAGATTTCGGATTCCTAATCAGCGACCCCGAAAACCCCTAGAACACCGTTTCGAGTAAAAATTTTACTCGAAAAGCAATGAGTTTTCCAGAAAATCCAACCACGGATTTGTGATCAGCGACCCAAATAACCCCCTAGGATGCATTTCTGAGGCAATTTGCGTTAATTCTCCCAACTTTAGAAATTTCTTAGCGAAACACCCCATTTGGGGGGTAGTTTTCTAGATTAAGGGGCGAAGGAGGGTCGAGCGACTTCGTTTTAGTAGCAGTGAATGATCCTAGGGCCATCAGAAATCGAATGCAAAAAGAATTTTAAAAATCTAACTAACTATATTATTTTTATCTATTTTAGTCTTTTTCCCGGCTCATTGCCTGGATTATAGGTTGAACAGTTGCCGAGTTATTGAATAAAACCGCCGAGTATACACTTTCTAACATGACAGCGAACCTGATGAAAACTTAACAAAATACTTTTCAGTAGTCTCCCAGCAAGGCCCAAAATTATCTTCGAAGACGTGCTAATCAATAACAAAATGACTGAACCAATTCGCATAATACGTAATTACAAGGAACTTGCTTTAAATGCAATTGCCTGCTTATATTTATATCCCACGAGTACTAACATATTTCCTTCTAGAATTTCGATACTTCAAACGTACAATTACGTATCTTCTTAATAACTACTAATAACTTCTAAATATTCGATAGATGTCTAAAATGTATGAATATTTGGGCTTCCACCAACGCTAATCATAGTAATTTTAATATTTTTCTTTTAAACAACAATTGCAACTGTAAATTACGCTTCTTTGTTCTTTTGCTGTCAATTTTTAAAAAGTCTTTTCAGATCGCCGTTTAAAATTATGTCAAAAGTGTCACATATTAATAAGTTATGTCCAAAAAATTCCTGCGATAAACAGTCATAGAACAACATTAAAACAAATATTCTCATTTTTATTTACAAATTAGGAAAATAAGCCAGCACCGCGAAAAACGGTGTTTTTAAATTTGCTAAAATTTAATATGGCTTCCATCAGAAAAAGATGCCTCTATGGTGGGGATGTTTAGTAAAAAAAGAAATTAAAATAAATAGCATTTTTAAAGTTTTCAAAAGATGTACTTCAATAATTTATTAATTAAAAATCTTGACCACGATAGGTTTCAAGATAAATATAAAGGAAAAAAAATATTTTTTTCAAATAACTTGAAAGGTAATATTAACTATACTTTAATTTTTTTGTATCTTGTTGAGTATTAATATGCTACCTCGTAGCTCTTCAAATAAGCGTGATTTCAAAAGCTTGAAAAATCTTCACCCTGTATATGAATGACCAAATGCTTTTGAGAGGCAAATTTTCCTATATTATAATTAATATTTCTTTTGGTATTTATGTTTGTTTATATTTACGCAAGTTTTCGTCATTCATTTTCCATTAGGTAAACGTGTTGCAGAGCTTTCCTAAACGTGAATACGCCCATGACTGTAAAACAAATCACCGACTAAATTGATTACTCAATTATAATTATTGACACGTTAGTAAAACGCATTTTCCAAATTATGTTGCAATAAGGATTTATTAATATCGCAGCAGTATGACGATTTTGCTCTTGCTTAGAAAATTAATGTTTATTCGGTTTTTATTGTTTAACCTCATTTACGGCTAATTTTATAGTGTAATATTGTAATGGTTGCTACGCCACGCAGTATTTTTTTTATGAGGATGAAATATTCAAACTTCTTCTTCTTCTTCTTCGTACGAGTAGGATTTCTCCTGTTTGTCTGCCTCATTCGATTTCTGTTATTGTTGACTGTATGTTCTCCTGCCATCGCTTTTTTGTCTTCCCACTGATCTTTTGCTGTATGGTTTATTGTTTTTAGAGATATTTGCCAGTTGATCTGGTCTCATCCCATATACATGTTGGTTCCACTTTTTCTTTCTCGTTTTCACCCATTTGTTGATGTCTTGTATGTTACATCCTCTCGTGTGTTATTATTTGTTTGTCTATCTCTTAATGTTGCGCCTTTTATTGATATTAATATTTTCATTTCCACACTGTTTATTTTCTGTTTTGTCCGCTTTGCGTCTGCCCTTGTTTCTGCTGCATATGTTAATATTCCAACTTGCTACACCTATTATTTTCCAACTACTGCCAGTTTCGCAAAAAATGATACCAACTTTTGAGTTTTAAATAGAACACTCTGCATATTATTACATTTTTGAATCTGCACAATTTTGTGAACATTACAATGCACATAAAATAATTATTCTTTGAAATTCAGATATTTTTAGGGTTCCGCACCTTAAAAGGAAAAAACCTAACAATCTCACTCTCGTGTCCGTCCGTCCGTTTTTCACAATGAGGTTTTCCTCGAAAACTATGTAACGTAGAAATTTGAATTTGAAATTTTATAAAGTGTTGGTGCTCGATGACCCACGCAAATACCACCACCAGCGATTAGAAAAAGAAAATATTTTATAATAAAATTGGGGGTTAATTTGATCTCCGAAAAACCAAGTTTTAGTTAAATTAAATTAGGTATCTACTAAGGATTCTAAAATATTTTTGTTATAATTTTCGGTCCAATCGTCTTAAAAATATAACTCAAAGTGTGTCAAAAAAGACCACCCCCCTGGTCCCACAGATTTTTAAAGATAAAATGTAGTTTTTAATAGGGTTAGTAGATATTGGGCCATAAGTTATAAAAAAAACTGCTGCTTTTTTCGATATCCTAATAATTGTTGAGGAAAAAAATATTTTATGGAAAAATAGGTGCTTGCATTCCGAGGCTTTTTGACCCATTTAGTAATAATTTTGTTCAAATAATAAACTTTATTTAGCTGAAGGATAGATTGCAGATCAAATTTGTCTTTTACATTATTTCATTTAGATGAATATTTTCTGAGTTAGCACGGTAATAACTGTGGTTGGAATCGAACATTTTAGTTCGGATCCGAGGCAATCTCATAAACTATGTTAGTCATCGACTTTTGTGAATTGAGAATTAATGCTTTTTATCCGAGACATTATCAGCTCAGTTATCAGTTCCAATGCATTGAAGTTGTTGACTAAAAGCTTCAACTGCAGATACATTTTAAGCTGCTTGCTGTCTGCAATTGTTAAAACTGATATTTTCAAGAAAAATATCACTGCCACCATGAATTTTAATGAATCTATTTACTAATGATTTTCGACATCGAGGCACTGACTTAATAATGTCAATGTTAAGTATTTATGGTAATGTACTTTTTTTACGTTAAATAGTTGTAAATAATAAATAAACTTTCATTCCTGAACAATGCCTTCCAATAAGCTTCTTCAAAAACATCAAATTTGCATAATTCAACATCAGTTTACAGATGTGGTCGGTTACTTTCACTAATAATATTAATGATTAAAAGAGGATATTTACGAAATTCACTAATAACATTGCTGTCATCTTTAAAATACAACAGATTGGAGAAATATCGACATGTGTGCTCCTTTATTTGACACATGCCAATCTAAATATAAAACTTTATTATAATGTTGCAAGTATCGGCATTTTATATTAGATTGGATGCTTCAATCAACCAATTGCACAACTATTTTATTATTATATTAAACTCTTTTTGTAAGTTCTTGATGCTACAGATTTGGATTTTAACTAATTTTCCATTATAATACTACATTATTTTGAAAATTGACGTTTACAGATTTGTTTTATTTAACCCATTTATATTAACTGCCGCAATCCCTATTTGGAGATTGGACTGTTAGGTTTTTAAAACCAAGAATCATTGGTTCAGCATTTATCTAGCTGACTTATAGCTAGCTATAAATTGAAAGTATTTACAACGACCATACCGTGCTGATGAGGCCAAGGAAGACTGAAACCAGTCTATGGTTTTAGTTGAAAATATTTTCAACTTTAGCACGTTCGCACTGTGTTATTACAGAACATTTAATTGAAACTATTTCTTAAGTTTAACATACCTAAGCGCAAGTTTCGCAGAGGTAGCTTTATTATGCAAATCCGAACCCAAGAGTTGAAGTTACCTCACACAGTGACCTTTGTAACCCCTTATGATAACCTTTAAGGTTGGGACGTACTTGATGAGGGCAGCGAAAAGACGAAACGTCCAATAAAAAAAATTTTTACGTTGTCTTGTAAATAATAAAAAACGCCAATGAAAAAGTGTTTTCAGTTTCGATTACTCTTCAAATAACGCCAAGAAATAATAAAGACTAAAATCCAAAATTTTACTTTTTTAAAAAAATCTAAAGAGCAGCAAGTGATATTCTCGATTTCTCGACGGCATATTAGTTGTCGCCAAATTATGCAAATTTGTCGTAATTTAATCGGTGCTGTACCTCTGAGCGTTTTCGAGATCCCTGTAATGAGAAGCGAATTTGTCACAACCTGTGTACAAACGTCTTTGATATCAAAAATGGTAAAATTTTAATGGTATCTAACTTTAAAATGTCTAGCCTATTCTAGAACTACAATTTCACTTTGCGATGGTAAAGATCAATTATAAATTGACGCAATGCAAATAATATTTAAAAAGATAATAAGATTTTTTTAATAACACAAAACAATACACGCCAACGATATCAACTCAACAATAAAGGAATTATGGTCGCATGTACAGTTATTTAAATATTATAAGGAATGGACAAGGCCGTACATACTAATAACGTATAGGATGCTATTACTATGCAAAAGGAAATCTAATTAGGATGAGTAATTCTACGAGAAGTACCGTAGGAAAGTAATGTGATCATACCGGGATGGAAACACAAATTACAGTTAATTACGTCCACCTTCTATCAGAATATTTACGTAATGAACGTAAAAATATTATTTAGCATTAATATTATTTTACGCGAAGCATTTTTTTTATTAACATCTGCCTTTTAAATTATCAAATTTTAAAAATGAATCCTCAATGATTAATTAAAATTTTCATCCATAAAATAAATAAATAAATTAATAAATATATAAAATAAATAAAAGTAATTAATATTTTTCTCAATTCTAATAATATATCTAAATATTGCTAAAATTATTTTATCCACTTGAAAAAAATTGATCCCCTTTTGTTAAAATTCCATCTAGCTTTTGAGTTTTATGTTAAATTTTTGACTTCTCTTTTGAAAGATTTCGGTTTAAATTCTAAATGCCGCATTTTTACTAAAAGTTTCGACCTAAAATTTGTTCGGTGCTTTAGTAATAAAGTTTGTTTTTTTTTAAGTTATAGTTCTTAACAAAAATTCTACTTTTTTCAATATTTATCTAGAACATTCCATCTTAAACCCAAAGTTTCAGAAATATAATAAACTAGCTATTACCCACGACTTCGTCTGCGGATTTAAGTAAATATTTAGAACCAAACCGAAAAACTGTCAAAAATTACGAGAATTTTTTAATTTCTTGATTTGACGGATTAATTTCTTTGTTTTAGTGTTTAAATTCGTATCTACAACAGATGTTGCTGTAGGATTGGTAAACGTCCGGATTTCGCCCGGAATGTTCGTTAATTAAATTAATTAAGTTCGTGTCCGAAATGGAAGGTCGACCGAACATAGATTTGTTAGGTACTTTAGAGGTAAATTATAGGAAATGTAATAATGAGGACCCTTTTTTTTTGTTTGTTAAAATTTATTTCAAAAGATGAAGTACCAAAAGTATAAAAAATATAAATTGAGGACTTTTTTTGGTCGTTACAAAATTTTTCAAAAACTAAAGCACTGAAAGAATAAAAAAGGACATCTGTTCGACAATCGAATGCTGGCAATCTGGCAACCCTGTGGTGCGTAATACAACTAAAACTAAAGAATTCATGCAGATTGCAGTATCTTGTTTTAACTGATTTATCAAACCCACTATATCTGTATTTAGGAAGAAAAGCTCTATACAAATATGCGAAAACCTGGAAATTCCATTTAATATAATAAAATTTCATGCACAGTTTTACAAACATCTTATATAAAGTTTAATACACGTAAAAGATGACAAAAAAAAACAAAACAAAAACGACGGGTTGGAGAGATTAAATAAAAATCTTTCCTTTCATTCTAAAAATTATGCATTACTTTTTGGGCGCAAATTATAAGTACATTGGGGATATATGTAATGCTGCAATATTATCAGTTGACTATCTTCTCTGTAAGCGAAAGGTGTCTAAATCAGAAAAGGACAAAGCATACGATACCGAGAGAAAGATATTAGGAGATTAGCATGTGAGAGTCAGGCCCTGTTGCGTTAGATAACGATGTCTGACCAGTATATTTCCTCTAAAAGAATCCTACCTGCAAAATTACATTAACTTTGAACCCTGTTAGATGAGGCTAAGGTCGCATGGTCATTGTCAAGTTTTGCATTTTTATTCATTTACATAGGAAATAGAGAACCATTATTTATTCTTTTGGCAATAATATTATTAGTTTGGGAGCATCTGTAACAGTTTTTCGTACTAAAACGTATCTTACTAACTACCTGGCATTAAACTGCATCTGTACTATATCAATTTTCGTTAAAATCGCTTCAGTAATTGAGTCGTGCCATATCCGTGAGGGTTAGAAAATCGAGAAAGTGCGATAAATCTGGCAACACCGAAGCAAACAAACAGACAGGCAAACACACTTTTGCATTTATACATTAGTAAGGATAAAAAGGGTTGGCAACTCCAAAAATTCAGCAAGAATATTTTGGGGCAAATCGACAATCAAAAAAATCAATATCTAAACCTGTTCCACCTTATCAATTTTTGACAACTAAAAAAAACATCATCGTTTTCGCTTTGGAAAATTTCCACTTCTTTAATTTCCTCTCGCAGCCCCATATTGGTGATTTTGATGTCGCTTTGCTATGTGGCACGCTTCACTCTACCTAGGGCTGGTTCTGATGAAACAAAGTATAAATTACTGAGTTTAAAGGCGACAATTCCAGATTAAAGTTAAATACTTCGAGGTAAAAGTTGAATTTTCCATGTAATATTTCAAAATTGGAAATTTCTAAGATTATATTTAAAATTTCTGATTTTTTTTAAATTGTACTTAAAATTTAATAAAAAAATCAAACTAAAAAAATTAGGTTGAGAATTCGGATCGAAACCTTGACATTATAGACGATTTTCTGAGAGGCAAAATCTTTTAAGGTTGAACTCAAAATCTAGACTAAATACTAGATAACAAAAAAAAAAAACAAATGAAAACTTCGGGATCAAAATCAACCTTTGGACTAAGCTTTTCAAAATCTTGGGTTTAAAGTCGATATTTGAACATTTTCCTTAGATTTTGGTATTCAAGTCGAGACTTCGAGGAATTCATAATTGAATTTAAAATTTTTGCTTAATAATTGAGATTTTAAGAGAAAAGTAGAATTTTGAATTCGAAGTTACGCCTTTTACCAACAATTAGTAGTTTGTAAATATTAAACGGCATTGCAAAATTTCATTCCCCAGCACATATTTTTTTAATGTGATGAGAAACTTTTCCAAAGCTAATTTAGATTTAATGGTAATTAAATTTATTCGCACAGGAAGTGTTTAATACCAATACTTCAGGCCATATTACGTAAATCCACCTAAATAAGAAAACAATTCGCACTGATACAAATCTGAAAATAGTTAATTACGTGATCGAACATTAGATCTATCTTTATATTTACAAACTTTTTACTATTTTTAGGAGATCACACAGCGTATCCTATCGTTCAAATTACGTACCGCAACACTAAATGCTTTGTTATATAATTATGCGGCTTTCTAGTTGTGTTAATTTTAATTTCTGTTTTAATTGATCGATTCTTCGAGCATCTTTTATTTCGAGAAAAAATTGTAACCTCACCTAGAAATTACTCAATAAATTCCTTTATATCCGAGACTATACCTTATTATTAGACAATTATTATATTCACGTTTTTATCAGAGCTATACATATTTTATTAAGCCATGCATGACCGCCAGTTGTGTTTTCTGAATATGCTAAATAAATTCCTCTTAGGTCAGACATCTGAGTGGAACTCACATTTTAATGTCACATTGTTTGGAATAACAAGGAATTTTATTTTCAATAAATGTCGCAGGTAAAGTAAATAACATAACTTTGATTTTATTTCTGATACCATGAGAGGTTATTCAATTCATACATAATTAACCATAAAATTTTTATTATTTCTATCATCCTAATTAACAGGTGATTAAAGTGTTGAAAAAAAAAATTTAAAGCAGGCTTAAAATTATAGGTTTATTATGGGTTGACCTTTGGTCCGAGCTTCCTGGAATTTGGTACTTTAAAAATGGAAGTCCTATAATTTGAAATAAAATGAAAAATTCATCAAGTATGCTGTGATTTTTTATTAGAAGAGGACGGATTATTTAGTAGTTGTTTTGGATGAGCTGTCCAGTGTCACTTTAAGGTCTTATTCATGCAAAAGAAAATCCTTCAGAAAGTTATTTTCTCTGCAGAAATAAAATTTGAAATAATGAGATTCATAAGTTCTTTAAATAGTTATGAATTTAAAGGTCTTTAGGTGATTTTAAACAAAATCAGTAGGATTTTCCATGAGTAATTTTGTTATGAGTAGTTCATACCTATTAAAATCTTGCAATTGTCAGTTACTGATAACCTATAGGTTGAAATCGTAAGATTTTTTTATGACTATTTGAGCAGCAGCTATAACTAATTTTATAGTTAAAGAAAATAAAAGGCAGTTTAAACTGTTTCTTTCGAATTCAAAACTTCGAAATTTTTTGGAAATGTCCAATAGCATTTCGACATTTTTCTTTAAATTTCAAACTGAAGTGTAAACTTTGGAAAAAATGTTGTAATTTCGAGCTTAAAATAAACATATCGACATTTTTGGGAAATATTAAATTTTTTTAAGGAATAAATTCGAAAATAATTTTTAACATACTATTTTAAATTTTAAATTGAAGCTTAAGATTAAGTTCGAACTTTTGTGATTAACATCAAATTTTCGAATTTAGTCAAAAAATGTCAATTTTTTGATGCAAAGACGAAAAAGAATCTGGGACTCAGTGAAAATTTCAAGTTTGTTAAACAAACTCAAAAAATTGCAGTTTTAATTTTAACTTTGAAACTGTTATTCTAAGTGCGAAATTTGAAAAATAAAGTGCCAAAGTTTTATTTTAGGCATCAGAATTTCAATTTTGAACTGAAATATTTTAGAAATCTCAAATTTTTTAGAAACTTCATGTTCATTCAGGGTAACAATTAAGCTTCAGATAAAATATATAAAAATACCGAAATTTCATGATTAAAGTAAAATTTTCAAAATGCTTAAAAACACTTTGAACTTTAGAGATTTTTCTCGAAGTTTGGATTAGAGTAACTTTGACAATTTCGACAGTTTGATTAAAATTTTGGCTTTTTGGAGTTTCCTGATAAAGGTAAAAATGTAGCCTTAACAGTTGAACTGTTGATTCAATATTATTACTATTACATAGATCAAAATGGAAATTTTGAGTTAAGGATCGCAATGCTGTGCAAAATACTGGAACTTTGAAATGTTGATTATAATTTTAAATATCGAATTCGAAGAGAATTTTTTTTTGTAATAACTTCAAAGCCATTAATAGTAACCCTATATAAATTATTATCATTTTAAAGTTAATACTATGATATTTCTGTAAAACAATGGGTGTTCCTTTAAAAAAGATCAGTTATGGACTACTGAAATATGGCAGAGTTTAATTTTCCACTACCTACGGGTATCCTGTATAATGAATCATCATTTTTTAATGTGGAAACCATTGTCAGATCCTTTTGCTAATATTGTGTAAAAATTGGGAGAAGTTTACACTTCCTTGGAGCCAAAAATCAAAACCTGTGCTCCTGGGCATTCTGCTTTGTGTCCTTAAAGTCTGACTTAATTTGACAACAGAACGTGCAGATTCGCCGTTGTACAATATGACGAGTGGAATGCTCTATCAGAAGTGATAATAATATACACAGGAAGTTTGATTTTGGGTCACCCACTTTAAAGCAATATGTACCAAATATTTATTACCTTACAACTTTTTTTATCTCTTTTCGTTTTTGTCAGAAACACAGTAATGACTCATCCTGTGGATAAATACGTGAGAGTAGCACAATTACATGAGCTGCTGCATACTGCATAACCATCTTAGGGGAACACTTTTGAATTTTAGCAGTCAAACCAGTAATTACAAGGTGGGCGATGGACTCTTTTATTTCTTTTTCGGAGGACGGTTCGTCTTTCAGAAATTGCTTTTTCTTGTCCGGTCAATTTCGTTTTATTTTATTTATAAACCAAGCTTCTATCGTAATTTTCTGTGTAGGTATATTTACGTAGGATTATTTTGCATTGGGCGAATGTTTTTATAGCACTCACTTATATTAATGCATGGGTTGGGTTCTTTGAAACGCTTCAAAACATAAAGTTGTTTCTTGTAATAAACTGGTCTGAGGTTCTTTACACCATATCATTTGTTTCTCAAGTTTTTTTTGACGAAATTAATCGCAGAATTCTTAAAAAAAACGTTTCTATAAAATGTTCGATCAAAAATTGTATTTATAATATCGTCGACCCAAAGTGTCACTAAATGTGACGTAGTGTCATTAATATGTAGGGGAAACTGGAGTAAAACGGACCACGGGGAATTGCTGACCAGCGTCATAATTTTTCCCTAGTAATGGTTGACAGTTGCAAATAAGTGTCATCACCTCATGCTAAGTTCATTTTCCCTTGAGTACTCGACTTGTGTACACACAGTGTTACCTCGCTCCAACAGCAAATAGAAATATGATACTTTGATTTTTTTTTACTCTATGTTTCATTTAATTTGATCATATTTTTCGAGAACCAGCTCAGATAAATATGTTCATAATATTTGTGGAACCTTAAGCTTTCTACACAGTCTTGAAATTTTGCATGAAATTTCCGTTTTGTTACTCATATATGCCACCATATTTTAAAAAAGGGAGTTCGGGGAATTACGGACCACTTTTGTCGGGGAATTATGGACCATTCAATTCTTTACATTTGGCAAGCTAACTTCGTGTATTTGATGCTCAGTGATTTTTTATACAAAATGTTAGCGCAACATTAATTTTTCGACAATTTCTAATAGCTTTTTAGTGCAATAATAACTTTTCAAATGTAAGTATACAATGTTGAGATTGTGTTCTCTTTTGTAGAGAATTTCGGTTACATTTTCAATAAAATAAAAAACGATCATATTTATAGACATATTATATATGTCGCAGGCATTTAGAAAAACGTGGTTTTAGCTAAAATCCTAGGCAAATAAAGAAATCATTAAAAAAATTTCTATTTGACTGAAAGAAATTAGTCATTTACCTAAAAGACACCGCTCATCAGGCAAATAAGTAAAAAAAATGTTATTTTTCTATATGACTGATATGAATTAGCCTTTTATTCAAACGACGAGTCTGTTTTAGGCTTTTAGGAAAACATCCCATATACATACATGCACTATAGGCACTTGCTATCTTGACAATAAATGGGATTGGTAACTATGCACTACCTTGATGAAAAATCATAAAAGATATGTATTGTAAGAATAGTTTTAAAAAGAAAACAAAATCATTATGGAGCCAGATATCAAAAAATATTCAAGTTGCCAAAAAATATATGAAAAATCCCTCTAAAGGGTTCTTGTAACACGTAGAGAAACTCAAACGATGTATTAATTAATCCATTCCAACTTGCTATTTCACTTCCAGCCACCACAACTAAATTATCTTAAATAGCAATTCTGCACTTGTGAATTGCAGTGGATTAGAAGGTTCTTTTAAATGGTCACCTTGACTGCCGGTCTTACCGCCACTAGATTTATTTTTACAGGGTTACGTAAAATTTGTTTTTTTTAGAGTGTAACGCGATTTACAGCAACATTTTTTGTGAATAATTTGTACAGAGATTTTTTAAAACCCAGTTTTTTTAAATTTAATATAAATATGTAATATCTTTTGCAATTTTCAGTAAAGAATCTCGCTCCAGATGATTTAATGGCCTTTCAGAATAACCAATTTTTTAGAATAGCCTGACTAATATTTGTTTGAATGGTCGTTTTTTAACGTTCAATACTTTCGCCATAATATTTTTGTATTCTAGTGGTCCAGAATCAACCTTTGGTACTTCTATTACAATAAGGGGCATATATCAATTTTTTAACTTTTTTATTGAAGTTTCCACATTTTTACCACCACCTCTCTTTCAGGCTTTAACGAATTGTATGGTTTCTTGTTTTGTAGCTGTTTAGCTTTTACTAAACGTCTAAAACAGATCCGTTGTTTGAGTAAAATACTAACTAAGTTACCTGTCATTTACGAAAATAATATCTGTTTTGCCTATTCGCCCGATACACGGTCTTTTGAGTAAATGACTAGTTTAGACCGGTCAAATAACGAAATATTATATTAGTTTGTTATTTGCCGGCGTTTATAAAATGTCCTAGGCTTTTAGCTAAAAATCGTCTTATTCTAAATGCCCGCGACAAATATATTTTATAATTTCGAACATTCGAGAAATTAATCGGTCATATCACTTCGCTTCGAAGACACGACGGAAGAAACCGATTGTGACGTGGATAATTTGTAAGAAAGATATGCCAAAAAAGATGAACAGTCTAACGCTAAAGTTTCCTACAAAACGGCAATGTAAAAGAACGGCCGTTATTTGATCGCCGCTTTATGCCATGAAGCGGTCGATGACAGAACGGTCGCCTTGACGGTAAACATTGATGTAAAGTAAGAAAAGCATTGCAGTAGAGTACATCGGCCGAGACTAGGGCTGTAAAATTGTTACGATTTGAGCTGTATTGTTCTAATTTTCTATAATTAATTAATAATTAATAATAAAAAAAATGTTGAAATACGTGTCACTTCACTTTTAGTTGACAAAAATTATTTTTAGGGAACGTATTTTTCTTTATTTTAGTAGACAAGTTTTTTTTTGGGGGTGTTTTATATATATATATATATATATATATATATATATAGAGGTTTTTTGATCGGCAAAAATCATTTTTGGTCATGATGTTTTTTTAATTGGCAACGTAGCTGAAAACTAAAAATCTGTCTCATGAACGTATAAAATATGTTGTTTTGCAAGACAAAATTTCTCTCTAAAATTGATAACTTCTAATGTTACACAACAGATTTGTTCTTATACTCTAATTGCTTGTTTACAACCATCCGAATCCCCTCAGGCCAAGGGATTATTATTATCATAATTATTTCATAATATTGTTTACATTGACGAATCTGAGGTATTGAAAAAAGTTTCAAATAAAAATTGTTCAGAATGTAAGATATCCTTTTCTACAAAGTAATATGTCATTTTAAGAATACTTTGGTCATTGTGGATTATTAGAGAAAATTTATGTTAGATATATATGTTTTTTTTTTAAATAAGTATTTTTAATAGCATGAAATAAATCAACATAATGGTTTTTTAAAGGTAAATGAATTTTTAATGCAAAAGCATTCGCCACCTGAAAAATTCAAGGGAGGATTCTTACCAAGAAGTTAAGGTTGTTTATGAAATTGGTACTTGTATTTAAAAAACGCAGTGACTTGCTATTTTTTTTCGTTAAGATTACTCAGGGAAATGTTATTGCGGACGCCACTGATAGAAGTAGAACAAATATTTTACTTATAGAAAATGCATTTTTATTCTCAGTTATTACCTACCGAAATTCAAAAAAATATTTCAAACGGTATTGAAGGAAAAACAGAATTTTTTCTTAATTTTTAGCACCCTGTATCTTAAAAATAAAGCGGACGTATGCAGATATAAACTTTTTTTTCTTAAAATCGTTTAAAAATTATCCCCCTTCAGTTATGGCATTTTTTCGAAAACCCCTGTATACTCTAATTGCGTGTTTATTGCCATCAAAATCCCCGCAGGCAAAGGGACCATTGCTATGGTAATTATTTCTAAATATTGTTTACATTACATTTAAATTCCTAGAGAAGACTGAGGTATTTTCAACAAAAAATCCTTCAGAATGTAATGTTGCAATAAACACTAAAGATGTCAATTTATAAACTGAGATATACCTAATTAAATATGTTCTTAGTCTTCTAGTTTAAAGATTATGTCTGTAAAATTTTAAAATTGTTTCGAAAAGTATGGAAATTTTTCATCATATTGAAGAACAAATTCTATGTCATTTTTTTAGTTAATAAAAATTGAATAATATAAAAAGGATACATAATATTATATAAAACATTCTGCATATGCACATAATAATAAAAAAGTTAAATAAATCATAGTAGCTACATTCCAACGTAAAATGGCAACGTAACGTATTAAATCGTGCTTGCAGTATCCTCACCGTACACAGCGGTCGCTTCGAAAGTGGGGTCGACGTATTTTTTCGCAGCGGTAGCCCCTAACGTTCTGTAGGAAAACACTGCCTATTAGAAGCACGTACACGGTTTTTGGTGACGGCACTCGACGTAACATTACGGTCGCTCTTTTACGTTACCGTTCTGTAGGAAACCCTAGCTTCACTGTACACAGCGGTCGCTTCGAAAGTGGGGTCGACGTACTTTTTCGCAACGGTAGCCCCTAACGTTCTGTAGGAAAACACTGCCTATTAGAAGCACGTGCACGGTTTTTGCTGACGTCACTCGACGTAACATTACGGTCGCTCTTTTATGTTACCGTTCTGTAGGAAACCCTAGCTTAAATGTCATCCACTGGAAGGTGTGTAGTAGAACTTTTCACTTGGCATGTGCCGTAATGACTGCGACTTCTGGACCTGCGAATATTGCATTTTGGACCGATTTTTATTGCCGTTTTTCACTTCATCTCATTTTGTTTCTCTTTAATAATAAATATTCTGTCATTTCGAAACAAAACAAAGTCTTTTTAGAACATTTTTCCATTTTTAATCGATTTACAAAGTGGTCCGTAATTCACACATTTTTCAAAATTGCAAAAATACAAGTTTTGCGCCAGCTGTTATAACTTAATATAATTTATATAATTTAATATAATTTGACCAAATTGCTGCGACCCAAAGAAAATTTATTAGTCGTACTACAAATTTAAGCTTGAAATTTTCTGAAAAAATTAATTTCTTGCAAGTTTTTAGTCAAAATAAAAAGGCGGGCCACAATACTCCAGTCTCCCCTACTGTAATTAATTTTTACAAAAAAAACACTTTGTTCTGTATTTAAGGTACACAGCTCAAATCAACCGATTAAAATGGTCTTTTATCCACGCTAAAATGTGATTATTATAAGTTTAATAACTTTTAACTGAAAAGAATGTATGGTTCCAATTAAAAATTGTCTGCATTTATGGATTAGTGTATTACAATTAATTCAGATCTAAAATTATATAATTTGTCATTTTCTAATATAAAGATATGTAATTAAAACTATCATTAAAATCGTTGTCATAGGACAATAATTACTATGATTTCTCACTGGAGTGAAAATCCTGTAAGTATTTACGTTGTTTCTAAGGATATTGACATTTGAATGTAATGCTTGATAAAAACAGTGAGAGTCGTAATCTATCTTTGCGCTGCTAATATTATTACTTAATGTACAAATCATCTAACAAAATGAATAATGCAATTCACGCTTCAAACTTTATTAATTAAATTGGCTGTTCATTCCACAACATTGAAATGTAACATATTTTACAAAACTTTAGGTTGATAATACTTTTAGTAAATAATAAATTTGATGATGCATACAAAAGAAACCATAAATCGAAAAATACAAAACTACATGATGTGTCTGCTTCAGGAGTAACTTAAATATTATTTTTGGAACGATTTTTGTTTTTTTTTTAACTATTTCGTATCCTGCTTGATTGATTTGTTTTTAATTATTTACTTCCCCTTGCCGTTTTAAAATGTTAAATATTTTTATTGTAAAATGAAATAGTTGTCACAGAAAAAGAAATAGTATTATAAAAGTAATGAACCATGTGTGCACCTCAAGGTATGCCATAGTTTCTCTTACAGTATGTGACACTAAAGAACTATGCAGGATATATCCAATGTTAGCGAAAGTTTTTCGAGTGTAGAAAGAAGAGTAAATAAATATTCCTTTGTCGACTCTGTTTTCTAATGCTTTCAGTCGCATGCCATGTTTGTTCCTGCAATCGCAAATTAAATGTGCTTTTTTGTCGCTAAATTACATCGAGGAAATTTAATAGTCAAAAGTAGACTAATGCATACTGTTATTTAAGAATAAAAACTTCTTAATCAATGAAAGGCTACACATGTTTTCATAATCAAGTTTTAATATTCATGAATATTGAGAGGGTAACAAGGTTAATTCCTATTGCCATAAAGTTGTAATTGTGCATTTGAAAAGAGTAATGCATAAGTTAAACGTATAAAGTTAGTTTTTAGAAAAATCTAAAAACTGGTCTAGTTCAGCTTTGAAAATTTAATTTTTCAACATAAAAGTTTTTCCCTTACATTCAACATTTTATTGATCATATGAAAATAACATAATTTTTATTCTTTAACCTAGGATAATAGTTCATTTTCAAGGGAGTTCAATTTACCAATGACAGGGTTTTTGAAATTTGTCTACTAATTTTTTGAAATAAATTATATCTGTTATCTTAAATTTTAAAGAACACAAACAAATATCATTTTGACTATGACTAAAAATATTTTAACGAGTGAAATAGGAGGCCATATGATTTGCTGGTGGCCTCTCTGTGTGACCCAACTTCTTATATAGACCCTTAAATCCGCCCCTGGGTACATTTCTTCTTTTGCTTGAGGTTAAGATTAGTTGCTATTCTCAATTTCTTTCGTTACTAAACAGATACTTTTCCGATCTGAAATTTTTAATCGTTGAAGTTTAAAAAAATCCGAAGAATTAAAATTAATATTTTAGATAATAGTTATCCTGATAAAACCCCGAACCAAATAAAGTGGGTCACTTGTGAAAATAAATTTAGCATTAATTTGACATTTATCGTAATCCAATCCAGCGGGTCAGGAAAAGAAGTTTAAATTATTTTTTCAAAATTTTGTCTCCTGCAAATGAATTTGAAATTTTTTTTCTCGATTTTAAAATTAGAGTGGACATTTTGAGAAGGTGAAAATCTCGATTTTGGGATCTAAATTTTTTAATTGAAATCGAAAGTTTAAAGAAAAACCTTACTTATTTAGAATACCAAAATTTAATATTAAAATTACATTTTTTTTTAAATTTTAAGATTTGACATGAAATTTCTTCTAATGCACATACCAATAGGTTTAAACTTTATCACTAGAGGCCGGATTTTAGGTAAAATCCTATTATCCTACCTTTTCACTTTTTTTGGGGTTTTTCATGCGTGATTGCCTAAATTTCAATTTCGCGTAATTTTTGCCCTTTTGTGCATGATTCGGAGCTATTCAAAAAAAAATGTGGTGCCTATTTATTCTTTTCTGTGGGTTTTTCGAAGTGCGTTTAAATTCTGAAGATTTTAAGCAGAAATGTGTACCTACTTGATAAAATAAGGGTAATGACATAGGTAGCGGTTTTTAACCATCATAACAATAAAAAGCTTGAAGTATGAATTTCGAAGAAATGTAATTTAAAAACAATTACTCTTATGGCTTATCCAGCCCCTTTTAAATTTTACCTGCTATTGTGACGCACGACCCAATTGTTCTAATTCTTTTATTGCGAAAAATAATCCTGAAGGAAGAAAAACTATGAGAAAATACGTCGTTTATGCTTTGTATCGTAAAAATAATCTTTTTTTTTTTTGAAGAAGTTAAAGACTTTTAGCAGATTCACGCTAAGGCTGCTGAAAGTAATTAATAGCTTGTTACCGAATGAGAATGATATAATTTGGACATTGCCTGTCGATGTAGAGAAAAACGTTTTCAATTATGCGGATTTATTGCCGCAGAAGGCGCACAAATTTTACAATGGAAAATATTGAGAGACATTTAATTTGCAGTTGGGAAAGAAGCAATATTCCAAATGGTTCATAGTTCTTTTTCTTTTTAATTCTGGTTTTGAACTGTTAATGTCTTTAGAGTATTTTGCCTTCTAAGTGCCTTTTTTAGCTGTTTGTTTTTGCCTAATTTTAATTTTTTTCTTCCCTTTTTACCTTATTTAATTGTGCCTAAAGTCCGGTCTCTATTTATCACATTCAGTGTTCAGAAACCAAAGATCGGTTTCGATCTTATTAAAACGCGCCAGTTTACCACACAATAGTTGACAGTAGTCAACTATCGGTAATTCAGCTACCTATGAACTATTACTTTTTAGAATAGTGATCTCTAAACATTTTTGAGCCGGTACCCTTTTGACAAAAATAATTTTAAATTGTACCGCCTAAGAATTAGGTAAAAAAAACTCGTTGTGCTTCAAAAAAATTTCACAAGACCATCCATGCGTTTCGACAATAATTTTGACAACTAAAAAAAATTCAGAATATGGCATACCTCATAAATTTTCTCCGAACAACCTATCGTGAAAATTTTTTATTTGATTTTTGGACTTTCCAATTTGATTAAAATTTTAAGAAAGAAAAAGATAGATTAAAGAAAGTTGAAAATTTCGAGAAAAGCTCGAAACAAATTCAAAGTAATTTCTAGTTTTTGAAAACACTAAATTTAAGTTGAAATTTTACATTTTTTAGAATTTAATGAAATTTCCAACAAAATTTATAGAAAAACGTGAAAATCGTAAAATTCTAAAAATTCTTATTACAAATATCATCTTTTTCAAAATAAATAAAATTCTTGCTGCTGGTAAATGTACATGAAATAGTAAACAATTAATAACAACAATAACAGTAATAAAGCATGAGAAAGGATTATAGGGAACAAGTGTTATCCTTAAAAACTTTAAATTTTACAACCTGTCAACAATAATAGATAAGAGTCGCTACAGAAGCAGTGGCAGCACTTTCAATCTTTTCATTTTGCAGATATCAGTTGGCAGGATAATTAGGACTTTCAATTTTTAAGTGGCCGAACTTTCTACCATAGCTGCTCTAAAATGCGAAAATGCAGTCGCACTTTCAACTCAATATTATTTCTGAAATTTCGAGAATAAAATGTTGAACAAAAAAAGATGAATTTTGAAAAACAAGTCGAAATGTCGAAATTCGTATTCAAAAAAAGTACAGAATTTCGAGAAAAAATAGAACAGTTCGAAAATAAAAATTTCCCCAAAAAGTCGAAATTCCAAACAACCAGTTTAAAAAACTTCCAAAAAAGTTTAATTCAAAAAACCCAAACTTTTCAGAAAAACAGAATTTTTCTGAAATATTGCGAGTTTAAAAAACAGCTTGTTTTGAGAAAAACGGACAAAATTTAAACAAGCATTTCTAGAAAAAAAGGCAAAATTGTGAGAACAAGGTCATCGGAAAAATTGTTATTATTGATACAGAAAAATTTAAGGTCAAATACCCGGACCAAACTATGCAATTATTATATTGTTATCTAGAAGTAAAAGCAATACATTTCCGAATTACGATGTAAATTTTATGTAAGGTAGTTGCATACAGACAGGCCCTGATCTAATAAGTGCAAGGCTCGATTAGATTTTTTGCGGGGCCCTCTATTTTTTTTTTAGTTTTTGTTTTGGCTGAGCAGCTAGCAGAAATAAAATAATGTTTGTGCTATTATCGAGCTTTATGTAAAACAAAACAAATCGAACTCTTTCAATTTGACAAACCATGAAATTGCATAAACTGTTTGTAACTTTGAATAGCATAAAATTTTATTTGTGTTAACTTTTTTTTGATGATATTTTAGACCGTTTTGGTTTGTTACCTTTTACAGGTAACATTAAGGATTATGTCCTAGTTAACCATAGGCGTAGCTAGAATAGTGCTAGTTCATGCAATAGACCAAAAATTTATGTATTCAACTGGGCGACCAAAAATTTTCTTTCCATCTTTAAAATTCATTCTTTCCTTGAAATATTTTTTCAAAATTTCGAATTTTTTCTCAAATTTAATATTTTTTTATCAAAATTTGTCCTTTTTTTGAAATTTTGCATCTATTCATAAAATTTCACTTCTTGTATCAAACATGACTCTATCAAAATTTCAAATTTTTATTTAAAAGTTCGTCGTTTTTTTCCGAAAGTTCTCATTTCTGGAAATTCGCTTTATTTGAAAATTTCGACTTTTTTTAATTCTTCAAATTTCAGCTTGTTTGTTAAAATTTGCCTTTTCCTCAAAATTTGGTCGATTTTCTAATAAAAAGAGTATATTTTTTGTAAGAAAATTACGAAAAAATGTTCTGGAAGTTTCAATTTGTTTGTCAAAATTTCGACGTGTATCAGAATATTGGACATTATCTAAAGCTACATGAGGCAAGGTAGGGCGCATGTCTTCCTCTGAGTTAAGCAGTCAGGGGAAAATAAATATTCACCCAGAAAATTTCCATTTTTTTCTTAAAATGTAGTTTTTTTCCTAAAATTCGTATTTTTTCTTTATTTTGATAGAATCTGACTTTTTCTGGAACATTTCAAATTTTCACTAAAAGATTAAACGCTTTTTCTTAAACTGGCTGGTGATATTTTTCGCAGAATTTTGATCATTTTCTCCTAATTTCGTCTTTTTCTCAGAATTTAGATTATTTTTTTAAATTACGACTTTTTTTTTTAAATTTGAGCTTCTCTGGAACATTTTGAATTTTTTGTCGTTTTCAAAGTTTTCTCTAAATTTCGTTTTTTTTTTAAATTTTGAAAATTTTCCAAACACTTAGCTATTTTTAAAAATTTAGAATTTGATTTTTTGGTAATTGGAGTGGTTTCTTTTTCATGAAATTTTGAATTTTATCTCAATATCCGATATTTAATATTTTTTTGGTAAATTCGTCTTTTTTCTCAAGATTTTCACTTTGTTCTTAAAATAGAGTTTTTCCTAAAATTTGACTTTTCTTCAAAATTCGATTTTTTCGAAACTTCAATTTTGTCAAAATTCTAATTTTTTGAACTTCTATTTCAAAATTTGTTTAAATTCCTCAATGTTTAAATATTTGTCTTTTTCAACAAATTTCTACGTTTATCTTAAAATGTTATATTTTATGGTTCCAGAAAAAAATTGTTCTTTAAATTAGATCAGATTGTTAACAAAAATGTTGAGGAAAAGATTTTTGTAGATTTAGAGAAAAATATTTTTTATAAATTCAATGTCTTTGATAAATTTTAAATTTTAATAACAGTATTTTTGGAAATTGGGTTTTTTCTCAAAATTCGACTTTATCACAAAATTAGACCATTAAAAATTTTAACTATTCCTGAATTTTGGACAATTTTCGAGCTTCTGCGAAAGGTTAGGTTTTTATTTTTAACGTGATTTACTGAAAACTCCGACTTTTCCAAATTTTTTCCTCGAAATCTGGTTTTTTGGAAATTACTAATTTATTTTCAAAATTCCAATTTTGATCTTAAAATTGGATTTTCTCTTGGAAAGTTGATATATTTTTTAGAAAGTGCGATCTTTTTCGGTTAATTTTTCTAAATTGTAAGTATTTTTCAAAAATTGAAATGTTTTTTCGAAGTTCGTTTTGTTAATTATCAAAACATTGTTAGAAATACATTTTATTCTGCAAATTTTGACTTTTATCTCAAAATTCGATTTATTCTGTTTCTGGATATTTCCATTTATTAAAATTGATTTTTTTTCAATATCTCGACTTTTAGCTAGCTAAACTATTAAGGGACCAATATGCATAACCTAAATCACTGGGTATAGAAACCTAAACTTGGTTAGTAAATTTAATTAATGACTGCACCGGGAAATGGGCAATGCATAACATTTTCTAGAAAAATATTTTTACATTTTTTAGAAAAACACGGACAAAGTCGCAGATAGAAGCTTGAATTATAATAAACCCAATAATAAATCTCATCCATCAATGCGAACTTATAATAAATATATTATTCATTACCTGAATAATTTATAAATTATTCTTTATCGTCAAGAGCAATTTGCTTTAAATTTCGAAAAATAACTTTTTGTTCATTTTGGTGGTGATGCGGGGCCCGTTTAAATGCGGAGTCCGAATGTGCCCAATCGCTTCAATCGCCTTAAATACGGGCCTGCATACAGGGTGATTCAAAATTCGATGCACATATTTTGTAAGCATATTTTTGGGGTCAAAATAAGAAATTTTCTTTCTATAAACATGTGTCCTAAAACCCACCCCCTCCGAGTTACAGTGATCGTGCCCGGCAGCCTATCTGCAGAAAAATCGTGGGTTGTATTTCGGAGTAAAAGGGGGGGGGGACTTTCAATATTTGTTAAAAATAGATGCTGTTTACTAAAAAATCTAAAATGTCCCCTGAGCTTAGTTACATTTGGATGATGATTATTTTGATAATACTCTCCTTTAGTAGTCCACGATGTTCTTGCAAAACAGTTAGTTGTATCAAAAAAGAGCAAGGGATAAAAATTTCAGATTTTATCACCGCCAACTATATGATCTTATATGAATTTAGAATTTCCTAGTGGAAACGCAAAATTTTGGCCAATAGAAGTGTAAATCCCCCTTGCAGATTTTCAAATGATTTTATCAATACTTTATAACTGTAGTCGCAATTTTGATGATAATCGATGTTTCTTACGCAACTTACGACACCTGTGGCACGAACGGCATGTTTATATAAAGAAAAAGTCTTATTTTCATTTCAAAAATATGCTTTTAAAATATGCGCATCGAATAATTTGGATTTGCTACTGTATTTCAATTCAATTCACGTATGGTTTAGAGTTGCATAGAGTTGCATATAATGCGACATTTGAATTTGCTACTATATTTCAATGCTATGAGTGTGGCGAAATACAGTAGGAATTCATCACCTACAAGTGACATAGAAGACTTCTATAAAGAAAAAGAAGAAACAATAATGGCGAGTTTCATTATCAATATCTAACTTTAGTTGGCTGTGGATATTTCAACAAGTTTAAAGGGAGATATTAACACCCCAAAAAAGCAAAACTAGCAACCACGTCAAGATCATCTATAGTTACGAATGTACAAAGTAGCACATTGTAGCACAAATTTTTCAAAGGTAGCCTCAAAAATATTAGATATGTGTTCATCAGATACCATTAAAAATACGAATTTACACATTAAATTTCCAATACAAATTATTTTGATATGTCCCATAAATCTTTGCTTTAACTATCACTTGTTATACAGAATTTGAGCCACAAAATAAAGTTGAACATCTTTATTACGATAATTAATATTTATTTTAAAGGTTCAACGCACATTTAAGTATTTTATGCATTCCTAAAATCGCTTTCTACTTTTTGGAGATCATGTAAAATGCAACGCTTTGAAGATCATAGTGATTGTCATGTAACAAGTTCAGATCAATATTTATATTGTAAAATTGCAATTGTATGTAGATTGTATAATGAAAAGCACTTGTCTTCTCTCAACTTTCTCTATTTACTTTTACTAAGTAAGAGCAATATATTCATTTGTCCCGAGAAAGATTTAATCCAATAATAATTTCTTTTGCCAATGAAGAAATGATTGTGTTCCCACACGGTAAATTGCAGCTCAAACATAAAGCAACCCACTTTGATTAAATCATTTCTAGTCATAAACCCAAAGCGTACAAAGCATTAGGATGATAGAAATCTCAATTCAAACGGTTCGTTGGTTAAGAAAAAAGTCATTGATAATTGTATTTGTTCTTCCAAAGGAACTATTCATTTAATTGCCCGTTAAAAATTTCTTTCTAAACGCATTGATTTGATCGCTTTATTTTATATTGGTTTTTATTTCAAAGAGTTGTTAAAAAAATATTATGAATTTCTTTGAAATGTGGTTTAGTAAATAATGAAGAGAACTAAAGAAACACTTCTCCTTTATTGTGAATAACCGAAATCGGTTAAAGTGATAAAATGGTTTAATGTCTTTAGTAATGGCTTTTAGAAGTCGTAAATTCTGATTTCAAGCACTGAGGTCATTACGTCGTGCGGTATGTTGATCTATATTTGTATTGGGCAACAATGGTCTTATTAAGTAGCAACAAGGTAAACTTAATTAATTGGAATTCCATTTTAGAACTTTTGTATTTGACAATATGCAAACATATTTTAAGCTTAAAAAGGATCACTCTAATTTTCACCCGAATTAGTCTGTTTCACCACGATTTATTCTAAATATTATATAAAAATCCAAATCTCTAATTATTTTTCTCCTTCTTTTTTTGTCACCCTTTGTGAGTTGTGTTCTTTCTTTTCGCTCGCTAAAGAGTTTTATCTCTATTGAAATAATTTGAAATGTAGCAGCCATTAAAACTTCTTGATTTACAATCTGTATTGTCTTTATAGTGTCTTAAACGAAGGGATTTTTCTTGTGATTTGAGACACATTTTTGAAGACATTTTTTTACTTTTTCAGTCAAATCTTGATGTGTTCTACAGGGCAAAAAGGGCATTGAACTATAATTTGAAGTTATCATAAATGTGCTGTAAAGAGCCTCTAAATAAAAGGATTAGTCTGAATTAAATATAAAACGTAGCTCAAAGGCAAGGGACAAAATAAAGCATCAAATCATGGAACGGAATTTCATTAATGTCACATTTTACTTATGTTATGATAATGAAATTTTTCTGGACTGGAATTTAAGGAACATTGTTAAATGTATACGTAACCTTCAACTACTAGAGTATTAATATCAAATTAAAAATAAATGGATACCCATACACTTATAATTCGATAACTAATATGCACTTTCCCTAAGATGACATCAAATATTTGTTAACGTCTTTTCACTAATAATGCAAACGGAAATCAATATTTGTTGTCTAGAAATTCAAATTTAAAATGAATATAAATGAGTTTAGTACGTAGTACTTATCTAACGGTATAAGAAAGCAAAAACTTTTAATTTGCTATCAACTTTTCGCAATATGCTTTCAATTCTACTCTGGTCACTATTACAACCCTGGTACATATGATTAAATCAGCACAAAGGTAACTGAAATATCAAGAAAATTTAGAAAATATGTTTACTCTTCGTAAATATTAATTGGAGTAAATGGAATTAGTTAGCAGGGTCAATCTGCCAGAGCAACATTTTCTTTACTATAAGGAAGGTAACAAAAAATTTAATGGAAATTAATATGTACTAGTAACTTTAAAATATCGAAAATTCGTGAAAAAATTCTAAAATTAAAAGAAAATCAAAATTTCTACAGGAACAATGTGGAGATGTCGACATTTCTACCAACTATTTTTAGATGGAATCTCCAAAGTAAGTCAAACTTTCTATAAATTTTTTTTGTTTAAAACAGAAATTTTATAGAAATTCGAAAATTCGTAAAAAAAATTGAAATTTCTAACAAAAATCTTGAAGTTTTCAGTGCAAAAAGTCGAACTTGAGATCTTAAGAAAAAATCCAAGACTATTTTTTTAGAGAAATATCAATATGCGAAAATAGTTAAAATTTAAATTTTTCTTAATATTGCTACATTTTTCTGAAAATTTTGAAATTTTCGCAGAATTTCGGGTTTTTCTCGAAATTTTCTTTTTTCCTTCAAATTTCTACAAAAATTCATTTATGATAATTTTTATTTTTTATCATAATTGCAAAATAAAATTAGGGAAAAATTCAATTTCTGTAAATATAGCCGGTAAAGTTAAAATTCCTGCAAAAAATATTCATCATAAAATTTCCAGCAAAAGTCAAAGTTTTGAAAAATTTTCTTTGCATAAAATATTTGGAAAAAATAATTTTTTCTATTAAATAAAAATTTCGTAAAAAAAAATCAACCTTTCGTAGAAATGATTGAAATTTTCAGAAAAAACTTGATATTCCTGTTCAAAAAATCGAAAATTGAAATTTCAAGTAAACACTCGCGCACGAGTCGATTTTTTAGAGAAATATCAAACCGTGAAAAAAGTTGAATTTAGATTTTTTTAGAAATATCAATTATTTTTTCAAAATTTCCACATTTTGATTTCGGTTTCTTTTCTCCAAATTACAAATTAATTCTCAAAATTTTGATTTTTTTTCTAGAAATTTCTACAAAAAAATAGTTTATAATAATTTTTAGTTTTTCATCAAAATTAAAAATAAAATAAACTTGAACATGTAACTTCGTGAGAGAAACTTGGAATTTCTATAGACACACATCATAGAAAACTCAAAATGTTTATAACAAAATGTTTAAGGACAAAATTTTCAGAAAAGGCATACATTTTGAGAAAAAAACTTGAATGTGGAAATTGGGGGTGCTGCAAGCCGCCACTGTATTTAATGGCATCGATTTATTATACTGAACATCGAAAAGGCACATCAATGAAGAGATATTTTTAAAGCATAAAGTGTGATTGGAAGAAAACTTGAGTACAATTAAATTATGGAGCCTACTAACAGTAAAGTAGATGCTTGCGATATGTAGCGTGTACAAACATTTACTTGAGTTTGACCCCCGTATATATCGGCCACCTTTTTCTAACGGCCAATAATTTAGATTATTTTGATGGTCAATGCATACTTTTTAATTAAGTCTCTTTAAAAGTATATACTTCATATTGCATACCACGATAGATTGATGCCAAACATACAATTTTACTAATTGAAGATTAATGAAAATTATAGATTACAAGATTAAACTAAAGAAGTAATTGTGCAAATATCTTGTTAAAAATGGTTACATTTAATTATAATTAGAAATAAAATCTGTATTTTTTGCATAGCCAATTCAATCTCCTATTTTTATGCATCTAAAATCATAAAATATCATATGGAATTTGCCATATATTTATTCATGTAAAGGTGTAATGTTCACAAGAAATTCGGTTTTTTTCATTTTAATTAATATAACCTAGACTACTTTCGTTTTGAATAATAATTAATGAATTATGCTAATTATTTTTATAGCTTTATCTCTAAAAATACATGTTCCAGACTCGTTACGGTGAGCAACTTTGGCACATTATTTTTTTTATGATACAAAGCTGATTGTCAACCGAACAACTTTTACGCTGTAAATTAGTACGAGAACTGGGTTACAAATTATCCTTTTTAAACATATCTTCCTTCATGTAGTAGAAATTCATTAGTGTTGAGATTCGAGAAAGCTGATGTCGGGAAGTTTAACATTCCAATCTCTACCAATGATTTTCAATATCCTTTTGAATTTGCCATTTGCAACATAGAGACCATCGATGTGAATCTGGATATAAACATGTCACAAGCGAAAACGAATTAATTTCCATAAACGAGAAATAACTTTTTTATAGACGCCTAAACAACTTTAAAGCATGTAAGAATGTTATATTTATATTTTTTACCAACAAAATTAGATCTTCTGTTAAAAGAGTCGTCATATTTGTTAAAATTGATAATGGTCTAGTAAATAATGACATTTTTAGACATTCCAGTTAAACTTCTCCGAAAATTATAGTTGAGGTGTCCTATTCATAATGACACCAATAACTTTAAAAAAATTGAAAGGGCAATTAAAATAACTGAAAAAGTTGTAAACAATTTAGTAAGAAAAATGACTTCGTTTTTCGCATAGGTATATCTCAGAAACTGTTGCAGATATCGCAAATTTAAAAATATATATTTAAACAATAGGACATTTCCCAAAACAGAACATTAAATTGACATTATTTGTTAAGTTAACTATAATGTACTTAAAGTTGTCACACCGAAAGTATATGTATTTAATGGATGTTGCTATGCAAACGCCGAAACCCTTGTATTGTGACTTGTGAGTTTAGTTAAATCGTTTATAAACTGGTTGTGATGTTTTTGTTAATTAAGTAATTTTTGCATTTAGTAAATCTATATGAAAACCTTTGTAATTTTCAAATTAAAAACCTGAGAATCTTTTTACTTCTGAAGTCCATTCTTCAAAGGGTTTAATAGGTATCTCCGTTTGTAAATTTTGATTTTTCACTATTTTAGTAGACGTAAATTTAAGGGATAAAAAAATCAAATAGAGCTATCAAGAAAACTTTTAAATGCTTCGATTACTTTACTTTATAATCACTAAGAACTATATAAAAATTAAAATATCATTTTTGATTTTTGTATATTTCCTTGTATTTTATTTCGTTGTTCCTGAAGGTTTCGATGGTGGGCGAAACGTCGAACACCTTTAATAGTTCTTTGACCCTGTCAAATCCCGGAAGAAGTATATCCTGTACTGACTTTGGCCGTGGAAGCCTTCGTTATCATGATCATTTATATCACTTTTTTATCAACCTCCCCAACTTAAAACCAAAATTCACTTATATGCTAATACTTATTGTGCAAATCAGGATTAAGCAGATATAGATGATAGATCTTGTCTACAAAGCATACCTTTTCTATAGTGGATATTTATTTTGTTTGGTTTTTTTGCGGTTTTGGAAGGAAACACACAATTTACAAGTCAATCACAAATAATGCCCCATGAATATTGAAATTATTCCACATTGCATACCTTGTGATGCACAAATTAAAATGTTGCTAGTTAAAAACTACTGAAAAATATACTCTACAAAAATTCCAAATTAATCTGAAGAAGACCCAGCTATGATATATATGGAAAAAGCAGCATAACAGAAAAATTGTTTACTGCAGTGCAGTACCGCATAGTGCAGAATGAGCAGAATTTCAATATTCTTGCAGGTGAAGGCGTAAAATTTATTGATATTCATCGCGTAATTTACGTGCAATCATGATCATTTATGTATGTAACTATGTTTATTACCGCCCCAAGTGTATCATTCCTAAAACTAATTTCATTGGTTAATAATTAATTCACCGCAAGAGCTGAAGTGGAAATCAATTTTTTTCAAAAATCGTTGTTTTTAATATGAGTCGTGATTATGTACATTACATTGACTATTTCTTTTTATTTACTTAGGTGGTTGTCAGGGTAATGTAGTTCAGAATTGAAACGAGGCGAAATTATCATTTTGGGATCGAGCGCCTAAATAGGCGTTCATTTACGTCTACCCTTCTTTGCCCATCGGACATATGTTGTTTTTCGGGAGTTCAATTTTATCCAAGAACCAAAAAAAAATAATCTCTAGAACTTTCTCCTTTAAACAAAGAAGAATATAACTCAACCACTTTGATTGATCTATTAAATTAGTAAATAAGCGGAGAAAACTATCTCCTACCTAGAATCCCTCGCAAGAACGGAGTAAACCAACTCGGCAAAATGGTCAATTACGTAAAAACTTATAGGGTCCACTCGGCAAAATGCAAATAAAACTTCTCCTTGGTAACACGTCATCTTGACAAAATGTGGTTATTGTTTATTTAAGTAATAAACCGAGTTTAAGCTCACCTCTACAGTAATGAAAGAAAATTTGAAACAACATGAATACAATTATTGCATTAATTTATTTGTTTTTTTTAATAAAAATGTGACACGTTCAACAAAATCAAATATGTTTAATATATTAATTAATCAATTTTAGTATTATTTTATTTTCAGAAATTTTAGGTTTCTTTTCATTTTTGGAAATACTCTTCATTTTGATATAGGTATTTATTTGAAAAACTTTAGTAACACTGATGAACTGAATAATATTCGGGTGCTGATTGTAAAAGTTCGAATTAAATTTCTGGTGAAAAGTTACACAGATGATTGCAGTTCTGCCGTTTGGAATTGATAAAGCCCACATTTCTTGAGAAAACATGCTTTCTTCAGATATACATATGTACAAGTACAACTACAATCTTAACTACATAATCGCAGAGTTCTTTTACAACAACATTTTGAGGTTGGATGGACACAAAGTCTTTCACTAAACAATCAGAAACTTCATATGGAGGCAACAACGATAGTCCAAAAAGATGTGGTAACCCTTTTCCAGTGTCAGAATCGAAACGGTAATCCTAACTTAAACCGAGTGCTTGAATTTTTCTGAACCATGAAGGTGTTTGTAAATATTTTGCATTTACAATTTCGAATTACACATCTCCATACCATTACACTAGTTTTTGTGATGTATGGAAAAGAAATTTTGAAATTTTCTAGAAGTAAATCACGATCAGGCTAGCTTTTAATTATTTCCATACTATCAGACTCTTCAAGTAGAATTCTTCAATAGAATTGGTTTAAATGAAAATTTAAAATTATATTTTTAATTAGACTTAATCAGCAGAAAATATGTTTTGCCGAGAAGACCCCTACTTTTCGAGGACATTCTTAGTTAGGGATCTAGTTGGGCTACGTCCCGCAAGAAGTAAAGCTACCATCCCCCGAGGGAATTGCGGGTAGTAGGTGGAAATGAATTACAGATACAGTGTCGCTCTAACTGTGGACAAGTTGTAATTTTTGGGTAAAATTTAGCTCAGCAAGAAATTCCAGTATTTATAAATTATATAAAACAAAGAGTTTCCATAGACAGAAATCCTGCCTGAGCCAGACTGCATTGCGTAAATATTTTGCTGCCCCTTAGCACCCATGGTTGAATCCAGAATAAAAAAGTTTCTAAAATTTGCTGTAAAAACATCAGCACCGTATTAAAAAAATTGTGTTGATAATGGTTGATCGTGGACGAAACATCGAATAAAAAATTGATGACGTCAAGTTGAAGCTTATTTTGAGTGGAAATTATAAAGGTTTATGAGATTTGCACTAGGTTTAATGTTAACGTCAGAAAGAATAAAATTAAAATTCCAAAATGTTCCCTTTTTATAAATAACTTAGTAATAAAAAGTCGCATCGAATGTTTCTGAGTGTCAATTTGTTATTCCTTTAATTGCGCAAGTTTTTCCTCATTTAACCAAATTTATGTTTTTTCCATTTCTAAGATCCCTATCTTGGACACTGTATTTATTCATTGGGGAAACTTTTTTTCTAGAAATTTCAACTTCTATCTCGAAAGTGATCTTTTACTCAAAATTTCGATTTTCTTCTCGAAATTTCGACTTTCGTCTCGAAATTTCGACTTTGTCCTTGAAATCTCAGTTTTTTTAACATTCGTCTTGTTTTGACATTGCCACCATTCAAAAAATTCTACAATTTCTGTTCAAAATTTGGCTCTATGGGGAGTTTCTTATTTTTTTTTTATATTTTATTTTGTCAAGATGTGTTTTATTTTTTACCATTTACCAAAGTCAGCTTTATCTGAAAATTTTTAAATTTGCACTTTCTGGAACGTTCTATTATTTTCTTAAAATTGGGCTTTTTTCGAAATAATTTTTTATAAAAATTTCAACTTCGTTTTTTAAAATTTGACCGCTTTCTAAATTCGTGTTTTCTCGAGTTTTTTTTCTAAATTTTGACTGTTTCCCGAAAATTTTAAAATTTGGTCCCTCCGACAATTTCGACTTATTTTCCAAATACAACCTCAAAATTCGTTTTTTTTTTTGTAATTCAATATTATTTTTCAATTGTTTGCTCCTAATTCGACTTTCTGTAAGAAATTACGCATTTCTTCTAATCGTACTTTTCTTAAAATTTGGAGCTTTTTGCAAATTGGTCTTTTATTTTTCACATTTCCACTTATTTCTGGCGACTTTTTAAAGATGTGTCTTTTACTCAAAATTTCGTTTCATTCCCGAAATTTTTCTTCGTTTCGAAATTTAGATTTCTCTGAAAAATTGTTCTCGAAATTATCCCTTTTTATTTTGAAAATTTCTATTTCAAAATTTCGAGTTTTTTTTATTTTAACTTTATTGCTAAAATAACTTTTTCCAAAATTTCACTTGCCATAGGAACTTTGGTCTCTAATTTCAAAATTCAGTGTTTTCTATTATTGGAAGTTTTTCGTCTTTTACTTCAAATTTCGAGCTTTTTTCCATAATTCGTTTATTTCCCTAAAACAAAGTCGAATTCTTAATTTAAAGAAAAATATTTGCTGAAAATTTCAAATTTTTTCTAGAAATTTCAAGATTTTGTCAAAATTTAAATAAAACTCTAAAAATTACGAGAAATGTCTTCAATTTTAGGTACTTTCTCAAAATTCGGTGTTTTTTATGCTATAAATTTCGACGACTTTCTTTATTTTTTCAACATTATATTATAATATTAATAAAAGAAGCAAGTTTTATTGAGCAAAGTTTTTTTTGAAGTGAAAAGTGCGTTTAGAGATTTCGAATGAAAGATAAATTCATCGCTTCGCCTATTCATCGCGCTAATTTCGTCATCAACATGATCTACTGTTGGCATTAGAACATTAGAATTGTTCAGTTGAAATAAACGGTATCAGGTTGCCATTGTTGAAAAAGGAGAAACCAATAACCCAGGGAATGACACATTAAACTGTTAGAATTATTTCTATAAATTTGTAGAGAGAATATTATAAATAATTTCCATTTCTGACAACGGGCAGTCCGAAACCTTACATTTTATTATTATTTATATCTATCGTTAATTTTTACAATAATTTTTAAGTGTTTTTTCAGTGAGTGTTAAGTCACAAACAACGATTGACAAACTAAGATCTAATGCAATCGCTGTTTGAGACAATCTGTAAAAAATTGCCAATCCTTAACGAAAAATGTAACTGAAAATCTAGACTTGTGGAAAAAGCAACTGGCGAAGAAAATATCACTTAATAATTTGTTCATGTTAAGTTTTTTTTTTTAATTTGCTTTTGTGTATTTTTTAACATGTACTTCATGCATATCAATAAATATTCTGTTATTTGTTAATTTTACATTTGCACATTTTTTAATAAATCTCATTAACTTGACACTATTTTATTCGCTATTATTGGTAATGTTTTTCCGAATATCTACATAAATCTTAACTAATCGATGTCCTTGAAAAAACCAATTTATAGGGGGTTGCACTGTAGTAACCGTTTATTACAAATTTTAAATGTTTTAAATGTTTGGGGACATTTAAAGCATATCATTAAGTTCGAGTTGCTATTTGAGGTTTGTAGGAATTGTAAAAACTTCAACATTTCTATAATTAGTAATTACATAATTAAACTTTAATTTTTAGAAGGCATGAAAACCTTTGTTTTCCATGTTTATTGGGTAATCATAATAATAATGAATTCCAATGAGCATTCAGCCTTAATTTTGGCGCAACAGACTGGTTCTTGGTTATCTTCAAAATTGAAATACAAATCTTTTCCCCTGAAATCAAAAAAGATTAGAAAACACAACAAAGGTATCTCTCTGAAGATGATAGCTTGGCTATCGAAACGCGTTAGAGCAATCTTTGTTGTGTTTTCTAATCTTTCTTGGTTTCAGGGAACATGATTTGTATTTCAATTATTCAGCCTTATACAAATGATTTTTAAATAATTCACTAAAACCACATCCCATTCTCCATACGTTACCAAAACCCTAAGATCTATTTTTAGTAACTGTTGTAAAAATACGCACAAAAATGTTTATCCTTTAATTTATACACTTTCCATTTCGCATAACGACCCACCCAAGGTAATATATGTACATATGAAATAGGCAATAATTTTGATACACTTCATAATTCCGTACAAATAAAGATTCTTATCGCTTACACTACTGCTGCAAAATATTATATTGTATAACACACTAAAATAAACACGTCTTATCCCTGAACAAATTTCTTTAATTTTTAATCGTCTTTATTAAGGATTGCAATTAGCGGAAAAAAAGAAAAAATATTACTTACAAACATGTTCGTCTGCTATCCGATCATTAAAATCGCCAATAATCAGTAATATAAACGGCACATGTCAATCGAAACAATCAAAATCTGTGGGCACCCGAAGGACTGAAATGCACTTGAGCCCCACCTTCGATAAATATTTAAAATTCAACGCACAGGATGGATAAAGAAGCGAAAGAATAACGTACGGCGGTGGTAAAAGTACCGATGACAGAGACCGAATCGCGATTGTTTAAACGAATTCTTAGTGATAGTTCTTCGGCGACTATTAATTCAATGCAGACAACAGACAGTCTCGTTGTAAGGTGAAAGGTAGCCGGATTGGCTAGGAGGGAGCAACAGGGAAGGTATCAGTTGAAGTACATCAGATAGGAAAAATCTGGACGAAGGTTTCCTTTTACTATTATTATTGGAACTTGACTTGCACTCAGATGTAACATTTGCCACCAATTCTGCTTAAGTTTTAAAAATGAAATCTTAAGATGTAAAAATATAATTAGTTATATTTCTAAACACAGATCATTACTCTGAATCGTGTTTCAAGTATTGGGTCATTTTTATAATTTGGTTAAGCTATCGCCTTTAATATTTCTTTTCAAATTCACACATTAGCAATTAACATTGCTTTTTTATGGGGTTGCTTCTGTAGTTTATGATATTTTTTTATGCAAATCCCCTCGCCAAGACTAAATCTAAAATCAGGATCAGGGGGGAGGTTAGGTTAAGATGGCCCGTGGGCCACACCTGCCCGCGACTATATCGAATCCGGCCCGATATGTAGATGCACAAATGTATATATATTTTTTTTAATTTCAGTTCATCTCAAAATCGCACAATTTTAGTTATTGCAACCATTTTGAATTGAAATTAGCTAAATTTGACGTGTTTCTAATTCCAATATCCACATTTAGATTACGATCTTTTATTATTTTTTGTTGGCTTTTTTTTCAAAGTATTAAATAAAATCGAAAATGTCACACTTTCATTAGAAAAATATAACTTTTGTAAAAATGTCAAATGTTTTTCAAAAATTTCTACTTTTTCTGATATTTTTATTAGAGACCAACTAAAGTTTGAGTTTCAATCAATTTCGGCCAAAAAGTTTGATTTCAAGCTCGGTTTCGGCTTGAAATCAAGCAAATTTTAAGCTTAGCCGAAACTTCAGATTCCAAATTTTAAAAAAATTAAATAAATAAAAATAAAAAAATTAGAAAAACTAGCAGTTTTTAAAATAAATTCCTGATTTCACTTTAAATTTTAATTGTAAAGCTGAAATTTAAAAATGAATATATGTATTACTATGAGGGTAAATCAAATATGAACCGGAATTTGTTTCTAAAAATTTATTGTTACAAGATACACATATATATGAAAGTTATTAACTATTTTTCTACATAATCTCCTGATTTTGTTATGCATTTTTTCCAACGGATTGGGAGTTATTTACTGCCATCATCATAAAAAGAAGGGAGGCGTGTTTGCAGCCAATTGCACACAAATGTCTCAACAGCAGCATAATGAAAGAATCGCTCACCTCCTAGAGTACCTAGAGCTTCTTTCAGTGGCCAAAATATATGATAATCGCATAGGGATAAGTCGGGACTATAAGAAGGGTGTCCTGATGCATTTCCTCTAATTTTTGATGTGTCAGATTGGCTGAGTGGGAGCGGACATTGTCGTGAAGCAAAATCACATTTCTGACCGAGAATTTGCGCCTCTTCCGCTGGTCCGCACATTTTACTTCATCCAATAGCTGGCAGCAGTAGGCAGTGTTATCCGTACGACGTTCATGCAGAAAATCGACATCCACAACTTCTTTAAAATACCAAAACACTGTCGCAAGAGCCTTTCCACCTGAAAGGCGAGTTTTGGCCTTGACGGGTGCACCTTTCCCCTTTCTTCTCCACTCCATGCTTGCTTGTTTAGATTCAGGGGTGTAATGGTGGGCCCAAGTCTCATCACACGTAACGATACGTTGCAAACAACCATCACCTTCACGTTGAAAACGTCCAAGATGGCGCTGACAAATCTCCAGACCTTGTTGTTTCTGTTGTTCAGTCAAAAGACGAGGTACCCACCTGGCAGAAATTTGTCTAAACTCCAGCTCATCTGTAATGATAAATTGAGCATTCTCAAAGCTTATCTCTATCTGAGCTGCAATTTCACCAACATTTAAACGACGATCACCTTCCAAAAGGCGTTGAACAGCGTCCGCAGTCACACTGGTCCGAGGATGACGGGCATGGGGTTTATTTTCACCTTAAGGTCGTCCTTCCAAAAATTTGTTGTGCCATTTATACACTTGAGTTTTCTTTAAACAAGTATCCCCAAACTGTGCTTCTAGTATACGAACAATTTCGGCGGGCTTTACACCTTCAACGAGACATGATAGAAATTTCGGTTCATATTTGATTTACACTTGTAATATAATTTTTATGTTTAAACTAAGAACTTACACAGAAAGTCGAAATTAAAAAACTCGAAATCTATAATAAAAATTATTTCAATAGAGTTTAAAATTTAAATATGAAGTTTTAATAAAACCACTAAAATATAAAGTTATACAAAAATAATACTGAATTTGTAAACATAATCTCGAGAGAAGAAAGTTGATATAATTTGATTTTAGTATGGAAATATCAAGAAAACTTTACATAACTTTGAAAACCCAAATTAAGTTTTCTAGAAAAAAGTTTACTTTTCAAGTTTAAAGTTGAAATTTTAGAGAAAAAAGATTAAATATTGTCGGTTTAAGAATTCAGAATTTCACAAGAAACCCAACATTTCACAAAAAACCGTAATTTTTATAATAAAATTTCTTAAAATTTCGAGTTTTTGCTCAAATTTTTGGCATTAATGTAGAAAATTTAATTTTAAACTCGATAATTTATAATATCAGAATTTTAAATTTAAAGTTACACATTCTAAAAAAAAAATTTAGATTAAAACTGAAATTAAAAAAAATTCGAATTAAACCCAAAATTTTGTGAGACCAAGATTACGAAGAAAAACCTTAAAATTTATGTAAAAAAAAATTCCAAAAATGTCTGCTTTAATAACAAAATATTGATTTTATTTAAACTAGAAATTTGATTTTATTCTTAAAATTTCCGTCAAAATCCTAAAATTTCTAAAAAAACTCAAAATTTGGAGAACATTTTTGTTAATAATAACATTTTATCCAAACTTTGATTTCACTTTAAAAATTCAGACAATGTTACTTATTTCAAAATTTTAGACTCGAACGAAATGTTTACTTTATGTTTTTTTCTAAATCTACATTTTCGCGATAGTATTGGAAATTTCAACCAATTCTTTGAATACCTTTTTTCTTTAACAATTTCCTACAATTTAGCTCACATCGTGATACAAAGATTTGGCCTGTTTGCTAAAAAAGTTGCCAACCCCTAATATGGGTTAGTAGGGTGTCCGTTATTTACCAAGTTGACTTTTTTAACTTGGGTATTCTCTAAATTATTACTTTGCAGCCACTTAAATTTTAAAATTAAAGAAAATGTCGCATCTTGTAGAAAAACTTATTGTTACCAAAATTAAAGAGGATTAAATTTCACATCAAATGACTTTCTTAAAAGTTAAAATTGGTTCATCCATTTAGCCAGTATCGATCGTCAAAGTTCGGCAAATATTAACTTGCCCAAAAAATTAGTTATATATCCCTAAATTTATACAATAAATTTTGGGCTCCAATTTAAAAACTTTTCAATATAAAGAAATCATAATAGAAGCAGTATCAATAACATCTAGTGGGTTATTAAATAGAGTAAGCAGAAAAAAATTATTTTCCAAATAGTGCAAAAGTCCCATGTTAATTAAATGGAAAAAGTATCGTCATCTAGGTAGGATTAAACGCCATCGAAAAAAAAAATTTTTAAATTGTTCTTAGAATGCAAAAAAATAATCTAGAGTAGGGATGATCAAAACGCGGACCGCGAACCGCATGCGGCACGTCTAACATTTTTTTGTACGGCCCGCCTAAGCTCTACTGCTTTACATCTTGGAAAAGAAAATGTCGAAGAATTTGACGAAAGAAAAAAAACTTACCATTCGGAAGAAACATATGTTATCAAAAAACACGAAACATTTTGCATACTTGGGAAAAGAAACTTCTTCAGATAGAAGAAAATATGGATAGGAAATTCACAACTTAATAAACCAATTTGAATCGAGATTTAAAATATTTTGATCTGAAGAAGCTGCTAGTAGTTTCGGAATTTTTTCTTAACCATTTAATGTAGGATATAGAAACAATTCCAAATGAATACAAATAGAGTTAATAGATATACAAAACACCAATTTGAGCATCATCAAATTTCACAATCACAAATTCTAGTTCAATTACCTACATGATTTTTAATAAATTTCCGCATGCAATGCAAATCATAAAATATTTTGGAGATGAGCGTAAGCAGGATTTTCTTCAAGGGGGGGCAACAATCATTCTGAAAAATTCACGCGCAAAAAAGAAAACCTTCTGGCTAAGTAATATGTATTTTCACTTAAAAACTACAAAACTGGGGAGATCGCATTTTAACATTAAAGACAAAATTTCGAAAAAGGCCCAATCTTAAGAAAAAATCTTTCGGAGAACTTTAACAAATGTTGAAATATCGAAAAAGTGAAAATGCAAAAAAAACAAAATTTGAAAAAGTCAATTTTTGTGAAAAAAGTGTTAGTTTTCAGAACAAGTCGAATTCAGATAAAAAAATTGGAACTTTTAAAAATAATTCTCCCAAAATTCTTATTGTCACATTCTTGAAATTTTTCAAGAAATCCTTTTCTCAAAATTTCCTAAAAATATTCTTCTTAGATTTTTGGATTTGTATCAAAATTCGATCCAATTTTAAAAAAATAAACGAATTTTGTGAAAAAGTCAAAATCTTCAAAAGAAATTCAATTTTAAATGAAAATGTCCAGAATTGAAAGATATCGAATTTTGAGATAAAAGTCAAAATTTGGAGAATAAGATGAATTTCGGACAAATTGAAATTACCGTGAACTAAATTTAAAAAGAAAATCATAAAAAACAAAGACTCCGAGAAAAATTCAGTGAAGATATTGAATTTGAAAGAAATCTTTTTCTCGAACTCCACATAATATTTTTCTCAGCATTCTTATTAACATTTCGATCCAATTTATAGAGAAAAACGAACATTTTTAGAACCATAAAACCAATTGAGCTAAAAGTCGTAATTTGTTGAAAAAAAACAAATATTCTGAAAAATGACAAAATTTTGAAATGAATAAACCATTTTTAAAAAAGTCCAAAAAGTAGGATTTTGAAAATAAAATCGAAATTTCGAACAGAAAAATTTTGAGAAATATTAACAATTAGATATTGAGATGAAAATCAAGATTTCCTGAAAACGGCAAACTTTAGGAAACCAGATAAAACTTCGGAAAAAATCTGAATCTATAAGATCGAAATTTTCAGAAAAATATCGGAATTTGGATAAAAAGCGAAATTTTGAGAAAACTTTAAAATAGACAAAAAACTTGCCAAAGAAAGTCAAATTTAAAAAATTAATAATAATAATTAAAAAAATATTCGAAACCCCGAGAAAAAGACGATATTAAGAGAGAACTTTTGCGAAAAAGATCCAAATTTTGAGAAAAGGCGTTCAATTTTAGTGAAATTTCAAAATTTCCCTGAAAGAATCAGATTTTATTGAAATTCAGACAAAGAGCAGATTTCAAGAAAAAAATCGAATACTTATTTTCTCTTGACTTCTCGAGACAGAAGAAGACAGGCGCCCTACCTTGCCTGAATGGGCATCAGAAAATGTCAAATAAGGTGATATACATCGAAATTTTGACAAAGTTAAAACTTCTAGAAATTTGGATTAAAAAAGGGTTGAAATATATAAAGAAATGTTCTTCGTAATTTTTGTCCTTTTACAAAAATTTTAAATTTTCAAAAAATACACATTTTTATATGACGATCGACCAAATTTTCTGAATTAAAAAAAGTCGAAATTTTCAGAAAAAGTTGAATTTCGAGAAATGGCGAAATTCCAGAAAAAAAACGACAAATTTTTAAATTCGAAATTTTGACAGTCATGTTTGATAAAAGAAGTCAAATTTTATAAATAAATGCGACATTTCAAAAGAAAAAGACAAATGTTTAAGAAAATATACGAAATTTGAGACAAAGGTAGAAATTTTGAAAAAATGTTCTAAGGAAAGAATACATTCCGAAGAACTGGAAAGTCCCACAATTGAATAGATATAAATTTTCGGTTTGCTGCATAAACCAGAGGGAGACAAGCGCCCCTCCCTGCCCTATTCTTGTTGTAAAATTCTCATTTACTGTCTGCGGGATCTTCGGGGTGAAATGTACCCCTATCTATAAATTATAAAAAAATTCAAATCATAACTACAGCTTGGACCTAACCAAATAAAATTTTGGCATTTTATTCAGAAAAATACGATACAGACATTCAGGTGGTTGAAGTTTATTCTTGAATGGAAATTCAAACAGGTTTTACTTTGACATTTCAATTTTCTATATTTTTTTGAATGCCAAAATCTTATTTGGTTAGGTCCAGGCTGTAGTTATGATTTAAATTTTTTTAATTTATAAATTTGGGTACATTTCACCCTGCGGATACCGTCCTTAGTTGATGAGCTTGTACGAATTGAATTCCCATGTTTTTGTGAACAAAATGCCAAAGTTTTATTTGGTTATGTCAAGGCGTTTGTTATATATGAATTTTTATATAATTTATAGATATTTACTTTAATTGAATGGTCGCTCAATGCTGTTAGTATTTTGGCCGCTACGACGAATTTATTTCTGGCTGCATATTCGTTGCAGTTAACTTATATCGCGATTCCCGCACCCCCATAGACGTTCGGGTAACTCCGTAAAAATGGCTGCTGGGTATTTAGCCGATGTTTTCACACCGGTTAATAATTTCCCTTTTTTTATTTCGATTATGTATTTTAATTAGGTAATTTTTATAGTACTTTTGTTATTTTTGTTTTATTAATAGAAATTTAATAATTAGTGTTAATCATCTAATATAGCATTCATATTGTAACGAAATATAATTATAAAGTCTAGTTAAGAAAATTTTCTCGAAAAATCTGATAAAGGAAAGCGGCCGCGATAATGAAGCAAACGGCAGATAAGCGTTCCAGAAAGTTCGGTGAACGATAAGCCTTACCTGATGAAAACTTCTAGAACCCGAACCAGAGATCTATATAAAGGGGGTCCGGTTGTCTTTCTCTCAATCAGTCAGTTAGTCAGTGTAGTTAGTTAGTAAGTTAGTGGTTAGAAGTCAATGTATAAGTGAGTTAATTATTCAATTGTAGTGTTCCGAGTTTAGTTTGGAAATAAATTGGGTACAATTCAACAAGTATTAATAATCATTCGAACCGATAACGCGCAAAAATATTTTTCTCCCAAACGGCCCGCGCAAAATTTCCAGCCCATTAGTTGGCCCGCTGTAAAAAAAGGTTGCTCATCCCTGATCTAGAGGATACCCAGGTTAAAAAAGCCAACTTGGTAAATAACGGACACCCTAATGGGGTATCGCAAACGTATATCATTTGACCTGGAAGGGTTAAAGCCCCCCCCCCCTCCTTCAATTTGTTCTATTTTTTGGTTAAAATTCCGAGTTTTACTAGGGATTGTCACCGTATTTTCGAAATTACTACTTTCTTCCCAAAGATAGTTTTTTGCGATTTTTATTTTAAAGTCAAACGCTTCTTCTATAAATTTAAGATTTTTGATATAATTTCGACTTGAATATTAAAAGTGTGACAAATCTGAAAGAAATTTAAAAAAAATGTATTCTTAAACTGAGTCTGGTTGAAAATAGCAGAGCAATAAAACTTGGTTGCTTTGTTGTTTGCTTTAGGCTAATTTTGTTTTGACTTTTTTAAATCCTAAGTTTTATGCTTTCAATTTATTTTATTTTTTTATTTTTTAATAGAGACCAATCGAAGGCAGACCTTTAGCTAAAACCAAAATAAAAGCCGAATTTCAGCTCTGCTCTGGTTTTGACCAAAACCGAAACTGAAACGGAAACATATAAATTGCATTTGACATACGTGCAGTATGTCAAAAGCTCAGCATTTATAAAAAAAACAGCATAAATTTCGAATTTTCTTTGACATATTTAATTGATAAAAATACAAATCTTAAAATTCAAAGAATATATTTTTTAATATTCGTTTCATCTGTAGTTAAAATATTTAACATTTCTTTTACATAATTTAATGTAAAGGTCAAAATAGAAATATTATTAAAATTTTAAGTTTAAGACAGCAGTTGTTAAACATTTTATTTATAAATTTTTACTTTTTTTATTTTTATTGACCTTGTGTTTCTAACAAAATAAGAACTTTTTCTTTCAAAATACTAAGGCCATCTAGGTTTTAAGATTAAAGTCGAAATTTCAAGAGTAAAAATTCAAAATTTCCAAAAAATAAATTTATTGAGAGAATGTTTTTCAGCATTTTAAGTTTAACTTGGAAAAATGCGAATCTTTGACTCTGAATTCAAAATTGCGTGTTTTTCTACAGTTTTAAGCTTTAAGCTAAATATCCGGTTGAAATGTCGGAACTTCGACAAAAATTTGAATATTTGTGTTTAAAATCGAAACTTCAAGACCAACAAGGGCAAATATTTGAAATTTCGACTTTTATTCGCAACATTTTTAATGTAACGTCGAATTTTTGAAACCAGGGAGAGGAAATTTTGAGGAAGTTAAAAATGTTGGAACTAAAATGGAGATATTCAAAAATATTTAAGAAAGAGATGAAATTTTGAAGTGAGTTAGAATATCTTAATTTACGACTTTTCTCTCAATTTTTTTATGAATGTAGAATTTGCCTTTAAATTGCCATATCTTGAAATTTCGACTATTTTCTATTTTGTCTTCGAATCTAAGGGTAGAGATTTCGACATTAAATTCAAAATTTTGAGTTCCCCAATTCAAAATGTCAATAAGGTCCTATAATAGGAAACTCGGAAAAAATAAAATCCTAAAATCAAATTTTCCAATGTTTTTTTTTTCTACGATTTTAAATGTAACGTCGATATTTTTACACCAAATAAAAAAATTGAAAACATCTTGACAGTTAATTTAAAGGTATTGACATTTTTTCTCTGAATTTCCTATTTTTTCTGAATTTGGATTTTAACTCAAAATTTCAATTCTAATCTCAGAATTATGATCTTTCCTATTTTTTTGGTAAAATGTGTAAAAATGTCGGGACTAAATTCAAGATTTGGTACTTCTTTTAAAATCCATCAATTGTGGGAAAAGTCGAAAATTTGAGATTCTAAATACAAAATTCAGATGAATATCCAAAATTTTGAGTTTGATATTCAAATTTCGGTTTTCAGGAGGAAATGTAAAAAAAGAATATAAAAAAACGAGCGTAAATTTCAAAGCAAATGTAAAGCATTAGAAATGTTACCTTGTTTCTTTTAACCTTTTTATTATTTTTTTCTGGGTTTAAATTTTATCTAAACATTTCAATATCTGTACAACTATTTTCTAATTCTCTTCCAAAAATTTTTAAAAAACTATTTTCTACTAAGGAAATCTAAAATTTAGAAATATATATTTAGAAATAATCGTTTAACACCATTTGTGTTATTTAGAAAGAAGCAATTTGACGGCTTTGAAAAAAGAATCACCTTGTATACGTTATGATACATAAAATATTTAAATATGTATATTGTAACGAAATGTAATTGTAGAATTTAGAATCTAAGAAAATTTTCTAGAAAGATCTGATAAGGGAAAGCGGCCGCGATAATGAAGAAAACGGCAGATAAGCGTTCTAGAAATTTTGGCAAACGATAAGCCTTATCTGCCGTTTTCTCTATTATCGCGGCCGCTTTCCCTTATCAGATCTTTCTAGAAAATTTTCTTAGATTCTAAATTCTATAATTACATTTCGTTACAATATGTATAACTTGTGTATATGTAGATATTTCATTTTTTAAATTGACTGAAATGTTCCTGAAAAACAATAATTTGCTATAAATATTAGGATTATATGGGATAGAAAATGAAATATCCACTTAAGATAGACACTGGTATCCACTTCGAGGTAGCATGTTGCATTTCTGTTATGAATTAATTCTATGCTTGAACTTTTGACATATATTTTGACGACTCTGTAAATTTCTTAACCTCAAATGTCAATTAGTATCTATGTGTTCACTTATATTCTGTGTTGAGCAGATTGTTTGCTTCTTGAAAATGTAATGGCGTCGAATTTTTAGAGTACGTTTGCAAACGTTTCGAAATTTCCGATCTATAATCTTTTAGTGTTAATCACAAAGCATGTGTTAACTTTTTGTTAGAACAAGGTAAGTGGTTTCATAATATTACATGAAAAAGTTAAAGCTCCGTGCAAAACGCAGACAATTAATTAAACATTTCTAACCTAAAACTTTTCCGCCGAAATGCAAAGCCGACTTTTGTTTTTCTCGTTTTAGAGTGATAAAATGTCAATACCCCCGTATTTATTGGGGCCTAATCCATGGCTTATGGCCCAGCAGCAGCTCGCGGCGGCTCATGCTCAAGCACAAGCCGCAGCTGCTCAGGCCCATGCTCACGCTTTGCAACAACAAATACCGCCTCCACATCCGAAGTCGGATGTTATGACCGAAGATAAGTTACAAGAAAAGGCACAGAAATGGCATCAGCTACAGTCGAAGAGATTCGCAGACAAAAGGAAACTTGGATTTGTAGAAGCTCAAAAGGAGGACATGCCACCTGAACATATTAGAAAGATAATCCGAGACCATGGTGACATGAGTAGCCGAAAATATAGACATGATAAAAGGGTGTACTTAGGGTAAGCAATGGTTAATAGCACACAAAAGCCATTAAATAAAATTTTGCTGCTTGCATAGAAGTAAATTTAAAAATTTAGAAAGTAACATAACGTTTTTGTATTTGTCGTATATATAGAAAATAGTGATGCCGTTAAATATTAGAGATTATTGTATATTTCATTTCTTATGCTTAATTAACTTGCAAAGTGTTATATTTAATTAAAAATTGAAAAACAAATTACAATGTTATTTACAGAAGAATGCTGAAACATTGCATAAATAATATGGATGTGTATTAGTGATGTATTCGTGAATACTCACACATTTTTTAATATTCGCATTTGCAAAAAAATTATGCAAATGTATTTGGCAATAAAACTCGAAATTATTTATGAAATAACAATGCAACTGCTAAGGCGGGGTTTCCTAACCTGGGACCCATGGATCCTTATCCAGTTCAACCTATTAAAAAGTAGTTAAAAAATAAATATTCAGTCGAGAAATTTTTGCTTGTTTTTTGAAATTTCGACTTATTTGGCATATTTTAATGAATTTTCACTCATTTACATTAAATTATCTATAAAACTATACTTTGGAATACTTTTAATACACCATTAAATAATGTAGTTGCTGTTATCTATGAAAAATTTACATTTAAACTAGATTCCCAGTTTGAGTTAAAAAATTTAAAGTTGGTGAATGTAGACAAACAACAATAGTTTTATCAAACAATTACCACTTTGATAAAATTGGTTTAAGTGTCCTTCTGTTATGAAGCCCTCAAATTATATCTCAATTTGTTTTTAACTACACAAAAACTTAGTTTTTCCCTACAAATTCATTTATGTTTATTTACTATCAGTTAATAGCATGTTAAAATTTTAATTCTTTATCTATGCATTACCCTAATAAACACTAATAATGAGAATAATAATAATTTAAATTTGCATTCATTCAGACTTATATTTTATATGCTTTTATTTGTTACTAATTAAATTTATCTTTTAGTGCTTTAAAATATATGCCTCATGCAGTAATGAAGCTTTTGGAAAATATGCCAATGCCCTGGGAACAGATTCGAGATGTGAAAGTCTTGTATCATATAACAGGAGCTATAACTTTCGTTAATGAAATTCCTTGGGTTATCGAGCCAGTTTATATTGCACAATGGGGGTAAGCTAGTAAACCAATCTTGATATTTTTCATATTCTAATATGATACTACCTACAGCACCATGTGGATCATGATGAGAAGGGAAAAAAGAGATCGTAGACATTTTAAAAGAATGAGGTTTCCACCCTTTGATGACGAAGAACCTCCTCTGGATTATGCTGACAACGTCCTTGATGTTGAGCCATTAGAGGCCATTCAGATTGAATTAGATGCAGAGGAAGATGCTGCGGTGGCCAAATGGTTTTATGACCATAAGCCGCTAGTAGGTACCAAATATGTCAATGGCCCAACCTACAGAAAATGGAATCTGACCCTACCTATGATGGCAACTTTATACAGATTGGCTAATCAGCTTTTAACTGATTTAGTTGATTATAATTACTTCTACTTGTTTGATACGAAGAGTTTCTTCACTGCTAAAGCTTTAAACATGGCTATACCTGGTGGTCCGAAATTTGAACCACTTATAAAAGATATGAATCCAGCGTAAGTCTTTTCTGTTCACCATTTGATGTATCTACTTACTAATAAATTTCTAGGGATGAAGATTGGAATGAATTCAATGATATTAATAAAATTATAATCAGGCAGCCCATACGAACTGAATATAGAATCGCGTTTCCTTATTTATATAATAATATGCCTCATTATGTTCATCTTTCATGGTAAGTTATCATTATCTAATTGCATAATAAAATAAGTTAAAAACCACTTCAGTTTTTTATTTTGCTTTGAAGCTCTTTGCAAAATAAACTAGCGATGTGGAATAAAATTTTGGGTCATAATATTCATCTCATCATTGAGATTTAGATGAGATTGCTGGTTGGCTCGGACATTTCTACTAATTACCATGAAATAAACGAATAAATTTGATAGCTAATAATTTTCAAATGTTTAGGTACCACACTCCAAATGTAGTGTACATTAAGACAGAAGATCCTGATTTACCAGCATTCTATTTTGATCCTTTAATAAATCCAATATCGCATCGCCATGCTGTGAAGAGCTTAGAACCATTACCAGATGATGATGAAGAGTACATTTTGCCAGAAATTGTGCAGCCTTTCCTTCAAGAGACTCCATTGTATACTGATAATACTGCCAATGGTATTGCTTTGCTGTGGGCACCACGACCATTTAATATGAGATCAGGTAAGAAAATCTATTAACTTTGCAGATTGCTTACAAATTTAGACCCGATCTAAGTTTTGTTTTTATCCAAAAAACCTTTGGGCGCGAGTCAGGCCCAAAAGAGACTTAAATTTATGAAATGAGTTCGAGATGTAAAATGATTTTAAAGTAGACATTTTAGAATGAGGTGTAACTTTTAAGTTTGTCAGAAAAAAGTGGAAAGTCAAAATCTCAAAAAAAAGTCAAAACTCTAGGATTATCATGAAAAACTGCCTAAAAATTTATACGAAAAGGTCTAAATTTCGAGTTTTGAGTCGAAAACTTACAGAAAAAACTTATAAATTGCAGGGTCAAGTTCAAAATTTTAAGAAAGCCAACATTGGCAAAAATCTAATTTATGTAATAAAAAAATGTTGAACTTCCGAATGTATTCTCAAATTTATGCCTTCCACCTCAAAGTTTTAAAAATTAGCTAAACTAATTTGAGAAAAAGGATTTAATATTTCTAGAAAAACTTAAATTTTAAGTTTGAAATCAAAATTTTAAAAAAATTTCAATTTCGGAATTGTCAAAAATTCAAAATTTTTAAGAACGAATTTAAAAAAATGTTCCCAAAATTTGAATATATTCTAGACATTTTGGCAAAGCAGTTGAATATTAGATTTTAAAATCAAAATTTCTTATTTATAATGAAACGTCTGCAAATTATGCTTACATAAGTTTTTAAAATTTCGTGAAAAAGGTCTAAATTTATATAAGTTAAGAAAATCTCTACTTTTCAGTCAATTACTAAAAAGCAGTCTGAATTCATTTAAATATTCACTTATTTCTAGACTTGTTTAATTTTCTAGTCAAGTTGAAGGTTAAAAGTATCAAAACTTCCAATTTAGATTTGAGTTTTCCATTTTTTAATTTTCAATTTTAACTTATAAATCTTGGAAAAATTGCATTATTAAATTTGAATTGTTAAGAAAAGAAAATTGTAATAACTAGAAAAATTCTAAATTTCAGTTTGGGGTCAAAATTTTAGAAAAAAGCAATAAAAGTGCAAATTTAAATTAGAAATTTTAGGAAAATATGGACATTTTGCAAAATCCAGAGTTCAAACTTGAAATTTATTTTTTAATGGCAGAACGTCTAGATTTCAAGGGAAAAGGATAGATTGTAATTATCAAGGAAAATTGCTCGGCAATGAATTCCGAAGTTTGGCAGTTCTATAGAAAAAACAATAAAATTTCTAATTTGTTTATCTAAAATTTGAACAAAGGCATGATGGGGTTGCCCTATGTGAGTGGATTGAACTTACAAAATTTGATTTTTTTTAGAAACTACTTAGATCTGCTAAATTTAGATCTTTACCCACAATACTGAATGGTTTTCCTCGAAATATTGAATTTAAATTAGAAATTTCGATCTTTTTCTGGAAATCATATTGAAGCTCAATTTTATTCATTTTAAACTTTTGTATTTGAGAATATTTTTGCTCTGTTTTCAATCTCTGATCAAAAAGTCGAATACTCGAAAAGCCGCAATTTTTTTAAAAATAAAATTCGATTGTTGCTTGAAATTTCACTTAGAACTTGAATCAAATTTTTTAACTCGAAAATTCAATTTATAAATTTTAAAATCAAAGCCAAATATAACTTTATCTCAACGTTTTCAGTTGAACCTCGAAATCTTGGCTAGTAACTTTATTCTAGTTTTAAAGTTAAAATGTTTAAAATGTTCCAGATTAACGTCAATAATTCAATGATAAATGTGAAATTTAAGAATTTCCTTTATGTAAATTAAGTTTTTCAAATTATTTTTAAAATTCTAAGTTTAAACCCAAAATTCTCATTTTTTTTCTAACATTTCGGCACAAAGCTTCAAATTTAGTTTTTTTTAGAAATGTTGACTTTGTTTCTTAAAATTCTCAAGGTATCGGCTGTTTTCTTAAAATATCGAATTTAAATTAGAAATGTTCTACCTTTTTGTCTAAATTTCGTGTTGAATCTCAATTTTATTATTTTTAAAATTTCTGTTTTCGAGAATGTTTTTGTTAAATTTAAATTTTTTCTTAAAATTTCTATTTTTTTCTGAAACTTTGCACTGTAAACTTTAAATTATGTTTAAAATTTCAACCTTAAAACGGGAATTTTAATTTGAATTTTGATTTTGTTCTAAATTTGAATTTTGATTAAAATTACATCTTTAGTCCCAAACTTTTAAGTTTAAACTTACTATTTTTAATTTTTTTTACAACATTTTAACTTTTGAAGCGAAATTTCGATTTAAACAAAAAATTGCTTCTTTAATCTCAACTAATCTTGACATGAATTTGCAGACAATATAGAATACCCGTGAAGTAATTTAAGTAGTTTTTTATTGTGTAATGTTAAAAAAATAGATTTTTCCAAATGCATTATAATTATTCACTTAATGCACTTTGATCCTATATTTTATTTTTGCTCCTTTCCTGATCAGATTTTCTATTTATAAAAGGTAAGGCCTATATCTACTTTTATTTGAACCCTAAAAAAATGTCTAAAAATGTTTAACTAAACAAGGATATGCACGCCAGATTTGAAAGTGTAAAGCAATTTTACATAAGTTTCCGTTTTGGCTAAAAATCTAATTTCCATCATTCTCTAATATGATGAGACGCGCAGGGGTCCTGAAGTTAGCAACCATGTATGCTAACAACCATTGGTTAATCTGATGTAGATCAGAACGCCTTTGGTTGGAGACCGCGCTTCTGAACGATAAATCTGCATCTAAACAAATAACTTCAGTTAGCGCAAATAAAACACGAGTTACATTACAGGACGATGCCGAAGGGCCATCGATGTGCCTTTGGTGAAATCTTGGTATATGGAGCATTGCCCTCCGGGTCAGCCAGTGAAAGTCCGAGTCAGCTACCAGAAGCTGCTGAAGTATTACGTGTTAAATGCACTTAAGCATCGTCCGCCTAAACCTCAAAAGAAACGCTATCTGTTCCGGTCGTTTAAATCCACGAAATTTTTCCAAACGACAACATTGGACTGGGTCGAAGCTGGCTTGCAAGTCTGCAAACAAGGATACAACATGCTTAATCTTCTAATTCACAGGAAAAACCTAAATTATCTTCATTTAGACTACAACTTTAACTTGAAGCCCGTGAAAACTTTAACTACAAAGGAAAGAAAGAAGTCAAGATTTGGCAATGGTAAAATTAAGAGAAAATGTGTGGGTAAATGCTTCAATTCGTATAATTCCAGCTTTCCATTTATGCAGAGAAATCCTTCGTTTAACCAAACTGATTATTGATTCACACGTTCAATACAGATTAAACAATGTTGATGCTTTCCAATTGGCGGATGGTTTGCAATATATTTTTGCTCACGTTGGTCAGCTTACAGGCATGTATCGATACAAGTATAAACTTATGAGGCAAATAAGAATGTGCAAAGATTTGAAGCACCTGATTTATTACAGATTCAATACGGTAAGTTCATTTTAAAGTTCAGACAAACCAACACAGGAACTGAGGGAATAGGAGGAGGTGATACATTAATCTACAGCTGCATATCACGGTGTAGTGTTAATGTCTCGCAGCTCCGTGTTAGTTTGTTGAACCTTCATTCCATATGGAAAGTTCCTTTGGTTTAGTATTCGACTCCAAAAACTATTAAACACAATTTATTTTAGGGGCCAGTTGGAAAGGGTCCCGGCTGTGGTTTCTGGGCTCCAGGTTGGAGGGTTTGGTTGTTCTTTATGAGGGGAATTACTCCTTTGTTGGAGCGATGGTTGGGGAATCTTTTGTCCCGACAATTCGAAGGTCGTCATTCTAAAGGGGTGGCGAAAACTGTTACTAAGCAGAGGGTTGAGTCGCACTTTGATCTTGAATTGCGTGCATCTGTAATGCACGATATCGTCGATATGATGCCTGAAGGAATAAAACAGAATAAAGCTAGAACAATTTTGCAACATTTGTCTGAAGCATGGCGCTGTTGGAAGGCTAATATTCCATGGAAGGTAAGTCTTCCTGCAGATCAATATATTTTGTAATTTTTTTTCTTTTTTTTTTTCAAAACTATGCATTTTTATCGGAAAAGAGAATGAAAATGAGTCAGTGCATTAACTATAAACTAGAATAAGTAGCAACTCTGGGTTTTCCTTTTAATCTTTTTCATTTTTTATTTCTGTAATTATTTTAATTGGTTATTATTCAGGGTGGGATAAAAAAAAAATAGACCTAAAAAACCAATTAGTAATTTTTAAGAGATATGTGATACAAGAGTTTAAGGTTCATTATTATATTCACTTTGGTCATTCATTTAATCTTTACTTAAATGAATAGTTACTTTTTAGTTCCTTTTTCTTATCTGTTGCTTTTAACTCCATAGTAAGTAAACTTTTATTAAATAACTGTTTTTTCCTGAAATTTCGAGAAATGTATTGAATATTTACTTGGGTTCAATTAACTTAATTTTTTAAATAAATCACAATTGTTGTAATTTAAAGGTGACATTTTTATATTTTTGCTAAATTTTGTCTTGAAAAACGATATTACGAATTTCAAAATTCGCCATGAAGATTTTGTATTTTCATTTTGTTTTCTGAGGATCATCAAATAAAGCAATTAACGGTAGTATTAATAATAATGTCATGGTAAAAACTCATTTTTGCATTTAATTTAATTTACGGTATTTTATGAAAAACCCATTATTTGTGTAAAATGATGAGACGCGCAGGGGTCCTGAATTTGGTTTACCTGTTGGCCATCAGCGAACAGTACATTGGTGTAGACTGATGTGCTGTTTGTTGGAGAACGCGCTTCTGACTATCTGTTGTTATTTTAAATGTATGCATAAGTATATGTTGTGGCTAATGCTGTATAATTAGGTTCCAGGGTTGCCTATTCCCATTGAAAACATGATTTTAAGATACGTAAAAATGAAGGCTGACTGGTGGACAAATACGGCTCATTACAATAGAGAAAGAATTCGCAGAGGTGCTACAGTTGATAAAACTGTATGTAAAAAGAATCTTGGTAGACTTACTAGGTTATACTTAAAAGCTGAACAGGAAAGACAACACAATTATTTAAAGGTAAAATTAATTTAAATTATATGCTTCTTTTAAGTAAGAATAATTCGTTTGTTTAGGATGGTCCTTATATATCACCTGAAGAGGCTGTTGCCATTTATACAACAACAGTACATTGGCTGGAATCACGACGATTTGCTCCTATCCCGTTCCCTCCATTATCATATAAACATGACACAAAACTCTTGATTTTGGCTCTAGAAAGATTAAAAGAAGCTTATAGCGTGAAGTCACGCCTTAATCAAAGTCAACGTGAAGAACTTGGGCTGATAGAACAAGCCTACGACAACCCCCATGAAGCTTTATCGAGAATAAAACGTCATCTACTCACACAAAGGGCCTTTAAAGAGGTTTGTTTTTAGTATACACGTTGGACCCAATTTCATTTCCACTACAGGGAACTCTGAAATCATTAGAGATACAAGGAACCTTCAATTGCCAAAGTAGTGCAGAATTTAATGCCTAACAATATTACGCTGAGAAAACAATTGAATTCCAATTGTCTTGATTTTATTTAAAAAAACTAAAATCGCCATTTTTAATAATTAGCTGTAACTTGTTTATTTGAAGTCCGATTGAAAAAAATCAAAAACTGTAATTGGTTGTTTTTTTAGGAACTATTCATTGGCGTATGGTAACTGTTTCTGAGAAAATTATACAAACTTTGTTATTTGTTATGGAAGCTATATTGAATTTTTTCATTTTTGAATTCACCATATTTTTTTCAGATTAATTTGATGTATGTCATGGCATACTTCAAATGTGGCAAGTGAGTTAAATAAGGTAGTTTATTATTTAAATAAAAATAAATCATAGTAGGTAGTGCAATCGCTATAGCTCTTAATAATAAAAAATACAGTCCCTAAAAAAGCAATAGTTATGATAAAAAACCAAAAATATTGTAACAAACTGTATGATATTAAAATATTTATTAATACTTGTAATGTGCATAATTCTCTTTAAATGACGTAATTCTCAAAACATTCTAAGAATTTTATTAGGAGCGACTTTCCCATGACTCATACTCAAGTGTGCGTTCTAGACTTCTCTAGAAATTAAATATTCTAAGACGGATAATGTGCATAAATATGAGAGTTATTTCTAGTGTTAGTTTGTTAGATATTTTACGTTACACGAGTAAGTATTCAAGATTAAAAGCATTTTTGTAAAAATTGCCAACAAAATGTTTAGAACATCTACACGTTTTCATAGAATTACGCCATTTAAAGGAGCGTATGCATGTTACGATTACACTAATAACTGTTTCAATGTTGCACAGTTTGTTACAATATTTTTGGTTTTTCAATAATTACTGTTACATAATTAGATACTGTATTTTTATTATTAAAAGTTATGGCACTTGCATCGCCTACTATACATTTTTTGTTTAATAATAATAAATTACTTCATTTAATCTTCTTGGTCACATTTGAAGTATGCTATGTCATAAATTAAATTAATCAGAAAAGTATGCTGAATTCGGAAATAGTAAAATTCAATATGGCGTCCATAAGAAATAACGAAGTTAATATAATTTTCTTGGAGTAAATAAGAAAAAAATAACGTACATCAATGAAAAGACCTTAAAAGACAGCTAATAACAGTTTTTGAATTTTTTCAATCGAACTATAAATAAACAAGTTACAGCAGATTTTTAAAAATGACGATTTTCGCTTTTTTCTAAAGAAATTCAAGAGTTGGAATTCAAATGTTTTCTCAACAGAATATTATTAGCAATAAATTCTACACCACTTTGCCTATTTAAGATTCCTTGTATATCGTAATAGTTTACGAGATCCCTGTAGTGGAAATCAAATTTGGTTCAACCTGTAGATAGTGACATCTGAACTGTGCGATTTTCTTTAGGTTGGTATCGAATTCATGGATTTATATAGTCATTTAATACCGGTTTATGACGTCGAACCCTTAGAGAAAATTACAGATGCTTACCTGGATCAGTATCTTTGGTATGAAGCAGATAAAAGACGACTCTTTCCTCCTTGGATCAAACCAGCTGATACTGAACCTCCCCCATTATTGGTCTACAAATGGTGCCAAGGTAAGACTGTAATCCATTTTTGTTTCAAAATTTCCTATTGAAATTCCCATTTTAAATTTGTAACTTTTATTTCCCTATAAAATGTTGTCTTTACAATTCAAACTTTGTATGAAATTATTTATTGAATAGTGTTTAAACCCTCAAAAAAATGTGCCTCAGAAAATTTATAATTTTCTTATTTTTCCCCTAAAATATTAATGGTGAACCGAAAATTTCAACTTTGCAGCAATATTTTTTTTAAGGATTTGTTTCGTTTATGATTTTGACCTAACTAACTAGTTTAAACTAAACTAAAAAATTTTGCAAATTTTATGAAATTTTTACTTACTGCATTGATTGAAAATTCAAAATTTCAACTTTCCCTAGTAATTTTTTTTTCAAAATTTCGAATTGAATTTCGAAATTTTGAAAAAAATTGATATAATCTCGAAATTTTACGTGTACACTTTAAAACGCAAATTTTTTTCTTAAAATTTCTAAAAAACATACTTTTTCAATATAAGTTACGTTTTTTTGAAATTTCGAATTTTTTCTCAAAGTTCACTTTTTCCACCGTTAATTTGTTGTCTTAAAATTTTTGACTTTTACCTCTTAAATTTCAATTGATATTTTGATTTGTTTTTGGAAATTTCAACCTTATCAAAATTTGAGCTAGTATTTTCTTGAAACTTGGAATTTTTATATTAATGAAAGAGTTAATCTCAAAACATGTTTTTTATGTAAATTACGTTTTTTTAAGTTCTTTCACACTTTTTCCAGAAGTCTTATCTATTTCTTTATAATTTAAAGCTGTCAATTTCTTTACCACAATTTTCAATTTTTACTTTGCTCTAAAATTAAAATTGTCATCCGAAACTTTAAATAGTGAAACATTTTATGTTGTAAATTCGGATTGCATTTAAAATTAGTACTTTATTTGCTAAGAATAATTGCCTTGGATACAAATTCAAAATTTCGACTTTTTTCTAGAAATCAATGTAGAGCTTTTTGTCAAATTAAGTTTATTTCATATAATTGCAGAGATTTTTTTGCAAAAGTCCCCATTTAAATTTGAAATTGTTTTTTTTTCCTCAATTTTTCCCTCAGAATTTCAATGCTTATTCCTTTATTTAATTCCTATTTCATTATCTTGTTTATTTTTGTAAAATTTGGAATATTTTTGAAAGTTTGACCGTTTATTAAAATGTTGACGTTGAACGTCTTCTTAATTTTTTCCTCCAAAATTTCACTTTTTAAATTCAAATTGTAATTTTTTTTCGATTTTCATTTTCGAAATTTCATATTTGACCTCTCAGGTGTATTTTGTTACCTCTGAAACAAAATTCCAATTTTCAATTTTCATTTTTTGCCTAAAATTTTACTTTTAAACCCAAAATTTTTATTTTACTTGAAATTTAATTTTGTCCCCAACTTTAAATTCGAATTTGGATTTTTAATAATAATTTTGATTTTTCTTTTGAAATTTCAACTTTTAATCTCGAATTGTTCACTTTTTCTTGAAATTTCGACGTTTTTACTTTATATAACTTATGAATTGTTTTCAGAAATTTCAAATTTTTTCTTGAAATTCACTCTTTTAATTTTTACCATTATTCCCAAAATTTACCCTTTAATCTAAAAACTAAGGTTGTTTGGTCGATATTTTGATCTTATCTATAAGTGGCCTGTGACCTTTTTTATATTTCAATTCAAATATTCAGCAGATACAATTCTTTTTAATAATTCTAAACATGTTTCTCACTTTACATTTCTACTCTTTTTTTTATACATTTTCGATTCCAAACTCGAAATTTCTTATTCAGTTATTTTATTGAAAGATGAATGAAGAAGGTAACTGACATCTTTTCAAAAAACTACTTTTCTTCATGAATAAAAGAGGCAAGTATGCTTTGTCATTTATCACCGACTTTGTCTTCAAAATTCATAAAATTAGTGATTTTTCAGATTGCTAAAGGAGATTTGTCGATTTTTTAATAATTGAGGAGATAACTGACTGACATAATCTTCTTTGTTCATATAAAAAACCTTCTGTGAGGTTGAATTTACTTCTAATATTGCTTCTAAATTCAATCAAGCAAAAAAAAATGTTCCGAATGAAACTACTATTCACTTCAGAGATGACATTTTCATATTCTCTCGAAGCATTTTTACAAAATTTGCTTTCGAAGTTTTGATTTTAAACAAAATTTTTTGAAAGTTGGACTCGAAATTTGAACATTATTGCGGATATATTTTTTTTCAGTTTTGAGGGGAGTTATATATAAATTTCGAGCTTTTTGTACTTTTACAGTCTACCATTATTTCTAGGGTTGTAAGTGCACCTTAGCTTCAAAGAGTTTGAGAATCAACGATAGCTTGAATGGTAAAAGTGTTTTAGGTTAGTGGCACTGTATCCCAAAAAGTAGAACAATGGAAAAATTCTTGTCAAACATTCCAGACATTTTTTTGTTGTATTGTTATTAATAGCAGCTGCAGAATGAACAAAAATTAGTTACATTTAAAAAGTTCAAATTTAAATGGTCAGAATATTGAAAGATTAACAAAAAACATTTATTTAATTAAAGAAATCTTTTTATATCTTACATTTGAATCTATGATTTTTCTTTTTATTATAGCCCACAGTCATTAGCTTTTTATTTCACCTGAAGTACCACTTCGTTTTATGAATGGAATTTTTTTCATTTAGAAAACTGGTGTAAAATTATTTATTAGTATTATTAAACAGAAAGTAATAACATTTTTCATCCAGCAATAATAGATGTAATTTGTTTATAGGGATCAACAATCTCTCTGATGTTTGGGAAATCAATGAAGGAGAATGCAATGTTCTGTTGGAATCCAAATTTGAGAAGTTGTACGAAAAAATAGATTTGACATTACTCAACAGACTTCTACGTTTAATCGTCGATCACAACATCGCCGATTATATGACTGCTAAAAACAACGTCGTTATCAACTACAAAGATATGAATCATACGAACAGTTATGGAATAATAAGAGGACTTCAATTCGCTTCATTCATCACCCAGTATTATGGTCTGGTGTTGGATTTACTAGTGCTTGGATTGCAGAGAGCTAGCGAAATGGCAGGACCACCGCAAATGCCGAACGACTTTCTGACTTTCCAAGATGTTTCTACAGAGACGTGCCACCCAATCAGATTGTATTGCAGATATGTAGATAAAATTCACATGTTCTTTAGGTATGAGGCACCAAATTTTGCCTTAAACGAAAACTAAATGACTAATTTTATAGGTTTACCGCCGATGAAGCTCGAGATTTAATTCAGAGATATTTAACAGAACATCCAGATCCCAACAATGAAAATATTGTCGGTTACAATAACAAGAAGTGTTGGCCTAGAGACGCAAGAATGAGGTTGATGAAACATGACGTCAATTTGTAGGTATTCCAATTTCTAGCTTTTGTAAGCAATTTCAGTTTTTTATTTGTAGAGGACGTGCTGTATTCTGGGATATCAAAAATCGCTTACCCAGATCCGTCACAACGATTCAATGGGAGAACAGCTTTGTGAGCGTTTATTCCAAAGATAATCCAAATCTTCTCTTTAACATGTGCGGGTTTGAATGCAGAATTTTGCCCAAGTGTCGCACCCAACACGAAGAATTCACCCATAGGGATGGTGTATGGAATTTGCAACATGAAGGCAGCAAGGAGCGCACCGCGCAGTGCTTCTTGCGGGTTGATGATGAATCCATGGGCAGATTCCATAACAGAGTTCGCCAGATTCTGATGGCTTCTGGCTCTACAACATTTACAAAGGTGAACTTAAATTTGGTGTCTATTGTGGTTATATTGTGTTTTTTAGATTGTCAACAAGTGGAATACTGCGTTGATTGGTTTAATGACGTACTTTAGGGAGGCTGTAGTTAATACCCAGGAATTGCTGGATCTTTTAGTCAAATGCGAAAATAAGATCCAAACTCGTATCAAAATTGGTTTGAACTCTAAAATGCCCAGCAGATTTCCTCCGGTGGTTTTCTACACTCCGAAGGAATTGGGTGGATTGGGAATGTTGTCTATGGGACATGTCTTAATTCCTCAGGTAAATACCATGCTAATTTTTAAATTTGTAGTTGTCTAGTTTTCTAGGTTTGTTATCTAATGAATGTATTAGTCTGATTTAAGGTGGTCAAAACAAACTGATGTCGGTATTACCCATTTCCGATCTGGTATGAGTCATGATGAAGATCAACTTATACCTAATTTGTACAGATACATACAACCATGGGAATCAGAATTTATAGATTCTCAAAGAGTCTGGGCCGAATATGCTCTTAAGCGCCAGGAAGCAAATGCTCAAAACAGGTTAGTGATATTGATAGTTTTGTTGCTGAAAAATGAATCAACATTTGCACTATTACATAAAGAACGTGGTCAATTAAAATTAGTATATTTGATTATTTCTGTTATAATGTTGTAACTTGTCATTTTTAAATTTAGAGAATATATCATATCAGGCGGCAGCAACATATAATCGCAGGTCTGAGGATCAATAATAAACTGATTGATTAAGATTTTTGCTTGATTATTTATTTTTATTATTTTTTTTTTGAGATATACAGTAATAATGAGAGGGCTGAACCAAATATTTCATTCTTTTTTAAATTACAATTTTGCATTTTTCCTCAATTTTGATTTCAATCTCACAAATTAGACTTTAAAATGTAGTCAGAGCTTACCATTTATAAAAAAAGGCAAGATTTTGGGAGATGTCGATATTAGAAAAATTGAAATATAGGGTGGTCCCGAGGTAATGGGCCAAAATTCATGGGTAGGTTCCTGAGGTTGAAATATTACGATTTAGCTGAACTTACCTTAGTCCAAAAGTTGATAGTTAAAGAGATACATGGTGTTAAATGTGAAATACTATTTTAATTTATTTTCATTCATTTCTCAATAAATGGTAATAACTCTGCCGAAATCCCAGAATTTTGCGGAGCTATTAGCATTTATTGAGAAATAAATGCAAATGAATTAAAACATTATTTCACATTTAACACCCTGTATCTCTTTCGCTATCAACTTTTGGACTAAGGTAAGTTCAGTTAAGTCGTAATATTTTTACCTCAGGGATCTACCCATGAATTTTGGCCCATTACCTCGGGATCATCCTGTCTATTACACTTCAACTTTAAACGGAGAAGTTCGGGGAAAATGATTGAAATTTTTAAATTTTTATTTAAAAAGTTTGATTTCAAGTCGAATTTTAAGATATTGTGATTTTGATGAAAAAATACGTGATAAGAATTCCAAACTTATGAAAAAAAAAAGGTTGAAATTTCGGGTAAACTTCAAAATTTAAAAAACCGGAAATTTAGAAAACTGAAGTGTGAGGTAAAAATTTCAAATATCTGTCTATCTAATTCGTCGTTAAAATTTGCACCCAAAAGTAAGTATTTTGTAAGGAAATTCCAAATGTAAAGTCAAAATTATGTGATGTAAAATAGAAATGTAGAAAAAAAACTGAAAAATAAAAACGTAAAAATGTTGAAACTGGAAAAATCCGCAAAAAATTTTAAATTTAAAATAGTATGAAATCTTATCAAATTGAAGGTTAAATTCGAATTTTGCAGAAATAAGTTAAATTTTGTGATAAAAATTTAAAACTTGAGTTTATAATCGAAAATTGCAGCAAAACCTAAATATTGAGTAAATTTGAGAAAAATATGAAATTTAAAGTGGAAATGTAGAGAAGCATCATATTTCGGTAAACCACTAAACGTTTGAAAAAATTATAGTTTTTAGAAATTCTTTTTACTATCAGTTTAAATTTCAAAATTTAATTCTCACTTAAATTTTCAACCTTTAAATTGAATTCTCACTTTAAACTCGAACATTCAATTTTGTTCCTGGCATTAATCTGTTATAAAATTTACCTTTCAGACGGTTAACATTGGAAGATTTAGAAGACTCGTGGGACAGAGGTATTCCAAGGATAAACACTCTTTTCCAAAAAGACAGACACACTCTGGCCTATGATAAAGGATGGAGAATCAGAACTGAATTTAAACAATATCAAGTAATCTATTCATTTTGTTCATATTTAAAACTTTATCATTACTTGATTTCAATTTCTAGGTTTTAAAACAAAATCCATTCTGGTGGACACATCAACGACATGATGGAAAATTATGGAATTTGAATAATTATAGAACTGACATGATACAAGCATTAGGTGGAGTGGAAGGTATTCTTGAACACACTTTGTTCAAAGGAACCTATTTCCCTACCTGGGAAGGTCTATTTTGGTAAGTATTAAATAAATATAATGAATTTATAATCTACTATGTTGTTAATGCCTTCAGGGAAAAAGCTTCTGGTTTTGAGGAATCTATGAAGTACAAAAAGTTGACAAATGCCCAAAGATCTGGTTTAAATCAGATTCCAAATCGTCGATTCACATTATGGTGGTCACCAACCATTAACAGAGCAAATGTCTATGTTGGTTTTCAAGTACAATTAGATTTAACTGGTATTTTCATGCACGGTAAAATTCCAACATTGAAGATTTCTCTTATACAAATATTTAGGGCTCACTTGTGGCAAAAAGTGCACGAGTCTATAGTGATGGATCTTTGCCAAGTAAGTTTGACTCATTTAATGAGGTATTATATATCCATAATGAATCGTGATTTATTAGGTGTTCGATCAAGAACTAGATGCATTGGAAATAGAAACAGTTCAAAAGGAAACTATCCATCCTAGAAAATCATATAAAATGAATTCGTCTTGTGCTGATATTTTACTGTTTTCTGCATATAAATGGAACGTTTCAAGACCCTCTTTGCTTGCTGATACCAAGTAAGTTATTTTAGCATTAAAAAAATATGTTTTTACGCTTATTTGTCTTTATCATTTGATACACTTTAAAGTACGGTTGGACTCCAATTATCCAAATATTTGGGTGTCAGGATTGGGTCTAGTCCCAATTAATTCAGACAATTGGAGTTCTCTGTAATATAGAGTCATTATATCCAGTAAGTCGAACGTAACCTTTTTATCATTGATTGTACATGTAGAAAATTACTGGTGTAGGAAAACATCTACGTAACGCCGATCTTAAAAGGGACACATATATCTCAATATATAAGTTTGTTAGACACAAACTGTGTGGCCGACTGCTGGTGGGTGGCTGGTTACTGGCGCAATTACCCTCCTTTTATAGCTAACCTAACTTTAGGGATACTATGGACAACACAACAACACAAAAGTATTGGATTGATGTTCAACTGAGATGGGGTGATTACGATTCCCATGATGTGGAACGATATGCTAGAGCTAAGTTTTTGGATTACACAACTGATAATATGTCGATCTACCCATCACCCACCGGAGTATTAATCGCAATAGACTTGGCCTACAACTTACATAGTGCTTATGGAAACTGGTTCCCAGGTTGTAAACCGCTCATACAGCAAGCTATGGCTAAAATAATGAAAGCTAATCCAGCCTTATATGTCTTAAGAGAACGTATTAGAAAAGCTTTACAACTCTACTCCAGTGAACCTACAGAACCATACCTTTCAAGTCAAAACTATGGTGAATTATTCTCCAATCAAATTATTTGGTTTGTTGACGATACAAATGTTTATCGTGTTACAATTCACAAAACATTTGAAGGGAATTTGACCACGAAACCTATTAACGGGGCTATATTTATATTCAATCCAAGAACTGGACAGCTCTTCTTGAAAATTATTCACACTTCAGTATGGGCTGGTCAGAAACGTTTAGGACAGGTACATTTTAGGTTTTTTTTCTCATATCACAAAGTAAATGTGGAAAAATTATAGCTTGCAAAATGGAAAACCGCCGAGGAAGTCGCTGCTCTTATTCGATCGTTACCAGTGGAAGAGCAACCCAAACAAATCATCGTAACGAGAAAGGGAATGTTGGATCCTCTGGAAGTACATTTGCTAGATTTCCCTAATATTGTAATCAAAGGATCAGAATTACAATTGCCATTCCAAGCTTGTCTGAAGGTGGAGAAATTCGGAGATCTGATATTAAAAGCGACGGAACCGCAAATGGTTCTATTTAATTTATATGATGACTGGTTGAAAACAATTTCATCTTACACTGTAAGTAAACTTTTTTTTAATATCTTCCCAAATTTAGCAATCAAAATTTCAGGCATTCTCTCGTCTTATTTTAATATTAAGAGCTCTACACGTAAATACCGAAAGAACAAAAGTTATCCTTAAACCAGATAAAACTACAATCACTGAACCTCATCATATTTGGCCCACACTTTCTGATGACGAGTGGATAAAAGTAGAGGTTCAATTGAAAGATTTAATTTTGGCAGACTATGGTAAAAAGAACAAGTAAGTTTTATTTATATCTATATATTTGTTGATATTACAACATTATTTTAAATTGCTTGATAAAATGCAACTTTTTGTTAAACTACTTTTATTTTAGTGTCAATGTGGCTTCCCTAACGCAGTCCGAAATTCGAGATATCATTCTTGGTATGGAAATCAGCGCTCCTTCGGCGCAAAGACAACAAATTGCCGAAATTGAGAAACAAACCAAGGAACAATCTCAGCTTACCGCCACCACAACTCGTACTGTCAACAAACATGGGGATGAAATTATTACCAGTACCACGAGTAATTATGAAACTCAGACATTTAGCTCGAAAACAGAATGGCGTGTTAGAGCTATTTCAGCTACTAACTTACATTTGAGAACAAATCACATCTATGTCAGCTCGGATGATATTAAGGAAACTGGATACACATACATTTTACCAAAGAATGTTTTAAAGAAATTTGTTACAATATCGGACCTTAGGGCCCAGGTATGTATTTTTTTTATTTGAATTATAAACCGTTAATTATTTTTAATAAGAGTGCTAAAAATATCTTACGAATTTATTTTCATAGCTTCTGCACAACTTTTCTGCTTTAATAACATTTAGTTAAAGATAAAAGGTGCTGTTCTTGAATTTAATAATTGTAGTACTATGCACTTTAATTATGGGTCCTACATTTGACAAGCGCAATCCAACAACAGAAAATATTCAGTGTTTGATTAGGTAATGTGTCATATTTAAGGTTTTTATCATCGGTGAACTTTCCTTTGAATTCGAATTTTTTCTTGAAATTTTGGGTCGATCTTTTTCTCAAAATTTCTAGATTTTCTGGAAATTTCAAATTTTTTAATTAAAATTTTCACTTGAAGTATCTTTTACAGAAATTTCCAATTTTTGCTAACTTTGAGTATACTTTTATAAAAGTTCTAATTCTTTTTTGAATTTCGACCTTTTTCTTCAAATTTCGACACTTTTCGAAATGGGATTTCTCCAAGAAGGTATTTTTTTTTAAATCTTAAGTTCTTTTTTAAATTACTAATTTTTGTATAATATCGACTTATACCTAGAAATTTGAAGATTTGACTGGAGATTTTTAGTTCTGTTTCATGAAATTTTCAAGTTTTTGACTTGAAACGTTTTTTATAGGAACTTTAAATTTTTGTGGAACTTCAGAGTTTTTTTTACAAATAGTCTTTTTTCGAACTTTGACTTTTTTATGAAATACCGAATTGGAGATTTTCTGGAAATTTTGCCTTCTCAAAAATTTTTTTAAAGAATTTTCGAATATTTCCTCGAAATTTTAAGTATTTTCTCGAGATTTTGAGTATTTTCTCAAAATTTTTATTTTTTTTATTAACATTTTTAACTTGGGGGCTTTTTTTATGGAAACCTGGAAAATAATTTCAAGTTTGTTTTTTTTTTATTTTCAAATCTCGTCTCCTCAAATATCATTCTGGTTTAGAAATTTTAAGGTTTTTCTCGGTTTCGAATGTTTTTCTTCAAATTTCGACTTTTTTTTAAACTAGCGATTTTTTCCTGAAAATTGTACATTTCATCATAATTTTTTATAGAAATTTTAAATTTTTTCTAATTATTTTTTTTTCAAAGCCGAATTTTTAAAAAATCCCTTATAGAAATTTTAAATTTTTTTCTCGAAATATCGATTTGTCTCCGAAAAGATTTTTATACAAAACTTAATTTTTCTTTTTTTGACCTTTTGCTTGAAATATTAAATTAATCTTTTCTTCAAATTTAGAGTTTTTTTTGATTAAAATTTGGACCTGGAGCATTTGTTTTGTTTGTTGTTTGTTTCTTTTGGTAAAATTTTTAAATATTTTCTCGATTTTCAACTATTTTCTCGAAATATAGGTTTTTCTTTGATTTTTTTTTCATAAGACTTGATTTTTCCTTTTTCTAATTTTGTCTTTTTTCTCGAAATTTCAACTTCTCTCGAAAAAAATAATAAACATGTTTGTATAATTTTCATACTCTTTTCTACAAGTTCGGACTTCTCTCAAAAGCCTTTTATAGAGGTTTGGATTTTTTTTGCTAATTCAAATCTTTCTCTAAGACATTTTATAAGATTTTTTAGATGCTTTTCCAAGTTTCAATTCTCAAACTTACTGTAACAATTTTAAAATGAGTTGAATTTTAATTTTTTGGAAAGTTATCGAAAATTAAAAAAAAAATTTGATAACCCAAATTTTGCGAAAAACATCAAATTTTAAGACTAGGAGTTGAGAAAAAAGTGGCATTTTCATTTTGAAAAAAAAAACAGTTTGTAGGAAAATTTTTTAACTGTAATTGAAAATGTTTGGCATAAGGTAAGGTGGGGTAAGTGTGACCGTAATTTTCAATAGTTGAAATTTAAATGTGCCTCTCTGCCAAACTTGAAAGAATTAACATACTAGATTTTTTGTGTGCTTTCTTTGACTGTTTATCTTTACACATCGCCGAAAAAATATAATAAAAAATAAATTGCATCAGAAATATATGTCAATGAATATAAAAATTGCCTTAGGTCACACTTTTCCTATGGTTTGGGGCAAGTGTGAATTGCGGCAAATATATAACTACTGACTAATGTAAAATTATTGTTGGGAAAGTGTGATTAAATAGAAAAATTGCTTTCAACACAGATATATTTTTTTTTATATAAATCTTTATTCAAAACAAGCTATAAACTTTTAAAAATTAAACTTTTGTTTGGGATAAATGAGAAAACGCAAGAAATCTTTAAAAAAATACATAACTAAGTAAATAAGAACAAAAAAACTTAATTATAAGTTGAATTTTGAAAAATGAAATTGGAATGTCATATAACCCCATCTGCTTATAGATGGAGATGGAAGAACGGTTGTAATTTCATCTTCAGTAAGCGTGTCAGTGTCTTCTATCTGTCGCCAGGTGAATTGTTTGTCTCGGTATTTAGCAAATTTTACGCACCACTGGTTTTCTGGTGTATTATTGGTAATTAGTCCTACGAAATGTTTAATCTGTTTTTTCGACCTATATTCCACCAAAACCCATTTACCTTCAGCTAATTGTTGATCTGTATGCTCTGCCTGCTTTCCACAGTCTTCATTTTCTTTGTTTTCGTCCTCTGAGTTATTTTCGTCCTCCATCTCAAATATCTCAGGATCTAAATCATCATCTGAGTTAGTGTAAACTATTACATCAGATAATTCTTCTGAGCTCTCGCTACTTGTACTGACACGCTTTCTTTCCTTTGTTACCACTCTTTTAGTTTTATTAGGTGGAGCTTGTTTAGTCTTTTTTGTTTTGTTTTTTAATTTCATCCTCTCAGTTTCCTCAGTAACGAGTCTGCGGAGAATCTCAGATTCGGTTATGACTTCGGCACCTTGCGCAAGTTTTCTTCTTTTCATTGGGTATAGTTGTCTGTTGTACTGTCTTCAATAACAACTGTTCAAATGATATATTTGAAGAATGTGTTTGGACAATATCGGCACGTTCATTGCTAGCTGACGTTCCTGGAATCCCTTCAATACTAGGTGCATTGACAGTAGACCCTTCAGGTTCTTCACTAACACTGTGAGTATTGGACTTATCATTGGGAGTGTGAGGCACTGTTTCATCTATAATATAAAAATGAATCGCAAAATGTGTTGGTAAGCGCATAACTCAACAACGCCTGGACCAATTTGGCCAAATCTTTTTTTAAAATGTTCGTTGAAGTTCAAGGATGGTTTTTACAGCGAGAAAAATTAGAATTATTGCTGGAAAAACCGGGAAAATGAAGATAATCACATATTGAAATGTCGGCGATTATATCACAAATATGTTGTTGACATGTATGTTAAAATTGAAACGGAGAGATTAACATTCATCAGGTTGAATCAAACCAAACTCCGATCTGAAGAGTATATTCACCTTCGAGATGCGATTAATACTGATGGAAATGCACAGAATGTCGGTCGGATGACTATTCTTCCAGCAACATACATCGGAAGCCCTCGGCATATGCACGAATATGCTCAAGATGCCATGTCGTATGTTCGTCATTATGGTACAGCAGATTTGTTCATCACATTTACATGCAATCCGCAATGGATAGAAATCAAGCAGGAGTTATTCCCTGGGCAATCAATCACCCATTGATCGTCATGATATTACAGCCAGAGTCTTTAGACAAAAGTTGAAATCTGTAATGGATTTCATCGTAAAACATAATGTGTTTGGTGAGACACGCTGCTGGATGTATTCTGTGGAGTGGCAGAAACGAGGATTGCCACATGCACACATTTTGATTTGGTTACAAATCTTTTTGACAGGACGAAGTCTGTCGGGTCAGTTATCTATATATATAAAAATGAAACCCGTTTTCCGTTGTCACGACATCACATAAAAACGGCTTGACCGATTTGGCTAATTTTGGTCTTGAATTATTCGTGGAAGTCCAGGGGAGGTTCTTACGGAGAGATAATTTAAAAAAAATCTTGATAAAGTGTAAAATCAACATCTTTATACTCCCATATACAAACAGTTTGTACTAATACTTAAAAGCCAATTTGAACCTTAATACCATACAGTAAAGTTCAAGTAGGTATTAGTGAAGAGATTTCGGGAAGGCAAAACAATCGAAGACAAACAAAGTGACCTTAGTTCTGTCAAACACATTCAATGTCATCATATGTCATTTCATTTTAGCAGCGATAATTATTCTGTTTAAATAAGTTTAAAATCCCCGGTCGAAGACGGGGCGAGCAGCTAGTTAAAACATGTTTCTTTTTTTCATTTTCATATCTCATAAAAGACTCTGGGTTAAATTTTTCTATAGGAATGACATTTCTATCAAATGGAGCAATTCCTGCTTTTTTAAAGCCATTTTTTATAACATCAGGACTTAAATTTTTCCACATTAAGCCTAATAGCTCTGAAAACTTTTTTTTCGGAATTTTATGTCCCATATTTTGTCTTTGCCACACGACTAGTTCTTTGTCCCAACGATCTTTAAGTAATTTAAAAACTGCCAAATCGAGTGGTTGCAAAAGATGTGATGTGTGAGGAGGTAATTTTAGTATTTTAATATTATTGTCCCGGGCTAACTCCACCAATTTCACATTTACATGTGTATTGTGGCCATCATATATTAGTAAGACTGGTGGTCTTTCCGTACCTAATGCTGGGATTAAAGTCGTTTGAACATAATTTTAAAATATGTCCGTCTCCATCCATCCCTTAGCACTTGCAGCGTAAGACATACCTTCAAAACTATTCTTTTCATCAGCTATCCAGCTGTCCCAAATATTTTTGCCTTTGAAGACAATTAGTGGCGGAGCTTTGTGACCTGAAGCTGAAGCAGCAGAAAGAATTGTTGTATTTTCTCTACCAGGTCCGCTAGTTGTTCTAGAACTAGGGTTACCTCTGGCTCCAACAACTTTGGATGGATCGTGCGAAAAGGATGATTCATCGAGATTCCAAATCAACTCGGGTCTCTGGCTGAGATTATTTTCCTGTATTAGCTTCTCAAGAATATCAAAGTACTCGTAAATAACGAACGGATCCGTCATTAGTTTCCTAGCGTATTCCACACTCTGCGGTTTTTTTATTCTTAAGCCATGTCTGATTTTGAACTTTAAAAACCAATCCTTACCTGGAGTATTGTTTTTAAACGGCGTTTTGATGTTATTAGTAGTGATGTACTCACATACAATGTGAAGGACTTTTTTTCTTGTAATTCCGAAGCCCCATTTTTTCATCGTTTTGAGCGCATTAGCCAATTTTGTTCCATCTTCCAATGAAATTGCAGGTGCTCTTCCCTGACTGCTACTTTTCTTTCCTCGAATTCCCTTCAGATGATAAAAAAGGGTAGTTTTGGGAATGCCGTACCTTTTATGAGCACGATAAATAGTGGAGGTACCATTTTTAATTTCTTCTACCGCATTTGTTAGAAGCTCCGGTGTATACTGGTCTGCTCTTTTCGTTTTTCGTATATAATTACGTACCATTTTGCTATAAAAAAGGTTATTATTTAAAGCAACTAGTAACTTTTTGCATTACTCCATGGTAAACATAAAATTTTAAAACCATCTTAATACAAATAGGTTCACACTTACCCCACCAAAAAGTTCACATTTGCCCCAGATATGCTTTTTGAAGAGGTAAGTGTGACCTACAACCAGAAAGTGTTTCACAATGGAATTACAACAACAGTGACTATAAAATAGTTTAATACACTGAATTAGCTATAGAACTATATATAAAAGTGAATTTCTACCTTCAATTTCAACCCCAAAATCACAAACCACAAATACCCTTACACAGTCGGTTCATGTGATTGCTTGTAGGTTAGGTATACAACTGGCAGATTTAACCGTGGCAATATTTCTGAAGAACTATTTGTGCGCGCTATGTTTAGGTGGTGAGTATGCGCTACTCTCCGTAAAATGGCAGCACACTGCTACGGAACTATGACAATTATAATACGTAGGTTCACACTTCCCCCAAATTCACACATACCCCACCTTAACTTAATTAAAAACTCCCACTTTATATTTTTGATAAAAGTTCCAATTTTGGGAAATTTAGAGTCTAAAATTGTAATATTGGGAAAAACAAATCTTTTAATTCCTAGTCTCACCGGAGTATTAATCGCAATAGACTTGGCCTACAATTTACATAGTGCTTATGGAAACTGGTTCCCGGGTTGTAAACCGTTCATACAGCAAGCTATGGCTAAAATAATGAAAGTTAATCCAGCCTTATATGTCTTAAGAGAACGTATTAGAAAAGTTTTACAACTCTACTCCAGTGAATCTACAGAGCCATACCTTTCAAGTCAGAACTATGGTGAATTATTCTCCAATCAAATTATTTGGTTTGTCGACGATACAGTTTATATTTTTAAAAAAAGGTCCTATTTTTGGGGAAGTTAGAGTCTAAAATTGTAGTTTTGGGAAAAACAAATCTTTCAATTTCTAGTCTCCTAGTTCGGAATTTTAAGAAAAAGTCGAGAACAATAAATATCAAAAATATCATTTCCTGGAAACTAACATCGACAGTTTATCAAAAATGATAAAAAAATTTGAGATGAAAACAAAATGGAAACTTTGAGATTGAAATCAAAATTTTGATAATAAAGCCTCATTCAATAGACACAAATTTGAAAAAAAAAGTTAACCTTTGGCGAATATTATTAGGAATGAAATGAATGATTATTTCAAATAAAAAGCCAAAAGTAGTCGAAATTGCTACTTTGAAATTCAAATAGGAAACAGTCTCAAAAAGTGGCTATTGTTAAAAAATTGTCAAAAAAAACTTGTTTCTCGACATTTCTGGTTTTAAACCGAGAGTTTTGAATTATATTGACAAGATTCAATGTTTGAATTTAAAATTAAAAATAATGCTAAAGGGAAAAATCTCGAACTCTTAAAAAAAGTTTATTTTTGACAGTTTGGAAAAAGAACCAAACATTTTAAGATTAAAGTAAAAGTTTTGCCATTAAAGTTAAATTCTGTGGAAAAAACTCTGGGTTTAAAATGGAAAACGAGTAAATTAGGATAGGAAAGAGGCAATAAAACATGAAAATCACAAAAATTTACTGCCAGAACTGAGAATGATAATTTTCTCCCAGAGCAATTAATGAAGATAAAATTTCCAGTGGCGGATATAGCACCACAAGTTATGTTTTTCTAATAATCATTTATGAAATGTAGATGCATCTTTCAGTAAATCATCGATGATGATTTTAACTTATATCATAAATCGACTGCTTTGCGCTTCCTAAATACTTAAAATAAATTTATTGATATTTTCAACAAGTTTAACATACAGTTAATAAATATAATATGAATTTGTAAAATTTTTCAGTATTAAAAACATAAATTTTCTTTTCAGATTTGTGCATTCCTATATGGAGTTAGTCCTCCAGATAATCCCCAAGTCAAGGAATTGCGATGTCTTGTTCTGCCTCCACAGTGGGGTACTCACCAGACTGTACACATACCCAATGTACCTCCGAACCATCCATTCTTGAAGGATATGGAACCTTTAGGATGGATACACACACAGCCTAATGAATTGCCCCAGTTGTCACCTCAAGATATTACGACACATGCTAAATTAATGTCTGACAATCCTGCCTGGGATGGAGAAAAAACAATAATTATAACATGTTCCTTCACTCCTGGTTCTTGTTCTTTGACCGCATACAAACTAACACCTTCTGGTTATGAATGGGGCAGACTCAATACTGACAAGGGAAATAACCCCAAAGGTTATCTTCCAAGTCATTATGAAAAAGTACAGATGTTACTGTCTGATAGATTCCTTGGATTCTTCATGGTACCGGCCCAGGGTTCATGGAATTACAATTTTATGGGTAAATTATTTAAATTTTGTTTCAAGTTAGTCCTATATTATGAATTTTATAGGTGTAAGACATGATCCAAGTATGAAATATGAATTACAACTTGCAAATCCTAAAGAGTTTTACCATGAAGTGCATCGCCCAGCCCACTTTCTAAATTTCTCATCACTTGAAGATGGAGATGGTTCAGGGGCAGATCGTGAAGATGCGTTTGCTTAGACTTATATTTGTTGTATTTTTATTGCTTAAGTTAGTTTTTATTCATTGTAAATAAACTTGGAATTTGTATTTACGTAATAAATAAACCTATTTAAGAAAATACTCTTTTTTTTTATAAGTGTCCAAAACTAGATATACACTAGACTCCCGCTAAAGTTGCGCTCGCCGTACTGGATCGACCGTTAAAGTTGCTACTCCCCGTTATTCCTACCATTGTCGAAAAATATTGTTCCTTGAGCGGTTGAGTGGGTTACTGAAAAGTGGCGCTAAAAGTCTGAAGTCCAATTCGTTGTTCGAAAATTAGGTAGGGGAATATCCGCGCAACTTTAACGGGCGCAACTTTAGCGGGAGTCTGTAGATAAAACAAGTCGTACAGGTAGCTATAATGCATTTTTGTTCTTGTTAGTATTTAAAGTATCTTGTTTTAATCACTTGCCTTTTACATATTAGTGTTTGAGGAAGAATATATTCTTTGTTAATCTGACTACTATGATATTTGAAAATATTTTTCAATCAACTTGGTGCGGTGTCTGCAAAAGAAACAGATTAGATTTTAATATGTAACATACAAATGAAAATTAATTTTAATTTTAAAAAACATATGATTTGCAACTTAATAATGTATATCGGGTGTATCACTCGCCGAGGCGGGTGGGTCACTATCTTTAAGTGGATCACGCGCTGCGAGCGGATCGTTCGGTAATTGCGTGGAAACGACGTGCGATCGGTTGTTAGCGACGCGATGGGGGGCGTAGCTTAATCGACGTTGTCATAGAATTTTTCGGAGACACACTCGTCTTGATCATCTGAGAAGGGACGCTCCGTATTTTATTTTATTTTGGAGGGACCGGTTGCTAGGGACGCGGTAGGGGAAGTTGTGGGCGTGGCTTGATGGTTGTCACAGAATGTTTTGGAGTTACAGACCAGTTAAGAACATATGCAAGAAGGGAAGCTTCGCATTTTATAGGATTTCGATGAAAATTGGAATGAAACCGACATTGTTCAAATAGTAATTAATGTATTATTGGGAAAATGTAATAATAATAATAATAATTTAATAAGCCAATACAACAAAGTTATATTAAATGAATGTAACTTAAAAAAAACATTATTGTTGAAATAAATATGTATCTATAAAATATAAATTTCTAATTTGTGCAATTCAATATTTTTTATGGGTTCTAATTATCATTGGCACATATCTTAATAACATAATAGAAATTTAAATTGAGAGGAGATATTTAAACAGGAATTTTTTAACATGTTCTCTTATTAGAATTTAAAGTTGAAAACTTCTTTTTTAATTGGGTTTTTCTAAAATTTTGGCGTTAATCATCTATATCTAAAATATTCAACTTCATCTTAAAATTTAATTTATTAACCAAAATTTGAAATAACAATAATCAATTTAATAAACTAATACCACACATCGATAAAGTTAAAAATTCTTAAATCTTAAAATTTCGACATTATTCCTAAAATTTCGGTTTTTTTTTCATGATTTCAAATTTACATGCAAAATTTTGGTTGTTTTCTTGACACCTTAAACCTTAATTTATTTTATTAAATTTAGAGTTTTTTTCTAATTTTAGCTCTTTTAAAACTGTGAGTCTAAACCTTAAAATATTATCTTTCCTAAAGTTAAACATTTAAATTAAAAATTCCAATTTATTTTAAAATCTAAATTTGATGTTTTAGTGTTAAAAATCAAAATTATAATAAAAATTTCAACTTTATATTTATAATTTTCAAAAATTAAAGCTATGAGTTTTTAATTTGATTGTTCAATTTTTTCTCCGAAATATCAAGATAAATTAAGGTTAAAATTTTCTGCCCCTTTTTGTAAAACTTTAATTTCGAAAGGGTTTCGAATCTGGTAGGATTAGCCTACTAAGTTCCTGTACTCTTTTGAAATTTCTTTTTACCATTATCCCTGAAAAGGCCCGCCAATGCTAAAAAGAGTATTTTTTTACTGTTCTGGCTGTAAAAGGCTTTAAAAGCATTTTAACGAATTCTGTAAAATGTAATAATGTCGGTAAATAAATTTAATCTTTTAATAATTACCTTTAAGCTGTCTGCCTTAAAACTGCTAATTAAAACTTGACGTTTTTACCGTTTTTTAATTTTTCGTAAATTTTCAATGAAAACAAATTTTCAGAAAATTTTAATTATTATTCATTTTTTTCAACATATCTCGAAATTTTCAGTGTTTTGATCTAAATTTAAAATTAAAAAAATGTTTGTTCTAAAAAGTTGAATTTTTTTATTTTGATATTGCTTCTTAAAAGTTCTCAACTAATTTTTTTTTCTAAAATCTTCAAATTTATAGATTTTTCATTTTATTAATATTTAAATTTTAAAATTCTAGGTTGTAAGTTTAACTTTTAAATCTGCTATTTTTTCTTAAAGAACTGTCCGTGATCTTATGACTTCAACTCTGTTTTTTTTATATATATTAGCGAAAGGACCGAAAATAATTGTTATAAATTTTAACTTTTATATTAAAATTTCCGAGTCTAAATTTCAATCTTATCTTTTTTTTATGTTTTCGAAGCTTTAAAATCCTAAACTATATTTTAAAATTAAAATACCGTACTTTTGTGACTTTTAGTTGTTTTTTCTCTTATTCTTGAAGAAGCCTTCTACAAAGGCAGCTGCAACGTCGAATATTTTCAGTAATTTTTTTACAATCCAATGTTAGCGGTATATTTTTTACATTTTTGGCTGTGAAAACCTCGGTAGCCCGTTTCAATATATTCTATGGAATTGAATGATATTAGTAAAAATATAAGCGTGTCCAAAATTAAATAATTTCGCGAAATAATTGTAACTTCCAATCTATTTGACAGAAACTTATTCGAAAGAAAACCAAAAAATATTGCTTGCTCCTAAATTTTTAAACTTTGTCGAGGTTTTTTCTTTTCGCGTTAGTTTAAGAGTGAAATGGTAAAACTTGATTTTGAAAAAAAAATTAACTCTTTATTAGAGTTTTAAGCTGATAACTTTTTTTTTCAAAATTTTAAATTTTTATTTAAAATTTCCATCTTTTTTTTTAAGTAACATCTTTAAACATAAAATATAGATTTTTTTAAGTAATCTTGCGACAATTATAATTTTTCTTTTAAATTTCGAATGTCAAATGTTCAAAAATTCGACAATTCGTTATTTATCTTGGAATATTTGTTTGTATCAAAGTTTCGAATTAAATTTTTACTGTTATTTTTCTCTGATATTTTGATTTAAATTTTCTATATTCTTCCTATATCTAATTTTGAATAAAACCAATACATTTTTAAAAAAAGATATAAATTTTAATTTTATAGTTTAAATTTTTTTCGAAATATCAAGAAAAATATTTCGCACCTTTAAAATTAAGGTTGAAATTCTAAGAAAACCATCATTCGTTTTCTTTCTGTCCCATTTTGTATCACTTGTATACTCATTTCAGAAGAGTTTCATATGTGGTTGGATTAACGTACTGAATACCCGTGCAGTTTTGAAATTTCTTTTTCCCCTTATTCCTGAAGAAGCCCGCTACATTGGCAACCGCAACATCCAACATTTTTATTATTTTCTTGTCATTGTCCCATCCTGGAAGAAGTATATTTTTGTGAAAGGCCTTATTATAGCAATTTTAAATATACTATTAAAATTAATGATATTTGTAGAATAAATCTATCTTCCTTTTTTTTAACTTTCTCGAGATTTCAAGTGTTTTTGTTTTATTTAACATCTAAAAGCAGCTGCAGCAGGTGCAACTACTATGATGTCCTCTATTTTTGGGCGATAAAAATAATTCAAAGCACATAGCGTCTTTTTTATCAACAAAAATATTTTCTGGTGCAACCTTTCCTTTCTGAACCTAAAGTTAACATTTTGCACAGGGCTTGTTGAAAGCTAGCTACGAGATTGTATGTAAAATGTATGTAAAAACTTGAAAATATTTTTTCTAAATGTTGATCTTATATTTAAATTTGTGGGTCCAGGTTTTAATTTCAATGTTCTCTGTTTTTTTTTTAATTTTTTTAAATACACGCTTAAGGTGAGAATAACTTGCTTTGCTGCTTTTGTCGATTAATATCTATCAAGTTAACTATTATCAAGAAAGTTATTCGAAAAACGTCGGACAAAACAGACGAGAATGTAGTTACGCTAAAAAATGATGAAATTTTAATAAAAATATACTAAATTGTCGATACATACCTGTTAAAAAGGCTTCGCGGAAAGTACCCGAGGTGTACCCCACCGATTTTTTTCATTTTGTGATATGTATAATATATAACAAAATATTGGACACGTATTTTTTTTAGATGCTAACTCGGCGATTTAAGTGGTGAAACCACCTCTTAAAGTTAACCCCAAAAAACAGTTTTTCTTTAATAACTCAAGAATGAATTAGAATTTTTTGATAAAACAAACGCTCTGGTATTTCTTATAAAAAAGCGCTCCCAAATTGGTTATGCTAAAAAGTTGTAACACCTAATTTTTATGGGGGTGAGTTTCATTTTTTTGCCTTATATATCAACTTTTGAACAATTGAATTTTATCAAATTTAACAATTTTATTAAGAAAACTAAAAAATAAAATTGACCTGTCTCGGGGTTTTGCAAAAAAATCCTTGAAAGGGGTGATTTATCCCTTGAGTTAATTTTTTTCTGTACATTGATATGGAAAGTAAAACACAACATATGTTTTCAATTTTATTTCTATAATGATTATTTTGACATATATTTTGCATTTACAGTGAAATAACGTAACACCCCTATTTTTGTGACCCTTGGAGAACCCCTTGGATTTGTTTACTATTAGATCGCGAACCAAAACATTTAGTTTTTTACCTTTAACTTATTATATGTTGATATTTTATCAAAATGATGTATCAACAATTTTTTTAGATGCTAAATTTGTGATTTAGGTGGTGAACTCCCCACCCCCTAAAGATAACTCCCAAAAACAGTTTTTCTTTAATATCTCAAGAATAAATTGGAATTTTTCGGTAAAACCATTGTTACGTTATTTCCCATAAAAATGTGCTTCTAAAAACGTATCAATTATGCCAAAGGGTTGCAACCCTTAATTTGTATAGGGGTGGGTTTAATTTTTTTCTTTTATACCAACTTTGAAATTTTTTAATTTTATTGAATTTGGCAATGTCATTAGGAAAATTAAAAAATAAAATTGACTTGTCTCGGAATTTTACAAAAAAAGCATTGGAAAGGGTGACTTACCCCTAGAGTCATTTTTTTTTGTAGAATGATATAAATAATTAAACACAACATATGGTTTTAATTTTATTGCTATAATGCTTTTTCTGACATATATTTTGCAGTAAAAGTGAAATAATATTAAACTATTACCTTTATAAGGGTTGGCGATGGGATTGAGCATTATCAGATTGCGAGTCAAAGCATTCATTTTTTCACCTTCTATCTATTTTATGCCGATATTTCATCAATATAATATGCCAACAATTAAGTTTTAATTTGAAATTATTTATTGTTTAGAGTCTCACCCCTAAAATTTCCATTTTCGCTTAAATGTAAAGAAATATTATTTACTGAACAAAGTCCCGAAACATTATATTGTGCAGAAAAAAATTTACATTTGCCGATCATTTCAGACAATGTGGCAGTATTATTCAGAAAATTAATAACCAAAGTTGATCTCTTCCAGTTTTGGATTAAATACATACTGTGGGGTCCAAAAGTAACGCAAGTAAATTCATTATCAACGAAATTTGAGATTATCAAATGACACTTTTAAGGCATAATTATATCCCTCTCCCTTCAACCCACCTGGAGTTACAGTTATCCCTTTGAAATTATTAAATTGAACAAGGATGCGTGTGATACCTCATTTAAAATGGTTTTTAATTCTCTATTCAGCAGTCTTGGGCTTTTTTGAATTTTGCTAATATTCGTCAAGAAAATAAAATTTAATCATTTTTAAATGTATTAAAATCCATACAATCAAATATATTTTAACCTATCCATATGTGCCACAAATCTGTCACATTTGCCGTTTCTAATAGATTTTTTTTCCTAATTATTGATTTTTTTTTCTGTACGCAAGTGAAGAAAGTGAAAAAAGAAAAGAAAGTAAAGTGAAGAAATATCCAACAAGAAGAAAGACTAAAAAAGAGTCTCTTTTGTACATGTCTGGAAAAATGATACATTACAATAAAGTATATAAAAATGCAATAAAAATAATTTAGGCATAATTTTAAAATGATCAATTCCACATGATTTCCAAACCTCTTAAAATTAAAGTTTTATGGTATTTCACTTCTAATGCAAAATGTATGTCACAGTCAACGTTTCAACAATAACATTGAAAATATATGTTGCGATTAATTTTCTATATTACTGCAAATAAAAAATTAACTCTTGGGGTAAATCACCCCTTCGGATGAGTTTTTTTACAAAACCGAAAGAGGTCAACTTTGGTTTTTAATTTTCTTAATAATATTGCTATATTGACTGAAATGATCGGTAAATGTAGATTTTTTTCAGCACAATATAATGTTTCAAGACTTTGTTTAGTAAAGAACATTTCTTTCCATTCAAGCGAAAATATAAATTTTAGGGGTGAGACCCTAAATAATAGGTATTTTCAAATTAAAAGTCAATTGTTGACATATTATATTGTTGAAATGTCGACATAAAATAAGTAGAAGTTAAAAAGATGAATGTTTTACCCCGCAATCTGATGATGATCAATCCATTGCCAACCCTTATAAAGGTAAAAGTTTAATATTATTTCACTTTTACTGCAAAATATATGTCAGAAAAAGCATTATAGCAATAGAATTAAAACCATATGTTGTGTTTAATTATTCATATCATTCCACGGAAAAAAATGACTCTAGGGGTAAATCACCCTTTCCAATGCTTTTTTTTTGTAAAATCCCAAGACAAGTCAATTATATTTTTTAATTTTCTTAAAGACATTGCCAAATTCCATAAAATTCAAAGATTTAAAAGTTAGTATAAAAGAAAAAAATTAAACCCACCCCTATACAAATTAGGGGTTGCAATCCTTTGGCATAACTGATACGTTTTTAGAAGCACATTTTTATGGGAAATAACGTAACAATGGTTTTACCGAAAAATTTCGATTTATTCTTGAGATATTAAAGAAAAACTGTTTTTGGGGGTTATCTTTAGGGGGCGGGGAGTTCACCTCCTAAATCACAAATTTAGCACCTAAAAAAATTGTTGATACATCATTTTGAAGAAACATCAACATATAATAAGTTAAAGGTGAAAAAATAAATGTTTTGATTCGCAATCTAATAATGAACAAATCCATGTAGTTCTCCAAGGGTCATAAAAATAGGGGTGTTATGTTATTTCACTGTTAATGCAAAATATATGTCAAAATAATCATTATAGAAATAAAATTGAAAACATATGTTGTGTTTTACTTTCCATATCACTGTACAGAAAAAAATTTGCTCAAGGGGTAAATCACCCCTTTCAAGGATTTGTTTTGCAAAACCCCGAGACAGGTCAACTTTATTGTTTAGTTTTCTTAATAAAATTGTTAAATTTGATAAAATTCAGTTGTTCAAAAGTTGATATATAAGAAAAAAAATGAAACTTACCCCCATAAAAATTAGTGGTTGCAACTTTTCAGCATAATTAATATCAGTGGGAGCGCTTTTTTATGAGAAATAACCGAGCGTTTGTTTTATCAAAAAATTCTAATTAATTCTTAAGTTATTAAAGAAAAACGGTTTTAAGGGGTATTTTCACCACTTAAATCGCCGAGTTAGCATCTAAAAAAAATACGTGTCCAATATTTTGTTATGTACTATAACATATCACAAAATGAAAAAAATCGGTGGGGTACACCTCGGGTACTTTCCTTGTTAGTGATGATGGAGAGAAATTGTGAATCTGCGAAAGGCCAAAATGCTCCGATTCTTTCAACTGAGAAGTTTTGACACAAATCTTTTTGATGGCTCCTCGTATATGTCGGCAGATAGTTTTAAAACTGCGAAAGTCGCCCGCCGAGGCATCCTCCAACAGGAATTTCGATAATCGGCGCTTTAAATTCAAATTTGTACGTCGTATCGTCTACAAATGTATAGCAAAATTGGGTTTTTGGCAAAAACCCGGCGAGAGCGCGCAGCTGCCGGATTTACCTGAAATCCTCCAAACGCCGCAATCTCCATCGGAAAAGTAGAGGCCCCATTCTAACCTTTAAAATTCGTTCCTCACCGCTACATTTGCCGTAGCATTTCTTTATTTTTGACACGACAAACGTAACTAATCCTCGTTTATCGCCTTTTGTGACAATTCTTCAAAATTAATATTTTTGACGTTAATATCTTTCATCATATGATCGTGGGGCTCACGTTCTTCGACGAAAAGCCGAATAGAACCGAATCCACGACGATGGAGCGCCATCGGCCTTTTCCGCCTCGATCGAGATGTTTCCCTTGCCGTCAATTTTGACGTTTCTCCGTCGGACTCCGCCCCTCGCAATTTTTCCCACAAAACGCGAATATTTCCCAAAATACTCCACTCGACCCCGTAAAAAACCCCAACAGGGTAGAAGACGTCGTCCGCTCGGACCTGCCATAACCCGCCGACTCTCACCTACCCCATGGTCGGAGGAGTTGTTTCTTTAAAATTCCATCCCACTTGACCCCAATTCTAATTTTTCTATTGGTAAATGTTACACACACTTCAACGCTTAATATAGTATACCGAGAATACCGACGATAAGCCACTTTTAAAAACAAGTATGATCCCAAAATAAATTATAGTTTGCAAGATATTTGACAGAAAAAATATATTATTGTTAAAAAATTTGGACATAAAAACTATTTGCTTTTGGGAAGATATTTTTGTTTGTTGCCTTTTCAGATTTTTAATGAATTTCCAGGTACTTAAATCTGTTTCCTCAAAATTTGCAATTTGAAAAGATTTTTAGAACTTGAGAGTTTTTTGAAACTCAATTTTTTGGATTTATCTCTGCAAATTTTAACTTTTGTTAATTGCAAATACAAAATTTCAACTTTTTATCAAAAATCAACTCAAAATTTCTGACAGATTTTGGATTTTATGTGGAATTTAAATTCTGAGCCCAGTAACTTGATACTACTATTCAGTATTGAATTACCGTGCTCTGCTGTTTTAAATTTGGTTTTTTATTTCTGGTATTTTTGTAATTTTTCATTTATTGTTTCTTTTGTTCCTGAGAAAGCCCTCTAGAATGTCGGACGCAACGTCGACCTTTGATCTGGTCCAATCCCGGAAGAAGTATATCTTGTATTTTAAAGTTATTTGATAAAAAAACTAAATTTATAAAGTAACAATTACTTGAAATAGTTGAGGTTTTTGGAAAAATATGCTTCTTTATATTCTGGAACACTATTTCAGATACTCTTTGATTAAATTTGACTAAAGGCATTTAGTTCCGAGGATGAATGCGCCGGTAAGAGCTAGTGATTTATAAATATTCGACAATTTTGCCATTAAGGTTTAAAAACAGAGCCTTTGTAAAACGAGTTTAACGGCACAGAGTACAGAGCCCACAAGCAAAAATATATTTAGTTTATGGCAGGGGCCAATGTTAATGGGGCCTTGAAATGTTGAAAGTATTTTTTTTTAACTTTTAAACTTTTTATTTACTTGATGAAAATAAAATTGGGATCAGGGCCCGCTCTATGGGTGGACAAGTTGGATCTTTGTCCAAGGGATCATTTGGGCGTGAATATGATAAAAGGATAAATTAAATACCATATTAAATAAAATTTATGTTGGTTTATTTTGAAAAAAAAAGAAATTCTGGAAAAACCTGAACTTTGAAGCACTGAATATTTTTGTTAAAGTGAAACATTTAAAACCCAAATTTTAAAATTGTTTCTCCAATTTCTGGCGTTAAAGTGGACAAGTGGACATTTTAAGTAGAGCTTCGAACCGAAACTGAACCGAAAACCGAAAAAAAAAAATTATTTTTGCCGGAACGAAACCGAAATAAATATCCATTTAACTCGGTTAGTCGAGTTTATAAACTTAAAACAGTTTTTACTTTATACTTAGGATTGGATTTTTTTGGAAGTTTCGTCATTTTTTTTAAATTTTAGAAACTCACAATTTCCACATTTTCTAGAAAATATTAATTTTATTCTCAAAATTTTAATCCAAATTCAAAATGTTGAGTTTTAGTTTGAATCTTTTTTTAAGATTTTAGACATTTTCTTGAAATTTGGACTTTTATCTGGAAATTACTCGAAATATTTCTTTTCTTTTCCTAGAATTTCGAGTTTAAAATAAAAAAAAATTCCTCCGTTACAACAGAGGAACGCTCATACTTTATTTCAAATATACATATTTGAAATAAAGTAGGAGCGTATTTTTCATTCAACCTAGAGAAACTAGGTTTTTCTTACAATTTTTTTTGCATATTCGAGATTTTCTCGAAATTTTCTGGAAACTTTTTTAAAAAATTCCAAATTTACTTCTTTATTTTATTTTCAATTTTCTTTTCCTATTTTAATATCTCTATTTTTTGAAGCTATTAGTCAAATTTTCGATTGTTCTTGAATTTTTTCCCTTTAAATTCCGCTTTGATATTAGTATTCCAATTTATTTTAGAAATCCCAAATTTAAATTCCTGCTGCCAACTTCGTACATTTTCCAAAACTTTCAGGATAAGATTTTTTCTCAAAATTTTCGCTAAAATTTTACAATTTCAAATTTAACCTAGAAAATTTTAAATTTCAAGTCAAAATTTCAGCAAAAAAATCCAACATGATATTTCAATTCAAAGCAGGGATCTTGTGATTGGGGTCGAAATTTTTACAGTAAACTTGAAATGCTAACATGTTAGAAAATGTATTGTTTAAACATGCAATGATTTGTTTTACGTTAAAATAGTAATTTTTACTCTAAACACTTTGATTTTTTTTCTCAAGATTTCGACTTTAGCCTCCAAACCTGCAATTTGTTTAGAATTTAGAAGTCAAAATTGTGTGTTTTCTTAAATATTAGGTAATTGCTTTCGCTAAACTTCTGGTATAAACTCAAAAGTTCGGCCCTTTGTAAGTTTGGCCGTTTGCTCCTTAATTTTTTGTGTCAAAAATTTGTTCTAAAATGTTAAATTTATTCACAAACTTTTTAGCTACAGCTGAAATTATTTCTTACATTTCATCTATAAAATTGAAATTCACGTGTTTTTTTTTCAGAAAATTTAAGTTTGGAAATAATTGAAATTGCACATTTTGGGGAATTTTTTACTTTTATTCTTAAATGTTAGTAGAAGTTAGATTTCAAAAGCAAAAGTGTTAATTTTATGTTATTTTTTATTTTATGACAAACAATTTTTCAAAATTAATCTCAAAATTTCGAATCCTGAAAATTTTGAGCTTTCGAACTAAAAGTCGAATATTCGAAAATTCCAAATTTAAACTTATATTTGTCATTATAGTTACAGGTTTCAACTCATAATCTCGAGAAAAATGTCTATAATTAGAGAATAAAAGTCAACATGTCGATAAAAAGGGTTAGGAGATTGCTAGAGAAAGACTAAATTTTGTTTAAAGTCGAAATTTTAGAAAAAAAATAATAAAAAGTACATACAAATTTAAATTTACAATTTCAAAAGTAAAAGTTAAAATATCGAAAAAAGGTAAATACATTAAACAAAACTTTCTTTTTTTAAATAAATTTAAAGTTCTTTTTTTGAAATTGTGACTGTCCCGCAAAATCTTAATTCAAAACTTTTTATTTTATAATATTTGGTCTTTTTATTTTCATTTATTTTTTTAATTGTACTAGAAAAAGCGAGTAAAGTCAAAACTTCGATAGAGAACCAAAATTGTAAAAGAAAAAGGTCTCTCAAATTTTCGATTTTAATAGCCAAAGTTTGTATATTCTAGAAGTTTTCAACTCCAGGGTATATAATTTAAGATTTTTACGAAAATTCCGAGTTTTAATATCAAATATCTAAACTCGAAATTCCGATTAATTCTTTATAAAGTTGAACCTAAATTGAACTTAAAGTTCAGAATTTCAGCAAGAAATTTTTAAACTTGAAAAATAGAAAATATTTTCCTTAAATTTTAGGCAATGTCAGAGTAGTTACGTGTAGTAATGTTAAAAAAAAGACATCACATTTTCTAAATTATGTTCAAAAATCAATTTTTAATTCGAATAACTTTAAAAAATCAAAAAATGAGTCACCCGGAGCTGAACCGAAAACCGGAAAAAACCGTTATTTTTGTCGGAACGAAAACCGGAACTGAACCGATATAATTTTTTTGCCGGAACAAAAACCAAAAACCGGAGCGCTTCGAAGCCCTGATTTTAAGTCTTCAAAATGAAAGGGAAATGAAAAGGTTATAATTTGAAACAAGTTACGTTTTAAAAATGTCGTTTCTTCCAAAATTTACTTTAAATCGGATTTCGACTTTTGGATAATAAGTTCCATTTTTTTGTAAATTTTTTTGGAATATGGAATTTTTCGCCGTGAATGTCAGAATTTTAAATTGAAGTCGAAATTCGGAATTAAACTCGGTTTTGAGATTAAAGCCAAAATAACAATTATAAACTCGAAATTTTTCGAAATAAACTTTTCACTTTAAAACCGAAATGAAAAAGTCGAAGCTAGGAAAAGAAAATTCAGGCAATGTTTATTTTCTTAGAAATTTACTTTTGTTTTATGATTTCGAGTTTTTTTATTTATCTTTGATTTTACACCGATCTGTGTGGCAATACTTGATGCATTCAGTTGTTTTCTATTTTAATTTTTATGGTGCTGATTCAGGTGCAGCTGTGTGCGATCAAGTCTGTGTTGTTTTCCAATGGAAAACACCTATGGTTGCCTTCTATGCAGTAAACAAATGCAGTGATGTAACTAGTAGAAATATTGAGCTTAAAATCTAACTTTGAACCTTTGCTTCCGAAGTTTTGAGTTTAAAGTAGAAACTTAACATTTTAACGTTTAAAGTTAGGGTATGAAATACAAGATTTTAAAATGAAATTTAAAGTTCATCTGAAAACCCAGAATTATGAGAGTAAGTTAGAAATGTTAAACTTAAAGTCAAATTTACGAATTTGTTTCCAAGACTTGGAGTTTGGAATTAAAATTTTGAGTTTTACTACAATTCCGAAAGAAATGTTAAATTTAAGTTATACGGGTAGAAACAATTCGCGAAGTGACTTTTCAATAAATGTGGTCAAGATTTTAAATATTCTTTTATGTTGCTATTACTACGATGACATGTTGGAATGATAATACAAAAGATATACCGCAGAATTTTTCTTTTCATTCACAATATCAGGGTCTGATATATTCTTACCCATTTGTGCAGTATGTACATTTTTTTTAAATTTGAAATGTAACTTATTGTTCTTTACTTTATATATTTATTTAATTTTGTTTAAAAATTATATCTGCTGCAGTTAAAACATTAATTTTAGTTAAAGTATTCTTTCACAAGGTAATATACAGGGTGTTCATTTTAAAAGTTTGCACATCGGTTTTCTCGGGAACCGCTAATAAATTTGAAAAACCCAAAAACAGGTCGCTTTTGCTTCCGATGGGAAAGCTTGCTTGCCCTCTCACGACATCTAACGATGAGGGTCCAAAATTAATGTAACTTTGTAGATAGGATTCTTTTAGAGGAAGTCTGACAGTTTAACAGCGTGACTAAGTGATAAGGCTCAACTCCCTCTATTCTCGGCTTTTCTGCACTGCTAGTTGCCAGATCTTTCATATTGTACGGGTTCTTCCATATTTTGTTAAATCTGTATTTGGAAAAAAATCTCCCGTATTTTAAAGAGTGCAACGGTAACACAAATTGCATAAATGAGAAAGCATATTTGATCGGTAGCAGCATTTATTGAAGAAACAAATAAAAACATTAAAACAAATAAATTGATTGGTCAATTCAAGAAATTTAAAAACTTTCTTTCATTTTGGACAGTTTTTCTGTTAAATTCTAATTGTTCACTTAAATCCGTAGACGAAGTCGTAGGTAATAGCTACTATAAAATATTTTTTAATTCGGAATATGTTTACCCCAGAACACCCAGTAAAGATTAAAATTTATTTATTTTTTCTTATGAGAGTAACAAAGGATTGCAATTTCAAAGTTGTTACAATTCCGTTTTTTTTTACTTATGCCTGACGAGATGCATCTAAAAATGGTAATTATTGACTGTTATTGACCTACATTCTAATTGGGGATTCTTTTTAAGTGCTATCCACTCGCGAAGGGCATTGTGCTCTTGGAGCAGTATGAGGAGATGGCGACAAACTACCGATTATAACAAATATACGCCGTAATTATTGGGAAAAATATTGCTTGCTAGCATTTATTTAGATTTTTTGACGAAGTATATTAGTCTAGAACGTGGTAATAGATTTTTGTGGAAAAAGTAAGTGCAATTTTTGGAAATGCTCTTCCTCTTATTATTCAACAAATGAAAGTAAAATACAAAGAAGGTGTGAAACATTTATTAAAAGACATTACATAAATGGTACATTTATTAAAAAATTACATCTTTGGCATTAAAACGGTTTAAGTGATGACGTGAAAAATTTAAATATAAACAAGGAATAGTAAGAGCAATCATTGTTTACTGATAATTAATTTTTTCTTCTTGAATACTTCTTCTGAAACCGTGTATCATTTACCATACATAAGTTCCACTTCAAAAGAGAAAATGGTAATTTATTTGGAATTTAAGAGAAATAAATTATTTTTTACGCCATCACAACATTGAGACTTATTAGATACAGCTAACGTATAAAAAGATTATACAGTCGAGTAAAACAGTAAGTACATATTCCTTTTATAATAATGATAAAACAGTAATACATTTAAAGCCTTCTTAAACAGGTCGGATCTATTCAAGAAATTCGCGTTGTAAGCTCAGAGGTATCCGTGTTTGCATTGTCATGGTTCGAAACTGTAGTAGAATAACTTGTAACTGAAGTTGGATTCGTTGTCATGGAATGAGCGAAATGCGGTTTTCCCATGAAGGAATAATACCTATAAGAAGTTTTGTATTACTAGTGTGTCTAATGCTTATAACTAAAAATGGCATGCACTTAGTGAATGTGAAACTGAAACCTCAAGCTATGGTGCGTTATAACGTAGTTTGTAGTATGCGATATATACAGGTGCATATCTATGAAGGGGAAAACTGCCGGTTTACAGGGAAACTTTCTACGAAATAAGTGATATACTTCTACCGATATTGAACCAGGCCTGATCCACTAAAGATGTCTCTCTTATCAGCCATTGCAGGGGTTTTTGTCAGAATCAACATGGGAAACACAAATTTCAAAACAGAAGACAACGGTATCTCGGTAGGTTAACCATACCAGAAGCAAAACCCTACTGACAGGAAAAGTAAAAAAAAGAGCGATTTTATAAAATTATATTCCATGCGTCTGGGTGAACTATTGATTTTCTGTAGATGGGTTTCGTCTCTGATACTGAGTTACTATATTTTTTTTTATTGACTATATATCGCTTTTTTGCCGTTTTTATTTTGGAAGGCTTTCGGCTCTGGTATGATTGATGTACTTGAGCTACCGTGCTCTTTTGTCTTAAAATTAGTTTTTTCTTGTTCCTGAAGCTAGCTTTAGATATTAGAATCAGATATTCGAATGCTCCGAGAGAAATATTTTTTAGCATCACTTACTCCTTATAATTACCAGGATTTAGAACTTAGTTAGGGAGTTAGGTGGACAAAATTAACAGTTTTAACATTGGCTGTTTTCCTTTAAAACCCTTCAAAACTGTTTTGTTTTAAAATTCAATTTTTTGAGAAATTTCGATTTCAAATTTTTGGACATTTTTATAGTTTCAAGGGATCGCACAAAAGCCGAATTTTCAAGTTTCAAATAACAATTTTTCATAGCACGGAAATTTTAATCATATACAGGGTGTCCCCGTTTTAAGTGCCTTAAATAAAACAGGTGATAGAAAAAACAATTTTAAGCAAAAAGTTTCCTATGAACATGTATCCGGAAACTCAATAAAAAAGATACAAAGTGTTGAAATTTGAAATAAAAAAAAAGTTTATACTTTTTTACTTTCAAGTTATCTAAGATACTTAAATCAAATTTTGCACACATGGTATATGAATGAATGATTACAAAATAAAATAAAACTAAGTTTCTATCTCAATCAGTGGAGGAGTTGCGAGTAATCTGTGATATAATTGTAGGAAAAACGTGGTACTCCACTGGAGAAATGAAATAAAATACCCCTTTTGGGTAAAGTATTTAATTTTGAATAAAAGTTATTTCTTGACATTTTTCCGTATTTGCCATTGGTTGCGTCATGTCGTTGGTTTTGAAAAAAAACATCATTCTCACTCGTACTTTTACTAGGAAAAGTCCCAAAAATTTAAATTCTGTCAGAATAGTGACAAATTTGAAAGAATGTTAAGAGTGAACTTTATCCAAAACTGTTAATTTATTTCATTTTATCCAGTATCGTAGCATCTTAAACTTACTCCTTTTTGCGTTAGTCAGTGATTATTTAAAGACATTGCATTCAAACATTTCCTACGTAAAACGTAAGGTAGTAAATGCCAAAAAAATGTCAAGAAAAAATTCTTCTTCAGAATTAAACGCCTTATCCAAAAATTGTATTTTAGTTCATTTTTTTAGTGGCGTACTACTTTTTTTTCAAAACAATATCACAGATTGCCCAAACTCCGCCAGTGGTTAAGATAAAAACTTAATTTTCTTTTATTTTATGATCCTTCATCTACACACCATGTGTGCAAAATTTAGTTTAAATAAATCTGAAAACTTGAAAAGGAAACAATAAAAATTTTTTTTTATTCAAATTTTAACACCTTGTATCTTTTTTATTAAGAGTTTCCGGATACAGATTCATAAAAAATGTTTTCCCTAAAATTACTTTTCCCATCACCTGTTTAATTTAAGGCATTTAAAATGGCATTTTTACAAAAGGTCTAAATTTCAAGCAAAGGTACAATTGAAAACACTTCAACTCTTATCTCAAAATTTGGACTTTTTCTAAAAAGCCCAATTCTTAACTTATGCCATTTTAAGCTAAAAACTTTTATAAATTTTAATTTTTTCTGGAAATATTAAAACTGAAATTTACTCCTACCTAAATACTGAATTTTTCTGTAAATTTAAATTTGTACTTTAAATTGAGAAGTTAAGCTTTTTAAATTCGAGTAACTCCTATAAATAATGGTAAGGGTAAAGTTGAAAATTGGAAAAAAATTAATCTATTAAAAAATAAATAATTTCAGGTTTACCCTTGAAATGTGGGCTTCTTTGAAATTTTCGCTTTTAATCTCGGACAGAATTTTAAGTTAAAATGGGGATTTCAATTTTAAAGAAATATTGAAATAAAAGTTAAGAGTCAAAGTTTATACGCTCGAATGTAAAATCGCAATTATACTTTAACCTATATACGTTCAATTTTAAACTCAAAAATATTTATTTTCTTCTCGAAAGTTCGGCCTAATTTTCAAATTTCGATTTGCCTTTAAATTCAATTGTCGGAAACATTTCATCTTTTTTATGACAATTTCAAAACTTTTTTCATCGTTTATGATAGATTTCGACTTTCTGGAAATTTTTTTTATTTTAGTGAATTAAGAATTAAAAATTCCAAGCTTAAACTTTAGAGAAAAAAGTTAAAATATCTTTATAGACCTCGTAATTTTAACTTGTTTGCAAAAATTTGATTACAAATTTTGAAATTTTAAGAAATCGTTGAAATTTGTGTTTTTCAAAATATCTAGTAAACCATGAACTTTCTAATAAACCCAAAATAAGCACTAAATTGGGCCTATAAAACTGCAATTTTTTTTCCATTTAACCTTTCTTCTAGCTTCTGAGGTTCCCATGCTACCCATCTAAGAAAAACTGTATACATTTTTTAATGTATTATAATATTCAGAATTTTTTCAACTTTTTTCTTTAAAAGTCGAGATATTAAGAAATAAGTCTGATTCAAAAAAAATGTCAGTTCGACATTTTCTCTACTGTCGACGTTAAAATATAGAAATTTGAATTTTGTAGCTGAAATATCGCATATCTCAAAATTTCAAGTTAAAGTTGAAATTTCGAATTTGATCTTAAAATTTTGATTCTTGGAATTTGGCTTTGAGCTGAGAATTTTACCTTATTATTGACAGATATGTAGAAGTTTCTACTTTAAATTTGAAGTTCTGAAAAAAGTAACAATCTTCTAAAATAATCAAAGATGTTTTCTAAATTTTTCACTTTTTCTCGAACATTCGATTTCAATCACCAAATTTTAAGATCTAAATGTCCACCTGCTTCTTGAAATTTCGATTTTAATCACGAAAATGTAATCTATAAAGTTGAAAGTTCGTAAATTAAGCCGGGCTACCATGCCCCTTTATAGGATCTTGAAAAAGTCCCCTTCGATGGCGGGCGAGATTTTTAAAACTTTTAGTAATTCATTGTCTCAACCAATCCCTGCAGAAGTATATCTTTTACCAACTTTGGCCGTGGAAGCCTTTGTAAACATATTTCTAACAAATACATATAGCAAAAAACCGAAACATACTACATATGAATGACAAATGTAATATAGTTTACAATACGATATTGGACAAAAGCACCCAAGAAGATAAAAACAATTTTAGCGGCTAAGAGGGTAAGACCAAAACCTTTTGAACTTTCAAAGGAATAATTTTAATCTATACTAACAATACAGTAAAACAGAAGTCTACTATACTTGTGTAAGATTCTACTCTTCTCTGTAGCCATCAAGAAACGATCTCCGTTGAAGAGATGAGGGCAACAACCCGGCAATGTCAGCATAAATATAAAAAAAATACTTTGTACCCCCTATAACAATGACACCTTAAATTATAGGTGGAATATTTTACCATATTATTACGCCATATACGATTATTGTTTAAAATGAGGTAGATCCGGCATCCCAACTTTTAAAGTTAATGCAAAGTTTGAGAGTCCACTAAAAAGCTAGAAACCTCCCTTAGTATATACAACCAAGTTTTAGTAGAAGAGTACACCAATGTAGAAACAGAAATTTGTATTAATTATAGTCGAGCATTCAAGTTCATATAACTTACTGCCACGCGACATGGGCGTGTCCACATCTCTATCTTCATGATGTAGACTCAGTTTTTTGCACAGCCGTGGAATCATCACAATAAAATCTAAAATAAGCACGACCAATATGATATTCATGAGGGATGATGTGGCAATTCGTTTGATGATGTTCGCCATGCTTTTGAACCGTTAATTCTTCATTCGAGATTAAATAAATTATAGACTTACCTCCTCTTCAGCTGTCTCCAGATATTTTTCTTGAAGACAAAGATGAAGAATATAAACACTCCGTATACAGCGTTGCAGAAGTCGGTAAAGTACCAAATGTATTGCGGCAGCCCAACGTTTAAATTAACAGCCCAAGAAATCAGTTCCATTGACCAGTTTACACCCATGGCAAACAACAATTTTAGATATAAATTAAACCTGGAACAATAAAATTAGATCATGCGTTAATAGAAATCGAATGACACTAGAGGATAATCTAGAGAAAAATTAAGAAAGTAAATTCAATTCTTGTAAAGTTACCACTAATGGTAGTTTAAACACAACGAATACTGGGTCATGTCGCACAAAAAATCCAAGTCACAGAAATCAACAACATTTTCATGATAGAGAATATTTATAAATACATAAATTTATAGCACACAGGTTTTCACGATTTTTTTATTGTATGTTTTTATTTCTATAAGTCTTGTTACTTTTTACAATTCCAAATGTTCTGATTAAATGTTTTTTAATTTATTACTTAAAATTAGAAGCTGTTCGAGTTAAGAGTGAAAACAATTTTTACTTCTTCTACTATATTACATAGTTGCTAAATAGTATATACCTTTGTTTATCACTTTCATAGGAATGTCTTTTACTATCAGAATGTTTTAGCATTGATGTATCCTTCTTCACTTTTCTTATTTTTAATGCTGTGAGAGCAAACAAAATCACGTTAATTGTGATCACTATACCCATGGGGCCATAAAAGTACAACAGTTGTGGTGTGCCATCTGAAAAATAAGAATAATGATTACTTTGACAATTAATAAGTTTATACATAAATAGGGCCCTAAATTCAAAATGGACTAAATGAATTTTCTAATTTTCTCTTAAATTTGTCACAAATTAATTTGTGGAGCCTACTCATGACCAGTATATACGAGGTGCTTCAAAAAGTAAGGTGACTTTTCAATTTTTGCGGGCAACATACATTCGATTATCGATTTGTTGTTGTTGTTGTGTTGGTACACATGTCCCGAACATATGTACACAGTTTTAAGTACATAGCATACTTTGTTTTTGACAGATAAAAAGGTTAGACGTATTTTATTGTGCTCGGCGATTTTCTATTATTATAAAAAATGGAGCGAAGAATTTGCATCAAATTTTGTGTGACAAATGGAATCAAGTGCTCTAAAGCACTTGAAATGTTGACAGTGGCGTGCAGTGAGTCTGCTCTAAGTAAAAAAATGTTTACAAGTGGTACAAACTCTTCCAAGATGGCTGAGAAGAAACCGACGACGAACCTCGCTCTGGACTCCCCAGCACATTAACAACAAAAGATATCGTCGAATCTGTGAAGAAAAAAGTTGCTGAGGATATTGGCATATCAGTCGGCTTGTGTCATGCAATTTTATCGGATGTTTTGGGCATGAGACGTGTATCAGCGAAGTTTGTTCCGAAACTTCTGAATTTTGATCAGAAGAACCGTCGCATGAGCATCGCTTAGGCGCTCTTGAATGACATCAGCGATAATCCTGATTTGCACAAAAGGGTCCTAACTGGTGACGAATCATCCGTATATGGTTATGACGTCGAAATCAAAGCCCAATCGCCCCAATGAAAGTACCCAGTAGAGCCAAGACCGAAAAAAGCACGCCAAGTCCGATCAAATGTCAAAGTTTTGCTCACTGGTTTTTTTGACTACCATGGTGTAGTGCATCAGGAGTTTTTACCTTAAGGTTGTACGGTCAATAAGAAGTATTACCTTGAAGTTATGCGCCGTTTGCGAGAAGCAATACGAAAAAAACGTCCGGAATTGTGGAAAAATAATTCATGGTTTTTGCATCACAATAATGCACCTGATCATTCACTAAAGGAAATAAAATAAAATACCCGTTCTGGGTAAAGCATTTAATTCTAAATAAAAGTTATTTCTTGACATTTTTTCGTATCACTCTCACTCGTAATTTCATTAAGGAAAGTCCAAAAAATTTAAATTCTGTCACAATAGTGACAAATATGAAAAAATGTTAAGAATCAGCTTTATTCAAAGCTGTAATTTTATTTCATTTTATCCAGTGTCGCAGCATCTTAAACTTACCCCTCTTTGGGTTAGTCACTGATTATTTAAAGATCAGCATATATTGCATCTGAACAGCTCCTACGTAAAAAATAAGGTAATGAATGCCAAAAAAATTGTCAATGGAAAACTTTTCTTCGGCATTAAATGCTTTATCCAAAAATTGCATTTTATTTCATTTTGTTTAGTGACGTACTACTTTTTTTTCAAAACAATATTACAGATTACTCATAACTCCGCCACTGGTTGAGATAGAAACTTAATTTTCTCTTATTTTATGATCCTTCATCTACACAGCAAGTGTGCAAAATTTAGTTTAAATATTTCTGAAATTTTGAAAATGAAACAAAAAAAACCTTTTTTTTTATTCCAATTTTAACGCATGGTATCTTTTTTATTCAGAGTTTTCGGATACACCTGTTTCATTTAAGGCATTTAAAACGGGGACACCCTGTATAATGAACTTTATCCCCATTTTTTCGAATTAAAATAATACTATTGGAACAATTTGCTCAGCGCAATCCAATTATTTAATGAATTCATAAACAGTATACAATTAAACATGAATAGATTAAAAGAGATTTTTATATTTTATGTAATTCAAGAATATTAATAACAAGGAGATTATTTATAAGTGAATACCCCAAAAATGCATTTCGCATATTTTTACATTGTTTGCATGTTTTCTCGTTTTTCAGAATAAATGCATTTTTACATCAACAAAGCATCTTGCATATTTGCTGAAAAAGGCTTCTTTTTGGGTTCCAGTTTGGGCTCTAAATATTGAAGAGAAAGAATAATGCCATTTGCAATTTCAAATCAGGATATGTAAGAAAAAAGTCTATTAGCAAAAAAAACTAAACTCAACTATTTATAAAAATATTAAAGTTTTAAACAAACTTACGAAAAAAAGTCAGATATTTGATTTAAAGTAAATATTGCACAATTGGAAATTTACGAATAATTTTTTACTTTAATTGCAAGTTCTTTTTTGAAATACTGACCTTTTTTCCACTTAAAATTAAATTCCAACTTTAACTTTTTTTTTGTTAATATTTGAAAAACAGTCAAAATTTCCAAAGTTAAAAGTCATAGAAAAGTTTAAATTTCCATTTCAAATCAAAACAAAAGCTAAATTGATTACAATGCAACGTTAAGAAATTTTGAATCTTCGAAAAAGAATTTTTGTAAAAATTCCTAGTTTGAACTTATTTAATTTGTAAACCAAAAAATGTGTAAGTTGATGTATCAGATTTCGAAACTTTTTTGAAATCATCAAAAAAAACTAATTTTTTGAAAAAAATCTTAAAAGCTAACCTTAACCTAATTTTTAATAAAATTCCTGGTATAGACCTTTTTAATTTAAATTTTAAATTACATTTTTTTTTTAATTTTCAGTTTAAATTGAAATTTTAGGATAGGGTAGGGATGTCTCACATGAGATGGGTTTCTAATATAAGATAGGTCATTATCTGACCCATCGTACACTTGTCACTTATGAGTCACCTATTGTCATTTACTCCGACATTTAGTCAAAATCAATCATGCACCAGAAAGGTCTCAGAAGCTGCCGACCATAAGTCTTAATTATTTCTATTTTTGGAAGGAATGAAAAAGATAATTTTGCTAAGGATATTAAATCATTTTAATTGTTTCCAATCAAATCAAAATTGAATCCAAGGTATCCGTTGAATAATAACCTTTAATATTTTAATGAATTTCATTGCATTTTTTTAGTTTTAAAAAATATTCCATTTGATTATGTCCTGTGTATATTAAGTTCGCAATATGAGACACTTGAGGATTTCTAACAATCCCTTTTAGACTAATAGAAAATAAGTAAAAAGGGATTGATAATATTCCAAATAATGTGCCATAACAGCAAGAAAATAAACAAAGGGAAGCCAAAAACTTATAAAGAAAAGGAAAGTTACTGAATCTGAAAATTCTTCATCTGAGAACGGTCTTGATGTTTATTTTTTTAAAGTTCTGTGAAAATCATTTATTCAATTTAACATGATTAAAATCAATAACAGTATTTAAATCAACAGCCTTTCTAATTTAAATGAATTTGAAAATGAAGTTAACAATTATAAGAGATATCTCAAATTAGAATCCCTTCATCCTAAGGCACAAAAAGTGCAACTTCTTGTTGCATCACTTATATTTCAGAAACTGTTACTGATTCCAATAAAATTTTTATTGTTGTGAAAAATGCATTAAATTATCTGTACAAGCTAGTAAAGTTAACTTCGTTGCACTTATATCTTAAGAAAAATATACAAAAATGTAAATGGTATCCCATATTTGGCATTCTTACCCTACCTATTTCGTGAAATTTAGCGTTAAACTTTCCATTGTTTTTATAAATTATAAGTTTTGGTTGAAAATTTAGAAAATCAATTTTCTGAAGAAAATTAATTTGAGAAAAAAATCCTTTTAACATTTTGAACAAAATATAGACTTTGTCTAAACATTGTAAGTTTTAGACTACTAGACTACTTACTTACTACTAGACGAAATTTAAAAAAAAAAGTATAATATTTGATTTCCAATTCGAGATTTTGATATTTTTGCAAAAACTGAACCTATTTAACTTAACAATTTAATATTTTCTACCTAAATTTTTGAGTTAAACTTCGTCCACACTTACATATTCTAACAAACTTAATATGTTTCTGAAAATTTTAACCTTAGTCCTATAATTTTGAATTTCTTTAAAATTCTATTTTTAAAACTTTTTACCTTTTTTTTAAAAAAATTTGGTACTACTCTTAATTTTTTCATATAAATTTCAAGTTTACCTAAAAATTTAAACTGTTTCTTAAAATTTTGAGCTTAAATTTGAAATTTGTAAGCTTGAAAAATTCAACATATTTTTAAAAATAAATGTCGAGGTTCTCCGTTTCAACTTTCCAGTTTAGACGTGAAATTTTTAGTTTTATCCTTAAGAGTTCAACTTTAAAATTGTAACTGTAATATTCTGATTTAAAACTTGAATTCTTTTTGTAAAGTTCAATAACATTTGGATTTTTTTTTTCATGTTTAAACTTGAAATATATAATTTGCATATCTTGAATTTCTTCCAAATTTTTTGCAAATGCAATTTACATCGGTGATAAATTAATATTTTTAAAATATCAATGTTTCATTTGCATCTCTATTAAGAGCTTATTACGGATTTGTGAAAATCTAAAGAGAGTGGAGATGTCATCATTGGAGCTGAAATAGGAGAATTCTCTGTAATTGTATTCTTAAATTTTTGAACTTCCAGAATTGTTTTTAAGCAAAGATTTGAATTTATAATAGATACACAGGTGAGAAACTTTGAAAACTTTTTTAAAGGATGATGGTTACTGAATGAGCAAATTTCTTTCGGTTTTCAATATTCATAAACAATTTCAGACATTTGTCAATTGTTTTCAGTTCTTTCAAAAATCTAAAAAATTTTCTTTGAAAATTGAACCGTGAAAATGTTAATGAAAAGGTAAATAATTTTGATTTTGATTCATTAAACTTACCTCTAATAAAGCATTGTGCTCTGCCAACTTCCGGATGATACCAACTATCGTGGGGTGCATACTTATCTATTAATATTACTGCAAGTACAAGAAGGACAGCCATACCCCAAGCATATAAACAATAGTACAAAAATCGTTTTGTTTCTGCTGTTTTCATACCAGATATTTGACGAAGTCCGCTGAAATTTAAATTACATACACCATATTTTAGGAAAGTATATTTAGCCGCCCCTTGTTTTTGAAGGCGGATTAAATGATAAATTAATAAACATTAAGAAGTGCAAACCATGATTTGATTAAATTTAAAAATTGTCTATAATATATGTATACTTCATCTCCTCACTAGTGGGCAGGAAACATTGCAAACATTGCAAGAAAATGTGGTCGTTTTAGGAGAGATTATTTTTCAGAAAAGATCATATAAATGCACTAACTAGTTTTTCAAAAAGCCCATAAGTAACATTAAAAGGGCTACCTGCTATTGAGGGGATATTCAAAACAGGAATTTAACTGTAGTACATAAAATTACAGAATGTCCGGAAAGTAATGGGACCTATCCTAAACATTGCTTCCTGTGATCAAATTGAACCGATTTAGACAAACTTAGCTTAGTCCAAAAGTGCCAATGGTGTTGACATTTGGCACAGTTATGTTTTAGATAAGGTACATAAGTGCGAAGGAATAAATAGTGCCACATATTGTAGAGGGCGCTGTCGGTGGTTTTTTTTCAAGTGAAAACATTTTTAGGCGCGTTGAGCGACTAAAGAAATATAGGGGACAAGCGAATGGTATTGTGTTACAAATAACGTTAATTTGAATTACCTACATGCTCTAGTGCCTGGTAGGTACATGTACTTATGTTTTGAAAATGTTGGAACTTTAAATTTCAACTTTGTAAAAAATCTGAAATTTTATTTTTTTAAGTGATAACTTCTTTAGGCGACTACAGATGTCAGTCGCCGCCCTCAGTTATTTGTATTTCTCCGCAACTGAGAGAAACTGCACAAAGTTTGGAAAAAGATATTTTCTTTAAATACCTTGAGATTTGTTATATTATAATTTTAAGTTTTCACTTCTGTCGGCAGTCCCCATAACTGCTCAATTTTTTTTTCTACATTCGTGTTTTTCAACCACTTTTGAAACTGACACCCAATTTCCGAATTACTGCATAATTTCGGTAATCCCGCTAATCCGAACCTCGCTAATCAGAAGTTCGTTAATCCAAACCTCGCTAATGCAAATTAATTCCCAATTTCTGTAATCCGACACCTGCTAATCCGCCACCCCGGTAATCCAAAAAATCAGTATAATTAAAAGCATTTTGAAATTTGATAAGCCAATATAAAATTTAGACAGTGTGACAGGTTTTTTAATATGCAGTAACTCAAAATAGACAAGATCAAAGACTAGATTGTATACAATTATAAAATATATAAAAAGTAGAAGTAATAATTTTAATTTACAAATTATGAAACTTTTATTTTTGATATTACAATTTGAAAATTTAAAAAAAGCTGTTATATCATAGTTTTAAGTTTTCACTTCTGTCGGCAGTCCCTATATCTGCCCATTTTTTTTATATCTTATTTTCATTCTTCTGATACGTTTGACTGAAAATTAGATAGAGGAATTAATTCTTCGTAAAAAGCACTACCTGTCCCATGTTGATACAATGCACCGTTTTTGGTAAACACGCTTTTGCAAATATCCGCACATTAAAATACTTTCAATAAATTTTCCAATTCCATCAAGTTATGACGTTACCACTTATTAAAAAGATGTTGATATACCTAAGCTTAAGAAATGGCAGATATGATCACTTATTGTTAAAATCAATTTTCGGTCAACAAAGAAGATACAATAAAAATAAATTATAAAAAAAAAACTATAGGGGATCCCCTTTACAAACTGAGGCACTATTTATTTCTTCATAATACTTGTTACTTATCTAAAACGTAACCCTGCCAAATTTCAACATAACTAGACATTTCATTTCTTAATTATACCCACAAGAAGAATTCTTTTTTTTTTTTTGAAAGCTTCTCAACGAGACACTTTTGGACCAAGGTAAGTTTGCCAAAATCGGTTCTAGTTTGACCGTACAAAAATGTGCTTAAGCTGGGTCCCATTACTTTGCCGGACCTCCTGTAACTTTCCTTTTTTATTACAATGTTAATATAATTATGATTAAATTAACTTTACTGTAACATTAAGTCCCTTAGACATTAATTTGTTTAAAGAACTGACTTTCTATCAAGACTGGACCTTATCACAAGTTCTACATATTTATTTAATGTTGGAAAAAACCGCTCAGAACGAACCATGCTCTAAAATTTATTTCTACCTATTAAATTATTATTTTTTAAGTCGGGTTAATGAAAATTAATCTTCAAAGAAGCGGTTAATGAATTAAGAAGAAATACAGCCACCAAACTAATTTTAGATAGATTGGCGGCTTCTTTAAATACAAATGGATCACTTAAGGATTCAGAAACTTCAAAGTCATACATAACAGCAAAATCATGAAAATAAATAATAATAAGGATAATACTTTAAAAAAGGATATACATATACCCAACATTTCATTTTAAAATCATGATTTGTTTTTTCGTTGTTCTTCCGTAAATATCAAAAATAATTTTAATCAGTGTTGTGAATTCCTGCCTGTCTTTAACATTCCTAATTCAGGTGATTGAAGAGCAAGTTAAAAACAGTAAAATTGGAAATATCCATTCACATAAATATAGTTACTAAATTACGAATATTTCTTTAAGTGATGATATTCAGGAAAACTTATAAATATAACATATGTATGATTTTGTAATAATTATAAAAAATATTTAACATACCTGAATCCTAACCAAATATCTATACATATCACATTCATCCAGAAAAATGAAGCCATGAAGAAAAAAACGCAGCAGAATGCTGAAAAGAAAAATACAATATTTCATGAATTGGTATAACAGATTGAAATATTTATTATTAGATTTTGAGTTAATAATAACGTAAGATTTAGACTAAAAAATGTGTTCATTTCGAAAGGAATAGTGTCTTCCTGGCAAAAGTTATGCTGCCAAATGGACTCTAATTTATGGTTGTTTAGCAGAAAAATATTATTTGAACTGTCCGCATTTCTGGCTTATGTTAATATTAATAGCGATATTAACATAAACAATTATTAAATATTTAGCACCTCATTATACCTCTAATTCCGCAAACTTATATACAGGGTGACTCAGAAAGTATGGGCCAATGTTTAACTGGAAATACTACACACCAAAATATTACGATTGAGCTCAACATGCCGTATACCAATGTCACTGGTTTAAGATACAGGTTGCTCAAAGTTTAAATTTTATTCTAAAATTCTTCAATAATTGAAAAAGTTTGGATGCTATAAATTTAATATTTAGAAATTTTATATTTTTCGGGGTTAGAATTAAGATTATTTTTACCCGGTCCCTAGAGGAAGCTAATTTCACATTATTATTTACGTAAATTAAAACGTATTTTTTTATCTGTTGGGTTATGCTTAAAACAAGTAAATATTATAAAAGACAATCAATTCTACAAATAAAATATACTTGTCTGGTCGCCAAAATCTATCGGTTTTTTAGTTATTTGCATTTAAAAGGTTCAATGTAATTTATTATGATTTTTTATTCTTAAAATATGCGAAGATAGGGAGAAGCAATCAAAGCAATAACAATAACAATTAAACTTATTGGTTCTAGAGATAGTAACAAACTTCAAATCCAATGCTTCAATGAATTTTAAATTTCACTTTCTTAAATGTTAAAATCAAAATTTTCCTATTATTTTAAATTGTATTTGGCGCTTCTTGGATTATTTATCATAACTTCTGAAAATAATTTAATTCTTCCTGTTAAACTGAATTGTTTAAATTTGAAAAAACAGTAATATATGTGCCCTAAAAAACATACAAAAATACACTAGAGCTTTTAAATGCAAATATCTTAAAATCCAATAGGTTTAGACGACCTAATAAAGAGTACCTTTTCTTTGTAGAATTAATCCTTTTTTTATATTCTCTATTTGTTTTAAGCGTAACTCAACAGACAAAAAAATATGTTTTAATTTATATAAATAATATGGCGAAATTAGCGCCTTCCAGAAGAAAGGTCAAAATAAGCTTAACATTCGTAACACTAAAAAACAAAAATTGCAATCTTTAGATCACACACACTTTATCAATTATTAAGAAATTTCAGAATAAAATTCAAACTTTGCATGCCTTACATCTCTTAAGCCAGCCACATTGGTAGAAGGCATGTTGAGCTCAATCGTAATATTTTCGTGTTTAGTGTTTCCATTTTAGCGTAGATCTATTCTTTCTGACTTACCTTGTAGAAAAATTATGTTAAAAAGTGCTTTATTTTCATTTATCTTAAAGAGGAATTATTGTATTATCATCTTACGCCTACGATTTTAAAATATATCTAATATTGAATTTATATTTGAAAGGTGAACACAGTGAAAAATTAGGTGTAAAAAAGTTGAATATTCGCCTAATAGAAATTAAGTGAACTTTTTTAAATATGTGAGCAGCAGCAACAAATGCCATTGCTGTGAACTGTACAGAATGTTTGCTGTCTACTACCTTCTTACTTGTGACTACCATTTCCTTATGTCTCGTTAGAAATAATTTAATAAGGCCAACGCGGTGACTTCTGATTCAAAAGTCAATAAGAAAGCAGCAAACCATTTTGATAATGAGAAATTGACTTACCTATTGTAGAACATCCTAATTCGCTAAAATGCTGTGATAATTGTATACTGACTAGAAGAATATATCCCATAAGAAGATTAAAAACATAGGACATCAGTGCTTTCATGTGAAGATTTCGATCAGGTAGTAGAGCGTATGCAATTAGAGTTGCCAGCAGAAAAGGTGTAGATATTATCATACCTGAAAATAACACAAAATCTCAAGATGTAGTTTAAATCAGGTGGGCTATGATGAATCAAGAATTTATTGAACTAATTTCCTTGTAAATAAGAAGATAAGTATCAAAGCATATATATTGATATCTTTTCATATTTAGCGGAGTCAGACGCGGATACAGAAGGGGCCAATAGGTGCTTGCCCGAATTTATGCAAAGAAAAATTATTACAAAAGAATAGGTGCAATATTGGGCAAAGTACGTTTTTATGTTTTTTATAGTCGTTATAATGGAATTTTTATGCGGTGGAAAAGTTTATGTCGAAGGTATATTTTTTAATTATTAAATATTTTAGGGCAGAATAGGTCATATATAGGTTGATTGAAAATTCGGTGCACAAATTTTAGGAGCGTATTTCTGGGGTCAAAATAAGACCTTTTTTTTCTGTAAACATGTGTCATAAATACACCTCTCCGAGTTACAGCCATCGTAAATTGCGCAGAAAAAGTCAGTTATTCTTCGACACAAAAATAAAAGGACACGATCACTGTAACTCTGAGTGGGTGCATCGTAGTTTACCTGCAGAGAAAAATGCTTTAATTAGCATGTAGCGAAAATGTTTGCGTAATAAACAGTTAAAAGTCAGTTACAAGTAATCCAATGAGAGTTTAATCTCTTGGATACTTATTCGATTATCGTTATCGATTTGAATATCAATGCAGATGACGTCGATGCATCTTTTGCTAATCTATTTAGATTAGTGCGCTTGAAAAATGCCAGTTCTGCTGGCGAAATACGTATCGCGTAATTATTTATTTAATTGCCGATGTGGTAAAGGGGTGAAACCTTATATGGACTTAATCACAAGCCACAGTGTTTAGTTCAGTGCTCCAGTGAACTTATACGATTGACTAACGTCTTTAAGTTGGACTTGTTTAGAGCGACCGTACCGTACTGATGAGGCCAAGAAAGGCCAAAACCAGTCTATGATTGTGGTTGTAGATAGTTTTAACCTTCGGCACGTTTAACTATATAATTACAGAACATTTAGTTGTTCATTTGTCGAACTAGGTGAGAAAGTAAAGTCACGCCGAAGAGGCTTGTATCAATGGATGTTGCGATGCAATCCGTGATACAAGATTTGCCTCATTTACTTGATCCTTGCAACTGAAATCTGATTTCATTAGATTCTAATTGAAAGTAGATTTTAATTGCATCGTAATTAACCTGTATATCTCAGAAAACAAATATTATTTTTTTATATGTGTTATACATCAGTCATATAGAAAAATAACATTTAATAAGATAATTATTACATATTAATATTTTTTTTAAATAGCAAGTATGTCTTTAAAAATGAAAAGAAAGGTAATAATAACTCTAACATAAATAAGTATTCTTCCTGAATAAGTTTACCTCTTAACCCAAATATGCCTATTGTCATTGTCCTTTTAAAGGAACGCTTTTTATGTCTCTATTTATTATTTTTTTTAAGGATTATGATAATGAATAAAAAAATTAACTTAATAAATCTGTCCTGTCACACGATTGTTCTTGTTAATTCATTATTTTATTTTCAAGTATTTCCTTGCTTTTCAAAGTAATCAGCTTTTAAAAAATGTCATTTTTAGATATGGAATATACCTAGGCTATAAGTTTGGATAAGTAAGTAATATATTTGCTCTATAATATATTTTTACATTAGTTTTCGTAGTAGTGTTTAGAAAAACATAGCAATCATATGTCTACAATTTGCAACCTCTAAATTCGATTGTTTTTTTGCTATGCCTCCCTAATTAAGTGTCCTTTTAAAAGGACAATCGGCAGATAGGGTAATAATCAATTTTTTATAGGGGGTCTAACTCTTCATGACCTTCTGGCGACATTTGAAGACAATTTTCCATTAAATGATTGCCAAGAATTTAAAATAAATATTATGCATCCCATCAATGCAAATAACGACCTCACCGACGAAGATTTTGGAGACGAAAATACTATGTCACTAAATAATCTGCCATGAAGACAACTATTGGCAGAAGCTGAAATAAACATATCATCTGGTAATGACGAGGACAAGGAAGACAACATACCCCTGATAATTTTACAACTGGGATGGAAGAGAAGAGAAATGATTGGAAAAATAATGACTTGGTATTACCAGAGCTAGAAGGGCCTTCAATTTCTGCAGCTGAAAATAATAATTCTCCAGTAAAATTATTTCACTATTTCATGCATCAAGAAATATTATACATGTTTGTACACAAAAGCAAAAGGTACGCAGCAAAGCACAATAAAAATGGAAAGGTTATCAAAAGTGAAAAGAGGTCATTATTTGGCATACTTTTACTGAAAGTATATGTGCCATTTCCACAAAGACGAGTGTTTTTGGGAAATAGTAAAGACACATACACAATTCTACTGTAGTTAATTGCTTGTCTAGGGACAGATTTGAATTTGTTCTGGCAAATTTGAATTGTTATGATAACGGTACATTGGACAGAACAGATCGTTTTGCAAAAGTTAGGCCACTGTGACACAATTCAAAAACCATAGAATATTTTTTTTTTATTATCTGGGGTGTCTATATTATTTTCTATTAAAATTTACAAACTTTTTAATTTTATTATTTTGTTATCTTATATGCCTATTATCCTTTTAAAAGAACTCCGTATTTGGAGCATTAAGAAGTTTTGCAAAACAAAATTTTCTATTGGATGTTATTATATGACATAATTTCAGTACTATTTCATCAAAATGTCGCAAAAAATAGAAAAGAAAAAATTCAGGCATATCTGAGTTAATATTTGTGGATTTAAACTGTGCAAACAATTGATAGCCGATAATAATTTTTAATTTATTTGGAGTTTTGTCTGTGTCAATGTCGGTAACAAAAATTTTAAGGCTGGGGAAAATCTAGATAATTATAAGCCATTTGAAATATCTTCTATCGTTGACACAAGAAAATGGCCAAGGTTACAGGAAGTGTGATTGACAGATGTACAGAATATATATGTGTAGAACTAAAACATTGTTGTTTTGGACATTTTGTTTCGTTAGTTTTTTTAGTTTAGCTAGATTTATATCCAATTTTATGTTTAAATTTTATTAGTCGCATTTTCATAGAATCACGCATCATAGTACTGTTTTTTGCCCAATTGTTTTTAAATGTCCTGTTAATTATAAAAAATATCAATATTCTTTTGTGTGACGACGTTTATGTTAAATTGTTGACTATATTATTACAGGTGACCTATTAAATTACTTTAAGGATGTTCGAAAATGTAAAAATCCAATATCGAGTCCTATAGGAAAAAAAAGGTGCTACAATGCTCTCAAAAATTATTCAACATCAAAAATAATTAACTACAGCACTCTAAAGTCTTCAGAGAAAAACAAAAATAATGTTTTTTTTCTTCAATTGGACTTTAAATAAAGAATTAGAATATGTTTTAAGTTTTTCGCGTTTTTCTTAATAAAATCTAAACAAACCGGTAATAAACTGTTTTCTCAATGACATGTTGGTAAGCATAAAATTCCGCATTGCTTTGTCCCTAACCCGACTTTCTGTGTTCACTAATAACGAAGATTTCCATGTTATCCACATCGGATGGATTTGTTAAATGTTAAAACATTGTTAAAATCTTATTGTGGAATTATTTAGCTTTCGCAAGGAACGTAATTGCAATTCAGTAGCATATTATTTTCAATGTTTGTTTGTAGCTTAACCATAGTTGTCTCTGCTGAAAATAGATCTTTCTACCGATTTCAAAACATCTCAATTAAGAGAGAATTCAAAATATAACCGAGGCAATATCCTCCTAGTGTTTAGAAAATAGAGTTTATATTTTGAAAGATTTACCTTATGGATCATACATATTCATTTGTGTACTGATAAAATACTTTAATTACTTGATTGCGCTGCGAAAAAAAATTATTTGCTGTATAACTTATTGTGTAGGTGAAAATTGAAATGGCTTAATTTTTATTTTGAAGAATATTCATTAATATTTTGTTAGAACAATTAAATCAGCCAAATCAGATTCTGGAGATCTCGTAAAAAAGGGAAATAATACTTACTTGCATCAGTATTTAATCAAATTACAAAACAAAGTGGAAACTATTTTGTTCTAAATAAAGCCTATTTTTTTTTTCAAAAGATTTCCTAATATTTATTAATATGTTTCGGTCCATTGTTTCAAAAATATTTCTAATTCGATCTTCCATATCCTCAACGATGATTTGAGAGCAGATGAATTATACGTAATATTTTTGATGTCCCTACGAGAAAAAATCCATTGGTTTTAAATCCTACGATCTGGATGGCCACTTATGAGAATTACCTGTTCCAGTTAATTTACTTTGTAATTTCCTATTTAAATATTCGGAATAAACGGAATTGTGCAATTGTAAACTCATATTTTTTGTCTTGTATTTAAGCCTTCTAATATAATCTAGAAGTGTGTTTTTAGAAATAAATAAATGTCCACTTAAAGAGCATGAAAAAGTAAGGTTTCAACGACTGTTGGCTGCTAATAAAGTTTTGTAAACTTTAACTATTATGAAAATCATGTTGACCCTTTCGTTAATAAAAAATTCTTTCATTTTAGGCAATTAAGGTAATAACTTTAAAAAATTAACCCAAAATCTCTGAGAATTGTAACAGCTACTACAGTTTACTGAAATTGTCTTTGATTAAAAGTTAAAAGTGACACAACTCTTCAAAATGGATATATCCCCTAAACTATTAAATTTAATCACAGGAAACCACATACCATTTTAAAGCAAACTAAATTTGTCAATATTTAAAATAAAAAAATAACAAAGAAATCGAGGCCTGAAGTTTAAGTAAATGTTCCTAGTGGAATGCCTGGAGCATTAAAAAACCTAGGATTACAGTTACAGTGAGTGAAATTAAATAAAAATATATGGAATGTTTATCTAACAATATATGTAAAAAAAGTTTACCTATTAAATAATTGTGATCTTCATTAAAAATAATAGTAATAATAATAAACTGGGTGTCTCAAAATAAGGTGCTCATACTTAAGGAGCATAATCTTCGAGCGATTTTAAGAAAAAAAGGTTTTATCAACATAGGTCCGGAACCACTTTATTTTTAGATTACAAGGTCTTGAAAATTAAGAAAAAAATTAGTTTTTCCCTAAATACTATGAAACTACTCAACATATTTTTTTTCAATTTTGGTAGATACTAATTAGGCATAAACACGATTTTTTTGCGGGAAAAATATTTGCTTTTCTTCCATCAGTGGCATTAATGCAAATATGTCTTTGAGTATTCTTAACGAAAAAAATGGTACGTCACTGCTTTTTTACAAATTAAGTACCTAATTTCATAAACGACCTATATTTCTTGGTGAAAATACTTCCTTGAATTTTTTCCTCTTCCTCTGATGAACTGTTTTCGGTTAAAACAAGTAGTTAGCTTTAAAAACTATGTTTCCTTATTTTATATTAAGGGTTTATTAATTATTAAAAATAAATATTTTCCAAAAACATATAAATCTAACTTACATAACATAAATTTTCATATAGAAACAACAAAGTTGCCTTGAAATAAGACATTAATTTTGTAGAAAAGAATATAAAACGCTCAGCGAAATGCAAAGAAATGCATTTTATTTTTTTATTTAAAACCGTTCGTCGGGTGAAAAAAGTTAAGAGAAAATTGTAGCTAAGGATAAACAGTCTTACTGAAAGCCACATTTATTTTAAATAAATATAATATATAATTTTATAACTATTATTAATAATTAATAAACCCATAATACAAAATAAGTAAACAAGAGTTTTTAAAGCTAAATAATTGTTTTAACCCAAAACCGTCCGTCAGACAAAAAAATTATGGGAGCATTTTTAGCAAGAAATGAAGATCGTTTATGAAATTAGTACTTAATTTGTAAAAAAGCATTGACGTACCATTTTTTCGTTAAGATTACTAAAAGATATATTATCATGGACGCGACTGATGGAAGAAAATCAAATATTTTTCCTACTTGTGTTTATTAAAAAAATATTTCAAGTTGTTTCGTAGTATTTAAAAAAAAACTAAATTTTTTCTTAATTTTCAAGACCCTCTAACAAAAATAAAGCAGTTCCGGACTTATGTTGAAATAAACTTTTTTTTTTAAATCGTTCGAGGATTATGCTCCTTAAGTGTGAGCACCTTCTTTTGAAACACCAATTTTATTATTATTACTATTATTTTTAATGAAGATCACAATTTTTTAATAGGTAAACTTTTTTACATGTATTATTATCTAAACATTTCATATATTTTTATTTAATTTCATCCACTGTACCTGTAATCCTAGGTCAAAACCCCTAGACACTCCACTATCCAGTGAATTTGGAATATCCTGTATAAAAATTTCGAACTTCTTCAAATTGCATATTGTGACAAATGGTACGCCAAATGAAAATTTTAAAGCACCACTGTCAAAATTATTTTCTTTCAGGGATAACTTTCTTTTAAAGCTCAAAAAGAGTAAGGTTTTTGACGCTGAATTTAAAAACGAAAGGAAAAACTTGGTGTTCTATTAAAAAATAATACAACTTTGATATGTAACAATTTTCTAGAACAGCCTGTATATGTGAACATATTTTTAACATGTAGATTTCAGCGGCCTATATGAAAAGGAAAAATAGTATCATTGCAATAAATAAATGATTTTTTTAAGACACTATATGGTGTGGAATATTCGCACTGAGTTACTTTTGGAAAGTCGGGATTAAGCGCAATACTGTGATAAAGTATTGGAGAACTTATCTGTTGTTTATACAAATTACATAAATTATATATGTATTGATAAAATGCTAACTTCTACTAGTTACACTCTCAAATAATTCAATTTTAGAATAAAATTAAAAGTAAAGCAGTAAAGTATTAGTCTGAATTAAAAAGTACAACATACTCCATAATTAAATATAGTACTTAGAAAGACATTCTATAAAAAATAATCTTCTCTCTTTGTTTTGGCCTATTAAAAAGGAAATGTATCCGTTCTTACAAGAAGTTTGTTTTTCATCATGAAGAAAACGCTTTTCATTAAGCAAATAACCAAAATAACTTCAGCACTCCATAAACGAGTAAATATTTTGATTCGTTTTGCCTAATTTAAAACAAACACTGAAAATTCAAGAATATTTGGGACGCTGGAAAATTTGTATCTAGGTTCAATGTATTAAGTTGCAAGATAAATACATTTTGAACGAGTGCGAAATTAAATATACTTTATAGTGGCGCCTAACAGTAAAAATAAAATGCGTCATTTCAACGAGTTTATTTCCTTTGTAACTTGTATTACATAAAACAATGCAGTATTGCGCCTAACTGTTATGTTAATGTTATCAACAAGAATTGAATCAAACAGCAGTCGCACTTATAATTCCACATGGCAGAATATTATTATCATTGGTGTGTTGAGAGGGGGGCAAAGGGGGCCATGGTCCCGAGCGGAAATTTTTTTTATATTTAATTTAATAACTTCAACTTTAATCTCCAGGTTATTATTGAGTTTAAGTTTTCTTTCATTTTGATTTTTGTTGTTCTGTCATGCTGTCATGCCATACCTTATTTTAGCAAAATTGACACCTTTCCTTTTCGAGTTTGAAGTAAATTTAGATTTTTTTTTAAATGTCTTACAATTCCAACTTTTTATCAAAAGTTTTACGTTTTATTCGAAAATAAAAAACTCAGATTTCTATAAAAAGGCAAAACGATAAAATCTTCGAAATTAGAATTTTAAACTCGAAATAGGTACCAAAAAATATGTATCGATCTAGACATTTTTTTAATTTGCCCTTTTTCGCAATATTCTGAATTTAATTCCTAATTTGTACTATTTTTTAATGTGTCTTTAACGTAAATGTGTCTGTTCTTTCGAAATTTCTAATCTCCTTTCGAAATTTCAAGATCTTTCGAAATGTCAGACTTTAAACTTAAAAAGAAATTTCGATCCAGATAAAAAATTAAAGATAAGCTTATCATTTTTGCAAAATTTTGATACAAAATTAAAAATTAAAGATAAAGCTTATCACTTTTACGGTTTTTACTAAAATTTTGACTTTTCTTCTCCAAATTTCTGTTTCAACACAGACATTTTAACATTTTTGTGTTCCAATTTCGACTTCAAATTTCCAAAAAAAAAGTCGAAATTTTGATTTTAAAATCAAAACTTTAATGAAATTGGGTATTTTGTAAATTTTTTTAAATATTTTAACTAAAACTCTCTAATTTTTGCTTATTACTGGAATTTGAAAATTTCGGCTTTTAACACAAGATTTTTTTTTGCGAATTTGAACTTTAAATAGAATCTTGATGGATAGGTGAAAATTCAAGAAATTTTAATTTATAACATTAGAATTCTCTTTCTACTTGTCTATTTTTCTCAAAATATTTAATGTAGATTTGATATGTTTATTATACACTTAATATTAAAGAAAAAGTAAAGATTTAGAAAAAAACAACTTTACAAAAAATAGGTATTTTGACTATAAACTCTATTTTATGACGTTTTTAAAAATTTCAGCTATTTTTTTTAGTAATTTTAAAATTCTGTTTTAAAACACTACATTTTTTTGTTTTGTTATTTAATCCATGTTAATACATTTTTAACGAAAAAAATGGAACTTTTCAGGTTAAATTTAAAATTGCGAGAAAATAATTGAAATGTATCTCTGAATTTCTAAATAAACTTCGAAATTCAGATTTAAATTTTAATTTTAAATTTTCAAAATATATTGAATCTAAACTCTCGATTTCTCGATTTTTAGCTTATAATTTAGATTTATTTTAAAAATTGTAACTTTTTTTAATAAAAAATAAAAAGTTTATTTTATAAAGAATTGGTTTATTTCCACATTTTTGACATAAAGTTAGCCATCTGTATATTTTTCTTCATAATTAGATTTTAAAATTTTAATTTGACCTTCGTGCCATTTCAAATTTAATTTTGACATGAATATTTTTTTTCTCGAGCGTCACAAAATAAGTATCTAATTCTAAATTTTGAGCAATAAATCGGAACTTACATAGATTACAGTCAAAATGTAAAAGAAAAGCAAGGTTAAAATAGTCGAAAATCGAATTTTAAAATTGAATATTCCTTATTTAAACATTTTTGGTGTAAATTTGATTTTTTTAACTTTCTGACTTTTCCCCAACATCCAAACTAAACTAAACTTGAAATTGTCCTTTGTTTCTTAACAGTTCGGCTTTAAAATCAAAACCAAATTATTTTTTGAAATAATGATTTTTTAAAAATCAAGTCCAAATTTTAAGCACAGTTTTGACAAAAAAGTCGAAATTTTTGATCAGAATTCAAAACTTAGTAAAATTGGATATTTTAGGAATTCGAAATTAGAGAAGAAAATTAAATTTTTTAGTCTAAAAATTTCAAAGTTGACAAGTAATTTTGAAAAAAAGTCAAAATTTTCGATTTCCAATTTCAAGTCGAATGTTAAAAAAAATCAAATAAGTTTAAATTAAATAAAATCTGAACTATTTAAACTGTTTCCTGAAATTTTTAAGAATAATTTAGAAGAAAAAACGAAATTGTGAGACTAGTTGCGGCGGCTAATTTAGAGTTGGTCTCGGGGGGGCAAAAATCCATGCTACGCCAGTGATTCTTATTAATTATTACATATCAATATAGCCCAATTTTACTAACGACTACTTATAAAATAAGAATCACATATTTTCTCTTTGTGGCATGTAAAAGTTGTTAAAGTGTGTTTTAAGCCTTAACAATGTATAAGAAATTACAATTAAAGAAGAATAGTTAATTATAAGTAAAAATCGCTACAAACTACAATCTTAAATTTTTACCAATCATACATAATCAGAAATTATTGCGATTTAAAGCAATTTTAAAGAAATTTTGTTTTTAAAAAAACGTTTATTTTTTATCGGAAAACATAACTTACATGTTATAAGCTAAGATTTTTAGTGATATGATGTTGTGGATCAGGATACGAATATATCCAAAATATTATATCGGTTTCGGTTAGGGATACGGATATGAAATTATTTCGGGTATTCCATAAATTCAGATACCATTTGGGTTACGGATATCTTTAAAATATTATGGTTGAAGAAAAAAAAGGTCCCTAAGGTCCTCAATATTTGTCTTAATTTTGGTCGACCAAAAAGAAGGTCCTCGAGTTATATTATTAAGCCCAAAGCGATCGTCTATATGAAGGGGTTGATCAAATAACATATGAAATTGTCCTAAACATTTATATGGCAGTTAAGGATTTAGACATTATTGGCATATCCGACAGATTAAATCGCAGTTATGGTGCTCGATAACATGCTTAATAATAAACAGCACACTTTTGAATACCGTTAACAATTTTTTTAATTTTATCTTCATTTCGTTACTTCATCGGATGATGTATTTACGAGGCTAAAATTGATATATAAATTACTCCTAAATGAAATAATTATCGACGTAAAAACCATTAAATGTTTTACGACTATACAAATTACCACTATAACAAAAACCTGAAATAATCACTTGTGTTGCTTTTTAACCAGCAAGCTATGTCATATTTCTCTACATACATACTAATGTAAAAGAAACATTTTGGATGAGCTCCATTAAGACATTAACTACATCTACAATTACAATACAATACAAATTATCTTCTGACCAAAGGTGTTTTGAAGTCTTTATTTAGGTCTACGTTATACATTTCTACCAGATCTGCTATGTTGAATTTTTATCTAACGTATGTGTTAAAAGCTCTGGGGCATTCTTTTATAATAAATAACTTAATTTAAAGTGAAATTATTTATCACAATTAATAGCTTAGCAACTAACAGAATTAGTTGATTAAACTCAGAAAAGGGACTCATGCTGTTTAATAAGAAGCACTTTTCTGTTAATATTCAACCATTTAATTTGGGCGGTTTAAATATCAACTTCATTATACAGTGTATTTTTTTTTAGTTGGGAGGTTACCTTTATACGGAGAACCATTTTTTATGAAGAGAAAATAATTTTGTGGATGGAAATAATCGAGGCTAAACTTTCTTTTAAAAATATTTTTAACTTCCTTCCACTTCCCATTATACCGGAAGTAGACATTACCTTTCTTATTTTTAATAGCAATCCCCATATTTTATTTTTCATTTAGATTATACATAAAAAATTAGGTGAATTTATGTATGTTTATTGCTATTTTTGATAGTTTCAAAGATATTTTAATTTTTCGGCTAAAAATGACAGAAAAGATGGTTACTTTGACTCTGTGCCTTTGTCATTATTCGTAGAAAAAAAAATGAGATTTGAATTTAAGTCAGAGAATATTATTCAGACTATAATGATGTGATCAGGTGTTATATTTATTATACAATGTGATGGATATTTCATGATCTGTATTCTTTTTGTTTTATTCAGAAAATTCAGTTTTTTTGAATGGGAACTTTATGTTTTTTAATCGTTTTTGGATTATTAAAATAAAAAAGAGAAAAAAATGTTGTCAGTTATGTTTTAAAATTCAGCTCTGTTACGATATAGTTCAAAATAATAAAGAAACATATATCTATTTTTTTTTCTAGCAGCAACTTGGCTGTAGGTAACAAAATAAAAAAACATAACTACGAGGATTACAAATTTCATGTTGAATAACATTTAAATGATGACTACATGACAAATAAGTTGCTAATTAGCTGTTAGAAACCGAGAAGACGAATACTTATTGAAAAATATTTTATGGAGCCATGAATTTATATTTCGTAAAAATTGCCTGTTCAATCAGTAACAAATTTTTAAGAAAATCCGTCCTTTATTACGCTGTTAAATTTATTTAATGATTTTTATTCAACCTTAAATCCATCCTAATTTAATTATTTGGATAAAGTAAACAGAAATATTTTGTAATGAGACATCCAGCAACATTTGGAAAATATACCCCTAAGTCAAGCAAATAGTACATTATATTAATACTATGGAACACCGACTCATAATAGTAAAACATATAATGACTTTCTTGCTTACTTATTTGGGGCCCTATTTATTACAAATGATGGTCTGCATCTGTGGTCACCGCGCTCGCAAGATATAACACCACTAAACTTCTTCTTTGGGGAGCACGTTTTTGCAACTTCTGCATAAAAAGAATATTCATATGAACGATCGGATGTGCTTGAAAAGGTTACTTAATTTGAAATGTTAAAACGTTTAATGTATTGAAACAGAAGCCGTCATTTCGAACACTTGGAATTTTTTTGTCAATTGCTTTATTTTCCTATTACTTATTATTAGAGCTTTAATTATATGCACCAAAGAAAGTTAACAATATGCATGCAATATGCACTAAAATACTTGCGAAATATGCACTGTAAAATATATTACATACATTTATTTCCATCAAAAATTTTAAACAATAGCAATACTAATGATTAATAAACATGGAAAATATGGATACGATTACGTTAAATATAACAAGATATAAATGTAATCCTAATACAAACTTTATTTCAAATACTACCTTAACGAATTAAATGATTGTCTAAATTTTCCATAGTTAAACATTGACAAGAGTTGTTAATTCATATTTAAATGCAAACACACAGGGTTTACATAGCTTAAACGAACATCGTATCTTTACAGTTTTCATCGTTTAAAGTTGAATTGATTTTTTAACTCTAAGTACCCTTCGTTTTTATTAAGTATTAGTGCATACATAAAGTACGTAGATGATTCAGTTTATCCACTACTTTATTTACATTTCCACTAACTTTACCAATAATTGTACATTTCAGCAAGGGGGAATTATATTTAAAGGTAAATCACGTGTTTTAAGCTTATCAATGGTTTCCGCAATACAAAGGTTTTTCAATGTAGGGTTGTTAAAGAGGTATATTTTTTGGCTGCTTCAGAACAGCTGAATTAAATTCACAATTATTAATTTGTCAATTTGCGTTTGCACTGCACCACATCAACAAACAAACAAAAAGATTGCATATGCATTTAATAAAAAACGTCTAATTATGAATATATGCACTTTACAGGATGGCGCAATTTAACTATCAAGTAATCAAAATGCTGAATTATTTTTATTTTTTCATAAGTTTTATTGAACCATAGAAAAAAATCTTCACAAATAGTGGAGTTTTTATTATACATCACCAACGATCGATATGATCGCCCTTAATGTGTATCATAGCCTTCATACAATCGAAAAATGAATCGCACGCTACCCGAATGTAACTGTGCCATTTTGGTCCATTAGGGGCGTAGCGCCTGCTTGAAACAATCCACACTTTGGTAATTTTTAGTAACAACTCTGCTCTTTAGAATGCTTCAAATATGGAAGAGAATGTGGAGAATGTGCTAACGACATATATGTAATACTTCTATATGGCGTGTTGTGTATAATCGCCACTGCAAAATGCTTTGTCAAAAAGGTGAGATGAAAGTATATGTCGTACTCTGTTAAGGACAAGCATTCATTCATTTATAGCGGGAACAGATGACAAGATGGGCGGTAACACGAATAAATGAATGACAACAATGACAACTGACGAGAAGTGGGATATTTAAAATAAACTTTGGGATTGGTTACTATATTCTGTCCTTGACACAAACAAAGCTGCAAAACGCGCCATATAGAAGTATGGCTAACCACTGTGTTGAAGAAATGAAGTGTAGAAAGTTGTATTTTAGTCATTCTTGGTTAATGCGCGTTTTATAAGAGTATGTCGAATTTTGCCGATCTTCACCTAAAATATTTGTGAGCCCAAGGCTTCTATGCTATCTCTAGAACAGTTTCACGGTATATGTCCGCGTTTATTTTGACCCTGCTGCGGTCCAAAATATGAACGAAGAGCGAGCATCGGCAGCTGCGGCGGTTCAAACAATCACCATCGGTGTCCTCTGCTTTCTAATGACAAGTCGAAGGTGTAAATTTTCACAAATGGCTTGTTCCGCTATAACTTTTTTTTATTTCAGTGTAAGATTGTATATTTTTTGGAACTGCGAGGGCTTTAATCGGAGTTCATTTTGCAATATTCCTTACACGCTTCGCGCTGATATTTTCAGATAATTTAGACAAATTTCCAGATTAGCATCCAATTTTCTGCCATTACTTTTCGAACATCTCTGTAGATGTTGTTGTTCTTTTTCGACTACCACCATTAGGTTTAGCAATGAGGTCGGTATTATTGTATCATTTTATGGTATGATGCACAAGAAATTTATTTACGTTCAAATACTGGCCATTACCTTTTACAATATTCTACGAAATGTAAAGGAATAATACTGATCTGTTTAAACTGCAGTACTTAAAACTTTTTTCTCTCAAAAAGAACATGCAAGACGTTCTGTACACTTGTAAACAATATAATGGAGTATCATCACTTAACTTTTGAGACATCTGTCAGTTTTGGCATATTAGCAGTTTGAATTTAGTTGACAGTTTAATTGCGCCACCCTGTATATGAATTTGGCATATAATTGCACTCTCTGTTTATTATGATTAATTTTTCGATTTCCGTCACCCTATATAATAAACATAAAACCTGATCTTGGTATTGTAGTCCCCATAATATTTTATGATTTCAACCCAAATTTCATTTTTTTTCTGCAAATAATGACAAAGATAAAAAGAGTCAAATTAACCCTCCTTTCCGTTTTTTTCCAAAGAAATTAACATATCTTTAAAACTAAAAAGAAAGGTAGCAATAAACACGTATACATAAACTCACCTTATTTTTTTTATGTAAAATCAAAATAGAATATAAAATATAGGGGTTGCCATTTAAAATAAGAAAGTTGATGTCTACTTCCGATATAACCGAAAATGGAAAGAAGTTAGAAATATTTTTTAAAAAAAAGTTTAGCCTCGATTAGCACCAACCTTAAAATTAATTTGTTTTCCATATAAAGGTAACCTTCCAACTAAAACAAATACCCTGTATATTTCTAGTAATTTTAGGATTTTGCGTTCAGACAAAAGAAAAAAAACTGAATTCAGCAATTTAGTTTTATTTTTGAAATTTCAGGTTTGTAAACGTGAAAATGAGTATTATTTTAATAGTGTAAATAATATAAATTAAAACAGAGCAACACAAAAAGACTTTGACTTGAAAATATATTAAACTTTTTTGTCGTTGAAATTTTTCAAAAATTTATCAATAGATTTTTCTCAACAATTTAAATATTTTGTCAAATCATCTTGTTTAATGAATTAACTGCAAAGATTTAAAGACGAATTACTACAATACATTTAATTTCGATATCTGGTGTAATAGGATCATGCAACATCTCCCTATTTTGTCTTTATTTATGAAGATAACATTTTCTTCAAATTTTCTACACCTGATGTACTTATAAAAAGTCAAATTTTGAGAGGGTCGAGAGAGAATTTCATGGCGAAAGTCGATTTTTCCATATTTGTTCCATATTTTTCGATAATAGAGAGCAAATAGCAACCGATTGAAGTGGTGTGCAATTGAGACATGACAGCTAAAAATCGCGACAAGCAACTCTTGAAATGAAATGTATGACATCCTATGTTTATTTTTAATTTGTTTTGTACATCATACAGTTCCTAGAATTCTAATAGATTTTAAAGGAAGCATATTTATTAGTGTTTAATTGCAAATAAACAATTATGTACTTTCTAATAATTAAAGGAAAAGCACGTGCGTTAATTTTGATTCAATATTAATTTTATTTCAATGCACTTCAACACATCTTGGTTTTAACGTGTAGTTTGCATGCAACTAATAAGGTACTTGCTTTAATGTAATGACCTTGTTCAAGCCAGAAATTATGTGAGATATTTTCATACCTTAGGGATTTAATATAATATATGTATGTATATAGTAATATGGTAGCCTCTCATTTGAACTAAAGTAATAATTTTTCTATGGTGAATTTTCGTAATTCATTTTTTCTTACATTTCACCGATTGCTGCAGAGAATTTGTTTTCAAAACTTGGAAAAAAACAAGATCGTATTATTTTTCAATGTAAAAACCAAATTATCTTTGCGTACGCCACTAACTTTAAGAAAAATTGAATACACATGCGCAAAAATTGGTTCTTGAAGAAATAACACTGTGTACGAAACTTCAATGAAATATGTCTCTATCTAATGGAACACACTTCTAAACTATTTAGAACATGAGCTTATAGTAAACAGCTTTTTTGTCCAAAATATCCCAAGGGCTGATCCCCATAATCTCCGAATGTGCTCTAGAACTAGTCTGTATAATATTGGATCAAATTATGAAATTAAATTGGTTATAAAAATGGACCGTTTGGTAAAACTGAGAAGCTATTAGAGAGATACCCAACCAACCAAATGACTTATACTTTACTAAATATCTATATATATAGAAGGCAAATTAGTAGCTATATGAAGAAAGGCGCCCGAACGCAGTTTGAGATATAGAATATCTAGAAGGCAAATGTGCTGGTGCCATAGAGACAAAAATATAAGCAGGAATCCCACCCCTAGGTTAGTTACAAATTTCATGAGGTATGATTATTTATTTTGTTTATATGAATAAGTTCTGTTAAATAAAAGTTTTAATAACCAAAGGTAAAAGATATCTCCCGGATTTGGACTATGTCAAAGAACTACTAAAAATGTTAGACATTTTGCCCACTATATTAGGAAGTGTCTTAAGTGGTCTTAAGGCACAAGGGAAAAAAACCATCACGGAATGAGAAACCAATGTTTAAGATAGCAGAGCATGGTAACTTAGTATGTCAAACATGGGGCGAAACTCTTCTGAAATGAAACGGTACAAAAGACAAGATTGTTAAGACAGAAAAGCACGGTAACTGAGGCGAAACTCTCAATTCATGATATTAATTTGTAGAAGGCGTAACCAAATCACAGTGATTTGTGTAAATTATATTCAGTCTATGGGTTACTTTAAAACGATTGATTCGACAAAAACAATTCAATAACCTTTTTCTTTTTCTGTACAATTTTACAAACTACAATTCTTCTTATAACTATTTTCGATGATAAATTAATAATTTCAAGGGAAGTGCAAAAAATGGCAAGTCATCCCCTAAAAAAACCCATGCCTCCCATCAAGAATATTTTTCGAGATATGTTTCAGCTTGATCAGCAATTTTTCGAAGAGCAGTGAATAATTTTACCTGACTGTAAAGTGTTTTCCTACCATTAAACCACTGGAAGTTATGTTTATTGTTGTTAAATATACAGGGTCTTCCAATGAAAACTTAACCCCCTTATAATTAAAAAACCGAGAAAAATGTTGGAATTTGCCGACGGTCAAGCTAATTTGATATGTTCATCCCCCTGACCACTATCAATCCCCACTTTAAAATTTCAAATGAAACTACCCAACTTGTAATACATCATTTTAAAGCTCTTTTCATTGCAAATACAATAGTGCATTTTTTTTTAAATTGGTTGAAAATTAAAAAAGAAAAGTTGACAATCCGACATTCGTGTAACAGTAGAAGACGCCAAGAGGCTCCCCTATTTTTCGGCCTTATGAAGTCAATTTCATGAAAAACATCATATGGCCATTAAATGGGCCATGGTGGCCTGTAAATTGTTAATATTTTTAAATACAGGGCGACTTACTTCGGAGTACCACAAAGCATTAACATTAAAAAAAAAAATGAAAATGCGTATTTTTTGGCCACGGTAAAGCATGTTTACTTAATGTATATTTTAAATGATTTAATTATTGTCTACTAAACTTGCGAAAATTGTAAATATTTTTTTTTATAAAAGTGGTAAGTCTGCTCTAAAAGAACTGAAACATAATCCAAATTGTCCTTAAATAGTTGCAGTATAGTGTCCTCACATGACGTAATTCAGAGCATACTAACCATTTTTATACAAAAAAAAAAAAAAAATTTCAGTTTTCACAAGTTTACTGGGCTGTAATTAAATAACCGTTTAAAATAAATATCAAGTATGCTATATCTTTAAAAACGTTTTTTTGTGGCATGAAAAAATTTGAGTTTTCATTTAAAAAAGTGATACTGCAAAAAGAATCAACCTGTATATAAGGAATATTTCCGATTTATAGGCCACTACGTGCCATTTAATGGTCGGATAAAATTTGTTTATGGAATCGACTTTATAAGGCCGAAAAATGGGAGAACACTATTAGCGTCTTGCGTTATTACACGAAGGTGATTTTGTCAACCTCTGGTTTTTAATTTTTAATCAATTAGAAAAAAACAGTACATCAGTGTATTTGTAATGAAATGGGCTTTGAAATGATGTATCACAAGCAGGGTAGTTTCCTTTAAAATTTTTAAGTGGGGGTTGTTAGAAGTTAGGGAGATGAACATATCAAGTTAATTTGATCATTAAAAATAGTTCCCCAAAAAACATAAATTGGAGGGTGTCTGCGAATCCTAAAATTTATTTTTCTTTGTTATACAATTAATTTACTGAATTATGGGTTTCACAATAACACCCAATTTACACAGCTCTTAAACTAAATGATGTTTTTAATTTTGCATAACATACACACGCTATATTATTAACAGTGATATTATAATAGTACAGTAGAACTTCTCTAATTCGACCATGACGGGACTAAAAGGGGTAGGTTGGATACCAAAAAAGTTCGAATCATTCGAACTATAAAAAATGAAGACAAATTTTAAGTAAAATTATATTTTCTGAATTAGCTACATACACATTGTACGTAATATAATTAATGTTTTTTTTTATTTTTGATCCATATGTATGCAATATTTTTGTTAAAAAAGTCAAAATTGTTTCCAGTTGCAGATTTGAATAGCCGGCTTTTTCATTTCTATCACTCCATATTTTTAAAATTGTATCAAAAGGGGAGGAGTAGAGATGTCGTTTAACGTGCTTTTGCTTTAGACACCTCAAAAGCATCTTTTAATTAGGCTTACATAAAAAAATCTACAAGCTGCAGATTCCAAATTATTAATTTTATGTAGTCGAATTACTCGGAGAGTCGTCGATTCGAAATCGAGTCAGCGGAGTTCTGCTGTATGTACGAGTAGTTAAAACTATTATCTTTTTGAAACAAAATTCTTTAAACTTTTTCAATGATTAAACGTTGTTCGTTTTATTTTATTATTTTTCCACGTTTAAAATCAAATAAAGATCTTAGTTTCATTTACTTTAAAAATTATTTAACGATTTTGTTTAGATACATACCACACATACATTTTGAAAGTCTGGAATTATTTAATCACGTGTAAATTATACATAAGTGTTGTGAGGTTTGGCTTCATTTAAATGTTGTATGTCTATTAAAAGTCGAATTAGCAATTCAAACAGCACATCTATTAACGTTATATTTTGTTATTATTTCTGAATTACACATGTACTTGATCAATTCAAATAAAAACAAGCAATACGCTTCAATAATTACGTTACGCGATATTTTTCCCAACAACATATAATTAAGAATGATTATCAAGTTTAATAAAAAATTAAATATTTTAAATAATCAATGAATGAGAAATCTAGTGTGCCTATCACCTGAAAATAATAATTATTACTCAATAACATTGTAATATTTGCGTTGTTATATGTACTCTTTTTGGTCTACTTTATCGCCTTAACGAAGAAAAGCTTGAGATGATCACTGTGTTACCAAAGTTTGGTCGATGAAACCGGCTTGAACATTTAATCACCTATATCGAAAATAAAACATTAAAAAAATATTCATAGGCAATAATGCAAATTGCTATATTTTCTACTAGATCAAGTTCAAATAACCGTTTTTATTTTCGTACTTATACATATAGAACCACTCAAACAAAACCTTATAATTAGTATCTGATTATTATAGTATCAACGTTTCTTTTTACTTGCAACTATTAGCGCAGCCTTAAACACATTAATTGCTTATGTATCTGTTGTAAAGAATAAATAATGGAACATTTTTGTTATGCTTATAAGGGTTTTAAAATCTAGATGGATATTATATGAAAGTAATGAGATGCTATAGTTACAATTAACCTAAAACCAAAAATGGAGTTTGGTAATTTATAAAATTTTAGATTCGATTATGAATTCAAGAAAAGTTATGGTCAAACTTGGTGTCAGTGGCTAAGATTACTGATACAGGCCATCAAGTTACATTTACCAAGGATTCAGCAAGAATTACTGATCAAGAAGGCAGAGCGGGACTTACTGCAGTTCAAAATAATAACTTATATTTTCTTTCACAAACTACACAGTTTGCTAATGTATCAGCCATTGTGAGTCATATTGATCTCAAAGATTGGCACGAGAAATTAGGCCATTTAAACTTCAAGGACGTGGTCAAGACAATTAAAGATACCATGGGTCTAGATGCTGGAAAAATAGAATTTCCAGAGTGTGATGTTTGCATTAGAGGAAAAATGACCAGATTACCTTACACGAAAAGTAAATTACCGTGTAAAGGAATTTTGAAAATTGTGCATTCAGATGTTGTTGGTAAAACTCGAGTACAATCACTGAATAGTGCTAAGTATTTTGTTACCTTTATAGATAATGCCTTTAGATGGTCAGAAAACTACCTTCTATGAAAAAAAATGGCGGGATCTCAGCATTAGAGCAATAGAAGAGTCACATGGAGAATCAGTCTGGAAAAAATATTAAATGTCTTCACTGTGATAATGGTGGAAAATATTGTAGTAGTAAATTTGATGGCCTACTTAAAAGTTGCGGTATTCAAGGTAGACTTACCACATACTCTACGGCAAAATGAAGTGGCAGAACGTTCTATTCGTACAATCATTGAAATGACGAGATGTCTGTTATTTCAATCAAAACTCCCTCAAACATTTAAGGCTGAAGCTGTAGCCACAGCTTGTTATATTCGTAGCAGATCGCCTGCATCTGCTCTTGTGGAATGTCTACCTATGAAAAGTTAAAAGGTGAAAAACCTGAATATCAAATCTACATGTTTTTGGATCTACCGTATATGTGCTGGATAAAATTCCTACCAAAGATAAATTTGCTTCTAGGTCAATCAAAGGAATTTCTGTTGAATATCCACGTGAAGCAAAGAGATTCCGGATATGGTTACCTGATGAAAGAAAAATTGCGCTTGCTCGCGATATAAAGTTTGTGAAAAGTGCTGCAGATTCATGTGATGATGATAGACTAGTAGACTTTTTAGATGAACAAGATGTTGATGGTCAAGATACCTCTAATGATAATGATACAGTCGACTCCCGCTAAAGTTGCGCCCATTAAAGTTGTCCGTTTGTTAAAGTTGACAAGATACGATCGCTAAAGTTGCGCGGATATTCCCCCTCTCTAATTTTTGAACGACGAATTAGACTTCCTAGTTTTAGCGCCACTTTTGAATAACCAAATCAACCGCACAAGGAGCAATACAACATATACATTTTTCGACAATGGTAGGGATGGTAGGGGAGTAGCAACTTTAACGGCCGATCTAGTCCGGTAAGCGCAACTTTAGCGGGAGTCTACTGTAGTGCAATGCAGACTATTAACACAAATGTAGCAGTTGTACAATCTAGTCCAAAGAAGAGTAATTCAGGTACTTGCAGTCCAAAGAAAAGTACTAAAACAAATAGCAGCTCACCCAGTCAAGTTCTAACGCCGCCTTCGGTTCCATTAAATCAACACCCACCTCGAGGTGGTGGTAGACCAAAAATATTGCGTTCCAGACCTAGGGGTCGACCTCGAAAAATATTTCATTCCGAGCTATAAAGTAGAGATGGTATTCCAGGTGGAGAAATAGGTGATGATAATGTGTTTACTAATAGAGAAGGTGAAGATAGTAAAATGTTTGCTGGTGTAGCAGAAGTGTCAGTCAGTGAAACACTGAAAGGTAACGAAAAGGAAGAATGAGAACGTGCAATTCAGTCGGAGGTCACTAGTCACTAAAAAATGATACATTTGAAATAGTTAAATATGAAGATGGTCAAAATGTAGTTCGATCCCGAGTTGTTCTAACTAAAAAGTACCAACCCAATGGATCAGTAGATCGATTTAAAGCCGGGATTGTAGTCAAAGGATACAACCAGAGATTTGGAGTAGATTATCACCAAACATCCGTTCCGGTGGCTAGACTACAGACGATTCGCCTCTTGATGGCTATTTCTGCCAGCTACGGTTTGTAGGTACAGATTGATATCGTGACAGGTTACTTAAATGATGTTCTCGATGAAGTGGTGATTATGGAGATGTCTGATATGCAAAAAAAAATGTTGAACAGAATAGCTAATGATGCTGATAAAAACATTAGCCACAAAGCTAAGAAATTATTGAGTGTTATAAAGGCAGGTGGTGATGTGATCTCATATAAACTTCGCCAAAGTGGGAGGAAGTGGAATAAGGCGAAATTAAAGAGTCTAGGATTAACTCCAACCATAGGTGAACCATGTCTTTATTATGCAAATCGTGGTAATGATGTAATGTTCCTATTACTTTTGTAGATGATATTCTTATTGCATCTAAAAGTACAAAGTGGATTGAAGAAGTTAAACGAGAACTTTCAACCAAGTTCGAAGTGAAGGATCTGAGATTAGCTAAATGTGTTCTAGGACTTGAAATAAACCAAGCCAAAGATAAAATAGTTATTAACCAAAGAAGCTATATCCCAGATATTATACAACGGTTTGCAATGAGCAATTGTAATACTGTCTCTACACCGTCAGAACCAAAATTTTATAAACCAAATGATGGCTCAAGTGATAGCTTCCATATCGTGAACTCATTGGTGCCCTGATATACTTATCGGTGTCTACGAGACCAGATATATCAAACACCGTGACCAGGTTAGCACAGTTTACGAATTGTGCTAAAAGGTGGCATATTGTCAAGGCTAAAAGAGTGCTAAAATACCTTACTGGAACCAAAGACTTAGCACTAGTCTATACTAAATTAAACAAACCAGTTATTGGATATTCAGATGCTGATTGGCTGCTCCTTCACAGGATATGTATTTACATTAAGCAATGGAGCTATATCCTGGAGATTACAGAAACAGCAAAGAATTGCTTTATCAACCACAGAGTCAGTGACATTAAGTTTCACTTCATCAGAAGTACAGTCAAGGATAAGTTGGTGGATGTGCAACATATTCCTACACAGGAAATAGTAGCTGATGTTTTAACGAAGCCGTTGGCTCGTTTAAATCATGAACATTGTGTTTAAAAACTGGGACCACGATAAACTGACTGATAAATATTGAGTTCTAGTGACGTACGTTTTGAGAGAGGAGTGTTAGATTTAAAATGTTTCCGCCAAATACGTTACGTCACGTTAGTCATATTATGATTATATTATGTTTTTTTGATTTGGGTATTACTTCATATACATATGATTTTCCGTTCGAGTTTTGTAGATACGTTACCATGTGCAACATGTGATTAAATAAATATCTTTTATGTTCAATTAATCTTAAATGAATATACTTATATTTCTCTACATGTGCATTCAACAATTAATCCACTGCCACCTGCATATTACATCTTAACAATTTATAGAACATGTTACTTTACTATTTATTTTTAGGCACAGTTGTTTGGCTGTTTTCAGATGGGTAGTCCATTGTCTAATTGCTTTTATAATGACAATATAGTCTTTAATTAATTTAATAATTATTTTTCAATAATTTCAGAATAGTGAATAGAGGAAGAACAAATAGGTTTTAGAAAGGGCAGATCAACAATAGATTTAATATTCAGGATACAACAAATTATAGAAAAACACAGAGGATACAACAGAGTATATAAATTTTATGGACTTTGAGAAATCTTTTGACAACCTAAACAGGTGCAAATTCTGGAACATTATGAAGGTCACCTAATACAAACGATACAAAGTCTATATATTAACATCACAATCCTAGTAGATATAGACGGAAAACTAAGTAAAGAAATAACAAGAAATAAAGGAGTCAGATAGAGCTGCTGCATACCACCAACTCTCTTCAACATATTGTACATAGACAACAATATAAAAGAATGGGAAATGAAACGTTCTACAGGAATGTACCTAGATCAAAATACCATTTTAAACTCCCTTTTATAGGACGAGGACCTAGTACTTTTTGTAGAAACAGAAGACTATCTTCAAAGACATGTATACATACATACCTTACAAAATATCTGTCAAATATACGACATGAAAATATCAACAGATAAGACTGAGACTATAGCTTTTTCAGGTAAATACCTAGTCAGAATAAAAATAGTTATAAATAATACAGGATTAAAGCAGATTAAACGTTTTCAATATTTAGGTTGCGATGTAACATATAATCGAAATAATGACATAGAAGAAAAACTTAATAAATTCACTCATATTTGCGGAACTATTAGTAGAACACTAAAAAATAAAACAAAATATACGCAAATAAAATTTTATAAGACGATAGCTGTCCCAACGCTCTTATACGGTAGCGAAACATGGACAACGACAAAAAAGAAGACAGTAGAATACAAGCACAAGAGATGGCATTTCTTAGGAGAGGTTGCACAAAACTGGATAGAATAAGAAATAGAGATATAAGAACAGAGTTAAACATCTTTGATATAAACGATAAAATAACAAAAAATAAAATTACATGAAAAGAACCATGTAGAACGAATGAATGAAGGAAGGTTGCCTACCAAAGCATGATTTTACAGATGTATTGGAATAAGAAGTATTGGTAGGCCAAGAAAAAGATGGGTATCCTAACAGGCAATAATGCCTAAAACCTAAAGTGAAGAAGAAGAAGCATTATTTTTCAAAGACTACTTATGCAACACATTAGAATATGTATGAAATGCAACCAATTGCGAATCTTTTAGGAAAGAGATTTATTTAATTTCACATGGATGTTGGTGATACACAGGTGATACATGTACGCACTTCTAAAATATGGAACATACTTAAATACCAACTGTTAGGTACCATCCCACACACAACCAATTGCAAATTTTTTATGTGAGATATTTGTTTAGTTTTGGATGTAAATTGATGGTTTGGTACTTTTAAAATAATGGAACATACTTGAATAACAAATGTCAATTACCAGCCTATAACATGACGTGCTGTTAATCATATCAAAATAAATACTGAACGTGAAAATGTATGGCACTTTAGAATAATATAGGATTGGTTATCTGCCCTCTTTTAATTGGCAAATTTATTTTGTATTAATATGGCACGCTTATCAAGTACTTAAGGTATCAGAAATTATCATACATTTTCAACAACCCTGACCTGTTGTGTACATGATATAGAAGCAATTAATAAATTAATTATCAGAAAGTTGCTTCCTGTAAACAAAAAAATTAGACCGTGGAACAAAAAAGCAAAACGTAATTTTTTGAACAATTAATCACAAAAGAAAATTAAGTATTTATTTTTAGTTGTTACTACTATGTTAATTCTATTACTTTGATTATGTAGCAGTGTGTATTATTTATTTTAAATATTGTAAGTATTCTTCGACAGCAAGAAACTTTCAATCCTTGGTTTCCTACTGGATGTATCTATTCAAAAATAACAAAATTAGTGCGATGGGAATAATTTATTTTATTTTGATATGTGTTAGTTATACTTCCTCTTGCATTTATATTTTAGTAGTATTTTTCCGTTCATCCATCATGACTACTTTTCATTTACTTCCAGTTGCACGTATCTGGTAAAGAAATAATGAGAAAGCAAATTATGGGCGCTATAACAAATATTTTCGCTAACAGCAGGAGCAAAACAAATATCTGCTAATTTGAAATAATTTTTATTTTTCAATGTAAGCACCAGGACATCGGTATATGTAGTAGTATTGGGTGATTATGAATGATATATTCGAAATATTTCGGTTATGACTGCATAATCGACCATTCTATGATTGAACTCCAAACTTCTAGAAAGACGCAGAAAATTCGTCATCTAGCTTAACACATAAAAACGTCCAAAACTATTCCTAACCTAAACATATTTTATACCACATAGCCCAGTCGCTGAAGCTTTTCTTTGTGCAACATAATCCAACAGCGATTTTATGATAGCAATCAATGAGTTTGTTAATATTGAGAATACATTTACGTTATCGCGGTGCGGGGGGCTGTGCGTTAGCCGCCATTTTAATAAAAGCGTTTATGCAATTATCTCGATAATGGTTGGTCCTATTAAAAATACAAGAGATCATATTTGTAGAAAAATATACGACTTATCTTTTTTATTAATAATATTTTTATAGGATAAATATTTTAAGTTATATTAAGTTTTTACTTAATAATTCGTAAACAAATAAGACTACATTGATAATAGTTATTATCAAAGTTGTAAAGCATAAAAAAATTTACAGGTTTTGTGTAATACATTTTTTTCTAAAGTTTATAATTCAAGAGCTATATTAAACTAAGAATCTGAGTTAATCAAGAAAACGGCGTTTTATCAAATTGTATGCGCAATAAATGCTGACTTATCGACATCAGATTTTATTTAAACTGGAATGTCTCATTGCTCCGATATTAACTGGACAAGTGGAGAACACAACACAACAAAAAAATATTTTTTTCTTGTCCTTGAGTTACTTTTATAATTTTTTTATTCATGATGTTCCAAAATAAAGAAAAAATATCCACATACCCTTCAAAGTGTGCTTTTATAGTAATAATATTAATAAAATAGATTTTTGAATTTTTCTATAAATACTACGTAACACAAGTAAAAAAAGAAAACAAACTTGAGCCTATATTTTAATGATTAATTTTTTAATAGTTTATATCGAATAGTATCAAAAAGAGTTGTTTATTTTTCAACAAGTTTTTGCTGTTGTAACTTTTACAATGATTTTGTGTTTTTGTATGAGCGTATAACGGAAAATGTGTTTTATTGAGAAAAAACCGGAAATACAGAAGGATAATAATTGAAATGGTATGATTGTGATTCATTAGTCAACGAGTGAATGCGCATTGCAAGGAAACAATGGGTAGGAACAAAAATGGCGTCTAGAAGTTGTAAATTCGATATAGTCTCATTCTAATATGTTCGCGGCAAATTTGTCAAAACAAAACAAAAGGCTTTGGTGACAAACTTCAAATTTTGTGAACCTTATCCAACTCATTTTTAATTGCTTAGCCTTATCATCATAACGTATGGTCATGTGAATCAAAATTGAGGTAAGAAAATATAATCTTAGGGATACAGTTGTGGAACGTAAACACATAGCGATAAATACTTCCATTTAACTTAAAATTGGGCCATATATAAAGAAAATAACGATTACTAACATCTCTTCAGCATTTATGAAAATTTAGAATGGTTTATGGTTATCTGGAAAAAAACAGACCCTAAAGTTATCAAGTTTAGATTACAGCTTCAGTACTTCAAACTGATGAGATAGAAATTCCTTAAAGTGCTTATAATACATGATTATTTGGATTAATTTAAACACAATAAGGGTATCTATTCAAAAGAACAAAATGAACCTCTGCATCGGAATCAATATTGATGAGGGACCATATTTGAAGAAGAAGTCCATACAATCACAAAAAAATACGAAAACAAATATTTTCAATCTGTTTTTATACATTCTGTTGCTATAGTTATTTATTTGAATTTGTTTTATAATAAATAAAAAAAATTGAAATTAACTGAAAAAGCCTATTTTTATTTTGACATCGAGTAAAGTGATGAAAATAGGAAATTTTCTTAAAATCAATAAATTTTTTTAGCAGCTACAAAAGCAAACTTTCTCAGGCAAAACTATTATTTCCTTAATTAGTAATGTGAGAAGTATAAGAAAATTATATCCAGAACATAAAGACAAAAATTGGGTTGACCGGTGGAATAGGTATAATTTTAGATCTTTTGTTATTAAAACTTTTATAAAATATGATCTTTAAAAAAATGTTTTTATAAAATTTATAGACAATTTTATGCCCTACAAATATACTGTTGGCCGATTTGGAACTATATTAAGAAAAAACTAAAAAGTAAACATTTTTTGGCATAATAATTTAAAAATATGTGTCTAAAAATTTGCTTCCAATAAAAATATTAAACTACTTATTTTTACATAAATATGATTTTTTCCATTTTTTCAGTTACACAGTGGGAAAAATGTATTTGAACTCTAATTCAACATATTAGTGCGTCAATCCTGACAATGACGCCAAGTGAAAATACATTTTTATTTTGCCTTATCAAATTAGCGTTTGGCGGTTAAAAGCATCTTTGGCATAAATACACATTCGATTTCTAATACAGGATAGTTATTTACTGTGTTATATTCTTTAGGTGGTGGCGAAATTCGTAAGTTAAAATTTATCGAAACCATTCGATCTTCATGACGTTATAACTCACAAACTATTAACTTTAGAAAAATAAAATTTTAGGCTCTATATCTCTGATTATAATTGTTACCAACAAGTGCTAACCGTTTTGAAACTATTAAGAAAAAACTAAAAAGCAAAAACTGTTCATTGTAACAACTCATAAAATATTTATTTTATAAAAAAATATGTTAAATAAAAAAGTTAAATTTTACATTTTTTTTATAAATATCGTCTCTTGTATTTTCTTCATAGAACCAATCATTCTCGAGATATTTAATAAAACGCGTTCATCAAAATAAAGGCTGACGTACAGCCCCCCCGCACCACGCCAACATGAACATATGCTCAAAATTGACCTACTAATAGATTACAATAATATATTCGCTGTTGCATTAGTTTGTTTTTTTCACCTCTATAGCGAGTTCCTCTCCGACTGGGCCAACAAGCGTTTCACAAATAATTGCAGTTACAGTGGTTGTAAATAAAAATGTTTAGTTGGATAGTAAGCATTTTATTTAATCAACTTACTGCAAGAATTTAGAAATAAAATTGTCAGCTAAAAGTCAATGCTCAATTTGTTTAACTGCTATTTCCACGACAATTACACTACAGAACACAGCACAATTTCATTTCGGTTTCTTATATTTATATCGGGTGTAGCAGGATCATGGTACACCCCCTATTTTTTCTTTATTTATGAAGATAACATTTTTAAATTCGCTACACTTGATGTACTTATAAAATGTTAAATTTTGACATAAAAATGACATCCCCAGAACTGCCGCTTTCGCTAAAACTCATACTAACTTTTGATATTTAAATGGAACACCCTGTAAATTATTAAATTTTTGGAATATGCACAACTTATTAAATACAACACACATAAAATAAAGAATTTTTAAAGAATCGAAAATTTAACTGAGAAAGCTTTAATTTTTTTAATTTGTTTTTGACCGCCATCTAATCTTCTTATTAAATAAATTTTTGAATAAATAAAAACTGAGGAGTTTGAACTTTTTTGGCTGCAACTTCAGTTTTATTGCTTTCATAGCAAAAATGAAAATATGGTTAGATTTGTCGTTAATCATACTTTCTAGTAATACCACATAGAAATGTAACGAATGTTGGTTTTCCCACATTTGCGAATGCGAATGAGAATGTTGACTTTTTCACTGGGATTAACTTAGAGAATTTTGTGAGAACTGGAGAAGAAAAAACCAGTTTTTAAAAATATTTCTCTGGCAGTTTTTATTTTTTTATATTTCTCTTTCAATGTCGTAAAAATATTATTCTCCAAATTTCTATGGTGTTATTAAAATTTTAGAAAAATAATTGAATTTTGAGAAAGAGTCAAATTTTGGATAAAAAGCTCAATTTTAAACTTCAAGAATAAGACGAATTTTGAAAAACAGGTTAAAATTTCTGGACAATCAAAATTTCTAGAAAAAGGCCAACATTTGTATAAAATTTCTAAATTTCCAGTAGAGGTAAATTTTGAGAGGACACAATAGAATTTTGAGTAAAAAGTCGTAATTTAGAAAAAAAAAGAATTGTAATAAAAAAATTTCGGGATAAAGTCAGAATTTTCAGACCATCAAATTAAATATAAATATCTGTTATTTTTTAAAAATTTGAAAAATATTTTAACTTCGGAGAAGCAGACGACTTTCGAGGTAACAATAAAAAATGTCGAAAATCCAAACTAGTTTTGAAAAACAGAATTAAAATTTTGAAATAAAGGATAAATTTTGGAAAAAATTTCAGGAAAAAAGTCGAAATTTCAAAAAAAAAAGACTTTTTTGACCCTATATTTATTTTTTAACGACTACATAAGTGAAGGACGAACTCCTCCCATCCACTGACATACTGTGGCACAAAATATCCACCATTGAGATAAACGTCTTTGAAATGTTGAGAAACAAGTTAAAATTCGAATTTTCTGGAATTTTTGTCCCTTCAAAAATTCAACATTCTCAAAAAATATATTTTTAAATTTGGAGATACACAATATTCTAAAAATTTTTACTTTTTTACCAAAAGATGCACAAAATTTCGAAAAAAAAAGGAAAGTTTGATAAACAAGGCGAAATTTGCAGAAAGGCGAATTAAAAAAAGTCGAAATTTTCAGAAATAGTCGAATTTTAAGAAATAACAAAATTTAAAAAAAAAGAACGATGAATTTGAATAAAAAAATCGAATTGTTGAGAAAGTTGAATTCTAAAAAAAGAAGTCGAATTTTAGAATAAATTTGAAATTTCAAAGGAAAAAGAGAATTTTTTTTTAAAAAAGGACGAATTTTGAAAAAATCGAAATTTAGAGAAAATGCCGAAATTTTAAGGATTAAATTAGACTTATTAACTTATGCTTACCACAATTTCGCCGTTACTGATATAAACAGATTGCTTGAACAAAAAAAATAAAACATTTTTTATGAAATGAAAAGAAACACTTTTCGCTAAACGATTTTTTCTCAACAACTGAAGCGAATCACTTCTTATCCTTCTTTTACACTGTACTTGGGACGAACCTGACCTATAATATGTATAAAAGTTATAGGACCAGAGTGATTTTTCTCTGATATATTACGTTCTTTTTTTTTGATAAAAATTAAACTATCTGACCAATTCTTACCACAATTCTATTCTAAGAAATTCCGAATCAGTAGAAACAACAATAATACAAACCGGTCAAAATATGCAACCTGTAGCGTGAAGTTAATCGCAATTTACAAATATAGCAGATGATAATGTTTTATGGAGAAAAATAGAGTTTTTTTTGGCATTTCCCGACAATGGAGCAAACCACGACCCCTGGTGTGCAATTTAGTTGTAGGTCTCAGAATTAACTTACAGTGGGCGGTCTCGCACAAGCTTAATTCCTTTTAATTCATATGTTAAAGTCATAAATGATTTAAACAATGATTAATTAGCAGCATAAACTAATGGAATGTGGTTAATTTATTAATTGATTTTACGACTGAATTTACAAACACATATTCTTTTATAGTTATGCCTGTACACGTATAAAGTTATCAAACGTTAAATCAAGTAATAAAACGCAAAATCAATTTTATTGGACCGAAAACCGTTCAATTTAATAACCTAATCATTAGTTTATAAGTAGATTTCATATTAACGTGATAAAGCTGTAATTTATCCAAGATTTTTAATTTTCCAAGCGTCCCTTGTCAAATATTTCAATTTTGTAGGAACGCACTATCTAGTAGTTTTCCATGCGAGTTTTAAGTGAAGCGTATCTCTGTTAAGAAGATCAATTTCTTGGTAGCTATAAAACTAAAGGAAATGAGTTCGTAACGACGACTCATTAGATTATTCATAGGAATGAATTAATTAAGAAGTTAATTCTTAGTATTTAATAATAGCATTTATTGAGTTTGGCAATAAAAATCTACTGGAATTTTTTTACATTTCGGTAATCGGTAGAAGTACAAACGATATTTCCTACATTAATTTGCAATGGTGTATGTATTTTGATGTATTTTTCGTTGCCTGCATTTCCCAGAAATTCCAGAGTTTAATAATCATTCTCTGTTATTAAGAAAATTGGTATTTTGTTTTGAAATTTTAGATATTACGTTGTATTAGTTCTTTGTCAAACCGCTGCTATTATAAAATGCCCAATTGAAACTGTAAAAAAATATGACCGACCAAACTAAAAGATTAATTAAACAGTTTTAGAATGAAAGACATTTCAGAGAGCGTTGTGATGTTTATACAAGATGTTTCAGACATAGTTTCACTAATTTTAACTATGTATTCGAAAGATTTATTCAAGACGAAAATTGGAAAAAAAATATCCACTATTTTAAAAGAGAAATCCCCCTAACACGGCGCTGGTGATTTTTAATAAATAGTTTACGACTTTATAGGTTAACAATAGCTATCACGTAATCAAGTGCAAATATGAGATCCCTGCGAGACCCATTTGTCCAAAGTATTATTAACCGTTTAATTATCATGTTTCCGTACATTTGAAATAAATATGAAAATTATTGCATCCGTTGTCAATTTTTATAAGGACGTATTCACAAAATTAATCAAGAAGGTTCAGCATATTCCTGTTATATTATTCAAAGAAGAAGAAACTCAACCGCATCAATAAGCAAACATTAATGATCAGTAATCTACCATATTTATTGTTATTTTTAATAGTCAGTGTAAGATAAGTTAGTTTTAAATTTTTAAACCATTCTGAGGGTTGAAAATAAAGAAATGAAATAGTTTACCTTTATGCATTTTTTACGAAAACAATTCACTATTGCTTAATTCAGACATGCATTCATTCATACATTCCAACTGCGGTCCAATGTAGTATTTTTTTGTAAACATTAAACGTTTAAAGTCATTTTAACGAGCTTTTCAATACCTTTACTTTTTTAAATTGGACGAACCGTTTTCAGCATTTTGTAAGATCTATTGTAGTCATAAAGGGACCTCTGTAGCATCAAACTAAGAGAATAATTTGAAAATCTAATTTTTTTACAGTACGTCGCGTCCCGTGTGAATAATAACCAAATTTTTCAATCGAATTTTCTCGAACTCTGGGTGTAGTCTGTGTCATAGATGCGTATTTTAAAGATTGTTTGAAATAAATGCTTGAAATTAGTAATAACTTAGAAACAAATATGAAACTCAAAAGCTAAATTTTAGCTTTAAGAAATAGTTAGAGCAGTTTAATACATACTAAGTTAAAAAATGTTATGTTGTGTATTTTCGTATAGATGCTATAGACGGATATCAAATGAAAGCTTGTTGAAGGAAAAATTAAAAAATATTTAATGCGTTAATTTTGTGGTACTTCTTAAAAACATTTTTTTTCTATAAATTGCTACCATCCCCTTCTCTCAAAAGGTATCACCAACAAAATTTTGAAATTATTTGTAAGTGTTACGAATAATAATGATTAAATTTAGAATAATGGAAAATGATCAGAATTGCAAAAGAAAACTGCACGGTAAAGGTTCGCTCTTGGTAATATTTCATTAAAAGGCGAATTGATTTTATAGTTACAATGTCTAATATAAATTACATATATGTATTTGCAAAATTAACCTAAACATTACTAACATGTCAATTTGAATAAAAGCTTGTACAAATCGCTGGTAGTACGAAACACTAATGCGTAAGTATGACTTGCACTTAGTCTGCATTTTTGACTGAAATCTATTATTAGTGGTATATATTACGCTTTTTATCAATCCTGAATGCGTAGGTAAGTAAGGTTTCTGTGTATCCTTGTAATCAGACACTTGCAAAAATCACAAAAAAAATATATTACGACAAATTATGGGAGAGTGTAAAATGAATTTTCGGGAGAACCAATGAGGAGGTTGAAATCCTGAAATATTATGAATATGTCTCGTCAATCTAACTAAAGATGTTAGTTGGTGTATGATTGTATCGATTAAAATTAATTCATAAAACGTTGAAAAAGAAAATAAAAAGAAGCTATAGCACAAACCATTCATATGCTCACACTAGCGGTCATTTTAGTCATTTTTGCAACCATAGGAATATGTGACCAGCGAACGCCTCTCTTCCCGGGCGTGTTCTAATTTGTAGCTACTTATCTAAGCACTTAATTTTAATGTATGTATTACGTATTTAATTCATTTAATGAGTACATTATCATATTTCTTAGTTACTTTTAAGTCAAATACTTTTAGATTCATCTTTGTTTTTAAATCTAAAAGTCGCTCACCTGACATATCTCCCCTATTTCATAAGCTCATATTAAGGAGACCAAGGAAGACATGAAACCATAAGTTTAGGCTTTAATAGTATGAATGATGTCTGAAATACATGTGAATTTTTTGCTCTAACTATTTGTTATCGATGCTTAACTGTGTCGGGTAACATTATCAATTGGAATTTTGTAGTAATGAACCACCAATTTAGTAAAATTGAAATAAAATTATATTATTACTAAAATTAATATATTTATATTTTTAAACACTTTTTTAGGTCCATTGACCTGAGATCCGACCACGTCCGAAAAGTAAATTACTAATACCAGAATTTTGTACTATTTTTGTACCTTTTTGTACCGCTAAAAAAAATTTTTGTACCGCAACCCAAAAACTGAAAATGGCAATTTACAATTCGGATCCTAGGTCAACGTGAAAACCACTTCTACCTTCAAAATCAAATCTGACTATGCCATAATTTTGTACTATTTTTGTACCTTTTTGTACCACAAGTTTTAATTTTTGTACCGTTTTAATTTCCAAGAAAAACGATATCACAACTCGGATCCCAGGTGAAAATCACGACCATTTTAAAAATCAAATTTGATTATACCATATTTTAGTTCTATTTTTTTACCCTTTTCTACCATCAATTAAAAATTTTGTACCACCACCCCAACTAAGAAAAAAAATATTTTAAATATTTCGGATCTCAAGTCCACGCGACAAACTGAAGTACATATTCTACATCAAAAGTAAAATCCGACTATACTATAGTTTTGTACTATTTTTGTACCCTTTTGTTCCATCAACTAAGAAAATAAATATTTTAAATTTTTCGGATCCCAAGTCCACGTGACAAATTGAAGTACATATCTACATCAAAAATTAAATGTGAGCTTACCATAGCTTTGTACTGTTTGTGTACCCTATTTTATCATTAATTAAAAATTTTGTACCACCACCCTAACTAAGTAAAAAAATATTGTAAAATTTTTCGGATCTCAAGTCAATGCGACAACCTTAAGTACATATCTACAACAAAAATAAAATCTGACTATACCATAGTCTTGTACTATTTTTGTACCCTTTTGTACCATCAATTAAAAGTTTTGTACCACCACCCCAAATAATAAAAAAAATATTTTATATTTTTCAGATTCCAAGTCCACGTGACAAACTGAAGTACATATCTGCATCAAAAATGAGATCTGACAATAAGATAGTTTTGTAGTATTGTTGTCCCTTTTTTACTATCAATTAAAAATTTCGTACCATCACCACAATCAGCAAAACAATATTTTACATATTTCGGAACACAAGTCAACGTGACAAAAAGAAGTACATATCTACATCAAAAATGAAATCTGACTATGCCATAATTTTGTTTTATTTTTGTACCCTTTTTTACTATCAATTAAAAATTTTGTACCACCACCTTAACTATTAAAAAAATATATTACATATTACGGATCACAAGTTAGCGTGACAAAAGAATTATATATCTACATCGAAAATGAAATCTGATTTTACCATAATTTTGTACCTTTTTTCACCATCAATTAAAAGATTTGTACTGCCACCCCAATTAAGAAAAAAGATATTTTGAATATTTCGGATCACATTTCAATCAATCCCTTTCAAGTTCTGGTTCCAATTGTTCCAAATAGTACCAAATTATATTGTAGTCAAATATCATTTTTGATGTAGATATGTCATGCTGATTTGTGATACGAAATATATAAAATATTTTTTTTCTTATGTTTGGTGATGGTACGAAATTTTTAAGGGTACAAAAGTAATACAAAATTAAGGTATGGCCAGATTTCATTTTTGATGCATATATGTACTTGAGTTTGTTATTTGACTTGAATTCCGAAAAATTTAATATATTTTTTTTCTTCATTTTGGTGGTGGTACAAAATTTTTAACTGATGGTAGAAATAGATACAAAAATGGTACAATATTATGGTATGGTCAAATTTTATTTTTGATGCAGATATGTACTTCAGTTTGTCACGTGGACTTGGGATCCGAAAAATTTAAAATATTATTTTTCTTGGTTGGGGTGATGGTACAAAATTTTTGATTGATGGTACAAAAGGATACAAAAATAGTACAAAACTATGGTATAGTTGGATTTTATTCTTGATGTAGATGTGTACTTAAGTTTGTCACGTTTGCTTGAGATTCGAAAAATTGAGATTGGAAGAAAAAGTACACAAATAATACAAAATTATGGTATGGTCATATTTTATTTTTGATGTAGATATGTACTTTAGGTCGTCACGTTGGCTTGAGATCCGAAATATTTAAAATATATTTTTGCTTAGTTGGGGTGGTAGTACAAAATTTTTAATTGATGGTACAAAAGGGTTCAAAAATAGTACAAAACTATGGTATAGTCGGATTTTATTTTTGATAAAGATATGTACTTCAGTTTGTTACGTTGGCTTGAGATCCGAAATATTTAAAATATTTTTTTCTTAGTTGGGGTGGTGGTACAAAATTTTTAATTGATGGTACAAAAGGGTACAAAAATAGTACTAAAATATGGTATAATCAAATTTGAATTTTAAAGTGGTCGTGATTTTCATGTTGACCTGGGATCCGAGTTGTGATATCGTTTTTCTTGGAAATTAAAACGGTACAAAAATTAAAACTTGTGGTACAAAAAGGTACAAAAATAGTACAAAATTATGGCATAGTCAGATTTGATTTTGAAGGTAGTCGTGGTTTTCACGTTGACCTAGGATCCGAATTGTAAATTGCCATTTTCAGTTTTTGGGTTGCAGTACAAAAATTTTTTTTAGCTGTACAAAAACGTACAAAAATAGTACAAAATTCTGGTATCAATAATTTACTTTTCGGACGTGGTCGGATCTCGGGTCAATGGACCTCACTTTTTCCACGCTACGTCTGGGCGCAACATTTATTTACTGTCTGAAACAATGATTTCGCTGATTAACGCAAACCGTCGAGACTATAACGCTTAGCTTATCTAAATCGATAAGCTATCGGAACGCGGCTTCCAAGCGTTTATGGCAATTCAATAGGAAATATGCTTGTTTTTTTTGGTGGATCGGACTGGTCCTTGGTTATCTTCAAAAATTGAAATACAAATCTAGTCCCATAAATCCAAGAAAGATTAAAAACCACAACAAAGGTTGCTCTAACACGTTTCAACAGCCAAGCTATCATTTTCAGAGAGGTACTATTCCATCAGTATCTACTACTACTACTACAGTATCTACTATCAATACCTCTCTGAAGATGATAGTTTGGCTATCAAAATGCGTTAGAGCGTTTTTTTGGGTTTTTTTAATTTTTCTTAGTTTTAGGGGACAAGATTTGTATTTCAAATATGCTTGCATCGGCTAAACCTGACTTAATAATTCAATATGCGTTATTTGTTTTTCAGAAGCTGCTTATGAGATTAACTATGGTGGAAACTTTTTAAATATTCCCTACTCAACACTTATTCTCTGCTTATTTGTAAAATAGGGCCATTTTATAACGCCGACAATAAAAACAATTCAGTTAATTTAGTGCGGGAGTAAACTGTGGACGAATAGGTTAACAAGTTAAAAGTATGGAGATGGAGAAGGTAGCTAGTGGGGTTGGCCCAACTTCAACTTCGGGCCTGGATACGTTCGCTAATTTATATAACTGTGTTGTTTGTAATTTAGTGAAAAATGGATTTGGAACTTTAAATTTCGAAGAGAAAAATCTCATTATTTCAAAAGATAGACCAATTCCTGCCTTACCGAATTTAACAAAACAAACTAAGTTATACACTAGGCATTTTCAAACCGAAAACTATAAAAAATGTGGATGGCTTACGGGGTGTGACACAAAATCACTTTTACTTTGTTGGTCATGCATCATGTTTTGAAAGGAAAATAATTTATGGAATAGAAATGAATTTTCTGATATAAACAATCTTCATAAATTAATAAAGAGGCATTCATCTAGTAGGGCTTATTTAGAAGTTATTCTTCAACAAAAACATTTGGCAAAACTAGAATTGAGCATGTATTATATAATCAGCTGAAAATTAGTCACGAAAAACATTACCAGGAAGTAAAAAAATATCACGGAATTCTTAAAAGGCTCATCGATATGGTTTGCTTTCTACATCAACATGAGCTCGGTTTTCGAGTAAATCTGAAAATTCGTCGAATAGGGGTAATTATATAGATTTAGGTAATTTTCTGTCAAAATACGATGAAACCTTAAAATTACATTTACAAAACTCAGCAGTATTTAAAGGCACTTCTAATGTCATCCAAAATGATTTGATTGCATGCGTAGCTGAGATTACTTCAAGAAAAATAAAAAGGGAAATAAATGAAGCTTCATTTGTTGCAATTATACTGGATGAAACTACCGATGTGGCAAATATAAGTCAATTGTCAAAGATTGTGTGTTAGATTACCTGAAATGGAGAAATTAAAGATAGATTTTTGGGATTTGAGGAGCTCAATTGTGGTTCAAAATTAGTACCATAAAGCCTCAAGTCATAGTTTTATGCTACTAATTTTGATTTGACCAACATTATTTTAAAAAATGTAAAATATACTGCACATAGCGAAACGCTCAGTGCCACTGTTCTTAATAAAATTTCTTGCCTATTTTTTTAATACAAAATACAGTTTTACTCCAAGCAAGTACCATAAATTAACCCACGAAGACGCGATGCATGTTTGAAATAAAACATTTTTTTTAGTTTGAACTAAAAAAGTTTGGTGACGTACTTTTATTTCTTAGATCATATTTTCGTAATTCAAATTAGAATGTTCCTATTAACTTAGTTTTATTTATATTTAATAGAAATGTGAGTAGTTAATATTATTTTTTAATACGTTTTGCCTTTTGTTAGTTAGTGACTAGGGTGTTACATGAAAGCCATCGGTTTATGTTAAGAGGGAATTGTGTTAATTTTCAAAGTTTACCTCCAAAGTCAGTTATATAAAGATTTCTTTTAATTTATGAGATTTTAAAGAATTGTTGAAAAAGAATAAATTTAACATAAAAAGTGAATGATTTTAAAAGTCTGGTTAGTCCGACACTTTAAGGGTGATTAGTTAAAAAAGAGGAAAATGCATTAATTTATATCTAAATTTTGATTGACTTCCATAAAATTTTCTTCTCTTATTCGTAACCTTCAATTCCGTAATAATCCCAGGATCCCGGAATAGACTAAATATAATCCCGAAATCCCGGGATTAGAAATAAGACCGGGATCAAATTCTCTAGCTATGACGGAGCAGCAGTAATGTCTGGAATTAAGGGGACTTTAAACTAGAGTAAGAGAAAAGTATCCGAGTGGGCTCTTTGTTCATTGCATGGTTTAAATTTGGTGTTACAGCAGTCTCTTAGTAGCATAAAAGAAGGTAAAGTTTTTTTTTAACTCTAAGTGACCTTGCTTCATTTTTTCAAAATCTTCTAAGCGAACAAATGCGTTGGATTCAGAGATTCACAAGAGATTACCAAAAGTAGCTCCAACCCGATGGAATTATAACGGAAGACTGGTGCAAACTGTATTTGAATATCGTCTGCTTCTTATTAAACTTTTTGAAAACATTTGATACAAGAAGAATGGTATCAGGAGACAGTAGTTTGCTCTAGAAGATATTTAGATATATTAAAAAATGAAGTGAATTTCAATTTTTTATTGCTGATATTCTCTGAAATAATTTCATTTTGGGACGTATTATTTAGCGCCTTACAAAATAAAACATGTGATATTAATTTCTGCATAAAAAACAATTTAGGAATTTAAATCTGCAATTTCTGCAAAAAGAGAACCACTTGATGGCCTGTGGAGTAAATTACATGCACATTTGCACATTTAAAATCGGGCGCAAAAAATGCGTAGTGCTGTTGGAGATGAAAAGGCAACTCATAGAAGATTATTTTTGGAAATAATTGATAATATATCTACACTCATAAACGCAAGATTTGCAAACTTTAACAGCCTAAAATTCATAGAGCTGTTAAATTTTTGTGACAATGATAAAATCGCTGTGTTTGAATCTCTGAAACAAAATTATCCTGATTATTTCGATTTTCCAAGTTTGCGATCCGAACTTGAGGTGATATACAGTGGGTATAAGACTAACGTTAATGGCATGTGGAAATCTATAGCAAATGTGGACTAACTCAAGTGTTTCCCAAAATTCTTAACTTATGTGAGTTAACTCTTACTACTCCTGCCACAAGTGCTTCTACAGAACGCAGTTTTTCCGCCCTAAAACCAATTAAGAATTTTATTAGAAATTCTACTTGGCAAGAAATACTTTCTAGTTTAGCAATGATATCTAGGAAGGGAATTAGTTTAAGATATTCCTAATGAGCAAAAATTTTAGGATGATGTAATTGATGAATTTTCAAAACAATAATAATAATTTTAAGTAAAATAAAAGTTTTTTTTTTATCTTGAAATACACATCAAAAAATAAAATCGGCTTGTGACGTATTTGATATTTCTTTCTCGAACAGTTTCTTCATTTATAAAAGGCACGCCACGCCAGTGAACACTGGCAACACCCTGTAAGAAAACTTGATAAAAATAAGGTTTTTCTACTATAAACCATCAATCAAATCTCTTCCCTGTAGCTAATAAATTAAGAAAAAATGGATCATTACTGACCATGCTACACAGTACGAGGGTTGGCTTTCTAATTTTGCATATAGTCACATAGAGTAATAAAATGCATAGTTCCGAAATTAACTTCAACATTACATTAATAAGTGTTAGAAACTTCTTCAAAATACAAGTGGTTTAGTCAGAGTGAATTGAAAAAGTTAGTAAGCCATTAGTAAATCGTGAGCATTTCCGACCGATAACAACTTTCAAAGAGGTTGATCTCAACAATGTCTTGCCGAGTTGGTTGCAGTTTTTGTTAATGAAGCACCACATCAATCGACAATTTTTCGCTGGTGTTTTGAATTCAAACATGGACACACAAATCTTAGCGATGATCCTATGCCAGGTCCACATAAAGCACCGGTTACTCACAAAAATATTAATGCGGTGCGTGAGATGATTAACGATAAGGTCATGTAACTTACCGCGTGATATAGAATTTCGTCGGCATTCCTAAGACCTTAATCCAAAAGATTTTACACAAAGAATTAAGCGTCAAAAAATTAGTTTCTCGCTGGACCCCACATCAGTTGACCGAAGGGCAATTGGCGGGTTGTGTCAATTGGTGCCGAAGAACTCTAAATTGTTTCAATGGGGACCGCTCCAAAAAAGAGTTTGGAGCAACAAAACTATTTGCTTGATCATCTTCCCTGTAGTCATGACCTAAGGCCCAACAATGTTTTTACATTTCTAATCAGCAAAAATGCATTGCATGGAAAACGGTTTCAATCAGCTAAAGATGCTGTCGATTCAATCCCATATTTCTGAACGGCTTACTAGCTTTCAAAATTAACTGTGACTTGATAGTTGCATTTCAACGAAATTTTCAACACGTATTAATGTACTATAATGTTAAGATTAATTTCGGATCTATGCATTTTGTTACTTGCGCCCGTTGTGTGGCTGTATGCAAAACTAAAAAGGCAACCCTCGTACAACAGAGTAGTCTCCGAAAAATACTGTTACCAAATTAATTTCAATTTTTTTTTGTTTTACCACATTTTTTTAAACTTGATACCTCTTAACATAGAATCACTCCCTCCAAACGAGCTTCCATATTAGCCTACTCATGTTTTGTTAAAATATCCCAAAAACTGTGTGTTTCTTTGGTATCATTTTAATCACTAATTTCTAGCACCTAAGAATTAATACAAAAATATACAAGGTGTTTAAAAAAAGGAAACTTTAGTGCACTTTGGTGTTTCTCTCTGCATAACGAAAATTAAATTTAAAATATGTGTTATATAGTGAACTACTTTTGCACCAAAAAGATTTTTATTATCAAAAAAAATTGAGGAAGCTACAGATCTTTATCATACTAATGGTTCACCCTAATATGCTTTTTAAAAGTATAAAACATTTTTGTCTATTTTGAAAAAAGGGAAAGATCAAATTATGCACAAAAATAAACTAAGCGTACCTGTTAAACTAATTTCTTGAAATAATAAGTCAGGTTCTTCAAAGCATAAAAGAGCTGATAAATCAAACCCATTAACATAATCTACGCAATATTCCTCATTAGTGTAAAAGTAATCATGATTGGGATACCACAGTCTGCCATCCTCCTGAAGAAAAAAACTATCACTTTTATATTTCCGAGGTGCTAGGAGGAACGCTTCGCAGAGACTTCCAATAATCAAACTGCTATTTTCTGGCAAAATTTTAAGGAATGTCTCTTCTCGATAAACCGGAATAGTGAAAGGTACACTCAAATTCTTCACACACTCTTCGCCATATAAGTAAAAGCCCACGGCACAACACTTGCGCACACATTGCCCTTTTGTGCAGTTGCACGAAGTTATTGAAACGTTTTTCAATGGATAAGACAGAACGTTGCTGGATATATTGCACGGGTCACTGCAATCGATTAACTCGATGAAGATAAAGTTTAAAAGTAAGGCTACTCTCACGTACATCTCGGCGATCGTACATACTCATTACTATATACTATGATTTTCGAATCATGGCTATAAAATAACTAAATAGTATATAAATGGGTTGTCGCGAGTGCCCCCGATTTGCACTTCAAGTTGATATCTGGTGGCAGGAGGCAATCTGTTAATAATAATATCATGAAATGAGATATCCAGCTAATGTGATGAGCATAAATTAAAGTTGATTTGCCCGATCATGCTTTTGTATCCCGCTGTTATCAGACTATTCGTAAGGCTTATTAAAGCAAAAAAAATAATAAACCATAGTGAAGGTTAATTTACAAATACATAGTAAATGCAATAAGCAAGAATGCATAGAAGATTTGAAGAGAGACAGATAAATTATGTCTTTCTGGAGAATATTTAAATATTGAAAAATCTTATCCCAAGTCAATTGTATATAAAGTGCGCCTTAAAAGTCATGCCCATTTCAGAAGCTAGCAATTTTGGAAATATCAATTCAATTATTGGGGGAGGGGTTGCAAGAACTCCTGGGAAATTTATTCTGAAAATTTTAACCAGTAACTGCGGGGAGGAATAAGGATGTTTTTTTTTTCAATAGCAACCCCGTTTTTTATTACACTATATGAAAATTCTTTATGGTGGACTCTTATTGGTCGGAAACATCAGGTTTATTAATTTTGTTTCATATTTTCGCGACCCAGTTTGAAAATATTGTTAAATAAATATTTCAAAACTGAGTAGCAGAAATGTTAAATATAATTAATTAATAAACTATATGAAAACTTAGATCTTTATGGTTAATATGGTGTGCAAAATGTAGAAAAAATGTCGGAGAATGAATAGGAACTTAAAATTTTAATATTTGAAAAAAACCTTAGGTTTTTAAAGGGCTTTTTACTTTCTTCTCAAATGCTGTATGATTTAATCTTTTAATTTTGTTACTTATATTTTCAACTTCGATATCAAATTTTTTTACTTTAGATTAAAACTATGAAAAATTCAAATATAAATTTTGTCCCCTGAAACCAAGAAAGATTAAAAAACACAACAAAGGTTGCGCGTTTCGATAGCCAAGTTATCATCTTCAGAGAGATGGAGCTATAGATTGATTGAATTACCCTAGGAAAATATTTCCCGAAATTTCGAGTTTAAATTAAAACTTTCGAAAAAATATTAAAATTGAATAATCGAAGTTTCAAGAATGAATCAATGAAAAGGAAGGCTTTGGTTTAAATACAAATTTTGAGATTACTATCGAAATTTTGAGAAGAAATCTAGACAACGAGAAAAAGATCTACATTTTCAGTTTAAAATCATAATTTTAAGAAATAATAATCGAAATTTTGAATAGAAATTCCAAATTTTAAAATGAAATTCAAAATGTTTTTTTTAATCCAAAGTTGGATCAAGAAATCAAAAAAGTGCGATGAAAATTAAATTTTCGACATTAATAAAAAAAGTATAGGACACCAGGAAATATCTAGAAAAAAAACATATTTCGGAAAAAGTTAGAAATTTATTTCGAGATGAGTGGTATCGTTTCGAAAAAGAACTCAAAATTGAATAAATTGACTTGTGAACTTCTGAGGTTATTTTAGAATTTTAATTTTTGATTTTTAATTTTCTTGTCTTGGTATATCAGTACTATTTTGGAGATGACCTTTTTTTGCAAAGTAGAGAATGTCCTTGCCAGATACAGATATAATCTGACTGGTAAAGAAACATTAAGAGCAGAAGATCTGGAAGGAATGAGATGCTGACCGAGACTCAAACAAACTTGTGGAAGTTTCAAAGGATTTGGAATCTATGTGACAGGGCTCATAACGGCCTCCACAAAAAATTTAAAAAAATGTCCACTCTTGCTTGGGGCCCTGTACAATTTGTTGATGGAGACCCTTCAATATTTTTATACTGTAAAAATGTTAAAAACATCTACAAAACTTGATGACTAAAGGAAAATCTTGTCGTGTCCAACTTATTTTTGACAACTAAAGAAAAAAGAGAGAAAGTCATTCACTTTGGTTGATGCCTACGAGCGAGCTATATCACTCGCCACTCTGTTCCCTATCTGACTACGGGTCTGAGTTGAAATCTTTTTAAAGCAAAATTACGAAATCACGTTTTTACTTTAATAGTACAGAATGTATAAGAACGTTCATAATAATAATAATAAATAACAACTCACTTATTATTACTGAAAACAATATTTTAAGATCAATGATTTATTCTCATGATCGCATGCCTGTTATTTTTAAAAGAGGCTGGCTTTATAAAACCTTTTAATTATTATATAATATAAAAACACTGAAACTATTTTTGTAATTTTTGTCTCTCGGTATGTCTCGATATAACTTGGAAATGAATGAACAAATATTGAATTTTTACTAACAGGAAGAGTATTTTGTTGGGCATAATTTTTTCACACGATCTAAATTGTGCTTAAAATTTATATAAGGCTAAATATAGCAAATACCTTATAAACATTGAAAATTATCATAAAATTATTTGTTACAAAATATATTCACGCCACATGTAGCTCGCGAGCCACATATGGCTCGCGGTAAACTTTTGATGTGGCTCGCGGTAACTATAAAGAAAAAAAGTATCCCATTTTATTTCGCAACTTTATGTCTCTATGTTGAATTCAAAACATCGATTTAAAGTCAAATGTTTGGAAAAAAATTAAAAATAAAAAGAAAAGATGCTATTTCATTTAAAATCATTGCCTACTATGATTTTCATTAAAAAAAATAGAACTTTAGGTTATAACCCCAAACCAAATCATTTATATCAATAAATTGTACGTGAAAAACCACATTAGGAACATTTTTAATCAAACTTTTGTTGTTAACAGAAAATAAGCTACAAACAGTGTAAGATTTTCGAAAATTTTTAATTTTTCAAATTGTGCTAAAACGGGTAAAGGTACAACATTTTTGTGCTGATAAGGTAATTTATCTCACAAAATTGGTTTAGGTTTGTGAAAACCCCGATTCTGTATCTCTGACAGAAATATTAGTAATAGGGCAAAACCATCGAAAATGGGATGCACTCTACAGAAAGTACTACAGTTTACATTAATTTATACAACAAGAGAGGGTATGATGTTCATATCGTACCAGAACGAACAGATAGTGTTCAATCATTCGAGTGAGGTATGGATAGCCCACTCGAGTGTACTTTTCGTACAACTGTAAACCGCTAAAAGTAAAAATAAGGTTTGAAATATAAAAAAAAGGAAATAATAAGAAAAATCATTTTAAGACAATTGTCAAAATGGGTCAAGTGTAAATGACTTCGTCGTAAATTTATTGTAATAAATTATTATCCTTTCACATTTTTATTATTTATGTTCTTATTAAAAATAAAATGTTAAATGTCTGTGCTTGAGAGATGACATACGTATGACAGTACTGATAAGAAGATATTGAACTTGCAATAAATGAAAAGAGTGTACAATTTATAAGTGTATTTTACATCAATAATTATTAGATTCGTTTCCACACGACTACAAACATCCAAACCACAAATACAAAAAGGTTGATCAGTTTGACAATATTTATTTTCAAATATTTCCAACATTCTGACTTGGGACTAGTGTGGGTTCCAACTACACTACATAGACACTATTACTTCCTAGTTTTAAGTTTTCACTTCTGCCAGCAACCTCATAACTGGTTAATTTTTTCTTAATCCAACTTTTAGATTTCAAATTTAAACTCTGAGTTTTGAAATAGAATTTAAGGATAAAGGCTAAAAATTTATAAATAAAATTTTAAAAATCACACAATTTAGATATAATTAATATAACAAAAATATTCTCTAACTTTCGATCTCAAATTTAAACACAAAATTTTAAAGAAAATTCCAAATTTGAAAAAAAAAAATATTTAAGAACTTGGTTTTAACACGAAAAATCAAGAAAAAGCTTAAGATATCTAAATTTAGAAAAAAAGTTTAAATTGTATGATCAACGACAAAATTTTTAAAATAAAAGTCAAAGTCTCTAAAATAAAGTTTACATTTCGAATTTCACATGGAAATTTTAGAGAAGAATATTGATTTAAATTCAGAATTACTATACTTCGAAAATACTAAGAAAGTCTTAAAATTCTGATTTATTTTCGAATTCGATTAAATAGCTAAAATTTTAAGGTTAAACCAACATTTTTTGTGAAACATTTTTTTTAAATCAAACCTATTTTGAAATTTTCATTTTTAACATTAAAATTTCAAACATAGCATTTAATAAAAAATTTAAATATCTAGAATAGCTTAAAATTGATAGTTGAATTTCAAACTACCATAAAAAAAAATTACGATACAAATTTTAAATTTCGAAAAAAAGTCGAGAGAAACGTGGAATTTATAATCAAGTTTAAACGCGAAATTTTGATAAATTTCTCAGTTTTTGCCCAGGAATGAGAAACTTCTAGATTCAACTTAAAATTTTAATTTTTATTCAATAGATTAAACTTTGACTTTCACAAAAATTTTCTTAGAATTTCAAATTTAAACTTTTGAAGTTTAGTTTTTAACTCATTTTTTATTAAATTTGGGATTTTACCCACTGTATTAGTAACTTTAAATTTATAAACTCCAAAACACCAGAAGTTTCTTAAAACCTGTGGTTTTTGTTTAAATTTCGACTTTAATCACTTTTCTAAATTTTGACCTAAATTACAGAATTTTGTATTAAAACTCAACACTCAATTGCATATCAAATTTTAACTTTAATCGTGACATTTTGAGAGAAAAGTTAAATTTTTGTAAAAAATTTGAAGAAATGTTGATCAATTTTGGGTTTAAAAATATCACTTGGAATTCTGATAAAATTTAGAATTTTTAACTTTTGCTTACAAGTTCAAAACTTTTAAAAAAGTAGAAATTTCACTATATTAAAATCCCAATATCAAGAAACATTTTTTCTGACTTTAGTTTTTTGTGTACAGTTTTCACTTTCATTAAAAAATATTGACCTTTTCTGTCAAAATTTATACTTTTTTTTATTAAAAAATAAAAATTTCAGGAATTTTAAAAAATAATAAAACTTTGAAAATAAATTCGAAATTTCTGCTCTAAATATATCAAAACTTTCTGTCTAAAAAAATTCGAAATAATTTTAACAACATTTTTGCTAATAAAATTTTTTTCGGAATTTTGATATTTTTCTTAAAATTCCTCATTTAAACTTGCAATTTTTGTGGGTTTTTTTTTCTAAAATTTCGACCTCAGCTTAAAATTTAGTATTTTTCAAAACATTACCATCTTTTTCTCAATATTTAAGCTTTAATCTCTAACTTTAATGCCTGAAAGGGATTTTCTCAGAAGCCTGAAGTTAAAAATTACTAGAAAATATTGAAATCCTAATGAATTTTTATTTATGAATTTAGTTTGTTTTTTAAAACTTGACTTTTTAATCAAAATTTAGACTTTTTAAAATTTCTTAATTTTTCTCCTTAAATTTAGATTTTTGTCCTAGAAATATTGGTTTAAAATTCATAGTTTTAAAAAAGTAATTGAAATTTTAAAAAAAAACTCAAAATTTTTGTAAATAAAGTTCCAATAGTTGTAATTTTAACCATAACACGATTATTAGAGTTTTTTCTCGAAATCTACCTTGAAACTTAACATTTTTACAAAAGGTCGGGGTTTTGTAAAATAAATTCATTTTTATTAATGTTCACATGTTGACAAATTCCGCAAATGTTTTTTTTTTGTATAAATTTGACGTCAAACTCAAATCTGAACTTTATTTAAAAATATTAATTCCTGTTTTTGTTTTACCTTTCTACACATCTGACTATTATAGTAACTTAAAAAACTTAAGTGTTTCAAGGTTAAATCAAAAATTCGAAATTTCAAAATAAGTACTGGTGATTGGTGTCGTCTGAAAAAAAAAGATTTAAATAATACTAAAATGTATAACTTTATTTTGCAGCAGTGGCGTGCATACAATAAAGGCAAAAAGACATTGCCTACTCTAGCAAAATCAGAAAAGAAAATATAAATGCACTCCTACTCGTAAATAAAATTAATTTTTCAGTAGACACAGTATTTCGTTTAATTAATACCTTGTTTCTCTTTTCGATCATTAAAAAAAATTACAATTAAAATTAATTCAAGGTTATTGCAAAGTTAACACAAATGCGGTGATCCAGTGATCAGTCACACTCCATCACAATATTCCCATGTAGGTGGCCCATAAGCCAAAGGCATAGGCAGATAACAACAATACCATAGCGCTTATAGGGAGATCTAAAGGCAGCACTTTTTACTTGCTAATGTGTATATTGCAGCAACATCTTTGTTACAATTACATTACATTAGAACGTTCTATTTCGGTAAATCCCCTGGATATTAAATTAAAATGCAATTTGTTAGTCTTGTTGTCAACGTCTACGTTCCGCGGGTATTTTGTACTGTTTATTTAGTACAAACCGAATTCATTCAGTTTATTTTATAACAAGCTTTATTCAAGACATTTAATATACAGGGTGGACCATAAGTAATGGTGCACAGAGCAATGGTGGATTTTTCGAATAAAAATAGTGTGATTTAGCTACATTTACCTTATACCAAAAGTTGATATTAACAGAGATACAGGAGGTCAAAGTTGAAAAAAAAATTTGAATTTTTCGTATAACTATGGAACGAATTGTAATATAAGCACGAAATTTGGCACAAAAGTGTTTCTTAAGTTGACAAATTCTAATTTGTTAACATATTATTAATAGCTGATAGGGGGCGCTACCTGCGCTATCCTGCATAATTCTAAATCATCATAACTTTTTTGTGCACCCACGTATATTAATTTTAAATGGATTATTTTATTTTCCCATATATTTTACGTAAAAGGGCTACTTTCTAAAAGTTGATACGAGCAACCGTTTCCAAGATATTTGCCTTTAAGCTTGACGCGCCTTGGTTTTAAATTACTAAAATATTAAATTTTCGAAGTAGGCTTGAAAAAAAAAATAATCATAAGACAGCTTTGAAAGTAATTTATGTCAAATATTACTTTGCTGATAATATTATTATCTAAATTTTGAAAATCTCAATAAAGAATACCCAAAAAATTAAGACGTAATTTATTTTCTTACATGAGATGTGAGATATGATGTCTGAGCCTGCACAAAAAAATCTTAATAGTCTGGGTGGTCAAAACAGATATTTGGAGATGAATTTTAATAAAAGACAGACAGATTTTTAATTGTTTACAATCCCTTTACATAAAAAAGTCATTTCCCACATACTTATTTTTGAAAATAAATTTTGTTTTGGTGTTTTGTTTAAATTTGCTTCAGAAGTAAAAAATATGTGTAATAATAATGTCAGTAGAGTAATATTTGATATAAACTATTTTAGAGTCAGTTTTATTACTTTTATTTTGAAACCCACTGCGAAAAATTCACATTTACATAACTTAAAATAAACGCACTGCAAACTTTGAATGCAAATATCTTGAAAACGGTTGCTTGTATCAACATTTAGAAAGTATACCTTTTTTACGTAAAAAATGCAGGTAAATAAAAATATCTATTTAAAATAAGTGTGCATAAAGGCACAAAAAAGTTATGATGCTTTAGAATAATGCAAGGTAGCGCAGGTGGTGCCCCCCATGAGTTACTGGCAATCAAATTACTGGCAATCAAATAGCAAATTACAATTTCTTGACTAAAGCAACCCCCCTATACCAAATTTCTATAGTGAAATCTGTTCATCAGTTAGGCGAAAAATTCACAATCGTTTTTTCAACTTTGACACCCTGTATCTCTGGTTATACCAACTTTTGGTATAAGGTAAATGTGGCTAAATCGCGTTTTTTTATACGAAAGATCTATTCTTGCTCTATGTACCATAACTTATGGTCCATCCTGTATAAATAGTGTCGAACTGTTCTGTTACTGTTAATTTATTGGACTGTTAGTGACTGAACGAAAATGTGGTGAAAACGTCATCATGGTAAAAACTTCTTACAGTGGATAAAAACTTTCATTGGTATTCATAAACACGAAATTACCGCGACAGGACGTTTTATTCCTCTACTTAAACTTGTGATTGAATATTTTGGTAAAAAAAAATGTATGACAATTACAAATAGATTATTTTCAAACGAAAAAAAAAAATACGTGGACTGTATTTTCAAACATGCGAATAGGATTCTTGCAACAACTTTCTGCTCTGTAAGAATATGATAATTTTTACTACGTTACATTTACTCCAACGTTTACTTTTGTCTGTATCGGAATCATCGGATATTTATTTGCCTACCCTGTCTCAATTGGCACTGCACGCCACTGTTTTGCAGGGAAAGCTGCGCTTCCCTAGTTTATGCGGACAACACTGGTTTTATATTCCACTGGTTTTATGTTAAAATATGTTTGCGGTGGTCCTTTCTTTCTTTTTCAATTCTGATAGTCATTTTTATTCTATTCATTCATGTCCTTTGTTTCCACCTTTGTGGCTGGCCTACAATTTTTAACTTGTGATGTGGCACTAATCAACTTAAAGTTTAGGTACCATCACAATAAACCACAATAATCCTCTATAAAAGTTTCTTTACTATTTTTACAGTAAATAGTCAAATTAAAAAAATCAGTTCTTAGAAAGTCCACCAAATACAAACATACAAAGATCACTAAGCCCAAATATTTTGCTGATTAGATGTTTAAACTTCTAACTAGGACCTGCAAATATTTTCTTATTTGGCACAACGCAGTGGTCCAACGAAATATGTAAGTAACAATAGTAAAGCAGTTTAGGAAATTCTAAACTATCGTTACTTAATCTGGTTGATATCAATTTTCCACCTAGATAGTTATTATTGTTAAAAAAAGCATTCCCAAATGATTGGTCAAAAATTGATGGTATATTTAATTAGTTTAAAACTAATACTTTATATGAATACACAACAAATAAAAATCAGTTTCAAGACCAAGCAGGATATCGTTAATAAAACTACTATGAAAATGTTTTTACGTCAGTATCTCATTAATAAAAAATATACTTTAATAATTACCATAAGTATAAAATTCTGGAGAATTTTCGTGCGAAGGAAACCATCTATCTTGAACACAAAGTAACGCAATGATGTGTTCGGTATCCACATAATCCACGCAGTGTTTGTTTCTGGTAATGTATTCGTTGTAAAGTGGTATCCACACAGTACCATTTGGTTGAATATAAAATGCGTCATCCTCGTCTAGATGAGGATCAAATGGAAAAAAATGCTCACATTCCTCCCATAAATGTTGCACTAAGAAAAAATGTCTTTCGGAAATGTTCGACAAAAATGTTTCTTTAGCGTATATAGGGAATTGAACTGTGGCATTTTCTCCTTTAACGCATTGATAATCCTCCAGATAAAATCCAAAATCACAACACTTTCTAATACACACATTATTAGAACACAGGTTTTTGTGTTCTCCAAGTGTATCATTAAAAATACGAAACCCTTTAATACACTGACTAGCACAAAAAATAACAGTGGCAAACAGTATCATTCCAGTCATTTTAACATACAGGCAGGTCAATCGACCATTATATTTAGCTGAAGGAAATGACTAAGATAAGAGTATGTTAATCTCACACTTTAATTAGAAGCAACAGGTGATAATAACCATGCGCATACAGAATTAAAAACTCTTATAGGGGAACTAATAAACTTTTTACTTATAAAACACAAACGGTGAAAAATCAATCATTTTTGAATGGGGAATTTTGACACTGAAGATACCAGAGACTAAAATATGACGATTGAGCAAATCATGCCTCACATAAATGTTGTTTTGAAACATTTCATTTTAAAATGTGCCATAAATTCCTATAGTTTTTCCGATATCAACATATTTGGCTATTTTATGTTTATTTTAGAGCGGCAAATAAATACTTGCTTCTTATTTTAATGTTGCATATAGGACGCTGCGCAGACCCAAGACCCAACTACAAGGTTTCTCAAATTTTTTCTGCGATCGAACACTTCTGGATTTCTGGATTCGTTGTGGGTTGCCTAAAAATTTAGGCCAGCACTTAGGCCACCCTTTCCGGGCCCATTGACACTTCATGGATCATAAACTTTTAACAGAAACTGATTTATTTTTTTTTGTTTTTTATAACTTTGAGTTTAAATTTAAATATTTAGAGTGAAAGCCGAAATTTAAAGAGAAAATAAATTTTGTAACTAACGCAAAAATTTAAGAAAGAAGACAATCTAAATCAAAATTTCAATTTTGAAGTCGAAATTCTTAAAATTCTCAGCATGCTCAAAAAATGGCGAACATTTAGAAAAAATTTGGATTCATAAAGACATTTCTTTGACTTTTTTGGAATAAAGTTGAAATTTCCAATTTTTAAGAAATGAAAAGCACAAAATGTAATATCACAATTTAAAGTGTAATTTTTAAAATCAAAACAGGGTTTTCAAAAGTAAATCGGAGAATTCTTTTTTTGCCATGAGTTATTTATCAAAGTTTTGCCTATTTTTGCAAAATACCTTTTCGGCTTTAAATTTAAATCTGAAAATCTAGTCTGACTTTATTGATATTTTGACTTAGAATTTTGAATTTTACTTGAAATTTTGGTTAAAATTGAGCACTCATGATTTTTTTGCATTTTCTACTACATTTTACTATTTTATTAAAATTCCGATTTTAAATTAATGTTTTAATCTCGAAAAATTCGTGACATGTTTTTATTCATTTCGATTGTTTTTTAATCTGCTACTTATCAAAATGTTCTACTTTTACCTTAAAATATTTACTTTTTTCCTAACATTTCGACAATTTTTGGAGAGCTAAGATTTTTTTTCTAAAAATTTAAACCTTATTTCTTAAATTTTGAATCTGAAGGATAAAGTTAAAATATTAAAAAAATCCTAATTTCGACTTTTCATAAAGCTAAAAGCCTTGGTATTTTTAAAATCTAATCTCCGAGTTTTTTTTAAATGTTGACCTTTCCCAAAATTTCTAGTTTAAATTTGCAACTTTTTCAATTTTTCCATTTCAATTACGACGTCAAAATTTTGAGATATTTGTTTTAAAAATGTCAATTTTAATCAGGGGAGTGCCGATTTTAATCAAAGCAGTTAAAATTTGTAATTCCAAAATATTTTTTTAAATATTTTAGAGCTAAAAAGTACTTTAAATCTCATCAGCTACTCACACTATACAAAGCTTAAATTAGGCCAACACTAGAATACTGTTCTTATGTTTGGAGTTTAGCCCCAAAGCACACTTTAGCTCTTTTGGATTCAATTCAAAGAAAAGAGATTTGCCTAATTGATAACGACAGTTTGACCGATTCTCTCGAAATACTAGAGCACAGGCGGATGGTTGGTGATTTGTTTCTTTTCTACAATAGCCCAGTCGGCGAGGAAATCGCTATAGAGGTGAAAAATACAAACTAATACAACAGCGATTTTATTATTGCAATCTATTAGTAGGTCAATTTTGAGCATATATCTAAGTTGGCGCGGCGCGGGGGGCTGTGCGTCAGCCGCCATTTTGATAAACGCGTTTTAGTAAATATCTCGAGAATGGTCGATCCTATGAAGAAAATACAAGAAACCATATTTATAGAAAAAAATATAATTTAACTTTTTTATAAAACATATTTTTCTATAAAATAAATATTTTACGAGTTATTACAATGAAAAGATTTTACTTTTTAGTTTTTTTTAAATAGTTTTAAAACGGTTAGCATTTGTTGGTAACAGTTAAAATCAAAGTTATAGAGCATAAAATTCTCTACAAATTTGATATATATTTTATTTTTCTAAAGTTAATAGTTTGTGATTTATAGCGCGATGAAGATCTAACGGTCTCGATAAATTAAATAAATAAATTTTAATTTACGAATTTCGTCACCACCTAAAGAACATAACACAGTAAAGAACTATTCTGTACTAGAAATCAAATGTGTATTTATGCCAAAGGTGCTTTTAACCACCAAACACTAATTTGATGAGACAATATAAAATTGTATTTTCAATGAATTTTAGAAAAAACAGTTTCATCACATTAATCTATATTAAAAACTATCACATTTAAAAAATATGCCAATGCGGGAAGTATGATGAAAAGAGCATTGTCTGCTCGTAAAGGAGGCACTTCAGCAAAATAATACATTTTGTCGACTTACAGGCTGACGCGATCAAAATATTTTTCGTGCACAAGCTGCTATTTTGATAGGCCGCTCTTTTATTTAGCCGCTTCTTTTAAGTAGCCGCATTTGTGCGATACATATTTACGCAGTGGTCGTGATAATTGTATAATTTTTCAATCTTAAACGGAGTTTAGCACTACTATAGGTAGCAGTAACAAAATATATTTTGTTTCTTGAAAGGGCGTTTCTATGGTAAAAAGAATGAGTAATTGTTTCATTTGTGGAAAAACCTTAAGTAAAGGTGATGTTGTGAATGTTAAAAGTAGAGGTATTAGATCTCTTTTAACTGCCAGCAAATTAAGAGGACAGAAGGTAGATGAAGAATTTCTGAAAAATGTAGACTCTGTGAGGTAAGTTAAATAAAGATAATTGAACTACATAGTTTTCATTGTTTAAGCAGATAGTTTTTTTTGTGAAAAAAATCTATCTTTGTTATTAATGTCCACAAGTCATGTCAGAAAAATTATGCTGATAAAAGGAAGGCATCTGCGGCTATTCGTCGAAGAAGTCCTACTCTACAAATTTTAGGAAAATCCATTTTTTTTTAAATTGTAGATTTTCTAATTCTCTTACAATTTTGATAGTTACTGTTATCAATTACTCTTGTAAGCCGCTTACCAATTTTACTAAACAAAAACTAAAAAATGAACACTTCAACGCTGTTACTTTTTAGAGTAGCAGCCAAAATAAACATTTTCATCTTTAAAGGTTGCTTGTAGTTTCTTCATAAAACCAACTATTCTCAAAATATTTACAAAAACGCATTTATCAAAATAATGGCAAACGCACGACGTCCCATATCACGACCATTTGGCATCATAGACAGGATTGCCCCACTAATGTATTCATAAAATTGCTGTTGAATTATACTTCAAATACATTTTTCCCACTGCGTAACTGTGAAAAAAAAAATGAAAAAAATAGGAAAGATCATATTGATGCAAAAATAAGTAGTTTAATATTTTTATTGGAAGCGATTTTTTAGACACATATTTTAAACTTTGTTTTTTTAAATTTATTTAACATATTTTAAATTATTACGCCAAAAAATTGTCACTCATTTTTTTCTTAATCTACTTCCAAATCGGCCAACAGCATATTTATAGGGTATAAAACTGTCTATAAATTTTATAAAAACATTTTTGTAAAGATCATAGTTTATAAAAGCTATAATAACAAAAGATCTAAAATTATACCTATTCTCCATTTGTCCAGTAAATATTGGAGCAATGAGACATTCCAGTTAAAATAACATCTGCTGTCGATAAGTTAGCATTTACTGCGCATACAATTTGATAAAACGCCGTTTTCTTAATTAACTCGGATAGTTATTTTATTACAGCTCCTAAACTATAAACATCAGAAAAAAATGTTTTATACAAAATGTGTAAATTTTTTTATGCTCTACAACTTTGATAATAACTATTATCAATGTAGTGTTATTTGTTTACGAATTATCAAGCAAAAACTAAAAAGAGAGAACAATTGAGCGTAGTAACTTTGAAAATATTTATCCTATACAAAAATATTATTAATAAAAAAGATAAGTCATATATTTTTCTACAAATATGATTTCTTGTACTTTTTTAATAGGACCAACCATTATCGAGATAATTACATAAACGCGTTTATCAAAATGGCGGCTAACGCACAGCCCCCCGCACCGCGCCAACTTGAATTTATGCTCAGAATTAACCTATTAATTGATTGCAATCATAAAATCGCTGTTGTATTATTTTGTACAAAAAAAAGCTTCGCCGACTGGGCTACAAATACTATCATGAAATTTGCTCGCAGGAATTAATAGGATTGATCCTCCCAAGCACAAGATTTTTGAGGCATACAAGACAGTCGGAGACAGCACATTCCTGTGTTGTCCAGCTTGACACAGTGAGGACTTCTGTCTACAGAGACTCTTTTTTTATATAACTTCCAAGCTGTGGAACTCATCACCAAAAGAAATTTTCCCCGAAAATTACAACCTATCCTTGTTTAAAAAGGAGGTTCATCGCCATCTATCCTTGTTTCCGCATCCTATTCGCAGTGCTTTAAAGGTATAATGGGGTTACGCTTTGCGAGTGGATTAAACTTTTTAAAAAATTATATGAAATTTGAATTTTAATCTTAAATTCCGCTTCAAGAAAAAATTAGAACTTCCAAGACACATTTTAAGTATCGATAAAAGAATTATAATTTCAAAAAAATCTTGGAATATTGATTTCAACCTTGAAAAATCCATTTTTCTAACGATAATCCTATTTTAATTTATCAGTTAAAAAAAAATGCTACGGCAGAAATTTTTCATTGAAACATCGAATTTAAAATCGAAACCTCGAAAATCCAGGTATCTAAAATATAAAGTTAAAATTTGGTTTAATAACTTTCAGGAAAAACACAGAAACATAGGTAGACAGATGGCCCTTAGTGATCTTAAGAGGGTTCCGTTTATCAATTGCTGATAAGAAATCCTAACAGACATTGATTATTACCTTTATATGCAAAATTGCTCAGATTGCTGGTTAGAATATAAATGCACCCAAGGTATGATATTGTTAGTAAAAATATTGCAAGAATTTTGTATACGTCCTTAATCATTGATAAAAAATATTTTAATAATTACCAAAAGTATAACATTTTTGAAAACCTTTGAATGAAAGGGAACTTTCATCTTCAACACAAATTAGAGCAGCAATATGTTCAGTATCCACATAATCCACGCAATGTCGGTTTCCGGAAATATAATCGTTGTAAAGTGGTACCCACAGAGTACCATTTGTTTGAATATAAAAAGCGTCATCTTCATATAAATGAGGTTCAAAACTAAAAAAATTCTCGCATTCCCACGAATTTTGCACTGCGAAAAGATGTCTTTCAGAAATGTTAGTCAAAAATGTTTCTTTAGCGTATACAGGAAACCTAACTGTGGTATTTTCTCCTTTCACACATTGCCCCTCCACCAAATAAAATCCAAAATCACAACACTTTTTAATGTACACGTTATTAAGACATAAGTTTTTGTGTTCTTCGGGGGTATCATTGAAAGTATCAAACCCTTCAATACACTTACTAGCACTTAAGAAGAGAAAAGTTGCAAACAGTATCTTTTTAGTCATATTGTCAGACATATCACAGCTCGATTGTTGAAAACTGAAGGAAATTACTAAGATAAGAGTATTTTAATCTGGCACTTTAATTAAAACCAACAGGTAGTGCTAATCATGCGCGTACACCATTATAAGGTCTTATGAGGAAAACTAATAAGTTTGCCACTTATGAGCTACCTTTATAATTTGAATTGATCTCTAGATGTTGATTACAATTTATGTCTACTTAAATATTCTATAGATATAATTATTTTGCTGTAATAGTTAGGTTACTTATGATTCTGCGATTAAATACAATAACTGATAAATGAATTAAATTCGCATCCAGACAAATTAAAACTTACATAACTGTACCTTCATAATTGAGTTAGTGTAAAACTTATAGGAAATCATTCGAAAACATTAAAAAAATAATTGATATTAGCTTAAACATTTTTTGACAAATTTTTTACCCCAAAAAGTTATTCCAAGTGGTAGCTCTATTGTGCCCTTGGAACAATGCTAATAGGCGGCGATGAGTTGCATTTTAGACGACGATTTTATAATAATCAAGAAATATTTTTTTAACATTATATAACCTCATAACAATTATATTACTATATTTTCTATTTTGTCTCGTATGTTACCTTTTCAACTAATGTTAACAATTTTAAAATACCAGTTTTAGAAAGAAGGAATAAATCATCGCAATTAGATACAAAACTACTGAGTACTTGGATCTTTTAATCACAACTCTCATATGATTTTGGTAACTCAAGTCAATTTTGTGCTGTTAGGCTGATAATCAATGATGAATTAATCGCGGGTTTATAGTCCGAGAGCTGATGACGCATTTAGAGAAGGTATTTCAGGTAAGCTGAAATTATGAAAAATGTTCACTTTATTGAATCTGAAATCTAGAATTGTGAAGGCGTTTGCGATTATTTATCTACTGCGCAGCCTCTAAATTTAACAAAAAAAAATCTCTCTTTCTTCCTCTCTCTCTTTCTCTCTCTACCATGTAGTTTAGTGTCTAAAAAGACTGTCTCAAAGTTTTATCACCAGTTAGATAAATTGCTCTTCTTTGAATAAAATTCATAAGAGCCAATGTATGTTTTGGGAATGAACTTTAAACATGAGAAGAGAATTGGTCCAACTGTATACTTTTTATAGAATAAATATCTAATGAGAGGCAAAGTACTTTTTAGCTCGTTTACAGAAGGTTCAGCTTTTGAAAGGAGGATCTGGCAAAGGTGGGCACAAAAAAAAGTTGGTGCTTGCATTTACTTCTAGGATAAACAAATTAGAGCTCATAGGAAGGAGTTTGTCATCCATGAAAATAGGAGAATGTTGGTGCCTTATCGCTTGATATTTCCTTAGGCAAAACAGATGCCTAAATTATTCAAGAAATCAAAATTTTCTTTCATCATTTCAAAACATTCTCTAAATCATGATCTGTATCTATTGTTTACTTTACGAATAGTGGTTTGTTGGAGACAAAAGATGACATAACCTAACCTAACCTTTGCTACCTGTATATTAGTTTGACATTTAAAGCTCAGAGATCGTTTAGGTATAACATAAGCAGGGCAGGAGACAGAACAGACCCCTAGGGCATTCCTTCATTATCTATAGATGTTTCAGATCAGGTGCCATCAACGCTGACCTGAAGAGATCTGTCATTTAGAAATCTGGATATCAAACGACAGAAACCTGCTGACCGGATGAAAGTCCATCATTTTGGAGATAAGAGGCCGACGCCATACTCTGTTAAAGGTCTTGAAGATATCCAACATCCAATAATATTTTAAATTACAAGTCTAGAAAAGTTTATTATAGAACAAAATTGGTATTCATTCAAATGTAAAAAAACATTTAGCGATGAACCATGTAAGAGCGACTGCTTAAAATTTCCAGTCCGAGAACAATTGGATAACGTTCTGAAATAATGTATGTTTTTCCTTGATCACAATAAAAACCAAGAAATCTTAGGAAAGACGACCACATATACTGCGGATATAACTTTTAAAATCTTGTTTAACAGTGGCTGTAACTTTTTCATAGTAATACGCATTACTGCGTTGAGTTTTAGCTCACTCAGTGCTGTCATTGAACTATCATCAAATGGACGCATTACCACTGTAACTCAAAAAAGGTCTGATTAAAACATTGATAATGGTTGAAAGTTGCATTCGCCTTCATAAGTGGTCGCCAAAAATTATTATAAAATATATTTTTATTCATTTTTAGTGTCCTAAATTTGCCCAGATTTCATTTTCATAGATTTTCTGTTTTGATAAAAAAAATCAAAAACCCTTTGGTAACCTCCAACTTTAAAGGGTGTCACTCTGAATGGCGAAGGTGTAAAAAAAATCGCAGAAAAGACTTATGCTAATTTTGCATGTAGAATCACCTCCCGAATTTGTTCACACTTTTTCAATTGTACCCTATATAGAACATAAATGTGTTTATATTTTAAGTGGCTATTATCATGTATAACGTATTTGGGGCATACCATATTAATGTTTCTAAATTCGTAATTCCAAAATGTTTGAAGTGTCTAGTGAGTTATCTGTTTGAACTAAATATTAATAATATTTGTAAGTAATATGTTACAAGGAAAAGCAATCGTAATGATTAGGAATTTTTTCTATTGTGCAAATCTATAGATATATTTGTTGGGGTTGTCAACTGCAATTTTATTGTGCTATAATTAGGAAATGGGTGCATCTATGACAGATATGAATTACTGAATGCCGCTTTGAACATTAATCATGTTACATTTACGCAGTTGAGAAAACAGTAAATCCAATAAAGAAAATACTTTCAGTTTTATTTTGAAGCCGCAATTTAACATGGATTCGTTAATTTTGCTTTTTTAAACGACGCCTTGAAATCAGTTAAAAATTAAAAATAAAAGTTAACAATTTTACAGTGTTCCTTATAGCTTCTACTGAAATAAGAGATCATAAAATTGGATCACTGAAGGTTAAACAATTTTAGAAGTAAATTATTGCAGTTTTGTGTAGACTCTTTTTGCTGCGGAATGGTTTATCTCTCCTTATGTAATATTGAAATATTGAAGTGAAAACAGCTTTTTTTCATGTATTTATCAGGACGTCGAGGAAGAGGGGCAAAGGTCTTAAATGCTTCAGAGCCCGCGCTCCATGAGGGCCGGGTGAGCTCGTATGTTGGCATTTCGTAAATTACATAAATATTGAAGGCTCCTTGTTCTCGAAATGTAGTATTAAAAATCGAAGTTTTTTTAAGTTACTTAAATTTTTACTCGAAGATTATGCTTTTCTTTCTCAAAATTCCATGTTTAGATTTTAAACTCGATAATTATTTTAATTTTTAATTTTTTAACTTTTCAGCTTAAATTTGAAAAATACTTCATTTTAAAGACCCAAGCGAAGGCAAATTTTTAACTAAGTCAAATGTACAAAAATTCAAAGATTCAAGAAAGTCAAATTTTTGGAAAACCGTCAACATTTAAAAAAAAACTTAAAATTTTGAAAGAAAATGGCAAAGTTTTCAAAATAAAGTCAAAATTTTTAAAAACAAAGTAGGATTTTTTCTTAAAAGTCAAATTTACGTAAAAGTCAAGGCTTGAAAAAAATCGAAATTTCTGAAAAAAAATTGAACTTTTCAAAAAAATTAAAAAAGAAAATTGTTAAACTTTTGAACAAAAGTCAGACTTTAAAAAAGATGAAATTTTTACAGAGGTCGAAATTTTACAAAAATAAAATATTTCAAAATAATCAAATTACAAAAAAAGGAGATTTTGAAGAATCGAATCTTTGAGAAAAGATCGAAATTTTGTGTCAAAATTTTCAAAAAACTTAAAACTTTCAGAAAAAGTTCAAATTAACACAAAAGTCAAAATTTCCAGAAAATGTCAAAATTTTAAAACATAACACAAAATTAGGAAAATGTTGAAATTTTCAACATCAGTCAAATTTTGTAAAACGTAGAAATTTTGGAAAAAAAATGTAAAATTTTATATTCTAAGGTTTTAAGATAAGTGAAAATCTTTATGAAACCCGAAATTTTGAATTTTCAAAAATAATTGAAATTTTTAAAACAAAAGTTTATTGCAAAAATGTCGAAAAGTCCGGTATTATTTTAAAAAAGGCATACATTTTCAATAAAAAGATAGTGAAAATTTTCAAAAAATCTAAATTTTGAAAAGCAGCCTGAATTTTTAAAGGAATTGAAATTTCGAAAAAAGCAGAAGAAATTTCCAAAATGAGTTGTTTCGAGAAAAGTCGAAATTTATGCAGTCAAGATTTTCAAACACAAGTGAAAATTTCAAGAAATTTTTATTTATTTTTTCTTAATGTTTATTAATTAGTTATTGATCATACTGTCTTTCATAATAAATCCATCTTTCGAATAAAGAATATGCTGTAACATATAACTCAATATTTAAATGGAACTGAAAGTTATTTAATCACGGATAGAATTAGTTAATTATCAAATAATGTAGACCATACGTAATAACCTTTTTATTGAAAACATAAAAATTTACATATGTATTAGGCGAAAGTGAAAGTGTAATGAACCATTAAGACGTAATACATACAGGCAAGTAACCTGTAATAAAATTTTATAAAATGGAATTTGAAATTCAATGTGTATGTGAAGAATGCTTACTGTTTTTCACAATTTAAAATTATTGTAAAAATCATGGCGCATCACAGTGTAAATACGATATCATCACAAATGTGGATCAAGTCTTTGATTGGAACAATTTATCATTTCTAGTAAACAATGGCAAAAATTCAACAATTGAAAATGATACAGAGGGAAATAACCTATTAAATGAATCAATTTGATTTAAACTACTATTAAGATTAGCGAATTTGTTTTATGGAAAAATTATACTTTTATTAATCACACACAGCTATTGTTATTGCATCAAACGTGAGCTATATTCTAAAAGTAATTACGTTTTGAAGTTATCGTATGTTCTAAGGTAATTACTTACAAAACTATACCTAATGCATACTTGTGAAAAAATGATGCTCTGTACTTCGCAGTTTTCAGCTTTGAACACTCTAATAAATCAAAATTGAGGACAATGCAATGTTTTCCCTGGAACTTACTTACACTTAATGCATATTTCTAAGAACCCATTAGTTGTATATGTGTTAAGTGTTAATTTATCTTGGTAATAATTACTGACTAATGAAAAGTATAAAATGCAGCGGCGTACCTAAAGCACGGCAATGGGAGCGGGATGTCCGCCTCTGGCGTCACATATTTTGAGCTGGCATTTTTTGATATTTTTGTCGAAATCCTATGAAAATAGATTTCGTTTTAAACGAACCTATTTTTAGAAAAAAATGCGATGAAAATATTTCAAAAAATGCATGAAAAATCCAATCTGGTGCTCACATAAACTTTCAACGTCAAATTGGTAAAATTAACATTTTAAGTTTACATTTGAAATTCTATCTTTTTAAAGCTGTCAATTTTGACTAAAATCGAAATTTGCAATTTTACATTAAATCTCGAAATTTAGACTTTTACCTTTAAACTTAAGAGGAAGTATCAGTTTTTTCTCAAAATGTCTCCTTTAAAAGTAAACCAACATTGTAACCAAATTTTAAGAGTAGCATTAAAATTCCAGATATTTTTTTTTAAGTGTAATCCAGATAATTACAAAATATTGATATTAAAGTTTAAATTAACAAACTGAAATGGCTTATATTTTTAATTTGTTAGTTTCGACTTTTTGTTGATATTTTCAATTTTATGGGTTGGAGTTTTAGGATAAAAAAATTAAAAAAAGCGAGAAAATTAAAAAAAAAGTAAAGTTGATTTTTTTAATTAAAAATAAAAATTTTGAGTTTAAGCTAAAATATTCAGAAAAAATTCTAATTGCAAGCGAAATTCTAAATTTATCAAAAAAACATTTACGACTAAAATTCAAATTTTCAAAAATGAAGAAAACGTAAAAAATACCTAATTTAAATCGAAATTGTAAACAAATATATGACACACCTTGGAGCTAAATCTGAAATTTCGCGAAAGAGTTGAAATTTTGAATTTATAGCATTATTTTTTTGAAATTTTAGTTTTAATATTTGTAGTCAAAATACGAGAATAAAATACAAAATTTCGATTCCAAACCCCAAAAAAAGGAAAGATTCAAAATTAAAAATCAAAATTTTAAAAAAAAACTTCTGTATTTAAATTAGAAATTTTGAAAAAAATAAACGTCTCGAAATTTCAAAATTCGAAAAATAATAGATTTCAAATTATTGAAATTTTGAGTTTAAGCTGAAAATTTCGTTTCAAAGTGGAACACTTGGAATTTTATGAAAAAAGTTGAAATTCTAAAATTATTGTAAACATTTTAAAAAGAAGGTTAAGCACGTCTTGAGAAACATGAAATAATCAAGATTTCGACAAAAAAATTAAATTTTTAATAAGTTTATAATTTAAAACTGAAAACTTCGAGAAGAAATATAGAACTATCTAAAAAAATAAGAATCTCTAAAAATGGAGAAATTTATAGTTTAAACTGAAAATTGAAAAAGCGAAAAAAATAAGGTCAGAATATTACGAAAAATTTAACATTTCGAAAAATATGTAAAAATATCTTTGAAAGGAGGCGAGTTTTTAGAAACTGTCGTATTATGGTGAACATTCTGGAATAATGCAAATTTCGAAAATATCATATCAAATAAAATATCAAAATTTGTACAAAGCCAAAATTTGCATTTTAAAGTTGAAAATGAAAAATTAAAAGATCGAAACTTCTAAATTAAAAGATATTTCGAAAAGTACAAAAAGATGTAGGAACGCTGAAACTGTCGAGAAAAAAAGTAAAAATGTCAAATTTAAACATGAAATTCTGAGAAAACTTTTTTTTAAGTTTATTCCACTCGCAAAGTGCAACCCCATTATGCCTTCAGAGCACCGCTAGAGATGCGGAAAAAAGGACACATGATCATTAGATATCATTAAATAAGGATTGATTGTAATTTTTGGAGAAAATTCGGTTCGGTAACGAATTTCATAGCTTGGAAGTTCTATTGAAAAAAGAATTTCCATAGAGAGAAGTCCTCGTTAAAAATCTTACCATTGGAGGGATAAATTCTATTAGTTCTTGCGAGCATCTCCCATTAAAGTATTTATAGAAAAGAGAAAATTCACCAGCTATCCGCCTGTGCTTTAGTGTTTCGAGAGAATCGGTCAAACTTTCGTCATCAATTAGGCGAATCGCTCTTCTTTGAACTGAACCCAAAAGAGCTAAAGCGTGCTTTGGGGCTGAACTCCAAACATGAGAAGAGTATTCTAGTGTTGGCCTAAAGGATAAGTTCTGTATTTCAATTTTTGAAGATAACCAAGGACCAGTCCGTTCTACCAAACATTAAAATCAGGTCAAAGTTTTAGAAAAAATTGATTATTTTTAGATTATAGGCAACACTTTTTCGAGTATTGAAAAAGAAATTTCTTGTTGACAAAGTTTAAGCAACCAAAATTTCAATAAAAAGTCAAAAAAACCATCAGAAATAAAAAAATGAGCAAACAAACATAAAAATTGTTTTAAAAAAGTAAACGGTGCAAATTTATAATAATAATTGTAATTTTGAGTCATTTGGACTTTACTTTAGGCAACCTACCCCATATCCATCCGAGTTACAAAGCTGTAGAATCGAGGAAAACCATTTAATATTTCAGTTTGAACTCGTAGTTTTTATAAAAATTTTTACATATTGGTTACTGTTCCTCTTTTTTTAATAAATAAAAACTTTAAGCAGACATGTGTTTCAATTTGTAGGAAAAATTGACTTAAAAAGGAGGCAAGTCGGAGACCGCCCAGGAGGGAAAAGCTATAGGTACGCCACTGCATAAGTCGGTAGAGATGATCAGCATTGACCTAGACGAATAAACCATTTTACTAATATGATTTTGGAGTTTAGTGTCTGATAAATTTTGATATTTAACATATAGCAGTAGAGTAAGAATAAGTTGAACAGAAAAATCTACAAAACAGTACTCGGGATACTTAGCGTCCATTCATTTAGTGAATATTTACTCAGTAAATGACAACATCTTCTGAATATTTTACACAAACACTTTTTATAAAAGTTTATATCTTTTTATACCTTAAGAAAATTTTCATATAAAAATGTAAAATATGACGAAACTTTCTACAAGTTTCAGCTAGACAAAAACAAACATAATCATTTTTTGATATGTTATTAATCATATAAATAGATAAATTTTGGTGAACATAATCGCGGTTGGTGTGTGAAATGTGCGAACAATCTGAACCTCAAATAAGGATAACACCAAACAAAAATACTTTAAACGCAAACAAAAATTTATCAACAATGTAACCTATCCTAAGTTCTTGTATTAAAACATTAAAGGAAGATACCGAATTTATTTAAACTTTGAGATATTAGTATTTATTCGTAAGTTTACAATGAAAAAAGTGTATCCAAAATTGTGTGTATGTAGATCACTGCAACTCGATTTACATACCAATGTGGGTTATTTTGCTGGCAATAGTTGTTGCATTATTAGGTTCACCAAAACAAACAAATGCACTTAAATTTCCACCAACATACTCGAGGCAAAAATCTTCTATTCGTAAAACGCGATTTTCATTCGGAATCCATAAGGTGTTATCTCCTTCTTGCAAATAAAAGGCATCTTCCGGATTTTCATTTGGAAATAGCGGATAAAAGGTGCAATGTTTTAATGAACCAATTATCAAATTATTAGTCAATGAAACGGTTTTAATTAAGTTTTCACTCCGGTACACTGGCACCTTAAAAAGTCCACCATCAGAATCTCTCTCACAAGTACCCATACCAGCACTAAAACCAAAAGCGCAACACTTTCTTAGACAGGTACTGCTAATGCACCCACAATTTTTAATTGGTTCTTCTTTGTATCTGTAAATTGTTATGTTTTCTGCTGACAAAGTACCACTATCGCATACATTGTATGAAGTAATTAGATGAATTAAACCGAAAATAATTATAGCTTGTTGTCGTAAGTAATGATGCATTGTGGAGCAGAGAATATAAACGATTTAATGAGCTCACTGTGAAATACTGGTTGATTAGACTTATCAAGTTAGAATTAATCTTTGAGGAAGACCACAAGAATATATTTTTCCGACTATGTTTGCCTACCACTGATTTTACTTTGATAATTCGGAAAAACGTTGAAAGGTTAAAGTCCCTTACTAGGGCAAGTAATTTTTCCAGTACCCAAAAATAGATTTAGCACATTAACACAAAAAAAGATATTTTTGAGGGTATTTGGAAAGAAACATATTTTCTTAGCAATAATTCTTTTGAATTCACTCTTATAATTTTATTTTTGAAGTTAAAATTTCAATGTTGAAATTCGAATCGACATTTTGAGTTTGAAATTAAAATTTGTATATTATATCGAAACTGGCTGATAGCGCGTCTTCATCTACGTGATAGAAGAGAAAGAATTATGGGTCATTTTTCCCTTTTTCTCGTTTGATTCCCAAAATTTTATATATTTCTCGAAATTTTAACTTTATTTTGAAAAATTCGACTTTTTTCGAAACCTTGACTTTTTTTGAAAATTCAAACATCTTTAAAACTCTAGCTTTTTGTATGTATTTTGATTTTTTTGGAAACTTTTTTGATAATTTCCGTCAATTTTTTAAAATGTAGGTTTTTCCTTAAAATTTTGACCGACTCCCCCACTTTTTTTAAAAAAAATGGATTTTCCAAAATTTGAATTATAGAAATTTTCCCAAAATTTTCACTTTTTTAAAAATTTTGACCTATATCATCAAATTTCGATTTTTTTCTCAAAGTTATGAATTTTTCAGAATTTAAAATTTTTCAAAATTTACATTTTTTCCAAATGTAGACTTTTTGTGAAAACTTCGACTTTTTTTAAAATTTGTTTTAAGATGACCTTTTTTTTGAAACTTTGAGTTTCTGAAACTTCGAATTTTCGAAAATTTTAAAAATTTTAAAGGAATTGTACAAATAAATTCGAAACCTAAAAGATGACAAAGCAAAATATAGTATAAAACCATTTCTTAAAAATTTGAGTTCAGAAGCAAATTTTGGAAATGATTTTGAAATTTTAAAATCTCTAAAAGATAGCGTTCCTCAACATTACGACTTAAACATCGGAAGTACCAAATTAAACCAAAACTTTCGAGATCAAAACTTAAATATTTGGAAAATATTAAGAAAAGAGGAAATATGCACCGATCACCTGAAAAATTTTGAATGAATTCGCATGGAGACACATTTATCAACGTCAGGCCTCAACATACAGGGTCTTTCATAATTGCATGCTGAACTGGCAGGGGGATATTCCTTGGGCAATTTTAAGACAAAATTTTCATATTAACATAGGTCCGGAAACGCTTCATTTTCGATATACAGGGCGGTAAAAATTGAAGAAAAAATCGGTTTTTCTTCAATATTTCTGAGACTGGTTTAGATATTTTTTTGATATTCAGTACACGATATCTGGGTATAAAAACAAGTATTTTGACAAAAAAACATTTGTTCTGATTCCTCCAGTGGCGTTCCCACAAACAGGTCGATACACATTTTTGAAAAAAAAATGTGACGCCAATGCTATTTTTCAAAATAAGAATTATTTTCCTAGTCTTTGTTGTGTTTCTATCAAAAATGAGCTCTTGACTTTTTGTCCTACGACGGCCGGTATCCGAATTAAAAAATAAAAATCATTTACTTGCTATGCCGCTATTGTAGATTAAATTATTAATGAAAATCTAGTAGGCCACTAAGATTTAGTTTTGTGTTTACAAGCAAGTGTCAAATTTTTCACTTCAATACTTCATCTGAATGTGAGTGATTGATAAGTATAAGAAAATATGTTTGAGAATGCTGAGTTTGCCGATATTCATTACAGGTGGTGGACATTTTCAACACCTGATATGATTTAATTAATTTCATTGTTAAGATTTCATTAATAAATTAATCTACCATAGCGGCATAGCTAATGGTATAAGCATTAGAATCCTGCTCTACTTTCCTTAAGAATAAGCCACTTGTATCCAGCATAATCTTATTTTTGTTATAGAGACAGAGTAATTTATATTTATTAATAATACCATCTGCACTTTACAAACAAAATGATCTATATTTTAGTAAAATGTCATCTATCACAATGATATTTTCTGTACCTTCCATGCGACACTCTCTCGGACTGGGAATCATAAATCATCCCTAAAGAAGGTAAGAGGGAGCATTGAAAATATGATTTTCACCTGATATTAGCGCCAGCAAGAAAATTCAGACTAACATGCTGGATCGCTTCTTATCTAATAGGGCCGTTCTGAGAAAGGTACAAACAAGAAAAAATGTGTATCGATAAAAATGTTCCAAGCAAATTTAAAGAGGACCCCTAAGATGAGAACTTTTAAAGATTTTTAGGAACTGCACTTCTTGTCATCATGAGAAGCGAAAATTTAATGTAAGACTTTGGGATAAGAGATTTTACGTATTGCATATAACTTCAAAAGTCTTAAAGTACCCGCTTACGTAATTATTATTTTTTCCATAATATAAAAATGGAAAATGCAAGCTTGTCAGTAACTATTCAAAATCAACACTGAGTTTTTTTATAGTTAAAGGAAACGCCTTCCGTGTGTTTGTTAAAGTTAATAGAAAAAAAGCCTTTTTTCTGAAATCGGTTGAGAATGCCAACTTTCCCCGCAATATTTCATGCAGCAAAATACTTTATTCCAGTGTATTTATTCTTTGCTAGGGAATCAGCAGTCCGAGAACATTTTTTCTGAATTTGAACAAGAATGCCTACTTTCTCGGCAAAATTTCAGGCCGCAAAATGCGTTATTCCAGTATTTTAGTCTGTTGCTAAGGAATCATGACAAAACAGTCCAAGAAAGTATTTTTTGGCCTAGGCCTAAAAAGTAAGTGTCTTTTACAATGAATATGAAAAATATCATGAGTTTATAAAAATTCCTTAATTTAAATAATCTTGATTGCGCTTTCAGAAAAAATAGCATGTGTACGTAGTAAAAGCACATTCCCGAATTTTGATATTTGTTGACTTTGGCTGACGCCTCGGCCACAATTGCATCGTCATCCGAGAATGTTTTGCATTTACTACAATATACTATTCCGTCGTAAGCTGAGAAAGTCGGTAACGTTCTCGTACTGGATAGCAAGAAAAAAATAGTAATTATCAAGAAACGATTTTATAAAAAAAATTAAATGACAATAAAAAATCTCATGAATATATTAAAATTCCTTAATATAAGTAATGTTGATTGCGGTTTCAGATAAAATAGTATGTGTACCTCGTAGTAAAAGCACATTTTCGAACTCCTAACACCTCGGCCACAATTTACATCGTCATTCGGGAATGTTTTGCTTTAACTATTAGATATACAATATACCATTCTTGGATATTGATTTAAATTACTGAAATAAGCATCCTTATAGTGACGTGACTAGAATTAAAATGGAGCCTTCAGAAAATAACCTTATGCAATAATAATTCAGTCAATGTATTCCCTTCATTTCGGATAAATAACTGCTTCTTATTTAAATCAAAAGAAGTTTGTTCTATAGATGCTACTTCCAGCAAAAATTTATTTTACGCTATTTCTGAATTATCCATAGATAATATAATAATTGGATTCCGAATGTTATTGAATCCTTTGAGAATATAAGCATTAATTACTTTGTATTGAGTTTGTTAGCAAGGGAAATATAAAGACTCATTTTCATTAATTATGATTCCTATAAGTGAAAATAAAGGTAAACCAGTTCCAATGGGAATTTTACATACCTACGTAGCACACTGTTCTTGCATTGTCTATGCTAGTAGCCTCAGGTTCGGCAAAACATACAAACGCAGATACACTCGAATTGATAAATTCCAAGCAATAATCGGCATTATCTAAAATTCGACTTTCGTTCGGAATCCAAAGTCTATGCGTCTGTTGTAAATAAAACATATCATCAGCATTTACTTCGGGTATCAGGGGGTAAAAATCACAATGTTTTAAAGACCCGATTATTAAATTATTTGTCAACGTTACGTTTTTAAGAAAATATTTGTTTCTATATATAGGAACGTAATATGTCTCGTTCTCAATGTTTCTTTCGCACACTCCCATTTTTGCACTAAAACCGATGGCACAACATTTTCTTATGCAATTTGTACTATTACAACCACAGTTTTTAGTAGGTTCTTTACTGTATTTGTAGGAGTTTATGTTTTCCGCCACTAAATTATCACTATCACAGATGTCGTAAGCATGAATCATATTAGCTAAACTTAATATAGCTAAAATTTTAATTATATTTCTGTTGGACATGATTATAATTTGTACTGAAAGACGCTTGTTCACTAAAACAGGCATGTTACTTAGGATAACAGGTAAACAACTGGTTGATAGTATTAAATACTTCGCCGCGGTTGTGTTGAATTTAAATGATAATTATTGGAAATAACTCGCGATGCTGAACGATGTTCTACGACAACTTTCATTTTTTCTAGAGCTGCAATTTAAACTCCTCGACTTTATCATGCACTACTATTTGATATCAACCAGTCTTCAAACAAATTTTATCACATTTGGCAACTTTTCCAGTATTATTTAATATCAGGAAATAAAAATCTTGTTCCCTTCTTGAAACCAGTACTTCGAAACAAAATTTTAATGAAATTATTTTATTTGTAAAGATGTATTTTATGATTCTTGAATACCAGCATAACCGTTATTTCATGCCGCAGCAAAAATTATGCAACTTTAAATCTCAATTGCAAACTAGTGGCAAAACATACAGGTTCTGCAATAGTGCATTCGATCTTTCAAAATCGGTTCTTATCTCGAATAAAAAACCCATCTCAAACTAATTTAAATGTCGACATGTATTGTAAAAACTGACAGCGTTATTTAGGTACACAACATCGAAACAGCTAACAACTTCATTGAAAGTCATAAACAAAAGTGAAATAACGCTATTTCAAAATAATGTAAAATAATAGAATAGATAATAGATAATTTTATAGAAAATTGGAATTTTTAAAAGAAATTTGGAAAAATGAAATGTTAAACTGAAAAGTTTGATAACATTTCAAAACATTTAAAACAAAAAACACAAAAAAAAGTGACAAAAGTGGTACATAACAGTGTCTATGCAGGGTGATTCAGTCATAATGGCATTAATTTTAAGGGAAGATAGAGAAAAATGAGCATAATACGAATACGTGATTAAAAGAAAAAAATTGAGGTATAATTATGCTGAAAAAAAATATTTTAAAATCATAATTTAAACTCCTTTTTGAGCTGTCACTGATTCCAAAGCTCCAAGGCCCAGATAAATACAAAGAAGAAGTAATGACAATACGAAAAACATTAAATGGTAGCGGAAAAGTTGTTGGGTGATTGCAGAAGAAAATTACGCGAAAATAAAAAAAGGGTGAAATCGCAAGATGGATGTAAACGTTGATATCAACGCTGCAAGTAATAAATTTAATTCGCTGCTGTGGGTGCAAATATTAAAAGTGGCTAATACTCGAGAGTTATTTCTCAACGATTTATTTTTTGTGACTCGCTGTGATACGGTGGACATTTTTTAAACAATGTGTAGTTTACCGACAAATCATCACTTTTTTCATGCACCCGACAGGTCTAAAATAGTTTGGAAAAGAGGCATTTGAGTATTAATGTAAGTGCATTGCACTATTTTATTTTTTATAAACAACAACATAACTGCTAACCAACGTTAATATGCTTCAAAATTAAATAAACTAATACGTCGTATCGTTATTTCTTTTGTACAATTAATATTTGAATTTGAGTTGTTTGTGTTCGTCTATTTTTTGAATTTGCGTTTTACTTTTCGTCAGACCGATTGATTAACGAAACAAAAAAATGTAAAAAGTTTTAAGTGTATGAAAATAAAATACTTATTCGTCAAAATAACTAATAGAGATTTGTTGCCCATTAATTTGCGATGTTTCGCCCTTGCCAGTCCGGCTTATCATTGCAGCTGGTGAATGGATGATAACGTGATTAGCGTCTGTTGCCGTAAAGCATTTAATGTGGTCAGTAGCACAAGGCTTTTGGTGGCAGTGGGTTGAATTGGATCTATTTTAAAGAGTCGAATAAAATTTTTTTTTTCGATTTTCTGCCTGTACTAAGCCTTTCGAATACGTAGTTAAAATTGATGCCATTATGACTGTATCATCCTGTATGGTGTAATTCGACACATGCTCTAATATTAACAATATAATATACTATTAACATTGGAGCATGCTGGTAACGCGTGTTGGTAACGTGAAACCACAAGTTTACTCCCTATCCAAAACGGCCCAACGCGCCTAAAGAAATTTTCACTTCAAAATTTAAACATTTCGACAATTTTTCTAGACAAATTTGTATTTATTTTTGAAAACTGAATGATAAACTGAACCGAATTTCCAATTTTTAATTTAAATTTCTGCTTTATGTGAAATTTTCAGGTAAAAATCGAACTTTTCAGATAAAAATATAAATTTGTGCTCAAATTAGGAATTTAATAAAATAATCGTTTTAAATCTTATAGTTTAAATTTAAAGTTGTAATTTCGAGAGAAATTAGAAACTTCGAACTTTTCATCGAATTTCTACTTTTTTCAATATTTTGGGATTACCTAGTGTAAAATTTTAATTTTTACTCGACATCTCTACTTCAAAGTCAAATTTTTCCACTTGTACGTCAAATTTTGAATGCTTTTCCTGAAGTTGCGATGGTAAAGGAAAAATGTTAGGTCCGAAATGTTGAGAAATAGTTCGTTATTTCCAGATAAAAATTGAAATTTCTATAGGATAATAATAATTGTTTGCATCTTAATTATAACTAGCACTCGGAGAAAAAAACTCAACTTGGAAATATCAAATTTTTTTGAAAAAATTAACCTGTTCTAAAAAAATGTTCGAAATATTAGGCAATTTGAATTGACAATAGAAATTTTGGAAATAAAACTGATAGATATTTTAAGAAATAATATTCGGGCCTTTTCATTAACTTCTAATTTTTTCCTGTGTTTTAAATTTACAATTTTATTTTAAACATCTTATGGTCTTCCTTCTGGACTCTGTCATTTGATATCCAGTTTTCTCCCTGACAGATCTCTTCATGTCTTCGTTGATGGCGTCTCATCCAAGACATTTGCAATTAATGCAGGGGTGCTTCAGGGGTCTATCCCGTCTCTTACTGTTACACATAAACGATCTCTTAGCTTCAACTTCCTTCACAATACACAGCTACGCAGATGATAGTAGCCTGGTGTCATCTTTTTTCTCCGACAAACCATTATGTGTCGCTGCTTCAAATCGGCTGAAGCATCAGCAAGTACAGATGATTAATTAGAATCTCGAAATCATTATGGAATGGGGTAAGAGAAATCTGGTCGACTTCAGCGCTTCAAAAACTTAGGTCTTGGTTCTCTTTAAGAAATAATGCAACAAATATACTAATGGACGGTAAAATCCTCCCGATGGAATTTAATCTGTCTATTCTAGGAGTGAATGCGAGCACTAACTTCTCTAGGGACGATCATGTGCGCGCTATTGCCAAGTCCGTCTCTCTCAGAAGCTATGCTTTCTTTTTAGAGCTAAAAAGTACTTCACAACTCATCAGCTACTCCCACTACACAAAGCTCAAGTTAGACCAACACTAGTATACTGTTCTCATGTTTGGAGTTCAACCCCAAAGCACCCTTTAGCTCTTTTGGATTCAATTCAAAGAAGAGCGATTCGCCTAACTGATGATGAGAGTTTGACCGATTCTCTTAAACACTAGAGCACAGGTGCATGCTTGGTGGCTTATCTCTTTTCTACAAGTACTTTCGTGGGAGATGCTCACAAGAACTATAGGATTGATTCCCCAAGATTTTTGAGGCATACAAGACAGTCGAAAATAGCAAATTCCTGTGGGGTCCAGTTTGACACAGTGAGGACTTCTATCTACGGAGACTCTTTTTTCTATAGAACTTTCAAGCTATGGAACTCGTTACCGAACGGAATTTTCCCCAAAAATTACAACCTATCCTTGTTTAAGAGGACAGTTCATCGCCATCTATCCTTGTTTCCGCATCCTACTCGCAGCGCTTTGAAGGCTTAATGGGGTTGGCCTTTGCAAGTGGATTAAACTTAAAAAAAAACATTATAAACCAAATTTTTCAATTTTTCATGTCGCCCGACACCTTACATTTTGTTATTTGAACAGACTCTTATAGTTTCCTAATAGCAATTCAAGACCCTTACACAACCATATAGATTATTATCTGCCTCCTACAAGAAATAGATAAAAGTGGAAAATAGGTGTCGCTTTCCTGGGTATCTTCACACCTAATTAATGGAAACTACTGATTGCGCTGCAAAAGGTGGTGCTAGAGATGTTATTGACAAAATTCCAGATACGGTAAATGACACAAAGTTCCTTGTAGAAAATTCAGTAAATCAGCTATGCCAAGAGAATTTGGAATGCACAATTTCTCAGTCTCTCTACAACTTCCTACAGGTTTTTCAAGACTTGAGCACATACAAATAACACGCCTAAGAATTGGACATACTCATCTCACGTCTTCCTATTTAATCAATCAAAATGGATATGTTGAAATTGCCAAGAAGATATTACAATACGCCATACACTCATTGACTGTACACCACACGAAAATAAAAGGGACCTATTAAATATCCCTCCAACGTTACAGCAATGTATTAAAAACGATAAACCCTCTCCAGAAGAACTTTGCGGTTTATAAAAGGAATAAATATATCAGGGAAATCATAGTAAATATTTACCAACAGCAGCTGATGTTGTCTAGAAATAAAAATATTAATAATAAAAAATTAAGTAGTTTGGGGACTGCTGATAAAAATGAAAACTAAAATTAGAAAATAAAAGGGGTTTTTCTTTAATTTTGAAATTAATTGTAGTACCAAAAATTATCATTATATGCGCTCTTGTTAAACAAAATACTATAATACTCACTGTTGAAATGCACACTGATTCTACAATTAAACAACAAAAATAATAATTAACATTGGTGCACTCTATTTATCTTATTTAGATAGAGGTTGATTGGAGATTAGGTTAATTTGACTTAATGTTTGCTTGTAGACTGCTTCAGTCATGCTTCTTTTCCATATATATAATTTTTCTCATTTTTACCATTCATTATATTTGATAGTTATTCATCTATCTTTGTTTATATTAACTATATAGACAGTTTACGCAAACGTCAGTAGTCAGGAGTGTCAACTATCAATTAGTTGCCAGGCTGCCGTTTGAAAACAGATATGTTTTATAAGGATGTTTAATTCATTTAATGATTTTCTCTTCTATTATTTTAAAATTCCTAGATTGGAACAAATTTTATGTTTTCCTTAACTTACATTAGTAATTTGAACATAAATAAAAGATAAATGGTAATAGTAATAATTTAGATAAGTATTTATTGCAATGTTAATAAGTATTACAATTCCTATAACAATTTTTAATCATCAATTGCGAAATATATTCCACTAAGAATATTTACGTTTTGCTGGGACTATCCTATCCAAGCTTTCTTAAACGCAGTTAAAATTCATATTCTTGCCATCACTCAGTATAGTTAGCTGGTTAAGGCGGCAGATTTGGCTTCATAAGTCTGATAGCTCACAAGTTCAATCCCCGCTGTCGACTACGCGTTTTTTAATACTATTAAATGTCTTAGTCATAGCTACATAATACTGTTAACATTATAGCGTGTTGGTAACGCAAATTGGCGTGATGATGATGTGAAACAATAATTTTCCCCCTATCTAAAATTACTTAATGTGAAGTTTCACTTCAAAAAAAAAAAAATGTTTTCCGTGGATTAATTTGACGCAATCTTTTCACAATCTGACAGTGGTCTGCCTATTTTATCGGCTTTATATCTTTCGTCCTTCAACCTCATAATCATTGCTATTGATTTGTAACTCAGTGTTGTTTGTTCAAGAAAGAAAAAAAAAGAAAATTTAGCCAGCCTAACAGATCAGTTCGTCAATGAATTGGAAAACACAAGCATATGCAGGAACATTAGTAGAAGTGATATTTAAATTGGTTGTCCTTTTGAATTAACCCTGACAATATCAAAATTAAAAAACTATCCTAAAAGCGGATCCACACCAATGAAAATTTGTGTTGTGGGTTGTATTTGAAACAAGTTGTTACGTTAAAACCAAGGTTTTTGCACTTCAATTGAAGAATTTACCTCGGAGACGGATTCTTCTGTACAACACACAAAATAACTATTTATGCCACACAGTAATTGATATGCCACACAGTAATTGATATGGCATGAAAAATATTTTTTTTAATTTTAAAATACAACACACAACATATATTTCGGTTCATGATACAGGTACATCAAACATATCCCATGAGATTCCAGGAGTATCTCATATGTACATTTAATGATACATTTAACACATACAATGTCTTTGAACATATCTAATGTGCTTCGTGTTTAAAAAAGTAAATTATGTATTCCCAAAAGCTTGGGTTGGTGCTAAGTTTGGACAATTAAAACAAGTTATATCAAATTCATAAGCTTTTTACGATTCCCTATAGAACATGTATGATAACGTTAATTTTGTAACAATGAACATTAGCATAAAAAGCATAAGGTCAGCAGTAGTTATGTATACATGATAGATTACAAATTAATGTTTATAATGTAAAATGTTAAAATGCAATTTAATACGACTTATACAATTTATTACTATGGTGTTAAATGTGTTGTTAAAACTTTTTAACATTATATAATATGAGCAAAGGTGTAGGGCTTCGTAAAATATCCCAATATTCCTTACACAAACATACATCCAAGAAGAATAGTTACAGAGATTCTAGAGTATATAAACAGATACGGTGTACCTAACAAAATTTCTCGGAATATAGTGACATCTCTGAAACCATCAGATTTTTCTTAAGCCGCTTTTATAACTTCAAAAAAGATGCATCTTCCATACAATTTTTTGTCCCTTATTTTCCTCCCTTAAGGGGTAATTTCCAAAAACGCTACTCCAACTGATTTTTATGTATAAACAAAATTCTAAATACCAATTTCCATGTTTCTATTTGTGTTGTGCGTTGTATTTGTCACACAAAGTTAGGTTATATCCAGGGTTTTTGCACTGAAGATTTAAGGAGGTACACAAGGGGATTTGGTGGTACAACACAAAATAACTATTTACACCACAAAATAATTGGCCTTGAGTGAAAAATATGTTTTTCAAATTGCAGAATACAACCTATAACCCAAATTTCTATTGATGTGGATCCAGCTTATAAGTTTGAATTTTCAAAAATCCTTTCTTACTGCTCACCTGTGTTAAGTTCTTACTTAAAATTTTGTATTTTTTTTAATAAAATTTGGGGGTTGCTTTACTCAATGTTCACGTTCTTCCTAAAAATTCGGGTTTTAAAATCTATTTTTTAATTTGCACAGGTAGCCATTTTGCGTACATTTTGATTAGTTTCACTTACTGAAGTTTCGATTTTAATTCTCCAGTGTTGATCTTTTTTCTCGTAATTTGACGACAGTTTCTTCAATTCAATCATGGGTCTCAAAATGTCGCCTCGATGTTCACGATATATCGAAGTTAAAGAAATTTTTAAAACACCGAGTTTATATTTTCTATTTTTATTTTTTGGAAAAGTCAACTTTCTTCTCAAACTTTCGAAAGTAGTTTTTTTTTATAAATTTTAAGTTAATTTTAAAGAAAACAGCTTTTTACAGATTTATTTTTTTACTAATTGCAACTTCTTTCTCGAAATTTATTTCCATGGAAGTTTCTTTCAAAATTTTCACGTTTTCCTTAAATCTCAATAATTAGATATAACATTCAAAATTTGAACTCTGTTTTGGTAAGTTTGGAGACCGTTGCATTAATAAACTTCGCATTTCTCCTAATATCTCTTCTAGATGTCATCCTGAGCTCTATAAGGCTTAGCTCATATTTTTGTGGCAAGAATTAACACTTTTAAACTTATGAACTACCTAATGTATCTGGGTGCTTTTTAATAATATATTGTGTTTAAGCTCTCATTCTTTATTTTTCCATCATAAGTACAAACCAAAAATTTATTTAAGGATAAATTTCTTTTTCGTCCTGCTAGAATTAATTCTTTTTGCAGAAATTTGTCAATGCTTAGTTTTTAATTTATTAAACAATTTAAACACTTTAAAGGAATTGTTAAAAAATGTCCGATGCTTTATATATTTAGGGATCACTTACCTATTGCATTCAAATTCAATACTGCTTCTGAAACTTCTGGAAACAAATTTACGCAAACGAAAGCTATCAGATCGTCACTATCGGAGTTTTCCACGCAGTAAGTGTCGTCAGAATAATACTTTTTATATGCTGGTACCCAAAGCTGTCCATTTTCTTGTAAATAAATATTATATTCAGAAAAATTTAGCAAAATAACACGACAACCTTCTATAAAACCGGTGATTAGAGATACATCTTTGCCAGTTATATTTTTCAAAAATTTAGATCCTCGATATATTGGGAACATGAAATCTTGTGACATTTTTCTCACACAAAATTTGTATTTAAAGAAAAAATTTATCCCACAACATTTTCTTATACAAAATTTTGCCGAACAGTCACACCTCTCGTGTATTTCATCTCTTAATCCATATATTGTTATATTGGATTGTATGGTCGAATTAGAACATGAACTTTCACATAGAATCGGAAACCACATTATAATACTTAAAAGCACTGTCAACTGCATATTGGGATATATACTGCACATAAATTGGTAAGAAGTAATTTGAAGTTTCTGTTGAAGATATTGGGAAGTATATCCGGCTAACCACGAGGTGGAATTATTACAGAATAAGTTGAATCATAAAAAAGCGATTCATTGCGAATTCTAACGAAATGCAGTATCGACGAATGCTGTACCCTGGGATTTGCACATTATACATATGACAAAAAAGGATACCTATAGCGCACGTACTCGTTAATGAAAACCGTTGAATTTACATGTTCATGAGCGAACGAAATTTTTACCAGGATCTATACGTAGAAAGGTGAGATGTATTCTATTTGTTGCCCTTATGCACATTATCAAATAAATCATATTTCGACGCGATGAGAGGAACATTTGTATTAAAAGCTAAAAGTGAAAGGATAACTCAATAACTCAGTTGTTAATATTCCTATTTTTAGAAAAATAAATCTATTCTTCCTGGCCATTCAGATATTGTTAACCTCTAAAAATTCATGAACATGTTCTAGCAAATATGTAAAAAAATTGCATCATTCTCGACTAGAATGGCATTTATATTGTTGCGCGTTATCGGTTCGAAATGATTAAAAGTCGTTTGATTTATTAACGCGGCCGCTTCCCCTTATCAAATTTTCTAGAAAATTCCCTAACTAAATTTTACAATTACATTTCGTTACAATATTAAATATCTGTTATTAAACTACAAAATTTCGGATAACCTTAATCTTATCTGACCAGATATAGATGTGGATCAGCAAGCTCTATAATTTGCCAAATTTCAAACATTAACAGATTACACCGAGATAATCGGCTGAGACGAACAGATAAATGCACGAGTAGTATTGTAAGACTTCCCTTTTTCCATTTATGCATTGAGGATATCTAAGAATCAGTAACAATCTTCACTAATAGTTATGTATATCACATGTGTATGTACAGGGTGGCTGACTGTGATTATCCGTTTTCAGTTCTCCATATGTTGACAACTAATAGATATACCATCAAAATGAAAAAGATCCTAAAATAGGACTTCATGTAGGTTAAATAAACGTTAAGAAACTTTTATGTGTTCTTCACATAGACGATGCTTAACCGAAAAGTGTATTTTTCCTAATGAAACACTTTGTATATTTTTTAATATCTTAAAAAAAATGTTTCCTTCTCCATGGTGAAGTTTCCATTTTTTCCTTATTGATTAATAACATATTATGGACCTCTGAAGTTGCGCTTAAATTTCGTTACGCGTGTGACGTCATTTGACCTAATCCACGGGGGCAGAACTACCCTTAAAATTGTTTGTCAGTCGATAAAAAAAAACGTGTAATTTCGTTCTCTAAAGCATATCCAAAAATAAGCAAAATCCGTGAGCTTTCCTTCTTGTTCAGGGATTTGTGATAAGACAATCTCGGACGGGTCAAATGACGTCACACACACAGACGTTCGTGCTAAAATTCGTAAACTTCAGTAATCTACTTCTCAGTGATTTATAAACGGATTTCAAAAAATTTTTCAGTGGTTTATTAGTTTTGATCTATATTTTGATCTCATTACATTAAACACAGTATTAACAACATCACGAAACGTCTTCATTCAAAAATATGTACTAGAATTTATTTAATTAAGAAAATATTGACATATATAATGAAATTAGATTAAATGCATGAAAAATCAGAAAAAAATTATATTACATTTAGAATGGTTGCCATAAAATCGCTACAAGGATCCTAAGAACGGTAAGAGATACAGCATCGGTTAAAGTAAGGCAAAGTGGCCCAATTTGCTGATTAGGAATATTCCGTTGAGAAATAGAAAATAACTCTTGCTGTTCCTGATATTTTTGAAAAAAAAAGCTAAATTTAAGATTTTCGTTTTTATTATTTCCTGGTGTTACTTGAACAGTAATCGAAAAGCTAAAAAGTTTTTTGTATTGGCGTTTTTTATTCTCTGTAGATTTAGGCGTCTTAAACAAGAGCATGTTTTCTTTATGAAATTGATCGTTCTTATACATTTTCTACTTGTTTTAACCGTAATTCAACAGATAAAAAAATATGTTTTAATTTACACAAATAATACGGCAAAATTATCGCACTCTAGAATAAAAGCCAAAACAAACTTTAAATTTGTAATCCTTACCCCAAAAAACCTAAAACCTTCAATTTTTAATGCTGTACATTAAATCTTTCTCAATTATTGAGAAATTTCTGAATTAAATTTAAGCTTTGAAGGCTCCTTATCTTGTAAACCAGCAACATTATTATAAAGCATGTTGGGCTCAATGGTAACACTAAAGGGTATCCCAACAAGAGCGCCGGATTTAAATTTGCTGCCATTTTGTTAATACGAGTTTTACGGTGATTTTTGAAAAGCACATTACAATAATGGTGAAATTTTGCGAAAACAGTTCGCCAATTGCGTCAAGTTTTATGCGCCAAATGAAACAACAGTAAGGTGTTTAATTAAAAAATTTGAAACCTAATTTATGCCGATGGATCAGAAGACCATTTTTGGTCGTCGTCCTTGTCGGTCAATTGACAATATAGCCACAGTAAGGAATTCTGTGGCCAAGAATCCAGGAACTTCAATTCGGTATAGTGGTCAACAATTAAACATTTCCAGAAGCACTATGCAACGAATTTTTGTAAAAGATCTGCATTTGCATGCGTACAAGGTTCAATTGGTTAAGAAATCAAGCCAAGGAACCATGCGCAGCGCCATGAATTTGCTGATTGGGTGTTGGAACATCATCAAATTAATGCAGATTTCTCAAAGAAAATCAATTTTTTCAGATACGGATACGTAAATAAGCAAAACTGTCGGATGTGGGGTGCGGAAAATCCTCGTGTGATACTCGAACAACCAAGGCATCCTATGCGAGTAACTGTTTGGTGCACATTTGGTGCTAGCGGAATGATTGGGCCATATTTCTTTGAAAATGCGGCCGGAAATGCGCCAACTGTTAATGATGTGCGATATTGCACAATGTTAACGGAATTTTTGTGGTCTGAATTGGATGTGCCAGAGGTTTCGAGGTGGCCACCATACTAGACATGAAAATAAAGGGTGTCCCAACAAGAGCGCCGGATTTAATGAAAAAAAAAACACTTATTTTTTGAATTAAGCAAATATTTTTATTTCAGCATAAAGCAAAACAGTTACAATTAAACGTGAAATAAAAATATTTGCTTAATTCAAAAAATAAGTGTTTTTTTTTTCATTAAATCCGGCGCTCTTGTTGGGACACCCTTTATTTTCATGTCTAGTATGTCCAGTTTAGCGTTGGCCCATTCTTTCTGACTCAGCCTGATATATGTATGTGGAAGGCATTTAGAATAACTCTGTTTTTAGCTAAAAGCCTAGGCCATTTGGTAAACGCCGGCAAATAAAGAAGCATTAAAAAATGTTATATTTGACTGGAAGTAATTAGTCGTTTACCCAAAAGACACTACTCATCAGGCAAATAACTAAAACAAATGTTATTTTTCTATAAGACTGACATAAATTAGTCTTTCATTCAAACGTCAAATATGTCTTAGACTTTTAGGAAAACCTACTAAAAAAAAACCTAATCATTAACAAACCGAGCATCAAAAAGTATTCAAGGTGCCAAAAAAGATATCAAAAATCCCTCGAAAGGGTTCCTGTAACACGGAGAGAAACTCAAACGATGTATTATCTGATCCATTCTAACTTACTTCTTCACCTCCAGCCACCACAACGAAATAATCTTAAATAGCAACCCTGCACTTATGCATTGCAGTGGATTAGAAGAAGGATCTTTTAAGTGGTCACCTTAATTGCCAGACTTACCGCCTCAACAACATTTTTTATGAATGATTTGTACAGACATTTTTCAAAACCCTGTTCTTTAAATTTGATATAAAGATGTCATATCGTTTGGAATTTCAGTCACGCACTTTTAGTAATTCTTTGACACGGTCCAACCCCGGAAGAAGTATATCCTGTACTGACTTTGGCCGAGGAAGCCTTCGTTAACATATTCAGTAAAGAATTTTGCTCCAGATATTTTAATAGCCTTCCCAAATAACCAATTTTTTCAAAAGTAACCTGACTAATATTTGTTTGCATGGTCGTTTTTTAACGATCAATACTTTCGCCATAATATTTTTGTATTTTAGTGGTCCAGAAACAACCTCTGGTACTTCTATTAAAAAGAGGGGCATATATTAATTTTTTAACCTTTTTATTGAAGTTTCCAATTTTTTTTCACCACCTCTCTTGTAGCCTTTGACGGATTGTCCAGTTTCTTCTTTTGTGTCCGTTTAGCTTTTGCTAAACGCCTAAAACCGATCCGTCGTTTCAGTAAAATATCTCAGTCATTTAGGAAAATAATATTTGTTTTGCTTATTTGCCCGATACATGGTGTCTTTTAGTAAATGACTTGTTTAGACCAGTTAAATAACAAAATATTATATTACTGTGTTATTTGCCGGCGTTTACCAAACTGCTTAACCTTTAAGCTAAAAACCGTATTGTAAATGCCTGCGACAGGTATATGTAGGCATACAATCAATTCTTATGTTATACTTCTAGGCAAAAGCCATAACTCGCCAATTATTACATTTAAAAAAATTTGGAAACAAATTTAATCGATTTGTTTTTAAAATTTTATAATATTCAGGCAAATAATTTGGAATTTTATCGGAATCGATGTTGAGAACCTAAGACTAATTTCGATCTTATTTGAAGAAAAACAAAATAGTTCAAAAAGTATTAGGAATAATGTAACATGGAAACAAACCGCGAATGAGTCTTTGGATAAAACAACGTTAAAAAAACTCGTGAAAAATTCTGCTTCTTGTGGTTTCTTTTTGTTTTCATAAACAAAAATTGAAAAAGCCAAAAAAAGCAATTGCGGGGTTAATTTAGAAGTTTATCCTAAAATAATTAAATATCCATGTATTCTATGATTAAAATAAGTATAATCAAAGTTGTAGGCCTTTGAAGTAGTTTTTAAAATGTTGTTCCAACTTAAACAACTACAGAGTTATTTGAATTAAATTATCGAAGACACATTTTCCAATATAGCGACTAACTCTACCAACCAATGTTGACGAAAACTTGGTAAAATACCTACCAATAGTTTCTTAATAAACCTTCAAAATATAGTTTACATCAAAGCACTTGCACGGTTAACATAAGACGGCAATTTGACTAGATATAATATTTCACATTACAACGTATGCAGTGTACTCTCAAAAGTCATACACATTTCGAAAACTAGTAATTTTTGGGTACATCTCAAACATGGTTCATGAAGGTCAATTTTGCTTCTCTGAAGCATGAAATGTGGTAAAGTTCATTTATCAAAAATGTGGAAGCGGAAGCTGGAGGAGGATATAGTTTTTTTATCAACCACCTTTTTTATTACACCACATAAAAGATTAGTTCTTTGTGATTAATTTAGAGTGCAACATGTAAGAATTTTTTTTCTTTTCCAAAATTTGCCTACTGATATACATGTTACACATTGAATTAATCATAAAGACCTATTGAGTTTTCATGCAATGTAATAAAAAGGCTTATACTTATCACCCTTCCTACTCCCCTGGTTACAATTTTGGGAATTAAACTTCACCAAAGTTTATTCTTCTAAAAACAAAATTGATTTGTCTGAGCGATTTTTCCAAAAATTACCAGTTTTCCAAATGAGGTAAGATTTTTGAGATACGCTGTATATTTTAGTAGCAATAATTAACTTTTAGATAACTCTTACCTATAGTATTGATTTTTCTTGCAGTCTCCGAACTAAATGACTCATAATTAGCACAAATAAAGGCTATTAGAAAATTTTCTAAATTTTCCACACAGTAAGTGTTTTTGGCATAGTAAGCTTCATACATCGGCACCCATAATAGCCCATTTTCTTGTAAATAAAAAAAATCACTTTCATTGAAAGCAAGTTTAAAAGCACCCTCACAGCTAACGAATCCTGTCACTAAACGTTTTTCCTCATCGTTGATATTTTTGAAAAATTGCTCGTTCCGAAATAATGGAAATGTGAACTTTCGCGATGCATTTTTGATGCAAGTGGTATCATTCAAATAAAACCCGAGTTCACAACACTTCCTAAAGCAGAATATATAGTCGCAGCTTTTATGTCTTTCAATTAATTCATAAGAGGTTACGTTAGATAAAACAATCGAATTAGAACAAACACTTTTATACAAAATAAACATCCATATTAAAATATTTAAAAACACTAAACGCTTCATATCTCACTTCACACACATACATAAAACATTTATGAACGAACAGGTTTGACATTTCTTTAAAAATATTGGAAAGTCTGCCGAGCACGTGTCGGAGGACTCACAATGTAATTGATTGAATAATAGAATGACGACTTTTTACGAATTCCTGCGAGATAGGAGAGTAATAAATTCTTGTAACTGGAGGCCTCGTATGTAAATATAAACAGAACAATATACTTTTCTTTGACATTATCTGATTAACAAACAGCAGTAAAAAAAACTTTTCCCAAAATAACACTGAATAAGCAAAAAGTATAAAAGGATTTATTCAAATAGGAATTGTTCCAGAGAAAGATACAAGGTTAATATATTTCCTACTAGAAGTAATAGGAAAAGGACATTGACATTATTTTTTCTGCAAAATGTTTAACACAAATGAGAATTATATTTTTTTGTAAAAAATAATACAAGCGAATGATAAAACAAATTAAAATTTATACACTTGTACAACAGTAGTTCAGTGTAGCGCATCGAAAATGTACCATGGAGCATAACTGTCAGAAACAGATTTTTTTAACGCAAATACCATAGTCCATATTTCATCCTCCTATTAAGGGGCGTCATCCCTGAAAAGTTTTCAAATAAGAATGGGGTCAAGTGATATGTCATTGAAAAGTGTTTCTCAGTCTCTATGCGCTTGTGCCCCGTTTTTGAAATTCGGTCTATTCGTTTAGAAATTTCAAAGTCTTGCTGTGTAACGGTGTAGAATTTAAAAAAAATTAGTCATATAAATATTTTCTCCTTTTTATGTGAGGAATCCAAAAATGATTAAGACACATATAGTTCCCATTTAAAAAACAGAATTTTTTTTGAATAAAATAAATACAATAAAGATCATAAAATCCGTCACCCTGCATAATAAATGTTAAACTGGATTAAGTTATTATAGTCTCCATGCTATTCCATGTTTTCAAACCAGATTTCATTTTTTGTCTGTAAATAATAAAACAGATACAAAAAGTCAAAGTAACCCTCCTTTCTGTCATTTTTTTTTTTTTTCGAAAAATTTAAATATTTTTAAAACTATTAAAGATAGCAATAAACATCTATACATAAACTGACCTTTTAAGTAATATCCAAATAAAATATAAAATATAGGGGTTGTTATTTAAAATAAGAAAGTTGATGTCTACCTCCTGTATAACTGAAAGTAGGAGGAAGGTGAAAAATATTTTCAAAAGAAAGTTTAACCCCGATTAGCCTCATCAACAAAATTAGTTTGTTTTTAAAACATTGTTTTACGAGATAACTCATAGTTGGCGTAAGAAATGAGACATCAACTACGAATTATCAACGAGTTAGAGAATCTGATTAGGGGTGCGTTTAGATTGGAGACTTATTGCATGATAGAAACCTCAGGTATCTGAGACTAAATTTCCTTGTACGTTTACACTATAACACAAATATAGCGGAATAAAATTGCTGACACTTCTAGCTGAGATAAAATGTCGATTTAAATGTCTTTGCTACTTTAAATAATCAAAATTTGTCTAGTTAAATTTGCAAATTACTTATATGTGTAGCAGACAGCGGATACTGAGAGGGTACGTTATATGAAATAAATGGAGTTGAGAATAGTGGTGACGATGGCTCCGTGGTTAGGAGCCTGGCCCGTAACGTGAAGGTCCAGGGTTCGACTCCCAGTCGCTAATCGCATATTTTTAACTCTATTACAGTTTCAGAAGTGGGATTAGGGATCCACCTAACAGCAAAGCATGGCTCCGTGGTTAGAGGAGCCTGGCCTGTAACGTGACGGTCCTGGGTTTGACCCCCAGTCGCTGATACCCTTTAACTCTACTACATATGGAATAGTATCTCAGTATTATAAGTGATATACAATAGTTATTCGCATGAAATATTTCGAGAGAAATTAGATGACTACGACTTCTGAGATATATGTCAGGCACTGGCTGAAATTTGTATCGACATTTTGTGTCGTGTTATTCATCGCAGCAAATATATTGTGACAATCATATATGTAATACTTCTATATGGCGTATTTTGTGCCTTTGTTTGTGTCAAAAAGGCGCGATGGATATATATGTTTGTCTTTTTCAAAGACAGAATATATTAACCAATCCCGCTTCTCGGCAGTTATCATTGTTGTCATTCATTTATTGGTGTTCCCGCCCATCTTGTCATCTATTCCCGCTATAAATGAATGAATGCTTTTCCTTGAAAGAATACGACATATACTTTCATCTCATCTTTTTGACAAAGCATTTTGTAGGGACGATTATACACAACACGCTATATAGAAGTATTACATATATGTGTGACAATGTGTGAAAATTTGTGAAATGTGTGAAAATTTGGCGAAAATAACTTAATTTTGAATGTCAATAAAAGGTAAATGTCCTAAGGAGGCATGCGCAACTTGATAGTCGGAAAAGAAGCTGTTATGCGCCGTTTACACGAGCAAGTAAAACTGTCGCAAGTCGATGTCTGAGAGTACTTCCAGCGAACTTGAGTAGCATAAACAGTCTCTGGGAGTGCTCTCAGAGCAAGTCGTAAAACTTGCGGCAAGTGCTTGCCGCAATAATTACTTGCACGAGCAAACAACCATGGAGAGTGCTCTAGGCAAGTTCAGATTTATTTTCACTTTGCTGTAAGTTGTGCAAGTCGTACATTTCGAGATAGAAATACTCGTGTATGGTCAATAAATATATTCGCTTATTTGAGGAGCTGCGATATTTAAAATTAAGGCGAAATTTCTTATTTTATTACTGCACAATTATATGAAAAAAAAAAATGAATGAAAGGAGAAGTAAAGTTAATAATTTTAGATTTATTTGAAAAAACTAGAAAACTTTGTTTTTCTTTGTATTTTTATCGAAAATTATGCAAGGATTTTTAAAAAAATATGTTCTTTTCTTAGATTTTTACAAATTTGGAAAGCGCATTTTTTCTAATCACATACATATAGTCAAATACTTATAGTTTTATATGTAGAAGGGTTTATTTTATTAATTTAGCTACAATTATTTATTGAAAATGCAAATATAAAATAGTTTTTTCGAAAAGAAATGTACGTGGTTTTTATTTTTAAGATGATATTGGGACAATAACGAGCCACTTTAAACTTCTATTTAAGGGAGCACAAACAAATAATCACTCAGCGGATTTGAATGGGAATGTCGCCTAGAAATAAAATTATACTTGCCACACTCTAGCTTGCACGACCCACCGTGTAAACGGCCATACAAGCAACTTGCAGGTAGTAGTGTCTGGATAGTGCAGGTAGGGCTTAATGAGAGCATTTGCTTTTAAAAACTTGCTTAAGTGTAAACGCTCCCACAAGTCGCTTTCGCAAGTTCTATCGCAAGTTAATATCCCGTGTAAATCGCACATTACGGTGTAATTTTTCCTTTCCATTATTAGTCATAGATAGGCAACTCATAATACGGATTGATACTTGATTGTTGTTTCTTATATTACCACACCGGCCCAAAACTAGGGTCCTCACAGGGGTGTACGAAACAAAGCCGGGATAAATAAAAATCTTTTGCTCTCGTTTTCCCCAAACGCTGGCCGGCGATAGTTAAGGAAATTATTTCAGGCACAAGTAGTAGACTCTGAAGAATTTTTCGTAAATTTTCAAATACTTAACCACAAATCCTCTACTGGGGAAAAATGTCGTAACAAAACATCATATCAAACCGTGGGCCGGATTAAGTACTAAAAAAGTCTCGGAAAAAAATTGTTGTCGAAAGAAATAAAAACGAGGACCTGGTCAAGTTGATAAAAGACAACATGGACCGTATAAAATCGTGTCAAGGGCCGGATTTAGGGCAGTTTGAGAAATGTTACACGAGCCGTAGATATAAAACCACAAAATAAGTAACAACCAGCAACCAAAAGGCCAACTCTCCTTACATCGCTGTTAGCATATATGTAATACTTCTATATGGCCAGTTCCTCGTTTCTTATGGGAAAGACTTCTCTTTCTCGCTGACCTTCACACGAATTAATCAGTCGCAATGCGCAGGTGTTACAAATCATCTGTGCATGACCAAAGTCAGCTGAACACGGCCAAACATAAACACCCGTTTAACCCGCGCGTAGCGATTGGTTCATTTCGTTCATTTCATGCGCAATACTCGTCATTTATCCATGTTCCATCTTTATCGGATTTGGTAACAACACACTCGCGAAGAGAATAGGGAGCTGGCCAAGAAGTATTATATACAATTTTTTGAATAAACCATTGGCAGAAATTTATACGAAATGGTAAATCCCGAGGCAGTAAGGCCTGAACCCGTTGAATATGGTAAGGGTATAACAAAAAATCGTGAAGTATCCTCCAGACTAAAATATGGGAGATATTTAAATTATTAGCAATTTTCCTTGTGCTTATTTCGGGATTTTGCTCAACTGAATTAAGAAAAGCTATTTCAGTTTCTTCTGTTCTTGCGGTCCTTTGTGCCCCTTTTAAGTGATGATCGGGTTTAAAACATCCCTTCTCGCGTAGTCTTCTATGAACGCTTGAAAAAGTTCTTGCATCTGGCACAATTCTTTGCGGAAAACGCTCTGCATACAGTCGCCTGGCTTCAAATGCATTTCCATCCGCAAGACCGTACATGTAATGAATATCGGCAAACTCAGCATTCTCAAACATATTTTCTTATACTTATCAATCACTCACATTCAGATAAAGTATTGAAGTGAAAAATTTGACACTTAGTTGTAAACACAAAACTAAATCTCAGTGGCCTACTAGATTTTCATTAATAAATTAATCTACCACAGCGGCATAGCAAGTAAATGATTTTTATTTTTTAATTCGGAAACCGTCCGTCATAGGACAAAAAGTCAAGAGCTCATTTTTGATAGAAACACAACAAAGACTAGGAAAATAATTCTTATTTTAAAAAATAGCATTGGCGTCACATTTTTTTTTTCAAAAATGTGTATAGACCTGTTTGTGGGAACGCCACTGGTGGAATCAGAATAAATGTTTTTTTGTCAAAATACTTTCTTTTATACCCAGATATCGTGTACTAAATATCAAAAAAATATCTAAACCAGTCTCAGAAATATTGAAGAAAAACCGATTTTTTCTTTAATTTTTACCGCCCTGTATATCGAAAATGAAGCGTTTCCGGACCTATGTTAATATGAAAATTTTGTCTTAAAATTGCCCAAGGAATATCCCTCTGCCGGTTCAGCATGCAATTATGAAACACCCTGTATATGGCTGTTCGAGTCCAGTGACCTTCAAGCATGTCGAAACCGAAAATCTTAACCGAAACTGTCAGCGCAATAGAGATGGGCACAGGGAGTTGAGTCCGGTTGTACATCCAACTGTGTGAAACTGCATCCACGTTCCGTGGCCGCCAGACGTACATAGTCCCGACTCTCGGGCCAGTGGCGGCTAGTGCTAAGGTTTGCAGGTTTGCGCAACCTCCAAAAAAAAGAGCCGGGGTAAAAATAAAGTAATTGTTGTTTATTTTATTTATTAATATAACAGATTTATCGTTTTACCAAACATGACTATAACGGATTCCCCCGGTTCATTAGAATTTGGCGAGGTTGTTGGGTCCATGGTTTGCAAGCTAGACTGCAAACTTTGCTTTCCACATATGCACCTGCGCCTTAACTCATATTTTGTTCATTTAAGTACTTGCTCATAAGCAAGCATTAGGTTGCACTTGTGAGCCGTGAAACACAAACAAAAATGAATTCAGTGCAAAGTTTAATTGCACAACCATTCTGTAACTGATCTGTGTCGGAAAAACTGGAAATTAAGCGACTTAGACTACCTATTCCAGACTTAAATATTGTGCAGACGATGTTTAGTAAAAAGCGAAGTTTTAACAGAACTATGTAGTTCGCGAAGCTAAAGTACTATGCAACATTATTATCCGCCTAGCTAAAGAACAATTCAGCTTCACTGGCCATTTAATTGCAGCAACCTTATTATTTTCTGAAAAATTTAATCAATATAGAACCATTTTTTCTGAAAAGAATTTTAAAGAAACCACTAAGGTATATCCACTTTTTAATGTACAAAAACTAAGAACTGAAATAACTGTAATTTACGAAATAGAAGGGTTGAAATCGGCTTCTAGTTTACTTGTACTCTATAACTTTATTTAAAAAAACTCTAAATGCTTTCAAAAATCGTGATAACTATCCCAATGGCTTCTGCTGAAGCAGAGGGTGCTTCTCCATCCTTAAAATTATTAAAAATGTTTTAAGAAATACATTATGCCAGGAAAAATTTTCCGCATTAAAGATGCTTTCCAAAGAAAAGGACTTAATCCAAGGAATACCCGACCGCAATCAAAAAGTTATTGATAAATTTGCAGCTGCCAAAGATCATCGTATGGACTTCCGGTTCCAATAAGTAAATGTCTGATTTTTGTGAATACTGTTACGTGCGTTATCGGTTCGAATTGATACACGTGATAGATTATACCCACTTTATTACTGAATTAACTCGGCACACTTCAACTGAACAGTAACTCACTAATTATTTACTAATTGCCAACCAACTTATTGCACTTGCTTCTAACTGACTGACTCGAGGGAAAACTGACCGCCTTTTTATAGTTTCGGCCCGCGTCTTCCAGAATTTTCGGCAGATAAGGCTTATCGAATGCCGAAATTTCTGGAACGCTTATCTGCCGTTTGTTTCGTTATCGCGGCCGCTTTCCCCTTATCAGAACCTTCTAGAAACTTTTTTTATTTACTAAATTCTACAATTTTATTCTAAATCCTATTTCATCTATTTACATTGCGTTACACTGCCTCCCCCTTAGAAATGATCGTCCCGATCAGTTCCAATCAGTCACTTCGCCACTAAATTTGCATAGTCTGTTAAGGTGGACCACTTTCATTTTACTCCTGGAGCTACGCTGGATCCTGTATACCAAGTCGTTGATCCTCTTCAGCACTTTGTACGGCCCTTCCCAAGATGGCGTAAACTTTGGCGAAACTCCTTTCTTTCGCTGAGGGTTGTATAGCCATACCAACTCGCCCTCACTGAAACCACCATGATTGGCATTCACGTCATACCTGGCCTTCATCCGGTCCGTCGCCAAGTTGATCTTCGTCCGCACCAGAGCATGCGTCTCCAGTATCGCTTCCCTCAAGTCATCTACGAAACCCATCGTTTCCCTGGGGACGTCCCTTGGTGATCCAAACACCAAGTCACACGGAAGCCGCAGTTCCCTCCCGAAGATCACTTTTGCCGGAGTCTGACTTGTAGTTTCATGAGTTGCCGCGCGATAGGCCATCAGAAACAGTGGTAGATGTCGGTCCCAGTCGGTCTGATGTTTGGAAACGACCTTCGAAAGATGTTCCTCTAAGGTCCTGTTAAATCTCTCCACCATTCCGTCAGACTGTGGATGAAGAGGTGTTGTTCGAGTTTTCCTTATTCCAAGAAGACGACACACCTCTTGGAAAACCCCCGATTCAAAGTTCCTTCCCTGGTCCGAGTGTAGTTCAAAGAGAACACCAAATCGACAGATGAAGTTGTCCACAAGAACCCTTGCGACTGTGGTGGCTTCCTGGTTTGGGATGGCATAAGCTTCAGGCCATTTACTGAAATAATCCATGGCCACCAGGATGTACTTGTTTCCATCGTCTGAAACTGGGAATGGTCCTGCCACATCGATTGCAATTCTTTCAAATGGAGCTCCCACATTATATTGCTTCAGGGCCCCTTTTGTTCTCGTACGGGGACCCTTGGATGCAGCACAGGTGACACATTTCCGACACCACCGCTCGACGTCCTCCCTGCAGTTGACCCAATAGAACCGTTTTCGAACCTTCTCCAGGGTCTTGTTCATCCCTAGGTGTCCACCAGAGGTTTCATTGTGCACCTCCCACAAGACCTGTGGAATCTTCTCCTGAGGCACCACCAACTGCAAGTTGACACGCTTTCCATCCGCGCTTTCCCATGCTCTCTTCAGTACCCCGTCCTCGATCTGGAGGGATTTCCATTGAGCCCACAAATTCTTAAGAGCTGGACTTCTGTCGGAAACCTCTTGCCATTCCGGTCTGTCTCCAGCTTCTTTCCATTCCAATATGGGTCCGATATCAGCGTCCCTCCTCTGTAGCTTCCGAAGACCTTCAACAGTCCATTCGTCTTCTGGCTGGACAGAAGTGACCCTTATATCCACCATGTCCTCATGGTCCTCAACTCGTTTGCAGTGTTTGCAATCACCACAAGGTCTTCTGGACAAAGCGTCAGCGTTGTTATGCTGTCGTCCCGGTCGATGATGCACCTTGAAGTGATACTGCTGAAGCCTTTCTAACCATCTAGCCGTCTGTCCCTCCGCGTTCTTCATTCGGAGTAACCAAGAAAGTGCCGAATGATCTGTCCTGATAAGGAATTCTTGCCCATATAAATACTTGTGAAAGTGTTCCACGGCCTTCACGATCGCAAGTAGTTCCTTCCTGGTGGTGCAATAGTTCCTCTCCGGCTTCGTCAGGATCTTGCTGTAATACTCGATTACTCTTTCTTCACCGCCTTGAACTTGGGACAGCACAGCTCCAATGCCGACGTTGCTGGCATCTGTATCTAACACAAACTTCCCAATCTGCTGAGGATAAGCCAAGATAGGGCTTGTGCACAAGGCGGACTTCAGTTTTCGGAAAGCGGTATCACAGTCGGGAGTCCAGACGTACGGCCTTCTTCCTTCCGTTAGTTGATGCAACGGCGCAGCGATGTTGGCGAAACCTTTCACAAATCTTCTATAATAGGTACATAGCCCCAAGAAACTCCTCAGTTCATGTTTGTCTTTGGGTCTTGGCCAGTCACGAATTGCTTGAGTCTTGCTGATATTAGTTTCAACTCCTGCGGCTGATACAGTGTGGCCCAAAAATTCTACTTTCCTTTGGAACAAAGAGCACTTCTTTGGATTCAGCTTTAAGTTGGCTTGCCTTAATCTGTCGAAAACTTCTTGAAGATTTTCCAAATGTTCTTTAAAGCTCTTGCCCATCACCATGACGTCATCTAGGTAAACCAAGCAAGTTTTCCAAGTGAGTCCTCGAAGTACCAGTTCCATTAGACGTTCGAAAGTAGCCGGTGCGTTGCATAGTCCAAAAGGCATAACCGTGAACTGATATAATCCACTCCCAGATGAAAAGGCCGTCTTTTCTTTGTCGTCGGGGTCTATGCTCACTTGCCAATATCCACTTTTCAAGTCCAAAGTTGAAAACCAGGTGGACCCAGACAAGGTCGTTAGGGTGTCATCAATTCTTGGCAAGGGGTAGCTGTCCTTTTTAGTGACGTCGTTTAATTTCCGGTAGTCGACACAGAATCTTGTTGACCCGTCCTTCTTTGTAACCAAGACTACAGGGGAAGACCATGGACTATTGGATTCCTCGATGACTCCATCCTTCATCATCTTCTTAACCAGTCCCGCGACTTCCTCTTGCTTGACCACCGGTAATCTTCTAGGGGGTTGACGAATAGGTGTTGCATCGCCGGTGTTGATTTTGTGTCGAACTACGTCGGTCCTTCCTAGATTTCGGTCTCCATCGGTAAAAACGCCGTGGTTTTTCCTTAGAAATGACCTAGCCAGAACTACTTCTTCCTTGGACAAGTGTTTCAAGTCCACTTCCAACTTGACTTGCCCAACCTTCGTTTCCTGTACTGGCGCACAACTGTCTCCCAAGGAGCTTATTGAGGTTACCGGGGTACAGACTGCCAGAGTACTACCCTTTTTGATTGAGCGTGCTGTTGGAAACAAGTTGGCAACTCTCACAGGTACCTTCTGAGATGCTTTAACCACGGATCTCGCCACTAGCAAATTCTTGGAAATGTCATAAGTCGGTTCCACTAATCCAACGCAGCAGCCCAAATCTCCTTCCATCACAGCCATAACCGTCTTCTCGCTGCTTCCCTGCACTACAGCTGTTTCGCAGGCAAACAGTCTTACCTCCTTTGGAGTGTCCTTTGGTGTAGTCAGGACAAGCTCTTCATTTCCAATCTTTAAAATGTTCTGCGCTGGGTCGAAAGTAAAACCATGTTGCCTGATTACGTCCATCCCCAGAATCAGTTCGTCTTCGATATCTGCCACCAACACCCGATGCGAAATCCTTAGTTTTCCCAGACCAATCATGACGTCTGCCTCTCCTATAATTGGCGCAGTATCTCCCGTAACTGTTCTGAGGACCATTCTTTGCGACAGTACCTTCGGTTGCGACGGTAGGATGTTCCTTCGTGCCAAAGTAACCATGGCGCCTGTGTCGACTGTGGCCTGTACATTCCTTCCATCTACGCTGGCTGCAACTACTAAACTTTCCATGGTCCTTTTTATCTGTTTGATGGAAAGAGTTTTGGGGGCTCGTTGCTCGACACCAGCCAGTGAGTGCCCCTTCCCACTGGCTGATTTTAGTTTTCCTGCTGTGGGACTTGTCGACTTCTTGGGGCTGACCTGCAATCTTTTTTGAAGTGCCCCGGTTTGCCACAGTTATAACATGTGTTTCTGTTGGATTTGCCTTTAAGGGTTCCCACCAGTTCCTGAATGCTCGCGTCCATTTTCTTCATGTTCGCATTCATTTCCTTCATGCTGGTGTTTATGTTTGCGAGATCAGTGTCATTCGCAGCCTCTTCGATGTCAACTTTCCTAATTCTCCGTGACGCCCCTGGCTCTGAAACCTTATAAGCAGCTTCAACCTCCAAGGCTCTAATCAGTGCCTCCCTTGATGTTCGTACGTTTGACAGGCGTATCACTCTCTGAACTTCCGGGTCTCTTATTCCTTCTATGAAGATTCTAACTGCGTGGAGTTCCAGAAAGTCGGTTGGTGCTGTTAGATAGGCAATGTACGCCAATCTTCTAACGTCAGCCTCGAATTCTTGCAGCGTTTCTCCACTTTTCTGTCTTCTTACTAGCAGCTGCGACTGGACAACTTGCTGCAAATGTTGGTCCCCAAATCTCAGCTCTAAAGCCCTAACTAGATCTTCATAATTGGCTTGTTCTTGATCCGATAGAGTTCGGAGTAATTCCAGAGCATCTCCGCGCAGGGATACCACTAATGAGGTTGCCTTTGCTTCCTCCGTCCACTGATTGGCCTTAGCAGCAGCTTCGAACTGTTTTCTGTAGGTGTGGAAGGATGTTTTTCCGTCATAGGTCGGAGGTTTCACCTTTTGGGAAAAACTAGCAGGTGCACTTTCGGATTCGTGTTGTATGACTTGTCCACTTAGCAACTTCTTCATGTTTTTTTCGATGTTGCTAATCCTCTTCTGTGTTGCATTTTCCAAATCAAAAAGCTTGCTGTTGAATTTTTCTTTTACTTCTCCAATTTCTTCCCTGACTTCGCCAATCTCTTCCTGCATTTCTTCTCTTATTCCAGTAATTTGTTCTTTCACTTCTTCTTTCATTTTTTCAGTTATATTTGCTAGTAGACTATGCAATTCTTGTTTTTCTGCATTCCTTTTCTGATCTTCTTCTTCTTCTTTTTCTTGTCGTCTTCGTTCTTCCTCCTGTTCTTTTTCTTGTCGTCTTCGTTCTTCCACCAGTTCTTTTCTTGTCGTCTTTCTTCTTTGTCTTGTCGTCTTCGTTCTTCCTCTTGTTCTTTTTCTTGTCGTCTTCGTTCTTCCTCTTGTTCTTTTTCTTGTCGTCTTCGTTCTTGCTTCTGTTCTTTTTCTTGTCTTCTTTGTTCCTCCTTTTCTTTTTCTTTTTCCTCTTTGTCTTTAAACATTGCTAATAACGCTTGTAATTGTTGTTCCATTTTGGCCGATTTTAATCTCGTATCCATAAAGCGTATTTGAATGTTCACGAATTTATTTGACGCGCCTCGTATAACTATTTAACAGTTTAAAAGGTCCGAGATAAAGTCAACTACGGCACCTGGCACGAATTTTTTTCGAGTAATAAAGCATAATCCACGAATAATTCCGCTTCTGACACCAAATGTTACGTGCGTTATCGGTTCGAATTGATACACGTGATAGATTATACCCACTTTATTACTGAATTAACTCGGCACACTTCAACTGAACAGTAACTCACTAATTATTTACTAATTGCCAACCAACTTATTGCACTTGCTTCTAACTGACTGACTCGAGGGAAAACTGACCGCCTTTTTATAGTTTCGGCCCGCGTCTTCCAGAATTTTCGGCAGATAAGGTTTATCGAATGCCGAAATTTCTGGAACGCTTATCTGCCGTTTGTTTCGTTATCGCGGCCGCTTTCCCCTTATCAGAACCTTCTAGAAACTTTTTTTATTTAATAAATTCTACAATTTTATTCTAAATCCTATTTCATCTATTTACATTGCGTTACAATACTATAAAAGGGGAATTTTAATAATATACTATACATGTATAACATATATCATTTAAAATCCTAAATATCTCCTAATTACAGATTAATTTAAAATTTCCAATTTCGGCACATTTAGTTAAAGTGTCTTTTTGCAACCCCCAATTTTTTTTAGCACCAGCCGCCACTGTCTCGGGCGGATAGATTATACAGGAAAATGAAGTTATTTTTACATTTTATCGTAAATAACTGAAATAGTAGGCACGCCTATGTAAAAGATCAATTCATAACAATTCGAAGTCACGGAGTGTAGACTTCGACCACAAAGCAATTAGGTGAGAGTTAACCTTTTAGTTGTTACTCGTTTTGGGATAAAACCATATCGAGTGCCCAATCGACCTGTAGTCCGCCACATACCTGTCCTAAGACTTACAGGAAATCCAAGAATGTTAATTTCACTTGCCTCATTTTATACATACATGAAAAATATAAAAACCGTTAAAAATAAATATGGAAAAGCGAACATTGAAACATCCCAAGCATTGTGTACCTATGCTCTAGGAGTGTTTGTACAGCTTAAAGGGTTAAAAGCAAAATTACAGTGCAAAAAATTAAATAGAGGACAATATTCCTGCCTTGACTCCCCTTCATATTTTTTAAAATCATTTAATTGTTTATTTACAGCTATAAATACATACTTATGTCGAATTATGTCAACAGTGATAACCTTGTCCAACTTATCTTGCATGATAACATTATGTCACAAATAAATGTAAATTTTGCTTCCCTTTTTGCCAACCACACCCTATATCTATATCTATTTAGAAAATAAAATCTTTGCAGAAAACCATTTAAAAAATTTGATCGAAGATATATCTATTTTAAATAATAAAACTCATAACACCTACCTATACAATTAGCAATATCTTCTTCGGTAGTCTCTATAACACAAGCGACAACAATTTTTTGATTGTCTACATTTTCCAAACAAAAGTCTTCATAAGAATAAATGGAATTTCTCCAATAAAGTTGACCGTCCTCCAAAATTTTATAGGTATCCGAAGACGAAACCAGCACGGCACTTTTATTTTCACATTTTTTACCATGTATAATGTTTTGAAGAAGTTTTGGTACACACTGCAACAAATTTGATTCATCCAAACTCATAACCTGACCGGGTGGACAACACTTCCTCAAACACAAAATGTTCGAATTAACTTCTTCGCTAATTTCATTGTTTTGGCACTCACTATTGACAAAGTTTAAAACACCAGCGAATATAAATATAATTAATAACATAACTCGGTACTGCATTGTATCCGATAATAGCAATATTTAATTCGTAACTAGTAAGACAGCGAATTGTTTCTTTAGAATTACCATGATTCACGACAGATTAGATAAGATTTAAAGTATCTCTAGTATTTAATGTATTCGAGGAGGATGTGTAATGAACATCTTTTAGCAGTTTCAAATAACTTGCAATGTTTAACATACACATACACGTAAGTGCAAATGTATTTGGTTATTCGTCTGAAATAATTGATTTAGAAATTTGCTTCTGGTTATTCTGGTATTCTCCGCTATTTCTTATCAAGGTTGCAGAAATGTAGGTATTGTTGATTTAGCAAAATTAACCGGAAAATGTATGTATATGTAAAAACCAAACGTTGCAAAGTGGTATGACTATTTACTTAATGTTCCATTTAAGGTTAACGTTGTCACAGGAAGTATACACGTAATAAAATCATGGGCACGGATGCTCTGGCTGCCCACGCAAAATATAAATATTATGTATTTGCACCTGTCACAACTTGAAGAGAAAAAAAAATTAAAAATGTAATAATGAAGTTGTAAGTTCAGTAGTTTTATTTTTAGGATTAACTATGTCACAATAAAATTCTGAAAAATTATATTCTTTCAAAGATTGCAATAATGCAGCCTTCTAAACATAGTTAGTGAATCATAGGTATAGGCAGTCAAACTATCAACAGTTGACCCCCTCACTTTTAGCAGAAGTGGTCGGTCTCTCTGGCGTCTCTCCAGAACTTTTATTCTAATGCAGAGACTAATAAATAAATAGGTTTAAACACTTACCAGATTTAGAGTTTGAGAACCAAATATATTGATTTAGATCTTGTTAGACCTCGTCAGTTTGGTATATCCAACTCGAACCTGACAAATACTTCAGCTAAGCTATACACTGTAAAATTACCAATGGTACACCCACAACAAATATGAATGATGATTGTTGGAGATATTCCGCAGGTGGTGCATTTGTAATTTTATACTATGTACGTTAAGCTAAAGAGCCTTTATCAGATTCGAGTTGGATATATCAAACTGACAAGATCTAACAAAATCGAAACCGGTGCTTGCTTCCTGAGCTTTGAATCTTATAAATGTTCAAACCTATTGGCAATTCTTTAGTTACATAGTGAACATTGTATACTGAAATTGTATAAATTACTCCACGGAAAAAATCTTTAACTCTTTAGTACTGCGACTAGAAGTATTTTAAAGCAAATGACCAATTGACAACTATATTATGTACAACACGAATGACAAAGTTTTAATGCAATTGAAGTTTTAGTTTTTGGTCTCAATATTGCGCTCTTCACCTGATACTGTATGTTCAACTAGATTAAATCATAGTACCTACCAGTGATGAATATTGTAAAATTGATAATTTCACTCTAAAGGAGTTAAATAAAGTAAAACATATCTTCCAAGATTGGACCGTGTTAAAGAAATACTGAGAGTGTTCGACGTTCCTTTCACCATCATAGTGGACTTCTTCCAAGAGAAGTCAAATTCAAGGCAGAAGAACACGGGATAACTAATTACGTCAATCACATCATCTAAAGTAAGAAAAGTGGCATAAAAAAGGAAAATGTAGTCAATAGAAAAGAACACAATAATAGCGTATATCAAACTTACAAGGTGAAATTCTTCTAGAAGAGAGTCTAGAAGAAAAAGCATGCTTTGGTGACCATATATTCAGGTAGAAGTTACTGCAATTACAGCCTGTGCTGAAGCAATGATCAGGAGGTTATATGAAAACAAGAGAATCGTGATCTATAGCGACAGCCAAGCAACACTAAATGCGCTGAGAGCTTATGAAATAAACTCCAGAACGGTCAAAGATTGTGGTGATAAGCTAAGCAACTTGGCACAGTATAATACAGTTATACTTTGATGGGTTGAGGCCATCGGAAATTGAAGAAAATGAAAGAGCAGACCTTCTAGCCAGAAGGGGAGCCGAGTTTCCTCTAGTAGAACCGGAACCTAATTATCTGCTTGCTTACAGAGCGGCAAAAGAGGTAATAAAGGAACTACTAAGGGAAGAACACAGCACTCACTGGAGGGGTGTCAATGGTCTGAGGCAATCGCGGATTTTCATTGACGGGCCATCAGAAAAGAGAGCCAGAGAACTCTTACAGTTAAGCAAAAATCAGCTCAGATGCATAGTTGGACTATTGACGGAACACTATGCCCGAATGAAACATCTTACAACAATTGGCGTAAAAGAAAATTCTACTTGCAGAATGTGTGGAGAGAAAGAAGAAACTCCTTTACACATATTATGTGAATGTCCGGCTCTGGCAAGGGATAGATATTCCAGCTTTGGGAAGACTCTGACTGAACCAAAGACAATAGTGGAAACACCCATAAAGGAGGATCTGGAGTTCTTCAAAACAACAGACCTATTGTGAGATAATCGTTGGGGGCACAATGAGCAAAAGCTTCAGTGCTGCAGGGATAACCAATTCCGTAAATAATAATAATAATAATAAGCTTAAAGACGGTTTTTGAGTATATCAACCATATAGGAGGCAAAATTCTTCCCAAATAAAAAATGGTACCAACAGAAGATAGTCAACACTGAAAGAACGAGGTAATTTAACATATCAATAAAACCACATAGAAACAAAAATAGCACGAGGAAGATAAGCTACACCACTTCACGGATTGATATGGAACAACACTCTTACTAGAGAGAACAAAGAAAAGGATTTTTCAAAGCATAGTACAAAATATTTCTCTATATGGGGCAGAAGTGTGGCCAGTAACAAATACGATAAGAAATAAAATAAGAACAGTAGAATTAGACTGTATGAGACGGTGCTTACAAATAACAAGAAGGGATCAAGTGAGAGTTGAAGAAATATGACAACGAATGTGAATAAAATGTTCAATAACAAGAAAGCTAGAAAACAGAGCACTACCGTGGTATGGACACGTTCAAAGAATGCTAGGACACATATGGCCAAAACGAGTATTGGAATGGGAATCGCACCAAGACGAAACTTTTCTGGACTGTGTGATCCTACATCCTGCAAGTAATTAGGTTAGAAATAAGGAAACTTTATGACGAAGTTCTTCGTAATCATAAGTTACATAAAGGATTAAACTCAACTTTAATCATCTTCCAGCATTGAAGAGCCTTGCGTTGAAAGCACCAGAAAATTTAAATGACAACTACAAAATTGCTTCTCCACATAATACAAGATTTAGAACCACTTTGAAAGGACCAGCATAGCAAACATATCAGCTCAATAAAATTCAGCAAACTGCACACAACCGTTTGCAGAATTCAAGTGGTTTTAAATAACATATAATTTGGTTTCCTTCTCTCTCGCAGACTGTTCACTTCGTTGCTCGTGGATTGACATGACGATGGTGCAAATAAAAAATAATCCCTAAAAAATTAAAATAAACTTGCCTGACCGTTTTCTAACATCTATGCCCCCAACATTTTAAACACGTGTGAAAATTCCGTTCGGCTTCCCCGTATAATTTTTTTCATTTATTCCTCTTATTTGTTAACCTATATATAAAATGTCATGGCTTCAGTCAACTATGTGAATAATATATTCCTTTAGAGTCGGTTAACATAAGACATCTTAAATAAACAGATTACATCAAGATAAAATAAACATACACTTTGTAACATATCTTCAATGTTTGCAGCAAAAACCGATGTTTAAAAATATACTAAACAATTATCTTTTTCTCAACATGAATGTGTAATGTTTACCCATAACTCCACTGCATACTTTCTGTAATGATTTGTTTTAAATTTCTAAAATCAGGCGATGTATTCACGAAACATACGTATTACCGCGGCTTTCCCTATATTCCGAGAAGTTTTTGAATACTCTTTCCATTTTGACGTAGTATTTAAAATGCTTATTGTAGAATAAATCTTTAAATAAGCACAAAAACTAGACAAGTATTGGTATTTTTCAATTCATTAAAAACCAAAGAAACGTATTTTTTAGGAACTCAAGTTTCTAAGAATAATAATTGATACAGTTCATCCCGTCTAAACGCATAATTCATAAAACTTGTTAACAATAAATACAAAAATATTTCAATGTTTGAAATATTTCGAATTATGCCAATCCAGACCCCTACACGAGTAAGGTTCTTGTACCAAGGAAGGCCATAGGCCCCAATAAGGCCAACAAGTGTCCTTATTTTGAAAACCACTAAACACTCAGATCGTAGCTTTCTACTATTTGATAGGCTAGTCAAATCCAACTAAATTAAAATGAGTTTAGATTGGTTTCCTGAAGCGAACTGTTTTTAAAACATGTAATTTAATTGTGAACTAAATCAAATTGCACTGTTATTATTTGTTTGTTTTTTTTTGTCCTAGTAACTTCCACAGGTGAACATTTTGTGTGTATGTAATAAGATGGGTATGTAGGGATTATTTCTGTAATTAGTTACAGAAAAAATAGAATCATCTGTTGATGATTTCAGCTTAGGTATGCATAATAAAGCGACGATGTTTTTTCTGTTATTAAGTTTTCCAAATTGATGTATATGACAAAAGAAAATTATTTTAAATAATCAAAACAAACCAGCTATTTACAGCGTCAATAAAAGTGGACAACATTCCACGAAGGACTCTTTGTAATTATAACCAATTAGGATAAGTATAAAGTAAGCATGGATGTTTGCTACTTAAATTTATAAACGTATTTTATTATCAGTTTATGTATTTTCACAGAAATATATATTTTTTGTTATCAAGATAACTTTTCTTTAAAATTTAAACCATGGCCTTATTAGGATATAGGGGGTTCCTAATAAGGCCAAAGCTCTGCTTTAAAAAAATGTAAACATCTATCAGAGTTTATCTACGGGGGTGCCGACTCAAAGTAAACAAGCTAAAGATGCTCCCATTAAAATTTGAAGAAGTTTTGTTAAACTATGACAAATTTACAAGACATCAAACTTTTACGTGGCCTTATTTGGTTCAGGTTCCAACCTTATTTGGTTTATTCTTCTTCTAAAGTATATCAATAGGACAGTAGATTCATTTCTAAAATGTAGACTGTGGCGAGTGAAAATATTTTTGGATTGGAGGTTTTCCAAAGAATATTTTTTAATATTGTTACAAATATGCGCTATTTGTATACTTGATTTATATACATGTGTTTATATTTTGTGAAAAAAGAACGTGGTGAGCTCCAAATTATTTCTGAGGATTAGAAAAGAAAGTATACCTGAATATTTGGGTATTCGCCTAACAAGACAGGGCGACGCTGAATGTACATACCAACCTATAACTGAAAGTGCGTCAAGTGTAACCTCGCGTCCCTAGGCACGTCCCTAGGTTACCTTAGGGGTAATCATCACTGAATAATTCAAGATATTTAAGATCTGTACAAGATTCATACTTTATTTTGATGCGTTCGATGATATACACCTTATGGATTACTATCTGCGTACTCGATCAGATTACACAAGTGAACCATTTGTAACATAATTTCTGTTGAGTTCGACTTTTGAGTTGGAGTAAAATGCTAATTTCAAAATTGCATTTGTCTTCTTCTATCACGTCTAGTTTTTTCTCTACTTCTTCTATAGGTATCACACATGCGATTAAGAGGAAGTGCCTTTGTGAAATATTTTCGAAATTTATTTAGTGATGATGGAATTGTGTATTGCCATAACATATACAGGTTGAACCAAATTTGATTTCCACTCTCGTAAACTATTAGAGATACAAGAAAGCCTTAATAGATAAAGTAGTGCAGAAATTAATGTCGAATAATATTCCCTTAAGTAAACAATTGAATTTCGTCCTGATTTTATTTAGAAAAAACTGAAATTCGCCATTTTTAAAAATCAGCTGCAACTTGTTTATTTAAAGACCGATTAAAAAAATTCAAAAATTGTTTTTAGTTTTCTTTCAAGGTCTTTTCATTGAGGAACGTTATTTTTTGCTTAATTTAACTGTTTCCAAGAAAATTATGCCAACTTTGTTATTTTTTATAGACGCCATATTATTTTTTTTAATTTTCGAATTAAGCGTTTTTTTCTGATTAATTTAATATATGACATGTCATACTTCAAATGTGTCAAAGTAGATTAAATGATGTAATTTAATATTTTTAAATGAAAAACTTACAGCAGGCGATGCAAGTGGCATCACTTTCAATAGTAAAAATACAGTACCTATTTGCGTAAAAATAATAATTAAAAAACCAACAATATTGTAAGAAATTGTACAATATTGAAACAGTTATTAGTAAAATCGTAACATACATACACCCTTTTAAATGGCGTAATTCTTTGAACACGTGTAGATGTTTTAAAAATTGTGTCGGCAATTTTTACAAAAATGTTTAACCTTGAATACTTTTACTCGTGTAACGTGAAATATCTAACAAACTAACATTAGAAATAACTTTCATATTTATGCACATTATCCGTCTTAGAATAATTAATTTCTAGAAAAGTCTAGATCGCACACTTGGGTATGAATCATGGGAAAGTTGCTCCTGATAAAATTCTAAGAATGTTCTGATAATTACATCATTTAAAAGAAATCATGAACATTACGAATATTAATAAATATTTCAATATTATACAGTTTGTTGCAATAATTTTGGTTTTTTAATAATAACTTTTGCTTTTTTAGGAACTGTATTTATTATTATTAAGAGTTATAGCGATGGCACTAAATACTATGATTTATTTTTTTTAAATAATAAACTACCTTATTTAACCCACTTTGCCAAATTCGAATTATGCCACGACATACATTAAATTATTCAGAAAAATATGCTTAATTTCAAAATGAAAAAATCCAATATGGCTTTCATAAGAAATAAAAAAGTTTGCATAATTTTCTTAGAAATAATTAAATTTAGAAAAAAGTAGCGTACGCCAATAAAAAGGCCCTAAAAAACAACAAAAAACAGTTTTTTTTTTATTTTTTTCGATCGGACTTCAAATAAACAAGTTAGAGCTGATTATTAAAAATGGCGATTATCAGTTTTTTTCTAAATAAAATCAAGACGAATTGGAATTGAATTGTTTTCTCGGCGAAATATTGTTAGGCATTAAATTCTGCACCACTTTGCCCATTTAAGCTTTCTTGTATATCTAATAGTTTACGAGATCCCTGTAGTGGAAATGAAATTTGTTGGGAACTTAATCCTAAAACGATACGAATGGTGATTTTTATCGATAACTCAAAGCAAATATTGAAGTGTATTCTTTTTCACAAGGGAAATTTATTTGGCGAATTCCTAACAGACCAATCAGTTTGTTTGCATAAACAATATGAAGACATAAAGAGAGTTACTAACTTGTCGCAATATCATATGCACCAATTGATTATCTGTATTGATCTTCCTGCTTTTTCCTTAGCCAGCAACACGGATATACCAAGGATCACTGTTTTTTGTATATGTGGAACAATGGATCTCACGAAAAACAATTGGGAGCAATGAAAATGACCACCAAAATGTGAACTGAAATGTAGTAGTTCAAACATTCTGCGCCAGCAACTTCCCGACAGAAAAAAAACTTTATATTTCTACACCTGTACATAAAATAGAGCTGTGAAGCAATTTGTTAAATCTATGTCCATTGAAGTAGATTATTTCAAGTATCTATTGCGGCATTTCCTAGACTGTCCTTTGAAAAGATAAAAGTCAGTGTGTTTGAAGGTCCACAGGCCGATAGTTTTTCGCTTAAAATAAATTTTTCACCGCGACAGAAAAACAGAATTTGAAAAACATTTGAAAAACAACTCAGAATTACATTGAAAATGCGCAGAAACTCTTGGAGAGTTTCAGAATGCCTAGTTGCAACATGAGTATGAAATTGCATTTTTTACTTAGCCATCTTGCTCACTTACTGAAAAATTTTACTGCAGTGATGAGCAGAGTGGGTGATTTCACCAAGATTTGACGCCATGGAGGCACAGTATCAAAGCAGATGGGATACAAAGGTAAATGAGATTGATTATTGTTGGAGCATCAATTATCAGACGAAAATGTCCACAAAGTGTATACTAAAGAAGAAACTCGAAAATTTTTATCTTAATATGTCTCTTTAAAGCTTTGTAGAAAAACCTTTACTATTTATACAAAAACAATTTGATTTGCAGTAATATGTAGCCTTTGAATAAACGAAACTGCTATTGGTGAGCAGTATATCTGGTATCTTTTACCTTTATTTTCCTTTATATACGCATTTTGTATGATTTTGAGACAAGGAGAGGATAGCCTGCAGATTAAAAAGTTACGTAATAGACATAAACTAAGGTTATTTTTGAATTTAGAGGCCAAAAGTTAATCTAAAGCAAGTCACAGTTCTAAGACAGCAACAAAAATTGCTGTTCTCCAATGTTATTCATCATCAAATGACGACATATCAGGAATCATTTTACTTTTCTCAAACCACGTTTCTCCACGGTCCACGGTTTAGTCATAGAATTTGTAAATAATCCAACCGTTATTGGCAGGTAAATTTAAGTGTGATTAAGCTAAAAAATCCTAAATCTTGTGGCCGTGGCTGACATATAAAGGTGGTCGCTATTGCAAGGTCCCTACATACGGAATTACCTATCCTAAATTCTTAGAAAGTTAAATGTGTTCGTTATCCCAGGTAGTCGGTATTAAGAGGTGGCCGGTAACACAGGTTTTACTGTACAATATTTTATGCCCTATTCGATCACCTTAAGGGATAATTTTCAAAAATCATTTCTTAGTGCTCTTCTTTGTTATATAAGGAACTTATATGCGACATTTTACATTTATAGACCTACGTATACGTTGTCTGTCAGTCAGTGTTTTTAGTTTTATTAGACAGATGAACTTTAGTTTGTACTTTCTTTAAAACTCAAAAACTCCGATCCGTCAAAAAATGTAAATACATTGTTATTTTAATGTTAACTTAAGTTGAACTTAAAAACTACGATTGTGCAGTAAAATGTGATTTATAGCAAAATTATAATAAAACAAATTCAGAATTTTCAATGCATATTGAAAAAAAGTTTATTTCTATTGTTCCGTCACATACCTATTGCACAAAATAAGTAGCAGCCAGAAGGTTAACTCTCTCGCCTTACCTTTGTAGGCGATGCCGATAACCCGTGATCTTGAATTATTATAAACTGCTTTTTTACATGGGCCTACTGCACATTATTGCAATTATTATATTATGAAATTATTTGAGTAATTGTTGGAATTACTTTAAAGAGTTAAATCCTACAAAAAAATTAGTAGAACGAAATAAGATACTTCAATCCTATAGAAAAGGGTCCATAGAGCTGGATGTACAACCGGACTCGATTCCTTTAGAATCTCGAACCTTCTCATTCCTACAGACGGACTTGAAGGTCACGGGACTCAAACGATCACGTGATGAGAGTTAGCCTTCTGACTGTTATTTATTTTGTACCTATTGAGTAATTTTCATTAAACTGTCCTGTCAATCTGTTTCGAATAATGAAGGTACTCAAACATATTATAGTATGTGGACACAGACATATGGCTGAAGATAGATAATTAATTAATAAAAAACATGTTTGCTTTGCATGTTATACTGAAGGGAGATATTTACATGAACACATTATAAAATAATATATTGCAAATATATTTTTATCTGTAATAAAATAAAACAATATTAAAATTGTGTAAGTTTGGAAAAACTTCTAGATAAGACAACATTTTACGCAATGGGAAACCTAATTCAATTGGGGAAAAGAAGAATTGTGCAAACACTATTAAATTCCATTAGGACCTCCTCTATAGGTTTTAAAACTATAGAAGATAAAAATGCATACAAAGAGCTCTGTTTACACTATATTTCTAATTTCTTAACTCGTATGATTTGCTGAAAGGAACCCCTGTCAGAATAACTGCAACTAAAACGTTGAGTGTAGTAATATTTTAAAATAATATAAGATTTCTTAAAATTTATGTCTTTCCAAACCATTGACATATTGAAAAAACTCTGCTTTTTGTTAATCATTCCTAGTACTCAACCATAATTTTGAAAAAATAACTTTTGTCCCATAGACTCATCATAAAAACTTACTACAACTGAAATCCATCCTGATAAATGATTTTATTCTAATATACAGGTTCAATAGGTTTGAGACGAAGGCCGATTTCGGTTTTTATAAGAACCTCGTCTGTTTGGCATGCCCAACTTGAATGCTGATAGATGTTTTGGCAAGTATACAATTTAAAATAAATGGACCTCGTGTATGTGATTCCTAAATGTAGTGTCACCTTTCGGTCTGTTAAAGAAACCATCGAATAACTCCAATAACATTCTGCAAAGAGTCTAGACTTCAGTAACGCAGCCCTCTAAACATAAAATAGGTACATTATTGCATCCTAGGTAGTATTCTATTTGCTAATGAATGATAATTAAGAAAGATCATTTATATCTGGCAAAAGAAAAATTTTGATTGACTGATTAGACTCTGATATAAGAGTCTAAGAAAAATTGTGGACAGAATTTGTTTTCAAAAATTCATTTTGAATTAAAAAACAATATGTCAAATTGAAAATTAAAACAACTAAACACTATATTAATTGAAAAAGGCACCATTTTATTGAACGGGGCAATGCAGGGTAAATTGCATAGCTAGCTGATACCGGTGGTATGACAGGGTTAGATCGAGACCCGTAATGAGTCATCTGTTAACACTTATATACATAAAAAAATAGTAATAAATTCAAATTTCTGATGACAGGCAGACAAAAATTACCCTAAAGTTACAATCTATCAAGGCTCTAAAGAAAAAAAAAACGAAGGATTAACAAATTAAAAACTAGCTCAATTGCTTTTTTTTAGACAATTTTAACAGAATAATAGAAACTACAAATGCATAATGAATAAAAAGCCGACGATGAAATAAGAATGTGAAAAAAATAATTCTGTAATTATTGTCAATTCAATATTGGCAATGAAAAATATTTTTTTACATTCTGCAATGCAGCAAATAACATGAAATAATCTATCGCTCCTTTTAGTTAAAATGTTGTGGCAAGATAAACATATTAGAAGAGTTCTTCTAATATGTTTATGTTGCCACAACATTTTTTTGTCTTATGGTAATAACACGTAAATTGAAGCGTGAGTTCCCTTTTTTACAGAAAATATATAATAATTTAAATAAAAAAAACTTTTTAAATGAAGACGTTTTTTTAACAAGGACCAAAAAGTATAAAATAATTTCTCCTAGTTCCATACAGGTTTCTAATTCCATGCAGATGGTACTGAAAAATTGTGATTATGAATTTTTATTAGCTATGAAAATATTTGTAAGATTTAAAACAAAAAACGTGGGGCGCAGCAGTAAAACTGTTAACCGAACTATTTATGCATCAATTATTATTTATTGTATGCGCCCCACGTTTTTTGTTTCAAATCTTACAAATATTTTCATCGCTATTAAAAATTCATAATCACAATTTTTCAGGACCATTTGGACAGAATTAGGAATCTGTATTGGATTATAAATCTGTATGGGACTAGGAGAAATTATTTTATACTTTTTGGTCCGTGTTAAAAAAACGTCTTCATTTAAAAAGTTTTTTTATTTAAATTATTTTCTACTTTTTAGTGTTGTGTATCTCAGTGAAATTTGGTAATCCATTTCAAAATGCATTAATCATGCAAACTTATTCCGATTCAGATTCATGTTAAAGCTTATCTTGCTGTTTTTGCTTCTTTTCTGGTCGTTGTTGCGTCGTTTGTGTTGCGCAGCTGTCTCCTTGACTATTGCCATCGTAGAAATTGTTACTAATACACTATTGACTATGACATTTCAGTATTGTTTTTATTGTCAGGCCTTAAACTCCCTGTTAGTAAATTCCTAGAACAATTCAAATAAAATATTTAGGGGTACCCACGTAAATTCTCTCAGATAAAGATGTGTAAACTCTTGGTCTCATATACATTTATAACTTCATACAGATTCTTAACTCTATGCAGATGGTCCTGAAAATTTGTGACTATGCATAGTTTTTAATTTATAAGATTTAAAACTAAAAAGATGAAGCATGAATAGATTTTATTGTGTTGGATGATTTGAATATTTCATCCAAGTCTACCAATTTTATTGCATTGTTTGGTTGTCTCGTCTATAGTAGTTCAAAATTAAACTTGTATATTAATATAAGAAGTTCAAATTAAAAGAATATCTCTTACCTGACAAAATTGGCTTTGACTCATTCGCTTATCTTATATTGTATCAATTTGTAGAAGTTTATACATTTGATCTAAAAACCTACACATAATCTGAATTTTTCTAGTTAACATCGCTCGTTTAGGATTTTACACATCCTTCTGAAGATACGATCCTCAACGTTACTTTTAATGAATTACTAATTAATTGACATTCGCAAGTTGACACTTTAACTTAGGTGATACTTTGATAAAGGTGTAAACTATCGTGTAAACTTGTTGGTTTCATTTTTTTTTACATTTCATTTTTTCAGCGGATAAAATGAGTTATGCTACCACATGACTTTCTACGCCTAAAAGATCAAAACGTCATCAAATATCGACAGAAACGGATGCAGAATTAATAAATTTACTAGCTGGTGATGACTTGTAAGCATTATCCTCGATTTCGAAGAAGATGGCGATTTTTCTTATGACAGTAGTGACAGTAATATGTCAAAAATCACACGTAAAATACCCGATAATCATTCAAAATAACCCGCAGAGCTTTGCCAAATACTGTTGATTGGCAGTTCGTTGAATATTCTACCATTTATTGCGAAGATCTTAAAAATTGTAGTATTATTCATCAGCTGAAGATTCGAAATTAGCTTATGTTCGTTTTTAGGTTAGGTTCGTTTTTTAGGTTATGTTTGTTTTTAGGTTATCTTCATTTTAAGTCAAGTTTGGTTCTCAAATTTTTTATTTGTGCAATAATTGTCATGATTGAATTAAAATATTGCATTTTCATCCAGTTCCAAGCTATGGTTAAAGTTTCAAGTCTCTAGCTCATCGGAATGTTGGTTTAAAATCGATTGCAAAATTTGTAGAACTGTCAGATACACATCAATGTGAAACGTCGATTGAGGCTAGTTTTTAATGGTTTTTAATCACAGACAAGAAAGTGAGTTAATAAAAAAACGTGAAAAAATAATAATAATAAAAAGATGGTTTTTTAAACCTTAAAGAAGACTAATTAATGAACAATCCTCGTATCTACTATATATTCATATTATATCAGGAAATTTTTAATTAAAAATCTCCTACATAAATTTTCCATTTTCTAATTAACTATTTGCCGCGTTAATTTTCGTTATCATAATAAATCCAACACATAAGCGATTTTTAATTCAAATGTGCAGCTAATATGATAATATATCTGAATGGTCATCACATGATTTCAGGTATTGAGTTACCAGTCTAAAAGTTATATGTTATAACTAAATAATATTTAAAGTTTCAACCAAACCGACTGATTTTAGTTATAAAACATGTTTCAACATTTGAATGTAATTTATTATATTCATTTTAGCATTTTTTTAGGAGATTCAAATTTATGAACTGTATATATTTGCCTTTGGATATTTTACACTTAAAAATTTGCATTTAATTGAGGTTTAATGAAACTCGAAATTTTAACTTATTTGAGCAAATAAAGTATTTTGGTTGTCAACGGTTGGAAAAAAGGGCATGGTATCAAAATAAAAAAGACTACTAATTTTATTTTAATATGTTCCAGGCCTGGAAGCAAAATGTAAGTAAATCTCAGTCAAGCCATCGTCAGTGTTAGGCATCAATAAGTTTTGCAAAATCATTAAAAAGTTTGCTTCCAATCTTACAAAATAACTTCTGCTTTAGTTTTTGAATAAAATGAGTCGTAAAAAAATCAAGCTATAGGGAATAAAGTGTTTTCGCGTACATTTTTATTCTTATAATGTATAGAGTGTATTTGCCTGAAATAAAGAACGATATTTTATTATTATAAAGTACGGGTTCCAACCTAATTTCAAACTTCATCTTTCTTTCGAAATTTTGTCTTTTTTAGAATTTTTCTTCTTTTAACTTCTCAAAATTTTTGCTCAAAATGTACTCCCTCTGGAAAATTCCTTCCAGAGTTTGTCTTTTTTATAAACTTCACAACTCTTAAATTCTTTTGAATTTTCACTTCTTAGAAGGTTCGACTATTATTTTTTTAATTTGCCTTTTTCGATCTCTTATTTTATTTTCTATTGCTCGAAATTTTCAATTTTTTCGTCGAAATTCGTCTTATTTGATAAATTAAGAGCTATTTCCACAATCTGTCTATTTTTTAAAATAAAGAGAAATTTTTATTAAAAATAAAAAAGTATGATAAAAATGTTATTTTTTGATATTTTTCTATGGTAATGGGATACAAATACACCTCTTTGCACCCTCCTCCCGCCACTCACAGCAAGAATTTATATTTATAATTACTGTATATAGCAAAAAATAAACATGGCTTTTAAATTTCATATAAATAATATTTCAAAACTGATGTTGTTTTTTTTGTCAGCAATACGCAGACAAATACATACTATCAAAAATGTTAAAATTGCTCAGTAAAATAAATTAATATTAAATGAATTAAATCAGTCATCTTTGAAACCACTGTGCACACATACTTTATACCGGGCGTTTTTTTTAGTTGGGAGGTTACCTTTATATGAAGTACTACCTATTATAAATGCAAACTGATTTTGTCGATGGGGCTAATCGGGGCTAAACTATTTTCTAAAAATATTTTCAACTTCCCCCCACTACCGGTTATACCGTAAGTAGACATCAACTTTCTTATTTTAAATGGCAACCCCAAAATTTTATATTTTATTTGGATTATACGTAAAAAAATAAGGTGAGTTTTTGTATACATGTTTATTGCTACCTTTGATAGTTTTAAAGATATTTCAATTTTTCGAAAAAAAATGACAGAAAAGAGGGTTATTTTGACTCTTTGTATCTTTTTTATTATTTGCAGTAAAAACATGAAATTTGGGTTGGAGTCACGGAATAATATAAACACTATAATAACCTAATCAGATTTTACGTTTATTATACAGGGTGATGGAAATTTTATAATCTTTGCTGTTTTTGTTTTATTTAAAAAAACTCTATTTTTTTAAATAGGAACTATATGTTTTTAATCATTTTTGAGTCCTTCACATAAAAAAAAGAAAAAAGTTATATTACATATTTTTTAAAATTTTGTGCCGTTGCAGAGGTATTTTACATACATCTCAAAATAAAAAAATCAAACATCTCTCTTTTGTTCAAGTAGAAAATTTACTGTAGGCAATAAAAGCTTAAAGAATTAATCATAATAAGTAATAGGAAAAAAAATAATTAGCAAAAAAATTACATCAAGAACAAGGACGGTCTCCTATTTCAAGACATTTAAAGGCATATTTTAAGATTTCGAATTGAGTAACCTTTTTAAGCACATCACATTGTTCCTAGCATTATGCTCGTCATGCAGTAATCGTAAAAAAAATCACTAAAAAATTTCCATTTCGATTTTCATTGTAAAATTTAACGCTTACAAATCCTGAGTTCTAATCTAAGAGCATAACAGTTAAAGGACGAATTTTCTTGAACATTTGTTGTTGATTTACATTACTTCAAAAATGAGAAGTTTAACAAACCATTTTTACGAAACTTACATTCGTGGCTTCCTAAATATTTTTCAATAAGCATTCTAACAATTAGCCAAAAACTTATTCGTCTTGTACGGTTATCTTTTAAATGTTATTTGTCTAAAATTTTTGGGCCTTGTGATTGTGTTTTTTTTTTAAAATTTTGTTGTCTACTTCCAAGAAAAAAAAGATATATTTTTCTTTTTTATTTTCAATTATATCTCTATAACGGTGCAGAATTTAAAAAAATTAGTCATATAACTTTTTTTCTTCTTTTTACGTGAAGAATCCAAAAATGATTAAAAAACACATAGTTCCCATTTAAAAAAAACAGAGTTTTTTTGAATAAAACAAAAACAATAAAGATCATAAATTTTTCATCACCCTCTGTAATAAATGTAAAACCTGATTAGGTTATTATAGTCTCCATAATATTTCATGATTTCAACCCAAATTAAATGTTTTTACTGTAAATAATAAAAAAGACACAAATTGAAATATCTTTAAAACTATCAAAAATAGCAATAAACATGTATACATAAACTCACCTATTTTTCTACGCAAAATCCAAATAAAGTATAAAATTTGGGGGTTGCTATTTAAAATAAGAAAGTTGATGTCTACTTCCGGTATAACCGGAAGTGGGAGGAAGTTCAAAATATTTTTGAAAGATAGTTTAGCTCCGATTAGCCCCATCGATAAAATCAGTTTGCCTTTATAATAACTAATACTCCATATAAAGGTAACCTCCCAACTAAAAAAAAACACCCGGTATAAACATTATACGCAGCCTTTTCATTTAAAATGTTAAATGTAAATCAATAAGTTTTCCTATTTATTAAGAGAAAATGTTCAATTCACAGAAATTGTTTTTTTTAATCCAAATAATTGGGTTTTTCTAAGGTTGATATGTTTTGTTGCGTAGGTATGTGATAATTCCTTGAAATTTCTATTTACGAACAAAGTGAACTTAAATTGTATATCTTATCCAATATTTTCAAATTGTTTCTGGTTAGTTTTACCTATCTGCCAATATTGATGCTCATTTCATCTGATTAAATGGTCAAACATATTTACTCCTAATATACTTTCATGTGCTTTCCTATGTGAAGTAGTAACAGTATTTCTTTAAATAGGCCAGTTAAATTGGTCTCAAAATGAAACGTTTAGTGAAATAATTCGAAGAAAGTTGGAAATCATTTTTAATGCCTTTATTTGGTGTTAAGTATCAGCAATCTAAGTTTACACGGTCTCAGGAGGTGACCTTAACTTCACAGCCCAAAAAAACCGCGAAATATGTTTGTACTTTTTTCTATTCTCCAGTGATAACTCTTAAACAGTGCTTCTTACGAAAAAAAAATAGCTATTACAAGAATTGTAGCTCATTAAATTCTGGTTAAAATAAATACCCAAAACTTGAAATACGGGGCGACAATTGAGAGCCAAAAAAGGAGCCTTTTTGCCATTTGCATGAAATTTGTTCAAACTCACTGTGCATGCGTACGTAACTTTAAAATTACTATTCTAACTTAAAAAACTTGTAGGATAAAAATTGTAGAGCACTAAGTTTTGCGTCTAGGGAGTACCAAAATATTTAAATTGGGACAATTTTACGTACAGCGAGTACAGTGAGTTTGTACAAATTTTATACAGGGGACAAAAAAATGCCTTTTTTGGCTCGTAACAATTACTGCACCGAATTTTAAGTTTCGGGTATTCATTTTAATGCTCTACAATTCTGGTTCTATCTTTTTTTGTTAGAAGAACCGTTTAAGAGTTATCACTGGAAAATGGTAAAAAGTGCAAAAATTTCGAAGTTTTTTTCGGCTGGTCACCTCCTGAGGCCGTGCAGCCTCAGATTACTTATACTTAACATCAAATAAATGCATTAAAATGATTTCCAGCTTTTTCCGATTTATTTCACCAAAAAAACCTAATTTCACTGGCCCAAGAGTGTTGCGTTTTTTTTTTCATTTTTCTTGGTTTCAGGAGACAAGATCTGTAATATCAATTTTTGAAGATAACCAAAAATCAGTCCACAACAAAAAAAGAGCAGTGTGTGCCTGTGTCAGGAAAAAGGAATTATATTTTTTACCACAATATTAGTCCATAAATATTAAAACTGATAGAAATAAAGAAATAAACCACAATTTTATTCAAAATTATTGATACGCAACTACAGCTGTCGATTTCCCATCAACGATTCCAATTTTTAAGGTTTTTTAAAACCATTTCTAATTTTTTACGTTTAAATTTAGCACATAGTGATTTTTATTTTGTTTATACTTCTAAAAAGTTTGAATTAATATTATAAAACGTCTTTAAAATTCAAATTTTTCTAAAAATTTCAATTTTAGTGTCGAAAGCACGATATAATCTCGAGAAATAAATATATTCGTCCATTATTATTATAATAACACACAATAGAAGTTTTTTGTCAAAATTTCGAGAATGACTTTAATTTTTTTTTTATTGATAACAATTTTTTCTAGCATTTTTGTATATTTTTCAAAATGTCGTTTTTAATCATTTTAATCTCTTCCTCAAAATTTTATCTATACTTTTTCCCCCAAAATATTTGAAGTGAAGATTTCTTTAGATGCCTTGAAAGATTTTTGGAAGGGGAAATTCTTATAATTTCGCCGCACCATCTCGCTAATATCGCGTTACTAACATATTCCAATTTTAACGTGTAGCTATGGGTTAGAGTCTAATAAAATTTAAAATTCAAATAAACAAGAATTTCTCCAAAATTCGTGATTTTTATTTCACAACATTTATAAAATTAGACACAAATGTTTATTTTGAAAAAAAATCTGCCATTTTCTTTCGAGAGAGCGACTTCCATCTATCATTGTCCAATGAATTTTCAGCAGTAGTAAGAGCTGAGGAGAAATCGTCACGTGTATCCAGTCTTAGGACATAGGAGGGTAGGTTAGTAAAAGATGTCCTTGCCTCGCTAAATATGAGGGAAATTGGTGATTGTTCTTGTTCGTTTTCTTCCTCCTCCTAATTTAAAGAGGCCAAATCCAACAGCTCAGCATCGGTTAGGGCACCGTGGACACAGATGTCATCGTCAACTTAAACATAATCCTCAAACGTCAACTCCCCAGATTTAGATAGAAGTCCCCAGCCTGAGTTAGAATCTATAACTTTTGGCGGCTATAGTGACTTTTCTACGTATTCGGTTTGCTTAAACCCGCATTTTTTGAAGCAGTTATAAAGAGTGCTAGAGTTGACATTTTTCCAGGCCTTATCAATCATAATTAAAGCGGTCAAAACTGTTATGTTCGCCTTCTCACCTTTTTCAATACTATCCAATACAAATTTTGAATAATGCCTTGGTCTAATGGTTGCAATCTTGATGTCGTATTTGGTGAAAAAAAAATCAGCTTTACGTGATCTAATGGTGGCGGGTTCTTTCGTACGGTGCAGTGGTCCAAAAATAGTAAGATTTGACGTTTTTCCTTTTTCATGCCATTGTTAACCCAGATCAGCATTTATTAAACAACTCTGTCGTCATCCATGATTTTTTGTTTGACCTCTAAGTTATGGACAGCGATTTTATTCTTTTGAAACAGTGTGGTTTTGCAAATTTTTCTATGATGAGCGGTTTCAACTTTTGAATTCCGTTCATGTTAGGTACATGCTGGAAGGACAGTTACTCTATCCTTGCCCAGTTTCCCTCCATGACTTTTTTCGTCATTGAACGTCAGAGAGCGATCAGGAAGACATTTACAAAAAGCCTGATCTCGTCCGTGTTAAATATGTTCCTTAGGTCGTAGCCATTCAAAAGTTGATTTAGTTCGTCAATCAGTTCGGCACAAATGGAGTTATCCACGCTGCCGCTCTCTTCGCAGATCTTTTTTAATGTGATGGCGTGTCGGTTTTTGAAATTTTAAAGCCACCCTTCATTTGCTGCAAATCCTTTAATCCAGAGTGACTGTGTAAAAGGTTTCGCTTTTTCTTTCAGCATGAAACTACCCACGGGAATGTTTTGATCTCTAAACTGACGAATCCGTTTAAGCAAGCACTCCTCAAGACGGTTAAATTCACCCTGACGTAACCTTTCCCTGCTCGCACTTAAGGCACTTCCAGTTACATGATCTTTGTTTTTTTAAATCATCGACGAGGTCGATGGTAAAATGCCGAACTGTTTGGCGATATCTATTTTTAATTATTCTTGCTCTACAGCTTGAATAACATGCTTGTTTTCGCTTATGGAAAGACATTTATTCTTTCTTGAACTCATTTTGAAGCTCAAAAACTAATAACACACTTTAACATTTGAAAGAAGACTCAAGACTGCGAATTTACTTATATCTCATTTGTGTAGACAAACAACAGGTCTGTGCATGTAATCACCGACTGCAAATTAAAACGCACATATGTCCCACTAGTGATATCAACAATTGACAATATTCACGGACTTTAAATTATAGAGAGTAGGAAAGCCCGATTTCAAATTATAGAATGTTTGCGAGGAAGATGCCATTCCTACAACTTCAAATTTCCGAGAGGATTAAAACACATTAATTTTTTTTCAATTTATCGAGTATTTTGCATGGAACTAGGAAAATACTTTAAATTATCGAGAAATTTAAATTAACGAGTGTCAATCTATCGGTAGTCGAATGTTTATCCTTGCTCTTGCAATTGTTTGATTACTATTTTAATTTTTTATTTGCAAAATCACTGTACTATAGTAGTTTGTAAAATTAGAGCGGAAGTGATATCCATATCGCACAAGACAGAAGTTTTAGCACCACGCCGCTTTTGTCAAAAATTCCGTTTCTGGTCAAAATTTTGTTTTTTATTTTTTTTTCTTGAAATCTCGAGTTAAAACTTACAATGTTTTTATTTTTCTCCAAAAATTTGTCGTTTTACTCGAAATGTATATTTTTCGAGTTTCACTCAATGTTTTCGATTATCAAGTTTCATTTCAAATTAACGACTTTTCCTGAGATCAATTATTTATTTTTAGACTTAAGTTTAAAATTTCTACATGTCTTCCTAATATCAAATATGAAAGTTGAAAGTTTTTCATAAATTAGTCATTTTCTGGATATTTTGACTTTTTTGTATTTTTGAATTCCGAATTTTTACCATTTTTTACGATTTTACATTGAATTTGGAGAAAATGATTTTAAAAATTTTTAATTTTCTCTCGAAATTTTAATCTTCTCTCGAAATTTCAATTTTTTGATGAAAATTTCACATTTCTCATTTTATTTGCTTAAAATTTTACTTTCAACATTTATCAAAATTAGGTTCTTTCTCAAAATTGTGGATAATGAGATCAAATAATTTCTTATAAATTATGAGGTTTTCGAAATTTTGATTTCTGGCAATATTCGAATATTGAGAAAGCCATGAAAAGATGTATTGAACTTTGATGGAAAGAAGTGTCATGTTATACAATAATCGACACTGTATGCACTTTTAAGCAGTTACTTACTAATTTACTTAATAATTTTTTATAAATTATCAGACAAATAGTCTATAGCCATTATCCTTGGAAAATACAAAATCTTTTAGTTGGTGATTTTACTAAATAATTGTACCGATCATTTAGCGTCAAATTAAAAAGCAATAAAAAAACTTAAATGATCACGATATAATTTAGCCAATGAAAAATCCAACTATTTTACCAAAAGTTTCATAAAGAATTTCATATAAAATTCTGCAGTGTTACAGACCAACCAAAATATTGTCAATTTACTGAACGTACAAAAATATAAACCATCGTACCATATGAAGATTTGGAGCTAAGGTACTTGTGTAAATGACATATAACTTCAAAAATATTTATGTGTATTCTTTTCCAATGCAAAAAGTAATATATGGTACCACATTATGGCATCGGAGACTGTGAGAACGAGAATCATATAATCTTGTGAACTGATACATAATCTTTACTTTATGAATTAGAAAAAAGAAGTATATTTTAACTTACCATATATATTCGATCTGTTGTGTTGTTTCTTATAAGCACAAACTAACGCTTTGTACGGAGAGTCTTCTGCTTCTATATGTTCCACGCAAAAATTGGGAAAAATATATGTTTCCTTCTTGTTCCCATTGTTGTAATAAGTCAAACGTCCATTATTTTCCACTATAAAACTATCATTATTTCTTTGGGGATCTAAAAGACCTCGTCTTTGTCCGTTTTCACATTCACTGCCCACGACCACTTGAAAATGTTTAAATTCATCCTGAAATTCTTTTATACTAGCACTTTCGTCCGAATGAAAAATGCATATCTTCCTTTTTAAATATTTCCCACGCGGGCAACATTTACGAATTTTCGGTTCACCAAATTCAGCTTGCAAAACTAAAATTTCGCTGGAGAAAAGTATCGCTATAAGATATAGGATCATCATCCGGTTTAGCTTTCAACTTGGCGATATGAACGGAGACATTCAGCTCCAACCGCGAAAGTTGAACGCTATTAATTTGACGCAAAAGAAACAAAGCACGTCGAGAGCATTTTACTTGTTCGCAAAGCGTCGCTTGTTTACTCTATCACGAAGTGATCGAAATTAATAAATAAACTGTCGGTTATGATTAATAATCTGATTAAGCTAGATCGTGTCTCTAGAGCACTTTTATCGAATGACACTCATTACCATCAAATTTCCTTAACTGCTAATTTTTTTCTGATAACAACACATCACAAGATAAGATATTTATTTTACTTACGCCTTAATAGTATTATTGAAAAAATTGCTATATTACTAAAATCGCACATTTTGTCTCAAAACGTTACTGCAACAAAGTGAGTGTAACAACTAATGTATCTTTGTGAGTGAATCTTTATTGATAAATTCAGAAATAGAAACTGGACGTCCTATTCGAAATTCTCTTTTGATTTCAACCGTATACATGAAGTATAAATTAGAATTGTTGGTTTTTCTTTGATACGTTGAGACTATCCAGCTGCAAGTACATTTATATAAATGTCTAAATTAAGCTGCAATTAATGCGAAAACTTAAATTTATCTAATGAAAATAAGTACAGATTAAAGTAAGGAAAATTAAAAGTGATGAAAACACTATCGAAAAAATTAGGTTTTAATTTGTAAGGTAAACAAATAAACATATTATATACATATTAAGCACATATTATATTCCTGCTTTATTATTTTTCGTGACTACCCACTATTTAAGATATTTGATTGTTGGAAAATGTTTTTTTTTTGTCAAGGTACCAGAATCCTTTGCGTGTATGTTGTAACGAAATGTAAATTGTAGAATTTAGTACGTAAGAAAAGTTTCTAGAAAGATCTGATAAGGGAAAGCGGCCGCGATAATGAAGCAAACAGCAGATAAGCATTCCAAAAATTTCGGCCAACTATAAGCCTTATCTGCCCAAGACTTTTAGAATCCGAAAGCGAAAACTATATAAAGCTGACGTCCTTTCCCTCAAGTCAGTTAGAGTCAGTGTAGTTAATGAGTTAGTAGTTAGAAGTACATAAGTGAGTTATTGTTCAGTTGTAGTGATCCGAGTTTAGTTTGGTAATAAAGTGGGTATTATTCAATGTATTAATCAATTCGAACCGATAACCCCGTAACAATATTATTCTTAGTCATTGACTCAAAAACATTAAATATTGACCGTTTGAGTTTTAAAGATTTAAGTCCAACTTATAAAATCTTCGACTTGCCAAGTTGAAAATGAGAGTAAAGATTATGTTTTTGCATCATATTGCATGTTTTATCTCCCAAAGAAAAGAACGCACATAACACTTAAAATTTACAATTGCATCGTTTACAAGAACGTCAGTACTAGTGGATTTTATATTAACTACACTGTGACGCAAACAAATGACAAAATAAAATAAAGGCATTAATCGAATTACATCCACTTTAATGTGACAGAAGGAGATATTCATCGGAGGAAAATTTAAATTCATTAGAATGGGATTTCAAAAGTACCCTAACTGAGTATAATAAAGAGCTGAGAAAGTGAAAAAGGAAAAGCTGGCGACAATTTTGTGAGGGAATTAATGATCTGCCCCAAGCAATACGTCTCCGGAAAATCCTGTTAAAAGACTACTCAAATGGCATTGAGCTGCTTCAGAAATCTGATGGCAGCTACGCCGAAAGCAGAAAAGAAAGCGTTGACTTTCTTCTGCAAAGCCACTTCCCCGACTGAATTCAAAGCGAAAATATCCAAAATAGCACTTGGTGAGAAGAGCGCATACATTGCCTTAATGGCCGAACAAAAAGCCTATCAGGAAGAGTTTTCACTAAAAGAAAAATACAATGGGCGGTAAATTCTTTTAAGTCCTACAAATCACCAGGCGAAGACGGAATCTTCCCAGTCCTGCTACAAGAGGGTCTAACGGAGTTTATGACTCCACTAACTCAAATATTTAGAACTAGTTATTGCCTGAGGTATATTCCTCAAACCTGGAGGGAAGTTAATGTGGTTTTCATGCTGCAGGAAGACAATCAAACACCCAGCCTCAATCTTATAGACCTGTTAACCTAACCTTGTTTTTCCTTAAAACAATAGAGAAAATCATAGATCTTCACATTAGAAGCAAAGTCCTAATACAGACACCACTTCACAAGAACCAATTTGCTTATCAATGAGGCAAATCTACCGAGACGGCCTTACATAACCTCATAAAGAGGATCGAGAAGGCATTCACAGTAAAATAAATTGCTTTTTGTGCGTTCATCGATATGGAGGGTGCCTTCGACAAGACTTCATGCAAGCCCATAAAAAGAGCTGCACAAAACAAGGGCTTTAAAACAATAACAACCGAATGGATACAATCCAGGCTTAGAGGAGGCAAACTTCGGAGGAGACTCATCAACGACGACTGCGGTAAAGGGATGTCCTCAAGGAGGAGTATTATTGTCCCTACTATGGTCTATTGTTGTGGACGGTATATTTCTAAAGTTACACAACTCAGGCTTTAAAACGACGCAGGGATATGCAGATGACATTGTCATCATTGTAAGGGGAAAGCATGACAGTTATATCAAACCTGATGCAAACCGCCCGAAATATGATCAACAATTGGTGCTGGAAGGAAGGCCTAAGAGTCAACCCATCCAATAAAAGAAGGAAGTTCTTATTACTAGCTCCCATCATGAGTACGAACTGACGTCTCAAGTGAGACAAAATACCTAGGTTTAATGCTAAACCAGAAACTTACTTGGAACACCCTCCTGACAAAGGTAGTCGAACATGCAACAGTGCAACTTTTTGGAAAAATCTGGGGACTGAACCCTAAAATGATCTACTGGTCTTACCTGGCGGTTATCAGACTAATGGTTACATACGCCTCGTTAGTATGGTGGCCAAAAGCAAAAGAAAAGACAGAAGAACATAAACTTGTAAAAGTACAACGTTAAGCATGTCTTGGAATTAAACTAGCAATGAAAACCTGTCCAACTGCAGCTCTGGAAATCATGTTGAATTTCCCTCCTTTACATTTACAATTAAAGAAGGAGAAAATTATGTGGGTTTTAAGATTGGTTCAGGCAGTTGATCTGAAGGAAAGAAACTTTATCGAACACAAGAGTATTCTCGAAGAATTTGTGTCATCGGCAACGATAAAACCGGTTGATACTGTTGCGCGTTATAAGTTCGAATATTGAAACTTTGTGAATTGTAGCACTTCATTTCCAAACTTATTTCGGAAGACTTCAATTATGATTCACTTAACTAGCAGACTATCTAACTATTCGGCTATCCGAATAACTGACTGTGTAACTGACTCTTTGAAGAAAAGACGACCGCGTATTTATACCCTTTCGATTTTCTAGAACGAAATCCGCACGGATAAGATTATCGCTTGCGGAAGCATCGAAAGCGCTTATCTGCCTTATGATTCATTCTCGCGGCTGCTTCCCGTTATCAAATATTTCCAGATAGTTCCTCACACTACACAATCACTAATACAAATTTTATAACTATAGTTTGTTACAACACTATACAAACCAGGTTGGAGTTCGAACACTCACTTGATGACGTGGTCATAAATGATCGCCATATGAGTAGCATGGACCAAAAACCTAAACTACTGCAATAATCACTTATCTGGTACACGGACGGATCAAAAACAGCAGAAAGAATTGGGGTCGGGGTATATGACCCAAGATATAAGTTAAAAAAAGCCTTAGGTCAAACTCCCACAATCTTCCAGGCAAAAGTACATGCCATAGAACTATTCACTCAAAAATCTCTATCGAAGGACCTATAAGGAGCAAGGATCTATATCTGATTAGATAGTTAAGCGGTGCTTAAAGCTGAGTAGCTTTACTGTCAAATCAATACTAGTGTGCAACTGTCTACAACTACTAAAACAGTTGGCTGTCCGCAACAAGGTAACCTTGATGTGGGTGCCAGTATACATAGGTATTGAAGGAAATGAGATTGCCGATCGCCTAGCCAGAGAAGGTGAAGCATCCCCATTTCTTGGTCCCGAACTTTACTTGTGTATAGCAAAATGCCATATAAGAAATGAAATCCACAAATGGGAAGAGAAATTAATTTCAGGACAAAACCATGCAAAAAAGTTCATCACATATTCGCACACGAAGATGAAGGACCTTTTCGACCTCAGCAAACCGGATTTTAGGTTAATAACACGCGTTCTCACAGGACACTGCGCGTTAAGATGCCCTCTCAACAAGATAGGCATTATTTTACAGGATACTACTTCACCTAGAACAGATACAAGTTACACCCGCAGAGATAAGTAAAATTTCTCCTAGAAAAATCGTACGCTTTTACAAAAGCTTGGGAATTTAGGAACAATGTATATATCGGGGTTTATCACAATACATCTTTAAGGTAGCAGTGGTGAAAAAAATGTATATATCCTATCCGACCCATATCATATCTAATCTAATCTAATCTAATTTAATCTAATCTAATCTAATCTAATCTAATGGGATTTCAAAAGTGCTTTCGAAATTCTGCCAAGGAATCAAACAAATAAATCCAACCTGAGTTTTCAGCAACGGGAAAATTTGAACAAAGAGCCATATTACAGGAATATAGGGGCTTATGAATTATATATTGTACAGTCCTTGGTTCATTCGTATTTACGATCACCTCCTTCCAACTTGGAATTAGGATGTTTCAGCTCCGGCAGCTAGTTGGTGATTGGAGAGCGGGATTCGTGGGTTAGGATTTCCTTATTATGTCCAATTAACAAGATGAATAACTGAAATACAAATCTTGTCCCCTGAAACCAAGAAATATTAAAAAATACAACAAAGGTTGCTCTAACGCGTTTCGATAGCCAAGCTAACATCTTCAGAGACATACTAGAAAGATAGTATCTCTCTGAAGATGATGATGGGTATCGAAACGCGTTAGAGCAACCTTTGTTGTGTTTTTTAATCTTACTTGGTTTCAGGGGACAAGATTTGTGTTACAATTTTTGAAGATAACCAAGGACCTGTCCGTTCCACCAAAAGATAAATAACCAACAAATTAAGTTTCAGACAAATGTATTGGGCACCACTGGATACTTATACAATAAACAGAAAATGAACGCTACTATCCAGTATGGTGAAAAGAAAAGATAATATGACAAAACTTAAATTCAAAAACAGCTGTACACCTATTGATCTAACATATGCAATAAAAATTATATCTTAAGTTTATAATCTGGATGTTAAAGGAAGTCAAACTAATAACCAAGTTACACTTAGATACATAAAAATAAACCATTAAATGTTGGCTCTAAGCCTCGACATGTTCTTACCACGATGGTGACATTTTATTTTAATATACAGATAAGGAAAAATTTTCATTGTCCATGTAAAACGTTAAGAATGGTCCCTTCCATAGTTTTCTGCCGCTGAACGTATTCCCCTAATTTGAGGCAGCATAACGCAATTTAGATGTTAGAAAAAACTAGTCGAGTTTTACAACAGACTGGAATATTGTTTAGCACAGTCTGGCGGTCCTATTTGAACTCCTTATATTGTAATGTTTAAAGAGTTATTATGTTATATTCTTCATTAGAATTATTATCTATTTTGTTTATTTATTTTGGTTATCAAAGAATATCAGTTTTATTTTGCCTCCGGTTTACATAAACGGACTAATAGAACAAACAGCATGTGGTACGCAAATTTTAATAAAATTGTTGCCTGCCAGTAGTAATCCTTTAACACAACACGTTAGAAGCTATGATATGCTACTGAAATTTCCACCAGGACTGATAGCTGCGCTCTGCGTTAAATTGTTTACACCGGTGTAGGAGACTACAAGGCGCCGCCCATCTATCCCACTATTAGCTCTCAATGTTAAATCTCCCATTAACATTCTTCCTATAGACAGTGTTTGACTTTCCTGATGTGTATACAGATAAGGAAAAACTTTCATTGTTCATGTAAAACGCTAAGAATTGTCCCTTCCATAGTTTTCTACGGCCGCTGAACGTATTCCCCTACTTTGACGCAGCACGCTCGTATCTTCCAGATGTTAGAAAAAACTCGTCGAGAGTTTTACAACAGACTGAAATATTGTTTAGCACAGCCTGGCGGCCTGTTTGAACTCATATTGTAATGTTTAAAGACTTATTTTGTTATATTCTTCATTAGAATTATTATTTATTTTCTTTCAGAAATCTCGTTTATTTATTTTGGTTATCAAAGAATATCCGTTTTATTTTGCCTCAGACGTCGATTAAATTAACGAACTAAAAGAACAAACAGCATGTGGTACGCAAATTTTAATAATTATTGTTGCCTGCCCCTAGTAATCCCGCAACAAAACACGTAAGAAGCTATGATGTGCTACTGAAATCTCCACCAGCACTGATCGCTGCGCTCTGCGTTGAATTGTTTACACCGGTGTAGGAGAATTTAATGCGCCGCCCATCTATCCCACTATTAGCTCACAATGTTAAATCTCTCATTAATATTCTCCCTATGGACCGTGTTTAACTTTCCTGATGTGTATACAAAAATAATAAAGCATGTAAAAACCAGAAAAACTAAAAATAAATTACAACAAACAAGGTCTGAGTTGTTGCACTTGCCTAGGGAGGGATTCGGTAGTCGTTGCAAGAAAAAGAGGTCTCCAAGTTCAAAACAAGTTACACGGTACTTACAATCTCGAAAATTTTCATCCGATCATGTCCACCAAATGGCCTAAAGATTTCGAAAATCCACGAACAGTCAAAAAAACAAGGCAATTCTAAACGCTTTCTACATAGTTGAATTCACTAGATTACTCCAAAAGTTCCGAAACCCCACAAAGCGTTCGAAAACAGACAAATTTCGAACGTTCTTTATCTACTTGAATTCACTAGATTGCCCCAAAAGTTCTGAAAATCCACAAAGCGATTAGAAACAGACAATTCCGAACGATCTCTATCTAGTTGGATTCACCAGATTATCCCAAAGTTCCAAAACTCCACAAAGCAGTCAGAAATAGACAAATCCAAAGGCCCTCTATCTGATTGGTTTCACCAGATTGAAATACAAAACTTGTCCCCTAAAACCAAGAAAGATTAAAAACATAACAAACGTTGCTCTAACGCATTTCGACAGCCAAGCTGTCATCTTCAGAGAGATACTGTGTGATGGGTTATTTTCCTAGTAGAGGCTCCTAAATCCGAAAACAGGACTCCGATGCAGCCATTTTTAAACACTCTGTATGATGTAGTATTAACCAATTTGCGACATAAGCAATCATTGATAGTCTTAAATTTTTATAAACCATAAGAATGTTGTCGTATAGTTTTTAGTTATACAGAGTGATCCAGGTTTGCAAATCTAATAATTACTAAAAAATTTTAAATGAAAAATTCATTTGAATAAAAACTATCAAATGTCACCCCACATAATGTAGTACTGTCAAAAAGATAATTTTATCTGTTTATTAGGTAATAAAAATAGACCATTCTATTTATAATTCTTTAGTAATTTTTGGATTTGCAAACTTTGATCCCACTGGATAAGTAAAAAACATAAGACAACATGTTTGTTGTTTATAGAAACTAAAAGACTATCAATGACTGTTTTTGTTGCAAATTGGTCAATACCACATCATACTGAGTGTTTACAAATGACTGCATTAGAGTCCTGTCTCCGGATTTATGATCCTCTATTGGGAAAAAAAACCCATAAACCCCACATTATGTTGCTCCATTTTAATAGGGCTATCCAAATATTTAAAAATATGCAGATTGTTACTGTATCTCTCTGAAGATGACAGCTTGGCTGTCGAAACGCGTTAGAGCAACGTTTGTTGTATTTTTAATCTTTCTTGGTTTCAGGGGAGTAGTTCTGTATTTCAATTTTTGAAGATAACCAAGGACCTGTCCGTTCCACCAAATTCACCAGATTACTCTAAAAGTTCCACAACTTCACAAATCGGTCAGAAACACACAATTCTAAGGCAATATTTTTGGTGGATATAAAAATAGTTTCTGGAAGTATTACCATTACTTATTTACCTATTAAGGTAAAGTATTGACTAATTTATTCCAGTCCAGTATTTGCTCTATTACGACGACCAAAAAAAAAAAGGTCCTTATGGGGCCCTCAGAGTTATGATGCATTGATGGCCTAGTGGTTTAGGGTCTAGACAAAAATAAATTCATTTAAACGCAAAATGCTTATGACCAAAATGCCATTGTAACTAATAGTAATATGGGAATTGCAATATAATCAGAAATATTTTTGTGAAACACATTTTGCATAAGGTATGTTTATATTATGAACAGTTTTGGGGACAAGAGTAAATTTTTATTATGTATTGAACTTGAACTGATTTTTCCTTTTCTGCTAAAATTTAGCTGTAAATTACAAAACAAATTCCCTTGATATTCACTTTTGGTTTTACCAAGGATTTCAAATTTTTATCAAAATTTTCACCAAAATGTAAATATATTTATTTTAAGAGAAAAAATAGATTAATCGAATTTAAAGTCGAAATTTTGAAATTCAGGTCAAAATGTTAGTAGATTAAATTTGAAATAGTGCTAAAGCACTGAACTAAACACTGTGGCTTGTGAATAAGTCCAAAGAAGGTTTCACCCCTTTACCACATCGGCAACTAAATAAATAATTACGCGATACGCATTTCGCCAGCAGAACTGGCATTTTCAAACGAACTAATCTAAAAAGATTAGCAAAAGATGCATCGACGACCCTATATATTTTTATATATTTGGATAGCCCTATAAAAAAGCAGAAAAATTATATAGATCTTCTGGGGGTTTTTATGGGTCCTTTTCCTAATAGAGGATTATAAATCCGGAGATAGGACTCTGATGCAACCATTTGTAAACGCTCAGTATGATGTAATACTAACCAATTTGCAACATGAACAATCATTGATAGTCTTTTATTTTTCATAAACCATTAAAATGTTGCTTTGTATTTTTTAGTTATACAGAGTGATGGATAGTTTGCAAATCCAAGAATTGCTAAAAAATTTTAAATAGAATGGCCTATTTTTATTACCTTTTCAATAGTAACAACTACATGAAGTTTCTTTTGATAGATTTTATGCAAATTAACTCCCAAATTAATTTTTTTTCATTTTTTAGTTTTTGGTAAACATAACTGGGATGATTTGTAATTATTACTAATTAAATAAATAGTTGGTATTATTACCATCTGGACAAATTGTTAACATTCATAAATAATAATCGAAATTGAGCAAATACTCAACAGGGAGCCCGAAAAATTGGCAATTAAAAATATGTATTTCATAGGATGGTTTCCATGAAAATTTTCGGAAGTCTGAAGAGATATTAAAATAAAATTTTGTCCAGTAACGTACATCTATTGGGGGCACATTTTAAAATTATTTTCATTTTATTGCACCGATCATATACAGAGTGTTGACATAAACTTGTTTTTTTCAAAGCAAGAGCAAGAGCAAGATTCCAATTCAAATCCCCGCTGAGTGATTAATTACGTTTGTGCTCCCTTAAATAGAAGTTTTAAAGTGTGTCACCCGTTATTATCCCAATTAAAAGGTTGCTTTTGGTGATATCTACCTAGTGCAAAAAATATTTCGTCGTAGAAAGAGAGTTTCAGGAGCCGTAGTTAGTATCTACCAAAATTGAAATAAAAATATTTCAAGGGATGTCAAAGTACTGAAAACAAAATCAACTTTTTTCTTAATTCTCAACACACTGCATTTTAAAAACAAGGCGGTTCCGGAGCTATGTTGATATAAACTTTTTTTCTTCAAATTACGCAAGGATTATGTTCTTTAAGCGTCTTAAAAATAAAAACCACGTACGATACTTTTCGAAAAAGAAACTATTTTTTATTTGCATTTTCAATAAATAATTTTAGCTTAATTAATAAAATAAACCCTTTTACATATAGACCTATCAGTACTTGACTATACATATGTAATTAGAAAAAAAGCTCATCCCAAATTTGTAAAAATCCAAGAAAATAATCTTAAATTAAGCTTGTTGTAGTGGGGATGTTTAATACAAATAATAAATGAGTAGTAGTATTTCCAAATCCTCTGTGAAAAAGTGCTCTAATAACTTATTTTTTTTAATTCTTGCATATTTATCGATTAAAATACAAAAAAATTATTTTTTTTTCTAGTTTTTTTCAAATAAATCAAAAATTATTAACTTTTCTTCAGATTTATTTTTCATATAATTGTGCAGTGTAATGTAATAAGAAACTTTGCCTTATTTTTAAACATCGCAGGTCTTTAAATAAGTGAATATATTTATTGACCAGTCAAGAGTATTTCTATCTTCAAACGTACGACTTGCACAAGCTATATGGGCTATCCTGTATACATACTGTGATGAGCAGCCGTCGTGATTAAATCCAGGTCACGTCGATTAAATGTGATGCGCGACCAAAACCAGCGATTATATATATTTTTTCAAAATCGTCGAATTTTGTTCATCTTTAAAAATTTTCGAAGAATAATTTACTTTCGATTTTAGGACCCAATTTGTCTACGTTGTGTTTAAAATTATTTTATTCCAATACATTGTAACCCCAGCTCGTAGAGTCGACAGGGAAGTGTTATCAAATTCAAACAACAATTGACCTCAACGTTTTATTACAATTGGTCAAAAAATAAATCAACAAAATTTCAAGTTTGTGATTTTCAAGTGTTCTTAAACATAATACAACAAATAAAAGTGAACCGGTTTGTTTCAACTTGTTTAAATTTGCTGGACACAGATTTGAGAGAAATATTTCTTTAGAAAATGAAGAGAATTCATTAAGCACAAGTAATCTGACATTCTTTGTCTAACTCTTTCGCTCGTATATGGTGCGTCGGTTATTAATTTCTCAAAGTTTATTTTAACCCTAATAATCGCAATGCTTTCCCCAGCTGGGCCATTTAGTTTGTACTCGAAGGTTTTCAAACCAAATGCAGCTAACTTTGTACCTGATTATCGGTGGGTGTTCGCTGGTTAGTTTGTACACAGAGGTTCTCAAACTATTTTCAGGTGTCTGTTTTTATTTCTTTTGTCGCTTCTTTATTCAAGCATACTTCACATAGCATACAGTTTCCTGTTAAAGCTTGGAGCTAACAATATCCAAAGGATAATGATACGAGAAAATGGAGCTCAAGCTTGGAAATGAATTCGTGATTTATCGTAATAAATCAAATTTATAAATGTTGATTCAATCTTACAGATCTCTTGTTCTCTCACTCTTTCTTTCTTTCCTTTGTTAACTTGTTCCTTTGTTTGTTTTTCTGTTTTTCTCATACCAAACTCAATCACTCGAACTCAAACCAGTGTCATAAAATAGACTAGAAATATTGTTCAGATTTCGTAGAAACTTTCTGAGCAGAATTTGCCCTTCCAAACGCTACATCTACTTCTACGGCTACTAGTCTAATAGAAGGGCGTTTTCTGGCTTAGAAAGTGGCTAAGCTTGACTTAGCACAAAAAAAAAACCATTTAAATTAAAGTTAGAAACTGGCAAGAAGTTCTCATTTCTTTCATCAAAACATCTCCCTAACGAGAGCTGATGCTGATACTGCTCGTTCACCTACGTTAGTACTCCCCATTTGTCAACAGATCTATAAGGCTCTCTTTGGGCCAGGTTGTCTTGTCCTATATTTTTGGGATTCAAGCAACCTACGAAGGAGAATCTGCGAATGAGGTAGCACTAGGTGAATACACCAAAACAAGAACTAGGTAAGAGCTCATTGTGGCTTATGCTTCTAGGATGTTAAGGTGTACAATGCCCACGTTTCTAGAACTTGCAGAACATCATCAGTAAAACCCAAATATATGTGTCTGCTGCCAGTTGCCGGACCTTTGTGGTGATGGGTATAAATTATTTTGGAACCCCTGGAAACTCAGCTTCCAACAGCAGAACACTAATATCGACCTTAAGGAAATGAAAATGTTTGTATGAAGCGAATGCGCTTTATTTCCTTTTTGTTTTCTTGTCTTTGTATTTTTTCTTTCTACTCTCTTTGTTTTTGTTTTTTTTTCTCTTTTTTTTTGTAACTGAGACTGGTAGTTGCACCAGTCAGCGGTAGGGTTTTTGGCACAATAACAATTTTCTAACAACGACTTTCTCATTCATTCGGTTTGTTGTGGAATTTTTTTATATTCCTTTCTCTTTTTTTTTGTACGCCCCCCAACCCCATATTGATCAAAATTAGGAACAAGTATTTCTCAAATTTTAGGAAAAGTTAATTAAATCATATAAGAGCGAAAAACCATTAAATAAAATCATGGGACAATTTAAAATTTACTTGCCTCTTTATCCCGTAGCAAACATCACATAAATGGCACTAAAACTTCACGTTGAACAGAAATAGAAGTTGTTTTTTTTTTGTGTTCATTCACGTTAATTAGCACAAACAGAAGCAGTTTTTTTTTTTTAAACTCCCGTATTTCGTACTCGTTTTTATAAGTTCGGAAGTTGACCATAATTTTTAAACTAATTTCATCGAAGTTTAGTTCTTGACTATAATGTTTAAACTAATTTCCTCGAAGGGTAGTACCGGACTCTTTTAAAATTGGTCTTTCGTGTTTTATGTTCACACCCCCTACCCTTAACTTCTGGGGACCAAAAGACATCCTCTGCATCTCGCTAGAGGGCATGAGGATGCAGAATTTCTACTAATGTAAATATTTCTAATCCAAATTAACCCTTAAATAAATTTTGAAAAGGATTCTAAAGTGCATATCAAACTGCAAACCCCTTTTGAATGCTGTCGTCCCTTTATCTTGCAAGTTTTACTTCGATAATTGAAATTTAAATAACTTACAATTGTACGTGTTTATAAGGGCGTTTTTTGAACGTCAAATTTCTCCAGTGTAACGCCATATGGCCTTGCCGAGATATTTGCTACGGTCGTCGCCGTTATCGGCACTTTACCCTTATTTACTACTCTTCTTTTCAGCGGTACTTCAAAACTAACATGTTAATTTACTCAGTTTAGGTATCTGTGCTTGAAACAAACCAGGCCTAACAAATAACCCTTATCTAATTTGTGAACGCTAAGAAATCTGTTTCTCACGCGAAACGTTAATTACAAAAAATATTATATAGTACAATATTTGTAGATTTAATATTTCCAAGAAAATATTGAATAAAATGCAATTAAATAAACAAACGAGGAAATAGAACAGTTTAGTAGAACTCGACTCACCACAATACCATACCATATATTTTTAATTGAAACAAGTAGTTTCTAAAAAACATTCTGCAAAAATAGTGTATTTTCTAAGTCTGCTGTCGAAAAAGAATTTCTTTTGTGAACTATGAATTTTGTAATCGTAAGTTCAAATAGAAATAATAAACCTAGCTGGAGAAAATCAAACTTCTATACAACAGGATATCACTGCAACCCACCAATTTTACCAACTGTGGCTGCGACCTTCCAGTGGAGAAGATTACTTTCAATTGCCCCCAATATTTATACGGCAGACAAATATACTAGACTAACATCCATACGATGGTACACAGGATGTCCCTGTTTTAAGTGCCTTAAATGAAACAGGTAATAGAAAAAACAATTTTAAGCAAAAGGTTTCCTGTGAACATGTATCCGGAAACTCTTAATAAAAAACATACAAGGTGTTGAAATTTGAATTAGAAAAAAAGTTTTTATTTTTTCACTTTCAAGTTTTCTAAGATATTTAAACCAAATTTTGCACACATGGTGTATGAATGAAGGATTACAAAATAAAATAAAACTAAGTTTCTATTTCAACCAGTGGTGAAGTCACGAGTAATCTGTGATATTATTTCAAAGAAGTTTTCACCCCCATACCACATCGGCAATTAAATAAATAATTACGCAATACGTATTCGCCAGCATTGAGATTTAAATCGATTTGAATCTGAATGTAGATGATGTCGATGCATCTTTTGCTAATAATTTTAGATTAGTACGCTTGAAAATGTCAGTTCTACTGGCGAAATACGTATCGAGTAATTATTTATGTAATTGCCAATGTGGTAAAGGGGTGAAACCTTCTTTGGACTTAATCTCAAGCCAAAGTGTTTAGGTCAGCGCTTTAGTGTGATATTATTGTAGGAAAAACGCGGTACACCACTGGAGAAATGAAATAAAATACCTATTTTGGGTACAGCATTTAACTGAATAAAAGTTATTTTTTAATATTTTTGCGTATTTGCCACTGATTGTGTCATGTCGTTGGTTTTGGAAAAAACATCACTCTCACTCGTACTTTCACTAAGGAAAGTTCCAAAAATTTAAATTATGTCACAATAGTGACTAATATGAAAGAACGTTAAGAGTCAATTTTATCCAAAACTGTTAATTTATTTCATTTGATCCAGTATCGTAGCATCTTAAACTTACCCCTCTTTGTGTTAGTCAGTGATTATTTAAAAACCTACATACATTGTATTCGAACAGTTCCTACGTAAAGCATAAGGCAGTAAATGCCTTGCTTCACAATAATGCCCGCCCCACTCAGCCAAACTAAAATATCAAAAATTAGAGGAAATGCATTGGGCAACATTAGAACACCCTCCTTAAAGTTCCGACTTATCACCATGCGATTATCATATGTTTGGACCACTGAAAGAAACTCTAGGGGGTGAACGATTTCATGATAATGTTGCTGTTGAGACATTTGTGCGGAATTGGCTGCAAACACGCCTCCGTTCTTTTTATGATGGCATTAAAAAAACTTCCAATCCGTTGGGAAAAATGCATAAGAAAATCAGGAGATTATGTGGAAAAATAGTTAATAACTTTCATATATGTATCTTGTACCAAAAAATTTTTAAAAACAAATTGCGGTTCATATTTGATTTACCCTCGTATATTTCTTATCAGTTATATCCGACAAATACTCATAAAGCTGTAGCATATTAAACTCGTCTGTACAAATACTCCGGATACGGATTAAACAATAATCAGTTGTTACTTTTGCTGGACTTTAAGGCGACAGCTACTCCCTAGATCTCTATCAGCAATCTGATACATATTTAAATTTTTGTCTATTGCACTTGCAATTTGACTTATGGTTCTCACAGTAAAATTGTTTTATGAAAATGCCTTTATAATAGATACACTTACCTAAGGAAGTCATTCCATGTTGAATATTTTCTTGAATTTGATCTGAGTAATCCGAATCCGGACAAAATAACACCGATATATCACAAGTCACATTATCATTTGTAAAAGTGTCTAGACAATACTGATCGAAAGAATAAAACTCATTGTAATAAGGCAAATAGATGTGTCCACTTTTTTGAATGTAGAATGTATCCGATTCGTAAAGACTGGGATTGAGTTTTACTCCGGAGCACCGTCCAAATGTTAAACCCATAGTCACATGCGTTGCTTTTAATATTTTAGTTTTTTCAAAAAGAGACAAACCAAAGGAGATTTTGGAGGTCTTGCAAGATTTATTTACCATTATTTCATGTTCATTGCAACATTTTCTAATGCAAGATATCTTCGAACAATTTTCCGTAACATTAGAATGAATGGGTTTAAATTTTGTAACATAATTATTTTTTATATTCTGCTGAGAAATATTTGAACAATATAAGGCATCACTGTAGGTTAGGCTTAAAATGTAAAGCAATATCACTGAAATCATGTTCGTACAAGACTACTACGAATTAATATGAGTACTAGTCTTTAAGATTTATCTTATCTACCATCCACATTGAAACGGATCACAACTTTTCATTCTGTTTAAAATTCAAATTTAATGATAGCAGCTTCCAATAAAATCGACAAATTATGACTCGTCCTTTATATAAATGTAAACAATGTCACCTTTAAATCATTGCTTGCAAACATTAGGTTAGTTTAAGTTTTTTATACAAGGTCTCAATTAAATTACGGTCGATAGTTATTTAATATGAATTTTATAACCATAATATGCAAAATATGTGATAATTTTTTGGTATTAAAGTATATTATTCTATTATTGCATCTAACAGCAGAATTTTATGAAGGATAAGAAACTTCTGCCAACTGATATTTACAAAAGAGCTGGACAAACAATTTAGCTCTGTAATTAATTGCAAATAATAGTTAAACATTAATAATTATCAGATCGCTAATTAAAAAAAGTGTTGATAGGTATTTTGCCAGCCAAATTCCTAACGCACTAATCTAACAAACGCATAATAAAATAACCATTCTAAATTAATATAATACTTTTAGTGGTAAAAAATGTAACAAACGTTTTCGCAAGAATGATTAGCTCTGCACTCTGCAGTAGCGCGAAAAAGGTTGGCATCTAGTTGCCACTGAAAAGAAAAGCTTGAAAATATCTCATTTTAACATTCTATTTCTATAACATATTTTTCAAGTTATAAAGTATAAATTGGAATTTTGAAAAAGCATTTGCTAACATACACCAAAACGTGATTTTACAAATATCAAACAACCTCCAGAAGTTGGACAATTTTATTAACACATACCATCCTGATAACGAAATTGTATTTTTGCCTGACGTTAATTTAGGTTAGAATATCCGAAGATTGGTTTGAGGCTCACAACAACTTTTCCAATAAAGATAATTTTCCATAGGCACGCCCCATAAATAATTTTAGATAATATTAAATAGATAATAGCTGGGAAATGGAGAAGAGTTACGATTTTGAATATTTAAAAAAAATGAAAAATAGATAACCTGAACGTCCAGCACATCGTGAAGTAACTCAAACAAAAATTACGTGCCATCGAATTTGAGTATAATTTGAATTTTGTTTTTTTTTCAACCTAGTACTAAAGAAAAACATCGGGTGTTCAAATAAAAAAATCATAAAGTGGGCTGTAATTTTTGTTGGAAGAGGACGTAGCGAAAAGGGAATGCAATTATTTGTTGACTATTTTGGTTGATCCCACTGCAGTCTGGGTTGCATTCCTTTTGCAATTCAAATTTGGGTTGAAAGTTTAAAAAAGTTAAGCCGTCAAACAAATTTTTAAAATTAGAGTAGAATTTCTAATCTTTGAGTTAAAGCCAAAAGTGAAAAAACATGTAAACAAAGAATTTTATAAATAATTTAAAAGTTTCACAAATATACTTAACAAAAAAATCGAAATTTCGAAAATAAGCATGAAAATTTCTTATAATTAAGTCAAAATTTGTAATAAGTCGAAATTTTGATTCTCAAGTAGAAAATTAAAAAAATTGAAAATATGGTTAAACTAGCAATTTTAAAATTAAAAGAGAATATTTCGAGAAAAAAACAAAGTAAGAAGCTTCAAAAACCCCTAAATATCGAGCTGAAAATCGAAACATTGAGTAGAAAAGTAATAATAATAATTTAAAATAAAAAATAATTTCAAGATTTAAATATAAATTTGAAAAAAGGCTAAATTAAAAAATCCAACATTTACAGCAGACCATGTCTCTTATCGCTAATTTTAAGAAAGAAAATTCTAGCTTACAGTCATAATTTTATAATAATTCAGATAAGTCGGACTCGCTGTGTCGCATGTCATCTGTGTCGGACTCGCACAGGGCCCAGAAACAGTCACTAAAATAATTTAAATCATCTTTACTTAGGCATTCATTCGCAATTGCGCTAAAATGTTCGATTACAACCCCAATTACTGCGTTGCGTGAACTAGTGCTACCTCCGAAAATATTCATCTAGATAAAATAATGTAAAAGACAAATTTCATCTGAATTCTATCCTTCAGCCAAATCAAGTTTTTTATTTGAAAAAAATTATTACTATAAGGGTCAAAAACCTTGGAATGCAAGCCCCTAATTTTCCATAAAATATTTTTTTCTCAACAACTGTTATGATATCGAAAACACCACAGTATTTTGATAATCTTTGGCAAAATATCTACTCACCTTATTAAAATCTAAATTTTGTCGTTAGAAACTTAGAAGAAGAGCAGGGGAAAACGGTGACTTCTGATACATTTTGAGCTGAATCTTTAAGACGATTGAACCAAAAATTATTTTAAAGCAATATTTTAGGATTCCTAAAGATAGCTTTTTCAAATGATACCTCACACGATATATTAACTAAAACTTGATTTTTCAGTAACTAAATTAAGCGTTAGCTAGCGGCATCTGCGTGGGTCATCGAAAACAAACGTTGTGCAAAATTTAATTTTACGATACATAGTTTTCGAGGAAAAAAACGGACTGACGGATACGTGAGTTTGATTATCTTTATTGTATTATTTATTATTATGATTATTTCTGTTTTCTAAAAAAAAAAATAGAAATACGCTGATCCTAATTTGAAAGTGTTAGAAATTTAGGTGCAGCGGAGTGGTCCTTAGTTATCTTCAAAAATTGAAATACTAATCTTATCCCCTGAAACCAAGAAGGATTAGAAAACGCAACTAAGGTTGCTCTAACGCGTTTCGATAGCCAAGCTGCTATCTTCAGAGAGATACTGAAGCATCATATATCATCTTCAGAGGGACACTTCAGTATCTCTCTGAAGATGACAGCTTGGTTAGCGAAACGCATTAGAGCAACCTTTGCTGTGTTTCCTATTCTTTCTTGCTTTCAGGGGACAAGATTTGTATTTCAATTTTTTACTATCAGAAATAACAAATGTTGAGAAAAGAACTTTCGATTGTAAAGTCGTAATTTTGGGAAAGAAAAAAGTGACAATTTCTAGAAACGTGGCATTTTCAGTTTAAAATCAACATTTTTGGCAAACAAAGGAAACATACCAAGCATATTGGGAAATAAATATATTGACGTACAATCGAGAAAAATAATTTAAAATACTAGAAGTTTGAATTCTGAATTTGGTTTAAAAAAGTCAAAATTTTCAAAAAAAGCTTTATAAGTGAATTTGCTCTTTAAACATTATAAAACATTAATTATTGCTGCTTTTCCTTTCTTCACCATTTATTAATATTCAAACGGTTAATTGGGGATCGCTTCAGGCAGCAAAAGCTTTTGGTTCCGCCGGCTTACTGTTAAATGTTTAACTTGTTTTCAATATTTTTAACCTTAAACTGCTCTAAACTCAAAGCTTTCAAAAAAAACCAAATTTGTAAACTTAACATACCTATTTTATTTTCAAGATTATTGCTGAAGCAAGTCTAAGTAATGTAACTATTAGAATTCTAACAGAAAAAAACTCATAAAGCAATGTCCAATATGTTCAATTTTTGAAGATTTTACATGTCTAAAGATGAAGACAGTGCTTGGTAATTCATTAAATAAGTACCATAGAATTGAAATTAGGCCTAGTTGTATAGCAGTCATCATCAACACATCAAATAAGAGCATGGTTTACAAAGTAACCCTGCGTGTACAAACTATGGAAAATCCGTATAAGACCGACAGGCAAGGAACGTTATAAAATTTATAGTAAATAAAATAAGAAGTGTAGGTAAGAGCTTCCATTCTGTACATATAGCAATGTGTAATATTCCTAATCCAAAGATCCAAACTGCTGTGCAAAAATGCCTTCCGTATTTAGCGACATTATGGTTATATTTTATAAGGCGCCATACGAAAAATTTTTAATTTTATAATTATCAATATCCAATTATTAAAATCGATTTATGAAAATCTTTCATTAATAGAACTTGTTTGAAACAGAAAAGCCTTTTTTGAGGGGCAACCCCTAAATTCAGAATTCAGATATCTAAGATGTTTGGAAATCTAATTTTTTGGATTAGTAGAATAAAAAGGGGGGATGGAGGTCGTCCCGTTTTCAATTGTGATGTCGAAAATTTTCTCTACGTATCAAATTCAAACACTGAACACTATTCTACCTCTCTTTACCGCTTGGCTCCGATTGACGATGTAACAATTAAAATTGGATCTATTCAATATGCGTCACGACAACGACATATAATCAGAAAAAATATTAAAACATTCACAGAACTTAATCAATCGTTTAAATTGTGAAAGAGAAATTATAATGTTTATAATGTAATATGTATATGCAATATTTTAACGCATTAAATAATTTTTTTATTCAATAATCATGATTTTTTCTCAAGTTTCAAGACTTTGTCAAAAACTAAAAATTTACAGACATAATTAATTGTTTATTTATATTGAATTAACAAAACATTGAAAAACTGTTTCCCTTTCAAAATTATTCTCTAGATACGCTATAGCTGCAGCGAAAATGTTTTGTCATCAATTATGTTTTTTAGCCGTAACTTGATTTTTTATAACAAGAAAAAGTGTGTGGGGCTTAGGTCTAGAAAGTAAGGAGATTCGGGATAATAATCAACTAGTTTAAAAAAAAATGAATCGACGTTTTCGTCAATTATGAGTTCCCTTGTCACTGTGGTTCTTTTCTCAAATTTATTTCGTGCAATCGCTAAAAAATGCTTTTATCGTAATCAGTCTCTACTCTTTGACCATTGAGCAAAAATTTAAAGCAACAAGTGATGAAATAAATAAAAGACACAACTGGACAATAATTGTACTGGTGCTTTCTTGGAGGATTGAACTCATTTGCCAACTATCAGTTTTTTTTTAACAATGCACTTGCAAAGCTCAATCCTATTATGCCCTTGGATCACTGCGAATAGGAGATGGGAGCAAAGCTACGTACGTTTATTCGCAGTTGTACGGTTTTTTTTTGTTAACAACGTTAGGCTAATTGGACGGAAATCTTTGGCCTGATTATCAGCGTTTACTTGCCGGCTTTGGATTAAAAAATAATTTCGTCTTATCCAGGTATTTGATATGTGTCCTTGAGCAAAGATAACTCCAACACTCTCTTTTGTAATGGAACGGAAAAAACTCCATCTAGTCCTGGTGGTTTATAGGGTTCAAAGGTCTTTATTGCCCATTCAATCCCCATAAATGGACAATTTCTGAAACTAGCTTTCAGTCCCTAGGTCGATATTCTTTCCTAAAGCTGACCTAATCCTTGAAACTTTGGAAGTGTGTTTTCAGTAAAAGCTTCTATGTATTCTACACCGTTTCAGTATAATTTCCCGAGGGGGTTTTTAAATAGCTTTATTGAGCTGGTTTATTGGTGGATAGGATAGAAGCCTCAATGAGTTTTTCTATTCCCTGGCAGTACTATTTTCAACGTTTGTTTTTAGCTGCGTTTATAATATTCCTGTCCTTTTTCTGCAGGTTTCTGAAGGCGACCCACTCATTCATTTTCCACCCAGTTGCCCCATTGAAGGCTTTCCTTACCTTAGTTCTGAGTTCCGCTAGGTCTACGGTCCACCAACTAATCTCTGACTTTTGATTTCTGCTCCTGACAACGCGGGTTTCTTCAAAGGTATTCTTAAGACTTTGCTGAATTTCTCTAGCAGCCATCTCTAGTTGCTTCTTTGTGTGTAAACTGGATGCGATCTATACTCTAGGGCAGTTTGTAAGTCAAGGCTTTCAACTTTGTTCTGTAATCCTTTCGTTATAGAATATGATCTGACTCTGTCTGTGGTCCGATCCAGAAGGTTCATCTGAGACCCTCCAGCTTTGGACCGCATTAGCAATCTTCCCTGTCCAAAGGGTTATGTATATAACATCCAGTCTTCTTCAATGCAGGACTGTAGTTTTATTGCTTCGATTAGGTATATTGATTTTTGTAGCTAAGAGGAATTGCTGGAGACCTTCCCCTCTCTTGTTGATGTCAGAACTGTCCCACGTTACGTGGTGCCCATTCGCATCGCATATCAGGAAAATATTAAACCTTTTATTAATAAAGATTAATCGAATAAAAAATCTTTTAACATTTTCACAAATATTTTTTTTTAAGTTTAATCCACTCGGAAAGGGTAACCCCATTATGCTTTCAAAGCACTGCGAGTAGGATGCGGAAACAAGGATAGATGGCGATATGAACCACCTTCTTCAACAAGAATAGGTTGTAATTTTCGGGGAAAATTCCTTTCGGTAACAAGTTCCATAACTTGGAAGTTCTATAGAAAAAAGAGTCTCCGTAGACAGAAGTCCTCACTGTGTCAAGCTGGACCGCACAAGAATTTGCTGTCTCCGACGGTCTAGTACCCCTCAAGAATCTTGCCCTTGGGTGGATTAATCCCATCAGTTCCTGCGAGCAACTTCCATGATAGTACTTGTAGAAAAGAGACAAGTCACCAATCATACGCCTGTGCTCTAGTGTTTCGAAAGAGTCGGTCAGACTCTCGTCATCAATTAGGCGAATCGCTCTTCTTTGAATTGAATCCAGGAGAGCTAAAGTGTGTTTTCGGGCTGAACTCCAAACACGAGAACAATATTTTAGTGTTGGCCTAACTTGAGCTTTGTATAGTGTTAGTAGCTGATGAGATGTGAAGTACTTTTTAGCTCTTAAAAGAAAGCCTAGCTTCTGAGAGGCGGATTTGGCAATGGCGCGCACATAATCGTCCCAAGAGAAGTTAGCGCTCGCATTCAGTCCAAGAATAGATAAGTTAGATCCCATCGGAAGAATTTTACCATCCATTAGTATGTTTGTTGCATTATTCCTTGATGTTTTCTTAGAGAAAACCGCGGCCTGAGTTTTTGAAGCGATGAAGTCGACCAAATTGTTCTTACCCCATTCCAGAATAATCTCGAGATCCCGATTAATCGTATGTATCTGCTGTTCCCTTAGTCGATTTGAAGCAGCCATAGATAATGGTTTGTCGGAGAAAAAAGGTGACACAAGGTTACTATCATCTGCGTAGCTGTATATAGGATTGGAAGTTGAAGCTAAGGAATCGTTTATGTGTAACAAAAATAGAGACGGAGACAGAACACAGCCCTGAGGTAACCCTGCATTAAGCGCAAATGTCTCGGATGAGATGCCATCGACGACGACTTGAAGAGATCTGTCAGCGACAAAATTGGATATCAAATGACAAAATCCGGGAGTAAGACTATAAGATGTTAATTTGTCTAGAAGAGATCGGTGCCAGACTCTGTCGAAAGCCTTTGAAATATCCAATGCCACAATTCTAGCTTTACCATGTTTTTTCATAGCTGAGTTACAGATATGAGTAACATATACGAGTAGATCGCCAGGGGAACGTTGTTGTCTAAAACCGTAATGCATGTCGGAGATGATTATATTTTCCTTCAGATATTTGATAATCTCGATGTTAATAACCTTTTCCATTACTTTAGATATAACGGGTAACAAAGATATAGGGCGATAGTTGTTAGCCAGATTTCTTTTTCCCTTTTTAGGGACAGGCTGCACTCTAGCAGGTTTCCAAATGTTAGGGAATACACCTTTATTATAAGAAAGCGTGAACAATTTGCTTAGGACAGGAGTCAACTCTGGGGCGCACTTCTTAAGAACAATAGCGGGAATACCATCAAGGCCAGAAGTTTTCGAGGTGTCGAGCTCAAGGAGAATCTTCCTGATTGTGCGTTGTCTGAAAACAACTTTAGGCATCGAAGTGCTAACCTTAGAAAGAATAAGAGGTTCTGCATTTTGACACAAACATTAAGGCTAACATGTCAGCCTTTTCCTTGGAGGTAGTAGCAATATTGCTCGTTTCATCGAGTAAAGGTAAAAAATTTGAAGATATAAAATTCTTTTCAATCAACTTTGCAAATCCCCAAAAGGACCTGGAACCTTTCGGACAGTTGATAAGCCTCAGGCGCATTTTACGTCAATAACCTGTTTACAAGAATTTCGTGCATCTAGAAATATGGTCCGAGTCTCGACTGAGGGATTATTTCGCCAACGACGATATGCGCAATTTTTGCAGGAGACAGCCCGAGCACATTTTTAAATGAACCAAGATTTACTGGAGGCATACTTCTTTTGGGATTGGGGAATTGAGTATTCCATACCAATCAGGATAGTTTCCGTGATGGATTCGGCGACTAAGGAAGGGTTGTCTGAGTTAAAGCAGACTTCCTGCCATGGAAAAGATGCAAAGAAATCTCTTAATTCTTCCCAGTTTGCAGAGTTAAAGTGCCAAACCCTACGGGACTGCGTCTGGGAAGGAGGTGGTATATGAAGCGAGCGAGAGGCTGCTACAAGCTTGTGATCCGAATTTTCAAGCGGTGATGTCACAGAGATTTTATACGATTTTGTTGACTTTGTAAGGAAAAGGTCGAGTAGATTAGGTTAATGGATATCTACATCAGAAATTCTTGTTGATTCCTCACCCTTCTCGCGTCGACAGTTCGGGAAGAAAACGTTAATAAGGGGATGTTGTGTTGGTTGAAGTCACTGAGAAAGACAACCTCAGCTTTTGGATAATTTGTCTGTAGGTGATTAAAGGTTATGGAGAAATAAGAGAAGAGCTGTCTGTATGAAGGATCGTTTGGAGACAAATAAAGTGAACAAATGAATATTACCTCGTTTTTGGAGCAGATTTTCAGCCAAATCACATCATGATCAGCAGATTACAGTGCTTCTTCTCGTTGACAGTAAAGGTCGCTTCGCGTAAAAGCACAAATTCCCCTCTTGTGTCGAAATTTTGTGTGCAAGTCGTAGTTAGGGCAAAGCAAATGGACTGTATTGATGGATGAGGAGACTTGGGTTTCTGTCAGACCCAGCACATGAAGTCTTTTCTTTTGAAGGTGTTGATGAACCAAGTTTAGATTTAAGTTTAGACCCCGAATGTTACAGAATTGAATTTTGAATGAATTGTTTGAAAGAAACTTGGCCCGTGATACATTAAAATTTTCCGTCAATTTTGGATTCCCTCGTACACCCTCCACCCGGACATCCAAACGGGAGGGTATTTTACGTCCGGAATTTTTTGCACGAAGAGAATCCATCATCTTTGTTTTTAATAATTAGAAGAAAAAATTAGAGTAGATGAAAAAAGTAAATAAGGAAAAGGACAGGATGAGGAAAGAAGAATAGCAGAAACTGACTCACGTGTCAGAGACGGAAACATGATGTAAGCTTCATTTCACCGCCTCCTAGTGATACGTGGGGTGGTACTACCTCGAGCGACTGAAAATTCCAGTCTACCACCTAAAGTCCAAATGATGTTTTTTGCCAAGTCCTAACCGAGATTTAAAAAAATGTGAAGAATATTATGCATCGCTTTTGTCGCATTAATAGCTGTAATTTCCATATGAATTTTGTGTCAAGTATTACAAAAATGCGATGGATAAAAATCAGAAAACTAGACTGCTCAGTAACTCGAATCCAACAGTTAGATAAAATATCATTCAAATAACTTGGGACCATCATCATGATTGACAACCGCGTAAGAGCACCATCGTCCTAGTTCTGTAAATTTTTAGTTTTAGAGCACTATCGTCTTATTGTTAGTAATAAATTTTTGTTTGTTATATCTGGATGTTTGTAATTTGGATAATGAAGGGTCGGAACTGATCATCTTTTAAAAAAAATCTAAGCATTTCTCTGCTGCTAGTATAGAATAATCCCAATGTAATCTACATTACCAGACAAGTTCTTTGTATTTCTGGTTCCTTTAAGTATCGCATTATTTTTACCGTTAATTTTAACAAAAATTACTTTAATTATCTCAAAAATATTAATATCAATGTCATAAAGTAACGTATTAAATTAAAATTGAGCTTCAGGTACTTTCTAACTTTAACCGCGATGAAAACAAATTCTGTTTGGCCATGACTTTATAATTTCAAAAAACAGGTTATAGACTGACTCCAAGTATCAAAATACTATATGCGTTAGTATATACGTTTTTAAAAATCAAAATTAACCTGATTTGTTTACAGAATCAGCGATTTTCATTTTATCCGCATAGTTCCATACCTTTTATCCTTAATGAATGGTTGGTTACTAAGTAAGTTCGGATAAACGCAATATTACCATCTGCAGAGCTCTATGATGCCTACGCTGACGCTTAAATTATTTATTTACACTGATTGTTATTAGCTTATAGTGCACACAGTGTGTCCCAAGATAAAGTACTGAAGAGAGTTTCTTTTTTATTTGTAGATTTACGAGAAAAAAAATCATTCTTTATAAAAACTCCTGATTGATCTTTAATCACTGAAAATTACCTTATTTTGTTTATTTTTTATACAAAGAACTCAATTATTTCAAAATTTTAAAAAATAGACCTGGAATAAAACCGTATATGGTTTAGAACTACAAAAAGCCTAAGCTTTAAGTTTTAATTTATTTTTAGAAATTTCTGCAAATAGAATAAACCTGAACTGCAATAACTTCAGCCCTCTAAACGTGGGAATTGTTGCACTCTGGTTCTATTCTGCTTGCATGAAAGTTATTGAAACTATTCCATAGTTTATTCTACAGGCTACTAGGGGGCTCGGTACCTAAAAATTTGTAGTTACTTGAGAAAACACCAGAAAGAATGATTCGAAATATTGAAATACAATTTATTTTTAATCAAAGTTGACAAGGAAAGTAAAAACGTAAATTAATTCCTTATTGTCGACAAATCAAAACTAATATTTGTATATTTGTTTTGATAGGTATCATCATGAAAATGATTTTTTTTTAATTCCTACCACAGTCATCCATTTTTTTTTTCTTCTTAAACAGCACAGAAGTGTCGCCACAAATTACATTCGTAATTTTTTAATGTAGATCTTGCATTTGTTAGGTTGAGGTTAGGTATGCCAGACTGAAGAGATCTAACAAGATCGAAACTGGTCTTTGCTTTCCGAACCCCGAATTTGATCAATGTTCAAACCTATCAAGCCTCTGCATTAGAGTTCAGAAAATAAAACTGCAGATACGAAATGCTTAGGGAATTATAGAGTGAAAATTTCCACAGAAACAGGTGGTAATTCCTTTGAATGATGATGTTTTAGTTTTAATCACTTATTGTTATTATCAAATCCCTCTTTATTTTCTTATGTCTAACCTTAATTTGTAAGCCGTTTCGCTTAATTTTAAGAAAATTAATGAAAATTTCGTATTTCAGTATTTTTTGTAATTACAAAGCAATGCCAACAAATATCTTTTATGCATTTTTTTATATTTTCAAATAATTGAACTCCCTGTACAAAAAATCTCAAAAAATGTCATTTTCGTTGATTTAAGGTCAAGTAGGAGTTTTCACGGGGAATAACTTTTTTCTCAGTATTCTGTCTTGGGACACACTATATATTAATTTAACACGAGGACTTATGGTAATATTTCAGATACTATTAACTTTTTAACTCATTGTTGTCCAGCGGAACAAGTCAGCAAGTAGTTCATCCCAACACATATCATGATCAGAAACTAATAAAAATGAATTAAGATTTTCATTAATTTTTTTACTTATTTGACCTGTCATTTACATTGTTTTCCCAACATGTAAAAAATATCTAAAAAATATCTATGTCTGTATCCTTTTATAACATTTAATTTAAGAGGAAAACGTTGTATTGTTTTTACGGAACAGTCAATGGTACATAAACACAATTAAAACGGAAACTCATTTCTTTAATTTGCTAATAGTGTTGACCTGCCGCAGAACACACCCACTAATTATAGAAATTAATTTCATTTCACCCTAACGCTTCGAATTATTCCCACAATTATAAAATTAATTTAGATTTAAATGATGATGGTTACGTCTTCTTGGTAGCTACATTTTTAGAAATGGAAACGAAATATATTTCACAGAACTATTATATAGATTGCAAATATCTATATTGGGCATCAACAACATAAGCAAAAATATAACGAACACTCATTTCAGAAAAGGCTTGTTTTTACTCACTAATTTAGTAGAAATAACTTCAACAAAATTTAATTTGTTATTTAAAGAATTCATAAACAATAATATTGCCAGAAATATATCTTTTTTTATTTTGTGACTAGCCAAACCGATCTTTGCAGAAATGTCGTTATTTTTATTAAAGTGATTTCATAGAATTTATTAGCATAAAAACAAAAACAAAATCGAAAATGGTTTTCCGGGAATCATTGCGATCGATATTTGACAGAGTACTAATCTAAAAGATTTTGAAAATGTGGCAACTTAGCAAAGTCGACAAGGTCAACACAACTAGACTATTCGCAAAGCTGTAGTACTTACGGTTATACCGGAAGTTGATATTGCCGACATTCAATAATGAAAGATCGTTGAAAATCATCTAGAAACTATACAATACACCAAAATATTCCAAAATGAAATATAGTGTATTATAATTGTCATGGAAGTAAAAGCTGCACAAATTAAGCCTTGCCGAAGAAGCTGATCACATGGTGATCAATATTTTTTGCGAGACGCATGTGGCCTAAGGCTGTTTATGTTGGTAACAATTTTGAGAGAAAAGTGTTGAGAGTGAAGATCTTCTGCTTTTTTTTTGGAACTGTGAAATTTAAATTTTAAAAAATTTAATTTAAATTCAAGATTAAAGTGTCGAAAAAAGTCTGAAATGTAACAGCAAGCTATAAAACCAATTCCCTTTTGGTTTTCCCAACGATTTCTAACTTTATTAACTTTTCTACATTAGAAAAATGGACAATCTTGACAAAAGTGCCTAAAATAACAGTTGAAATCCCAAAATGGTTTACAAACCTTTAAACAAATATCTAGATAACACAAAATATTTAAAAGTTTGTAGGAGGAACTATGAAAAAAGTGAACATCACATCCCAAGGGATGTGGAAAATTATGTAAACAAATATATACAATTTATTAGTGGCACTCGATGAAACATACAACATGTATATAAAATTACTGACAATGAAAATATAAACTTTTAAATTTTATTTATAGCATTTAGGCATTTATTTCATTTGAGATTTGGCTTAAAAGATGAGCTACCGTTTTTGATTTTTGTAGTATCACTGGTGTAACATTAAAATATCGTAAAAAAAGTTTTCCTGCGGAAAAAACCGAGGTTTCATTTAGTTTACTATTAAACGACATCTAGATATAGTCTATTTTTAAAATAAAGATAATAAACAACACTTTTGAAACCATTAAAAATAAAAGATTTACAAGAAGTGTGTACAACATTTCAGACTTTCGAAATGAACATCGTATATCATCATATATAAAATAGTCATCAAATGTGTTGTATTTTTTTTTGCAGAAGAGGACGTAGCGAAAAAGGCATGCGATTACTTATTGATTGTTTAGTCGATTTGACGTCTATTTTACACAAAGAGCTTAAATTTGATTAAAACAAAACAAAAACCCTTTAAAAAGTTATTTTCTTTGACGAAACAAGATTTTAATAAATGAAATACATAAACGATGAGTCGTTTTACGAACCTTAAACAAAAACACTGGTGCTTCTACAAGTAGTTTATTCTTCCTGTTAGACTCTTATTGGTCGGAAACCCAAACTGAGTTGCAGAAATGATAAATAAAATTAAAAAACATAGGTAGTTTGTTATGATAGTATTTCAAATGTATTAAAACCTTGTATTTGTCAATCACTAATAACCTATTTAAGACATAAAAACATAAAAAATTTTTACAGCCAACTTAACGACATTTTCAATTAAACACCTGATATACGTTGCATTACGCATGCGAGGCTTATAATTATGTAATACTCTTTGCATAGATCAACACGTTTAAATCAAGATCCAAAAACTACTTACCAATATAATTCTGTAAACGTTCTTCCTCTTCAGTTTCTTCACATAAAATAACAGTAGTTTGATTATTCATTCTTTTGTCAATAAATGTTTCAAAACAATACGTCTCTGGTTTCCAAAATTCATCTGAAATAAGCGGGATATGGACTGTACCATCGTACTGAAGAAAAAACTTTTCTTGATTAGCCCTCAGTCTATAACCACGGCATCTCTTGTAAATAAAATGAAAAGACACGTCCTTATGTGTCATATTAAGCGGTTCAGTTTGTTTGTATATTGGTATCAAATTTCCTGTGCCCTTTTTACAGGTTCTATTCACCATTATTTCATCTTCCCCGCAGCATTTTCTTACGCAATTTCTTATGTTGCAAACACAACCATGCACCCTACCTTTTTCTTCAAAATATTCGCTTTTGGGAAATGTGACGTTATTAAACTCAATAGCACCATTTCCCAGTTTTACGCCCCCGGTAATGTCCACACTAACGATTTTAGAACACGGCCAATTTTGTGCACTTACGATTGCAAAGTATACAAATGTTATACAAACGAGAAACATGTTTTATGTATTTCAGAACACATAAACTGCGTGTAAACTTCGTGTGACCGACATTAAACAAGTGGAGAACAAAAATATCGAAAAACCAACAAAGCTAATTCTGAATCCAGTGTTTTGAACATTATCGGAAGTTTCGGTGGTTAAACACGTCATTTCTTAAAAACTAATACATTTTTCAGAGGATGTTGAAATATGCGATATCAAGGATTTTGCGTGAAGCGCTTTATTAACAGATAAAATTATCATAACAAATTTCATACAAAACTAATATTCCATATGAGTCAGTAAAAACTATTATTATTTACCAGGATTAAGTGCAGGCAATAAACTAATTAGTTGTAGTAAAAAGATCTGTTAGTTAATGTATATTCAGTTTTATAGGTCGCTGCAAAATCTGTAGATCTTTTAAGTAATACAATAGTACTATTTACAATTAAAGCAAAATACGGTTCAAGAAGAATAAGTAAAAATAACAATTTTTAATCTTTATACTGTTAAAATACAGAGAAGTTCATTTAAAGCATAAAATATCGTTATGAAATGAAACTGATTCGTATACAGGGTCGTATTTGAGCGCAGGCTATTTAGGCTACAATTTATGGATCCAAGCCATAAACGGCCACACGTTATAAACACGTGAACATTTTTAATTTTAAAAAGATCTTTATTTGAATACTGCGTGTCTACTCTATCTACGCTGTTATTTTAAATTTTCTAATTTTCATGGTACGTACGGGTCTTTGGTTATAAATGCACCCCCCATTTATCTTTCGAAATATGACAGATACAAAAAATGTTGGATATAAAAGTTTTTAGACCTCTCCTAAATTTTTATTTGAAATAAGTTTGCGATAAACAGAGTGCTACGTTTTTTCAGAATGAAAGCCAACTTTGGTTTTTTAAATAAAATACCCCAATTATTTTTTCATTTTTAAATTCTCCTACACATGTTTTACATAACATACCTATATTTAAATTCAACTGTTTTTGAAAAATTTGCAATTGTAAATGATCAATGTGATGTTGATTTTATACTAATTATTAAGTATCTATAAGAAATGTTGAATGTAAAAGTTCTTAAAAGCCGCCTAAATTTTTATTTGAATTAATTTAGCCATATACAGGGTGCTTAGTTTTTCCAGAATCCAAACCTAATTTGGTTTATTAAATCGAACATGCCGATTATTTTTTCATGTTAGTATTTTTCTGAAAATTCTACATATTATTACGGGCTTATCGGTTCGAGATGATTATTAACACGTGAATTGAATAAGACCCATTTATTACCAGACTAAACTCGGAACACTACAACTGAATAATGAACTCACTTTTTGGCTTCTAACTAGTAACTCATTAATTACACTGACTGACTCTAACTAACTCACTGGAGAGAAAGCTGACCGTTTTATATAGTTTTGGCTCTCGGCTTCTAGAACTTTTCGGCAGATAAGGCTTATCGTTTGCCGAAATATCTGGAACGCTTATCTGCTGTTTGTTTCATTATCGCGGCCGCTTTCCCCTTATCAGATCTTTCTAGAAACTTTTCTTACGTATTAAATTCTACAATTCTGTTCTAAATTCTATTATATCTATTCACATTGCGTTACACTGCCTCCCTCTTAAGAATGACCGTCCCGATCAGTTCCAATCAGTCACTTCGTCACTATATTTGCACAGTCTGTTCAGGTGTGCCACTTTCATTTTACTCCTGGGCCTACGATGGATCCTGTATACTAAGTCGTTGATCCTCTTCGGCAGTTTGTACGGCCCCTCCCAAGATGGCGTAAACTTCGGCGAAACCCCTTTCTTTCACTGAAGGTTGTAGAGCCATAACAATTCGCCCTCACTGAAACCACCATGGTTGGCATTCACGTCTTACCTGGTTTTGATCCGGTCCGTCGTCAAGTTGATCTTCGTCCGCACCAGGGCATGCGTTTGCAGTATCGCTTTCCTCAAGTCGTTTCCCTGGGGATCTCCCTAGGTGATCCAAACACCAAGTCACACGGAAGCCGCAGTTCCGTCCCAAAGATCACCTTTGCCGGAGTCTCATCTGTTGTTTCATGAGTTGCCGCGCGATAGGCCATTAGAAACAATGGTAGATGTCGGTCCCAGTCTGTCTGGTGCTTGGAAACGACCTTCGAAAGATGTTCCTCTAAGGTCCTGTTAAATCTTTCCACCATTCCATCAGACTGTGGATGAAGAGGTGCCGTTTGAGTTTTCTTCATTCTAAGAAGACGGCACACCTCTTGGAAGACCCCCGATTCGAAGTTCCTTCCTTGGTCCGAGTGTAGTTCCAAGGGAACACCAAATCGACAAATGAAGTTGTCCACAAAAACCCTTGCGACTGTGGTAGCTTCCTAGTTCGGGATGGCATAAGCTTCAGGCCATTTACTGAAATAATCCATGGCCACCAGGATGTACTTGTTTCCATCGTCTGATGCTGGGAATGGCCGCGCCACATCGATTGCAATTCTTTCAAATGGAGCTCCCACATTATACTGCTTCAAGGCCCCTTTGGTTCTTATACGGGGACCCTTGGATGCAACGCAGATGCCTCATTTCCGACACCATCGCTCGACGTCCTCCCTGCAGTTAACCCAATAGAACCGTTTCCGAATCTTCTCCAGGGTCTTGTTTATCCCTAAATGGCCACCAGAGGTCCAATTGGGCATTTCCCACAAGACCTGTGAAATCTTTTCCTGAGGCACCACCAACTGCAAGTTAATGCGCTTTCCATCCGCGCTTTCCCATGCCCTCTTCAGCATCCCGTCCTCTACCTGGAGGGATTTTCATTGGACCCACAAAGTCTTAAGAACTGGACTTCTATCGGAGACCTCTTGCCATTCGGGTCTATCTCCAGCTTCTTTCCATTCCAATATGGGTCCGATATCAGCGTCGCTCTTCTGTAGCTCCCGAAGACCTTCAACAGTCCATCCGTCTTCTGGCTGAACAGACGTGACTCTTATATCCACCATGTTCTCATGGTCCTCAACTCGTTTGCAGTGTTTGCAATCCCCACAAGGTCTTCTGAACAAAGCGTCAGCGTTGTTATGCTGTCGTCCCGGTCGACGATGCACCTTAAAGTGATACTGCTGAAGCCTTTCTAGCCATCTAGCCATCTGCCCCTCTTCGTTCCTCATTCGGAGTAACCAGGAAAGCGCCGAATGATCTGTCCTGATGAGGAACTCTTGCCCATACAAGTACTTATGAAAGTGTTCCACGGCCTTCACTATCGCAAGAAGTTCCTTCCTGGTGGTGAAATAGTTCCTCTCCGGCTTTGCCAGGATCTTGCTGTAATATTCGACCACTCTTTCTTCACCGCCTTGAATTTGGGACAGCGCAGCCCCAACGCCTAAGTTGCTGGCATCTGTGTCTATCACGAACCTCCCATTCTGCTGAGGATAAGCCAAAATAGAGCTTGTGCACAAGGCGAACTTCAGTTTTCGGAAAGCGGTATCACAATCGGGAGTCCAGACATAAGGTGTTCTTCCTTTAGTTAGTAGGTGCATCGGCGCAGCGATGTTGGCAAAACCTTTCACAAATCTTCTGTAATAGGTGCATAACCCCAGGAAACTCCTCAGTTCATGTTTATCTTTGGGTCTTGGCCAATCATGGATTGCTCGAGTCTTGCTGATATTTGTTTCTACTCCTGGGGCTGATACAGTGTGGACCAAGAATTCTACTTTCTTTTGGAACAAAGAGCACTTCTTTGGATTTAGCTTTAAGTTAGCTTGCTTTAATCTGTCGAAAACTTCTTGAAGATTTTCCAAATGTTCTTTAAAGCTTTTGCCCATCACCATGTCGTCATTTGGGTAAACCAAGCAGGTTTGCCAAGTGAGTCCTCGAAGTACCAGTTCCATTAAACGTTCGAAAGTAGCCGGTTCGTTACATAGTCTAAAAGGCATAACCGTGAACTGATATAATCCACTCCCTGACGAAAAGGCCGTCTTCTCTTTGTCATCGGTGTCTATGCTTACCTGCCAATACCCACTTTTCAAGTCCAGAGTTGAAAACCAGGTGGATCCAGATAAGGGTGTCATCAATTCTTGGCAAGGGGTAGCTGTCCTTCTTCGTGACGTCGTTTAATTTTCGGTAGTCGACACAGAATCTTGTTGACCCGTCCTTCTTTGTAACTAAGACTACAGGGGAAGACCATGGACTATTGGACTCCTCAATAACTCCATCCTTCATCATCTTCTTAAACAGTCCCGCGACTTCCTCTTGCTTGGCCTCCGGTAATCTTCTAGGGGGTTGACGAATAGGTGTTGCATTGGCGGTGTTGATTTTGTGTCGAACTATGTCCGTCCTTCCTAGGTTTGGGTCTCCATCGGTAAAAACGTCGTGGTTTTTCTTGAGAAATGATCTAGCCATAACTATTTCTTCCTTGGACAAGTGTTTCAAGTCCACTTCCAATTTGACTCGCCCAATATTTGCTTCCTGCACTGGCGCACAATTGTCACTTAAGGAGCTTATTGAGGCTACCGGGGTACACTTTATTACCAGACTTAACTCGGAACACTACAATTGAATAATGAACTCACTTATTTTCTTCTAACTAGTAACTCACTAATTACACTGACTGACTCTAACTAACTCACTCGAGGGAAAGCTGACCGCCTTATATAGTTTTGGCTCCCGGCTTCTAGAACTTTTCGGCAGATAAGGCTTATTGTTTGCCGAAATTTCTGGAACGCTTATCTGCTGTTTGTTCCGTTATCGCGGCCGCTTTCCTCTTATCAGATCTTTCTAGAAACTTTTCTTACGTACTAAATTGTGCAATTCTATTCTAAATTCTATTCTACCTATTCACATTGCGTTACAATATATTTTATATAACATACCTCATATCTAAATTTACCTATTTTGGAAATATCGATAGTTGTAAATCGTCAATATGATCTATTGATTAAAACGTTAGCTTATTTCAATATTCAGGCTAGACCATAAATAATGGTACACAAAGCAAGAGTAAGTTTTTCGTACAAAAATAATGTGGTTTAGCTATATTTATCTTTTACCAAAAATTGATATTAACAGAGATACAGGATGTCAAGGTTGAAAAAAATATCTCAATTTTTTCGTATAATTATTAAAGAAATTTGGCACAAAAGCTTTCCTTAAGTCAACAAACTCTAATTTGATAACATATTACCAATAGGTGATAGGGGGCGCTACCTACGCTATCCTGTAGGACTTCAAATTATCATAATTTTTTATGCACCCACGTATTTTCATTTTAAATAGATAGTTTTGTTTCCCCATATTTTTACCTAAAAAGGGTATACCGTCTGAAAGTTGATACGAGCAACCGTTTCCAAGATATTTGCCTTTAAAATTTGAAGTGCCTTTGTTTTAAATTACTAAGATATTAAATTTTCGAAGTAGGCTTGAAAAAATAATATTACCTAAATTTTGAAAATCTCAATAAAGAAAACGCAGAAAATTAAGACATAGCACAAAAAAAAAATTAATAGTCGGGGTGGTCAAAGCAGATATTTGGATATGAATTTAAATAAAAGACGGCCTAATTGTAAATCAAGGCTTCGAACCGTTATTATTTTCATTCCGGTTTTCGGTTTTTCATTTAAAGTTGAAAATTATACTTTTTAAAATACCACTTATACTTTTCCAGTTTTTCTGTTTGAACTTATTTTTTCAAAACTTTATGTTTAATTTAAACTCTGATAATAAGATTCGTTAAAATAAATTTATTTTGAATGATTTTTAAATTTTTTTAACCTTTGTCTTAAAATTTTCACGTTAAAGATAATTTTTTTTCCGATTTTTAAATTGAAATTTTGACTTTCTTTAGAAATTTTGATTTTAGTCTGAAAACGTGAATTTGCTAAATAAAATGTGATGCCTCTTTTCTGCATAGACACCTCAAGTCACATCAAAATTTACTGCAAGCCATATGTGGCCTGCGAGCTGCGGATCAGGCATCAGTTGTTTAGAACAATTGAAATAATTGAAAAAAAATCGAAATTGTAAACTCAGCTGTTTTACAAAAATTCTACTTAATTTTGATTCAAATACTAATGCTAAATGTTGAAATATTTAAAAATAAACGTCAATATTTCTAGAAAAATTCAAAATTTTAAATTTAAAGCTGACCTTTATAGGGCAAGATAAAAGTAGGTTTACATTCAAAAGTTTAATCAAAAAAGTCTAAGTTTCAAAAAGACTCGTGAACAATACAATAATAATAATCGAGAGAAAATATTAGGTTGTAATTCGAGACTTTCAACGCGAAATTGAAATTGAAGTGAGGAGATTTTGTCACCTGTGGACTTTAGAATCTGGACTCAACCGAAATAAACCGATATTTTCTTTTCGGTTCAGTTCCGGTTTTCGTTCTGACAGAAATAACGGTTACTTTCGGTTTCCGGTTTTCGGCTCAGTTCCGGTTCAGAGCCCTGTTTACAATCCCTTTACATGACAAAGGTCATTTCTGGCGTACTTATTTTAGAAAATAAATTTAGTTTTGGTATTTTGTTTAAATGTACTTTAGAAATTTAAAATATGTGTAATAATAATGTCAGTAGAGTAATATTTGATATAAGCTGTTTAAGACTCAGTTTTATTACTTTTATTTTGAAACTTACTACGAAAAATTTACATTTACATAACTTAGAATAAACGTACGCCAAACTTTGAAGGCAAATATCTTGAAAACGGTTGCTTGTATCAACATTCGGATAGTATAGCTTTTTTACGAAAAAAAAAGGATATAAATAAAATTATCTATTTAAAATAAGTGTACATGTAGGCAGAAAAAAGTTGTTATGCTTTAGAATACAGAGTAGCGCAGGCGCACTTCCTGGCAATCTGTTTGCAAATTAGAATTTACCGACAAAAGAAATCCCCCTGTGCCAAATTTTTTGTCTATATTAAAATATGTTTATCAGTTACGCGAAAAAATCAATTTTTTTTTCAAGTTTGACACCCAGTATCTTGGTTAATATCAACTTTTGGTATAAGGTAAATGTAGCTAAATCACGTTATTTTTATACGAAAAATCCACTCTTGCTCTGTGAACCATCACTTATGGTCCCACCCGTAAATCAATAATACATTAATAGGGAAAATATGAGCCCATTTCTTCTATACTAAAAAAAATTATTTAAAATAAAAAATTAAACGATTTCTATAAACTTTTATGTTTAACATTTCTTATAGATATCTATATTATGAAAAATCACGATCATATTGGCCATATACAGGGTCCTGCAACAGTGCGTCGGGCATCTATAGGTCCTATAATAAAGAAGTTAGGAATTCCGTTCACATACAGACCTTGACTCTGCACAAGAAGGTATGTCAGGAAAATATAGTCACATGTATTCACCCTCAGCGGCTCACACTTTTTGGAGATACCCTATACATGTGACTATATTTTCCTGACATACATTCTTGTACAGAGTTAAGGTCTGCATGTGAACGGAATTCCTAACTTCTTTATTATAGGACCTATAGATGCCCGACGCACTGTTGCAGGACCCTGTATAACTATCAATATTTCGGAAACATTGAATTTCAATGAAGATATGTCATATAAAACATATGTGGAATTTTCAGAAGAGTTCGAATATAAAAAAATAATTGGTGTGCTCTATTTAAAAAACCAAAGTTGACTTTGATTCTAAAAAAAACGTGGCAGCCTGTATATCGCAAACTTATTTCAAATAAATATTTACAAGATGTTTAGAAACTTTTGTATTTAACATTTTTTGTATTATTCGTATTTGTATATTTCGAAAGATAAATGGAGGGTGCATTTACAACCAAAGATCCTGTACATGTATCAATCACTCTGGTCGCAAACACCAATGGAATAGAATGTCATTTTTAAATTGAAGTTGATCAAAAACATTGAACATTAAAAAACAGATTCAACGTTTTGGGTTTGTTCAGCATTGAAAATGACATTTAAAAAAAATGAAAGCATTAAACTTTCAATACAAAACTGAGTTTGAGGTAAATAAAACGGCGATAAAACATATCATCATAAAATTTTAATGGAATTTATAGTTTATACCAAACATTTTCACGGTTTTAATCAAAATTTAGATTAAACTGCGAAATTTAATTTTTTTTTTGATACTTCGAATTTAAATCCAATAATTTGATTTTTTTAATTAGAGTTTTCTCGAAATTTTGAATTTATGCGCAATTTATGTACTTCACAGCAGACATGTTTGCGGTTTTTTCTATAAGTACCTAACATCAAAATTATGTTTTGTTTTTTTTTTAAATTTATTTTAAATAAGTTGTTGACATTTCTAACCCTTACCTTATGGAATTCTTCAATATTCATAGCTATTCCAGGACATTTCGATAAATATTTGCTATGTTGAAAAGCGAAACCAGGTCCGGTCATAGCAAATATCTATGAAAACATAGAAAAATTTTTAATATCTTTTGCTGCCTTAATCGTTAATAAAGTTTAATCGTTCTCAATAAGTTGATGAGATTGTAGTTTTTGTCAAAGTTTCGACATCCGTAGAACTACAATTAAACACATTCAGACCCTAGGTACTGATTATAAAATTATCACGGATTTTTTTCCCGAAATTTTTTTTTTTAACCTTGAAATATTCACTTTTATTCTCAAAATTTCGGAAAATGTTTTGATATACCCATTAAATGTCGATCGACTTTAATCTCGAAATTTCGGCTTCCGAAAAATTCGTGTTTTAAATTCGAAAATAACGAAATTCAACAGAATTAACTCTCAAGTTGATAGAAAATGAAAGTTTGGGAAAGTTTTTTGTTTGTTTCTACTTTTCTTTATTTCGACTTTGCCTCGAAATATGAATGTCGATCTCAATCTAAAAATGTCCGCTCATTTCCTATTTTCGGTAACTTACTTTTATTATTTAGAATTTTTTAAATTTTGGAGATTTTATAAGTGAGAATTGTTTCTAAAATCACAGTTTGGTTTCTTTGTCGTTTCCGACATGTCTATACCGACCTTCGTTATTTTAGACACAGTGTATCGTGGATGACTTCAGCAAGGAATAAGAAAGCTGCAAAATCATATAAGACGTTACTGTATTAAGCAATATTTTCACCTATTGCAAAAGTTATAAATAAAACAGCACTACATCAACAGGAAATAACAAAGTTATTAAATTGGTGGTGGGTGCAGTAATTTTGAGATATAGATGAAATAATTAATTTAATCATTATTTTAATTTATGTTATAAATAGATAATGAAACACGAAGAATTATGTTGTATTTATTTATGTAATTCTTACGATAAAATCGGTCATTCCTAAATGAATAAGTTTTTGAGTGACGAATAAGCAGCAGATGTACTACTTAAAAGAGCTGAAGGCATTACATCAGAAATTATTAATTTTCATGGCTACGGATTCATTTCTAAAAGAAATATAATACAGTACAGTTCACTATTTTTTAGAATAAAAAAAACATGAGAACACTCAAGTAAACACTATTAAAAAAGTCATCGTGCTTAAACTAACCGAAGTGACCTTAAATTTATGCGTATCCACCCAATTTACCATGAGATTAAAATCCATTTCAAAGACTTAAAAATTATTCCCCTATACATACAAGTATTGGCTTCAATTATGACAATACATGTCTTTTTAATATCTGTTGTTTTAATTGTTAATAAAGTTTAATAGTTATGAATACATGTCTTGCCAATATTTGTGTATAATAAAATAATAAAAATTGTTACTACAACATATACATATTTTTGACTAAATACCCGACAAAATATACCCATTCTTTTGGGGGGTAAGTTTTCTATGGAAGTTTATTGCAGGCACACATGGGGGCTTCAGTTTTAGTCTACAATCCGAAAAGGTTCATGTCGAATAACCTATTAGAGTTGTGGTTAAAATTTATTTATTTATTTTATTTTACTACTACTTAAAAATTACAAACAAAAAGAAAGAAAAAATAAATCTAATATATAACCAAAAATAATTAAAAATAATTAGGGGTGCACTTAACAACATTATTATATCCAAAGAACTTAGGATTATTACAAATTGTATACAAGTGTTTTCAATTTTTTTTTAATTTACAACAAAATACATCATAGCTTTTTTCTCTACTAAGCTGTTAGAGACGCACATCATGTTATTCAAAAATATTAGGTATATAGAAGGCACATTAAAAAATAACTTTTGTAATAATAAAGGACAGTCTAAGGTTCCATTGACAAGTTGATTGATAAACGCTGCCAGACTTGCACGTCTTCTATCTTAAAGTGACTAGAAGTCAAACAATGCAACAAGTTCTGCTTGATCTGTATGCCGAGGAAGACAGTTGTTGAACTTCTTAAGATGCAAAAATTTTAAAAATCGTCTTTGTACGTTTTCGATCATTTTGGTCAAGTAAACCTGATGTGGATCCCAAATGACTAAGGCGTACTCTAATTTAGAGCGTACAATGGCATAATAGAGTGTTTTGATGGCATCAGCATTATCAAATTCATTACGGTTTTCAATAACAAAACCTAATGATTTAAAAGTTGCATTTACGACACTAATTATATGTTTATTGAAAGAGGGGTGATCATCAAACATCACTCCCATCACTCATAAGTGTCTAATTGTTTAGTGTCTGGTTAGTTCTTCATGTGCATCCTGTACTGAAACCCAATTGTTGGTCTGCGCAATGAATAAGACGCAATGCTACATTTGCGAATGTTGAAGGTTAGTGCATTTTTAATCCACTTATGCACGGCTTTTAAATCTTGCTGCAAATATTCTGCACCTTGAATGCATTCCACTGTTTTATATAATTTAAGATCATCAGCATAACAGAAGGCACTTCGAGTATTTTAGATCAATAGCAATATCATTAATATAAACCACGAATAGCAATGGCTTCAAATTCGAGCCTTGTGGCAAATCGGATTTGTACCCATTGACCACCACATATAAGCGGCGGTCATTTATATAGGAAGCAAGCCCCAATTACACAGTTTTAGATAAAATGCCGCCCACGGTAATCATCCTGAGCTGCATTTTGTTGAAAATTATGTAGTTATAACCAACCAAATACATAATCGTGTATTTTCCCATTTTTTAACGGTCCTGCCTTATTTTTGGATATTTGGCCATTAGTTAAATAAATTCATTTCATGAAAATCTTCAATTTGCGATTTGACAGAGTGCATCAGTTAGGATCTACTAATCTTTAGGACTTAGCCCAAGCAAAATTGATTAGTATAATAAACGTTTATTAAATTAAAAGTGCGTTTATTTTAACTTTAAAAAATGTTTATATACCATTCAGTGTTGCTTGGGAGGTTGGTGACTTACTGTCTGCTCATCTTCAGGATTTAGAGTCTTTTAAAGGTCCTGGATCTACGACATGCTGGCCAAATAGCTTATTGCAAAATACGCTATGTAGAATTTCGAGTCGTCATCTGACCTCGTCCTGACTTACGCCCTTCCCAATGTCAGCAAGCGCTTATTCCAAAATTTGCACAATAAAGTTTGCGTGGGGTCACCACTCTAGAATTTTTTTGGACCTTGGCACAATTTTTAACTACTACTTTCCAACCAAACCGAAAAAAAATAATAAAATAAAACTTATTCATTCTAGTAATAATTGAAATGTAACTACTGCTGACAAAGTAGCCCCGGTTTACAATCGATTAATACAGTGTGTCAATCTGAAAACGTACCACCTTTAATATTTCAGTTGTTTTATAAAATATAAAATTATGCAAAAACACGTCAATTTTATTCTCAAGAGGGACATGTTTTCAGCTGACTTTCAATTAAATTACATTGACATTTAAGCTGGGCCGGAGTCAATCCCTAAAATCTTAGATATAAAGAGGGGTTGAGCGATACCTCATTTAAAAGGTCGGTCAATTGCTTATTTAATTATATGACATATTTATATCAGTACTTATTGAAGAATCAGGAAAAACCCCTAAACAATTGACGTGTTAAAGCTGGTACGTTTTTAAATTGACACAGTGTACATAATAATTAACCATTCCTGCACTTCTTGTTTCTTTTTGTTTCTCTCGGAGCCGTGCGGTAAATTTTCTCGGTATGACTTAACTCTTTGAAATTTCGCCCTGTAAAAGTGTTTTCTTTAAAACAAACAACCAAAACAACCTTCGATTATGAGTTAAATGATCGATGAAATAGTCCAGTCGGCGAGGAAATCGCTATAGAGGTGAAAAATACAAACTAATCCAACAGCGATTTTATTATTGCAATCTATTAGTAGGTCAATTTTGAGTATATGTTCAAGTTGGTGCGGCGCGGGGGGCTGTGCGTCAGCCGCCATTTTAATAAACGCGTTTTAGTAAATATCTCGAGAGTGGTTGGTCCTATAAAGAAAATACTGGAGACCATATTTATAGAAAAATATACAATTTAACTTTTTTATTCAACATATTTTTCTATAAAATGGATATTTTGTGAGTTATTCTAATGAAAAGTTTTTACTTTCCATTTTTTTCTTAATAATTTCAAAACGGTTAGCACTTGTTGGTTACAGTTACAATCAAAGTTATAAAGCGTAAAATTCTCTACAAATTTTGAATATATTTTATTTTTCTAAAGTTAATAGTTTGTGAGTTATAATGCCATGAAAATCGAACGGTCTTGATAAATTTTAACCTACGAATTTCGCCACCACCTAAAGCAGGGGTCGGCAACCTGCGGCCCGCGGTCCGCATGCGGCCCTTTACAACTTTTTGCGCTGCCCGCCAAAGTACTAATATAATTTTAGGAAAAATCAACAAACTTAGAGCGTGAGCGTGATGAAATGTGCCCGATGACAAAAATTCGCGCTAACAGAAGCATAGTGGGAAACCTATTTTACTGTCCAAGTTTAATCCCCACTCTCCATGAATTTCATAAAAGCAAAATATAGAGCGAGGTTGACGGATGAAAATTACAAAACTTGTTGAGGATCTCAGTATCCCAAACACAACCGGACTTAAATGAATTATCAGGCAATATTCAAGAACAAAAAGCGCATTGAATTTTTATGAATGAATAAAATGAAAGATAAACTATTTTTCTTAATACTTTATATATTTTATGTTTACATATTTATACATATGTAATTGGAATTGCATTTTCTTTTTTATCCCTTTTAAGAGTTGTACAATTTTTGTTCTCCGACCTAATTGCTATTATAGCAGGTCGATAAAAAAATACATTTTTTCTGTATTTATTTTTAATAATATTTATACTCGTATATGATAAAAAAGAACTATTAAAGTTACATTTGATTATGCATGCGGCCGCATAAAAAATTTTATTTTGAAAATGGCCCGTCGTCCGCAAAAGGTTGCCGACCCCTGACCTAAAATATATAAGACAGTAGGTAAAGAACTGCTCTAGAAATCGAATGTGTATTTATGCCAAAGGTGCTTTTAACCATCAAACGCTAATTTGATGAGACAATATAAAATTGTATTTTCAATGAATTGTAGAAAAATCAGTTCCATCACATTAATCTAATCTTGAATGAAATAGTAGAAGATCTAGACAGTGACTTTGACAGAGTAATAGATATAAGTGAACCTGAACCATCAAAAGAATCTTAAAATAGTTTTTCATTTTGCATTTTTCCTGTGGATTAGACTTTCTGGAAATACCACGTTAAAAAAAACGCGCCGTGAACTTTACCTCTAAGTTGGTGGGGAAATAAGATCAAATTGCTCCACTACCTATACATTTTCATTGCTCTAAAATTATGACACTACAAATTTTAGAAAACCCTATTTTAAAAAAAATGTAGATTTTCTAATTCTCTTAAAATTTTGATAATTACTGCTATGAATTATTCTTGTAAGCCGCTTACTAATTTTACTAAACAAAAACTAAAAAATGAACACTTTAACGCTGCTACTCTTTTTAGAGTAACAGCCAAACAAGTAACAGTCTAACAATTTTTTTCGTAAATTATTTATAGGAAAGTCTAATTTTTAAAATGCATTCTTAACTCTGTTCCATGCTAATTTCGAAACTCCATTTCACTCCTTTTTTACCCTTCAAGAAAACGAATTTCCAAAAATGCTCTCTTATTGCTCATCTACGCTAAGAAAGGAATCTTCTGTCCAAATTTCGTGTTTCTGACTTCAGCAGTTAAGGCGGCTGTGCGTTAATGATTAGGTTTTTCAGTCGATCAGAAGTACTCCGTAATATAATGTAAATGTAACGATGATGTAAACTATTAAAATTATTAGTATTTTTGTATATTTTGGCTTGTTTCTATGGATTGTGATGGATTTCCGTTTCAATTTTCACATTTTTCTTAAGATTTCAATTTAAATTTTTATAGAAATATTCAATTTTTTCTCCAATTAAAAAATTTATGTTTTCTGTAACAAGTGCAATTTATTTTTCAATTTGATATTATTCAAAAAAATTTTGGCATTTTTTATACATTAGTAAGTTATTATTTTTTTTTCTTCGGATTCTAATGTTTCACTTTTAATTTTTGACGACGTTTCTCCTGAAATTTTAAATTTAAACTTGTATTTTTGACATTTTGAAAACAAACTAGTTATTTTCAAAACTAACCAAGTATCCATTTTAGCCATAACATATATATGTCACGTGGTTAGTTTTGAAAATAACCAGTTTGTTTTCAAAATAGCTAACGAAGCTTCTATTTTGAAGGGATCAGCCCTTTCCAGCAAATAGCAGATAATCAGTTAATAGTTTGGAAACTAACTAGTCAATATGTAAACATCTACTAATTATGGTTAAAATGGTTATTTTGAATAAGTTTAATATAATAGCAGCTAGTTTTGATACTAACTGAAAATTTGCAAAATATATTTTCGTCTCTTTTAATACGAGAATTTTGGTATTTTAATTAGGCCGATTCACGAGCTAATTTAAATTCATTATAGATGTAAGACAAATCCTTATTCTAAATATTCTAATTTATCATAAAAACAAAAAATAAGTAATTATATTCTTTGCTTTGGAAGCATTTACTGTTTGTTGTATTTTAATGTCGAATAGAATTGACGAGTTTCCAAATTAAAGCAAGGGGACACTAATGGATAACTCTTATCCACTAAAAAAATGCCGCACGATTATCGTCGTCCAAAAAATCGGAGACTTTTAAAAATTGTAAATTTAGTTCCGACATTCATGAAGCTTGAATTGTCAAAAACCAGAAATATTTGCAAGTTAGAGAGTACACAGAACAAATAATTAAAAAATCGGAAGTATTCCACCCAAATTAGGACAGCTGATAGCCCTATTTAGAGCTGACGTATTTACATTTCTTGTTATGCACCTTTTGCTACATTGGCATTTAACGTAATCTTGATTACCTCTTGATACTGAAGTATATTCAAATGTTGCTCGAAGTCTACTTTCCATATCTTTCACAGTTTCAATTCACAGCAGTTTTTGAATATAAACGAAAAAATTCTTAACTAACTTACACATAACCTCACTCCTGCTAATTGAGATTCTAGTTTCCAGTTATTGCTGATTCGTTTAGGTAGTTTATGAACTAACCAGTAAACTTGCTATTTTGGGTAGCTAAAGCGATTGCAGTAACCGTATTAGCTAATAGTACGAACTGTTATTAAACAAAGTTAACAAAATATTTAGTTCATGTGAAAACAATCATATAAAATGTATAAATAAACCAAAGCAAATAATTAGTTTGCATATTAACCAGGTAGTTTCTAAACTCCCAAATTAGCATCCACTATTTTGTTGGAAACGGCTGATTCCTTTAAAATAGCACCTAATTTAGTATGTTTGCAAACTAGCTGGTTAGTTTTAAAACTAACCAAGTATTCATTTTAGCCGTAATATATATACCAGAGGATACAGTAAGTTAGATGTACAATACATACATGTATCATATTAAACGCTTCTTGCCCAGAAGCGGACAACGTCGTTTGCATTTGGCTTTGCTGCTTTAAGATCTTCTAGGGTGCATTGGGCGGGACAGGTGGGCACTTGTACATGTGTGCGGTGGTTTATTGTGCTCCGCATTCGCAGAGGCTGAAGTCTATAGGATAACCCCATTTCTTCAGCGTATCTCGTGATCTGCGGTGCCCGTGCGCAATCTGTTCAGCGCCCGCCATATCTCCCAGCTTTCATCGCAACCTGGTGCCAAGTCCTCTTTCGGTTCCATCCAGTGATGATCTTCAGTCTCCCCCATAGGTCTACTCTGTTTTTATGCTCTCCATATTTTTGCGTAGTTCTGAAGAAGCTGCGTCTCGACTTTAGTTTTTGATGAGCCGGTTGCAGGCCATGGAGGAGGTGGCGTTCCAGTTCTGCTGATTAGAGCTTTTCATTTAATGCGGCTGCCTCTCTGCGGACGGCAGAAGGGGCGATGCCAGTTAGGTGAATCTTGTTCGTCGGTATGGGTTTCAAGCATCCGGTAATGATTCTGCTTGTCTCGTTGAGGGTGATATGCACTTGCTTTGCATGCACTGATTTATACCACACCGGGCAAGCATACTCAGCTGCGGAATGGTATAGAGCAATTGCTTAAATTTTGCCCCCAGCTAGAACATGTCAGTTTCCGGATTATGTTGTTTCTCCCGCTGACTTTCAATTTGGTATTGAGGCAGTGGCGTTTAAATGTTAAGGCCCTGTCGAGTGTTACGCTCGAGTTGTACAGTGTATTTTTCCTACGACTACGATCTATCAAAGACTAAAATACGATTTAGCAAATAAATAATTTTTCATGTGACATTTGGAGTTTCTTATATATTTTATATAGTGTCAATGAAACGTCATAAATTTATCGTGACAAAATTCATATTTACTATTTGATTTCTAAGGTAATAATATCTTAAGCATTTCACTTGCAGCCTCAGAAATGTCCGCTGGGATAAAGTTTACTGATTCTGCACTAAAAGCACTCATTTTAAATATTTTTCCCACTCCCTCCCGTATATACACTGTTTTCTTTATAACTTGCGAGCAGGATGGAAAGGCCATATCATTCTAGTGAACGAATATAACGTAAGTCGTGTAGTGATTGGTCGATTTCATATCCACACTAGTGTGGATATGAAATTGACCAATCATGACCATGCAATAAGAACGAATGTCATTTTTAGGTTCAAAATTATACCATAGAAAAATTTGCTGTACAACTCGAGCGGATTGTCCATATCGCACTCGAACGATTGAGGCACTCCGCCTCTGGCGTCGTGCTCAAACTTCGTTCTCGTGCGATATGGACATATATCCGCTCTTGTTGCACAAACTACTATTCTTTGGTAAATACCGAAGTCAGTTTGACAGATTCTATGGTATAATTCTGAATCTAAAAATGACATTCGTCTTTATTGCATGCCGTCATTTGTCGTCAATTTCATATTTAAACTAGTGTGGATATGAACTCGACCAATCACGGCGCGACTTTTGTTATATCCGTTCACTAGAGTAGACTGCTCGCAAGGTATAAAGAAAACACTGAAAAAAATTTTTCCCACTCCCACCCGTATATTCACTGCTTTCTTTATACCTTACGAGCAGGATAGATAGACCATATCAGTCTAGTGAACGGATATAATGAAAGTCGCGCCGTGATTGGTCCAATCACGGCATGCGATAAAGACGAATGTCATTTTTAGATTCAGAATTATACCATAGAATCTGTCAAACTGACTTCGGTATTTACCAAAGAAAATATTTAAAATGAGTGCTCTTAGTGCAGAATTAGTAAACTTTATCCCAGCGGACATTTCTGAGGCTGCAAGTAAAATATTCAAGATATGATTACCTTAAAAATCAAATAGTAAATATAAATTTTGTTACGATAAATTTATGACATTTCATTGACACATGGACACTATATAAAATATATTAGAACCTGCAAATGTCACATGAAAAATTATTAATTTGCTAAATCGTATTTTAGTCTTTGATAGATCGTAGTCGTGGGAAAAATACGCTGTACAACTCGAGCGGATTGTCCATATCGCACTCGAACGATTGAGGCACTCCGCCTTCGGCGTCGTGCTCAAACTTCGTTCTCGTGCGATATGGACATCATATCCGCTCTTGTTGCACAAACTACTATTTCCCACTCCCACCCGTATATTCACTGTTTTCTTTATACCTTACGAGCAGGATAGATCGACCATATCAGTCTATTGGTCAATTTCATATCCACACTAGTGTGGATATGAAATCGACCAATCACGGCATGCGATAAAGACGAATGTCATTTCTAGATATACCATATAATCTGTCAAACTGACTTCGGTATTTATCAAAGAAAATATTTAAAATAAGTGCTTTTAGTGCAGAATCAGTAAACTTTATCCAAGCGGACATTTCTGAGGCTGCAAGTGAAATATTCAAGATATGATTACCTTAAAAATCAAATAGTAAATATGAATTTTGTTGCGATAAATTCATGACGTTTCATTGACACATGGACACTATGTAAAATATATTAGAAACTGCAAATGTCACATAAAAAATTATTAATTTGCTAAATCGTATTTTAGTCTTTGATAGATCGTAGTCGTGGGAAAAATACGTTGTATAAGTCGAACGGATTGTCCATATCGCACTCGAACGATTGAGGCACTCCGCCTTCGGCGTCGTGCTCAAACTTCGTCTCGTGCGATATGGACATCATATCCGCTCTTGTTGCACAAACTACTATTAATTGCTGAATGGTTCAAATTATATTTTGATTTAGCTACTTATGCCGCTATTTAAGGTGCCGCCTAATGCGGTTGCCTCTTTGCATCATAGCACGAATGGATTCTTTCATCAGAAGGCTAAAAACAATAATTTAAGGTAAATGCTTTAAAATTTGAAATAACTTAATTTATTATGTACTATTTACCTAATAAAATTCTAATTTTCGTGTTATTCAACTACACATTAGACAACATTCGTAAAAGAAGAATACTTTTAGTTGTTGATTTTATAAACTATACTACTTTCCAAAACAGCAGCGATTTTATAAACTATAATAAGACCTGCAATGTTATCTCAATATAAGAATATTTTAAAGCTTCTTTACCTAGGTCAAACTCATATCTCATCTTATCAAAGTGTTCTTGATAACAAATATGTAATATTAGGGAATTTATGATAACTAAATGATTATATGAATCTTGGTTATAAAGAGTATTCAAAATATGTTTAGTTGTAAAATATATGAAACAACTTACCCATTGAAATGATGGGGTCTGGTTTAGGCAAAATATGCTTGAAACACACCAGAGCGCTGAATTGAGTTTCATTATTTGCTAGGAAATTTTCTAAACAGTAATCTCGAAAGTTGACAACTTCAGAATCATTCGGCTTAAACAAGTCTCCGTTTTTTTGAATGAAAAACTTGTCAACACTGTTGATACTAGGATTTAACTTCAGTTTTCTGCCTCCATTGAAACATTGTTTCTCATGGACCACGATTAACTCGGTTTTTCCTAAAACTGGCCGATCGTCTTCGTAAACATTAAAGGTAAATTTAATGTTTGTATTATTGGCACATCGGTGCCCTTGCATCACTTGATTTTCCTGACAACACTTGCGAACGCATGTTCGCACGGAACAGTCATTCACATCGTCAGATTTACTATGAATGAATATTACGTTGGAAGAACCATCATCAATACACCTTGTTTTGCATATTAAAACACCCAAGAAGAGATAAGCCAGAATATAAAGCATGATGAAAATCACTCCGCAATGTTTACGCACTTCACCAGTAAACGAAACGCTTTAGTGGCCGGAACCAATTAGCTCATAAAAATTGAATGAGTTCCTTTGAGATTGCTTGTAGTTGATTAAGAAAACGCGGAGCTAAATGCGGTTCTAGTTGCAGATATCAAATAAAGTATTTATCGAGTAGATAGTGTTCCAGATAATTTACACTATTATGTATGACCTTAATTTTCGAATTAATTAAGATATTTTCGTTAGTGACGAAGGCAGAGTAAATAATGGCTTTTTTTGGATTAATCATATTTCCATTAAACAGACAGAATTAACATTAAATCTGTGGTGGCAGGATATCCACATTAATTCCAATACTTATAAAATGAAACTCATGGATCTTCTTATTATGACAATTATTTTGATTTTAACCATGAAGGATCAGCAAAAAATATATGCAAGAAGCAAAAATATCGAAACGGTGGTCAGAGAGCTTTTCGCGTTAACGAATAAAACTCCTTCTTTGGCTTTAAAAAATACGTTTCCATATATTTGAAACAGAATTATTCCATGTCAATATCTGAAGTTCCTGCAGTAACTTACACAAAATAGCATGATAATAACATAAATACATGTTTATTACTTGTCAAACATATAAGCCTCATGTAATGACAATCCTATGAAACACATTTTTCAACTAGGTGTACTGCATTCACTACATGCGGTGCGTATTATTATTTTCTTTTCCTTCATATTGCATGTTGGTGGTATTAATTTTCCGCTTTTCCTGTTATAAGTTCCTAAGAAAGTTCCACAATTTCTACAGTACAAAGATATCATAGCACCACCGTATGTCATAAAAGGAAGAAAGCAAAAAGGCCAACACCCTAGAAGAAAGTATGCCCCAAGGGCGGTGTAAGCAACCTAAAAGGCGTTTATTACTTATGATTTTGGGAAAAATGTTTAATCCTCAATTTATTTGCACATTACTTACTTTATTCTTTTGTTTTCTAATATAAGGTATTCCTTCGTAGCCACAATAATCACATACAACAACAGAGTTACCTGTGGTCCAAGTTTCCACTGAAACAGATCAATAATGTTATAATCATATTTCTTTATTACTTGCTACCTATTACTTGTTGTTTTGTGACCCTTTTTCTTTGGTAACTTGTTTTTCTTTAGCTTACTTTGACGAACTGCTTTATATTTATATACCTGACCGCAATATGCCTCTTCTATAAAAAACAATTTAGTACAAAGCGCTCAAAAAATAAAATCAAACACCTTTAGAACTAGATTCTTCGCAACAAGCTTCGTCAAAATTTTCATAATAGCACACGTAACTTTCTGGATGAGCATCTAGCATATGAAAGAAAAGTGAATTACAATCGTCTTGTTCATAGGATAGCCCTTCCCCGCAGAGATTGCACTCGACATATTTAGCCATTAGATCAACAGTTCTCGCCTAAATGCAGAACTTTGAGTAAGTCAAAGAAAAGCATCCTTAATTAATATTTTAAAAAAGTGACTTAAAAATTTTCCGATTGATTTTAGTTCGAGGTTTGACATTCGTTGACATGTGAAAAAAGAGACAATTCTATAGTCAAGATTACTCGACGAATTGGATATGGCACGTAGCAAATCAGCGGAATTAACTTTGCCAGGGCCTAACCACAGACTAATCGGTAGACTATCTTGCACAGACTAAATATGTCAGCTAGTGGCTGTTAAAGGTTTTGATTCCTTCTGATTTTGATTACTTCTGCCAGATAAGACTAGCTATATCTCGGGTGCATGCAAAGATATAGCGAATCCAGTCCAATTCGTTAAAGTGACGAATATTATTCTACCAACGTGAAGGTAATGTGTACAGATATGCACGTTAGTGGAAAGTGTCATATTTGGTATGTAACGAGCCAAGTACGCAGATATATCTTTGGGGTTTAAATCCGTAGATCAGATTCGTTCGTGTTTGACTGGCTATTGGTATTTAATATTCGAGAAACATAAAATATGTACTTTTAAAATAATTTTATGCTCGTATAAATGCAATCTGAAGAAAAATAAAAAAAAATCATCAAAAGGTTTACTATTTTTATAAATAAATCAAGCCTTGAATAGAAGCTGCCACTGTATGAAGTAAAAATTCTGCTTTGGTTTGGTAAAATTGACCAATCAGCTGCTTTATAACAAAATTAGCATCAAATTAACATCGGCTTAAAAGCGAAATTTCTTACATCTTATCATCATCTTCTTTAGTTCTTATTTTCGTACAATTCGGTAATATATTTATTTAAAATTAATATAGCCCATGCAAATTTTTCCTTTGCTTCCTAAAAATTCCACCAAATCGGAACTTTTGAATCAACTTTAGGCATCCGAAATAAGAGTTTCTAGAGTTTGCGATAGGTTCTGAGTGTCACCTAATTTTTGGGGGTCGAAATATCGCAATTTTTTGGATTTGTTTTAGTTTTTTTTTGCTTATAACTCGCAAATGATATAAACTGAAATAAAAATTATCAGTTATTTGGTTGGGGGTATAATTGCTATTACATTTAAATTTTCGATGACCCTTTAGGTATGATGGCTCTGGTTCATTTTCTTCTTCCACTTCATCTTCAGGTTAGTGGTTAAGGTCTTGTTCTTTCTCCGTTATATGTATCTCGTTGTCGCATTGCACTAAAATGCTCTACACAATTCTTTGTAAAAGGAATCTGCTATCAACAGGAAAATCTGCATTTCTAAGGATTTTAACATTAACGGATTTGAACACTTCGTTGTTGTTGTTGCGTCTTCTGCATTGCTTCCTCTTCGACGAAAAGTATTATGGGAATTGAGCCAATTCATATAGGAAATGCGGTCCTGCGACTTATGAAAGCATTTTGCGCTACGACTATTCGTAATTTATAGCTTTTTGATAAAGACGTCGGTACTATACAACTTAAATTACTCAACATTTTTATTTAAAGACGATATTTATTGGTTATAAACATGACTATAACCAGCTTTTCTGACATAGTAAAAATTGCCAAACTTTAACTCTATCATTATTTCGAAAAATTCTTTTCGCAAGTCATGATAGTCAAAATATCAACAACAAAAAATGTATTTTCCAAAAAAAAAGCTTTACTCTTTAAAAAGGGCGACATTTTAAGAAAAATTCAAACTTATAACTAAATCATATCAATTTAAAATTTAGAAAAATTTTCAAAATTTAAAAAAATTTTATCTTTATGAAAAGCGAATTTTAAAAAATGTCGAGATTTTCAAACAGTTTTAAAAATGATCGAAATTCTTAAATACCTAAAGTTTTACAAAAAGTCTAAACCTATCTAATAAATATCTAACTGACTGACTGACAGACAACGCAGAGACTAAACGGATGAGTCTAGGGGCATGAAATTTAATGCAAGTGTTCCCCAGTAATACGTAAGTGAGCACTTAGAGAGGATTTTTCAAAATTCAGCCCCTAAGATAATAAAAATGAGCATTAACGGAGAAAAGATTTTTATATAATCAATAATACATAAGATATTTAAAGTTACCTATAAGCATACATAAGATATTTAAAGTTACCTATAAGCATTGAAATCTGATATCGTTCTTCAATATGTATACATAAATTTATCTATTTTTTTTAGATGATCAGTGCATATTTTGTCCGTTTATGAATTATTTTTTTAATTTAATGTTGAAATTTCATATCTAAAGGTAAAATTTCTAGACCGAAGTTGTAATGCAGGGATTAAGGCCAAAAACTTCTACAAAACTTTCTCGCAATTTTTAATTGGAAATCAAAATTTGGAAACGATGTCAACATTTCGAGTAGAAAGTTTAAAATGTTTAAAAAAAATGTTTCCCCATGTTTCCTATTTCTCGAAAATACTTCTAAATTTCGACCTTTTTTTTGAAATTTTTTAGTTTAAACTTGAAAAATCCTTCTTTTTAAAATAGCAGGTTTAAAATCGAAATTGAGTTAAGTCTTGATTTCCTTTTATAGAGTTGGTTCAAAATTTAAAAATTTGTTGTTTGGAAAATTAAATTCTTCAAAAAAATTAAAAAACTACTGGGAAAATTTTTAAAAAGTTAAAATTTAAAAAAATTGGAGTTTCGAGAAAAATTTTGAAAAAATATCGAAATTTTCGGAAACAGTAGAATTTTGAAAAAGATAGAAATTTCTAAAAAACTACAAACTCTGAAAAAAATTTATAACGTCGAAAAAAATTTAAATTTTCATGATAAAAAGTATAAATTTTCAAAAGGTTGAAAATCTGAAAAAATTCGAGAATTTCAGAATATCGCAGTTTTGAAAAAAATTAATATTGCAAAAAATGCAAATATCCGGAATAAAGTCGAATTTTTCAAATTTATTACACAAAAGTCGAAACTTCGAATAAAAGACAAAATATTTGAAAAATATCCGGAATTTTCAAAAAAAAAATTTTAATTCCGAAAAATAATAAAATGTTTGAACAAAAATGGTAATTTTCAAAAATATGTGAATATTTAAAAAAAAAGGTAAATGTTTTCAAATGTTTCGACATAATCATATTTATTAAAAAAATAGGACAGTTATGGGGATTGCCAACAGAAGTGAAAACTTGATATAACGGTTTCTTTTTTAATTTTCAAATTGTAAAATCAGAAATTAAAATTTCGTCATTTGTAAATTAAAATTATTTTTTCTAATTATTTTATACCTTTTATATTTGTATACGATCTAGTCTTTGATCTTGACTATTTTGAATTACTGCATATTAAAAAACCTGTTAACCTATCTAAATTTTATATTTCTGCATAGCAAATTTCAAGATATTTCAAAAAAAATAACACTAATAAATGAATGACAACAAAGATAACTGACGAGAATAATAAATTCTGAAAATTTTGAGAAAAAAGCTTAATGTCAAAATTTTTAAAAGAAGTCGAAATCTTGAAAGAAAGGAAAAACTGAAAAAAAAATTCGTATTCTAAAAAGAATGTAAAACTTTGAGAAAAAGTCAAAATTTTGATGATAAAAGGTCGAATTTTTAAAAAAAAATTGAAAATTCTGAAAAAATTCGAAAACATTAAAAATGTCGAAATTTTGAGAAAAATTCAATTTTTGAAATAAGTGAAAATTAAAAACAAATCGAATTTTTTAAATAAAAGTTCAAGTTACTACAATAAAGTCAAAACTTCGAGAAAATTCGAAATTTTTGAAAAAAAGTCGCAATTTTTAAAAAAGATGTAAGCTTAGAGAAATTGTCGAAAGTTGGAAATTTTTAAAAAAAGGAGGGAAGATTTGTAAAGTCAGTTTATCAACACGATCAAATTTATAGAAAAATATCAATTTTTTTTAAATAATCACAGTATTGAAAAATGATTTTTTTTTTGAAAATGAAATCATTTTCAAAAAAATGCCGAATTCAAAAAATAAATTAAAACCCTTAAGAAAGGCGAAACTGAAAAGGTCTTACGAGTAATAAGAGAAGTAAACATTTGAAAAAAGTGCTTAAAAATTTTCATTGAAAATCGAAGGCAGACTTTTCAAAAATGTCATCATTTTTAGAAAGTCAGAACTTTCAAAAAAATTCAAAATTTGGAAAAAAATTCGAATTAAAAATCAAACACTCGAGCGAGCGATGGTTGCAAAAGTTAAGACTTTCAAAAATTGCAAATTTAAAAAATGGAAATGTTTTAAAAACAATTGAATTTAAAAATACTTGGTCAATTTGCAAAAAAAATTAAATTTCGAAAATAAGGTCAAACATCTAAAAAAGTTGAAATTTTCGAAAAACTTCTAATTTTCGAGATAAATTCAAAATATTTAAAAGCAAAATGAAAATGTGGAAGAGGAAATTTTTAAAAAATAAAATGTTTGACAAAGACAAAAGTTATAAAGAAATTAAAAAGTTCAAAAATCAAAATTTATTCAAATAAGACAGAATTTTGAAGAATTTAAAGAAGTTGAAATTTTCGAAAAGTCAAAGTTTTGAGTAACGTCGAAATTTTCAAAATCAAGTTAAAACTTGGAAAAAAAATGAAATTTTAGAAGTCGGACTACAAAAGATCTACTTTGTGAATAAAGTGGGTGCCAAAATTCTCGAAATATATAAGTCGAAATTTTTAATAAAAACTAAATTCTTCAAAAAAGTTGGAATGTTCAAAAAAGTAACCCAAGAATTCTTTCCCTTTTTTCATTTAAACCAAAACCCGGATATCAGCTAGTATTTAAAATAAAACTATCTTTTTATAAAATGAATTTAAAAACATAGAATTGTTTAAAAAGCCAAAGTTTACAAAAAAACAAAATTTCGGGAGATTGGTAAAATTCTGAAAGAAACGTAGTCTTTGAAAAAGTCATGACTTAAAATAAATAATAATCAAAATTTTTAATAAAATGGGAATTTTAAAAAGAAGTATATGTTCAAAATTTTAAATAAAAGTACCAAAAAAGTAAGAATTTTTAATAAAAATCGAAATTTTCAAATAAATGGAAGTTTTCAAAATAATTCAAAATATTGATATAATATCAAAATGTTGGCAAAAGTAAAAATATTTAAAAGAGGAAGTTTTGAATAGCATCATGTTAAAAATATTCCATATTTTTAAAAAAGTTGACATTTTTAAAATTAGATTAAAATTTTCAAAACAACTCAAAATTTTTAAAAAAGTCCAACATTTCAACAATAAAAATTAAACTTTTCCCAAAAAAGATCGACCTTTCTAAACAAAAGTCAGAAACTTGAAAAAGTCTTACTTTCAAAGACACGAAATTTTCAAATAAATAGAAATTTTTAAGAAATCAAGATTACATTTTTCAAAAAAAAATTAAATTTATAAAAAATATAAAGACTAGAAATGTTTTTAAGTCTACATTTTCAAAAAAATAAAAAGTTATAATTTCTACAAAAGAGCCAAAATTTTGAGGTCAAAGTTTTAAAAAAAATCAAATTTTTCAAAAAATGTTAAAATTCCGAAAAATTGTCAATATTTTGAAATAGTCCAAACCTCGGAAAAATCACAATTTGCAAAAAAGTCAAAATTTTTAAAAATATCGAACTTCTGGAAGTTATTATTTTCCACAAGGTCAAAATTTTTAATTCGAAATTTTCAAAGAACGTCGATGAAGTAAAAATTCTACTAAAAAGTAAAAAATTTGGAAAGAAAAGTCGAAATTTTTGAAAAAGGTCGAAATTTCCAAAAATATTCAGAACTAGGAACATGTTTACCAAGATAATGAATTTTTTTTAAAAAAGGGAGTGATTTTTCTTTTTAATACTACTTCGAAAGTTTTGTACTAAAATATCAAAATTTTAGAACATTTAAAATTAAATTTATAAAAAAAATTGAAATGTCGAGAGTTTAAATTTTTAAAATGGGCCAGAATCTGCAACAAAACGCAACTTCAGAAAAATATCAAAATTTTAAAAAAATTTAAGCACGTTGAAATTTTCAGAGTTAAAATTTTTAACAAAGTGATATTTTCAAATAATTAAAATTTTTTAATAAAGCTGGAAATTTTCTATGAAGGTCGATATATTCAGTAAAAATCGATATCTTCTACAAAAAGTAAAAATTTGAAGGCAGACAAAATTTTAAAAAAGTAAAAATTTTGAAAAAAAAAAACAGAAAATGTCGAACTTTTCACCAAAAAAAAGGCAAAAGTTAAAAAAAAATCAATTATATTAGTTCAAGGCATGATGACTAGTGTCTCGCTTTTGGGTTTTAAAAACCTGACAGCCCTACTTAAAATCTATGTTTTTGTCACTGAAGCTATCTAAATGAAATCTGTCATGATGAATTATGATTATGTGTCAAATTGTTAAACTATGATTTAAACATATTTCTTTTTAGCGTTAGTTTGAAATACATATTTAATATAAGTCAATAAAGGACAATAGGGACCAAAATGAAATTGTTAAGGATGCGGATAATATGAGTGATGATGAAAATCCAGAAACTCCTAAAATCAATGTAGTAACTCATCAAACAAAAATTAGTTCAGATGAAGAAATTCCGCAAGCGTCTACGTCAAATGATCCTCGTTTACACGTTAATAACAAACCCCAAATTTTCATTACCAATAAAATGCACAAAAGTGAAAGCATAACGAAATCCACAATGCCAAGAATTTCATCCAAAGCAAACAGCAAGACTGAGGTTGCAATTGCAGGTTGCTCGAATGCAACTACTTATAAACAACAATTTGCCATTGCCGACAACATTCATGAAAACATCAAGAAAGTTACAACAGCAAATGGGACATCTAAAATAAGTTCAAAGAAAATTATAATTCCAGATCTTTCTTTTGGAACTATTTTCAGAAATATGTCCAATAGTAAGGCTTCGCAAAAAACTCATATCCTACAGGCATCCACCGGAAATACTTCCTCCCCGAAAATTAACACGAAAACAGTGCCTCGTCTAAGTAGTTCCCATAACCCAAAATGTTCTACAACTGAAAATTGGCACGAACGTAGAATCGTTTCTTCATTAAAAGGCTCGAACGAATTGCCTATGAAAGAAGTGAATACCAAACGAGCGTCCATTTCAAATGTTTCAAATAAAATTCGCAATAATGTCCAAAACGAATCAGCGTCATCCGACATAAACAATAAAATTGAAACTGAAATTAAAAATGTTTCATACGAAGCAGCTGCCAGAGAGCAAGCAAACGCAATGCATTTTTCGCAAGAAAAACTAAATGTTATACACGCATATACACCAGATTATTCGACTATAAATCACATAGGAACTAAAGATCGAGATATTTCCGCCATCAAAGACCGCAAACATGAAACTTCTACAAATAATTCCCTAACCACTGATAACCAAAACGAAAGCGTTGCTATGAACCATGCAGGTTGTTCAAATAAAGAATCAGTTATTGTTGATGACTTGTCCGGAATTAGCAGGAAAAAGGAATCAACTGTCATAGGTAATTATGATACTGATTTTAATAAACCATTCTACAAATAGTAGTAACATTTTCTAAGCCCAAATTACAAGGTATGGTTTGGCCACTAATCAGATTTTAAAAAAGACTTATTATCTGTATTTAAATAAATATTTCTATTCATATCTAAAGTTAGGTAACGGTTCGACTGTTTAATAAATAAATCTCACAATCAGATCGAGGAAATATTAAATCAATTTGGTATCAGGGACGTTCCTAGGGTGTTGTATTGCATGTTCAACACGCAGGGGGCCAAATTTTGTGCAGCTAAAATTTTACTCTATAAAAACTGTAATCCACTGATGAAATGTATTTTCAAGTTAGCATAATACATTGATTTGTGAATTGTTTTGCAAATTTGATTTTTTTCCGAATGTTTCGTATCCGTTTAAAACGGAATTTCAACTTTTTAAAGCGGACATTTTTAAATTAAAAAAAACATTTTAATAAAGATAAAAAACTTGATATTGAGATCTGTTTTTATGGTTCAAGTTAAAATTTTGAAAATAAAACAAAAATCCTTGCATTTTTTAGAAATTTGAATTTTATTTAAGATTTCGACTCACTCAAAATTTCAAAAACTCGAAATTAGATTTTTTCAACATTAAGTAAATTTCAAATTTTGTTTATTAAAGTCGAATTTTTCATAAACAACTTTAATATTTTGGGACCAACTGCAAATATTCACATTTAAATTCAGAAATTTCAGAAAAAATTGAAATCTGGAATTTAAATGTTTTTATAAATTAAAGTCGAAAGTTCGAAAAAAAGGAGAAAAAATTTAGATTTCCTTTTTCTGAAATTTCAACATTTTGAGAAAAACATCAAGCATTCCAAGAATCAAGAAATAAGTTCAAATTTGCTTTTTTATTCGTTTCACATTTCCCACCAATTCGACTTCAAATTTTCGTAAAGAGATCAAGACTTAAGTTTCTAAAAAAATGTTTAGAGCTTTTTGAGTTTTCTTTTATTTTTTGGAAAAAACTAGAATTTTCGGTATTATTTTAACTTTAAACTTCAGAAAGTTATTTAATTCTATGTTTTTTTAATTTTAACTTTGGTGTTAAAGGTATAATTCCTTACAAAATGTCCCAATTTCAAGCAAAAATTTGGATTTTCTGATTTCTTTCCGAAAACTGCAACTTTAAAGCCAAAATCTCAATAAAAAAGGAAAACAAATAAAAATTTAAAAAAAAAAGTTGATCCCCAAATTTGGAGTCTAGGGTTAAAAATTTGGGATCCAACTCGAAATTTAGGTTCTAAAATTGAAAAACAAAATTTCGACAAATGTTTTTCGAAATTTTAAATTTTAATCTTAAGAAAAGTAACGAAATTTGGAAAAAAATACGAAACTTCAAGAAAAACCGTCTAAATTTTCTAAAAAAAGTCAATTTTAGGAAAAAAAATTGAATTTTGCGAATAAAGTCGAAATTAAAAAGAAAAAAATAATTTGAAGGGTTAGTCGAAATTCCAAGGAAATAAAAAAGAATTTTGAGAGAAAGGACGAATTTCGAGAAAAAAATGAAATTCTGTACAAGTTAAATTTTGAGAAAATCGTCAGATGTTATGAATAGTTCTTTATAAAAAAAAGATGACTTTTGAGCAAAAAGAATAGAAGTTTTGGAAAAAAAGACGGATATCGTTGAAAAAGATGACAGTTTGAAAAACAAAATATCTAATTTTGAGATAAAGTGAAAATTTCGAAAAAACTGTTTTTGGCAAATGTCAAAATTTTGACAAAAAAAATTTAAAAGTTCAAAAACAAAAATGAATTTTAAAAACATTCAAAATTTTGAGGAAAAGATTGAAATTTCGAAAAAAATACAAATTTCGTCATTTTCAGAAAACTTAAATATCTGATTTCGAAATAAACATGAAAATTTCGAAAAAATCCCAAACTTTGAAAAAACGTTCAAAATTTCAGGAAATTCAGATTCTAGAAATTCTCAAAAAAAATCCAGCATTAAGAAAAATAACTACTTGTCAAAAGGACGAAATTTCAAGAAAATAGTGAAAATTTTCCAGGGAAAATCACAGCTACAAATTAAACTCGGATTTTGCAAGTAACATCGAAATTAAAAAATAAGTCTTTTGAGACAAATAATAGTCGAAATTCCGAAAAAAACAGATGAATTTCGAAGAAAAAAACAAATTTCCAGAAAAGGTTAAATTTTTCAGTATGGATATAAAATTCCAAAAAAAGTCAAATTTCGAGTAAAAAAAACCAAAATCTTCATAAACAAAAACAAATTATGAAAAAAAAATGCGAAATTAGGAATAAAAGACCGAAGTTTCAAGAAAAGGTCCGAATGCCGAAAAAATGAGCTAATTTTAAGAAAAAGTCGAATGGTTGAATATTCATTTTATATTGACTGCTTAATTTAGAGGGAGGCAAGCGCTCCGACATGTCCGATATTGGGATAAATGTCAGAATTTTAAGAAGAAAAGGAAGTAGGAAGGAATTTTTAGAAAGTTGAATTAAAAAAGCAGTTGAAATTATCGGGAAAAAAAATTCTCAGAATTACGGCCTTTTTACAAAAATTTTAAATTTCCAAAGAATATTTTTCAGAATTTTTACTTTTTTATAAAATCGTTTGTCAAATTTTAAAGAAAAGGAAAAGATAAACAAATTAAAAATTGCAGAAATTCAAATTTTAAAAAAGTCGAGATTTTCAGAAAGTCGAATTCCAAAAGGCGAAAAGGAAAATATTGTGAAAAACGACGAATTTTAAGAAAAAAGTCGATATGTCGCGAAAATGTCGAAATTTCAAGATATGAACGAATCTTGAAGAAAATTTAAAAATATCTGGAAGGGTCCCTAGTTAAAAATATAAGTTTCGATTAACCAATTGATCCAGAAGAAAGCAAGTGCCCTACCCTCTTTTATTCTATCAACACCTATGAAAACAATTATTGTTAACTTTTTGTTTTGCAGAAAAGTACCAAAACATTTGGGCGCCTTCTGAAGGTTACTTATCTACCCATTGGCCAACTCATTCAGCTAATTGATTCTTCGATTAGTAGATAATGCTTTTTTGTAGCAAATATGGAGAATTAAGCTGTTAATATTTGATAACGAAGGCTTCCACGGCCAGAGTCAGTACAGGATATACTTCTTCCGGGATTGGACCATGTCAAAGAACTACTAAAAGTATTCGACGTTTCGCCCACCATCGCAGGTGGCTTCTTCAGGAACAAAGAAAAGAAACAATAGATAAAAAGAGAAATATAAGGGAATATGCAAAAATGAAAAAATGAAAAGGCCAATTTCAATTGAAATTGGCCTTTTTTTTGAAAGAATGAAAAGGCCAATTTCAATTGGAATTGGCCTTTTCATTCTTTCATTTTTGCATATTCCCTTATATTTCTCTTTTTATTTATTGTTTCTTTTTTTTGTTCCTGAAGAAGCCCCCTACATGGTGGGCGAAACGTCGAACACTTTTAGTGAGAAAAATGTACTAAATAAAGTGTCTAATCTAAACGCACCCTTATGTCGGAAAGAAAATATATTTTATGCCAGAGAGAAATATACAGAATAAAGGGTCTATATAGTGTAAACGCAACGTGAGAGAAGCTATCCGGGAAGGGGATAACTTCTCTTAAGATAGTTGACCTTTTTGTCAGAGAAAATATATTTTACGTCAGAGAGAAATATACGGAATAAAGTGTCTAGTGTAAACGCACCGTAAGTTTCGAAATGTCTGAACATTTTGATTTTTTCAAAATTTTAACTTTAATGTCTCCTTTTTTTTCCAAAATTTCGCTTAGTTTTTGTTATAAATTTTAAATTTCTTTTATAAAATTTCTAGCTACGGTCTTGTCTTCAAACTTCACCAGAGCAACAATAAATTAGGGTGGCCAAATCCTAATTGACACACAAGCGGCTAAACATTTAGGAACGCCCCTGTTTAATACGAAACAAAAAGAGTGTAAACATCTAAAACGTAATAACATTACATTCAAAAAATGTTCAACTGTATTATTCGTCAAGGATTTATTTAATAAACTGAAACAATCAGTATTAATTACTTTTATAATAATTTCAGACAACTCCTTAGGTGTTGAAGTCAGAAATCAACTCCTTGCGGATAAAACCACAATCAAAAGGGAAAATGAAACTAGAGATTCAATTTCACTCACTAATCATCAAATAGAAACGATAGCGGACGATGAAACAAGAAACGAAGTACTCGTAGCGTCCACTTCAACGATTTCACTAAAATCCACCACTGCTTTAAATTTCATCCATCAGCCTCCAGAAGTTAGAGGTCAAACATACAGAAGTTCATCTTCAATAGACCTAAATGAGGACCATGCAGAAGTTCAGTCAAATCGGAACATGCCTACTAGCACGAGATATTTAACTGGTCATCCGCCGACTTATTCAGCAGTAATGAAAATGGGACCTGCTCCTCCTGATTTCGAGAAAGACCTGAGGAAGCGTTTAGGATTAGAAGGGGATTCTTCACTAGTGTTTCCCCCAAGAATGCCACCTCCTTCTTATTCGGAAGTTCAAGGCATTTGGAATGAAGAGCCCCGAATAGAATCGTGTGAGCATATATTTTTCAGTTATTGCGATAAAATTTATATTCTGTCCTTTTCCTTTAAGACTCTCGTTGATTCAAAACCACAATCAATTAAATTTGTTACTACATTGCTGAAATCTCAAGATAAATTGAACTGATTGAAAATTATAGAGTTTATAATTTTGCCTAGTTAAGAAACTACTCGCATTCAAACAGTGTTACAAATATGGAACTAAAAATTTTATGAGAACTTAAAATAAGAACTCTTATTTCTAAAAATACGATGCAATAAAACGGCTGTAACATTTCTGAGGATACACAGAACCTCCTGTAGCTTTTAGTAAAGTTCGTGAAGCAAAAACATTTGCTTGGGACCAAACATATGGCGATAACTGAATCTACTAGAAACAGTTTTCTACAAACTTGATTAAAAAAAATGTCTCCCAGAAAAAGTCTTGATAGAACTAACCAAACCAGGCCCGTAACCAGGAGGGAGGGTAGAGGACTGTGCCGACCCCCCCTTCCCCGAAATTTCTTGGCTTTACACTAGATAGAACTGAAATTTCCAAACGTGCAACCTTTTTAAAAAACATTTTTAATGGATCATTTTGTTTTCGTACTAAAGTGCAAGAATTTTTTTTTTTTAATTTGTCGCCATTTCTTATTATTAGAGACCGGATTTTAAGCACAATCAAACAAGGTAAAAAGTTGAGCACAATGTTAAATTAGGCAAAAACGAACATCTAAAGAAAGCACTAAAAAGGTAAAATACTATAAAAAAGGCATTAACAGGCCAAAACTCACAATTAACAAGAAAATCATTTTGAACTCTTAGTCGAAATTTTTAAAAAAATGGATTTTAGGTTATACTCAGAATATTCAGGAGTACGTATAACATTTTCAAATGAAAAATTTCATATAATTTCGAGTTCATTCTTGAATTTTCACCTTAAATCTTAAAATTTTTACCTTAAACTCATTCGAATTTTTTCCGAAATTTTGACTTTTAAATCTAAGATTTCGTTTCTATAAAAATTTAAACTTTTCTTGAAATTTCTTCTTTTTTATTTAAAATTTCAATATTACCTTTTAAGTTTTATTTAAAAAAATGTCGAATTTTGCAGGTTTTTTATGCTTAAACTCCCCATTTTGAAAGAAAAATTCAAACTTTAAGAAAAACTCGAAATTTATAGAAGCGATCTTTCGAGATTTAACACAAAGTTTTGAGAGAAACTTGGATTTTGTAATAAGATTTTTACAGTTTTTGAATTTAAAAATTTAAATTTTAAATTCTGTATTTAAATAAAATTTTGAATATTCCACTCTTTACTAAAAATTCAAAATCTCTTATAAGCCATAATTTTGAAAAAACATTTTTTAATAACTTTTTTCTAGGAATTTCTTCTATAGCTTTTCTAAAATGTCGATTGAAGTTTTAAAATAGTGTCTAAAACATCGATTCTTTTATAAATTCTGAGTTTTACACAAAACTTGAGTATTTTTGAAGTGGAAAATTCAAGATTTTTTTAATAACCTTAACCCATCAGTTTAATTCGAGATTTTCAATTTTTCAAAAATAATAACAAATGTCAAAGTTTTTTATTATGAAGTTGATTTGTTTATATTTTGGTTACGATTTCGAAAATTCGACTTTTTTCTCCAAAATTCGACTTCCAAGTGAAAACTTTCAAAAAAATATTGAAATTTCTATCTTAGTTATCAAATTTGAACTTTAATTAGAACATTTTTTACTTTTAATCGGGACATTTTAACTTTAAATTTATATTTCTAGAGAAACTTGATTTATAAAATTTTTACGACGACGAGTTTAAAAATGCCAAGATTAAAGTCAAAATTTTGGAAAAAAATTATCTTAATAACTAGTTTATTTTTTAAATTTTTAAAGTAGCACTGCTTCAAAATTCAGACTTCTTCAAAATATTTTGATTTTCAGACATTTAATTTAAAAAATGCCCTGGCTCTTTTGAGAAAACACTTAAATATCAAAGTTAATTTGTTGAATTTTGTTTCAAGACAAAATGTTGAGTGTTATCAATTTTTAATAATAGACTTTATTTTTTAGAAATTGGAGATTTTTTAGAAAATTTTGACTTTTTTTTCTTCGGATTTAGACAGTAATTCTAAATGTCAAAACTAAAAATTTCGAGTTCGAACAGGTAAATTTGTTTAAAATTAACATATGCCACTTTTTGTTCAGAAATTCAAAATTTCTAAAAAAACTTAATATTTTCACAATTTTTTACTAATGAATTTAGTTTAGTTTTTAAGTATAAACTCGGTAGTAGTTAAACTTTTTCTAAAACGACTTTGTCCACTCTAAATGTAGACTTTTCTAGACATTTCCAATTAAAAATCCAAATTTAAAAAACTCAAGATTAAGTTCAGAATATCTGACATATTTCACAAAAATTTTCGCAAAATTGCCAAGCTTCTACAAAGAATCGAAGTTAAAACATTTTTGTGGGTTTGAAGTAAATATGAAAATTTCCAAAAAAAAAAGATCGAAATTTTGAGATTAAAGGTAACACTTAAAAAATCAGATAAATAACTTTATAGCAAAAACATCAACAATAATTCTAGAAAACATTAAAATTTTAAGATTGCCCAAAAAAAAACGAAGGAATTGAAGTTGTAGTCAGTTAGAAAAAGAGTTGGACGCTAAGAGAAAACATCTAATTTTCCAGAATTTAGAAAGAATATCCAGATTCCAAATGTTCGGGTGCAAACTTTAAATTTGAGATAAAAGTTAAAATTATGAATTTAATCGAAATTTGAAAAAAATTTAAAAAAAGAAAAAAATTTTAAATAAAAGTTAAATAGAAATTTCAAAAGAAAATTAAAAAAAAAACAATTTTTCTCCAGTTGTCTTCAAACTATGTCTTTAAATAGAGCACTTTCTAGAGGCATTTATCATGCACAAGTGCAGGTTATAGAAGACAGTTCAAAGATAAATTTTAGAAAAGAAATATCTTTCAAGTAATTTTATCATCTTACCCACACATCTGTTTTTATTTAGAGATTAAATTAAGATAAATAGGTAACATGATTCAATTGTGCTGCGTTACAATAGCAGGCAAAACTTAAATGGGACTGGGTGGGTTATAAAAGTAAATGTTGTTAAATTATTTTGTCAGAATATCAGAAGAGTTAAACTCTAGAATTGTTTTTAGTGTATTTTTTTATACTTTAGTGCATTTTTATACAATAATAATGTAAATAGTAAAGTAGTATTGGACCGTGGCTTCTTAGCTCCAACTTAAACGCAAAGACTACGTAGTTTCAGCAGAAGGATCGCATCCCCCTCCTCGAAAAAAATCCTGGGTACAACTCTGAACCAAACTCACACATATCGATAGTACCTTATTAATTTAGACGATGAAACGTACCTAAAGCTTGCTCTTGATTCAAATTCATTAAAGGGTTATCATTACTTAACATAAAATCTCATTACCTATTATAATTGCAACTATCCATTGCGGTTTAAATTTTTTAAATGACCTCATTTAATTCAACGCACCTTCGAGTTACGCCTTTATTGTCATAGGCGAGGTTTTTAGTTTATCGATAACAAAGTTACAAAAAACATAAAATATATTGATTGGAGTTCCCAAGAGAATTTTTTAATTAAAGTATCAACTTTGTAAAATGTAAACGTATGTTTTCACGACATGTTTACAGACTTTGTTAAACATCATTTATATGAATAATTAAATTATTATAAATATAAACAGCGTGTACTTTTAAAAAAGAAATAGATTATCTAAAAAATGAGACACTTTGCAGCTCAAAAATACAGAAAGAGCTGAATTTTGTTTTGAAAATAGAAAACAAACTGTTGAGCGTTTTTAATGCAACGACTAGTGACGTTTTTTCCATGAAAGCTTATCTTGCAACAGAAAAATGTGTATTATACAAATCAATATTTTTTTCAATGCCTTTTTTATGTGATACCTATCACTTTAAACTTCGAGAAAATGAAGTCAAAATTTAAGTTTGAAGTCGAAATTTTAGAAAAAGGATATTTAATACTGTAACGCAATGTAAATAGATAGAATAGAATTTAGAATAGAATTTAGTACGTAAGAAAAGTTTCTAGAAAGATCTGATAAGGGGAAAGCGGCCGCGATAAGAAACAAACGGCAGATAAGCGTTCAAGAAATTTCGGCAAACGATAAGCCTTATCTGCGTAATTTTTCTAGAACCCGGGAGCCAAAACTATTTAAGGCGGTCAGTTTTCCCTGGAGTTAGTTAAAGTCGGTGTAGTTAAGTAGAGAGTTAGCAGTTAGAAGTCAATAATTGAGTTAATTGTTCAGTTGTAGTGATCCGAGTTTAGTTTGGAAATAAAGTGGGTATTATTTAATTCACGTGTTAATCAATTCGAACCGATAAAGTTCGTAACAATACTTTGCAATATTAAAAACAAATCATTGAAAAATTAACAGAAATGTTTTCAGAGTTTTTCTAGAAGTTTAGGGGAAATTTTCGAGAAACATGTAATGTCATATTATCGCATCTTATTAAATTCAAAAGTTTCTATGGCAATTTTGGGATTTTTACATGCATTTCGTGTTTCTTTTTCCCAATTTCAATTGCTTTCACAAATTCAGAGTTCAGCATTGGATTTTTTAATTTCTAATTTTAATTCAAAATTTAGAGAAAATTCTAAATTTGGAGAAAACAAAGTCAAAAGGAAATTTAGTTACAAATAGATCAAAACACAAAAATAACAAACTTAATTCACTTAATAACATATATCAACCTTATTCCACAAATTTCGAACTTCTAAACGAAAATTCGATTATACGAATGTTACCAAAATTTCCTGTTTGAGCTTAACATTTTAGTATTTTTAACTCGGCTTTAAACTATAGAACTTTGAAAAAACAGTCGTTTAGAATTGTTCCTTGAACAAGTAAAAGAAGTATAATTGCTTAAAAAAATCTAAGTTTCTAGTTTGAAGTAAAAATTTTAGAAAAATAGTATGAAAATTGAAAGACAACTTAAATCGATATTTTTGAGCAAATGTCAAAACTTCAACAAAGTAAAACCAAGAACACACATGTTGCCGAAATTTCGAGATTTTCTAGCAATTTTGAAATCTGGAGCGAAACTTGGAGAAAAAACTTTGACGTTTTTTCGAAACATTTACTATTTCCTCATAATCCCAAATTCACTTGGCATTTTTATTTTTTATTTTTAATAAACAAGTGTAAATCTTAAAAAAAGCAGTCAAGTTGAAAGTGTCTAAATTCTGATCTAAGTGGAAAAGGGTAAAAAAATTTCTTAAAGTTTCGACATTAATTTTAAAATTTGAACTTTTACGTTTTAAATTTCTAAAGAAAAAGATAAACTCGAAACTTTGTAAAACAGTGTTCCAATTTTTCTTTAAATATTGATTCTTTTTCGTTAAATGTCGCGGTAAATAAGAATTGTAAGATATAAAATTTTGTCGAAATATCGTGATTAAAATTAAAATTTCGTGAATAGGGTCAAAATTTAATTTCTCTAACACTATCATAAAAACTGGACATTCTATGACTAAAAATTGTGATGGAACAAATGTCATTCCAGCACCCTTTCAGAATATTCGTAATTTTACATACCGTTTAGAATACTAATATTCTAACACAGCTTTCGACGAATCAGAAGCCGTTTAGGTTCATTTTAGGGCGGAATATCTAGTAATTTGTTTTTGTTGCTATGGTTACATGTAACAATTAAGGTATTTATTGAAAGTCTCGCGTTTTAAATTTGTAATCTATTTTGAAGATGTTTAGGGGTTTTTCTATAATCTTGTTAGAGAAAGTATAGTCTACAACACGTTTGGAATGGCATATTCCACACTCGCGAAACTAACCTTCGCCTGCGGCTCGGGCTATAAACTTTTCGCTCGTGTGGACCATGTGCCATTCCAGAACTTGTTGTAGAATATACTATTCAATGTCTAATTTGAAATGCCAAGATTTTCTAAGAAGTTTTTACGAAATTTCGGAATTAAAGTTTAAAATATCAAGAAAAGGGGCTACATTTTTACTAAAAGTTAAAATTTTAGAAAAAAATTAAAATATTTGATATTTAAATTGAGATGTTAAGAAACATTTGAAATTAGAAGAAAAAATCCTAGAGTTATAAAAACTCGGAGTTTTTATATTCAGTTCCGATTTTGTGCAAAACTAAATGCTTAACGGAGTAAAAACGGAGAAATTTAAACTCTATATTCCTAAATAAGCTCGAAATTTTGGAATTCAATTTGAAATTTAGAATCAAAGTAAAAACTCTGAAAAAAACTTAATATAGTGAAAAATGTTTTCTCAGAATTACGACTATTTTAGAAATTTAAGATTTCTAGCAAAAAATTAAATATTCAAAATTTTATTAAAATTTGGAATTTAAACTTGCTATTTTTAAACCCGAAAATTTGTAAACATATTTTTACGAATCCTTAGTCTTTCTCAAAATTTTTAGTGAAAACTACAAGAATTTTAAACTCGAAAATTCCAGATATTTTTTCAACAACTTTAAAATTAAAGTCGAATCTGCGAGTAAAAAAATATATTTAAGAAAAGGATTTATTTTATTAAAAAAGGCTTTTCGAAATGTGGACTTCTTTTTGCATTTTTGACTTTGTTCTCAAAATTTTGACTTCCTGTCAAAATTGTAAACTTTAAGTGAAATATCTGATTTAAAAGTTGTAAATTGAATGCATTCGAGAAAAAAATCCAAAGTTTTAAAAATTTTCTTTCGCATCAATTTGGACTTTTTTTGGAAATATTATGTTTCTTCTTAAAATTCTAAGTGTAAGTCTAAAGCTTATTTTTTTTCTAAAAATGCGGACAGAAAATTCGAAATCTAAACTTTTTTAATTTGACAAGGTTTCTCAAAATTTTAACCTTGATCCCAAAGTTTCGACTTTTTCCCAAAATTTTCAATTTAAGTTCTAAATGTTGACCTTTCTTTCGTTTGTATTACAACATCTTAATTTTATTGTCGAAATTTTATATTTCTTTTAGATTTTAAATTCAAAAATTGAAAATGTGAGGGTAATTTCTTCTAATAGCATTTTTGAGTGCACTGCAACCGAAAGCAAAATTTTAATTATTCATTTAAGTGTTTACCCTAGTTTGTTATTTGTTCCCTGACAAGCTTCCCAATTGGTAAAAGACACAACAAACCTGTAGAGAATTTTCTCAATCTAACGGCACTAATGTTAATTTGCTAATTATAGAAAATGATACTAAATTAACTATTAAGTTGTTAGTTATTTAGAGAATTGTGTGAAACAGATAAATATTTTTTTTAATGTTAATTTTTATAATACATTTTTCAATAGTAACTTTTTTAATTTAATAGAATTAAATAAAACATCGCAAGTTCCAATTTCGCATTTAAGAAATTTGAAGCTGGAAGTATCACTCGAAGGGGGGTTAAATTTACGAGTGAAATTTGTTGTCAGATGTTATTTCAAAATAAAAAAGTCTTCTCGATTTTTATGCATAACAAGTGAAATAATTACTGAATTTATTCCATTATATTTGACACCATTGTATCATAAAACGGCTCTAACACTGTAACAGAACCTACCTGCTCCTCAATGAATAGCTCAAAAATAATCTGTTTGATGTTTCAGCCGAAGATATCCTATTTGGACCAGAACCGCTCTACATGGTGTGTCCAAACTGCTCTGCGATCGTCATTACGGAAACATATTCAGAACGTTCAACAGCAACGCACTTCACTGCTCTTGTACTTTTCATTTTTGGTTGTTGGCCTTGCTGTTTGTTACCATACTGTCTGGATTCCTGCAAAAATACATACCATCACTGTCCCGTTTGTCATCACTACTTTGGAATGTATAGGCCGTGGTAATAAAGAAAAACTAAAACATGACTATTATTGAATTTTCTACAATATAAAACAAAAACTGCTAAATGGTGCCTGTCATACCAGCTCCGCGCAGGGCCACCGTGAGAAAGGATAAGATAGGGTCTCAAAAGGACCAAGTTCTCTTTCAGAATCAAAAATAGTTCCCTTTTTGTTCTTTTCAATGGATATTTAATTGAAAAAAAACAAAAAACTTCAGAAATTAAACTACTTCTCGTATATTTTAATTGTGAAACAGATTTTTTTTAAGTGTGTCTATACTCAAAATAAATATCCCACTAGAATGGTGGGGGAACATTTAGCATGCATTACCAATTACATTCAAGCCTAACGAAATTTTGACTTTTTTACTAACATTGTTTACTATTCTCAAAATGTCGTGTGTTTTCTTTTTCTTTAAATTTCTGACAGGTGTCACTAACATATACACCTGCAAGTTTAAAAGACCCATACCGATGCCAATGTCAAACCTACAATTTTCAACATGTGAGAGAGTGTTTTTCAACCTTTTTCATTGAGGGCCACCTCTAACTAAAAAATAAAAATCGTGGCACCTTTAGCCAGCAGCGGATCTAAAATCTGAATGGGACGGGAAACTAACAAACTAACAAGCCAAATGATTTTTTGCGCAAACGAACATCACGCGACCTCTGGGATGGTGTCCGGGGAGGGAACCCTCCCCGGGGGAACAAATTGAGAATTAACAGCTTGAACTAGTATTTTAATGCAAAATAGTATATTCTACAATAAGTTATAGAATGGCGCATATTCCACACGAGCGAAAAGTTAGTAGCTCGAGCCACAGGCGAGGTTTAGGGCTTCGCAAGTGTGGAATATGCCATTTCAAATTTGTTGTAGACTATACTTTCTCTAACAAGATTATAGAAAAGCGTTTCTACATGTCCAAAATCAAATCTAAATGTTGCGAAATAATTACATGTAAAATAAAATAATAGTCTCGCTATTATTTTTTACAAGTATTTTTATTATCAAATTACAAAGATGTCCAAAATATGTAAATAATAACAATTTTAATTGGTGCGAGATCTGAACTTGACAATAAATAATTTTTTTTTTTTTGACGAAATACCGAGGAGGCATCCTCATTTCTTCTTTGATCGTTTGAAACTTCTCTTTTATTATTTTTGATAGACGTGAGTTCTTTTTCTTAAAATTTCGTAATAAGATATATTTTTTTATATACAGGGTGTTTTCGAATAAGATGCTAATACTAAAGGAGCATAATCTTTGAACAATTTTGGGAAAAAAGTTCATATCAACATAGGTCCGAAACCGCTTTATTTTTAAGATATGGGGTGGTGAAAATTAAGAAAAAAATTAGTTTTTTCTTAAATACATTGAAACAGCTTGAAATATATTTTTGAATTTTGGTAGATACTAAATAGACCTAAAACCTCATTTTCTGCAGACAAAATATTTGCTCTACTTGCGAAAAACGAAAATTAAGGGGCATTTTTAGCAAGAAATGAAGGATGTTTATGAAATAAGTACCTACTTATTTATTTTATTTATTTCTTTCTTTAGATAAAAGGCAAAGATGTACAATTTTTTTTTTTCAAGAATCCTCGAGGGCATGTTAGCGCAGACGCCACTGATAGAAGTAGAACAAATAGTTTTCCTGCAAAGAATGTGTTTTTATATTTTAAGAGGTTTCAAAGTATTTCGATTTTAAAGAAAATCGAAAATTTTTCCTAATTTTCAATATCCTGTGGGGGTGGCAAATCAGATTTTTTATTTAAACACACACACACACACAAAATCCGGGTGGCCAATAACAGTTTCCGCAATAAGTTGGGTAATGCTAAAGATAAATTGGACAAGCTTGAGAATTCCGGAATATACGAAATAAGCTGTAACAATTGTAATTTATCATATGTTGGACAGACCAAGAGATCCATTAAAACCAGATTTAAGGAACATATCGCTCATTTTAGATACAATAGAGAAGAAAAATCAAGTGTCGCCCTACATATGATAAATACAGGACACAAAATTAACATTGAAAATTTAAAATTGTTAAGATCGGTCACAAATAGCAGCGAACTTGATGCATACGAAACAATTTGTATCAATCAGAGGTCAGTTACCCTTAACGGAGATAAAGGACCATGGGCGGCCTCCGGTTTATTGAAAGCTATTTGTGACAGGTCAAAATTGCATGCACCAGATGTGTTAAACAATAAGAAATAGGAAAGAAAGCAAAAGACCGCCAGTATCGATTTGAATCTCAATGCAGATGAGGTCGATGCATCTTTTGCTAATCTTTTTAGATTAGTGCGCTTGAAAATTCCAGTTCTGCTGGCGAAATACGTATCGCGTAATTATTTAATTACCGATGTGGTAAAGGGGTGAAACCTTCTTTGGACTTAGCTACGAAGTAATGAAAATAAGTTAGCATTGAATTGCCACTGAAAAAAAAACTGTAAAAATGTCTCAATTTAACTTTCCGTGGGGTCAAGGGGGGTAATTGTAAACAATTTTGAAAGTTTAAAGTTTAAAGCTCCATGTATTCTTAATGAAAATTAAATTGGAGCATCTGTATGATTGATACAATTAGTTTTTAAGTTTTATCTCAATTTCTATTGTTAAATATGTAAATTTTGCAGAATTTTTTTGCATGAACAACGGTTACGATGTTTAATCTCAAAAAATCCCGAAAATAGGTAATCTGACCGTCCAGCACTTTAGTCAAAGAGTTCCAATAAATTTTATAAACAAACAAACGGTTCCACCATGGGAAATCCATTAAGTCCATTTCTAGCCAATCTCTTCATGCACAACTTCGAACAAGAAAAACTAATTAATAATTAATAAATTTTCCTTGAAATTGAATACGATGCGTATATGACGCTACGAATAAGTTCAAGAATTCGTTGATAAGTTAAACTCGAAATACATTTTAATTAACTTCACATTTGAAAAAAAAAACAATGAATCTCTTCAGTTCTTAGATATTTTAGTTATTAAAAGTAAAAACGCTTTAGAGTTTGCTAGATATATAGAAAAAAACAAACACAATTCGCTTTATCACAGCTGATTCTAATCATTGTCCACAACAAAAATTAGCAGGTATACGTTTTTTGATTAACATTTTTAAATATTTCTCTAAGTAAATCCAGATATAGAAAAGAATTAGCTCATCTTAAAGAGTTTGCCATTTTTACTGGTTTCCTTGTAGAGATAGTAAATAACATGTTGAGGAAATGTAGATTCAAGAAAATAATTCTGGATTGTTCTAAGCTTTACCAGTCTAAAGATAGCACTGCTACAACATTGCCAATAAAATCAATAGAATTCTAAAGGTTAACAAAAGTATTATAGACAGCCAATCACAATCTCCACAATAATTTAGGTAATGCTAAAGATAAATTGGACAAGCTGGACAACTCACGAATTTACGAAATAAACTGAAGTAATTATAATTTAACATATATAGGACAGGCTAAGACATCCATTCGAACTAGATTTAAAGAACATATCGCTCATTTTAGATACAATAGGGAAGAAAAGTCAAGTGTTGCCCAACAAATGATAAATACAGGAGACAAAATTAGTTTTGAAAATTTAAAATTGTTAAGATCGGTTACAAATAAAAGAGAACTTGATGCGTACCAAACAATTCACATCAACCAGAGGCCAGAATCCTGGATAGAGATAAGGGGGCCATTGGCGGCCAACAGTTTATTGAAGGTTATTTGCGGCAGGTCAAAATTGCATGCACCAGATGTGTTAAACAATCAGAAACAAGAAAGAAAGCAAAAGACAGCCATTATCTATTTGAATTTCAATGTAGATGATGTCGATGCTTCTTTTGCTGATTAATTAAGATTAGTGCAGTAAAACCTGGACTTAAGTCAGAAGAAAATTACATGCCATCAAAGAAAGTGGAACTTAGAAATAATTTGAATGTTGTTGTTTGGAAAAATATCTTTAATAAATGCTTGGACACACACACTTATTTGTTTTATATTGCGCTCAGTGCCCTAGTGATTATAAAATTGGCATAGAATTTCGTGACAAAAAAACCAGTTGGGTATATTTGAGCCCAAGGGCTCCCAACCTTTTTTACAGTAAAAGTTTGGAAAAGTATCGAAATTTTAAGAAAAATTTGACAATTTTAAAAAAGTCCAAATTATAAAAAAAAAGTTCGTACTCTGAAATAAAATAGAAAAAATAATTCAACCTTTTAAAAACTCGATATTTTCAAAGTAAAAAATCAAAGTGTAAAGAATCAAATTTTTACAAAACGTTACAATTTTTGAAGTAATTTAAAGAAAATAGAGAAGAAGAAATTTTTTAAAAACTCGAAATTTTGAAAAGGTTAAAATTTGAAAAAAGTAAAAATTTATTTTAAAAGGTAGAAACTTTGAAAAAAGCGAAATTTAAAACCAAAGTCAAAATTTTAAAAAAATCAAACACTTCAAAAAATTTTACATTTCGAAAAAAGTCAAAGTGTATCCGAATACATATTGCATTGGGTGGCGAGAAGCTTTGTAAGGTGGCATCTACTGCCATTATAAGTACAAATAATGTATATGTAGATTTATCCAGGGGGAAGCAATGATCTTTCTAGGGTGGGCACTGCTCATCCATGCCTTCCCTAGGTACGCCCCTACATCCTTCTTATCTCTTTACATCCCCTAGAGAGGCGTGCCCCCTATTTAGGAAGTCTTGTTTTAACCTACTGTCTTTCCGGATGAAAACAGTTATGTCCAAAATTGATTTTAAAATGTCCTCTTTTCTGAGCTCAATTTTCCGCCCAAGATTCATCAAACATTTTAACATTATATTGAATATTTTCCAAAGTTCTTTATACTTTTCCATTTCACATATTATTTACTGACAATGACGTTTTTAAGTGCTCTTTGTAACTTATCAATGAGCAACCATCTGTCTTTATTTTTTAAACTTTTAATATTGCGAGTATTTTTATTTAAGAAACTTTCATATCTTCAATATGTGTAAGTGAAGTTTCGAACCAAGCATAGTTTTGTACCAAAATACCGAAACCACGTCCGTCCAAAGGAAAGTCCGGTCAACAGAGGTTCACTTATATGGAAGTTGCCATTATACAATTGCGGATTATGGAAAACTGTTCATTTGTGTGTGCTCAATGGAATGTCTATTATGAGAGATTTCACTGTATACTTCGGGTTGCGGGTTGCGACACTAAGGGTGCGTTTAGATTGGAAACTAATTGCATTATGCAAATCTCAGGTATCTGAAACTAAATTTTCTTGCCCGTTTACACCATGATACTAATATAGCGGAATAAAATTGCTGACACTTCTAGCTGAGATAAAAGGTCGATATAAAATGTCTTTGCTACTTTAAATAATCAAAATTTGTCTAATTAAATTTGCAAATTACTGATATGAAATAGTATCTCAATATTATAAGTGATATACAATAGTTATTCGCATGAAATATTTCGAGAGAAAGTAGATGACTACAATTTCTGAGATATATGTCAGACACTGGCTGAAATTTGTATCGACATTTCATGTTGTATAATTTATCGCAGCTGTGTAATTAGTCTCAGATAGCTTCTCTCGGGATTATTTACACATGATACATTTTTATGTCAAAGAAAAATATACGGAATAGTGTCTAATCTAAACGCACCCTAAAGTGTCACAAAAAGAGGTTGAGAAACGATGCCGTAAACAAATTAATTGATCAAACAGCTCTCTGTCCTTCGCAGCACAGTCACAAAATATTAATAAAGAATTTTTTATGCTCCTTCAAAGCAATAATTACTCGGCCAATTTCACTTTAACCATGTCGGACAGGAATGAAAATGAAGCAAAAATCAAACATGACATACACTTCTAAACTTTATTTCACAAATACAACATATTTCATTTAAAAAAATACAATAGGGCTTAGTTTAATAAAAATAAAGCAGTCCATAAATAAACAAATTACTATTTAGGAAAATATAATTTCTAAATATTAATTAAGAGTAACTTTGTGGAACATGAACAAGCTGCATTATCACAAAGGTTTTGGCTACAATAATAGATCCTGGTCCTCCCTGTTGATAATACAAAAATTATTTAGAAGTCGATGATCTTGGGAATTATTAAAAAATAAAGAGGAATTTATTTCTTAGTCTAAACCAAGGATGTTATAAGAAGGATATTATACTCTTGTAAAAAATGGCGACGAAAAAACGTCTTAAGTGGAGCCAGTACCTTCTCGTGATTTCAAGAGTGCTGAATGGCTATTAAGCAGCCATTGGAAAATATCAAATCTTTTCGATTTTGCCTAATTTTGATGTGATTTATTACTGGGTTAATACATATTTTTTTACAAAAGATGATCTAGGGGAAATCTAAAAATCTTTTAGGTGGTTTATTTGCAGTCTTTCAAGAGAATAATGCAATTGCTATTGTGATATTTTGCACTCTACATAAATGATAACTGACAAATGATTTTCAATGAAATAAGGAAACAGTCGAAACTACGCCACTTTCTAGACGCTTTTTTTATTAATTTTTATATATGAGCATATATACTGAATGCAGCATCCTTCTTCTAGAATCCATGGTCTTCACAAGTGTTAAACAGAATACGACCTAGAATGTAGTCCTCTATTTAAAACATGTAGTAGCGGATAATAGGTAGCTCAACTATCAACATTAGACCACTGACATTTATAGCAAAAACGGTCACTCTGAAAAAGTCCAGTTTAAAAATTGATCAGATTCAATTTGGGAACTAATTTCTTACTATATACGAGTACTAATTTGCCGCCAAAGTATTTGGTAGCTTCCGGTCGGGTATGCCAAATTAACGAGATCTAACAAGATTAAAACGGCCCTCTGGTTCCCAAACTCTAAATCTACTGACTGTTCAAGCCTATTGGTCTGTGGATTTGAATATTTAAATTCTCTGGACATTTTCAGAGTAACGATTTCTTTTCAACTTCGGTAGTTGGTAGTTCAGCTACCGATAATCCGCTACTACACGTTTAAAGGACTGTGATCATAGGCTATTTGCATGACGCATGTGGAAGCTATTGCACAGCTTATTTCGCAGACCGATAGGTGGCGCTATGCTCATAGAGTAATCGTTGTAATTTAATAATATTTATCAGGTTTGAGTTGGATCCGCCAAACTGACGAGACCTAACAAAATCAAAACCGATCTGTCAGGTTCGAGGATATGCCAAACTAAAGAGGTTTAAGAAGATCAAAACCAATCTTTCGTTCCCAAACTCTGAATCTGTTAAACATTCAAACCTATCAGTATTGCATCACTCACTAACGTTATTATAATGTCATATTATTAAAAAACAGATACACTGACCTACACTGCCGACAAGAACATATACAATCGATATTATTGATATTCTGAAAGAAGCCAGAGGTTCAAACGTAAAATTTATCCATAGGTAACTATAATATTTTAAAAAGCAAATCGTTTCTGGTCGTTTTGATCACTACTCTGTCCCCATATTTGCAGACCAGTTAAGAAAACTGTTCTACGGACGCATTAATGTCCATGCAAGTTTCGTGTTTAGCAAACGTGTAAGAGGTGTACAAGTATGAAATGCGGATTTCAGACAGCAGATGATGCACCAATGAGGTTCGTGCGATAAAGATTCGACTCTGCGCCATTTTGTTGTCTCATCAACAAGTGACAGACGCGCATGAGTGATAAATTGGAAAAGGGTGTCATGTTTTTGTGTTCAATATGTCGAAATTTATATCGAACGAAGAGTATTCGCGGACAGCATCAATTTTTTGTTTTCATTTGAAGAAACCTACTACTGAATCATACAGATTACTTCGAGAAGCTCATGGTGAACATGCTCCATCGCAAGATACGTGTGAACGATGGTTTCGGCGTTTTAAAAGTGGTGCCTTCGATGTTGGAGACAAGGAACGTGGAAAATACTCAAAAAATAGGAAGATGTGGAACTGCAGCATTGTAGGGCGGAGATAATTCGCAAACAAACTTGAGGGCAGGCTAATGGAAAAGGGCAAAAACAGATGCGAGAGTTTGCTTGCTTGGTACAAACGGAAATCGTTTTTGCATCGTATAGTTACAGAGAATATCATGGGTAAACCCAGCCGCACCATCCACCACATCCACCGAAAGACCGAATCGCTTTGGCACAAAGACAATACTCTGCGTTTAGTGGGACCAGAAGGGCGTGATATATTATAAGCTATTAAAACATGGGGAAATGGTTAATACTAAACATTACCAACAACAATTGACCGATGTCTCATTTGAAGCGTTCGCGCTTGAAAAAAGACCAGAATACCAAAACGGGCAACCTAAAGTCATTTTTCTTATGACAATGCTCCATCGCGTACGGCAAAATAGGTTCGCGACACGTTGGAAGCACTCGACTGGGAAGTTCTACCCCATGCGGCTTACTCAGCAGACTCGGCTTCTTCCGATTAGCACTTGTATCACGCGCCTGCTGAGCAGCGCTTTGGTTCGTTTTAAGATGTGAAAAAATGGCTCGATGAATGATTCGCAGCAAAATTGGAAGATTTTTACTGACGTGGTGTTCACAAATAGCTCGAAAGATGGAAAAAATGTATAAAAATCGATGGAGCGTACTTTGAATAAAGAACTTTTTATCATTCTTCCGAATTTAAAATGCCTTTTTTAGAAAAAAAAATCCGCATTTCATACTTGTATACCTGGTAAAGAAATTAAAGATATTTGAGTTTATATGTTAATTGATTTCTTGTTTGCAATTCGTAGTAATACACTTTTAAGATAAATATAACTTTTATTTGGTCTGGATAACCTAAATCTTCCATTTTAAAATGATGTTTGTTCTCTTTTATTTAAAACTCTTGATTCTGTGATTATGTATCGATCGTGAAGCGTCACAAAGAACGTTTTATATTATGTTAAATTACTACAAAACTCTAAGTACCTTATTCTATAGCCGGGAATACAATCACTCGATTCCGGGAAACGAGTTAGTATAAGGATCGAAAACGGCGGAAGTTTATTAGTGGCTAATAAATTTGAGCTCCGTTTACTTATGTGGAAAAAATGGTGTTATGAAATGAGAATGCATTTTTTTTTCATAAAGCGCAACGAAATATAAATTCTAAGTTTTTGACCACATAATTCAAATTTTAATTCATCAATCCAAATATGTACTTTATTCCAATTTTCCGTAATCGAACTTTTATGTCATGACATTCATTTAATCGCATTTTGGATTTCTGATGCAGCTAATTTCGTATTTGTTTTTGACAATAATTAATAAATGGTGGTCCTTGGATTTTGTGGTCATTTTCTGCATCCAATACATTTTCGATCCTTTTAAACTTGTTTCCCAGAAATCGGGTAATTGTGTCTAACAGTAAAATAGATATTTTTAATTTTGCAGCATTATAACCTAAAGTAAAGTGCGAGGATGAATGCATATTTTTCTGTGCTTAAAGTAGTGCCATGGTTAATCGTTTTAGAAAAATATGAAAAAAAATAATTACTTTAACATATAGAAAATTTAGGTAGTCCAGACCACAGAAAAATTAAATTTATCTTAAAAATGCATTATTATGAATTGCAAACAAGCGAGTAATTAACATTTTACTTCTATATATTTACTTCATTTCTATGCATCGCCTTAAACGCTATCTGAACAAGAAACTTGAACTACATAAATGCGACAATAGATAAACCACCTTGACTGATCTACAAATATATGACTGATTGTAACAAGAGTAGTTATTGAAACGATCACAAAAACTTTACTTTTTGAGATAATGTGGCTACCTTTACTTTTAAACCTTTGCCTGCTTTCATAATATGAAGTATATTATATCTGGAAACATTTCATCATGACCAGATCTAGAAGGGAGCAAACGAGGGCACGGGCCCCGGGCATCAATTGAACGGGGCGCCAAATCGCATGTGGTTGATGCGCGATTGTCAGAAACGAAGACCTTTTTTTTAGTCGTCAATAGTTTGTTGAAAACCACCTAGGAGTGCGCCAATGTCAAATTCTTCACTAGGTCGGGAAAATCGTAGATCCGGCGCTGTTCGTCGACAATGCATATTCTCACAATATAACATTTCTTTTGTCAATTTCATTTTATAATAGGTGACTATAAAAAATATCAGCAGGAAGTTATTTTTTTTTAGTTTGAAGTTTTTCTTAGATTAAGATTTCATTTTATTTTCTGAAAACCATAATTTCCATCTTATAACGAAGCAACTTCATTGCAATAGCATAAGAGTGTCAAAATTCTAATCCACAGATCAGTTTTACAAATTCACTATACATAACAATGATGCAAAATATTGAGTATTGAAAATTATTATCACTAAGCTTTATTTGTTCAACTCGCATCTTTTTCATAAATAATTAGCAATTTTTAAATTTCAATTGTATTCAATTAAAGACTTTAGGAACAGTATTTTTGGCATTAGAATTTTAAATTACATTTTTAAAATAAATAAGTCTCATTTCAAAAATCCATAAAGCTGTCACTTGTGCATGATACAGTGTAAGTATTAACAATATAAGTCGAATTACATAATAAAAAATATCTACCCACTACTTTTTTACACTATACAAGTTAAACAGGTTTCCTAACTTTTCACAAATATAATGAAATATTCCTACGTAAACTTGGAAAAGTAAAGTTCTTAAAAATTAAGCCACATATGCATCAATTGTACTATTATTATAAACTTAGTGTTCTAAATAAAATTAAAATAAATCACAGTAAAATAAATAAAAGTATCACAATAAAAAGTAGAATTATTAATACGATTATAGCAGTCCATTGCCGGCGATCTGAAAAACGTTTAAAAAAAAATTGATACCAACACTTATAATTTAACAGCAAATAATCAATTCAAAAAAGAAAAAAGTTGTCTCACTCATAATATCATTAAGGCCTTATGAGAGTACCTTTTGAGCGAATCATTCATAATGTGATAAGCGCCTACTGACCTAAGAAGTTGTAACCATTCGTTACGATCAGTAGCCTCAGATTGGGGAGGAATTATGGATTGATTTTTCTCTCTTTTAAGGGTTAAATATTTTTTAACGTTTTCTATCTTTACTAACCCTTCTCAATACGTAGTTAACATTAATGATTCTATGACTGAGACATCCTAAAAATTTTATAAGTTCCAAAAACATTCCCTAACATCGATTTTTCCATGTTTTTTTACTTTTACCGAAATTTATTACACTTAGCACCGGATGCGGGTGCCAGTATAATCAAAATAATTATTAACATTTTCCCCAATTTCTTGTTCTTTCTTCTAGTATGTAGACATTAGAGACCTACTCGAGTGAGTACGGTATCGTTTGAAAAAATAGAAAGTTTATATTTATATTTTCTTCGAAATAGCTCTATTTCGATTCAACGTTCTAACTTAACCCTAGAGTAGGCGCGCCATACTTTGTAACACGAAGGGGCGCGCGCGGTCTCAGAGACCGCATATATAAATAATGTTATTTATTAACCTTTTTTGGTTTTATGGTGAAATATGGTATCTTGGTATATTTGTTAATAAAATACAATTACACATCATGCATTGCTTTAACCTATAAACAAAAAATTTAGCCAAATACAAAGGCCAAATTATTTTACGAAATACGGAGCTAAATTTCCAATAATATTATATTTAAGGGTTGGGGTCCAAAAATAGGTTTCATTTGGACCATACTTGTTGGGAATTATCCTCTACAGCCTTATTTCCAAGCAAAAGTCAATTTATATCTGGAACTATAATGACAAAACAATTTAGCATGCGTGGGCGCGCGCGGTATCACATAATGCAAATAGCTATAACTTACAAAAAAGGACATATAATTAATCACTTGATCAACCATTACATTTGTGATGTTATAAAACTCAGCTAAACCAAAAATGAGCATTATCGGCAAACTAATTATTGAAATATAAAATAATAAATATAAGTGCGGTCTGAGAGACCGCGCGCGCCCATCGGCGGGTTAAGGTTCTTTGAACCACCAAAACAATCTAGATAGACATTATTGATTGCAAAAAAAATAGATCATCATTTCTTTTACATTTCATAGTTTTACAAGTTAATATTTCATCCGATCTCACTCACTAGTACCGCAACCACTTCATTCAATAACGGGTCCTATGAATCGATTTTTTGAAGAATGTTTTTGTTTGAAATCGTTTAAATTTTGTTTTTTCTTTTGCAAAATTTTCTTAAATTATTATAAAAACACTACTGAAAATTTCTATCGAATCTTCGACTTCGGCCTTTTGAAAAATTTGGTATTTTTTCCAAAATTTCAATTTTTTAAAACATTTCGACTGTGAAAATTATGTCGAATTTTTCAAATGGTCGAATTTTTCTCAAAATATTGTTATTTTTATTAAAATTTCGACTCTTAAAAATCTTGGGTTTTTTAATAACTTTATCAAAAATATCGGCATTTTTCCAGATTTTAATCTGAAATTTTCAAAAAGCAAATATTTCGAAACATCGAAATTACCAAAAAAGTACAATTTTCAAAAAAAGTTCGAAATTTTCGATTTTTCTAGTAATTTTATTTTTTATTTAAAATATTGATATTATATCAAAATTCGTATTTTTTTCACAAAATTCAACCTTTTGTCAAAATTTAGACTCTTTTTTTTTAAAACCTTTGACTTTTTCTCATACTTTCGACTATTTTCAAATTTTTTACTTTTTTCAAATTTACGTTTGTTTGAAAAGTTATACTTTTTGAAAATACCGATTTTTCTTGAAAATTCTGACTTGTTTTGAAAATTTAATATTTTGTTTGAAAATTTCGACATTTTTTCGGCATTGCATTTTTTGAAAAAATTTTCTTTTTTATAAATTTCGAAATATGTTTACGTTTTGATCAACTTTTACAAAAATTTCTAATTTTTTGAAATTTTTTTTAAAATTTAGCCTTTGTTGGCTTTTTTTAAAAAAATTTGCCATTTTTAAAAAATTTCCACTTGTTGAAAATTCGTAATTTTTTAAAAATGCAGAATTTCTGAAAGCTAAACTGTTTTCAAAATGTCAGTTTTTTAAATTTTCGACTTTTTTCAAAATTTCCCTTTTTTCAAAATAAATTTTTTTTAAAAAATTGTAACTTTTTTAACATTTTCAAAATTTCAATCTTTTGCACACTTTCAATTTTTTAAATTTCGTATCTAAAATATAAAATATAGAAAGTATAAATTTTCAACAAGTGTCAACTTGTAACATGCAACACGAAACCGATAATATAAATTTCACGATTACAAATGTGTATATTCGGTACGATGCCGCAATGGGCCGATTACATATTTGGGAAAAGTAATCTGTAATTAAAATCCAATTACATTTTTACTTACTCGTGCAGGTCTCTAGTAGACTTTACGTCATTTCGCAGGCTTTTAGTTTTTTTGAATTTCAATATGGTCTAATGGGCAGGCCCGCCAAAAGGAGGAAGACAGGGCACAAAAGGCAAACACCCCTGTGCCCAAGCTTCATCGGTGCCCAGTGGCTCTCGAAATTTCATATTAAAATTTCGGTTCTTTTATTCTATTTTAGTCGAAATTTGTACTCTTTTTCACAAAATGTTTCACTCAAAAATGTCTCTAAATCTCAACTTTTACTTAAAGCTTGAAAAATACTTCTTAAAACACCAGCTTTAAAATAAAAATTTCAAAATGTAGAAATTTTCAAAAAAGTTAATAAAGACCAAATTTCCAAAAAAAAAAAATAATAAAACTTTCCAAAACAATCAAATTATTATACAAAAAAAATTTAAAATGTTTAGGAATTTGCCAAAGTGAATATTTAGAAAAAAAGGAAAATTTTCAAAATTAAACTAAAATTTCAAGAAAAATTCGAAATTTTGGGACCTTAAATTTTCAAAGAGAAAATTTCGAGAAAAGGAGGAAATTGGAAATTTTTAAAAAAGTTAAGATTTCAAAATGTAGAAATTTTCAAAAAAATATAAATTTTCAAAATAAATCGAAATAAATCGCATTTTTCAAAAATAAAGTCAGAGTTTTCAGAAATTTAACATTTTCAAATAAGTCGAATTTTTCAATAGATGTCAATATTTTCGGAAAAAGTCGAAATTTTCAAAAAAAATGGAAAAATTTCAAAAAAAATTAAAATATTCAAAAGAGGTCGAAATTTCGAAAAACATTTCCAGCAAATTCGAAATGTTGAAGAAGTAAAATTAAGCATGTCGGAATTTTAAAAAAGTCAGTATATTTTGAAAAATTCACTTTTTGTAATTTTTTAGAGTTGTCAAAACCAAGATTAGTAAGAAACCCCGTGCATGTTTTGTCGTCAAAAGTATAATTCTATATTTTTTTTTCTGTTTCTACTAATCAAAAATTATTTACCCTGCACTTAACATTCCAGGGAGGCCGGACAAAGGAACCCTAACGCAAAATTTGCATTTAGAACAACTTTCACTTCTTAGTAAGACATACATGTAATGTAAGGCGCCCGAACCTCATAATTGCCTCGAGCCCTGAAATCCTCTCGGCGGACCAATCAATGGGTTTACCAAAGTTTTTATAAATACATCGGAAAAGGATTATATTCATTCATAATCGCTTTTAGAAAAGATGTAGAATTATGTTCTTTTTTAAAGTAATTTCCAATATTTGCAAAAAAATTTCTAATTAAATTGATTATTTTTAAAAAGTGTTAAGAAGTCATTACAAAATTGTTTGTTCACTATTTAAAGAAGCTCTGTATGGTACTTAGTACTTTTCAACCACAAATGACAACTAAATTCTAGCAAATATGTACCTTGAGGGTATAGCAATATAGCTCCAACCAACACCAAATGTTCAATTTACCTTCAAAGCAATAAATTTTGGAAAAAAGCATTTTCCATAAAAATGTCGCTCAACCGCTTTCAACAATAATCAATTCAATTAGAGGTTTAAAAATACGATTAAGAGCAAAAGGGCTTACCATTAGACATGTGCAAAACTTTGGCCACCTTCTTCATTGTGGAATCTAATTTGGAATCTGTGGTTTCCAATTCTGTTGCAAATTCTTCTAACATTCTAATTAATTTAAAAAAGTATAATTCTTTAGTAACTTTCTACGATTTTACAACTGACAATGCTTACCCTGCTTGTTCATCTAACTCTATTCCAATATGTCTGGACACAGTCTTTAAAGAACCTAATGTATCACCAATGGCTTCTAAATGTTCATCCTGCTGCCTTGCCAAATACTCTTGCTTACCAAAAGTATCGTTTAAAAACTGCCTTTGAGGACTATCCACTTCATTTTCCAACTTGGAGTATTTTGTAGTCCCATGGCTATTTGTAACTTTAACAGGACTGCTCTCAAGAAGGGGCTACGATTTAAAAATATACATTTCATCTTCAGTTTACAAGATTTAAAAGCAAATTAAAATTTAACAGTACATGAGATTCTTTAAACTGAATCAAAGAAATCAAATCATTTAAAGTTTCATGCATAAACATGATTATAAAAACAGATTCTCTAGAGATAAGATTCAGAGGTTAGAAAACAAGGACTGGTTTCGATCCTATTAGATCTCTACATACTGCAATTTAGGTTGCCTTCTATTTGCATTTGATTATAAATGTTTAATTTTAAAATAGAATTTGAAGCAAAAATTGAGCATAAATACATATAAATTCACTTACAAAAATATAAACCTACCTGTCTAGCTGTCCTGTCACGATCTCTATTTCTATTCATGTTTATTTTATCTTTCATTACCTAAAAAAAATTAAATAAAGAATATGCACTGAAACATAAGTAATAAGCAATAACGACTTAATTCAAAAAACACAGAAAGAATTAAACAGTCTGTGCAAAAAAATTGTATCTAAAATTATAAAAACGGTACATTCGTTTTACAAATGAAGGTGTTGTAACCTATTATCAGCTACAAATTAAAAAATTTGGTTTTAACTTAAAATCTCACAAGCTTTCTTTTTTCTGAAATCAGTAGATTTTAAGCTATCAAAAAATAAATAAAATCACGACATTACCATAAATGTATAACTTTTTGAGAATGCTCAAAAAATAAATAAAAATAGGCTACTTAAGTGCCATTTCGAGTTTATACTTTATATTTTTAATTTTTTTATTTAACAATTTAAACTCGAAACTAAGGAATAATTGCACATTTTAATACGAATCGAAATTTACAGAAAAAAACCAAAATTTATAGAACAGATTTTTACGAAAAACATTCAAATTTCAATAAAACACCCTTTCCGAAATAAAAATGTTCCCAAAATATTGAATATAGAGAAGTTTTTATAACTTTTTACAACATGAGCACTTAATAAGTAATTACGCGATACGTATGTCGCCAGCAGAACTAACATCGTCAAGCGCATTATTAATTTGATTTATTAGCAAAAAAGGAAGCATAGAATTTACCTGAATTGGGATTTAAATCTTCTCTTGCAAATTATCAAATTAGTAACACACCTGAAAACTAAAATTTTTCTAGAAATGCTCTCATTTATCTGGAACTTCGCTTTTTTATCAATGTAGCGTAAATTTAAATTTTTATTTGTTTATTTTTCTTCTTTCTAAAATTTGGACTTTTAAACACTAAATCTACAATTTTTATAGAAATTTCTATTTTTTAGACCTTTTTTTTTCTCCAAATGAAAATTCTGGAATTTTCGAGAAGAAATTTTAATATGCAAGTTTAAAATCAATATTTTGTGATTGAAATAGAAGCTTTAAGAATGTTTTTACATAAATATTCCTCGAAATGTTTTCCCAAATTTCCGAGCTTAAAAGTCGAAGCAAAAACCAGTGGCAGCTGGTTTTAAAGAGCGCAAGAGCGCGCTCCTTGTGAAATGAGCGATCTATTCTTTTCTGTTTAATGTAAAAGACTTGGATTTATCACGTTTTTAAGCACAAAATAATGATATACTATTAACTAATACTTGTGAGTGACTTGGAATAAAGTACGCAAACGTTTTATTCCATTAAATTATATATTATAAAGAAATTTAAATAAGTTGGTGCGCTCAGAATTATGCATCTAGCGTGTCTGCCATGCGATACTTATCAACGGCTTCCACGGGATACGGAGAAATAACTGCAGAACACCAAGTAAAAGCTAGCCAGGTACGCCGCTCGCTCATGCGATATTGCCAAATGGTAAGTACGAGTCAGAGTTTAAAGTGTGTATTTACGATTTATGGTGCTAAATGCGTAGGTGCCGGCTGATCTCATTGTGATTGCTAATTGTGCCGCTTACAGGCCTAACTGCCAATAGTACATAGGGTCTAATTATTCATTTGTAGATTTGAATTTAGACAATTTTGATGAGGAAGTAATAGAACACTTTATTTCTTTTAAAAAATATATATAATTTAGGTCGAAGGTTCTAGAGTAAAAAAGTCAAAATCTCGACAACTGTTTGATTTAAAAATTTTCTTTTTTGAAAATATCAAGTTTAACCTCGAGATGTAGGATTTTTTCCAGGATTCTTCAAATCAATTCAATATATTTAGCTTTCTAGAAGTTTAAAGCTCCAAATAAAACATCAGGATGCAATTGAATTTCAAGAAAGAATCGAATGTTTAAGATAAGTCAAATATTTGAGAATGCACTCGAAATTTTAAGAATATTCCATAAATTCCATTTTTTCCGAAATGTTGAGTTGCTTCCCAAAATTCTAAGTTTAAACGAGCACTTCTTTTCTGTAACACTTTGACTTAAAACTCAAAGTGTAGACTATCTTTTTAGAAATTGATTTTCCTTTTCAAAATTTCGACTTTTTTTCTGAAAATTCTGAACTAAAATTCTACATGTCAATCTTTTTATCTGCTTTTTAAAGGAGGTTGAACTTTCATTTTTTTTGTTTGTTTGAACCGTTTTCTAAAAATTTTGTTTAAAATTTGAACTTGTGAATATTTCTCTTATGAAATTTTCTCTAAATTTCGACTTTTTTCTAAAAGTTTTGTGTTTAAAACTTTAAAATTATATACCTCTTTCTTCAAATTTATGATCGAAATGTCTAGTTAAATCTTAAATTTATTTGACTAATTCCCATTTTTCTTTGAAGTTTGAATTTTTTCTAAAAATTCGGGGTTTTAGTTATAAAATTTTGGGCGATTTTGGGTCAAAACCAAATCTCGGAGGTAATACATTTTTTCCCCAAAACCTACACTTCTGTCAGTCTCTAAAGAATAATAAAATATAAAAAGAAGTAAGAAGGGTAAACACGAACACGGGGTTATCCCAAACACGGCGATTAAATTATGTTAGCTAAGTGTGACATGTTTTTGTTTAGCTCCATTTTATAAATCATTTTAGCTTTTTTACAAAACCGCAAACGGAGCGAAGCACTAACACATAATTAAAAATATGATTTTTTTTAGATTTTGGTATTTATAATGTACATTTTTTACAGATTAAATTCAATACAGCTTGGTTTCTCTGAGTAATTCTAACTAGAGGTGGGTAGCGAAGAGAAATTTGGCTCAGTAACTCAAGCGCAACAGACTGAGTTGGCGCATTGAGTTAACTCAATTGCGCCATGGCGCAGACAATACTGGTTGGAATTTTCGTACATCAGCGTTGCATGGATAACAGTTGCACGTAGCACGCATATTGGGATATCGAGTTGGAGACTCGTTAGGGACACGCAGAGATCGCTTCAACGCTTCCGCACATGTGCTGGTTCGTTTCGTCTACTTCTCAATTTACAAGCAACGGCGATAAATATAATATAGGTTGCATATTTATTATTTTGTAACAAAAATTTAAAACGTTTATGGTGATCTCATCTTAAAATAATTATTTTATGTATTTCTGTGCAAAGTGCTGTACTTGTATTAACTGCCATCGTCAACCTTGCTTATTGGAGTGATATCGTAATTTCGTAACGCAATAATTCGGCGAATTGGCAGCGTGAAGCCAAGAACTACGGTCTATATTCTACATGTTCGCCCGCAACACATATTTCGCCCATCGCATCGGCACTCCTACAAAATCACAAAATGAGTTGTGCGCAGTGGGGCTTTTAAAAAGTGTGTTAACTCAGTCGGCACCATGAAATGATTTGGCGCAATTGCGCGACACAGCGCGGTATTACACATCACTAATTCTTACGCGACATTTACAGATATGAATCGCTGAAAGTGAGTTCAAGTCGTTTTCGTATATAATTTTGAAGTTAGTAGCGTGGTTTAAATGAAGCTAAGTCATTTGAAGTGTAATTAACTATCTACCTCATAGTGCTAGTCAGACAAAAGTCAAAAATCTAAGTCTGAGTTATGTTGTTTTCTTCCTTAGAATATAAAATATATAGATTTTATATTCCAAGTTTTCTCCAATTTTATGTATTTTTGACTTAAGCCCTTTTACGTGCGGAGCAGCGAAATAATTACGAATCAAAGGTCCTGTTATGAATGACAATGAAATCTGCCCCCAGATTAAATATTTCATTCTGATTTTCCACTGTAAGGTGGCGTAGGGCAATGGAACACTCAACATTTCCTAATGAGAGGGTAAAAAGTTATAAACAAAATTCGAATTTAAAAATTTTTATAACAATGTAAACAAAAATAGGACCAAACATATTGTCTTTTTTATAATGAAAAATATAACAGTCCTCCCTTTAAAGATCGGGTCATGTAAAAACTGAGCACAAGAATGTACTGTCAGTCAATCATCATCACCAAACTCTCTATATGATTTGTCAACTGCTAATTTCAGTAATATCAGGTAAAACCCAACAGGAAGGGTTTTGTTTTTTGCCCTTAAATTGGATGTTTATTAAAATTTTTAATAAAGCTGATTTTAAAAGTAGATAGTTAAACAGTTGGACCTTCTGAAAAAGTAATTAAAAAGAAACTGTTACAAAATTTCTTCGTTTTACTTGAAATTTTCCTTAGATGTCCACAACTCCTCCCATTTCCCCTACACTAATATAAATGTAAGACAAAATGTAAACAATAAACTATAAATGAAATAGTACATACCTTCACCTCTTCACGGGTTGTATCAACAAATTTTTTTCTTGTGGTAAGTTCTTTATTGTCCAATTTAAATTTTGTTGGATTTTTCTGAACAATATGTAATCAGCATTAAGGCAAAATTTTATGAATTTAACTTGCCTAAGATAATTCATTAATAGAAGGAAATACAGAGAAACCTGAAAAATTGTTTTGTTTAACGAATTATGTTAAATAAAACAATTTTTTACATGTAAAGTATACTGTAAAATGAGTTAATGTCTTTCATATCCAAAAAAAACACATTTTCGTCTATCGTAGAATGAATGTACCTGGAATGCAAATTTCATTTGCAAAAAACAAAAAAAAAATCAAAATAATTAGTTTATTATTTATGATGTATAAGTAACAATTAATGTTTGTCCTTCTTCGTTGATATTTATTGTCATTTGTAGTGGTAATGAGATAATGTAATAACTTGAAAGGTTATTGCTTCACTATTGAAAAATTCAAATACTGTTGGCCACAATTGTGAGGACGTAATTTCTAGGCAATTGTTATTATATTTGCTAATATGTTAATATTGCCCAATAACACAGTCTAATGTAACATGCCAAAAATTTAGCATTTCCCATATCTTAAACAATCGTTTTGCAAAACATTGCTGTTTTACTCATAAGTGAGTTACTCGCTTTTTGAGGTGCACTTTAAGGGAAATTCCACTGTATATTTAAATCTACTCTTTTTGGTTTTGCTTATATAACATCTAACATATTTAAAAATATTAATGCAAAACCATACCAAAGGTGAAAATCATTTAATTCAATGTTTTCTTTCTTCCTGATTTTCAAAAGTTAACCCCTCCATGATGGGCAAATCACTCTGCTCTTCTCCCTCCCACATTACTTTGATACACAAGAAAACCCGCTACATAGTCAAGGAAACTTCAAACAATTTAACAAAGGTTTAATGACAAAATGTAGAATAATTTTTTTTAGAAAAATTATGAAATCAAACACAGTGTCTACTTTCTTGGCACAACAATTTAACGAAGGTTTAATGACAAAATGTAGAATAATTTTTTTTAGAAAAATTATGAAATCAAACAGTGTCTACTTTCTTGGCACATATATAGATTCCAAAATACGCTATTCCAGCATTTCAGTGGTTACTAAGCAACTATCAGAAAACTATCCCAGAAGGTTTTTTCTATAACACTATTATACAGGGTCAGCCATTAGTGCGTGGACGAAAGATAGCTCCTAAGCCTGAGAAGATACCAAAATGAAATTTTGTCCAGTGGTGTACATTTATAGGGAGCACATTTTAAAATTATTTTTATTTTATTGTACCAATCATATACAGAGTGTTGATATAAACTTACATTTTTTTAAGTAGAGCACCCTGTATATTTTTACATATTTGGATAGCCCTATAAAAATGCAGCAAAATTAATCTTTTCTTAATAGAGGTTCATAAATCCGAAAATAGGACTCCGATGCAGCCATCCGAAAACACTTAGTATAATGTAGAATTAAGTAATTTGCAACATAAACAGTCATTGATAGTCTTCTAGTTTCCATAAACCACCAAAATGTTGTTTTATATTCTTTAGCTAAACAGAGTGATGGAGGTTTGCAAATCCAAGAATTACTAAAAAATTTTAAATAAAATGGGCTATTTTTAATACCTAATATCAAAAGAAGTTAAAATAATCTTTCTAATAATACCAATCACGTGGAGTTTCTTTTGATAGGTTTGATGCAAATTAACTTTCAAATTATTTTTTTTAGAATTTTTAAGATTATTTGTAATTATTACTAATTAGATAAATAGTTAGTATTATTATCTTTTAAACAAATTGTTAATATTCGTGAATAATAATCGAAACTTAGCAGATATTTAACTGGGTGCCCGAAAAATTGACAATTACAAATATGTATTTTATAGGATCGTTTACATAAAAACTTTCGGAAGTCTAAAAAGATATTAAAATAAAATTTTTTCCAGTAACGTACATCTACAGGGGGCACATTTTAAAATAATTTTCAATTTATTGCACTGATCATATAGTGTTTACATAAACTTGTTTTTTTAAATAGAACATCCTGTATATTTTTGCATATTTAAATAGCCCCATAAAAATACAGCAAAATAATATCGAGTTTATGGGGGTTTTGATGGGTTATTTTCTTAGTAGAGGCTCCTAAATCCGAAAACAGTACTCCGATGCAGCCATTTGTAAACACTCTGTATGTAGTATTAACCAATTTGCGACATAAACAATCATTGATAGACTTAAGTTTTCATAAACCATAAGAATGTTGTCGTATATTCTTTAGTTATACAGAGTGATCCAGGTTTACAAATCTAATTACTAAAAAATTTTAAATGAAAAGTTCATTTGCATGAAAACTATCAAATGTAACTTCACATAATGTAGTATTGCTGGAAAGCTAATTTTATTTTCTTTTCATATTAGGCAATAAAAATAGGGCACTATATTTAGAATTTTTTAGTAATTTTTGGATTTGCAAACCTCACTCGCTCTGTATAATTAAAAAACATAAGACAACAGGTTTATGATTTATGGAAACTAAAAGACTATCAATGATTACTTTTGTTGCAAATTGGTCAATACTACATCATACTGAGTGTTTACAAATGACTGCATCAGAGTCCTATCTCCGGATTTAAGATCCTCTATTAGGAAAGCGACACATCAAAACCCCCATAAACCCTGCATTATTTTGCTGCATTTTTATAGGCTATCCAAATGTGTAAAAATATACAGGGTGTTCTATTTAAAAAAAATAAGTTTATTTAAACACTCTGTATATGATTGGTACAATAAAATGAAAATAATTTTAAAATGTGCTCCCTGTAGATGTACGCCACTGAGCAATTTCATTTTGATGTCTTCTCAGATTTAGGAGCTATTCTTTGTCCACACACTAATGGCGGACCCTGTAGAAACTGCACATTCTGTGACTAAACATTGTGATGGAACAAATGTCATTCCAGCACCCATTCAGAATATTCGTAATTCGACACACCATTTAAAATATTAATATTCTAGCACAGCTTACGACAAATCGGGCGCCATTTGGATTCATTTTGTTTATTTAATATTTTTTTTTCATTTTAGGACATGATATCAACTAATTTGTTTTTTTTTGCTATGGTTACATGTAACAATTAAGGTATTAATTTAAAGCCTCCTGTTTCAAAATTGTAATCTATTTTGAAGATTTTTATGAACATTTGGGATTTTTTTATAATCCTTTTAGAGAAAATATACTCTACAACACATTTGGAATGGCATGTTCCACACTAATGAAACCGTAACACTCCCCTGTGGCTCGGACTACAAAGTTTTCGCTAGTGTGGGATGTGCCATTCCATAACTTATGGTAGAATATACAGGCCAATCTAAGGTAACTTTCCCATACCAGATAACAATAAATAATTAAATAGTAATTGCCAAGGAAATAAAATGGCAGTGAAAAATAACATGAATTTATAAAAATTCCCTAATTTAAGTAATATTGATTGCAATTTTGGAAAAAATAGTATGTGTACCTTGCAGTAAAAGCACATAATAATTGACATCGTAATTGCAACATGTCTTTATAATATAATTGAAAAGCGTTGTCAATATGTTTAAGACCGCACATTAATTCTCTGTTAATCAAGATTCTGCCAGAGAAATGTATAACCCAAAGACAGCATAAGAAATATTTTGTTACATGAATATCTAAAATGTTCTATTCAATTTGTTGAACTCCAACAAAAGCTTAAATTAAAAACAATAAAAAGGATATCTATAGTATCTTCTAAATCTTCTAGGTCCCATTCAATGCTACGTAATGAATTCTTTAATTCTGTATTTGTCCATTCAATTTCTTCTTTTGTTATGCAAACAGAGTCTTCTTGAAGCTCTATCCATCTAAGAAATAATCCTCTTGTTTTGTTTAATGCTTTGAAAACTTCACTGGAACCAAAACATTAAAAATAACACCCTAATATGAAATTTCTTCAAGCTCACTCTTTAACAACAAAAAAGGGATCTTCTAAAGTCATATCACTACGAAATGACTGCTGAATCCAAGGAGATGGAGTAGTTATTGACAATGCAGTTCATTAGAGAATATCATATTTTTCACAGCTTCAGATAAAACGTGAAATGCCAAAGATTACTTAAAATTTTAGAAATATTTATAAAAATGAACTTTTGACGGACTTAACTTGCCCTAAGTGTCAATTATGACAGGTCAATTTGACATTTGTGTAATGTGTACAGTTGTGCCAACTACTAAGCTGTGTAAAAGATTTGCGAAGAGAGAGATTAAGTTGGAAGAACACGCATAAAAAAGCTTAATAGTATGTAACTTGACTATACATATAAATGGACGGAGCATTCAATGTGTTAGAAGAGTATTAACTTGGGCCGGTAATTGTGGAATAAGGATGAACTCTGAAAAAGAACAAGCTAGAAAGAGTACGTTTTGCCATCGGGTTCGATGCAATGGTCATGTCCAGAGCTAACCAATCACGTTCATAATATTGAATTTGTCGTCGTTTTTGTCGCTTAAATGTCATTTGTGTCGAATGGCGTTTGTTTACCTTTTTATGCGTTCTACTTCTAATAAGTTTCGTGTTTTATTTGGTTACAGTTAATCAATTTAGATAATTTATTAGGTTAAAATGATTTCGGGAAAGTAGGAAGTTCGCTAATAATAAGTATTTCGTCCTGTTGGTGTCTTAATAATGAGGTTGATCTTACCCAGATTCCTGACTTTTAGGTTAATGGGTTCCGCCGAAATTCCTTAGGGAAAAGAGGCGTTTCAACATTTCATTTATGAGAACACAAAAGGTTAGCTATTCATCTTCATAAAATAAAAAGTTTTTTATGATTTTTTTTAGAAAAACGATTTTAATAAAGATGCAAATACAAACATATTAATCAGCCACATTCGTTATCGAAGGGGAGGCTCTAGGAGATAGTAAAATTATTTTCAATATTTGGGACCTTGGGACAATGTTGAGTTTTTTAATGTCTACAACTTAATAACCAGATGTGCCTATTCTGCATTCCATTTCGAGGTTCTTTTAGGTATAACTAAAAACCCAAGAATTATTATCACCTTAAATGTACCATCTTTGCCCTCAAATGTAAGGGTGCATTTCTTGAAATTACGACATGGTAAATGTAAAATTCATTTCTAATTGTAAGTTTTTTTTTAGTAATATATTATTTTTTCTATATTTCTGTTTTATTTCAATTTAAAAAAAAAGTTTTTATCTTTCGCTATATTTGTACATCATTAATACTTTTGTAATATTTTACAGATCAGTTTATTTAAATAGTCATAAAAATAGTTTATGCAGCGGTTAAACATTTATGTTAGATCTGAAAATAATGGATGTATAAATATTTTTCGGACAATTTTTGTAATAAAGATTACTTCCATTTTGTCGTTAATATGAAACCTACTTTAAGAGATTTAGCGTTAGTGTCGACAATATCATACTTTCAAGCATGCGCAAATGGTCGATCCCGATGGCACGTCGATTGTCTATCTCTATTTTCCCGGCCCTTATTTTGGACCGAATGCTCCATCCATTTATTTATATTATCTAAGGTATGTAATATACATATGAACAAAGTTACCCGCACCATCTTTATGAATGTGTATGTCGTAGGCTTACAGTGAAATACGTCTTTTCGTGAAAAACCTAGGTATATCATAAAATGCCGGCATTTAACGTAAAATATTATTATTGCACCATCAGCCGGGGCTTTTCATAAAATGTCTATTTTTGAGAAAAGGTTGATATTTTGAAAAATCTTTTTCAAATAAATTAGTTCAATATTCATCAAAGAATAATTTTCTGATAAAAGTTTTAATTTACAAAAAGTTAAATTTGGAGAAAAAGTGCAAATTTAAACAGATCAATATTTTAAAAAAAGTACAAATTTTCAGTCAGAATTTAAAGAAAAGGCCTAGATTTTGAAAAATTGTCAATTTTATTATATCAGCAAAAGTCGAATTTTTCGAAAAAGTCGAAATTTACAAAAAAGTCGAAATTTCGATATAAGTCGAAATTTTGAGAATTAATAAAAATTATTAAACTTCGAAAAGGCCGAAAGTTTTGAACAAAAATTAAAAATTCTTATAAAATCACAATTTTAAAAAACATAATTTCTTTTTAAAATCTTTTTGAAAGTTTATTTAAAACGATCGAAATTTTCAATACAATAAATTGGAATTTCGAGAAGGTCAAACATTTTTAAAAAAATATGGATTATTTTTGAAACGTTGAAGCTAACTACTAACTGCCGATTTCATAATGGCAAACTAAAAGTGAGTAACTAAAGTACACTTTAAACTAAAATTGATAATTAAAATAGACGTAATAGTTAAACTTCACTGTTAATCCATTATGAAATCGGCTGTAACTAAAAGACGGATTTAAAAAAAAAAGATGAAATTTCGTTAAAAAATGAAAATTTTGAAAAGGTAACAATTTTCAAAGAAGTTAAAATTTCGATAAAAAGATTGAAATTTTAAGAAAAAGTCAAAATTTTGAAAAAAGGTAGTTTTGAAATAGGTAAAATTTTGAAATGTCTAAATTTTCAATGATAAGCTGAATTTTAAAATCTCAAATTTCTCAAAAAAGTTAATATTTTTAAAACATTCACCATTAAAAAAACAGTTTTAAAAAAGTCAATATTTTTAATAAAATTCGAAATGTTTATACTCTCCCGGGCCTTAAGAATTTGTACACAAATAAATTCCGATTAATTATGTCACAAATAACTTGAATTTGTTACTTTCAGACACAATTGTTAAATTTCGGTCATAAGCGTTGTAAATATCAATAAATAGTGGACGCAGCTGTTGCGGGGAAAAATAGAGATTTTAAAATATATCGAATACGCACACTTTCATTTTGTAAGGGTAGCTGTGCTTCTCTAGCTTCCATGAAGAACACGCCACTGTAGAATAATAAAAAACAAATAGACCAATAAATCTCACGTTTCGCTGGTTGTATTTTATTCCATTCTGGTAAAAATTCAAAATACGTTGATCTGCTTTTTTTATGATAATTTACAGTTAGGAAACGCTTAACCACATAAAAGTTTGATACATTAGTGAAGTCGAAGATTAAAGAGCTACACGAAGATGCAATAAAAATTAAAGTTCTTTATTTAAAATAAGGTACTTGATGATGGTAGCGAAACAAGGAGATGTTTAATAAAAAGCTTTTTATCCTATCTTGTACAAAATAAGCCTCCAAAAAAAGTGTTTTTAGTTTTCCGATTACTCTTCGAATAATGTCAAGAAAAAATAATAACCAACATTCAAAATTATTCAAGCAAGGCATATTTTCGATTTCTCGACAGCATATTACTGGCGGCCAAATTATGAAACTTTGCCCCGATTTAACCGATGCTGCATCTCTTATCGTTTTCGCAATCGCTGTGTAGTGAGAAGCGAATTTTTAGCAACCTGTACACATTTCTGGTTTAGATGAAATATCGAGATATAAAGGTCGAAACTGTCAGATTAAAATCTAAATTCTAAAATTCTTTAAGACTGACCTCGTTTCGACTTCGAATTGCATATTTTGGAAAAGTAGAAATTTCGAATTTGAAGTTAAAATCAAAGGTATCGCCAGGTATCGCCTCTACAACAACTGTTGCAAAAATATCCAATTATTACTAACAAAACTAGAAACTGTGTCTAATTTTTAGTTTATCACATGAAAAAAAGCCTTTTCTAACTTGTCTACGTCGAGCATTATTGAAGAGTACTTTCATCGGACATTCAGGGGCTCGTGTGTATCTCATTCGTGGGGGAACCGTAAATATTTTTATACTATGAAAATGTTACAAAACCTTGCCGCGTTCAAAATATATTTGACAACTAAAAACAAAAAATGACAAAAGAAGCCACTCTTTTCGGAGGGGCCCCATTATATATATTTTTTAATGTAATGAGTCGTATCCAAAATGTTTTCTACGACTAAAAAAAATCCAGCCACTTTGCTGCACGTCATTAAATCCGTTTCTTCAGATTTATATAAGGCACTTTTAGTTGAATCGCATTTGAAACAATTTGTACACAATTTAAATTTGCAGCTTAGTTTACACCGTGATATTAAAATTAAAAATATGGAAATACAGTCTCTCATTCCTACACATTTTCTCATTTAAATAATCTAATAACAAATTAAGAAATAAACTAAAAATAATTAGCAAGATGCGAAATCATATTAGATCCTGTTACATGTCTTTTTTGACTTCTGTGTTTCACCTCCAAGACACAAATTCTAGTTGGGGGCGTAGGAGGTGCAAAATAAACATTGCTAAAATTAAACAGGTATGGATACGGTCGTCTTGTGCTTCTAGAAATGTCATTCCTTGGCATGTCAGTAATGGTCGTAATAAAACGATCCTTGCAACCCCCTAAAATAACTCACACTTTATAAAATGCACCGTTCAATTATTTTAAATATACTTTGTGGCATCTTCTGCAATAAGAGAAAAGCTAAAATAAAAGTTTCAAGTTAAATTGGCAATAAAAATGCACAAAAATCATATTACGCAATTAGTTCCCATAGTAACAAAGTTTTAAAATTAAAATAGCAAAAAGATTCCTTTAGTGAAAATAATACATGGTAACTTTTTGAAAACTATTCACCCTAAATATCTAGAAAACAAAAAAGTTATGAGCAGAATGCCGAAACCTGTCAATTTTGTTTGTGAAGGGGACACTTAATTAGTGTAGTTTTAGACCTCCAAGTGGAGTTTCTTAAATGGAACATGGGGTTAAAAAGTTTATTGTTTGAAAGGTCCATTTAACCTCTTTTTGGCTATGTAGTAGTTTTTTTATTTTTACGATTAGTTTTTGAAGAGATCGCTTATTTGGAAGCACAGCCCACGTTCATGTTTTTCCTTCAGCACATTGTTTTTAAGCGCCTATTGTTAGTAAAATCAACGCCTAAAAATGTCAGCTATCACAGAGACAGATGTTTTGATGAAACTTATATTTGAACCACTGTTTAGAGTTTAACTTCAAGTAATCAGTTAAACGTCAATTAATAAGTAAAGGAAAACACCATGAATGATGAAAAATAAATTTTAATGTCTCCAAAAATACAAATCGTATGGTTTAAAACAGTTGGATTTTACAAGAGATGCTAAAAATGAGCACTGTTTTGTTCCAGGCAGTAGTAGATCCAGTTTTCAAATTCTTGTCTTACTCTCTGAAGATGATAGCTTGGCTATCGAAAGGCGTTAGAGCAACCTCTGTTGTGCTTTGTAATCTTTCTTAGTTTCAGGGGACAAGATTTGCATTACAAGTTTTGTTATCTTTGTGTTTATTAATTTTTCTTAATTTCCAATAAACAATTTTAAAACTCTAAATTTATTTATTTATAACTATGCAAGCATCATCATTAAAACTAATTCCACAAAGACTTAGCCATTGGCCCTTGACAGCTGATTGTAGTATATTATTTTTCTGTTGATTGTTTACGTAGTACATTCGTTTTATTGCATTTATCTAATTGTAAACGAATTTTATAAATGGGAAAGTGTGTTGCGTTGGATCTATCAATGCGCCAATGCTATCTTATGGCGACCTTCCTACTCAGGATTATTTTTTGCTTAAAATGGACTTTTTTTTGACTGAGCAGAGAAAAAATAATTTTTAATAGAAGCCCTGTTATCGAGTTCATATCAAAAATAAAACAAATCGATCTCTTAATTTAACAAACCTTGAAATTGCATAAACTGTTTGTAACTTTGGATAGTTGATTACATACTGAGATGAGGGGAGTGTGTGAAATTATTCAAATTGCAAATTTGGCTCATCTTTTAAAAATTTTCGATTTTCGGACCTAATTTGTCTACGTTGTGTTTAAAATTATTTGATTCCCATAAATTGTAACCGCAGTTCGTAGAGTCGACAGGGAAGTGTTATCAAATTCAAACATTTGACCTCAACATTTTATTATACTTAATAAATCAACAAATAAATTAACAAAATTTCATGTGATTGGCGTTGAACTGCCCTTAAATATAAAATATAATGCAGAAAAATAAAAGTGAACCTGTTTGTTTCAACTTGTTTAAATTTGCTGGACACAAGTCTGAGAGAATAATTCCCTTAGAAAATTAAGCGAATCCATTAAGCACAAATAATCTCGGATTCTTTGTTTCCCTTTCCCCTCTTATATGGCGCATCAATTATTAATTTCCCAAAAATTGTTGTAATCCAAAATAGCAAGGTTTCTTTCTTCAAATTTGTCATTTAGTTTGCACTCAAAGGTTTTCAAACCAAATGCAGCTAACTTTGCACCTGATTATTGGTGAGTGTTTGCTGGTTAGTTTGTACACAGAGGTTCTCAAACTCTTTTCAGGTGACTGTTTTTATTCCCCAATTCGTGTGATGTTTTTGCCAATATCAAAAGTATAATGCTACGAGAAAATGGAGCTCAAGCTTGAGATAATAGAAGTTGTGGTTTATAGTGATGTGTAACACTGCGCTGCGCCGCGCAATTGCGCCAACTGATTTCATTGCGCCGACTGAGTTAACTCACTTTTTAAATGCGCCATAGCGCACAACTCATTTTGTGATTTTGTAGAAGTACCGATGCGATATGCGGAATGTGTGTTGCGGGCGAGAATGTAGACTGTAGTGCTTGGCTTCACGCCGCCAATTCGCTGAGTTATTGCGTTACGAAGTTAGGATATCACCCCAATAAGCAACGTTGACGGTCGCAGTAAATAATTAATACAAGTACAACACTTTGCACAGAAATACATAAAATAATTATTTTAAGATGATATCGCCATAAGGGTTTCAAATTATTGTAATAAGATAAGAAATATGCAACCTATATAATATCTATCGCCGTTGCTTGTAAATTAAGAAGTAGACGAAACGATTAATGTAACGATCCAGCACATGTGCGGAAGCGTTAAAGCGATCTGTGCGTGTCGCTCTCAGGTCCTCAACTCAACATCTCAACACGCGTGCTACTGTTATTCATGCAACGCAAACGTACGAGAGTTCCAACCAGCATTGTCTGCGCCATGGCGCAATTGAGTTAACTCAATGCGCCAACTCAGTCTGTTGCGCTTGAGTTACTGAGTTAACTCGCCAAATTTCTCTGCGCTACCCATGTCTAGTGGTTTATCTTATTCATCTCTCTCTCTCTCTCTCTCTCTCTCTCTCTCTCTCTCTCTTCGTTATCGCGGCCGCGCTTTCCCCTTATCAGATCTTTCTAGAAACTTTTCTTACGCACTAAATTCTATTCTATCTATTTACATTGCATTACACTATGTAACGAAGGTATTTGAAATCTTACAAAGTGATGACCCACATAAATATTGCCATTAAACGATTAAAAAAATAGTGTACATTAAAATGGAAATTTAAAATGCCAGATCCTTGTGATTTGTCCTCATTTCAACTGTCTACTCGCAGTGCTCGAATTAAAAACTGTAATTTTATGAAAAATGGCTCTAGTTTTGAATTTAAACATAATTTGTTTTTTCGACAAATTTCGAAATTTCGATATTCTTTAACTTAATAAAAAAAAAAAGAAAACACTTGATATTAGAAAAGCATTCTTTAGCTTTCGAATTTTAACTAAAATTCTAATTTCAATGAGACGCTATTAGGTGTTTTGTTAACTTGTTCCTTTGTGTTGTTTTCTGTTTTTCTCATACCAAACTCAAACATTCGAACTCAAACCGCTGTCGTAAAATAGACTAGAAAGATTGTTCAAATTTTTAAAAACTTTCTGAGCAGAATTTTCCCTTCTAAAACTACATCTACTCCTACGGCTACTGGTCTAATCGAAGGGCGTTTTCTAGGTCAGAAAGTGGCTAAGTTAACCTTGGTTCAAAAAAAAAACATTTAAATTAAAGTTTAAAACTGGAAAGAAATTCGCATTTCTTTCACCAAACCATTTCCCCAACAAGAGCTGATGCTGAACCTGCTCATTCACCTACGTTAGTACTCCCCGTTTGACAACAGATCTGTAAGGCTCTCTTTGGGCGAGGTTGTCTTGACCTATATTTTTGGGATTCAAGCAACCTAAAAAAGAGGATCTGCGAACGAGGTAGGTGAATACACCAAAACAAGAATCAGATGAGAGCTTATTGTAGATTATGCTCCTAGGATGTTAAGGTGTACGATGCCCACGTTTCTAGAACTTGCTGTACATCATCAGTAAAACCCAAATATCTATGTATAATTTGCTTTATTTCTTTTCGTCTCTGTTATTTCTATTCTCTTTATGTTTTTTCTTTCCTTTTTTTGAGGCTGCAAATTGTTCCAGTCAGCGGTATGGCTCTTGCCCCTATAATAATTTTCTAACAATGACTTTCTCATTCATTCGTGTTTGCTGTGGAATTTTTAAACTCCTTTCTCTTTTTTTTTGTTTTCGCCCCCCAACCCAACATTAATGAAAATTAGGAACGAGTATATTCTCAAATTTTAGGAAAAATCAATTAAATCATATAAGAGCGAAAAATCATCAAATAAAAGAATCAGACAATTTAAAATTTATTCGCCTACTTATTCCATAGCAAACGTCACACAAATGGCACAAGAACTTTACGTCGAACAAAAATTGTTTTTTTTGTTCATTCACGTTAATTAGCACAAACAAGAGCATTTTTTTCCAAGTCTCCTGTATTTCGTACTCGTTTTCATATGTCTGGGACTTGACCATATTGTTAGATTCTCTTAAAAATATTTAAGCTTGGCGGCTGATCTATTAATAAAACAGAGTTACCCATGAACAGTTTGAATAGTTTTACATCTAGCTCTTCATACAGGCAGTCGATGCGGAAGAACCGCGCACTAACGACTGGTTGTTCGATGCTCCTATTTGCTTTAATGCGCCAAAATCAAAAGATATATAAAGTTTCTAACAATATTTTTAAACTAGTTTCATCGAAGTTCAGTACCTGACTATCCTGTAAAATTTTCCTTATGGGGTTTTTTATTTATGCCCCCACCCTTAATGTCTGAGGACCGAAAGAATATTCTCTGCATGTCGCTAGAGGGCATGATGATCCAGAATTTCTACTAATTTAAATATTTCTATTCCAAATTAACCCTTAAATTAATTTTGAAAATGATTCTCCTAGTGCAAATCAAACTGCAAACCCCTTTTGAATGATGCCATTATCTTACAAGCTTTACTTCAATAACTAAAATTTAAATAACTTTACAATATGTTTATAAGGGCGTTTCTTGAAAGTAAGATCCCTTCGGTCTACCACCACATGCTCTTGCCGGTGAAATTCCAGAGATTTGCTACGGTCTCCGTTATCGATATTTACCATAGTAATATTTACCAGCTCTTGTATTGCCCTAATTTACGACAGCGGACTTTAAAATGTGCTTTTCAAACCTATATTTGTGCCTTTTTTGAGTTTGGGTAATTAAAATCTGAAACAAACCAGGCCTAACAAATAACCCTTATCTAATTTGTGAACTGCTAAGAAGTCAGTTTCTCACGCAAACAGACGTTACAAAAAATTTTTATAATATAGTATTTTTAGATTTTCTATTTTTCAACAAAAATTAAATAAATTTCAATTAAAATAAAATCGATGAAATATAATGGAGTTAACCTTAGTTGCACTCACCACAATACATATTTTTAATAGTACTTTAGACCGTTTAGGTTTTTCAAAAATGTCATTTTCTGAAAATAACAATCTTGAGAAAACCTTAAAAATTTTCAAATAATTCAAATTCCCTAAAATAATTGTTTTAAAAAAGTTAAATTTAGAAAAATGTCAAAATTTTTGTCCTAAATTTTCAATAAGAAGGGGAGCTAAAACAAGTCAAAAAATATAAAACTTCGAGATAAAGTCAATATATTCAAAAAATTAATATCAATTTTAAAAAAAGGAGTTGGCATTTTCAAAAGTATAAATTTCGAGAAAAAGTCAAAATTTTGGCAGTCGAGATTTTCAAACATAAGTGAAAATTCCGATAAGTCGAAATTGCGAAAAAGAGGATATTTTAAAATGCCGAAATATTTAAAGTAAATTTTAATTTAAAAACAGTCCACAATGGTTCAATAAAACTGAATTTTCAAAAAGTCATATTTAAATACAAGTCGAATAGAAGTCAATACTTTCAAAAAAATATATAAATTTTCAAAAACAGTCGAAATATTAAAAAAAAAACTGGAAATATATGTGATTGAAATTGCCAAAAAAAATACAAAAAAGCTGCAATTTAAAAAAAAAATACAAATTGTCTAAAATGTCTAATTTTGAAAAGGCGGAATTTACAAAAAAGCCGAAATCAAAAAATGCAAATTTTGAAAAACAAGTCAAAATGTTTAAAAAAAATAAATTTTTTATATTCGTCAATATAAAGATTGTAATAAAACTTTTTTTTAAATTTATGTCATTTTGCCTTAACAGCGCCCACGAGCCTAGTACCTTATAATTGCCTCCGAGCCCAGGAATTCTCTCGGCAGGTCTTACAAATACCCTTCATTACTTAATTGGTTTCTGTGTGTTACCTTTTACAACCTATGTCGATATAAACGCTCGTAAAATAGATGGTTTTTTACGGGTATGCTACTATTTAGTTTCTTTTTTCTATAACATAAAATATAATAATGTAACGAAATGTAATTATGGAATTTAGAATCTAAGGAAATTTTCTAGAAAGATCTGATAAGGGAAACCTGCCGCGATAATGAAGCAAAGGCAGATAAGCGTTCCAGAAATGTCGACAAACGATAAGCCTTATCTGCTGAAAACTTCTAGAACCCAAACCAGAGATCTATATAAAGGAGGTCCGGTTGGCATTTCCTCAATCAATCAATGAGTCGTTAGTTAGTTAGAAGTCAATAAACAGTGTTAGTGAATTGCAATTGTAGTGTTCCGAGTTCAGTTTAGAAATAGTGATTATAATTCACGGCGTATTTAATCATTTCGAACTGATAGGCCGCCACATTAGTTAGGGCACTTAAGATTACAGTGTAAGTGTTCTTTTGTCGAGTTTATTTTGTATTACTAAATAAAAATTCGTACATTGTATCATTTTCTCATAAACTTTAAAAGTAATTGAATTTTAAATTCCTTTTTCTAAGTAATGGTAATGTAATTTGAAGTAATTTCATTCCTTTTTCTGAAAAAGTATTAGGTAATGTAACGATTCCTTTTTAGAAGTACTTTGCTCAGCTCTGTTTATTACATACAGCAACTTAAGTGATTAAGATAAAGAAATTAAAAGTTCACAATGAAGGATGTAGGAACAAGAAAATATACTCACATTACTGTTGTTTATTAGAAAAGCTATCCTAACAAATAAATAAAATAAGATCAACTACAATCAAATTCAGAATAAAGAAATATAAAAATTCTTGTGAACATTGGCTACAAGAGATTATAAAAAACTTATTAATCTGATTCACCAGACTCATCAAAAACATACTTTGACTTCTGAGTTGCGGCTCTTGCTTGTCTAGAAGAAGGTGGAATAATGGGTTCGTTATCAGAATAGTTATTTGCATCAAAATCGTCATCTAAATCAGAATCAGCCTTTTTCTTCTTTGCTTTCAGTTTTTTCGATTCTGGATTAAAAAGTTTTTTCTTCTTGGGCTTCGATTTTTTTATTTCGAATTCATCATCACTACCAGCATTCAGGACATCATCATCGGAAGATCCAACTTTCTTTTTTTTGCTGGGTGCCTTTTTCACAGGTGCTTTGACGACATCTTCATCTAAATCAGCTTTTTTCTTTTTAGTTTTGGGTTTCTTCGAAGATAAAAAGTCATCGCTGTCACTATTGATTGTAATTTTATTAGAACCCAACATTTCATCTTCTGAATCTGAGAGGAAAGGTGATTTTTTCCTCTTAGTTGCAGCTGGTTCATTTGTTGGCGACTTATCTTCTTCTTTATCTTCGTCATCTTTTTTTCTTCCAACTAAACTGTCAAACATATCTTCAGATGTTTCATGTCTGGGTGGTGGTGATTCCTCTTCACTTTCAGAACTTCCTTTGTAATTTGCAGCAGGAGCATAATCTTCTTTTACTGCTTCATTATCACGAAGCTCTTGTTCATCATCAGAAAACTTATCTTCATCTGAAGAGTTTATAAATTGTATTGATTTTGTCGCCGCTCTTCTTGCAACTAATCTTTCTTTTACAACAGGCTGAATCTCTAGATCAGAACCACCAAAATCGTCGTCATCATCACTGCCTTTCTTCTTTTTCTTTGGAGTTCCATTTACTGTAATTATTAAAATGATAATATTTATCCCATATAACTCTCCAGAGTTTTTAGTACATAATATATTCATTCACTTACATTTTTTGAAATTAAGTTTGCTTTGTTTCAGCCCATCCTTTGCCTTCTTTGCTCTAGCTTTCTTCTCAACTTCCTCTGGGGTACCTAATTTTTGTTTAATCGTTTTTTTATTCTTCATCATCAAATCAAATTCATCAGCATCTTCCTAAAAAAATATTTATTTATCATACAAGCAGATCTTTCAGTGGCATTGTGTCTTGGTATTGCACAAATTCTCCCCATTACAAAAATAAATAACAAATAGGTAAAGCCAAACAAAAAAAATGGTTAGTCATATTTAATTTACTCTGGCTAAACATTTCTTGTCGACAAAAAAAGTTTCTATTTCTTTTAACACTACATTCAACATTTTTTATCGACCAAAAAAAGGCCCTCATGTGGCCCGCGGAGTTATGAGGCTTTTCCAAAGTGGCGCGCAAAATCATTTGAGTTGGCCATTCCTTACTACATAATAAATCAGAAAAGAAATATGTGGAAGTTGTAGTAAGTTAAAAACCTTAAATCTTAAAATTTTCAATCATACCATGCAACATACTAATAAGATTTTCTTTTAAACAATACCTAACTAAAGTAAAAGAATAATGTGCCATTTACACGAGCAAGTAAAACTATCGCAAGTCGATGTCTGAGAGTACTTCCAGCGAACTTGCTTAATGTAAACAGTCTCTGAGAGTGCGCTCAGAGCAAGTCGTAAAACTTGCGTAAGTGCTTGCCACAATAATTACTTGCACGTGTAAACAACCGTAGAGAGCGCTCTAGGCAAGTTCAGATTTATTTCCAATTTGTTGAAAGTTGTCTGCAAGTGGGTTGTGCAAGTCGTACATTTGGAGGTAGAAATAGTCGTGTATGGTCAATAAATATATTCACTTATTTAAAGAGCTGGGATGTTTAAAATTAAGACGAAGTTTCTTATTTTACTACTGCACAATTATATCGTCGCTGCCGTGGAAAATGATCGTATGTGCACTTTTTATGAAAATTTAGTTTTTTTAACCATCTGAAGGGAATTCTGGGTTTCCTTCTTGTCGAAAAATAACGCAATAATATAATTTTTTTTCAATATATTTTTTCTAAATATGATACCTCTTATGTGAACTCAGTTTAAAAATGTCAGTGGTAAAATCTTCTATTATTATAGGTTAGACGTGCGGATCAATTAATTTCAGATGGTGAGAATATAAGTGATATAAATGAAAATAATAAAGCGCATACTCATAACAAAAAATGTCAAATTGTACACATAAGACAGCAGACTCATCGAAAAATGAAAGATAGAATGGCTAAAATTACTGTCGACGGTTCCTAGTCACTACTGTAGAAGCACCAATACCTGCACATATGTGGAATCAATTTTAGGTCCTTTTCTCACATGCATAATGTGTTTAAAGAATGGTGTAAACAAAATTCAATAAAAAATTTCAAGAACATTCTTTTTGGATAGGTGTAACGCTGTATGTATGGTATGCATCAAACGTTGGCGTGATTTCTAATGAATTCACTAATCGTATCATCATCATTGTATCTCATATTTATAAAATTAGCGTGTTTACGATAATATCCGATGGATGTAACTATCAAAATAGAAACAGAGCATTAGCTAATGTGCTAAGAAATTTGGAAAGTGAGAAAAATTTAATTATTCGATAATTATTTCTTGAGATAGGACATAAAATGATGGACTGTGATAATGTCAAGGCTACACTAGAAAAATACTTTATTCCGCCTCTGAACTCTCCTAATGATTACGTAGCCCACCTTTTAAAACAACCATATAATATAAAAATTTTGAATTACTCCTTTCAAAATTACTAAAAATTAATGACTAATATCCAGTCATTGCGATCTGGAAAAAAAACAGCTGCTGACCCACATGTTACTGATATAAGAGCAATAGAGTATCGTCCTAATGGAGATATTTTACACAAAACTTGACATACTAGCCGTTATGAATTGTTGACGCAAAGAAAAGTAAATGTAAACGAAGTGCAAAGGCCAGTCTAGCTTTATAAAAGACCCATTCCCATAAGTGAATCAAAATGGAAATGTGTAAAAGAATTGAAACAAATTGTAGAAAAAGATCAGTATAGTTTTTGTGACAATATTCCATTTCAATTTCAAACCGATAAAAAAATTAAAAAAGATAGAAATAAAAAGTAAGGTACTGTAAATATAATTTTGTTAGGTAAGTTTTTTAAACCACTTATGTGCACATATTTAAAAATTGTAAAAGCTTTCATGTGTTAATGTTACTCGAAATATAAAATTTTGTCTATAAATCATAAACAGTTGTTTTATTTGTCTCTTAAATAGGTACATAAACATATCATAATACCAGATTTAAAAGAAAAATTGTCTATTTTTTCATTTCGAAAAAAATATGTTTTTTTGCTCTCCTGTAAAATTTACTTTTCAACACATAGAAGCTTTTTCCACGGCAGCGACAATATGAAAAATAAATCTGAAGAGAAGTTAATAATTTTAGATTTATTTGAAAAAACTAGAAAAAAATTGATTTTTTTTTGTATTTTTATCGACAATTATGCAAGAATTAAAAAAAGATACGTTATTAAAGCACTTCTTCACAGAGGATTTGGAAATACTACTGCTAATTTATTCTTTGTATTAAACATCCCCACTACAACAAGCTTAATTTAAGATCCTTTTCTTGGATTTTTACAAATTTGTAAAGAGCTTTTTTTCTAATTACATACATTTAGTCAAATACTTATAGGATTATATGTAAAAGGGTTTATTTTATTAATTTAGCTAAAATTATTTATTGAAAATGCAAATAAAAAATAGTTTCTTTTTCGAAAAGTATCGTACGTGGTTTTTATTTTTAAGATGCTTAAAGAACGGAATCCTTGGATAATTTTAAGAAAAAAAGTTTATATCAGCATAGCTCCTTAACCGCTTTGTTTTTAAAATGCAACGTGTTGAGAACTAAGGAAAAAAATTGATTTTTTTTAAAACTTTGACATTCCTTGAATTTTTTTTTTCAATTTTGGTAGATACTAACTAGGTATAAAATTAGAATAGTGGCTGCTGAAACTCTCTTTCTACGACGGAACATTTTTTGCACTAACTGGATATCACCAAAAGATATCTTTTAATTGGGACAATAACGGGTCACACACTTCAAATTTCTATTTAAGGAAGCACAAACACAATGAATCACTTAGCGGGGGTTTCAATTGGAATGTCGTCTAGAAATAAAATTATAATTGCCGCACTCTAGCTTGCACGACCCACTCAACCGTGTAAATGGCCAACTTGCAGATAGTAGTGTCTAGATAGTGCAGGTAGGACTTGCTGAGAGCACTTGCTTTTAAAAATTTGCCTAAGTGTAAACGCTCTCACAAGTCGCTCTCGCAAGAGCTATCGCAAGTTACTATCCCGTGTAAACGGCACATAATTCTGACTGTATGTATTCATAAAAAATATTGATTCAGCAGTAGCTTTTTGTTTTGCAATGTTCACTATTCCCAATTTCATCTTCCAAAGCAAATTACTTACCCCTTCGGCGATATTTTCTTTTTTGATTCCCCTCTTTCCTTTATTTTCCTTCGATTTAATCGCTGACTGAATTTTCTTTTTTAGTTCATCTGAAATGACTGGCTCAATTCTTCTGCCCATCGGAGAAGGCATAGTTTCTTGCAAATTGATCTTTTTTCTACCCTGAAATAATCCAACATTTTAAAAATTGTATCTTTGGTTGTTATTGTTCAATAAGTTAATTTAATGTACAATATTATAACAAAATAATTCGATGGAAAATAAAAATAAACTTTAGCACATCTCTCAAATTAATTTTCAAAAAAAGGTTTAAACATGAGCTTTAGGAATGGCACGCGAATATAATGTCTAACGTCACCATTTTTTAAATATTTTTATTTAAATTCGTTAATTATTAATTAAAAGCAATCATGTGATCAGAGACCCCGTTCTGAACGCAACCGTCCCGTTTTAGATAGTCTATCACAGTTTTGGGATTCCCAAAATTTCCTATTTTTTGTTATAAATGCTGGCTTAAATTGTAAGTTTCTGATTTTTCAAATGAAATTTTAAATTTAAACTTTCGAAAAGAGTTACTTTTCGAATTTTTGTATACATAATTTGTATTAATCAGTTTCTATTGCAGAAATTTTATTAGATTTTCAAGCGCAAATTACAAATTTCAATCCGTTGTTAAAGAAAAAATTTGAAGAAGGAAAGATATTTATAAAGCAAAATTATCAAACTTTGAATTTAAAGTCGATTTTTTTAAAAATTAAAAGTAAAATTTTGGAGTTAAAAGTGAAATATGGAGAAAATACCAAAATTTCAATAAAAAATAGAAAACTGTTCGAAATAATTTAGTTAAACTTAAATTTCCATTTTGATACAAATTTCCAAATTAGGATCGAAATTTCAAAAAAAATATTGATACAATTTTCAGAGTAACGCAAAAATTTTAAAGGAAAAAAACTGAAGTTGCAAATTCAGGATAGAAGAAATTCACCTTTTTTGTAGAGAACAAAAAATGAAAATGTAAAATTTCGAGCAAAAGTCGAAATTTCGAATTTACAAAATCATTTTATCCAATTTAAAATGGAAATAGTAAATAAATAAATATTAATATAAAGAAATAGTAAAAAAAAATCGGAATTTCGAAAAAATGTGGAAATTTTGAAATTAATATTTGGAAATGCTGAAAAAATGAAGCTTCAAAAAATGGAAATTTTTAGATTAAAGTTGAAAATTTAATTTAGAAAAAAAAGGGAAAATTTAAAAGGTAAACTTGGAGTTTGACAAAGAACATTAAAATTTTGAAATTAAAATGAACAAAATAAAACATCTCGAAAAATATGAAGTTTCGAGTACAAAATTGAAATAATCAAGATTTCGATAGAAGGCTAAAATGTTTAGTAAATTTTCTAGTTGAAACGCAAAGTTTCGAGGAAAAAAAGTAGAACTTGGAAAAAAGACCCTCTAAATTTTGGACTAAAGCAAAAAAAATAGATGAAAAACTGAAATTGTAGAAACTCTCAATTTCTCGCAATTTGAAAAAAGTTGATATTTCGAAAAATGATAATGAATTTCTAAAATTTTGAGAAATAAAAATGAAATTCCTAGAAAAAATATTAAAGCAAAGCAAAAATCGACATTTCAGGAAAAAAGTAAAGAGAAAGTGTGAATTTAAAAAAAAAATGAATTCGATAGAACCTACAATTAAAAATTTCCAAACAAATATTTTGAACACCCAAGTTTCACATTTAATATAAATCTTTTATATTCCTTTTAAATTTGAAGCAGAAATTATGAAGAAAATTTAAAATTTCAAGTTTATATCTTCGAAATTTCTAATTTTCAATCGAATTATTGGAAGTAGTCAAATTTTCATGTTTGGATTTTCTGTAAAAATCGAAAGTTTCGAGCTTAGGCTAGAAATTTTGAAAACAAAAACAAATGTAGCAATAGAGAAGTCAAAATTTCGAAAAACAAACTTGAAATTCCTGTTAGAAAAATGTTTTACAGAAAAGTTGCATTAGTGGAGAGCCTGGAGTATTAAAAACCTAAAAACTCGGATTACAGTTACAGTGAATGAAATTTAAAAATAATATATGGAATATTTAGGTAATAATACAGTGTGTCCCCCTGAAAGTGGGATAACATTGGTAACTTCGTTATTAGTAGAGATAAAGTATAGATTAAATGAGTAAAGTAGTACCCCATTTTATGTCCATTAAGATTGAGAGAACAATTGAATACCGGCTTACCGGCAAAAAGAGAAATACACCATTTTCTAAAATCTGCTGTAACTTCTTTATTTATTGTCCGATTGAAAAAAAAAACCTACAATAATTTTTACTTAGTTTCTTAAAAACTTTACAGGGCGCAGCTATTTACTCTTTCTATTGAATAATTTCTAAAAAAATTATGGCAATTATGGGCGCAATATTGGAGCATCTATATTAATCGAAAACCGTTCGTTACACGAAAAAAACTTGAGGGGACATTTTTACCTAGGAGTGAAGAATATTTATGCAATTAAATTTATTTTGAGAAAAAGGATTAGCTAGAAAGGCAGCTCAAAGTGAGCCCCTTATATTATTCTAAGAGTTTAAGAAAATAGAGAAAATTAAGTGGTTCAAAAAAATATCTCTTACTGGCTATTGAGATTTTTGAAAAACAAAAAGTAAAATTTTGGATTTTTGTTTTTATTTTTTCTCGTCGTTATTTGAAGAGTAATCGAACAACTAAAAACACTTTTTTGTTAACGTTTTTTATCCTTTATAAGATAGATTCAAGTTTTTTTTATTAGACGATTCGTCGTTTCGCTATCATATCAAATGATGCCAAGAAATAATAAAAACAAAAATTCAAAATTTTACTTTTTTTCAAAAATTTCAAGAACAGTAAGAGATATTTTCGATTTCTCAACGGAACATTACTGATCGCCAAATTGTGCAACTTTGCCCTAATTTAACCGATGCTGTATTTCTTACAGTTTTCGAGATCCCTCTAGTGAAAAACGAATTTGTTACAATCTGTATAAATCTATTCATTTTAACAGTATTCTGAGGTGCAAACTCTCAAGACACTCCACTAATTACTGAAGCTTATTTTCTAATTAAAAATTCATGTTTCAAGAATTTACTCAATATTTCTAAAAAATATTTTGTATTGTATGTTGTTGTATGTGCAACAAAAAATAATTACATAAACATTAAAATCTCACCTTTCCTGGGATTTTTATTTCCTTGAAAGCCAAAAAAAAAGTTTGTAGTAAAATAAGTTAATACAAACAAAAAGCATTTACAATCGCCACCTTCACCAAACTAATATAATGAAAATGGCTCTAGTTTATGAACATTAGGATGATTAGAAAACATGAGACAAAATGAAAAGTAATGTTCCAAAAAAACCTATTGATTGAATTTTGATTATATGATTGTTTTTATGATGTTACAAGAATTCTGAAGTCTGATTTTTACCTTGAAAATTAAGCAATGTGATTAAAGTAGATGCAAAATTCAAAATAGTTATACTTGACCATTTTACCCCAAATCACACTGCCCGTCAGTGACCATAATAAATGTAGAGCCATCTATCGATTGTTTCTGAAGTGATTGAAATTATTGTCTCGATTTGTAGTCAGTTGTCTGTGCTGAACTGTGTTGAACCAAACAACACCGTGCGGAAAATCGCAGTTCCCCTAGTTCTTTCTGTCAAATACGTTTCTTTTGTAAATAACCAGAGGACTCTTCTAATATGTCTATGTTACGGGCATAGTGGGAAATTAGGACAATGTTAACAAATTCCAATCTTAATTCTCGAAACGCAGAACCTCCTTTTCTCCCTAAGGTTGGCACTACGATGACTGAAGTTGTTTTCAGACAAAGCACAATCAGGAAGATTCTCCTTGAGCTCGCCACCTCAAAAGCTTCTGGCCTTGGTGGTGTTCCCGTTATTGTTCTTAAGAAGTGCGCCTCCTGTCCTAAGCAAATTGTTCACACTTTCTTACAACAAAGGTGTATTCCCTAACATCTGGAAATCAGCTAGAGTGCAGCCTGTCCCTAAAAAGGGAAAAAGGAATCTGACTAACAACTATCGCCCTATATCTTTGTTACCCGTTATACCTAAAGTAGTAGAAAAGGTTATCAACATCGAGATTCTCAAATATCTGGAGGAAAATAGAATCATCTCCGACAGGCAATACGGTTTTAGACAACAACGTTCCACTGGCGATATACTGGCATATGTTACTCATATCTGTAACTCGGCTATGGAAAAACATGGATTGCGGCATTGGATATTTCAAAGGCTTTCGACAGTCTGGCACCGATCTCTTCTCGCCAAATTAACATCTTATGGTCTTCCTCCTGGACTCTGTCATTTGATATCCAATTTTCTCGCTGACAGATCTCTTCAGGTCATCTTCAGGCATCTCATCCGAGACATTTGCGATTAACGCAGGGGTGCCTCAGGGGTCTGTTCTGTCTCCTACTCTAGTTCTTTTACACATAAACGACCTCTTAGCTTCAACTTCCAATCGTATATATAGTTACGCAGATGATAGTAACCTTGTGTCATCTTTTTTCTCCAACAAGCCATTATCTATATCGCTGCTTCAGATCGACTAAGGGAACAACAGATACAGACGACTAATCGGGATCTTGAGATTATTCTAGAATGGGGTAAGAACAATTTGGTCGACTTCAACGCTTCAAAAACTCAGGCCGCGGTTTTCTCTAAGAAAACATCAAGGGATCATACAACAAACATACTAATGGACGGTAAAATCCTTCCGATGGGATCTAATCTATCTATCCTAGGAGTGAATGCGAGCACTAACTTCTCTTGGGACGATCATCTGCGCGCCATTGCCAAATCCGCCTCTGAGAAGCTAGGCTTTCTTTTTAGAGCTAAAAAGTACTTCACATCTCATCAGCTATTAACACTATACAAAACTCAAGTTAGGTCAACACTAAAATACTGTTCTCATGTTTGGAGTTCAGCCCCAAAACACACTTTAGCTCTCTTGGATTCAATTCAAAAAAGAGCGATTCGCCTAATTGATGACAAGAGTCTGACCGATTCTCTCGAAACACAAGAGCACAGGCGTATAGTTGAGGACTTCCAAGTTATGGAACTTGTTACTGAAAGGAATTTTCCCCAAAAATTACAACCTATCCTTGTTTAAGAAGGCGGTTCATCGCCATCTATCCTTGTTTCCGCATCCCACTCGCAGTGCTTTGAAAGCATAATGGGGTTACCCTTTGCGAGTGGATTAAACTTTTAAAAAAGCAAATAAGAGCAATTACCACGTCAACTTTAACCTCACAATTAGAGCAGTGAACTGTTTTCATGCAAAAAAGGTTGTCCGTTTTAGAAAACTCTAAACTTTAAATTTTTATCTACTAATTTTTTTTCCTGAAATTTGGGCTCAAAACTCGAAATTTAAGGTTTTTTTTTTTTTAGACATTCAAACTCAGATACCAAATTTTTTACCTTAATTCTAATATTTCGATTTCTTTCTTTCTTTAAACGTCGAATTCAAAACAGACATTTCGACTCGAGATTTCCGGTTTAAACTATTTTTTCAATAACTTAAAGAGTTTTTTTGAATTTTTGGGTTTTTTTACTCAAACTTATTACTCAGACTTAGCTTGAAAGTTCAAAAGTTTGATAATTACACAAATTGGAACAAAGAAGCGAAGACCGAAGCAAATGTACTCAAGAATTATTTCACAATGTGTAAGGAGTCAATGGTTGTAGTAGACGTGCCACAAAATGCAAAATGTTGAAATTTCCTTACGAAAATATGCAAGGAAATTTTTGTCTGTGGGGGATTACGGCTGTGATATGTTTTGTAATCAGGAATGTAAACCAAAAAATGCAGTGTCGCAAGTCTGGGAAATTATCAACAATTAAAAAATATATTTTTTTATGTTTTTATAACCTTATTGTTTTATAAATTACAGTTAATACCAAACTACAGATTTCAAGTAAGTCCAATTTCATTTTAATACGTATTTACGCTGCCCAAGATATCATAGTCATTGTGAACAACTCCCGGATAGTGTGTTTAGTTCACAAATATTTTTCACAATGATCTTCTATGGTGGGCATTGTTGACATTGACCAGGCACTGCACACAATGACTAATTTTCCACTATGCCCGTAACATCTATACAAATATGTAATATTTTTAACCCTGAATTTGTGGAATTGATCAATATTCATTATTATTTTTTTAATAATATGTTACAGTAGATTTTATTTTTCTTTTATTTAATTTTCTTTATAATTTGGTCAATAGCTCTCATTTAGTTAAATAATATATAATTATTTTCAAAAGCTGATATGTAAAAGTCAAAAGAAAAATCTAAATTTCTTCTATAAATTTGGGATTTTCCTCAAACTTACCTTTGGAAAAGACATCAATTGGTGATGAGACAAACCTAATTTTTTGATTTGATATATTTAATGTGAACTGGCAATTACTTCGCTTTTTTTAACGTTTTCACATTCTTTTAAATTTCCAAATTGAAAATAGGAATTTCTGAATTGTAAAAATTCAAAACAATATTTCATTTTTATTTAAACAATTTGCAAATTTATTTAACAGGATGCGAAAAACTTAAAAAAAAAAGCAAAGCACTTGTGACAGTTATGTCGATCCAGCGATTACAGGATCCTACTGAATTATCTATCACCTAAGGTCCGCATAATTTAGATGTGAAATGACATGGAATGTTCATAATTATTTTATTTACTGAAATTACTGTTATAGGAGTTTCTGAATTAGAAAATGCAACTAAAATATTTATTTGCTAATATTATGCCGTTGGAAGCCAAAATTGACCAGTCTTGCACAATTTAAACATCCTTCAAAGTTGAGGCGTCTCTAAGGCTAACAAAAGTATAAAATTTCGGAGAAGATAAGTCATGACTTATTGCAACAGCAGTATTTGGAAAATATTGAAAAGGATTTATTTAAATAAAATACATTGGCAGTTCCCCATTGTTAAAGTTTAAAGGTTATCTTGGAACATAATTCAAAATATGAAATGCCTTAGTTTTAATGAACGAGTTTCATTAACAGTCTCAGGTCTTCTCAAGTCATCCTTGTGTGGGTGCAATTTTAAGTCAAAATAAACTTACCACCGTTTTCTTTGCATCTTTTCCTTTTACTCCAGCTTCTTCATTTCTCTCCTTTTCTTCCACTTCGTCGAGCTTCTCTATAAAGGCATCAAGATCTTCTCTCCACAAGTCAAAAGGTGTTTTCTTCTTTAATATTTCCATTTCTGCCACTTTATTGTCTCTTTGTTTTAAGAGTTCATTTTTTCTTTCATCTGTTAACATCCACATGGACATACCCAATAGATAATCGAATTTTTTAACTTCACTAAGATTGCGGAATGCCTTTTCTAAAATATCAAAACTGTAACAATTCATTCTGCAAAATGTTTAAAAAGTAAACAACCTGGATCTGCGGGGGGCTTTTTCTTAGATGTGTCACTTTCTTCTTCCTGCTCTTCCTCCGGAGTTTCTTCATCTGCTTCAGTTTTCATTTTTTGTTGCCATTCTTTTACAGGGTCCGGGGCATAACCTCTGCGTATTAGCTCATCGACGATAGTTTTGCGCTTCTTGTTTTCCACCGTAAGGTCCCCATTGCACTTCTCCATTATAAATCTTGCTTGGTTTGATAATTTTTCACATTCTGCGCCCAGTACACCTTCTAAGTAGTCTTTACGCTTTTGATACATTTTCGCTCGAATGGTGTAAAACTCTTTCATTATATCCACAGCAGATGTGAACCTATGAAAATATACAGGGTTACAATTTGAAAAGTAGCAATCGGGAATATCTATTAGACAAAAATTACTATCAAGAAAATCTGAAATACACATCGAGGGATTGGATGGAGAACCAAAATGAAGTACTTTTTGAATCACCTTGCCTCGCCGCTTAGGGATTAGCCACTCCAATTTTTTATTATTTTTTTTAATATGAACCTACCTTGTTTGGCACATTGTTGGAAAGCTCGTTGCTTTCTCTTTACAGTCTTCTAGCAGAATCTTAAATTGTACGATTAGTTTTTGATATATCGATGTTTAAAGTAAGCAACATTCTTGAAAACTAATAATTTTGATAATCTCTTAGGCAAAAAATTCTGTCATAAAGGTTTCAAATACACATCGGGGAAACCAAAAAATGTGTTTTTTGACTCACCCTTCCACCCCTCTCGTCTTAGGGGCTGCCACCACTATTAATTCTTCTAAAACAAAACCACCCCGTGATACCTCGTTGGAAAGGTTTATCAGCTTCTCCGCGTCTGTAAAGAGGAATAAAAAAACCTTTCCAACGACGTATTATACAGGGTGGGTTCTTTTTTAGAAAAATTAATAGGGGTAGTGGGTTCCTAGGGGAGAGGTGAGTCAAAAAACACATTTTTTGGTTTCGCTGGTGTGCATTTGTCAGAATTTTTTCTTTATGAGGTAGCTAAAGTTAAGTTTTCAAAAAATTTAGCTTATTTTAAACACCGATATTTTGTTATAAAACTGTAAAGAGAAATCAACGAGCTTTTCAACGATGTGCCGCACAAGATAGGTTCGTATTAAAAAAAGTAAGTTGGAATGGCTACCCCCTAAGGGATAAGGTAGGGCGAGTCAAAGAGTACTTCATTTTGGTTTCCCCTTCAATCCCCCGATATGTATTTTCAGTTCGTAATGATAGCATTTTTTGTCTAGATATTCCCGATTGCTACGTTTCAAATTGTCACCGTGTATATATAAATTTGCTAAATTTCAAAATATAAATGAAAAAGTTACCTCCTTAAACATCCCAGTTCATCAAAAACACACATAGATGACAGATGAATCACCGATTGCAACTTAAACACTTTATGAATTCCTTCTTTTTCTAAATGTTCCATTTGTTCTCTAGTAACTGTGATAACAAATTTAACAGTTGTATCAGTGTTGTACTCTTTATAATCACTAATCATTGCTTTCACTTTTTCATTTCCTAGAATAAAAAACCCTGTAAATTATGTGCCAAAATATGCAAAAACTTATCTTCGATAAAAGCTCATAGCAGGGCACTGATTGACCCCAGAATACTAAAGGAATAGAAAATTCAAGAATAAGTGGATACAGTTATAAAATAAAACAAAAATAAATAAATCCATACTGATAATTGGAGTAATAAAACCTCCTTCGTGACAAATGCAAGGTGCATAAAGCTAAGAAAGTTAAAGAAATGATCGCTGGCTCTGACTGCTGAGTTTTAACAACCACGCACACACACACTTAGACTTCTCAATATTCCACCATTTACAGACGCTCACATTGTCAGAAATTTTAACTATTGTTTTTTCCTAACATTTTACTTTTCCTATTTCGATTTGATTATTGCGAGATAAGTCGAAATCCTGAAAAATAAGTCAAAATTTTAGACACGTGGAAATTTTAATGGAAAAGAAATTAAACTGCAAGTTTAAACTTGAAAATTGTCAGTTTGAACTTGCAATTTTGAGTAAAAAAAAATCAAAATTTCGAAATATAAATGGGGATTCAGAGTTAATCCACATTTTAGTAAAAAAAAATAAACATTTTGAACTGAAACAGGAAATTCTACGAACAAAATCAAGATCACATTAAAGAATACAAAATTTACAAAAATCGGATTTAAAAAAATCAAATATCTCTGTCTAAACACGGAACTTAAAAAATGTAGAAATTTCGAAAAACGATTAAAAAAAGGAAAGTAAAAAATTTTGATATAATCGAATAGGGTAAGCCTGGGGAAGTAGACTTCTCACCTACATATGCTGATGCATTTGTTACACTTCCTTGAGTTTCACATTAGAAATTAAGTAGGTATGTTTAAAATTCCGAATATATTTCAAGTTTTTTGTTGTGGTTACTTCGCTAATTTTTCAGATGTAATTTGATCTGGCTCAATAATACTCACATTTAACTAGTTATTAACTAAAAGACTACCAGCAAACCGAGGTGATTCAACATACGTAAAACTATGTATGTACGTAATATGAGTCAGTCGATCTGATAATTTTGTTATGGTTAGACGAGAATATTTAGGGAGAGTTGAGCCATAAGCAAACAAGGCTTTCTATGTCGTCTGTGCGTATTTAATATACAAAATATATTACAATCTGGAAAAATTATTAATAATAAAGAATAATGACAATTGGTTTTAGATCTTCTGTAATCAATTAGTACTGTGCTACTAAGAACAGAAAACACACTTTAGTGTCTTAAGTCTTAAAATCTTAAAATTCTGCAACACATATGGTATTCTTCTAAAGTAGCTCACAAATATCAAAAATTTAATCGTAACATATTAAGCTGGATCCACATTTATGAAAATTTGTGTATTTTGAATTAAAACAATACCGGGTGTTTTTTTTAGTTGGGAGGTTACCTTTATATGGAATACTGCTTAGTATAAAGGCAAACTGATTTTGTCGATGGGAGTAATCGGGGTTAAACTATCTTCTAAAAATATTTTCAACTTCCCCCCACTACCGATTATACCGGAAGTAGACATCAACTTTCTTATTTTAAATGGCAACCCACAAATTTTATGTTTTATTTGGATTTTACGTAAAAAAATAAGGTGAGTTTATGTATACATGTTTATCGCTACCTTTGATTGTTTTAAAGATATTTCAATTTTTCTAAAAAAAATGACAGAAAAGAGGGTTATTTTGACTCTTTGAATCTTTTTTATTATTTGCAGTAAAAACATGAAATTTGGGTTGAAGTCAGGAAATATTATAGAGACTATAATAACGTAAACAGATTTTACATTTATTATACAGAGTGATGGAAAATTTATAATCTTTGCTGTTTTTGTTTTATTCAAAAAAACTCTGTTTTTTTAAATGGGAACTATATGTTTTTTAATCATTTTTGAATTCTTCACATAAAAAGAAGAAAAAAGTTATATTACTTATTTTCTAAAATTTTGTGCCGTTACAGAGGTATTTTACATAAATCTCAAAATAAAAAAAATCAAACATTTCTTGTTTGTTCAAGTAGGAAATTAACTGTGGGCAATAAAATCTTAAAGAATTAATCATAATAAGTAATAGGAAATAAAAATAATTTACAAAAAATTTACATCAAGAACAACAAGGGTGATCTTCTCTTTCAATACATTTAAAGACATATTTAAAAATTTCGAACTGAGTAACGTTTTTAAGCACATCCGATTGTTCCTAGCAATATGCTTGTCATGCAGTAGTAGTAAAAAAAAATTACTAAAAAATTTCCATTTTGATTTTCTCTTTGTAAATTTAACGCTTAAAAACCCTGAGTTCTAATCTAACAGCATAACAGTTAAAGGACGAATTTTCTTGAACATCTGTTGTTGATTCTGATTACTCCAAAAATGAGAAGTCTGTTTAACAAATCATTTTTACGAAACTTACATTCGTGGCTACCTAAACATTTTTCAGTAAGTATTCTAACAATTAGCCAAAAACTTATTCGTCTTGTGCGGTTATCTTTAAAATGTTATTTAGCCTAAAATTTTTAAGCCTTGTGGTTGTGTTTTTTTTGAAAATTTTGTTGACTACCATGTTGCTACTAGAGAAAAAAATATATATTTTTCTTTTTCGTTTTCGTTTCGTATCTCTGTAACGATGGAGAATTTTAAAAAATTAGTCATATAACTTTTTTTTTCTTTTTACGTGAGGAATCCAAAAATGTTTAAAAAACACATAGTTCCCATTTAAAAAAACAGAGTTTTTTTGAATAAAACAAAAACAATAAAGATCACAAAATTTCCATCACCTTGTGTAATAAATGTAAAACTTGATTACGTTATTATAGTCTCCATAATATTTCATGACTTCAACTCAAATTTCATGTTTTTATTGCAAATAATAAAAAAGATACAAAGAGTCAAAATAACCCTCTTTTCTGTCAGTTTTTTCCGAAAAATTGAAATATCTTAAAAACTACCAAAGATAGCAATAAACATGTATACATAAACTCATCTTATTTTTCTACGTAGAATCTACATAAAATATAAAATTTGGGGGTTGCTATTTAAAATAAGAAAGTTGATGTCTACTTCCGGTATAACCGGAAGTGTGAGAAAGTTAAAAATATTTCTGAAAGGTAGTTTAGTTCCGATTAGCCATATCGACAAAATCAGTTTACCTTTATAACGAGTGATACTCCATATAAAGGTAACCTCCCAACTAAAAAAAACACCCGGTATTTTTCACCCAATGTCAATTATTTTGTGGCGTAAATAGTTCTTTTGAGTGTTGTACAGCCGAATTCATTGGTTTGCGTCGTAAACTCTTGAAATGCAGTACAAAAACCTTCATCTTTAATGCGAGCTCTTCACTCTCGCAGACAGTACGAGCGGATTCGAGAGCGAGAATGTGGAAGGTATGTTCGTTTTGTCTCGCCATGCCTCCATTCGTCTCGGAAGTGCTCCGTGTCGAATCAGTTTTTGGGGGCGAGCCAAAACAAAAAGGTTTTTTTCAATTTTTTTTACAAAATTTCCACGTTGCATACCAAATTAGCCAGAAAGATCTAAGTTTTCATATGGTGCAATAAAAAAGAAATTTGCTATTTAAAAAATTAGCCTAATTCCCCTTCCACTGGTTATAATTTTAAAAATTAAACTTTCCCAAAGTTGCCGCAATAAGCAAAATTCTTCTGTCCAAGCGATTTCTACAAAAATTGCTAGTTTCCGAAATACACATGACTACATATGTAACAGGTTTTTTAAAATGAATTTGGATATAACTATTTATTGAAAATGAAAATAAAAAATAGTTTCTTTCCCGCAAAGATTCGTACATGGTTGTTGAAATTTTTTTATGTAATACAAACATTGATTATTTTGTTATAAATTGCTTACAAAAAATTTCGAAGAAGGCCAACTAGAATTCATAAAATGTGTTCTTGTTGATTAGACAGATACTCTACTGTCAGTTGACGCTCAATTCATTAATAACAAATTAAATTGATGTTTATTAAAGGATAACAATTGTTCACCAACAAGAAAATTCCTTTAGAAAAACCATTATAACAAATAACATTCATAAATATAATTGTTTTTTTAGTGATTATAGTACATAAAGACAATTGAGAAAACTTTTAATGCAATGAAAATCGGTAAGATATTTACTAAACATAATTAAGGACTCCACATAAATGAAGGAGGGTCCAAACACATGATATTTTGTCAGTCAGGGGTGAATTAAAGTGGGTTGGCGCCAAGTAATATAATTTACTTGCCATAATCTAGCTTGCACGACCCACTCAAGCGTGTATACGGCCTTGCAACCACTTGCAAACAGTAGTGTTTGGATAGTGCAGCTAGCACTTGCTTTTAAAAACTTAAGTGTAAACGCTCTCACAAGTCGCTCTCGCTCTCACAAGTACTATCGCACGTTATTATCCCGTGTAAACCGCACATTAAACTTCTGGGGACAATATTCTGAACCTATTGCCAATTAAGCACAACTTTCTAACTTGCAAAGCGGAGAAATTATTTATATTTTCCAAAAAATTGTCAGCCACTCCCAAACTTACCCTACTTCAAGATTTTAAGTAAAAATTGCTGGTGTATGCTCGAACTTTCGACAAAAACAAGATTAAATTCTTTCCAAAAACAGAAAGTAATATATGTAGTTTATAAAAATCCAAACTTCCAATTTAAATAAGAAATCTCCAACACCTCAATTATTATTTTTACAATAAAGTTAAAATTTCAGCAAAAAAAATGAATTTCTAAGTTTATAATCAAAATTGAAAAAAACTAATAGAAAATTTTAATAATGTCGAAATTAAAACTTGAAATATGTATAGACAAAAAAAATTGACACGGTAAGTAACTGAGGCTATCTTTCACATATTATTATAAATCAATTAATGAGCATATTTTTTCTCTACACAGTATTAGAAACTCCTTTGAAGGACATTTTTTGATGCTATATCATGATTGAATAGTTGTTGCAAGTCATTTCCCTTTAGATCTGGGGGCCATGCCCCTTACCCACCCATATACCTCCACAGTGGCATGTTGTATTTATATAAGAGGAAATCTATAAATTTTGTTAGTAGTGATTTGTTTGTTAAAAACTTGAACATCTGATAATATGAATGAAACTTACCATGAAGTAGTACTTCTAACACACTTTCTTTATAATTCTGAGTCCACGTACCAACCGGGAGCTCTGTAATTTCAATTTTGGTATCACCAATAATTGCAACTTCTCCACTAACAATATATCTTAAGTCGCCACAGTCTTCAATAGTCCCGTTAAAATTCTTATACCAAGGCATCATATTTTTTGGTTCCTCTCCTTCTATCATCAGTCTTAAATTTTGTACTATTTCACGTGGATTATAGTTGGGTATTTTGGTCATCCACCCGGTACCAATGCCATCAGCACCATTAACCAGCACCAAAGGTAAAATAGGAATATACCAGACCGGCTCAATTTTCTGGCTGTCGTCATATTCGTGTTTGAGCAAAGGGTCATCATTAGTGTGAAAAATCATCCTAGTAATTGGAGACATCTTGGTGAAAATGTACCTCGCGCTGGCCGAATCCTTGCCCCCAGTTAATCTAGTACCAAATTGACCCCTAGGTTCTAATATATTTATGTTGTTGCTGCCGACGAAATTTTGTGCCAAATTTACAATGGTCATAGCTAGAGAAACTTCACCATGATGATAAGCTGACATTTCTGCAACTGATCCGGCCAACTGAGCCACCTTAACTTCTCTTTTATCGTTGCGTTTTAGACAAGTAAATAAAACTTTTCTTTGGCCTGGTTTAAAACCATCCACTAGGCATGGTATGGATCTTACATTGTCACCGTTGGAAAACAGAACCAGTTCCAGGTTGACGAAGTCGGAATATGTGATGAATCTTGTTTCCTTGGTATATAGGTATTTTTCGGAGAGTCCCATCTCTTTTCGACGCTTGCTTTCAACCATGAAATTCGTTAACCATTCCTTTCTGTGTTCTATATGTTTCTTGCTGAAGGCCAAGAGAATGTGATCATCATCTATTTGGCCATTGTAACGGAACCTTATTCTGTGTCGCGCCATATTAGTGAAATACTCTTTTGCCTCCTTAGAGGTTGAAGTACCTAAACCTTTGTAATACTTTAAATTGTATGTGTGATGATTTGGAGTATTTGCTCGCCATTCTTCCAATTCTGGCAATGAATAAAATGACAATTCTTGTCCTTTTTTGGTCGCTTTAACTATAGGAGTGATGAATTCTTCAATAAAATTTTGCTTTAACAGCTCCGGCCAGTTGCAATGTATAAAATTGATTATAAGTCCTTTGATATGTGATCCATCTTGATCTTGATCAGTCATTATCATAATTTTACCATATCGTAGAGTTTTCATGTCTTCCTCTGAATTATATTTCTTTTTGTGCTGAAGTCCAATAATTTTGACCAAATTGTTGATTTCCTGGTTTTCCAAGACTTGCTTGTGGGTGGCTTCTCTAACATTTAACAATTTACCCCTTAAAGGAAAAACGCCATAAAAATCCCTGCCGATTACACCTAACCCAGAAACAGCCAAAGTCTTGGCTGAATCTCCTTCAGTTAAAATTAAAGTACACTGCAATGCCTTCCTGCCCCCCGCTTCGTTTGCGTCTTCCAACTTTGGTATACCTTTTAGTTTTGCCTGCTTTTTCCCTCCTTGTTTTTTAGCTAAGTCATTGGCGGCCTTCAACTTAGCCCAACTTAAAACAGCCTCGACAATCCCGCTCTTCATAACTTGATTAATAAACTTTTCGGACAATACACATTTGGAACCAAAGCTTCTAATTTGCAAAGTCATGTGTTCTTTAGTCTGAGAATCGTAAGTGGGATTCACGATGAGACAATTAATAAAAATCCACATATGGTTTTTAACCTGAAATTGTTTGATGTCAATCCCGCCTTTATTTTTCTTCTTCAAAACTTCGATGAGCTGCTTCGTGATCATGTCAACCACGTAGTCGACGTGACGCCCGCCTTTGGTCGTCGCGATGCTGTTAACGAACGACATTTGTTGGAATCCGCGATCGGAAACAGTTAAAGCAACCTCCCATCTCTCGTTGGCGACCTCGTGGGCGATCTTTAGAGGGTTATGCTGGCTGTCCACCTTATCTTTAATGTAGAGGTCGACATAATCCTTGAAATTTTTCACCGGTAGCCGCTGCCCATTCAAAAACACTTTAACGCCTCTTGTTGAAGCAGCCACATCGAATGCTCGACGAGACATCAATCCGACAATCCCCTCGTCAAGCTCAGTCATGTTGAATTTGTCCAAATCCGGGCAAAAAGTTATTTTCGTGTAATCTTCCCCTGCAAACTCCTTAATTTTGGGATCTGACGCCTTAGACATATTATTCGCCCAGGTTTGTTTGAACTGTTTTTTGTATTGTCGATTGGCGGTTTCGACGACAAATTTGGTGCTAAATATATTACAAAGCTTAGCACCATAACCATTTCTCCCACCAGTTACCTTCTCCTCTTCATCGTTGAAATTTGATGAAGTTAGTAAGTGACCAAAAATCATTGTTGGAACGTACATATTTTCGTCCTTATGCATAACGACGGGAATGCCCTTTCCGTTATTATAAATAGAAATTGTATTAGTTTCGGCGTTTATCTCGACCTTAATGCAATCCATTTTGGCGTCGTTTTGTTTATTATCGGCAGCGTTCACCAAAATTTCGTCGAAAATTTTGTACAAGCCCGGAACGTACTCAATTTCTTTCTGAACGATCATTTTGGAATCGGAATCATAAACCCACATGTTCCTCTTCGACTTTCTGCACAGATCCTATATATGTATCTGGTCGAAGCAATATGTGTTCCAACTGAGACTTCTTTTGGTACATCTTTTCGATGGCTTGCACTTTCGCTTTTGGTGGACCTTTGTCACTGTTGGCATCTCCTGCACCCTCGCCCATTTTAGTAAACATACTCTGAAATTTAAATTTTTACAATTAAGAGGCACAGAACAATAATGTATTATAGTTATGTAGTATATCGTTTTATAAATACGAAAAGGGGAGTCGTTTGTAATATTATTTTTCAAGAAAGGTAGTTTTAAAACAGCCATTTACTGCGGCGCGGGGTGGACGAAAAGAAGGACAAAACACGAAACGACCCATATTTTTCCAACCAAAGCCTAAAATATTGGTTCACAAGAAAATAATGTCGCATTTCATATGGTTTACAAGTGGACTACATTATGCATCCATGTATCAAAACTAGGGTTGCCAATATCACGATATTTTTATAAATATTATATCCATATCAGTAAGGTATTAAATATACATACAGATGAGGAAAATTAAACACTGTCCATAGGGAGAAATCTAATGGGAGATTTATATTAAGAGCGTATCGACGGGATAGACGGGCAGGCCTTGTATTCTCTTCCTTTAACGAAGACCGAAAGATATTGAAAGAGATATTTCGCGGCGACAATCAGTACCAGTATAAATTTTAGTACTAAATCATCGCCCTTAGATGTGTAGTTACTGGGACGAGCACACAACAATTTTATTACGATTTACATTATCTACCTGTTTTTTTGTCCGTTGTGCCTTGTGAGGCTAAATAATTACTGGCATTCATTGGTAAACAAATTAAATAAAGGAACGGGTTTGCTCCGGCAAAGTAGGGAAGTACGTTCAGAAGACCTGCAGACGAAGCGACAATTTAGGAAGAGATTTTCCTTAGCATTCTACGTGGACAGTTAATCACTTTCCTTATCTGTATATCTGATAAATCACTGGTATCCCACCGATGGGCGCGCGCGGTCTCTCAGACCGCACTTATATTTATTATTTTATATTTCAATAATTACTTTGCCAAAAATGCTGATTTTTGGTTGAGCCGAGTATTATAAGATTACAAAAGTGATGCTTGATCAACTGACCAATTATATGCCAATTTTTGTAAGTTATAGCTATTTGTATTATGTGATACTGCGCCCGCCCACGCATGTTAAATTGCTTTTTTATTATGGTTCCTGATATAAATTGACTTTAGCTTGGAAATAAGGCTGTAGAGGATATTTCCAAAGAATATTCCTCTAAATAAAAATTATTTTTGAACTTCAACTCTTAAATAAAATATTGGAAATTTAATTACGTATTTCGTACAATAATTTGGACTTTGAATTTGGCTAAATTTTTTGTTTATAGGTTAAAGCTGTGCATGATTTTTAATTTAATTTTATAAACAAATATACCAAGATACCATATTTCATCATAGAACCAAAAAAGTTAAAAATCAGCATTATTTTTAGATGCGGTCTCTGAGACCGCGCGCGCCTCATCGTGTTACAAAATATGGCGCGCCTATTCTAGGGGTATAAATCCAATTTTTTTGCCAAAATAAAAGAAAACAATAAGATTCATAACAAATTTTAGCAACGCAAAAATATAGCGAAAGGTTTTAAATCGTCAACATCGATAAATTCTTCACCTCACGTAATTTATGTTAGAAAATTACTGTTACTATTATTATTGTTTCTATTTAAATAAGGTGGGTGCACCAGTCCCACACCAGGGATCAGAAGTACACCATTTCAAACTTTAAATATTAATGTTAACCTCCTTTTGAATTTTCCGCCAATTTTTCTTCTATTGGTAGTTATAGCGTACTTCGACCAACCATGAAATTATAAATAAAAGCGATTCAAGCGCCGTCTACACAGGTTCAAGCTATATATTCCAAAACGTCATAGGTTCACTTTGTTCTTGGTGATCATTTTACCAAGCGCGAGTAGGAAAGTAAGTTATTTTAATCCTTTCAAATCTTTATATTTAAATCAATTATTGTCTTTGGTAAACTAATGGAACACAAATTCTATCATTTCCAGTAATATTCCATTTGGTCAACTGGTGATCAAGCTTTTTAAGATTTTTTTTTAGTTTTTCTCATACATTTATATTCACTTATGATGCCTTAAAGTGTTATAATAAACTCTTCAAAAATGTACAATGCTCCAGTCGTTGACCAGTGATGCAATATTGGTGATTTCTATACAATTTGTTCCAGTAATTTACCACTTCAGTTTTTTGTAGACACTATGCCGCCGGAAAGAATGTTTTTTCAAACATAGAGGAAAACGTCATAAAAAAAATAGAAGAAATAAACTAAACTGAGAGAAACATGCCGAAAATACAATATTCCCCACACAACAGTTATAAATAAAATGGAACTTAAAATACCCTGTGCGATTACGCAATCGTTAGGCATAAAGAGGGATATTTTCCTGGGACTACAGAGAACATTGACGGTGATCTTTATGTCATAAATACAATGAGATTTTTTGCTGGAAATACTTTCTACTGGCCAGAACAATATGACAAAAGCTGGTGCCAGAAAAATTCAATAGAAGAGAAGATCGCGGTTCCAATCTTGACTTATAGTTGAGGTTTTTATAGAATTCCTGAAATCGATAAATTTATGCCAAAAATATAATCAGAATATTTTTATATTATATTAATGTTGTTATTCGCAGATGCAATACCTATAAGGTTTAGAACCTTCAGATTTCATTTATTAAGTCATGTAACTGTTTCATTAATATTTTGTAGCAAACTAGGAGACCTGTGTCAGTGATATGAATCTGTACTAAACATTTATTAAATTTGTATATTAAGCAACATTATAAGCCTTGTAGCATTTAAGGATTACATGAAACTTGTAGACTGATTTAAAGTTATGATGATTACTGAGTACTGAATTTAATTAAGTTCAATAGTATTGATAATGAAGGTATTTTTCATTAACAGCATTCATTTTATTTACTGGTCACTGGTCACAATACCTAGTCTATTACTGGTTTAATCTGGTCTATCTTAGGCACACTGCTACTTGCCAGATTCATTTACTAAATCGGAATAAAACATTTGATTCTATGATAGGCAAGGAATATGATGTATTTTTTTACAATGAACGATGTAATAATTGGGTTACATCATCAAACTTTGTTTCAAAATGTCTTTTAAACGATTTGTTTCTGGTGAACCTACCCTATATAAATTAAAGCAGTCCCATTTTTGGGGTATTACTTAATTCGAATTTCACGAGTAGATCCCGTTGCTTCCAATTCTATACATTGTAGGTTCTTTAGAAGTTCACGTTCTGAAGAGACTTAAAAAAAACCTCATGGTGCTCTATAGTTCTATTTACAGTATCCAGTGCAACTATTATTTATAAAGTTTTTCACTTTCATTTTCATTTTCTGATCTGCCACCATAAGAACCAAAATTAAAAAGATGTGCATTTGAACTACACAAGCACCAAATTGTGTATCCGAATTGCTTTCCCTTGCGTATACATTTTATTTTGGTGTTTTCCATAGTAATAAACCATCATTTATAGATAACGTGCTTTAAAAAACACCAAATCTTGAAAATTGTATTCTCCCCAAATCTAGGAATTTTTTAACCATCTCCAAATGTGAATTTTAAAATTTAATTTTTCTTAAAATTTGGATTGTAAAGTCGCAATTTTCGACTTTTCCTATAAAATTAAAATATCGAAAAAACCATAAACACTTTTTTTTTGGAAATTTTGAACTTTGTTATTCTATTTTTTCTCGACATTTGGTGATTAAATTAAAAATATTTAATTTTCTAGTTAAAATTTCCACTGTAAAATCGAATTTTTCGAATTTAAACTCAAATTTTGTATTTTACTCCTCAAATGAAAATAGTAAAATGTTAATATCGAAATTTCGAGAAAATATCGGAATAGCAAAATTTAACGAAAAACTCCAAATTTCTGGCAAAATTAAAATTGTGGAAAATTTCAAAACATTAAAAAAAAATGTTTACGTTGAAACTGGAAATTATAATATTTCGAGAGAAATTCAGGAATTTTCAATTCTTTCAAATTCTGAATTTGCGACTTCAAATTCTATTTTGTTAGTTAACCTGTCGACTTCAAGGTGAATTTTTCAACGTAAACTAAATTTCGGGTTTAAATTCCAAGTTTTGGGCTTAAATTTGAACTTTCGAGTTTAAATTGGAGATTTCCAAATTACTCCAAATTAAAAGTGGAAGTTATGGAGATACATCGAAATCTTAAACTGACAATGGGTTTAAAGGAAAAATTTCAAAATGAAAATCGAAATTTTCTTAAAACATCAATCATGATGTCTACATTTCCAATTTTAAGTCGTAACAAAATGTCGAAATTTTGAATGGAAATTTAAAATCTCCAAACTAAAGTCAAGATGTGGTTAAAGGCCAAATTTTGAGAAAAAATCGAAATGTCGTGAACAAAATTACAATCAATTAAAATTAAAAGTTGGAGAAAAATTGGAAATTTTTGAAAAAAAAAAAACAAAATTTCGGCAAAAAATTGTTTTATTTTTCATTTCAATGGCGCCACTGAGAAAAAATTCAAAACTGAACATTTATTTATTTGGAGGTTTTATGAAATTTCAATTTTTTTATTTTTAAATTTCAGGAATTCAAATCTAAAATTTCTGATTTGGAGATTTTTTTTGAGAAATTTCGATAACAATCTGAATATTTCTACTTTTCTCAAAAGATGCAAATAAAACAATTTTGTTTATCAATTCCACGAATTTCGTACTATGGAATTTTTTTCTACTAATTCCAGATTAAACTTTAAACTTTTAATTTATAAATTGGATTCTTTTTTCCTTAAAAGTTCAGTTACAAATTCAAAACTTTTATTTTCGACTTTATTTTCGAAATTTCAACTTTTTCAATTTTTTATCATAATTTCAAACTTACATTTCAATTTTTCCCTGCAAATTTGATTGTAAATTGCGACATTTTTTCTCAAAATTTCGACGTTTTTAGAACTTTGACTTTTTTGTGTAATTTCAAATTCAACTCTCAAAACTTAATTTCGAAGTTTCCACCCTCGAAACTACAGTTTTTTAAATTCTGAACCTTTTTCGAAATTGCGACTTAAACCTCAAATTTCCATGGATGTTTAGGCTTCGTTGTCAAGTCGACTTTAACTTGAAATTTTGAGTAAAAAATTATACATTCCAAATTTTTTTGGAAAATTCTGAATTCTTTTTATACAAAAGCTTTGAACAAAGTCAACGCTTTGAGATTTAATTCTAAATGTTGAAAACCAGTCAAACAATCTAGAAAAGGAGATTGTCGAAATTTTCAATTTAAAATAAATAATTTCCAGAAAAAATCGACAAAATAAAAAATCTCTGCATTATTTCGACTATTTTCTTCCAAATTCTGACTTCATTCTAGAAATGTCAACCTTTTTTTCAAGAAAAGTTTGTGATAATTCAAACCATTTTTTGAAATGTCAACTCAAAATAAGAGAAAAATAAAAGTGCACAAACACAATAAGGTTAACAATAACAGAAGTAAAACCCAGACTATTAACCATACAAGAGATGAAATTTGAAGTTCAATCACAGAGAAAGAAATATCTTACATTAACTAGCTATGGGATGGGGTCATAGTCTGCAGAAGTGTAGATTAACCATACAAGAGGTGAAATTTAAAGTTCAATCACAGAGAAAGAAATATCTAACATTAACTAGCTATGGGATGTGGCCATAGTCTGCAGAAGTGAAAAACACAGTTTTCAATAAAAACTTTTACTAAAGTACCAAAACAAATTTGGAAAAATGTCAATTACAACTATGTCAATAAATTCCATGGCAAAAAAATTGATCATGTAAAGTTATAAAGTAATAATATAAATGTAGCTTCTGTTTTTTATAATATTTTAGCACTGTGTTGCTGAATTTTGAATTTGTAAACAATTTACGGTAACCCAATTTACTCTGTAATTATACAAGAAATAGTACAGAATCTTATGAACAATCACATAATAATTGGCATTATTTTTAAATATTCTAGTGAAACACTAATTTTTCATAAGCCTCAGAATTTAAGGATCCAATTAAGGCTACTTGCAATTAAGACCGATGCTTAGAAAATCCGGTGAAAATGCCGCCACACGATTGTCGCATAATTTAAAACTTCAAATCTACTCAAAAAGAAGGGAAAATCGTCCTCAGAATAAAAAATGTTAACCTCAATATGAGAATACAGCCGCCATAAACATAGAGAATGTCTCACTTATGTTACAATTTTAACTCACCTTCAGATCCGTCATATTAGTAAATTCCTATTACCAAAGTATTAACTCCACAACCAGTAAAATACTGTAAATAGTTTTACAGTACCAAAGACATCAATAACATGTAACTTTCATTATCTCAACCGTTTCTTTAGATTTAATTTCGGCAGAATCGGTTGCGGCTGCTGTAACGTTTTCTTTATGTTGAAATTTGTTGTATATGTATAACGAAAGTTATCGACAATAGTCGGGAAATCAGCCAATTAAAATTACCTCTTTATTGAACGCTATGCCTGTCTCCAATAAGAAGTTAGCCGCCTTTTCAAATTGTCCAATTGAATCAACTGACTCAGCTGAAAGAGGCATTTTTCTAAATGTCGAAAGGTATTATTTTGCGTCGAACGTTCAAATGAACTACGCATTTAGAGAGTAACACAGACTGTATTGGGAGAGAGTAATGCGCTTTTTAAAATAAGAACAAGGAAAGCTACGTATACCTAGCAGCCATTTTTGCTCCAATAAGAATATGAATATTTAACCCATTTTAGTAAATAATGAAGAATATTTAAAAATATATCGACGTATAATAAAAACACCATTCATTAAATAAAAAAGACTTGTGACTTTAACGATTTCGACGAAATGTATAAATTATGAGTCTAAAACTGAAATTTTAGAACTAAAAAAAAACCATTTTTACACAAAACGTTTAGATAACGTTGTAATTTTGTAAAAATGTGTTTAAATCCTTTAAAAATATAGCAATTTTATTATAAATTTAAACTTAAAATTTTAAGAAAAACACTTAAATTGCCAGAAAAACATAATTTATTTCTTTTTTAAATAATCTTAACACTTTTTTTTGTGGAACAGACTGGTCCTTGGTTATCTTCAAAAATTGAAATATAGAACTTGTCCTCTGAAACCAAGAAAGATTGAAAAACAAAACAAACGTTGCTCTAACGCGTTTCGACAGCCAAGCTGTCATCTCTCTGAAAGGGACAAGTTCTCTATTTCAACTTTAACACAAAATTACTATAATTGACATTTTATAGAAACATCGTGGAATGTTTAATATCTCTTGTTGTATTTATTGTTAATAGACTTTAATAATTATGAACAAAATTACGACATTAAAGATGAGAAACAATTTCAAAAAATTTGAACTTTAAAAGTCCAAATTTTGAGCTTAAAACCTAAATGTTAGAGTAAATGTAAAAAATGAACAAGTTTATTTTGTAAAGAAAATGCAAATTCCGAAAAAAGGGACAACATTTATTTTAAAACAAAATCGAACTCTAACCCGAAATTATTGTATTAAAATCGTAAAAAAATGTCAAAAAAGTCACATTAAACAGACAAAAAAGAGAATGTCTAGATAAAAAAACCAAATTTCGACTTAAATCTCGAAATTCTGGTTTTTTTCTCGAATTTTTGACCTCAAACTCGAAGTTTCGACTTTTTTCTCAAAATTCCGACTTTTTTCTTAACATTTCGACGTTAATCTCGAGACTTCGACTTTAATCTCGAAATTTCGAGTTTAAAGTACAAATTTCTATACTCTATGGTTAAGTTAGGCAGATGACATTTGCGTCCCACCACTCCCCTTCTGATCAATATTGACAGTTGTAGTAGGGTGCGTTCAGTAATTTGTGTTCTTAATTACAAAAATTTCTTTTTTTTCCAAATCTCGAGATTAAAGTTGAAATTTCCAGTTGAAAGTCAAAATTTCGTGATTAAAGTTGAAATTTCGAGAAAAGACTAGAAATTTCGAGGACAAAGTGGAAATTTCGAAAAATATTTTTTTTTAATCGATGTCGTTTCTACGCCTTCGTTGATTATGATATCGATGTTTCCAAATATCTATATTTAGTATGCGGTCGGCCTTAATCGGTCAATGGAAATCGGATAATAATTTTGGGTCTGATTATATCGGCCAATTTTTCAATCGCTCATCTGTAAGTTATTATTGTCGAGACATACCGATTATATGTATTTACATATAATGGTCGATTAAATACCGTTCATATGTGGCTAGCCTTAGAAACTGAAACAGGGGAGCTTTTCTTCCTAGTTAATAATCTGTGATTCGAACATAGAATCAATGAAAAAGCTTAAGCGATGTTTTGAATTGTCAAAGGTCAAAACAATTTGATAAATATCACTGTCAAAACAAACCCAATAAAAAGGGAGTAATTCGCCGGCATTAAAAAATCTATAACAGTTTTTTCCAATCAACTTAAATTATATTTCCAAAATGTCGCTTTTCCCACTAGAATCCAATCCAGAGGTAAATATTTCTATTCGTTTTAACCGGTTAAGAAAAATGTCTTCAATAGGTTATGACAAAATACCTTCATAAACTTGGAGTTCCTGAAAAATGGAATATTGTTGATGTATTTGGCTTGGATTCAGAGGCATTGGCGTGGGTCCCTAGACCTGTGGTTGGATTAATTCTACTGTTTCCCTGCAGTGACAAAGTACGTAATTTTTAATAATGTGGTGTAACTTTTTCAAAGGAAGGTGAATTGATTAATTTTGAGCTTAATTGCCAATGTTGTTCTCCAAAACTCCATTTTTTTTAAAGTTTATTTTTCAGATTGTCTTAAATAGACTGCATTGGTTCTTTGTAAACCTCAGGTTAGCCACTTATGGTATAATTGGTTCCTAATCAATAAATTTAAATGACTTGTTTACCAGTACCACAAACAGAAAAACCAACACTTTTTTTATTAATAAGGTTGCCATAGATCTGGTATAAACGCGACTGTTACCATATTTGATTGCTTTGTCCGTATTACTATTGGTTCTGTTTTTGTCCTGCATTTTCACAAGTCACTGTAAAGAGCATTTGCAAAGATAGTATTTGTACAAATGACCAATTAAATGTTCTGTAATTAAACAGTTAAACGTGCTCAAAATTTTCGAAAAGTAACATTTTGAAAATGCTAAAATTTTTAGTCGAAATCTTAAAGATTTTAAAACTAAACATTGTCACAGCACCCACATTAATTTTGGCTACGAGCCACCACTGCAAATGACCAATTAAATGTTCTGTAATTTAACAGTTAAACGTGCTTAAAATTGAAAATATGTACAACTGCAACCATAGACTAGTTTCGGCCTTCCTTGCCCTGATCAGCATGGTACGGTGGTTGTATACACTTCCAACTTAAAGCTGTTAGTCAGTCCTATAAGTATCTAAGAGAGTAAACCTCCATCAGGTGACTTGTAACTGACTTTTAACTGTTTATTACGCAAACATTTTCGCTACATGCTAAGGCCAAGGAAGGCCGAAACTAGTCTATGGTTGGCGGTTGTACATATTTTCAATTTTGAGCATGTTTAACTGTTTAATTACAGAACATTTAATTGGTCATTTGTCAAAAACTAGATGAAAGTAAAGTCACGCCGAGGACGTTTGTTTATTATCTCAACAGTATTTGTAGATATTTCTTCTTTTTGGTCATCCAAAATCATATGTAGTACAGAATATACTTCTTCTGTGGTGGTCCTGTGCATCGTGGTATTTGTTAGTTTATTATGTTTGTTTTTAAAAAGATAAGTAAGCAGGTGTCGTGACATTCTGTGTCGTACACGAGTTTTACGCTAGGTGTCTATACTTTACATCTCCCTTTCTTTGTAAACTAAAAACATTGTTTTCTAAACTTACATTTTGACTCAACATATTAATTTTTAAATGCCATGAAAATACTATTAAATTATAGATTTTTTATTTTGTAAAACACACTATTATGTTAATGGTTAACTAATTATCCCTATAATCGTAAATTGCGCAGCACAACTTAATATAACTTATAACATAATGTTGTAATTACTAATTTAAGTGTTACTAAAGATCCAGTCTATTTATCAGTTTAATTATTCTACTGAATCTTGATGATCTTAGTGATGTCCCTGGTTGAGCCAGGTTTGACTTCTGCAAATGATTAGAAGTGTTTGGTGACGAGCTTCTTGATGCTGCGGGTGACTTAGGAACAGCTGGTGATTGTTCTTGTGCTGGAACTTGTTGTACTGCTGGTTCATCTGTGTATTTAGTTTCAGGAACTACCACTATATTGCTGGTAATGTCTGCTTGTGTCTTGTGCAGATGACTGAAGTTTCTACGTAGGATTTGCCCTTGATCAGTTTGAATGATTACAGATCTTGGTAGACCTTCAGGCTTTTCTACCACTCTTGCCTCTTCCCATTGGCGATGAACAACTTTGTGTCTGACTTTTTCATTAATTTCGAAATTGTCTAGTCTTTTGGTGTGCTTATTACTGTAGTTGGCTTGTTCTTCTCTTAACCGTTTTAGTTCAGCTGTGACTGCTTGCCTTATTTTTGTCTTTTGTATGTAATGGAGATCTGGTTATTCTGCTGTATAGACGTTGGTTGGGTGAACCTAAAATGTCGTTTCTTGGTGTATTTCTCTAGCAAATTGAACATCGGACTAGTCAATACTACGTTTTTTTAATATGTTCTTGGTTACTTCTGTTTTTCGGCGTGCCCATTGCCTTGATGGTGAAGTGGACTGGATGTGACATGGTTAAATTTCCACTCTTTTTGAAAGATCTTGAATTTTCTAGACATGTATTGTGTTCCATTGTTAGTTTGTAGCTCTTCTGGTATTCCATGTACAGCAAACCATCCTTTCACTTGTTCTGTAACTTCATATGAAGTCTGACTTTTTAGCTGTTGAAAATCTAAGTATCCAGAGTAGCTGTCACAGATTATGAGGTAAGTTTTTCCTTTTAATTCAGATAGATCAGATGCGACTTTTTGCCATGGAAGTGTAGGAATCTTTTTAACCAGCACTATATCTTTAATATTGTCTTTTTCTGTTTGTTCACAGACAGAGCAGGTTTTAACTAGTTTTATGATGTCGTTATATTGTCCCTTCCAGTGGAAAATTTGTCGTGCTCTTCTTAAACAACTTTGTATACCTGCATGTCCTTCATGAATATTTTTTAGCATTTTAGGGATCTGTGATTTTGGTACAACAATTTGATTTTCTTTGAAAATTATTGCTTTGAGGTAGCTCAATTCTTCTTTAAAGTTAAAATAGTGTTGTAGTTCTGTGGGAAGTTCACTGACTTCTGGAAATCCTTGTATTATTGCCTGAAGTAGTAGCTGTAATTGTGGATCTTCCTTTGTAGCTGTAATTAACTCTTTTGCGTCAAGTGACATAGGTAGTATTACTGTGACTTTCAAATTTTCTCCTTGTTCATATTTCAGATTAGATGCATCGCAGTTTCGACTAAGAAAGTCTGCTAAGGGTATTTCTGTGCCTTTTTTAAATATGACTTTTGGGGCGTATGGTGCAAGATTGAATATTATGCGTTGCAATCTCGGTGGAGCAGATTGCAACGCAAACATATTCGTGAAACTTCTTACATCCAAACGCTGTATAGCGAGTGCTTCTTTTTAAGCTGCGGATAATTCTCTTCAGACTTGGTTAACGCTCTTGCTCCATACGCTATTGTTTATCCTTCTTGAAGAAGTGCAGCGCCAAGATTTTTTGAACATGCGTCTACGCTTAATGTTAGAGGTTTGTTTACATCATATAGTCTCAATACTGGAGTACTTTGAAGAACTTGTTTTATTTTGTTCAAAGTTTCTTCATAATGAATTTCCCATATAAAGCTTATATTTTTGTGTAACAAATCACTCAGTGGATTTGTTATGTCAGACATTTTCGGAATAAATTTATTTAGGTATGTGATCATTCCTAGTAACCTCTGTAGCTCTGTTTTGTTCATTGCCTGTATTGCTTCTACTTTTTCTAGGTCTGCTTTTAGCCCGTCTGCTGAAACAATGTGCCTCAGAAATTTTATTCTTTCCGATCCAAAATCTAATAATGCAAAGAATTTAGAACCTTTAATATCAGCTGAAATTTCTTTTATAGTAGTAAGTGGAAAATAACGTCTCAGTATGTTTTTATTTACATCTGATGGATCTATACAGATTTTTATTTTGCCTTTTTGTCTTACAATTTCCATAGGACTTACAGCAGGGGTAGGCTCTGTTTCTGGTTTTATGACGTCTAATTTTACCATTCTGTCGAGTTCTTGCTTTACCTCATCTCTTATAGCATGTGGAATTCTTCTTGACGGTTTAATTTCAAGTTTGGGCTCTGGGGGATTACGTCAATATCATACTCATAATCACAGCCTAAACCTTCGAAGAAGTCATCTTTGCGTTCACTTTCGTTCAGTGTTTTCACCCTTGCAATAAGTTCTAACTTTTCACAGGTATCAAGTCCTAGGATCGGTGTAACCTTTTCTTCAACTACCTTGAATATAATGTTGTTGTCTTCGTTTTTTATTTTACAACGTAGCTTTGCTTCGCCTAGAACTGCCATTTTATCTTCTGTGTAGCTTATTAACTTTTTTGTTCGGCTTGGTTTCAGACTTGCCTTCGTTTTGTTCATCAAGTGCCTCGGTAACACGTTGCATTGTGCTCCTGTATCTACTTTGGCAATGAATTTCACCTTTCCATCTTGTATTTTTTCTGTCCAGTCTTTCTTTCCTCCAGCACTTATAGCTGATATGTATACCTCATCTTCAGAACTATTTGAGTTTTCTTCTACTGTATTCACTTTATTTTTCTATTTGGGATGTTTCCTCTTGGTGCGGCACATATTGGCAAAATGACCATTTCTATTGCACTTAGTACACGGTTTGTTAAATGCTGGACATTCTCTGCATTTATGGTTTGTACCACATCTCTAGCAGTCAAAATTTTTGTTTGTTTATTTTTGACGTCTATTTCTCACTGCTAATACTTTATCTGCTTTATTTTTACCTTCGAACTCGTCTAGTTGTTTGGAGGCTTGTTCACTAGTTTTACAGATTGTTATAGCTTTGGTCAAGTCTGGTTTACCTTCTATTAACAATTTCTCCCTTACTTGATTCGATCGGATTCCAACCACTATCTTGTCTTTTAGCATTTCGTCGAGTAAATTGTCAAATTAGCATTTGCTTGCCAGAGTTTTTATTCTGTTTAAAAATTCGTTAAATTATTCATCTTCGTTTTGTACAATTTTAAAGAATATATATTTTTGAAATGATATGTTTGTTTTTGGTGCGAAGTACTCTTTAAACTTGTCTTTAATGATTTGCAAGTTATTTATCTACGTTGCTAAAGTTAAAACTGTTGTATTTTTCGATAGCTTCTGAGGTTATCACTGCCATAAATGTTGCTGCTTGGACTTCGACTGGCTTTTTATCTAGTTGAACGGCGATTGCTCAAACTCAAACTGTTATAACAACTTTTTCCAGCACGTTGATTTGTCCGATCCAATTTGTAGGTTAGCTGGTGGCTTTATTTCAGATACTGCGTCGTTCACCGGTGTGAAGACAGCGGCCAAAACCCAGCAGCCACTTTTACGAGGTTAACCGAACGTCCATGGGCGTGCGGGTATCGCGATGAGTTGCCGGCCGGCAACTAGCATGCAGGCAGAAAATAATCCGTCGTAGCGGCCAAAATTTTAGCAGCGTTAGGCGACCATTGCATTAAAGTAAATATCTCTAAATTATATAAAAAGTCATATATACCAAACGCGTTGACCTAACCGAATAAAACTTTAACATTTTGTTCACAAAAACATGGGAATTCAATTCATACAAGCTCATCAACTAACGCCGGGATCCTCAGGGTGAAATGCACCCCTATATACGAATTATATAAAAATTCAAATCATAACTACAGCCTGGACCTAACCAAATAAGATTTTGACATTCTATTTAAAAAATATAAAAAATTAACAGTAAAAGTCTTATTTACTGACGACGGGATCTTCGGGGTGAAATGTACCCCTATCTATAAATTTTAAAAAAATTCAAATCATAACTACAGCCTGGACCTAACCATATAAGATTATGGCATTTTATTCAGAAAGATATAGAAAAGCAACTGTAAAAAGTTGATCGACTGACGGCGGGATCTTCGGGGTGAAATGTACCCCTAACTATGAATTAAAAAAAACTCAAATCATAACTACAGCCTGGACCTAACCAAATAAGACTTTGGCATTCTATTTGGAAAAATATGGAAAATTAACTATAAAAAGCAGATCGACTGACGGTGGGATCTTTGGGGTGAAATGTACCCCTATCTATCTATTATAAAAAAATTCAAATCATAACTACAGCCTGGACCTAACCAAATAGGATTTTGGCATTATATTCAGGAAAATATAGGAAATTAATTGTAGAAAGCTGATCGACTGACGGCGGGATCTTCAGGGTGAAATGTACCCCTAACTATAAATTCTAAAAAAATTCAAATCATCTCTACAGCCTAAACCTAACCAAATAAGATTTTGGCATTTTATTCAGAAAGATATAGAAAAGCCACTGTAAAAAGCTGATTGACTGACGGCGGGATCTTCGGGGTGAAATGTACCCCTAACTATAAATTCTAAAAAAATTCAAATCATCACTACAGCCTAGACCTAACCAAATAAGATTTTGGCATTTGATTCAGAAAGATATAGAAAAGCAATTGTAAAAAGCTGATTGACTGACGGCGGGATCTTCGGGGCGAAATGTACTCCCAACTATAAATTCTAAAGAAAGTCAGATCATTACTATACCCTGGGCCTAACCAAATAAGATGTTGGCATTCTGTTCGGGAAAATATAGGAAATTAATTATAAAAAGCTGATTGACTGACGGCGAGATCTTCGGGGTGAAATGTACCCCTATATATAAAAAGTTAAATAAAATTCCAATCAAAACTACAGCCTGGACCTATCCAAATAAGATTTTAATACTCTAATCAGAAAAAGATGAAAAATTAACTATAAAAGTCCTATTTGGTGACGGCGTGATCTTCGGGGTGAAATGTACCCCTATCTATAAATTCTAATAAAATTCCAATCATCACTACAGCCTAGACCTAACCAAATAAGATCCCGCCGTCAGTCGATCAGCATTTTATAGATAATTTCCCATATTTTTCCGAATAGAATGCCAAAGTCTTATTTGGTTAGGTCCAGGCTGCAGTTATGATTTGAATTCTTTTTAAATTTATAGATAGGGGTACATTTCACCCCGAAGATCCCGCCGTCAGTCGATCAACTTTTTACAGTTGCTTTTCTATATCTTTCTGAATAAAATGCCATAATCTTATATGGTTAGGTCCAGGCTGTAGTTATGATTTGAATTTTTTTAAAATTTATAGATAGGGGTACATTTCACCCCGAAGATTCCGTCGTCAGTAAATAAGACTTTTACTGTTAATTTTTTATATTTTTTTAAATAGAATGTCAAAATCTTATTTGGTTAGGTCCAGGCTGTAGTTATGATTTGAATTTTTATATAATTCGTATATAGGGGTGCATTTCACCCTGAGGATCCCGGCGTTAGTTGATGAGCTTGTACGAATTGAATTCCCATGTTTTTGTGAACAAAATGTTAAAGTTTTATTTGGTTAGATCACCGCGTTTGGTATATATGAATTTTTATATAATTTAGAGATATTTACTTTAATGCAATGGTCGCCTAACGCTGCTAATATTTTGGCCTCTACGACGGATTATTTTCTGCCTGCATGCTAGTTGCCGGCCGGCAACTCATATCGCGATACCCGCACGCCCATGGACGTTCGGTTAACCTCGTAAAAATGACTGCTGGGTTTTGGCCGCTGTCTTCACACCGGTGCGTCGTTCGTAGCCATTTTACAATTTTCTCACTTATTTTCTTTTATTTAACCTGTTTTTCTATAACTCTAACACCATGTAATGTGGTATTTGTTAGTTTATTGTGTTTGTTATTAAAAAGATAAGTAAGCGGCTGACGTGACATGCGAAAACCTGTATTCGTTCTACAAAAATGACATTCTGTGTTGTACACGAGTTTTACGCTAGGTGTCTATACTTTACATCCTGTATTGATGCTTAAAAGTTATGACAACCCAGTTTATAAATTAAAATTGATTAAAAAAACCATCTCACTCTACATTTTTCCAAATTGGATCAAAAAATGTGTCTTTATCGATTAATATTGACCACTTAACTCGAAATTTCGATTTTTATTTCAATAGTCGTCAACTCTAAATTTCAATTGTTGTAAATCTCTGTTTTAGACTTAAAATTTCAAATTTAAACGAGCACTAAGGAAGGATTGTATTATGATTTTTATTATTTTAGTGCATTTTCAGTTTTTTTGAAATGCTGAATTTTAAACTTTCAGTTTTTGTCTTTGTTTCCATAGAATGTTGATTTTAAATGAAAACGCCAACTTTTTCTAGACTTTTTCAAACTATCATATCTACTTCAATCTGCTGGGATTAAATCAAAAACATAGAATTTTTTTTTTATAAATTTCAAGTTTCAAATGTAAGTAATATTTTAATGTAGAAGTTTTTAAATAAGTAAAAATTTTGATAAAAGCCGAAATTTTGAAAAAGTGAAGTTAAGAAAAAGTTGTAATTAAAAAAAAGTAGATATATTAAAAAAAGTGACTATATGAAAATGCCGAAATTGTTAGTAAAATAAATAGAAATTTTCAAATATGTCGAAATTTTCCAAAAAATCGAATTTTTAAAAATATCGATCTTTTCAACAAAAAATCGAAAGCTTCAAAAAGAAATCGAATTTTTTTTTAAAGTCAAAATTCTGGAAAGGGTCTATATTTTCAGTCGAAATGTTCAAAAAAATAATTGAAATTTTCGATGTAAGGCGAAATATTCAACGCATTAAAGTATTTAAAAAGAATGAAATTTTTAGAAACATTGCAAATTAACTGAGAGTTAAATTTTCAAAACATAATCTACTTGTTGGAAATCACGTTCAAAATGTGAGAGCAAAAATCTATCGCTCCTAATTTTAAAGTAAAATATTAGACACCCTCGAATGCTTTGCGGGTTTTGCTGTATCTTACTAACTGAAATCTGATACGGGTATTTTAACTTATTTGGAACACTTTTAGGTGGATGATTAATTCTAAGAACGCTGGTCAGTCCCTTTTCTGAATATAGATTTTAAGGGATTAACGTTGACATGTATATTAGCAGTGCATCATGAAATAGACCAGATGTATTTGGAAATATTACGAAGAGATTTCTTTTCGACTGTGAAGTTGAGATTATAATTTCATCGCGACAACACACAGCTTCCGAGACCTCTTGAATAAATAAAGTCTCTATAATTAAAGTGTGGGGTTTCATTGAACTAAATAGTTCATATACACCCCATTCCCAATACTACTATTTGAAAACAAGTCAAAATTAAAAAAAAACAGTCGAAATTTTGAAAAGAAATTCCAGATTTTCGAAAAAAAAGTTAACTTTTTGAAAAAGTAGATTTTTAATTAAAGTTAAAATTTTCAAAAAGAATTCTTTGTCGAGAGTTTAGAATTTGCATGCAAATTTTAATTAATTTGGTGAAAACCAAGTTGAATTTCGTTATTTCTTAGACACGATTATTCGAATTTCGACCACAGTCGTTGTTCGTAATAATTATTTTATAAAGTAAACGCTAAACTAATCGGGAAACTGAAGTGTGATTAGAATTACAAGCAAATAATCTTACGTGTTTTACTTCTATGATAACAATCAGAGGCGTCCACTTTAATTATTGTCAGTGTAGATGAATGATCCCAGTTTGAAAACGACCCCCAATAAACCACAGCATAAAATTGTGCCCCGACGCGGTGTGTTAAACTTTGAACTTTGAACAGAAAATGTAAAACAATCGAAATAATGCATTTACAGTAAAAATTATATAAAAATAAGCAAAAGAGAATCTCATTTTATTGTCAACATTTCGAAAGGAAAATCTACATTTATAAAAAATATAGAATTTTGTTTAATCCATTAAAGTTCTTCCGGGATTGGACCGTATCAAAGAGCTACTAAAAGTGTTCGACGTTGCGCCCACCATCGTAGGGGGCTTTTTAAAACCCAAGGTATGGCTTCGTTATGTAGATGATACATTTATTGTATGGCCACATGGCAAGGATTCACTAAATATATTTTTGGAACACCTAAACCACATTCCTCCATTAGCTTCACTATGGAAATCGAAACCAACGGTTCTCTTCCTTTTCTTGACATACTGGTCACCCGTTTACCAAACGGTCGCGTCTCTCATTCCGTTTACCGAAAACCCACCCATACTAATCGTTATTTGCATGCAGAGTCCTATCTTCACCCTTCCCAAAAACATGTTATAAATTCACTGGTTTCACGAGCTGTAGCAATTTCACAGCCGATAAATCTTTCAGGACGAATTGAACAAAATTCATTTTAATCTCCGTAACAATGGTTACAAATCGCACGACATTGAAACTGTCATTAAACGTTATCTTCACCCTACCCCTCGTCCTTCACAAATTTAATAGTTTCTTCTAAAGCCTTTCTTCCTCATGTTCACGGAGTAACATCAAATCAGAAAATTATTGAGAAAACACAACATGAAACCCATTTTTTCATCATCCTCAAAAATCCAACAGCTCCTCCCATCTCTCGAAGATAAAATTTCATGCTTTTGTTCTAATGATGTGCACAGACTTTCTTGTTCTTGTGGTTCAGGGTACATAGGAAAAACGAGGCGATCATTTAAGACGCGAACATCCGAGCACCAAAGATGTCTTAAGTCTGGTTTGTTTTCGTAGTCAGCCATTGCGGAACATCAGCATGAGACCGGACATAAGATTCTTTTTGATAATATTTCAATTATATCCAATATTCCCAATTACTATAATAGGAAGATACGCGAGGCCATTAAAATCCAAAAGTTTACCAAAAACATCAACAGAGACGACGGTTACATGCTTTCCTCCATCTGGAAACCAACCATAGGAAATCTTCGGGAGTGATCGCGCAGACGAATGATATATAAAGTTTCCCTTCCTTTCTTTCCTCTCAGAAGAGTTTCGTCTCTGGTATGGTGAACATGCTGAGTTATCGTGCTCTGATGTTTTGAAATTGACCTTTTTCATTTTTGTATATTTCCCTGTATTTTATTTTTCATTTATTGTTTCTAAAGAAGCCCCCTACGATGGTGGGCGAAACGTCGAACACTTTTAGTAGTTCTTTGACACGGTCCAACCACGGAAGTATTATACCCTCTTATCTTCTTGTCCTATAAATTTTTGTTGGTTTATCAAAATGTGCCTTTTTCTAAAAATTTGCGGATCTTTACATAAAGTAAAAATTTTGAAGAATATTTTTTGAAACTTGTCATTTTTTTGTAAAAGGGTAAAAATGTAGGCAACATTTTTTTTGGGATTTTTTTTAATCCAACTTTCTGGAAATTCCAACTTCTCAAAATTTACCCAGTTTTAGAAATTTTAACTACATTTGAATGAAGTATTTAGATAGTCTCAGTAATTTCTTTGCGGCAATCTGTTATAGATTGCCGCAAACAGTGATTGCGTTGGATCTTGGTTTGTCAATCACTGTTTGTGACTCAACACCGAAAAACACTTAAAACTATGTTAAAATTTAAAGGACGTAAAAAAATAAATAACAACAAGATTATTTAAAATTTTAACATTTCGGGCTGTGTTATTCTCTGCCCGTCGTCAGAAAATCAATTCAAATTTCTTCCTCTTCTTAAAGTTGGGCTTTTTTAAACTTTTTTTTATTGAAGTTTGGATTTTTATTTCAAATTTTCAAACTCAACATTTCTAGAAATTTTTACTTATCAAAATGAATCTTTTTCGAATGGATTCTCAAAATTTACTTATTGAAAGAAAATTTCAGAAATCGTATTTTTTGAAAATGTCCCAATTTTTCTTTATATTCATCTTTTTCTGAAAGACAACTTTTATCTTAAAAGGCGATGTATTTTTTGTATTTAGAAATGTTGACTTTTTCCTCAAAATTAGCTTCCTTTTATACAGTAATGTGCGAAGTTTCATTTTGCAAGAAGAAACCAACCCACAAAAACGTAAAATTTTAGAAGTTATTTTTGATAAAGTGTGAGTAAATACATTCTATGTATTTCTCAATAATGGTTTCTCAATAACTGTTTTTTGGGGTTGGTTCCGTTCTGCAAACATTCGTCCAGTAAGTCTAGGAGAGCAACTTATGGAAGAAAACATAGAGAATTGATTACGAAACTATAACTAGACATTACTGTAGATCACAAATTTCTTTTTTATATGCTTATAATACCTCATTTTTAGTTTTACCAGCATGTTGAAAAGCAAAAAGAAGAGATAAAAGAACAAGGACAAGTTATTTCCCCAGATCTCTTTTTTATGAGACAGTATGTTTCAAATGCCTGTGGCACAATAGCACTTATTCATAGTGTCGCGAATAATGTTGATAAGTAAGAAATGGAAATGGCAATTTTTTTCTTGTGAACAGTTTGTATTACAGAATTGCTCTCAATGATGGTGGCTTTAAAAAAGTCTTAGAAGAATGTAAAGATCTGACCCCAGAGGATAGGGGAACGCTTCTGCTTAGTGCCTGCAAAGACAAGGATCAGTTTAACATAATCTCAGCCCACCAGGAACTGGCAAAAGAGGGACAAACTGAAGTAAGTTGTTGTTTATGAAACATGGTATATGTTTTAAAAATAAAAACAGTAAATATAAAAAGTGGTAAGTATAATAAATATATATTTTTGTTTACAATATTTATATATTTATTAAACTTAAACTTTATTAACGATAAAAACGCAACAAAATTTTAAAATTCCACAAAGTTTCGTAAATATTTGCTAACACCGGACCAGGTTTCGTATTACTGCATCATCGGCGGTCATACCAGCAATGCAGTAATGCGACACCAGGTCCGGTGTTAGCAGATATTTACGAAACCTTGTGGAATTTTTAAATTTTGTTGCGTTTTTATCGTTAATAAAGTTTAATAGTTATGAATATTAAAGAATTCCAAGAAGTAAGGGTTAGAAATGTCAATTGCAATATTTATGACATTTTAGCCTCATGGCAAAAGTTTTTCTATATAATACAGTTATTATTTTGGAAGTCAAATTTTGTTAATATCTGATCAGTTTCTATATTATCAATATACTATTGGCTGGTTGATTATCAAAAATAATATTTTCTTTGTTGATGGATTAGAACAGCTACATTAGTCAGACATTAATAAAAATTTGTAAAATATCAGTGTTATTTTAACAAATGGCTTAGTTTGTTAAATTCAGTTCTTTATCTGCAGTAAACTTAGTGTTTATGATAACTTTCTTTGTTTGATGCAAATTGTGTAATGAAACTAGCAATATTAATTCTAGCTCAATAGCAGGTTCCTAGGAGCCTACCTTTACAAGATAGTTAGCCTTTTGGACTGATACTTTTTCTTTTATTCATATTATAACTTAATCTTAATAACCTTCATAATTAAAGGGCCCCACAAACTTCGCTTGTAATAGCAATTGTAAATGAGTTATCTTTTCACATTTTAGCTAAATCCTAATGAACAAGTTAATCATCACTTCATATGTTTGGTTGAAAAAGGGGGTTTTCTGTACGAACTAGATGGACGTAAAGATTTTCCAATAAACCATGGTCCAACTTCGCCTGAAACCTTCCTAGAGGTAGGTGAAGTAACTCTTCTTTGCCCAAATTATTTCATCATACCTAAATTATATAATGTAGATGTACTTTTTTACCTAATTAAAATCGATTCATATTTTAGGATGCAGCCAAAGTTTGTCGTGAATTCATTGAAAGAGATTCTGAAGATGTTAATTTCACCGTGATGGCTTTAACTGCATCTGAAAATTAATCTCTAGCTTATTTACCTGCGTGCTTGGGATATTGGGCAGGCAATATTCTTCATAAAGCAACTGGACCAGTTTATATATAATATGTACTGATTGTATCAAGTGCTTAAGGAAAAACACAATAAGCTTGGCTTTCTTTGTGCCTTGCCTTTCAAATTTATTATTTTCAGTATGAATAAATTATACTTGAATGTATCAAAAACGACTCTAATTATATTGTTACTAGGTAGTTATTAATTATTGCAAACTTATTCCTATTGAATGATAACAACAATAGATAGAATAAACAGTTCATCATATAATATTATTTTATTAATTTCTCGTTTAATTTCATTTAATATTAATTTTGTAATTTCTACATTTGTCATTACTGGAAGTAACAAATGTTGGATTTTGCAGCTTATCCAAATCCATCATTTGTTTGGTTTTTGTTTGCTGTTATTTATGACAGATTTTTGTATATTTTAAATATTGTTCATATATTAAATCATTCATCAATTCTTTCACTTTTTATTTAGCATGAAATAATTAGATTTGTCTTCTAATTTGTTTTTTTTTTTACATTTTCTCCTTGATGTTTTTTCAACTTAAATCTGGTTTATTTTCTGTCTGTTTGCAACAAAGTTTTGCAAGGTTATTTTTATCGTTTTTCTTTTTATTCCAGTCTAATTAAATAAAATTATGTCAGTTCAGTCTCCATTTTTGTAAAAATAACTGATATTTGATTGAATTCCCAGAGAGTAATTTTTAAATTTATGAAATATTTTTTTAAATCTGCATGAGGAAGGTCATTTAGTTTTTTTTATAACTTTTACAGAGCTTGGGTTTTAAATAAATGAAAAGTATTGCCAAATGCGGCAATGGTTTTGTTTTGTTTAAATATTTTAATTATTTTTTCAATACCAGACTAAAAGGTAAAAAAAACTAATAAAAAAATAAAAATAAAACTATTCCCAAACCTGGCAATTTCAAAAAGAAGACTGCATTTATTAAAAGCAAATCCATATTTCCGAAAACAAATTCCGAAATTCAGAGTTTGAAGTCAAAATCTCTAAAACCTCCAATCTAGAAATTTTTCTCAAAAAAAAGTTAAAACTTTGGCAAAAAGTTTTAAGTTTTGAAATAAGTAGAAATAAAAAGTGAAAATTTTGAAAAAAGGTCAAAATTTGCAAAAAATTGAAATTTTGAAAAAATTAATTTTCAAAAAGTTCATATTTTGAATAAAAAATTGAATTTTTCGAAAAAACTCAAATTTGCAAAAAAAAGGTTATTTAGAAAAAAATGATAATCTTGAAAAAAAGAAATTTTAAAAAAGGTCGAAATTTACAATAAATAAAAAAATTTCAAAAGAAAACAGAAATTTCGAGAAAAAGTTTAAATTTTCAAAAAACTCGAAATTTTAAAAAATTTTAAATTTTCACAAAGGTCGATATTTTTCGAAGAGTACATTTTCCAAAAAAAAACAAAATTAAAAAAATATATTTTAAATTTAAAAAAAATTAATTTTCAGTCGAATTTCCGAATAAAAGCCAAAATTTCCAAAAAATTCCAAGTTTTTAGAAAATTTGAATTTTCATAAATATCGAAATTTTCGAAAAAAAGTAGTTGCTATTAAAGCAGAGAAAAATTTGGAAATTTCGAAAAAGTGACGCTGCCGAAATTTTCAACATTTATGTGACAAGTGCATTATGAATTTCCTACTTATTACTCGAAACAATCTGCATTCATTATACAGAGTCGAGCAAATTTTCGTCACAATAATAAGTAATGTTTATCCACTCGAAATTATACAGTAGTTCATTAAGGCATCAGGTGCAGAAATAAAACAAATTATTTGATTATTTATAATTTGCTGTCAGGAAGTTGCATTAGTGCAAATATCGATACGCCCATACTTATGAAATAGAACAGTCTCATTGAATGATAAGTATATTCAAAATTTTTAAAAAAGTCAAAATATTCAAAAAAAAATCACGGATTTCGCATTCCCTGCAACCAACGGAGACATTGGAAATAATAACACCATATATAAAACACAATTAACCGTTAATTATGAATACACAAAAGATTATACAAGATTTCCTCAAATTTCATCGACAACGCTTGACAGAAGGATTCTGGAAGCTAAATAATTAAGAATTACTTTAAAAAAATTTCATAAAAATTGTTAGCTTTCGATTTATAGGTTTCAAAGTGATCAATAAATCAATAATTTAATTAATACCTTCATAATCTTAGGATACAATGCATTCAAGATATGAAGCATTGTTGAAACCTTTGTCATCCTGTAACGTCAAGTGGCAACTAAATCCAAAATTATTTGTAACAAAGCAAACCCCAAATGTTGCTTAAAACTTAAATAGAAAAATATGTGGGCTATGCCATTTGATTTTTCAGAAAAATGAGATTCCATGTTTGCCAATCCGCGCGTCCGAGGCTATTTATAATTAAGTTTAAACTATTTTTTAAGATAATGATATACTAAAACCATTGCACTAAAAACTAATAGTCATTAAGCCTTCCAATTGGGCTTCCAAGTACATTTTCATGATTTTTTCCAGGTAACTCAAAAATTATTTTTGCCGCTCACCTCTTGCTTCATATCATTTCAATAAGTATGTTTGAGCAGATTTAAAAATTTCTTTAAAAAGACATGATGCACCACCGTGTATAATTAAATATTCATCAACAAAAATAATTTCATAATGTGCGCCACATTCAGAAATATACTTTTGTTCCAAAAAGATTTTTGTTATCAAAATAATTCTAGGAGCCACACGGCTTTACCGAATAACTAACCCAGTATTCAGTGCGTTCAAAATGAGCTCGGCAGTATTGCTAACTTTTTTATTATCAAAGATACAACTGCAGTTAAATTAGCAAAGTTGTTCATCTTATAACGCTGATTTTCAGGATGATGAAACAAAGACAACTAAACATTGCGTTTTTGAATTTTATCGCTAATTTATGGGGCTAAAATAGCATTTTGTAAAAAGAATTACATAGTGTAATAATAATAATGTACAGACAGTTAATAGCAATAGTAAAAAATACATTTGCCATATTTTTGTTAAAAAGGCATCAGAGTTCAGACATTCTAAATTTAATAATTTTTTCTCTGGTTATTCCCACATTTAATAAAATTTGATTAAATAACTTTGTCAATATTTTCTTAATTATGTTGAACACATATGTATTACATTTTTTAATCGAAAAGGAAACGTTCTTTCAAAATATTAAAAAAATTACATGGTTTTCCATTGGGAAGAAAATCTGTTAACATTTATTTCGTCTAAATCCCATTTATGAACCTTTTCTATTTTGAATTCTATTTCTTTTAGTGATCAGGACATGAAGAGTTAAAATCGGATAATTTATAGTCAATCACCCTGTATGTACAGGGTGAGCGAAACTCGATGTCTCGGCGCTATTATAAGAAAAAGAAAAACGATATAAGAAATCTGAAAAAAGATTCTTACATTGGATTAAATAAGGTCCATTTTAAGTCCAATTTGCATATTTTTCCTGATTTGGAAACCAAAGTAATGACGTCATTGATTATTTTTTCTTTAGAAACATAACTATATTTTTGCTCCTTTAAAAAGAGTTAATTTTTCTAAACAAATTTTGTGAATCAAAAAATTTGATATCTTTTTTTCCTTAAAAAGTTATAAGTAAATTTATTGTAATAAATGTAAATTCGCAATTGGTACGATTTAATCAAACAGCCTTTGGAAACAAATCTGTTAAATATTTTTAGGTTTAGAATAACATGTTTGGGGTATCTCAGGAGAGTATTTATCCTGCTTTTCTAGGGTTCTTTTGAAATTCCCCATAAACTAATAAATAATACAGGGTGAGGTCAGAAAGAATGGGCCAACGCATTACTAGATATTAGACAGCAAAATATTACGATTGAGCTTAACATGCCTTATAACCAATATGACTGTTTTAAGAGATACAGAGAGTCCAAAGTTTAAATTTTATTCTGAAATTTCTCAATAATTGGGAAAGTTTTGGTGCTAGTAAATATAATATTTTAGCTTTAGATGACTTAAACTTACTTTAGCGTACTATAGCTTTACTTTAGCTTACTTTAACTTTAGACGACTTAAACAAGAGTACCTTTTCTTTGTAGAATTGATCGTTCTTTTATACTGTCTACTTGTTTTAAGATAACTCAATAGATAAAAAAAATTGTTTTAATTTACGCAAATGATTATGTGAAACTAGCGCCCTTCAAGGAGCAACATCAATATAAATTCAAAATTCGTATTTCTCACACCGAAAAACATAAAATTCCCAAATATTAAATTTATAGTATTAAAACTTTCTCAATTATTAAAAAATTTCAGAATAAAATTTAAACTTTGAAGGCCCTGTATCTCTTAAACCAGCCACATTGGTAAAAGGCATGTTGAGCTCAATTGTAATATTTTGATGCCTAGTATCTCCAGTTTAGCGTTGGCCCATTCTTTCTTACTCACCCTGTATATCATTTACGTGAACATTTTTCCAAGTCAAATGCCAACATAAAATGTTTGTCAACCATTAGTTCAATTATTACACTAAATTTTTATTTTTAATTTATTGTGTTTCCAGAGACTATTTGTCTAAATCGTAGTAATTACAAATTTTTGATAATATTCTTTTTTACAATAAAATTGCCTACAACTTTTTAACCAAAAATGATACTAATTTTTTTTTTACAAAATTTGTTTAGAAAAATTTGGGCTTTTTAAATATGCAGAAATACAGGTATGTTTCTGAAAATAAAGTTTCATGACGTCATTACTTTGGTTTCCAAATATGGACCTTATTCAATCCAATTCAGGAACCTCCTAAAATATAAATTTTCAGGATATAATCCCAAAAATTACACAAGTCTGCAAAAAAATAAGATTGAGGGGCTGTTCTGGTTTTTTTTGTTTAATACTCGCGTTTTTGGGTGTGCTGAATTCGAAAATGAGTTTCATTTTGTCATAGAACGTCACGTTTTCCGACAATGTAGGTATCTGTGTTAAACAAGTTATCATCTTAAAATAAAAGATTAAAAATCTTGTTTTTAATTTATAATTGCGGAACAAAACTTATTTTTTTATCTAAAATACATGAATTAGTAAGCACTAAACACATTTCTTTTTCCCGGTGAGACTCCTTTTGGCACATTTTCGCTTGTGGGAAGCACCTGGAAGATCTCTCTGAAGAGTCCAACAGTAGTCTGCCATTATTGAGACGCTCCATCTTCCCTGGAATCTTTTTTCGATCTCCCTAATATCTTGGTGAAATCGTTCACCTTGTTCTTCACTCACGTATCCTAAATTTTCTGGAAAGTAATCGAGGTGGGAATGAAGAAAATGTACTTTTAAACTTATTAGGCAACCTAAAGCTTAAAATGGGGTCTTTGCTATTGCTTTTTGAGGATCCGTTATGGTTGTGATGAATTGAGAATCAGCCATAAGCTGCCTAATATCTGGTCCAACGAAAACACCTTCCTTCAACTTTGCCTCCGATAGGCCTGGAAACTTTGATATTAAGTATCTGAAGCAATTTCCATCTCTTGGAAGTGACTTTACAAATTGCTTTATGAATCCCAGCTTTATGTGAAGCGGTGGTAGAAGAACTTTATGAGGACGCACCAAAGCTTTATGCTGGACATTTTTTTCGCCAACTTTAAGCTCCCTCGGAGGCCAACACTTTTTGGTCCAGTGATTTGTTCGGTCTCTACTGTCCCATAGACACAAAAAGCAAGGGAATTTGGTAAACCCAGATTGTAGTCCGAGCGACATGCCCAAGATTTCAAAATCACCGTACACTTGCCAGCCATGGTCTTTATATTTTAATTTGCAAAGAATCGATTCCAAGTTCTTGTAGGTTTCCTTGAGGTGTACGGAATGATTGACAGGAATGGAAGCAGAAAAACCGCCCTTGTGAAGCAGAACTGCTTTAAGGCTTCTGTTTAAAGAATCTATAAAAATACGCCACTGTGCTGGGTCATACGAGATGTTAAATGTATCCACCAAAGCTTCTATATTGGTACAATAAACCAACTCGTCCTCTTGGGCAAAGTAGGAAGTGAACTGCTTCTCAGGTTATCTAAATCAGGAAGAAGACACTCCCGGGAAAAGTAAGTTCTTGCTTTTGAGCCTTGATCCAAACAACTAAGCAGCGTTTTTGGGGAAGATTTAAGTCTTACCAAATCATTTAGCTCGCCCTGGGAAAACAATTTCGGACGACTGTCATCTTCAAATTTAAAACTTGACTTGTCATCGGATTCAGGTACAGCGCCATTTTCGTCAAAACTTGAAGTCTCTTCTAGGTAGCAAGGACCTTGGGCACTGGTATTTCGGTCTCACGAGGGATGGGATGAATAGCTGATTGCAGATTGAGATATGAAATTGACCGCTTTCGTTTTGAATTATACCCTTTTTCATTACACGAACAAAAGTAACAATCATCACTATGGTTCTTTTGCTCGCGCCATACCATAGGAATCGCATATCGGAAAGCTTTTTTCTTGCCCTTAAACCAATTTCGAAGGTCATCAACACATCGTTTGCAGACTTTATGAGGTGCTCAAACTTTTTCCTGATCTCTAAGTTTTAAGCCAAAATACGAGAAGTATACTTTTTTTTTACAGAGTCCGTAATATAAACTTATTGCTTTAATGCCATATATTCTCCACAAATATAATAGAAACTGTCAGACGAGTTCACACAATTCCGACATTGCACTATATTGAACCAAGATCTATAAAACAATGACGAGTTAACACGTAATTGTACTGCGCCACTTTCTACACTATCGGAGCTCGCACGTTCAGGTTACAATATGTTTATGTTTGTTAATTTAGCTCACACAGGCTGTTCCTTATTTAGAAATTAATGATAGTTATGTCCTATATACATTAAAAAACAGTAATCAAAATAAAATTGTACCTATTATTTATGACTTGAAGTTGGCCCAAAAAAACCATTTTTTATAATAAAATTTAGCGTTTTGCAAAATAACCTGACGTTATGGAATTTTTTGAGTATTTTTTTAGTTTTCAGAACACTTAAATACATAGAGATCAGTTAAAAACATCCAGACAGCACATTTGTTGCTGACCTATGTTATCGCTCGATAAAGCTTAATACTAGGCTAAATGTTAGCCGTCCAAAAAAATTTAGTTGCAAGCGCACTCAATCCAAAGGGAAACAAAGATTTGGAATAAGAAATAGCGAAAATGTGATAACCAAATTTTAAAGAAACTCACCTCAATAGTGTAAGTTATTATTGCATAATTTAGTATGATATAATTTTTGCCATTAAATCGTAAAGGATGGCCAATAAAGGCTAATAAGTTGAAATGAAAAAATGTATCTAACATTTATGTTGTCCCTCAAATTAGAACTGCTAAAGATGTTAGGCTTTTTTCTTTCTTTTCAAATTGAATTGTATGATTTATAGATATCAAAATTTATTTAATGAATTAATCATATGTATTATTGTCAACACCATTGTTTAAATATTTTAAGCATTTTTTTAAATTATAATTATTTGTCTATATTCTATGCAGTGTGACCCCTCTAGTACGTGCAGGTCTGATATATTCGTTAACGACAAAAACATCTTTTTTCATTTTTTAAACATTGCCAAACTACTCCAACTTTACAATTTAATAAAAGTTTCAGTTATATAGGACGCGCTGTATTCTCTGAACTCATGAATCATGAGTTAATTCGTTTTTTTTTATAAAATTATGACCTATTATATTTTATAGTTTTTTCGAATGATACTTATCAATAGCAATATTCTAAAATAATAAAAGGGAAGTATTTTTTCTTAACGGAGACATCGGACCTCCGCGTACTAATGGGCATACTATACAGGGTCTCCTAACGAAAACTTGACCTCCCTTGATTTGAAAACGGAAAAATATTTTAGAATTCGCCGAGACCCGTCGTTTTAGGTTCTTGGGGGACCATTTTTGACGATCAAGTCAACTTGATATTTTAATCCCCCTAACCCCTCCTTTTAAATTTTAAATAAAAGTACCCTATTTGTGTGCATCATTTTAAAGCCTTTTTCATTGCAAATACACTCGTGCTTCGTTGTTTGGAATTGATTGAGAATTAATAAGAAAAGTTGACAAACCCATATTCGTCTAAGACCCCAAGAGTGTTCACTCACTTTTCGGCCTTATAAAATCGATTTCATAAAAAACTTCATATGGCCACTGAATGGCACGTGGTGGTCTATAAATTGATCTTTTAATTTTATATACAGGGTGACTTATTTTGCAGTACCTCAAAGCTTCAATACTTTTTTTAAAGAAAAAGTTCATTTTTAAATAGGGAACATTTCACATGTTACAATACAAAATAGAAAATATGTAACATTTTCACAAATTTAATGGCTATAATTAAAAAATCATTTTTACATGATTTTTATTTTTATTGTGATAAACATTAAGTAAACACCAAGCTTTACGGTGGAAAAAAATCGGTGTTTTCATTTAAAAAAATGTTATTAAGTTCTAGTACTCCGAAATAAGTCACCCTTTCTATGAAGGAATATGTTTAATTTATAGGCCACCACGGTCGATTTAATGGCGATATAATGTTTCCTATGAAATCGACTATGCGTCTCATAATGTCACACCAATGTCGGTTTGTCACTTTTCATTTTCAACTAATTTTGTACCCTTGTATTTGCAATGAAAATGGCTTTCAAATGATGTATTACAAGTAGGATAGTTTCATTTGAAATTTTAGAGTGGGTCGTGATAGAGGTTAGGGGAATGAACATATCAAGTTGGCTTGACCGTCAAAATGGACTCAAGAATATAAATCAACGGGCCCCAGCGAATTCTAAAATATTTTTTGGATTTCAAATTATAAGGGGATCAAATTTTCATTGGGAGACCCTGTATAACACTGCAATCTAAATTCTTTATATTTGTACTGGATAGATAAGTAATTGTAATGACTAATTACTTTCCGGCCTTTTTCTTCAGTTCAGAATTATTTTGCATAACAATTCTCACTAAAGTATGGTATTAATAAGATCTGCTGCCTTTACAAGTTCCCTATTTCTATGACAGCAGTTAATGCAACACAAAATAAAACCTTTAATTATAAAATCATGGTCCGTTATTTTTCAAATTCCCTTTAAAAGAGTATATCGGACATAACATGGGATGGGAGCCATATGATGTAACGTGCCCAACACCAGGCGAATTTGTGAATTCGAGACCGCCTAATATATTAAATTCTTGTATATTACGACACATTGCCGTTTGGGCCCTTTGGTAAAGTGAACACTTTTCAGCATCTCCCAGTCTTCACGCAAGCGCCGCGCCAGGCTATTTTTACCGAGATGCTGTCTAGCTCCAAGAAGATTATAGTCTTCTTGTCCTAGCTCTCTCGACTCGATCGCTTTATTTCTCTCGCGACATCGCTGTCTTTTGTCCTTTTGCCCTTGAACGAAAAGTTGAAACTTCGCTCCCTTATAAGAACAGAAACATTTCCAATGTTAAAAGTCAACATTTTCAGAAATGTTATAATACACATTTAAATATTGAAAAAAGGTTGAAATTTTCAAAGAAGTCCTGTAAAAGGGGTGGTTAATATTGCAATCATTAACTGCCTTTTTGGTTGTGGGAGCGCTGATAATTATCAAAACTTCTTGCAAACTAGCACTATTTATTCTAGTGTTGGGCTATTCGAATACAAGTTGTGAGATGTATTCGATTCTACCAAGATCTCGAATACATCCGATTCTCATCTGAAGTATTCGAATACTCCCAGACTCCGTGAGTTGAAGTAAGAATATGAATAGAATCGGTTCTCGCTTCGCACAAGCAACATCTCATCATCGCATGATTCATAAGTTCTCAGGTATTTGCTTGCATTCGAATACAAAATATGTATTCGAGATTGTGGTAGTCCGATTCAACAAAACATTGGAATGCTGAGTAGGGAATAGAATCGGTCTCCTAACTACGCTACATCTCCGATTCTTAACACTTCTCCGATGTTGAATACTGTACCCGATTCTTGTATTCGAGATCTTAGACATGCATTATTGAATGTGTAATGTATTCGAGATCATTTTTATTCGGGATGGTTGGTTACGCATTATGCTCGCACTCTCCTGCATTCGAATATGTATCTAATTTTTAATTTATTGCTTCATCCTTCTCATAAAATTATTAAATAACGAAATGCTTAAGTACTTTTTAAAATCTGGCTCTCAATTTTAATAATGAAATTTAACAATATCAGGAAATACAGTGCCAATATGCGAATCCAATCAAAGTTAAAGATACGTATGTGAATTTTAAAGCTTTAAGATTTATTTATATTAAGAAATTTATATATATTCAATTAGAGAATTTCCAATTACGGGCATAGGTACGGAAGTACCGAAATCGAAAGTCATATCTCGCCACCACATACCTCGAATAGGCCGCCGAGACCATTTTTCTAGTAGGTATTTTATTATCCCATAATTCGATTCTTTGTATTCGAATACTTATTCGATTCTCAAAAGTATTCGAATTCAATGTATTCGATTCTGAAAATCGTTCGATTATTCCAACACTAATTTATTCACTACACTTAAATACTTAAAATATAAAATTTAACTAAAAGTAAATTGTCTTTAGACATGTTCAGCAGTTTGGATCTAAGGGTTTTACTGCGGTTCCCTGCAGGTCGTGAACACATCTTGTTACACTTTCCCCCTGTCGACCACGAAAATGGACCCCGTCGTTGTACAGGACAAAACTACATCTTGAGTCTACCACGTTCCCTTTTTTCCTCTATTGGCTTGAGAGTGGTGGATTCATCCTTGGTAAAAAATGATTTCTCATCAGGATGTACCCAAAATGGTCTGGGAAGAGCACCTGCCAAAATATTCATTTTTCCAGGAGTGTAAATGATTTTCATGTTCATTCCTTGTAGTCTGAAAGCCCATCGAGCTAAATTTCCAGATGGCGTCGTAAGTGAGAACAACGATTGAAGCGGTTGGTGATCAGTTGCAATTGTTACTTCAGCACCTTCAATATAAGTTCTGAACTTTTCTGTGCATGCCCATACAATACAAAGTGCTTCGAGTTCAGTGACCGAATAATTTTTTTCGGAAATAGAGAGCAAAGAGCAATCTACTTGCATATTCGAGAGGACATTCGATGAAACTTGTTCTCTTCGCTGTGTGTAACAAATCATCAATTTTTGGCATTGGATAACTATCAGACGCTGTGATAGCTTTTATATGTCGATAATCGACACATAATCTCCATCCTCCTTTGGTACAGCAGGAGCAGCCTAAAGTGATTCACATTCTTCGATGATATTTTCCGACAGCAGTCTATCTAGTTCTTCTTTCAGAAAATCTTTTTTAACCTAAGTGGATAAGATGGAGCAGCATTGGATCGTGGTGAAATGTCTTAATTTTATGAACAGCAAAATCGGCGGAATCACCACTAGGTTCAAAAACAGTTGCATATTTACATAGGGTTTCATTGAGAATTTGTCTCTGAGAAGAATTCAAGGACACACCTTCATCCCTGCGAAGAGAATGTTTACCTAACTGGAAAAGTTGCACGTTTGGGGAATACAATATTCACTATAAAAAGAATAGCGCTTATCGGGTTCATCACTGAAGAACCAAGGTTTTTCAGGAATATTTAAGACTAGTTTAGCTTTTTTTAAAGAAATTGATACCTAACAGTGTGTGATTATTTTGGAAATGAGGCAAAATAGTATATTGAAAGTGAACGTCTCTATCTCGCATGCAAATATCGACATTTGTAGTTAAAACCTTTTCCTCGTGAATCACACCATCTGCATAGGATAAATGAACCTGTGCTTCTGTAAAGCTGTATTTTTTTTGTTTTAAAACCATAAGTACCATCAATATTGGAAACAGAAATGAGTAAAATTTGTCTAGAAAGAGATTCAGACTTTGTACAAATCAGCATTGTTTGGTAAAAGCCGAAAAATTTTATTTCTCTAGGTATTACAGAACTAGAATTGGAATTTCTTTGACAATTTGGACATTTGGAACGAACATAGCCTGGGGTATTTCAACCATAACAAACAAGCTTGTTGGAGTGAATCTGAGACGATAATTCAATCGATGCTGAGGGCTTTGCTTCCGAAATAGAATTCGATATTGAAGTATTTTCATTCTTCTTCGCCAACTTTTTACAATCCTGAATCACACGACCAACATTTTTTGCAACAAATCTAGGAGGAGAAATTTTTAAAAAAGATAACACGTTAATAAATAAAAATTCTTAAACAAATGGGCATTTTCAAAAAATGTGAAATTTTTAAAATGTTTTGGAAAAAAATCAGAAATTCTAATATAAAATTCGAAATTTTCAAACGTCGAAATATTATTGATTGTTGCATTGCCACCCCCCAGTATCCGCGCCTGTTCGTAAACATGACTGTTACGTCGAGAATCATTTTGTAAAAAAAATTCTACTTTGTTTTGTAAGTGTATTTATCATCAAAATTATAATATAGGGAGATTACATTTTACATAAAATGTGATTAAATAAAGAATAGTTATTTTAATTTTGCGAGGCGAAGAAAATGCAGGAAAACTACGTCCCGCCGACCAAAATGTTGTGTGTTCCTGTTTTTTCCCTGTTCAAACCAGCCCGTTGGATTCGGAAGGAAGTGCTTGGTCCTGAAGCCTTATATATCAGAGTGGAGTGCTGTGTAATGTCTCTTGATGTGCAGAGTAATCTAAGTTTCTAAAGCTCTTCAATGGCGAAGTTTCATTTGAACACCTATAAACTTTTTATATTTTTTACTGGGTTCATTATGTAATGTTTTAAATTTACTTTATTGAATTAATTTTACAAACAATGTGGCATTTTATTATTCAAAGTTATTTTTGCTTGATGGAATTTAATTGAGCCTAATTGAAACAAACACCGACAATTTTTCAACCATATCCATTGCTTATATAGAATAGATTCTTCACAAAAAGGGAAGAAGACATTTTTCGTTTAAAATTATACCTTTCAGTTATTATTTCTTAGGTAATGTTTGCAGCGATTAGAAACGAATGAAAGTAACGATTCCATTACCAAAGCAAACGACGATAGAAATATGCCAATCACCCAAATATAAAAAGCTCCTTGCAGTTGCTTGAGAGATATTCCAAATTTTCTAACCTCCTCGATACTAGGATCATCTTGAAACTGTTGTTTCCAAACCATTTGTGAAACATAGTGCTCTACAAATCCGCTTTCTACTATCCTTTTTAATGTAAAATCAAAAAATTCGTAAAGCTCATGGTGCTTTTTAATGAAGAATGATATTTGGAAGTAGACAACATCAACAATGTTTAATGTAGTTTTAGCATTCGGATGCATTATTATTGTACCTTTGTCAACAATTGTGGCGAAGTTCCTCATCTTTATTATTTTATCTACAATTTCGTCAAATGAGTCATCATTTGGAATATACGTATCGACTACTCTTTGGTGCAAAGGTCCTATAAACATAAACAATATAACCAATCCTGGTTGAAACATAATAGGTAAGTCAGAGTCTAACAGACGTTCGAGGTTTCTAACATCATTTTCATATGAAGGATTGTTAAGTTCACTATACAATCTTGCTTGAAGTGCCACATTAGTAAATATGGTTATTCCACAGAAAGCTCCTACAATTAATCTAAGTACTCCAGTTTTAGGAAGTTTTTGTGTTGATATATTTAAGAATAAGGCATGAAAATATAAAGTATTCTTCATATAATCCTGAAATGATTCTTCCGCTGATTTTTTAGCAAAATAACAAAAGAGAATAAGAAAGAGGAGGAATGAAAATACAATAAATACGCCACTTTTAAAATTTGTTACAGAAGCCATGGATTTCCAATAAGGTCTCCTCGTTCCCTTTGGGATCAAAAAATATATATTGTCATCGTAAATCGTAAAAGAAGTGTCGAAGAATTCGTAGGGCAAATTATTTGCTAAGCCAATAAAAATCTCTGCTACTCCCAAGTTAAAATCTTTGTAAACTGACTCGAACATAAAATTTCCCCGTAGTTCCTTTTCATATGCTGTGGTGTTCGTTACAAACTGTAAGTTAAAGTTTCCTCTTTCTGCAAATAGGTTTATAACATCTATGAAAACTCCTTCTAGTTCATTGGTACGTTCATCCTTTATAACCCATGGCGGATTGACAGCATATGCAACTTTCAAGGTACAATTGTAATAATCTTTTACAACATCTGGAAAAAACATTTTAGACTTCTTTGAAAACTTTCCATTATTGCAAGTATTAATTTTATATGAGACAGCCACTTTGCCGCATTCAGAATTTTTGAAATCAATACCCATCACTTCGAAGTTTTGAAAACTTTGTGTTAAAAGTATTACAGATTTGTAGAGTTTGTAAAGAAGTAAAAAATAAGTAATTTTATCAATATCCTTCTCATAACGATTAATAATCAAATATTTAGCCCTTGAATTAAAGTGTATCCCATTTTTAATGTGGTAAAGCGCTGACTGAAATTGAGTTTTGTTTTCGTAGACTATTATAAATTGATTGAATTTCCTATCAAAATTATTCACCAAGAATTGTCTCGTATTATCTAAATGAATTTTTCCTCCATTTTTAACTAATAGATTGAAGACGCTGTTGGATGCACCCAATATTAAAGTAACATCGTTGTAAAAATTATCTTTCAAAATTTGATTCATACATGTTGGTTCAAAGATTGTATTTGTAATAAGAGCTGATAATGCAGTGTACATGAGAGGCACCATGATTTAGGCTCTTAATACGCACAACACATTTCTTTTATATACCTACATTTTGCTTATTGCATATTAATTTTATTCAATCACCTTTATTGAATTTGTATTGGTTTTATGTATCTTGCATTTATAAATATGTATCTCCATATTTTCGACATTTTTTCAAAATAGAATTATAGCCTCAGCTTTTTATTGTTAATTTTTTATAAGATTTATAAAAGTAAATGGTTCATTTATGAACTGCATTCCCAAAATAGAATACTTTCAAAATAGATGAAAACATTTTTATGATATTATTCCTAACTATCGTGTTTAGATTTACGGGAAATTAACATAAGAAGAACGCAATATTTTGTAATACTTCACGGGAAGTTAATTAAAAGTAAAAGTTTGTTGTTTGGGTAAAATTAATGACAAAAAAGATCTTGATATATTTTATATGAAAATGTCTATTACAAACGTGAATTGATAATTAAAAAAAAGGTCCTCACCCTGATCTTTTAAAATATGAGAGATTTCATTAAAAATACGGGTTTATAGAAGACAGCATTTTTCGGACCAATATACAGAAGAATTCGTAAAATGCTGGATATCTGGTAACCGTATAACTGAACGTAAACAAACATCGATTTTGGAAAAAGTGGAAATTTCCAGGAACTCTAACTCACAAGGAAAGTACCCGAGGTGTACCCCACCGATTTTTTTTCATTTTGTGATATGTTATAGTACATAACAAAATATTGGACACTTATTTTTTTTTAGATGCTAACTCGGCGATTTAAGTGGTGAAACCACCCCTTAAAGTTAACCCCAAAAAACAGTTTTTCTTTAATAACTCAAGAATTAATTAGAATTTTTTGATGAAACAAACGCTCATGACCCTTGGAGAACCCCATGGATTTGTTCATTATTAGTTTGCGAATCAAAACATTTATTTTTTCCCCTTTAACTTATTATATGTTGATATTTCATCAAAATAATGTATCAACAATTTTTTTAGATGCTAAATTTGTGATTTAGGTGGTGAACTCCCCACCCCCTAAAGATAACCCCTAAAAACAGTTTTCCTTTAATATCAAGAATAAATTGAAATTCTTCGGTAAAACCATGGTTACTTTATTTCCCATAAGAATGTGCTTCTACAAACGTATCAGTTATGCCAAAGGGTTGCAACCCCTAATTTTTATAGGGGTGGGTTTAATTTTTTCTTTTATACCAAATTTTAAATCTTTAAATTTTATGGAATTTGGCAATGTCATTAAGAAAATTAAAAAATAACATTGACTTGTCTCGGGATTTTACAAAAAAAGCATTGGAAAGGGTGATTTACCCCTAGAGTCATTTTTTCTGTAGAATGATATGAATAATTTAACACAACATATGGTTTCAATTTTATTGCTATAACGCTTTTTCTGACATATAATTTGCATTAAAAGTGAAATAATATAAAACTCTTACCTTTATGAGGGTTGGCGATGGGATTGATCATTATCAGATTGCGGGGTAAAACATTCACTTTTTCACCTTCTACTTATTTTATGTCGATATTTCAACAATATAATATGTCAACAATTGAGTTTTAATTTGAATTTACTTATTGTTTGGAGTCTCACCCCTATTTTCGCTTTAATGTAAAGAAATATTATTTACTGAACAAAATTGTTTAGGGTCTCACCCCTAAAATTTATATTTTCGCTTGAATGGAAAGAAATGTTCTTTACTAAACAAAGTCTCGAAACATTATATTGTGCTACATTTACCGATCATTTCAGTCAATATAGCAATATTATTAAGAAAATTAAAAACCAAAGTTGACCTCTTTCGGTTTTGTAAAAAAAACTCATCCGAAGGGGTGATTTACCCAAATGTGACAGATTTGTGGCATATATGCATAGGTTCAAATATATTTGATTGTATGGATTTTAAATATATTTAAAAATTATTAAATTTCATTTTCTTGACGAATATTAGTAAAATTAAAAAAAGCCCAAGTCTGCTGAATAGAGAATTAAAAACCATTTTAAATGAGGTATCACACGCATCCTTGTTCAGTTTAAAAATTTTAAAGGGGTAACTGTAACTTCAGGTGGGTTGAAGGGAGAGGAATATAATTATACCTTAAAAGTGTCATTTGATAATCTCAAATTTCGTAGATAATGAATTTACTTGCGTTACTTTTGGACCTCACGTTATGTATTTAATCCAAAACTGGAAGAGACCAACTTTGCTTTTTAATTTTCTTAATAATACTGCTACATTGTCTGAAATGATCGGCAAATGTAGATTTTTTCTGCACAAGATAATGTTTCGAGACTTTCTTCAGTAAATAATATTTCTTTACATTCAAGCGAAAATAGAAATTTTACGGGTGAGACTCTAAACAATAAGCATCTTCAAATTAAAACTTAATTGATTATATATTGATTATATTGATGAAATATCGGCATAAAATAAGTAGAAGGTGAAAAAATGAACGCTTTGACTCGCAATCTGGTAATGCTCAATCCCATCACCAACCCTTATAAAGGTAAAAGTTTAATATTATTTCACTTTCACTGCAAAATATATGTCAGCAAAAGCATTATAGCAATAAAATTGAAACCATATGTTGGGTTTAATTATTCATATCATTCTACAGAAAAAAATGACCTTAGGGGTAAATCACACTTCCAATGCTTTTTTTTGTAAAATCCCGAGACAAGTCAATGTTATTTTTTAATTTTCTTAATGACATTGCCAAATTCCATAAAATTTAAAGATTTAAAATTTAGTATAAAAGAAAAAAAATTAAACCCACCCCTATAAAAATTAGGGGTTGCAACCCTTTGGCATAACTGATACGTTTTTAGAAGCACATTCTTATGGGAAATAAAGTAACAATGGTTTTACCGAAAAATTCAATTTATTCTTGAGATATTAAAGGAAAACTCTTTTTGGGGGTTATCTTTAGGGGGTGGGGAGTTCACCACCTAAATCACAAATTTAGCATCTAAAAAAAATTGTTGATACATTATTTTTATGAAATATCAACATATTATAAGTTAAAGGTGAAAAAATAAATGTTTTGATTCGCAATCTAATAATGAACAAATCCATGGGGTTCTCCAAGGGTCATAAAAATAGGGGTGTTACGTTATTTCACTGTAAATGCAAAATATATGTCAAAAAAATCATTATAAAAATAAAATTGAAAACATATGTTGTGTTTTACTTTCCATATCACTGTACAGAAAAAAATTACCTCAAGGGGTAAATCACCCCTTTCAAGGATTTTTTTTTGCAAAACCCCGAGACAGGTCAATTTTATTTTTTAGTGTTCTTAATAAAATTATTAAATTTGATAAAATTCAGTTGTTCAAAAGTTGATATATAAGAAAAAAAAATGAAAGTCACCCCCATAAAAATTAGGGGTAGCAACTTTTTAACATAATCAATATGTTTTTAGGAGCGCTTTTTTATGATAAATAACAGAGTGTTTGTTTCATCAAAAATTCTAATTAACTCGTGAGTTATTAAAGAAAAACTATTTTTGGGGTTAACTTTAAGGGGTGGTTTCACCACTTAAATCGCCGAGTTAGCATCTAAAAAAAATACGTGTCCAATATTTTATTGTGTACTATAACATATCACAAAATGAAAAAAATCGGTGGGGTACACCTCGGGTACTTTCTTGGTCAGTCATACAGTGTGTCCTTAGATAAAGTACTGAAAAGAGGTTTTTTTATTCATGAGCTAATGAGAAAAGTCATTCTTTATAAAAAGTCCTGCTTGATATTAAATCACTAAAAATGACATTATTTTCTTTAATTCGTATACAGAAAGTTTGGGTTTGGATTGAAGAAAAAAGGGTATATATCTGAAAATAGACAATTTTTTATTTTGTAACACCAGAAAATTTGGATAAAATTTCAAATTCATACATAAGTAAAAATGATTTAATTTGGTCTGTTAACTGTTCACTGTAGTAATTCGTACGAAACCCTAATTGTGCGAGTCCGACTCTTTCTTGGATGAAATTTTTGCTACGCATAAAACACGAGGTGAATGAAATATTTACACGAGGTATGAGCGATTTAAAAGCGTAAATAGTCTGTTGAAGACGAGCAACGGCGGAAATGTCCTTCTACCTCAAAATCAAACGAAACGTGCAAGACGTGGCAAAAATGATTCGTTCAAACCAGCGATTGACTATCCGAGAGCTTGCCGAAGAACTGAACACCTCGTATGGATCCGTGTAAAGTATTTTAACCGATAATTTGCAAATGCGAAATTCGTTCCCAAACGTATTACTTTATTTTTGGAATCTATATAAAATTTTCTAAATATAAATAGGTTCAATGGATGTAAAATAAGTGATTTTTAAAGTTATTAAAATTTTTTTTATTTCATTTTATTTTTCGGTTTAGAGGTCCAGAATTCGTCCTAATGAATTCTAAGGGAAGACATTAATGCTACAAAAATGGTTTTTATGGTATAACTTTATTTTTTTAAATAGCACCATAATGATAGAGCGCACACACATGTGGCTTACGTTAACTATGAAGAAGATTTATGCCAGGTTGTCGGAATTCGCAGTTTTTTAGAGATCACTTTTCAAGCTCTGATGGTGTTTTAAAATTTTGTTTTCACTTTTGCACTTTGTGGTTTTCTAGTATTAAGTAAAATAAGATGTTTTCAGTGCATGGTCTTCACTGTTTTTTTTTTTGATTATCACTTTTCAAGTGGTAATAATAGTGTAGCTCACCTACAATAATATTTAACTTGTGATTTGTCTCAAATCAACTAAAAGCTTGGCACCTTCGATTTAGACTATATTCTCTACATTGGAAGTTTTTGTGAAATTTCAATTTTTTTTTAGCCGATCATTCTAAATTGCTAAAAAAACAAATTTCAATTCAAATTTAAAAAAATTACAGATTAAGTTTATTTAACATTTCAGCGGCACAGTTTGGAAATATTTAAATTTTTAGTAATGAAAGTTGACAATAATGTGAAACATTTTTTAAAATATGACTAGATGATATCTAATTTTTTTAAAACGCCACCTCATGACAGTTGACAAAAAATAGGTTAGTTTATTTTACATAGAATAGGGAAAAACTGAAATATAAAAGACCAAAATTAGACAGGAAAAATTTTGTAAATAAATTATGAGAATATAAAAAAATGTAAAAAAAGGTTGTAGCACCGGACATCGATGTTTTACTTTCATTTGAGCTCGTCAGCAGTGCATGACAAGGAAGGAGAATAATAAGGGAGAAAGAAGTCCTTAAAAATAATAATAAATAATAATAAACGTCTATGGTTTAACAATTTTTTTATGCATTACAATTTATTATCTTTAAGTACTTTTTTTCTCCCTTATTATTTCCTTTCCTTGTTATGCACTGCTGACGAGCTCAAATAATAACGAAACATCGAAGTCCAGTGCTACAACTTTTTTATTCCTTTTATAAATTTTTTATATTTTTATAATTTATATTTTCCTGTGTAATTTTGGTCTTTTATATTCCATTTTTTTCTATTCTATGTAAAATAAACTAACCTTTTTTGTTAATTGTCATGACGTGGCGTTTTAAAAAATTTAGATATGTAGTCATATTTCAAAAAATGTTTCAGAATAATGTCAACTTTTATTACTAAAAATTTAAATATTTCCAAACTGGGTCGCAGAAACCTTGAATAAAATTAATAAACATAATGTTTCCGACAAATAAGAGTCTACCATGATGAATTACAGATTAACTCGGAATGTTGAATGTTGAAAAAACTGATCAAAATTTCGAAATTTACTACGTAAAAAAATTCTTAAAATTTCCACTGTGATCAAAAAATATTGATTTTAAATTCAAGTACCTATTTAGCCTTTTTCTAGAAATCTGCCTCCAAACTTGAAAATTTCTGAAGAGTTTAAACAGTAAGAACAATTTAATTTAAGCTTTTGAAAATCTAAATTTTTTTGAAAATTTCGAAATATTAATGAGGCCAGAACTTGGGAACATAATTGAATTAAAAAGTAAATCGGTATCACCATTTTTTATTTGATTTCTTGCTTTTTTACAGGTCACTATTATGTTAATAAGATCTAAGGTTGAATAAGCGATTGATATTGGACATGATATACAAACTTTTGTAAAGGTCTACTTGGCTTTTAGGAGAAAATATTTAATGCACCTTTTATGTATATTGTAATAAGTCACTTCTAATATAAGTAAAAATGATGCAAATAACATGCCAAATCCCCAAACATAAAAAGCTCCTTCCAAATTTTTCAAAGCTATTCGATATTGTCTGACTTCAATAATATTTGAAACATCTTTCAAATAGTACTTCCAAGTCATTTGTGATACAAAATATTCCACAAATCCACTTTCAACAATCTTTTTTAGAGAATAATTGAAATATTCGTAAAGTTCGTGATGCTTTTTCATAAAAAACGATATTTGAAAATAAGCGACATTCAAAGTGTTAACTACTTTTGTAGCATGGGGATGCATTATTAAGGTACCTTTATCAACAATAGTTGCAAAATTTCTCAATCTAATTATTTTGTCCACAAGTTCACCAAATGTATCTGTGTTGGGTATATAAGTGTCTACTACTCTTTGATATAGAGGTCCAATAAACATAAATAGAATACTTAGACCTGGCTGAAACGTGATTGGTAACTCAGAATTTAATAAACTTTCGAGGTCCTTTATGTCATTCTCGTAGGAAGGATTATTCAGTTCACTGAACAGTCGTCCTTGAATTGCTACATTGGTAAAAATAGTAAATCCACAAAAAGCTCCTACAATGAATCTTAGTATTCTAGTTTTAGGCAGCTTCTGGGTGGATATATTAAAAAATAAGGCATAAAAATACAAAATATTCCCATCATAATTTTGAAATGATTGTTCCTTCGATCTTTTAGCAAAATAACAGAAAATTATCACAAAAATAATACATAATAATGTGATGCATAAACCACTTTCTAAATTAGTTGCAGATGCCATAGATTTCCAAAAAGGTTTCTTCTTTCCTTTAGGGATCAAGAAGTATATATTATCGTCATAAATTGTAAAAGAAGTGTCGAAGAATCCATAGGGTAAGTTATTTGCTAGACCAGTGAAAATTTCTGCTACTCCCAAGTTGAAGTCTCTGTAAAGTGATTCAAAGACAAAATTTTCTCTCAAATCCCTCTCGTAGCTTGAAGTGTTTGTAACGAATTCTAAATTGAAGTTTCCATTTTCGGCAAATAAATTTATCACATCTATAAATATTCCACTTAATTCATTGTTTTTTCTTTCGTTTCTTGTGATCCAAGGGGAATTAATTGCATATGCCACTTTTAATGTACAATTTTTATAATCCTCAATAATATTGCTCGCAAATAATTTAACCCTTTTTAAAAACACGCCGTGTTGACAAGTATCAATTTTATGCGGAATAGCCAGTTTGCCGCATTCAGAATTCTTAAAATCAACACCAAAAATCTCCATAATTCCATCATCCTCTGACAAAATTATTATTGACTTGTACAGTTTGTACAGAAGCAAAAGATAAGTTATTTTGTTAATGTCCTCATCACTTTTTGTAATAATTAAATATTTTGCTCTTGAATTGAAATGAGTTGCTTCCTTAACACTATTAAGTATAAATTGAAATTGAGTTGTATTTTTATAAATTATTATGAATTGATTAAACGACCGTTCAGTAGATTCCAAAAGAAACAGTTTTGGCATCTGTAGCTGAATTTTTCCACCGTTCTGTACTAATTCGTTAAAGTTATCATCAGCTGCTCCTACAACCACAGTAACATCATTAGCAAATTTTTCTTTCAAAATCATATTCAAGCATATTGCTTCTGAATAAGTAATATTTAACATGAGAGCTGTTAATATTGTATATGTCAAAAACGACATTGTTAACCTCATGTAATAATATATGTGCACGATGTACCGGTTTTATATACACGTGTAAGTTCTTTATTTACGAATCATTATGGAATATTTTATGCTGTCATCTCTTATCAAAAATGTATTATTAGCTTTACGCTTTGCTTTATAAAGGAGTTTTTGTTAGTCTCATGCATTTCCTTTTTGTAATGCATTTGAATCTACACAAAGGACATCTATTTTAGTGTAAAATCTTGAATTGCTTACAATCTAATAAAATTAAAAAAAAAAATCCCACTGCTACTCTCAAAATCCGAAGTTGTTTAATTCAGCATCTCCTTTAATTTATCAAATACAGGGTGTCCATTTTAAAAGTTTGCACCCCGGTTTTTGCGAGAACTGCTAAGAATTTAAAAAACCCAAAAACAGGTCGATTTTGCTTCCGAGGGGGAAGCTTGCTTGCCCTCTTACGGCATATGTATCAGGGATGTAACCCGTTTAGGGGATGCGTTTCACCCCTTAATTTAAATAGGAAAGGTAGGTCGAGCAGCAACTTTTTGGAGAGTTTGACTAATTGTCCATGGGCGTACCGAGGGGAGGGCAAGGGGGGCGGCTCCCCCCCCTGGATTTTATTTACGTACCCACAACCCTAAAAATTTTACTGGCAATGCCTTATTGCACTGCTACAATCGAGAAGTTTCATTATGTTGTTAATACTATGTATAATGTAATGAAATTAAAATATGAATCAAAACTAATGAATCACTGAAAAAATTTTTGAAAACCGTTAATAAATGACTAAGAAATAAACTATTGAAGTTTACATATTTTAGCGCGACCGTCTGTGTGTAAGAAGTCATTTCACCCGTCCGAGATCGTCGCATCACAAATCCACTGAACAAGAAGAAAAGCTCGTGGATTTTTCTAACTTATGGATATGTTTTAGAGGACCGAAATCTAAGTTGATCGTGGTAAAACTAAAACCAAAGTCGGCCTTGTTAGAAAAGTCAAAAAAGTAGTAGATTAGTTCTGTCTTTTTTAATACAAAAATATGGTTTACACAGAAGAAGAGAAAAGGCAAATTTACGAAATATTTATCAAATGCGAGTATAACCGAAAAAGAGCGCAGATAGAATATCGCAGATTATATCCAGAAAGACTAATCCCAAATGCCCACTTATTTAAAAGAATATATGATAGAGTTTATACGGGTAACTCGTTTAAAAGAAAACAGCGAGTAGCGAATTTAGAAAATTTTGATACTGAATTAAATATTCTGTTATATTTTGAAGGTAGGATTTCATTTTTATTTGTGGCATTGTTTTTGTTTTGAAAACATATGCTTTTTTAAACAAATTTGTTATTTTAGAGAACCCTGAAGCTTCTATCCCTCAAGCTGGTCGCGATTTAAATTGCAGCTCTTGGAAAATTTATTCGACTCTAAAAAAACATAAATATTATCCTTATAAATTTAAAAAAGTTCAATTTCTGACAGATGAAACCAAGCAAGTTAGATTAAACTATTGTCAAGAAATGATTGAAAGGCTAAATAGGGACTATAATTTTTTTCATATGTTCTTTGGACAGATGAAGCGAGTTTTTCTACCGGTGGTATATTTAATAGAAAAAATACTCATCATTGGGCAAAGCATAATCCACAACTGTCCAAAGCAATAAAATTTGCGGGTCATCAAGCGATTAACGTGTGGTGTGGCATTTTTAGATATAAAATTATTGGTCCAATTTTTTACAATGACACCTTAACTGGAGCAAGATATCAAAACATTTTAGATGAAGTATTAGAAATTCTTGTGCAAATGTTTCCAAGAATAAATTAACATAATGTAATTTGACAACAGGATGGTGCGCCTCCACACAATACTGTTGCCATTCGAAATTATTTAGATAACAGATTTCGTCTGTGGATTGGTAGGTTTGGAGTCATAAGGTGGCCACCATACAGTCCTGATTTAACCCCCCTGGATACATTTTTATGGGGCACTCTCAAAGATAAGGTCAATGCGAGACAGCAGTTAACCTTTCAGGAAATTCAAAATATAATAACGCATGAAGTTATGCTTTTAAATACCCAGGATCAGGGCTCAATCGTCAGGGCTATTGAAAAACTGAAGAAACGCTACAGGCGCTGCGTAGTAGAAAATGGGGGCCACACTGAACAATTTAATTTGTAAATATGTAAATTATGCTGTTCAATACATTTGTTAATAAGTTCACGTTAATTAAAAACTGAATAAAAAAAATGAAGTAACATAAAAAGTTGATTTATTTCAAAATATATCACTAATAAAATAAAAAAAGAAAGAGGAGCCCATTTCTTCTATATTAAACGGTTTTAGAGTTATACTTACAGGTTTTTATTTTAGGGTTATAAAATTGACAATTTTTTAAGTAGCAATATTTTTAAAACAGCTGAATTTGAGAGTAAGTTATGTTTTAGGAAATATGTGTAAAATTAATTAAGTAGTTCAAATATAAAAACATAACTGGGATGTTATGTTTAAAAAACAAAATTTGATTTGGATTCTGGAAAAACTAACTACCCTGTATATATTAAAATTATTTAAAATACAATTTTGAAGAATTTCTATAAACTTTTAAATTTAATATTTTTTTGTAGATATCTATTATTTGTGAAAAATTAAGATCATATTGGCGATTTATAACTATCAATATTTCGAAAACAGTTAAATTCAAATATAGGTATGCTATATAAAACTTATGTAGAATTTTTGGGAGAATTCGAAAATGAAAAAATATTTGGGGTGTTCTATTTAAAAAACCAAAGTTGACACTGATTCTGAAATTACGTAACACCCTGTATATCGCAAAGTTCTTTTAAATAAAAATCTAAGAGGGGTCTAGAAACTTCTGTATTTAACATTTTTTGTATCTATCATATTTCAAAAGATAAATGGGGGGTGCATTTATAACCAAAGACCCTGTACATAGAAAATTTGTTAACGCTATGGGCGATTCTTTCACGGAAGACGTCATAAACTGTTTTGTTGAAGACCCTCCAAAGTTACTTTTAAAATAGCTATTGTATAAAAAAGAATTCTTATAAAAAATTACCTATTTTAATGTATGTTTATTTATTTGATTTTTTGACTAGGTACTTTTAAAAAATCTAATTTGCCCCACCCCCCTGGCCCAGACCCTGGGTACGCCAATGTAATTGTCTATTCATTATCTGCAATCGATTAATTTTCGCAATGTTTGCTTTCGACATATAAAAACCTAAAATAAAAATATTTAGTTTTTTTTTAGGCTTACAATTACAATTCCAACCGAGGTGCAAACTGCACGGTCAGTTTAACTGAAGCAAATTCGGCCGTTTTATTACCGAACATTTTAACACTTTTAAAATAATTTTGGAAACATCTCAAAAAAGATAAGTAATATAATTTCTCATACATCCCAAGCGACACCTAGCTTTAAATCATATAATTCGTTAAGTAACATATTTTTAACGCAAAGGAAAAAACTCCACGAATTGATAAATCTGGTATTTATAAATTGAATTGCTTTGAGTGTAATATTGTCTACATAGGTCAAACATCACGTAATTTTTACATTAGGTACAGCGAACATCTTGCTGCCTTCAGAAAAAAACATCCAGAAAGAATCAATTTTGCAAAGCATCTATTAGAAACAACATAAACTTACATACGCGAAGACAGTAGAAGTATTACATATTTGTAATAACACTAAAAAACTTAATTTCTTGGAAGCCTAGAAATTCACAAATATTTACAATCTAGTCAATTTACACTTATGAACGAGCAGCTTGATCTTCTGAACACACCTCTAATTGAAGCTTTGGACGAGAATTCGGATTAGACGAAATATTCGTAGGAGTCTGTGATCCACGGAGCTTAACAACGACTAAACAAATTGCTGGTATAACCACTAATGATGCAGTAATGCGAAACCTGGTCCGGTCTTAGCAAATATTAATGAAAACATTGTGAAATTTTTAATATCTGTTGCTTTTTGATCGTTAATAAAGTTTAATAGTTGTTAACTCTTAAAATATATAAGATAAATTGAAAAATGCAAATTTTTATAAGAAAAAAAAAGTATTGACTGCCTAATCTGAAATATTTCGCACACTAAATCTTTACCATTCGCAGTCTTCTGAGTCTAACATGAGCGAATAAAATTTTTAAATGCCCTTATAGCTTCCAAAAACTAGATAGTACATAGCCAGATTTCTTTTGCAGATTCTACGTGTCAAAATTTTCGTAAGATATAATAATTCTAAACGCTATTTATTGACTATTAGTAAATGTGTTTCTTCTAAACGATAAGCCGTTGCTCAAATTTCTTTACAAATTCGGATTCTACAAATAAATCGTTATTTTGAAAGCCACATATATGCATTTTTTTGCCAAAATCAGTTTTTGCCGTTTTCATATACTTTGAACTTACCCACACGCTTTCCTAAGGAAACTCCTTTAATCCGATTCTCTGTTAATTTATAGTAGTAGGTCGAAATTTGTAGTAAATAAAAGGAACTACAGAATTATGTTGGTTTTTTAAATGACTGAGGTTCGAACTAACTCAGATTTATAATAAAAAAAACATATTCTACTAGTGAAATGCTGACAGAATTTATATTTCTTTGGGGCATGTTTAACTAATGTTATCAGTAAGAAGGATAATTTTACGATTCACTTAATTAACTACGACACTAGCTTAATAGGTGTTGTAAAAAATAATGGCCTAAATGTTGTTAAAAAAACATGCCTCTTTCTTGAAACATCAAGGCGCGATGTACCTGAAAATCAAAAACAACTCCTTGCCGCCATTTCAACTTTCTCCGATTTTCCTACTCGCATGCAACAAAAGGATGGTATATGTACACTATTAAACGACACGTGAATTTATAAACAGTTGCATGTTGCATACAACATAGATTCAAAATATCAACAGCAGATACTTTTCCTGGTCTTCCAAATGAGGTACTTAAAAAGAATCTATTAAGGAGAAGAAAATAGTAACTCTACACCAATTTTGAAAATAATGAAATAGATAGTTCGAGGAAATTCCATAAAGATAATATTTTCAGTTAATCTACAAGTACCATGGAAGATCTCTAGTTTTATATGATTTAAGATATTTAAGATGTTGTTTCTACTACGAAAACGTCTATTTATTTGACAATTATCACCCAGAACTACGCGTAATTTTAAAAACAACATAAATGCAAAAAGTTCTACTTTTTTATGGATAAGATATTTGTTTCAAAATTTTCATAAGTAGTGAAAATAAACTGCAAGTATTTAAGTGTATTTAAGTACCCAAAAATGAAAAACAATAATTAAAATATGATAACATGTCGGCTAGGTTTTTTTTTGTTTTCTTAAAATTTATTACATGGGATGTATGTGGTTTTTAAAATAACCGATTCAAGTATTTAACATAGGATTCCAGCAAACATTTCTGCAATGGTCCAGCATTGGCTCTGCACTGGCTATCAGCACAGCGGTACTGGCTCAGCGCTGGCAATAAGTACTAACTACCAGCACTCAGTCTACAGTAGAAAGTTAGTGACGTCTGAGCACTTTTTAATCAGCGCTATGCCGATACAGGATTTTGGCGCAGATTAAATACCACCTGAACCACAATCAGTAAGAAGAAAGAAAATGTATTGCATTAATTATGAGCATCGGCGGCCAGTACTGTTATAGTGAAGGGTTGCAGTGCTGAATAAGCGCTGTTTAGCCTGAAATTATGTAGAGCAATTCTATTTTCGAAATCACACGCAGTGATGAACCTATTTAAACATATATTTTAGTATAATTATAAAATACAATTTACAATATATTAATTACAACACTTATAGTTATGATACAAATAAATTCATATAAGTATACACTGTGTCCAAGAAAATAAAGACCAGTATGGGCATTTTGAAAACGATAAGAGATACAGATTCGGTTGGTTGGATGTGACATAAAAATTACTGAAAAAAATATCAAAGTATTAAAAATTGTAATTAAAATATCCCGAAAATATAATAATTTACAGCCGATTTCATAATGGATTTAAAGTGAAGTTTAAGTTTAAAGTCCATTTTAACTGTCAAATCTAATTTCATAAACAATTTTTAAGCTTTAAAGTCGACTTTAACTTAAAAGAAGGAATTGTCCATTTTAAATTTTAAAATGCACTTTAAGTATAAACATAACCTTATATTTTAACCTCTCCTGTTATTAAGAGCGAGTGATTCTGTTATAAAAAATTATGTTTTCCTCTTCGAGCTCCAGTTCATCTGACGATGAAGTGTATATCTACTTACGAAGACCAAAAGTATATAACAATAGAAAAGATTATTTCGTCGATTACGATGATGTAAAGCTTTTTTGAACGATTTCATTTAACGAAAAATACTGTTCAGTCTTTATTGCAACAAATTGAACATTTAATTAAACTGCCAACAATAGGTATAATACATTATACAAGATAATATGAAATTTTTAATGATTGATAACTTATTACAGAGGCGGAGCTATCCAGCCCCTGCATCAACTACTATTGACTCTAAGGTTCTATGCATCAGGCAATAGGCAAATTGCTGTAGCTGACTTTATGGGCATTTCAACGGCGTCGGCTTCTAGAATGATTAAGAAGGTTTCAGAAGCTATTGCCTCTTTAAGTCCTCGCTACATAAAAATGTGCAATAATATGGCTGAAATGGAGAAAACATCTGAGGAATTTTATAGAATTGCTAGATTTCCGAGGGTTATAGGAGCAATTGATTGTACCCTCATTAAGATTGATTCTCCTGGAGGAGCTGATGCTGAAATATATCGCTCAAGGAAAGGATTTTTTGCCTTGAACGTACAGACAGCTAGCGATGCAAATTTAAAAATAACAAATATCGTTGCTAGATGGCCAGGTTCTGTCCATGACCAGACAGTTTTTAATAATTGCAGCTTGAAAAGAAAATTTGAGGATGGGAATTTTTTAATTATTGGGGATAGCGGATATGCATTGTAGCCTTATTTAATGACTAAATTACATGAAACCAGAACTGAAGCTGAAAACTTATATAATGAATCTATTATAAGAACACGAAATTTTGTGGAAAGGCAATATGGAGTATGGAAGCGTCGTTTTCCAATTTTGAGATACGGTATGAAGGTACAGTTAAATGTAATCATGGATATAATTGTAGCAACAGCTGTCCTTCACAACATTGCCCTGGAAATGAATGACATATATCCTGAGGATGGTGTAAATTTGGAAGATAACTATGAAAATCTTGTGGTTGAAGAAAATTGCAACAATGCACGTCACTTTCGCGAATTAGTAATAAGACAACATTTTTCAAGGTTATAAATATATTGGTAACACAATTTATAGAAAATGCAGAGAATATCTACAATCTATAGTTGTTTTTTTTTATTTCATAGTCTAATTCTAATAATCTCATTCTCAATTCCTGCTCCTTGTTATCCCTCTCATATTTTAGTATTTCTCTTTCTTTTTTGGCCACCCCACCTTCTTCTTGCTTATTTAAAATTTGTAGCTTCCTTTTATAATAAGCCTGCTTTGCCTGGATAGCAGGATTTAAAACTTTGGGTCTTAATTTACTACTTGCCCTCGCTTTTAACTTGCTCGGAACATAATTGCTCCAGTCTTTACTAGATTCCTTAAAAAAATAGGTACTCGTTTGTCATTATTGAAATGGAAATGTGCGTCATAGGCTCTCTTGTGTGCATTTCGCTTTTCAGTAAGAATGCCCTAATGGGTTTTTACCTCTAATTACTGTTGGGGATAATTTCCAAGAGTGACCAATTAAATGTTCTGTAATTAAATAGTTAAACGTGCTTAAAATTGAAAATATGTACAACCGCAGCCATAGACTAGTTTCGGCCTTCCTTGGCCTCATCAGCATGGTACGGTGGTTGTAAGTGTTGTTTAACTGTTTAATTACAGAACATTTAATTGGTCATTTGTCAAAACTAGATGAAAGTAAGGTCACGCCGAGGAGGTTTGTGTCTATGGATGTTGCGATGCAACCCGTAATACAAGTTTTGCCTCATCTACGTGAACTTTGCAATTGCAATCTGGTTTTCATTAGATTCTAATGAAATTAGATTTCAATTGCATCGTAATAAACTTGTATATATTCATATATACAAGGCTTATTATCTCAATAGTACTAAATAACAATGGCAATCGTGCATTTAACTAGTAATGAATCGTTACAAGTCCGCCAGCTTTTGCCCGTCCTGCATTCAACCGGTAATGAATCATTACAGGTTCGCCACGTCTTGAAATTTCAAGACTAATCCTGAAATGTTTGAAAAAAATACCAAAATATTTAGAAACAGTCTATAAATTTATATAAAATTTAAGAGAAAACAAATCAAAAATAAACTCAAAGGTTTAAGGAAAAAATGGTAATTTTGTCAAGTGTCAAACTTTCGGATTAAAATCAGAGATTCGGCTTCAAAATGAAAATTTTAAAATTACAAGCCTAATCTTTTCAGGAAAATTCCGAAAATATTTAGCAACAGTCGAAAGTTTTAGTTGAAAGTCAAATTTTATTAGAAAGCAACGACATTTAAACTAGTTCCAGCTGAAATGTTTGAGAAAAAAAAATAGAAATCTCAAGTCCAATTAGAACCTTTTAAATACGTTCCTCGGATTTTCACATTTTAAACATTTCAAGTTTAAAATCGGAATTTTGAGAAACATTCGATGGGTTAAATGATGATTAAATTCTCAGTTTCTTGAAACGAAGTCAATAGTTTCATATTAAAGCAAATATGTTGAGATGAAAAAATCAAAACCTTTGGGGAAAAGTCTAGGCTTTAAATTTGCAGTCAACACTTAATTAATAACAAAAAAAAGATAAGTTAAAAATTTAAACTAGATAGCTTGACAATTAACTTTGAAATTTCGACTGTAATGTTGTTTCAACTTTAGATTTGATATTATGAGATTAAAATGGAAATTGTGATACTTTGAGGTTTTATTGAAATTTTCAAACTTATAAAGTTAAGTTTTTTTCGAAATTACGACCTTAAGCCCAAAATTTAATGACAACATTTAATGTATGTACAACAGTTAATATATGAAATTTTTAGACAGAACTTTGTAACCTCCACTTAAACTTGAAGTTTGAAAAAATGTTATAAAAATCAGGAATAATCCTAATGTTATACTTGAAATCTTGGAAAATCGTAAAATTTTGATTTCAATCTCAAATGATTCAGTTTTCTTTTACAACTTTAAATTTAGAATTTTAAATAAAATGTCGAAACTCGAAAGATTTCTTAAAAATGTTGAGAAAAAAATTGAAACAATAGAAATTTTGGGAAAAAAGACAAAATTTCGCAAAAGCTTATTTTTTTAAGAATTCAAATATGACATAAAGTGACAATTATAACCAAAAGTTTCGTTTTTTATACTATTTCATTATAAAACAACTGGCTTAAAAGATCCATCGGGCAAGGGAAGTCATCCTATAATTGTATACAAAGGGTCAGGGGCTGGTTTTGTTGAAGATTGTCTCTCTTCTTATGTTTCGTCTTAAAGAAAACTGGAAATCATCAGGAAGAAATTCGTTATAAAGCAAACATAGTTAGGCTGAATTTCTAGATCTTCTTCATCAGGTTAATATTATTTCGAGCTATGTGATTGATGAGACGGCAAAGGAACACAACATTACTGTTTTGCGATTGCTTTTCCATCCTTGCGAATTTAATCCCATCGAATTGTAATGGAGAAAAATAAAAGGTTAATTGCAAGTGACAAGAAATAACATAACCTAATTGCATTGAATAAAGAATAATTTTAATATAACGATTCACTAATTTTTTGTACAATACTATTCGACTTTTTATTTTCTATCATATTTTTACTAGCCCAGTACTTTATTATTATTTACTGACATCGTGTGAACCTGTCTTTTTTTGAGGGGAGTGATCTAACTACATCTGTTGTGTGAACAGATTATACAAGCATCTAAACCAGAAATATAAAAAAATAGATCAGTTTATAGTATTTATTTTAAAATATTTCCAATATTCTGACTTGTTTACTAGTGTGTGTTCGAACTTCATTACATAAACACTGTTATTTTGTAGTTTTAAATTTTCACTTTTTGGAAAGTCTCTTGTCGGCAGTCTCCAATACTGCCTGATTTTTTACAGTTTTTCTCAAACGGATAGGCATTTTGGAAATATTTATAAAAACGCGTTCATCAGAAGTAAAATAAAATTGTAGTTAGGTCGGTAAATCATCCAACGTAGTTTTTGAAGTAAAAACTTTACGGTATTACGGTAATCGGACACCCTGTTAATTCGAATCTCGCTAATCCGACCCTCGCTGAACATCGCTAATCCGAATTAATTTCCAATTTCGGTAATCCGACACCTCCTAATCCGCCACCCCGCTAATCTGAAAAATCAGTACATGGAAAACATACTTTTTGAAATATCTTTAAATTTGCTATGCAAATATAACATTAAATAGTGTGACAGGTATTTTAATATGTAGTAACCCAAAATAGACAAGACCAAAGAGTAGATTATATACAAATATAAAAGATATAAAAACTAGAAATAATTATTTTAATTTACAATTTATGAAATTTTTATTTTTGATATTGCAATTTGAAAATTAACAAAAAACACTGTTATATAATAATAATAATAAACGACTTTATTTAAATCAAAAATAAAATGTACATTAATGAAAAACATCGAGAAAAAGACACAGGTATGAATCGATGACGAAGTCTAGCTAAATAGCTATTCTACATAAGCATGACCCATCCTTAGAGAAATAATTTAACAACATAGATACACTTATGTATAACATCTTCTAATAGAGAAAAGTAAATTTGTAACCTAACTATACTATATTCTATATATTATAATGTTGTACAGGTATACTTAAAAACAGCAATAAATATTTTAAGCAATAATTTGGAATTGCAGGTTCTGCTGTTCGAGAAGGTATCTCTTGTAATTAGTTTTAAACTGTTTTAGGGTTAATGAAAGTAACTCTTTAGGAACTGAATTATAGAGCTTTGCAGAATTGAATGTAAAACAACGACGGAACATGGCTGTCCGATGAACTGGCATTTTTAACTTATCATTATATCGCAAATTTAGATTATGTATATTATTGCGAGGTAACAATTTTTCTCTTAACAACAAATGAGAAGAATCAGCATCCACTAAGAGTTTCATAACTATATTGCCAAGGTGATGAATTCTGCGATTTTCCATTATTAACCATTTAAGATCACGAAATGTATGTGAAACGGTCATATTTCCTGAGGTTATAAATGAATCTTGCGCATGAATTTTGAACACGATTTTTATCGGCATTATCTAAACAAAAACCATATAAAAAATCGCAGTAATTGAAATGTGATAATACAAGCGACTCACAGAGTTTTTTTAAGGATATATTTAAAATATGGCGATTGGAGTACAAAAGTTTTAATGAAACAAAAGATTTTTGAAGCAATTTTTTTTACATGGTTTCTGAAGCGAAAGTCTGAAGTCTAAATTTTTTGTAGAACATACTACAGGTAAATTAACACCATTTATGTTTATAAAAAAATTTTGTTTGATAAGGGCAGTACGATTTTTATTACCAAATAACATTAAAAAAGATTTTGATGGATTAAGTTTCAAATTATGATCAGCAGATAGTTCACTCAATATTTTTAAATCATCATTAATATATTTTTCTGCTGCCTTATAATCATTATAATGAAAATCGAGGTATACTTGTGTATCATCAGCAAATGCCTGAATCCTACAATTCTTTAAAGACTTAAGAATATCTCAGGTGTAAATCAAAAATAATAGAGGTCCCAATACTGATCCTTGTGGTACACCAGAAGAAATTCTAATTTCAGAAGAAAATTTGTTATTACAAAACAATTTTTGAGACCGTTGATCCAAATAGGACTGCATTAGATTTAGAGAAATATTGTCAAAACCATAATATTTTAATTTAGCCCTCGTGGTTAATAGTATCAAACGCTTTGGAGAAGTCAAGCAACACCAGGGCACAATTCCTATTCTTATCACAAGACTGAATAATATCATCAATAACTTTGGTCAGTGCTACTGATGTATTAAATCCTTTGCGAAATCCCCTCCGACAACTGGGTAATATATTATTGCTATTCAAATATTCATAAATCTGTGAATAGGGTACTTTCTCGAAAATTTTTGAAAGTGCAGGTAAAATACTAATAATTCTTAAATCAGAATATGAAGTAGGATTAGAGTTTTTAGGAAGAGGCTTACCTATAGCAATTTTCCAAAGGTTGGGAAAGTAACCGGTTTCAATACAACAGTTTATAATATGGGTTATATATTGGTCAATAAAAGGGCTACAATATTTTAACATAAAAGATGATATTTCATCAACTCCAACAGCATTCTTTTTACTACTATTTATTAGCTTATTTACTTCCGAAATTGTTGATAATCCAAAAGAAAATCTAATATGTACATTAATATTACTGGCCTTATAATAGTTCACTTTTTCGTTACATTTTGAATTGTCTTGCAAAAAGGGAGAAAAATATTTTTGTATTTCTTCACGATCCAATATACAATCAGGTATTGTAGCCAATTTATTCGGACGTACATTTAACTGTTTGAGAGTTGACCAAGTTCTACGTAAGTTATTTTCTCTACAAACGGACTTAAGATATGTTTTTCTTTCATTACGGGTTAAAGATAGGGTAAAATTTCTAAGGCGTTTATATTCTAACCGATCATGCTCAGATTTTGTCCTTTTACATTTTTGCAAAGCCAAATTTCTTTGCCTCATAAATAGTTTTAAATTAGGTGTGAGCCGGGGCGCTTTAGACTTCGACACCTTAATTTCTCTAATAGGAGCATGTTTATCAAATGTACCTAAAACAAATTCATTAAAAAAACTAATTTTATTACCAATATTATTTTCGTATAAGATATGGTGCCACGAGTAATTATTTAGATCCTGTAAGAACAAATTATGATTAAAATTATCAAAGCAACGATACTTTATAACTTTGGATTCAGTTTTCGGTTTTTTTAAGTTAAGATCACAAAATACCAACTTATGATCAGAAATATTAGCTACAGAAATAGTACTAGCTTTAGTAACAATACTGTTATTAGTAACAAGAATTGGATCGAGTAGTGAGACGGAATTGCGAGAAATTCTTGTAGGTTCGTTTAAAACCTGAACAAAGTTGTAGGACTCAAAGCAATGATTAAGAGGATTATCTAGATTTAAAAAGGTAATTGAAATCCCCAAGACAAATAATTTCATCCACTGTAGGGTATATGTATGAAAAAATATTATCAAAATCATTAATGTAAAAATTTATGTTAGTATGAGGTGGACGATAAAAAACTCCAAAAGCAATATATTGTGCATGTATTTTAATTTTAAAAAGTAGATACTCAAGTGACTCCCTTACCTCAAAATCTAAATCCATATGTATTGACGTATAACAAGATTTAATGTAGACAGCCACTCCTCCTCCTCTACCTGCCCTATCTTTGTGAAGAAATGTGTACCCTGGAATACTTATTCTAACTATATCCACATCCTCAGACAGCCATGTCTCCGTTAACATCATTATATCAAAATCATTATCTTCAGGAATATTTCTGAATTCACTAAAACCTGTGAATGTTGAACGTATGTTTAAATGACCTATTTTCATACTAAATAAGTACACAGTTCAGGTCACTGTGTAAATCGCAATAATTATTGTTATGCCAAGGATTGTAATTAATTAAATTAAATTAGTAAAAATACAAATAATATTAAAAGTAAAATAATACGATAAAAGTAACTGCATAACGTTCCCCAAAATTAAATGAATCCATAAGTTTAAAGAACTGAACAACTGCATTTTCCACAAGTACTCACAATCAAAATATTAGGATAAATCAGAATGCACGTCTTCAACATCGTTCACCAGTTTTTTGCCAGCAGTTTTGTTTTCCAACAAGTTCACGCACTCTGATAAATAACTGATACTTTGAATTTGTTAACATTTCTGTAATTAATACACCACTAACCTTTAAAGATTTCTTAGTTAGAAATATCTCATCCCGAATCCACCTTTGCACGAAGCTAACGAGCACCGCTCGCGGTGTGTTTACACGTTTGTTTCCAATGCGATAACAGTAGTTGATATTATCCGCGGTGACCTTTTTTCCTAGTTTGGCATTAAAAACGTTTAGAACTTTTGCACACAAATTTTCTTCCTGTTCCTCCGGTATTGCATGGATTAATATTGAATTTGATAATTCCTTCTGATTCAAGCTTTCCATTTGATTTTCTAGATGCACTAGCTGACTAATATCTAGTTTTATGCCTTGCATATATTATAATATTTTCACGTGGAACTCTAGAAGCTTAGTTAGGAAAGAGGCGATTTCCCATCGCGAGTATTTACTTGCTCCTTCAGATCTTTCAAACCCTTGGTTAAGGTGTCCTCTAGCTTATTTACACGTGTTGCGATAGTTTTAGCGATAAGGGAAACAGTTTCACTACCTTTTTTCGAAGACACCATAATTAAATTCATAAAGGTGTTTAATTTTAAAAATTTACCACACTGGACATTGAATAATTAAACTGTATATTGGAGAACGCTACGAACACGTTACTGACGGGTCGCCATCTTTTATTTCTCAAAAAAAAGTTTAGTATAGTTTTAAGTTTTCATTTCTATTGGCAGTCCCCATTACTTCCCCATTTTTTTATTTTTTAATACTTAGCTCATCGCCCTATTAGTTGCTCTACTCCTTGTTAACCTTATTAACAGCATTGCTCACTGATTCCACCAAATCTCTTGTAATATCTAATTCTGTCCAAATATTAGCTATTGAGGTCTCTTCAAGGAGTCAATTAAGTTTGGTAAGATAAGGACAAAGTCGATACCCAAAGAATATATGTGTCCATACGTAAACAGTAAATGGGAAATAAATATTTATGTATAAAAAGCAAATTAAACGCTTAATATACATAAATATGTACATGCAAAGAAAAAACTAGCAGAAATATATTTTATTCCATTCACAATTGCATTGGTATAATTACTTCTCTTTAATTCATAATGTAAATTTAGTTTTGCTAGATTTTATAAACAGTTGATATTGTTATTTTAAGAATAAAATCTAATTAATTTTCTTATTTTTTGCATTCAACAAAATAATCTTCAATTTAGCTAGTTTACAAACTCAACATTATTTAATGAGATTAATGTGATTCTCTTCTAATTTTAAAGGTCATTTTAATAAAACATCGTCTAATTTTGTATTCAAATTAATTAAATTCAAATTCAATCTAATCACACGGCAAATTCAACATTATTTAACTTCCTATTACACTTTTTATGTAGATTATGGTGAAACACTTCTAACAAAATTATAGCTGATGCGAGTAACAAACCAATCGTCCATACATAAAAGGCCCCTTGCAAATGCATGAGAGTTAATCTAAATTGTCTGGATTCATTAATAGTTGAAACATCTTTAAAATGGCATTTCCATAACATTTGTGATACAAAATACTCCACAAATCCACTTTCAACAATTTTTTTCAAAGAATAATTGAAGAAATGATAAAGTTCATGATGCTTCTTTATAAAGAAAGATATTTGAAAATAAGCAACATCTACGGTGTTAATCACTTTTCTAGCATGAGGATGCATTATCAAAGTTCCTTTATCCACAATAGTAGCAAAATTTCTCAACCTAATAATTTTTTCTGCAATTTCATCAAATGTTTCCAAACTGGGAATGAAGGTGTCTACCACTCTTTGATGTAGAGGTCCAATAAACATAAATAGTATACTCATACCTGGTTGAAACATTATTGGTAACTCCGAGTCCAGCAGACTCTCAAGATCTTTTATGTCATTCTCGTAGGAAGGATTATTCAATTCACTAAACAGCCGACCTTGAATTGCCACATTAGTAAAAATAGTAAATCCACAAAAAGCACCTACAATGAACCTCAATATTCTAGTTTCCGGAAGCTTTCTAGTGGACATATTAAAAAATAAGGCATAAAAATATAAAGCGTTTGCATTATAGTTTTGAAATGATTGCTCCTTCGATCTCTTAGCAAAATAACAGAAAAGTATCACAAAACTGATGCATAATACTATGATACACAAACCGCTTTCGAAATTTGTTACAGATGCCATAGCTTTCCAGTAAGGTTTCTTTTTCCCTTTGGGGATCAAAAAGTACATATTGTCATCATAAATTGTAAAAGAAGTATCAAAAAATTCATGTGGTAAGTTATTTGCCAGACCAGTAAAAATGTCTGCTACTCCCAGGTTGAAGTCTCTGTAAAGTGATTCGAAGCCGAAACTTTCTCTTAAGTCGTTTTCGTAGCTTGAACTGTTTGTGAGAAATTCTAAAGCGAAATTGCCTTTTTCAGCAAATAAATTTATCACATCGATAAATATTCCACTTAATTCCAATGTACTATCGTTCCTTATAACCCATGGAGGGTTCACTGCATAGGCTACTTTTAATACACAATTGCGGTAATATTTAACAATATGAGTTACAAATAATTTAACTTTTTTTGAAAACACCCCATTTTGGCAAGTACTAATTTTATACGGTTTAGCTAATTTGCCACATTCGAAATTCTTAAAGTCAATTCCAAAAATTTCCATGTTCCGATCGTCCTTTGAGAAAATTATTATTGACTTGTATAATTTGTATAGAAGCAAAAAATAAGTTATTTTATTAATGTCTTCAATACTTTTTGTAATAATTAAATATTTCGCCCTTGAATTGAAGTACGTGGTTTCTTTAACGTGGTCTATTGTCGATTTGAATTGAGTTGAATTTTCGGAAATTATTATGAATTGATTAAACTGTCTCTCAGTTGCTTCCACCAAAGATTGTTGCGAAATATCTACATGAATTTTTCCGCCATTTTGCACTAACACGTTAAATTCATCACTTGCTTCTCCTAAAACAACACTGACATCGTTGGAAAAATGTTCTTTCAAAACCTCATTTAAACATATTGCCTCCGAAGTGCCATTTAACACGAGGGCTGATAATGCCGTATACATCAAAGAAATCATCGGTAGCTGATTAACGTTACATTTGATATGCGGCTTTTATACATATGCGTGTATCCTTTATTGTACTAATAATAATCGTCGAATATTTGATGCCATCAACCTTTATTGAAAAGATTTCAGCTTTATGTTGTAAAAGAGTTTTTGTTAGAAGAATACATTTGCTTTTTCTTAGAAATATACATTTGCTTTCTCTTATGTCTTTTAGTTTACATTAAGGATAACGACTCTGCCATAAGTGCTTAATTAAATGTATTAAAAAAGCTCATTTTTAAACAAAAAATATTTTGTCGCAATTATTTTATTTAATGTCGGCTAATTAAATTTGCAGAACAACACGTCATAAAATAAATAAATAGAATTAGACAAACTTTAAAAAGAATCGCGTAACGTGCTACAAATAGAAGAAAAAAAAAACACTGCAGATATTATTATGTTATAAACCACCATACCACCATAATAAATTATTGATTTTGCTTACGTCGTGTTTAAATTTCTCTCTATTATACAGTGTGTTTCAGTGGAAACTGTGCACCGTAAATAACTTTTTAGATCGTCATTGTTAGGAAATACACCGAAATATGTCAAAAAAAATGGGGGCAGGAGGCATATTTTGTCACATTATAATAAATATAACTGCAATCCCTGCGCCCCGAGGCCAGCCCCTTCTATTTTTTTTAATAGGACACCCCTTATTTGGAATTCCTCTCGACGAGTTTCAAAAATGTGAAATACTTGAATATTTCTGAAGCTACAGCTATATTCATATTTTTAATTAAATTAAAACTTGAGAAGAACAGATCTCATTTAAGGTGCTTTTGACAGTTAAAAAGCATCTTTTCTTTACAAAATTTATCTAGAAAAAAAATCCATAAGCTACAAATCCATAAATATTAATTTTATGTAGTAGCAAGATGAGGATGGAAACATCTGGAGAGTCGGACCATCCGAGGTCGGACCAACGGAGTTTTATTGTAATAAGGAAATATTACTGGAGTGCTATTACTTCTTTATCTTCAACAGGGCCTAGTATACAATTATACATACTTACAATTCGAGATTGAAATAGAAATCTTATCACTAATCGAATTGAAACAAACCTGAGAAAAATCTCTCGGAATTTTACGTTTCTAATTCTTTCTCAACATTTTGGCTTTCATTTTGATGCTTCGAGTTTAAACTCAAAATTGTGGAGAGTCTTTACTTCGAATTTAATCTTGAATTTTAACTTTTCGAAATTTCAAAAAAAACTTCGACTATAGTAAAATCGTTTTTTCAACTTTAAGATTTTATGCCGAAATCAAAGTTTTGACTTTATCTCTGTCAGAATTTCTAAAAAAACTTTAATCTGAAATTTGAAAGCTTTTCATGATTCAAAACTACAGTTTATAAATCTCATCAAATAACAACTTATAAAATGTCGACATTTCCAAGTTAAAATCAAATGCTGAGATTATATTAAAAGCGTAATCTTACTTCGACGTTAAACCTGTTTTGACTTTAATTAGATTTTTAACTCGAAATTTCGATATTCTCTGTAATTTATTTGCGAAGTATTCATATTTGTATGTAGTTTTATTGCCTTTTTCTTCGCCGGTCACTCCTTTCACAATCCTAAATTTCAGTACCTTCTGTTATAGATTGCCGCAAACAGCGATTGCGTTGGATCTTGGTTTGTTAATCGCTGTTTGGGACTCAACACTGAAAAACACTTAAAACTATATTAAAATTTAAACGACGTAAAAAATAAATAACAACAAGATTATTTAAAATTTTAACGTTCCGGCAGTGTTATTCTCTGCCCGTCGTCAGAAAATCAATTCAAATTTATTCCTTTACAAATTTGTGTAAGCTGTCAGAAAGTAATTCTGACAGTTTATTAGGTTACTCCCTAGGTGATTCTAAGGCGACTCAGTTGTTTTTCTCGTTTTAACAATGGCAGCCACATACCGTTTATATCAATCGAACAACTCGCGACACAGTTATCTCCATTTACTAAACTTAAAGCTGCTTCTTTAATTTTTCTTTTTGTATAATATGTTTCTCTGCCAATAATGCAGGATTTTGTCCACTGAATTCTGTGATCGTATTGAAAAGAGTGTTCGCAAATTTTCGATTTTGAAAAATCTCCCTTACTTAAGTAATTCTTATGTTCGAACATAAGAATTACCTATTATATATTACCCAGATAAAAAGGCCGTCTTCTCTTTGTGGTCGAGATCTATACTCACTTGCCAATATCCACTTTTCAAGTTCAAAGTTGAAAACCAGGTGGACCCAGACAAAGTTGTTAGGGTGTCATCAATCCTTAATAATGGGTAGTGTCCTTTTTAGTGACGTCATTTAATTGTCGGTAGTCGACACAGAATCTTGTTGACCCGTCCTTCTTTGTAACCAAGACTACAGAGGAAGACCATGGACTATTAGACTCCTCGACAGCCTTCATCATCCTTTAAACTAGTCCCGCGACTTCATCTTGCTTGGCTACAGGTAATCTTCTTGTGGGTTGAGGTGAAGAGTTGTTGCATCGCCGGTGTTGATTTTGTGTCGAACTAGGTCCGTCCTTTCTAGATTTTGGTCTCCATCGGTAAAAGCGTCGTGGTTTTTCTGTAGAAATGATTTAGCAAGAACTGCTTCTTTCTTAGACAGGTGTTTCAATTCCACGTCCAACTTGACTTGCCCAATCTTCGTTTCCTGTACTGACGCACAATTGTCCCCCAAGGAGCTTATTGTGGCTACCGGGGTACAGACTGCCAGAGTCCTACCCTTCTTGATTGAGAGTGCTGTTGGAAAAACGTTGGCAACTCTCACAGGTACTTTCTGAGATGTCCTAACGAAAAATTCTTGGAAATATCATAAGTCGGTTCCACTAATCCCAGGCAGCTATACAAATCTCTTTCCATCACAGCCTTAATCGTCTTCTCACTGCTTTCCTGCACCACAGCTGTTTCCCAGGCAAACAGTCTTACCTCCTTTGAGGGGTCCTTTGGTGTTGTTAAGACGAGCTCTTCATTTCCAATCCTTAAACTGTTCTGCGCTGGGTCCAAAGTAAAGCCGTGTTGCCTGATTACGTCCATCCCCAGAATCAGCTTGTCTTCGATATCTGCCACCAACACCCGATGCAAAATCCGAAGTTTTCCCATGACGTCTGCCTCTCCTATAATTGGCGCAGTATCTCCCGTAACTGTTCTGAGGAGCATTCTTTGCGACAGTAGCTTCGGTTGTGACGGTAGAATGTTTCTGCGTTCCACAGTAACCATGGCTCATGTGTGCACTGTTGCCTGTACATTCCTTCAATCTACACTGGCTTCCACTATCAAACTTTCCATGGTCCTTTTTATCTGTTTAATGGAAAGTTTTGGGGGCTGGTTGCTCGACACCAGCCAGTGAGTGCCCCCTTCTACTGGCTCATTTTGGTTTTCCTTGCTGTGGGGCTTATCGACTTCTTGGGGCTGACCTGCAATCCTTCTTGAAGTGCTCCGGTTTGCCACAGCTGCAACATGTTGTGGTTTTGTTGGATCTGCCTTTAAGAGCTCCCACCAGCTATTGGATGCTCGCGTCCATTTTTTTCAGGCTAGCGCTTATGTTCGCGTTTATTCCCTTCATTTCCTTCGTGTTAGCGCTTATGACGTTTGCGAGATCAGGGTCATTCGCGGCCTCTGCGATGTCGACCTTCTTTATTCTCCGCGGCATCCCTGGCTCTGAAAGCTTGTAAGCAGCTTCAACCTCCAAAACTCTAATCATTGCCTCCCTCAATGTTCGGAAATTTGACAAGTGATTCACTCTCTGGACTTCTGGGTCTCTTATTCCTTCTCTGAAGATTCTAACTTCGTGAAGTTCCATAAAGTCGGTTGATGTTATTGCGTAGGCGACCTTCCTTATTCTCCGCGACGTTCCTGGCTCTGAAACCTTGTAAGCGGCTTCAACCTCCAAAGCTCTAATCAGTGCCTCCCTTGATGTTCGAACATTCGACAAGCGTATCACTATCTGGACTTCAGGGTCTCTTATTTCTTCTATGAAGATTCTAACTGCGAAAAGTTCCAGAAAGTCGGTTGGTGCCGTTGGATAGGCGATGTACGCGAGTCTTCTCACGTCAGCCACGAATTCTTGCAGCGTTTCACCACTTTTCTGCCTTCTCACTAGCAGTTGCGACTGGACAACTTGCTGCAAATAGTGGTCCCCAAATCTCAGCTCTAAAGCCCTAACTAGATCTTCATAGTTAGCTTATTCGTAATCAGATAGAGTTAGAAATAGTTCCAGAGCTACTCCGCGCAGGGATGCCACCAATGAGGACGGCTTTTCTTCCTTCGTCCACCGATTGGTCTTAGCAGCAGCTTCGAACTATTTTATGTAGGTCTGGAAGAATTTTTTTCTATCATAGGTCGGAGGTTTCACTTTTTGGGAAGAAATAGCTGGCACACTTTCGAATTCATGTTGTATAGATTGTCCACTTGGCTAGAAATTTCTTCATGGCATTTTCGATCTTGCTGATCTTTTTTTGTGTTACTTTGTCCAAATCAAAAAGCTTGTTATTGAGTTCTTCTTTTACCTTTCCAATTTCTTCCTTGACTTCGCCCATCTCTCCTTTCATTCCTGCAATTTCTCCTTTGACTTCGCCCATCTCATCTTTCGTTCCTGTAATTTCTTCTTTCATTTTTGCAACGTCTACTCCCATTTGTTCTTGCTAAAAGACTATGCAATTCTTGCTTCTCTGCATTCCTTCTCTGTTCCTCTTCTTCTTTTTCTTATCGTCTTCGTTCTTCTTCCTGTTCTTTTTCTTGTCATCTTCATTCTTCCTCCTGTTCTTTCTCTTGTCGTCTTCGTTTCTCTTGTTCTTTTTCTTTTTTGTCTTTCATCATTGGTAATATCGTTTGCAATTGTTGTTCTATTTTGGCCGATTTTAATCCCGTTTACATAAAGCAATATAGAATGTTCAAGATTTTTCTTGACGCGCCCCGTATAAACTATATTTCAGTTTATAACGTCCAAGATAAAGTCTAATTTAATTATCAGTACGATTCACTAACGCGATATTTCGGAACCTCGCACGAATTCCGCCGAGCACAATCCACAAAACGAATCCCACTTCTGACACTAGTTGTTGCGCGTTATCGGTTTGAATGATTAATACTTTGTGAATTGTAAGCACTTTATTTCCAAACTGATTTCGGAACACTACAACTGACTAACTCACTAACACTGTTTTATTAACTAACTTATTCATTGACTAAGATAGGAAAAGCCGACCCCGTTTATATACCCTCCCGGCTTTCTAGACTAAATCCATAAAAAAGGCTTAACGTTTGTTTCATTATCGCGGCCGCTTCCCCTTATCAAATTTTTCTAGAAAAATTCCTTAGGTACTAAATTCTATATTTACATTTTGTTACAATAAGTTTAAGTTTGGAATTTTCCAATATTTGAGTTTTAACTCGAAATTTTAAAATTTCCAGGACTCGAAATTGTAAGATTCATTTTGGGAAATTATTAATTTAATTTTCCTTAAAATTTAGACTTTTTCCAAGAATGTTGATTTTTTTCTTTAAATTTGGATATTCTGTCGAAATTTAGAACACAGATTTAAGATAAATAAATAACAATAGGTGGTAGACTGGAACTTTCAGTCGTCCGAGGTAGTACCACCCCACGTATCACTAGGAGGCCGTGAAATGATGCTTGCATCATGTTTCCGTCTCTGACACGTGAGTCTATTCTGCTATTCTTCTTTTCTCATCCTGTCCTTTTCCGTATTTCCTTTTTTCATCTACTCTGATTTTTTCTTCTAATTATTAAAAACAAACGTGCAAAAAATTCCGGAAGTAAACTACCCTCCCGTTCGGATGTCCGGATACGAGAGTGTACGAGGGAATCCAAAATCGACGGAAAATTTTAATGTACCACGGGCCAAGTTTCTTTCAAACAATTTATTCAAAATTCAATTCTGTAACATTCGGGGTCTAAACTCAAATCTAAACTCGGTTCATCAACACCTTCAAAATGAAAGACCCCATGTGCTGTCTTTGACAAAAACCCAAGTCTCCCCATCCATCAATACAGTCCATTTGCTTTGCCCTAACTACGACTTGCACACAAAATTTCGACACAAAAGGGGAATTTGTGCTTTTACACGAAGCGACCTGTCCTGTCCACGAGAAGAAGCACTGGAATCTGCTGATCATGATGTGATTTGGCTGAAAATCTGCTTCAGAAACGAAGTAATATTCAAAAGTTTTCGACAGAGCCTGGCATCAATCTCTTCTCGCCAAATTAACATCTTATGGTCTTCCTCCTGGACTCTGTCATTTGATATCCAATTTTCTCGCTGACAGATCTCTTCAGGTCGTCGTAGATGGCATTTCATCCGAGACATTTGCGATTAACGCAGGGGTGCCTCGGGGGCATGTTCTGTCTCCTACTCTATTTCTGTTACACATAAACGATCTCTTAGCTTCAACTTCTAATCCTATATACCAGCGGCGGCTGATGCTAAGGTTTGCATATTTGCACAACCACCAAAAAAAAACTAAGGATGGGATAAACACAAAGTAATTTTTGTTCATTGTCATAATAAATAACGCATTTACCATTACCAAACAAACTACAGACTGCACCAAATTCCTCTGGTTCGTTCCTGTTTGACAGATATTATGTTATTTGGTTTGCAGAGTTTGCACGCTAGATTGCTCACTCTATGTTACATGTACGCATCTGCGCGTTAGCTAATATTTTGGTTGGTTTGAATACGCTCCCATAAGAAGCATTGGGTTGTACGTAGCACTGCAAACCATAATGTATTGACCAAGAATACCTGACTTTTCGATTGCAACTGGTAAATATCGTCGTATGGACTTCTCCTTATAATAAGTTAGTTTTTGTTGTAAATAAATAAAACTTTAACAGTAAATATAATTTCGGCCCATTTTTTGTAGATGTTTCTTTGCAACCTCCAATTTTTTTTAGCACTGACCGCCACTGCTATATATTATATTATATCAGCTATGCAGATGGTAGTAACCTTGTGTTCAAGTTAAAACTTAAAATTTTAATTTGGATTGAAATTTTGATAAAAAAGTCAATATTTTCTAGAAAATGTAGAAATTGTCAGTTTCTAATGTAATTTTTAGACAGAAATGGAAGAGTGAAAGTAAACCCCCAATTTTGAGATCAATGTTGCACGGATTTGTGTAAAATTTTGAAAGAAAAATTGAAATTTCTTATAGAAAATTCCAAACTTAAAAGTAAAGTAAAAACTATTTTAAGCGCACAAATTCAAAGAACCGAAATAAACCGATATATTTTTCCGCTTCCGCTCCGGTTTTCGTTCCAACGAAAATAACGGTTTTTTTCGAGTTCCGGTTTTCGGTTCAGTTCCGGTTCAAAGCCCTGCTCATTATCTTTAACATTGCAGATTTAAAAATGGGAAATTAAAGTAAAAAAGTCTAATGTAAAAATAAAATTTTCTATAAAAAGTAAACATGATGAATTTTAAAATTTTGCAAAAAAAAACAAAAATTGTAAGTTTATTTCATAGCAATATAATATTAATAAAAAAAATGCCATATTTCGGTTAGTCGAATTTGAAACCTTATTAGTAGGAAAAAAATTAAATATTTTAAGTTTAAACTTGTGATTATGATAAAAAAAATCTGAAAAGTAACCAAATAATTTGAAATTTCTAAAAAAAAAATCTCAAAATGACTCCGGTTATACGTTTTCGTGCTTATTGTTAGTTATCATATTGATGCTAAAAGCAATAATGATATTTCGGTTGTTTTTGAAGGTTTACTGAACCTCGATAAAGCGATATTTTTTCGGTTTTTGTATTAACAAAAATATCTGTTTTTTTCCGGTTTTTGGTTCAATTCTGGTTTTAAGTCCTTGGTACCGGTATTTGTTTAATAAGGGATAAATATAAAGTTTTTGAGCTTGTTTTTCCAAATATGGTAAACCCTGCTTCCTCACCCCAAAAGTTATCTACATCACTGCCTGTAAGATGGGTAAAATCATTCTATATCGGCGCCTGCCCGAAATCCAAAGTACATACAACATACATACTTCAATTTTTCTTGGAATTAGGTATCGGAAAAATGTTTGAAAGTTGGAATTAGTATGGAAATCATTTGATCAGATCTAAACGAGGACGATGTCACGAGAGAAGCTCTTCAATCTCAGTCTCAAAGATTAGATTAGATTAGCTCAAGGAAATAGCGGATCAAGAACCCAAAAATATTAAAAATAGTAATTTTGAAGACGAGCAAAAAATCTTTCAACGACATTTCTGAAAACCAGTTTAACCGCTATAACGGAAATTATGAATCTGTTTATTAAAAATGATGCAGATTTTGATGGGGGTTCAAAAGGCAACATGGAGTGCCATGGATGCCTTGTCCACTTACAACTTCTTACAGAGCGCAAAAGAAAAATACAAATGACCTTAGACGCCTTTTTGATAAAAAAAAGCGGAACATTGGGAATGCAGAAAAATGTGAATGATCCCAAATATAAATGGTTTGCATACGTTTTCCTCTAAACCCATTATTTACATAAAAACATGACTTCATTTAACGCCATCGAAACCTTAATTTCAATCTCGAAAGTTTCTTCTTTTTTTCTTAAAATTGCGTCTTTTAAAGATGTCAAAACTCAAAGCTTTGAGGGTTCTTAAAAATTCTGAGTGTATCATAAACTCGAAACTCGGACACTTCTTGAAACTTGAAAAATATAATTTCGAGTTTTTTTTTTCCTTTTTCGTTTCAGCGATATTTGAATAAATATTTATTTAATCAAGTGTTTTAATGATTAAAGAAATATCAAAATTTTCAGAAAAGGTTAAAATGTATAAAACAAAATTAACATCAAAATTGTAGACATAAAATTAATCTCAGCTTTACAATCGAAATTTTTAAAAAGGTAAATATTTCAAAATTCAGAATTCAAATTGTCAAGATCAACCCAAACTTTTGAGAAAAAGATTGAGATTTCGAGAAAAATCAAAAATGTTATAAAAATTGAATTTTAATATAAAAAATGTCTAGTCTAAATTCGAAATTGGAAAATACCGTAATTTAAATTTAAATTACGAAACTTAAGTTAAAAATTAAAATTTCAAGATTCATTTTATTTTATTCAGAATTTAAAATTGAAACGTGAGGAAAAGTGTCGAATAGAAGAGATTGATTGATGTATCGAAAAACATGTATCGATATAATTCGATACATCGGTATTTGTATTTCGATATTTGATGTATCGATGAATCGTATGAATACGATATCCCACAGAAATGTTACACCACATCACAAGGCAAAATTTAATTTGATGACAAAAAAAAACCGCTTCCACCTATGGAACCTTTAACATTATACCCTTACCCGTCATCGGGATACATCGGAAACAAATATATTGACATATCGAAACAAAAGTATCTATGCAAAAATATCGAACACCGAATCAATGTTTCCGATGTATCGTGTGCATCCCTACCTCTGTGTCCATTTCTCTTGAAAGGGCGAACCATAGAGAAAGGTTAAGAGTGTCAACTCTGTGCTTTTTATTTTGAAAACGGCCATCCCACGCAGGGACCGGAACTATTGCCATAAAATTAGGAACCTGTATTATCGACTGTAGCCACGTTGCAGTTACCCTGCATTACCGACTTATAAATTTAAATTCAAAATTAAATCCGAAATCAATTTTAAATTGTTTTGAAATGTCCATTCAATTGGATTGCACTACTGTTTTTAAAGGTTAAAAAAAAGTGACCAACGTGAATGGAAATTTCAAAACAATTTCAAGTATGAGGTGTAAAAAAATAAACTGCCACTTTAACAATAAATATTTTTATTAAATAGGTAAATAAGTTTATACTTAAATATTTGTAATAATTTTCAAATATATTTATCAGTTCCGCTACTTCAAGATTTCTCTAGAAGTTAAATATTGATACAGAGAACTTATAATATAGTGGATAGTGAATTTAACTAAAATAAATCAAGTAAAGCAGCGAAAATTTTTCCCACATAATTTCTGGTTGATTTTTTTGAAAGTTTGACACCTTTTAGGGTACAATTTTCTTACTTCTAGGGGGTGCCTGCCGAAACAGATCGATTTTTGTTTAAAAGATTGTAACATTTTAATCGTTTTTGCATTTAGCTTTTAATGTTAACGAGGTCCATATATGCGTCATTTGCATGTTGACAAAATTCATACTGACAATAAAATTTCCAACATTTTTTCAAATATCTGGAGGTATTTTTTCGAGCAGGAGTGACAATAAGATATTGGATACATTTATTTATCACTGTATTTTCAAATTAATACCTACAGATATTTTGCAAAACCTTAGAAGTCAATTTTACCATCATTTGAACTTTGTCAATGTGCAAAATAGTGTATATTTGGATTACATTAATTCTTATTTTTTTAAATGTTACCTTCTTATTTTTGCTTTTGGTAATCACAAAGGGGGATAGTGCACTATAACGGGATTACAAAACATATCATTTCATTAAAAAAACTAAGGTTACTGCTTAGTCTTCTGCAGAGAGGAAATATACAAAAACTACTATAAATGTCAGAAACTTTAAAAACAAAAATTGATTTATTTCTGGACTTTTGCAAAAAAATATTAAAATTTACTAAATTTATTCCAGTTAAACACTGTCTACCTTAACCTTTTGAAAGTACTCATCTACTAGAGAAATCAGAAAAGAACATAATATACAACAAAGATATGTATATAGTTTAATGTGTACTCAAAATAATGGAAAATAAACATGTAGGGGAAATCTGAAACAAATATAAAATTAGCACAGAAATTCAGAAACAGTAACAAATGAATATTTCCGGAAAAAATATGGTTTTAGTTATTTAATGGAATCTCGATTACCTACTAAAATTGTATATTAAATTAATAGAGAATATAGAAACAAATATAATTTAACACATCATAAAAAAATAGGTAAAGTAATGTCAGTATGGCTAGAGATTCAGATAATTTTAGAAGTGATTATCTTTGAAGCTCAATACATTAGACTATAATATACCTCTTAATCATGGAATTAATTGTATTGCATGACTTGTTAAACAAATAAAACCAACCAGAGGAAACACAACCCTGAAATACACATGTCCCATTAAATATTCCTTTTTATGTCATATAAATTTGTTATCAAAAGTATATGAATAGGTAATTGAATGTAAAGTAATATAACATAAAAATGATAATTAATGGTCTTTTGAAAAAAAAAACACAAATAACGCCCTAATGTTAATGTTCAAAAATAGTCGTTTCGTATCCACCTGGCAATATATATTTAAAAAATAAATAAATAGATAATTATACTAATCATAAGTTCTTGGAGACTAATAAAATGGATATGAATGACTTTAGGAATTTTTAGGAACCAACAATAAAAGATAAAAAAAGCTATTAAAACATAAGCAAAAACAATAAACTCTTCAATATAAAATACATATGAAAAAAAAAAACAACAAAAAATAAATATGTTATAAAATATATATGAAAAAAAAAAAACAACAAATAATAAATATGTTATTATTTCTCTTGTAGAAGAGATTAGAATTCTGAAAATAAGAAAGCGGTTAAAACATGAGCAAAAACAATAAACTCTTTAGCATAAAATATATATAAAAACAAAAACAACAACAAAAAATAAATATGTTATTTCTTCTCTTGTAGAAGAAACTAGAATCCTGAAAATAAAAAAGCCATCAAAGCATAATCAAAAGCAATAAACTTGATATAAAATAATATAGCAACAAAAGAAACACAAAACAAATCTAAAATTCTGAAAACAAAACCATTAAAAAATAATCAAAAACAATGCAAAACGTTACTTGGTTACATGAAGAAACTTCATTGTTTTTCGGTGCTTTACATTTTTGCACTTAAATTCTTGAAAATATTTTTTCATAACAGTGTTAATTATGGAAGAAAGTAAGAAGTCCTTTATAGCAGCTTTATGCAGCTGACATGTAAACCAAGTAAAATTTACATTTTCAGATAAATAACAATGAAGTCTTTTGTAAATGTTATAATTATGACCATGGTTTTTAAAACATGCAATAATTAAATCATGTACATGAGCAACGTAATATGACAATTGTTCTGATACATAATTTAATCGCTTTTTATGATCAAGCTCTTTAAACCAGATGATGTTGCAAAATTTCTTCAGTTAAAAGATTTGCTCGACAATCAGTGCAAGTGTAACTGCAAATCTTTTTCATGAAAAAACCGCAAACATATGTCAGGGCTTGATAGTCAATAAGATCTAAAATTGGAGCAGGGACATGTGCAAAAGACTCAACAAATGTGTCTGGTTTTAACGAATCATTCCCCAAAGGAGACTCCACAGAAGTAGTTGTTAAAAAGGCTGTTAGATCCTCTAGAAGGGCAAAATCGTCATCTTCACAATTTTTTCCGCGACTTTGAGGTGCAATAAGACCATTTAAAATGCTAGTTTTCAGAGCACTTACAAATTGATATGGAGATGGATTTGAATGTGCTCTTCCATGCTGCCTAATCAAACTGAACAGGTTTTCTAGAGGATCTTGATTTAAACATCTAGTTTTAAGACATTCAAATCCAGCTTTTTGACAAATATCCCAAATCATGAGCACACCCTTGATGGTTTGAATCCATCCTTTCTTACATTGTGGAAGCCTCACTACATGTCCATTTGTAGGATCTAAAAACACCCAATTTTCAATTTTTTGCAACATGTCTTGCCAAAATTTCACATGAGCACTCTTTCTATTGACAGCACATTTTAAAAATTTCACACTATTACTGCACATTACGCTATTTAATGAATCAAACAATGAATCTATATCTTTCACAAATTGAGCTGTATGAGACACTTCTGATGGTAAAATTGAATGGTAAGCGAAGCTATCCAGTATTGCCGCAACCGTGTGACTCATAGTTTTGGCAGCAATAGATACCTTCATCTTAAGATGAGACTGTGGCAGATCTAAATGTTCTTTCTTAAGCTTGTGCAACATCTGAAACCTTGTTTTACAGTCTAATTCAAAGCACTGAACGATATGTTTCCATTTCGCAACATTATTACCATCAAACTGAATGTCATGATTTTTTAAAGCAGTTCTCGTATTTTTCAATAAATGCGGAACATCATGTAAAACAACGATTTTCTTAGAATTCACCGTGAAAAAAGGGCCTGGTCTATCAGTACGACTCCTCCATCAGTTGTTTTACTGCTGCTGCATTTGTAGTGCCCTGGTCAGAAACACAGCATATAACGTTAAGGCCTATATTTTGTAAAGAACTAATTACTTCTTTTAAAACTATCTTTAACTGAGATGTCTTTACCTGATCCTTTGTGAAATAATAAGCTACTGGTTGTTTCCATTTTTTTCTTAACCCCGAAACCATAAAAACTAAAGCATGATTAGCTAATTCGCATGAACGTCTTGAAGCTCCTAAATCTACATAGCCAATTACTTTACACAGACCATGGTCATAAACTAAGTCTTGAGATAAAGCCATCTCATCGAACATTAAACAGCAGTATTTATCCAATTTGGACATCTTGCGAACTCTTTGTTTTAATTTATTGAAAATGTGGGAATTAATTCCAACATCAAATGGCACAGATCGAAGAACTGACCTTAAAGTTGATATGCTGGGCAATTTTAGACACCTTTGCAGAAACCTATAACTACGAGGACCTCTTTTATAAAATGCAAGTGCAAAGGATTTGTCTTGAGGAGACCAACGTTGCCCATGTGGCTTAATGTTGCAATATTTAAATTGAGACTTTATAAAATTTACACCACAATTATTCATACTTTGTTCAAGTTGTTTGAAAAGTTTTGATCCAGCAATGGTAGCTGCAGTTTGCAATTTATGTTTAGACTTTTGAAGCAAATTTTTATATCTTAAAAGTTGTCTTTGTTGGTGCTTTGAAATATCATAAATATACTTTTTCCTGGGAGTGCGTTGATTCTGACGAGTAGCACCAATTCTTCTTAATAAATTAGTTGAACATGAATTCACAGGAATATTGCAATCTGAAACTTCCACTGTTGTATGAACATCAACCATATTATCACTAACACTAATACACTCTTTCAAATGACTTGAACTCGGGCTGAAATTTAATCTTCTACTGCAGGAAGTTTAAAAAAAAAATTATTCGAAAAAGAAGGCGTGCAATCCATGTGACTATCAGGTTCATTATAACTTTCAGACAGAAGGTCTGGTATTGCAAATTTAGATAGGTGATTTTTCAAGGAACTTGTAAAATTAGAATTACTAAAATGGTCCTCACAAATTCTTACAGATTTTATCGGCATGAAATTTGGAAAATATGTTCTTATTTTTGCTACCCATTCATTAGCTCGCGATTCTTGAGTTGGAAAACTAAAAAAATGTTTATTGTTGTAAGCGTCATTTCTATAAACATTCCGACAGCTTGGGATGCAGCATAGTTTTTTTCCTGAAGTCAGGGATGTCATTCGGATTGATACTTTACTTCCAAAAATAAATAATACTTTCTACTTACCAGTAATTCTCGCAGAGATCACTTACCTTACTTTTAACACTATTTTAAGTCTTGCTGGAAGATGGTTGATATTGTTGTCCACTTTGACTATACATATAAATGGACGGAGCATTCAATGTGTTAGAAGAGTATTAACTTGGGCCGGTAATTGTGGAATAAGGATGAACTCTGAAAAAGAACAAGCTAGAAAGAGTACGTTTTGCCATCGGGTTCGATGCAATGGTCATGTCCAGAACTAACCAATCACGTTCATAATATTGAATTTGTCGTCGTTTTTGTCGCTTAAATGTCATTTGTGTCGAATGGCGTTTGTTTACCTTTTTATGCGTTCTACTTTTAATAAGTTTCTTGTTTTGTTTGGTTACAGTTAATCAATTTAGATAATTTGTTAGGTTTAAATGATTTCGGGAAAGCAGGAAGTTCGCTAGTAATAAGTATTTCGTCCTGTTGGTGTCTTAATAATGAGGTTGATCTTACCCAGATTCCTGACTTTTAGGATAATGGGTTCCGCCGAAATTCCTTAGGGAAAAGAGGCGTTTCAACATTTCATTTATGAGAACACAAAAGGTTAGCTATTCATCTTCATAAAATAGAAAGTTTTTTATGATTTTTTTTAGAAAAACTATTTTAATAAAGATGCAAATACAAACATATTAATCAGCCACATTCGTTATCGAAGGGGAGGCTCTAGAAGATAGTAACATTATTTTCAGTATTTGGGACCTTGGGACAATGTTGAGTTTTTTAATGTCTACAACTTAATAATCAGATGTGCCTATTCTGCATTCCATTTTGAGGTTCTTTTAGGTATAACTAAAAACCCAAGAATTATTATCACCTTAAATGTACCATCTTTGCCCTCAAATGTAAGGGTGCATTTCTTGAAATTACGACATGGTAAATGTAAAATTCATTTCTAATTGTAAGTTTTTTTTTTAGTAATATATTATTTTTTCTATATTTCTGTTTTATTTCAATTTAAAAAAAAGTTTTTATCTTTCGCTATATTTGTACATCATTAATAATTTTGTAATATTTTACAGATCAGTTTATTTAAATAGTCATAAAAATACTTTATGCAGCGGTTAAACATTTATGTTAGATCCGAAAATAATGGATGTATAAATATTTTTCGGACAATTTTTCTAATAAAGATTACTTCCATTTTGTCGTTAATATGAAACATACTTTAAGAGATTTGGCGTTAGTGTCGACAATATCATACTTTCAAGCATGCGCAAATGGTCGATCCCGATGGCACGTCGATTGTCTGTCTCTATTTTCCCGGCCCTTATTTTGGACCGAATGCTCCATCCATTTATTTATATTATCTAAGGTTGTCCACCATTCCATTCAAATCCAATGACAGTTAAATTTGTTTACGTTCTCAGGCGCCATCGCACACAAATTTAGGAACTATACACACATATTTATTTTACATATATATGTATAAATGGGCGGTAGTTCCGGTCACTGCGTGGGAGGGCGCTACAAACTGTATATTTGAATTTCGCGCCAAAGTAGAACCCCCGTGGGGCGAACTATAATGCAAAGTTTACAAGTGTGGAGGGGCATCTTTTTCGTTCAAAAATCGCGCGCGAATTGCGGCGATTCGCGCACGTTTGTGGAGCCAGCATAATAAAATAACGTACGGTAATTTTTGTAAAAATGTGGTAATTTTTGCAAAAATACGGTTATTTTAACTGTGTTGTACCAGTGCCTGATATTCCTAATACCAAAACTCGCCCGGCTTTGCGCCTTCATTTCGTGACGTCAGCAACAGAGTGGAATTCAAAATTGTCCACTGCTTAGGATAGGGAAGTTGGTTTTTAATGCAAATAAATTCTAAAATAAGGTATAATGGAATTTTTATTTTATATACTGCACTATAAAAATGTAATGGAAGAAGGTAAACAAATAAATGTTCACAAAAAATACACTTTTAGTCTATTCAATAACTTAAATTTGATGCTGTAGTAAACGAGTTAACACGTTCCTTAACTTTATTTACATAAATATATTATGTACCATATAATATATAGTATGTAACTAGCTGTCTATCTAGTATTTGTGGCAAGTAGGATTTAAAATCTGTGTTTTACAGAAATCACAGATATTGTGATTATTGAGAAAATAATAAATCAAAAGAATTATGGAAGTTTGGATAAATAAATGTATAGGTCGGAGTTTCTCAAACTTGTTTTTTCTAAGAAACAATTTGAAACTTTGGCAATTGTTTATTTCGTAGGTGCATTTAATTATATTATTAAATAAAATATTTGTAATCACGAAATTTTGACTTTTCTCTGAAATGTTCAAGTTGTGCACAAAATATCTAGTTTTCCTTAAAATGTATAAAAAAATTGTTTTAAAAATTAAAAAAAATTGGTTTAATTATCATTTATAACTCTTGCCGTTATTTATTTCGTAGGAACCTCTTATTAAAAAAATATTTTTTATAATGTTAAAATTTCGATATTTCTTTAAAATTTTTGATTTACAATATATACAAAAATTATTGAGTTAGCCTCAAAATTTGGAAAAAAATTAGATTAAAAAAATCAGCTTATCATTTCGACATTTCTCTCAGATTTTTGGTTTATACACAGAATTGATTTTTTCGAATTTTCGAAAAAACAAAATGATTATTTTATCATTGTTTTATTATCTTTCGAGGAAGATGGTAAATTTTTAGGTTTTTTCTTGAAAATTTTGACTCTACTTTCAAATTTTCGATTGTTTTTCTAAATGGTTCTTCTTTAAACCACAAAATATTAAACATTGAAAGTGTGAACTCCGAATTTTAATAAAAAAAATTTTGAAATAATAACTTTCTCCATAAATAGTCGAAACAGTTTCCTGACCAACCGATAAGGAGAACAAAACATATTTTGCAGCAATTAGTATTAGTAGACAACTTAAAACGCAACTTTTTGTTTTACTTTTCGAAATGAAATTCGAATACTGATTCATCACTAAGATTAGGATTTTATGTAAAAAACATATTGTTTATTATTAACAATATCATTTTCTTTTTAGATAAATTATAATACAATAAAGCATATGGGGTTATAAAAAAAATCGCCTAAAATGCATAATTTTTAAAATTTCTTCATTTAAAATATACTTTAGCATAAAATGCATATTATAGACATTTCTAGGCAAATTTACTTCCTATACTCTATAGCTGCAGTTGCTGACACGTGGTTTCCTCACCCCCTAATATCCAGTATCAACTATGGAAGTAATAAATAAACTAAGTCCCCAGGTGCCCAGATGTCAATGAAACATCTTGAAATTTAAATATACAATGTTTGAATTGCTGTTCAGCTACAATCACCATAAAATCATTAAGTTCAGATATAACATTTATTAAGACACGTTATAATTTTTTAAGTCCTTGTGTAAAGCATGAGAAACTAAATATATGCCATTGTTAGATGTCAAGTTTTAAAAATTTTACAGAGGATAAAATTTCAACAATTGTTATTATCCTGTCCAGATGCAACAAACGCATAGCTTAATAAATAGCTTTGATGTATTTATTTTTTATTTTATAACATATGAATATGTATATCTATTTTTGAGTTGCTGCAATTCTGTTCCATGTTTACTAATGTTCACAATAGTATCAATTTTAAGGGTAGCTTGAATAACTGAATATCATGTTTTATAAGTATTATTTAAAAGTATTAGTAATAGTTTTACGTAGTTCAAGTTTGAATTTACTCTGTTGCCTACGTCATAGCGCGCCAAGTGGACTCCGCCGTCGATGCGTAATATTGTATCTTTTAGTTGGTATATCGTGGTGTTGTACAGAATTTTACCTTTAAATATATGGCAGCCATGGCAACACTGCTACGAGATGAATACAGAACACCACCAAAAAATATGAAGGATAAAAAGCCGAAAATTTTCTGTGAAAATAACCTCTTAATTTTAAATTATTTTGAATTAAATTGGAAAATAATATTTGATTTGGTTTTATGATTCCAAAAATGATTAAAGCAGTACTAATAGACTTAAGTGGAACATTACATATAGAGGATCAAGCAATACCTGGCGCAATCGATGCATTAAATAAGTAAGTAATTCATTTGTTCAATTTTTTTTTACTTTACATTTGATTTTTTAGACTTTCACGTTCAAATCTTCTCATCAAATTTGTTACGAACACTACTAAGGAAAGTAAAACGATTCTTTATAATCGTTTAGTGAAGTTAGGATTTTCTATTAAGAAGGAACAGATTTATAGTTCTTTAGCAGCAGCTAGAAACTTAATAGAAAAAAAAGATCTAAGACCAATGCTTTTAGTAGCTCCAGAAGCTCTCGAAGATTTTGAGGGATTACCTTGTTCAAGGGGTGAGCAACCCAATGCGGTGGTTGTTGGACTTGCTCCATCTGAGTTTCACTATGATCGTTTAAATGAGGCCTTTCGGTAATAATGTATGTTATGTGAAAGATTGCTTTAACAGTAATAAAAAAGGGGCATATTCGATTTTTTATTCATAGTAAAAACTAATTGCTTTTGTTTTCTATCTCGATAAGCATCATTACAAAATATATCATAACTTTTGAACAAATGTACTTCAATCTGATTTTGCAATCATTTTACTCTGCAATTATAGATGTTTGCTGAATGGAGCTCAGTTAATTGCAATTCACGCTGGAAAGTATTACAAAAGGAGTGATGGTATGGCTTTGGGACCTGGATGTTTTGTAAAAGGTTTAGAATACTCTGCTCAGTGTAAAGCTGAACTAGTTGGCAAACCAAATAAAGAGTTCTTTATATCTGCTCTTGGAAATATTCATCCTCAGGATGCTGTGATGATTGGTGATGTAATTTCTTTTTATTTTTCATTTACTGCAATGTAATACGAGAAGACAGAAAATTAAAATACTGTTCACATTAACATTGAACTATATTCATGTACTTGAAATTTTCCACATTTGAATCTGCATATAGTTTGAGTAATCTTGTATTAATAATAACAATAGCTGACTTATCACTCTTTGATGCGGGGCTAGTCAATATATAGGTGGATCATGCACTGCGGGTGAATTGCTCCCTACATGTAAATCACTCGCTGCGAGTGGATCACCCACACACAGTGGGCCGCCGCTAAGATAGAGAATTGTAGCGCTCTTTTGGGTGGTACAGACACAATAATTAAATTAACATAGAACAGATTTTTATTGCTATCCAATGTAGTTTTTTTAGTTACATCATATTTTCACTTTCAGGATGTAACTGACGACGTTGAAGGTGCTATGAATGCAGGCCTGAAAGGATTCTTGGTTCAGACTGGAAAATATCAAACTGGCGATGAAAATAAAATATCGGAAAAACCAACTGGAATATATCCTAGTTTTGTAGAAGCTGTAGAAGCATTATTAAAAGAAGCATAATTATCTGTTGGAAGAAAAAATAAAACTTCATAAACTAAAATATTTTTATTTTAACAACAATAAATCTTTATACTATTTTTTCACACCACCACCTCCTACAGTTGGTATTGAAGTTCGCCTAAAAACAACATTGCGCTATAACTTTATTTTTTATATCTGGGATTAATGATACAATTTTGAGTTGAATGAATATTTTCATTTTAAAGATATATTGTATTACAAGCTATTCAAATAATTTTCCATTAACTGCAAATCAACTTTCAGAATTTATTATTTTCACTGACCGAATAATATTTTAAATTTTAACAAGTTCATCAGCTTAAGAGAATACTTCAGTTAATATGTAAATGAGAAATTTCTGCACTTGGTCCATCACGTTGCAAGAATTAATCATTGGAAAATTATCGCCGGAATTTAGGAAAAACAATTAAAATATTTAAAAAAGTTTTAATACTTTAAAAATGAGTCTTCAGAAATTAAACTAAAAATTTTACGTTTGGAAAAAGGTATATAAATTAAGTGACAGTTTTGAAAAATAATTTATAAATTATATAAAACAATTTCTGGAAATCATGAGCGAAAGTTCAATATTTCGAAATTAAAGTTGAAATTTCGACGAAAAGGTCAAAAATATCCAAAAAATTTAAAAAAAAACATATTTTTTCGTTTACATTTTGACTCTTCAGAAATAAGTCCAATTAAAAATGAAATTTTGAGATTACAACGAACATTTTTGGAAGAAAAAAATGAAAAATGAAAATCCAAAATCGGATGTACTCAATTTTGAATAAAAAAGACGAAATTTTCAGTAACCTGTTTAAATTTCTAGAAACCAGTCGAAATTTATTTAAAAAAAGTATAACGATATTGAGTTTAAACAGAAAAATTAAGTCGAAATTTAGAAAAATCAACATTATTAGAAAAGACTTAAATCCAAACTTAAGATTTACAGAAAAAATAAGAAATATAGGTTTAAACTCAGAATTTTAACAAAAATATGGAAAACTAAGAATATAACAGCAATAAAAAGAATTGTAAGGTTAAACTGGGAATTTTAGGTGAAAAATGAAAATTTTAAATAAAAAAATCAAAAATATTAGATTGAACTCGGAATATTGAGAAAACCGCCATGCGCCTGGAACAACCATATTCTTGTGCTTTAAATTAATGAATACTGGCAACCTATTTAACTTTTTTTTCACAAATTTGTTAATAGTGCTCATTTATTTAACAATTTAAATATTTTTCCAAAACTAACAGTGTAAAAGTTACCTAAAAATTAGTTTTTCGGTGAATAATTCTAAAAGCAGTTTTAGATTGTTTTTAGATCCAATCACTAAAATGATAAGTATACATTTCCTTTTGACATACATTATTTATTGGTTCCTTTAAAAATTAAAAAAAATCAAGGATGAAAATACCATAACAGTTTTTGGGTAAGTAATTCCTCTACAAGAATTCATTCAACAAGTAAAAATTGAGTTAATAATTGTGAAAAATTTTTAGCAATTATGAAAACGCTAAAGCATGCGTCTACTTACTTTTTTAATACTGGCAAATTTGATATTGTAGTAATACTTTTATTATTTAACTTGGAAGATGCAATTTTATTGTCTTTTTGTTTAAAATATGTGGAAGGCTGTGCATCCCCAGCTGCATAACAGTAGTTGTAATTTTTTGTACAACTTGAAGCAGAATCTTTGGAATTCATTTCAACAGTGAAATTGTTATTTGATTCTTCAGTCTTTTGGCCAGTTACTTGATAGAAATTAGTTTTTTTCCCTATATTTGGGTAGCACCTTTGATTGTTGAGACTTTTAAAGTCTTCTTGCAAGTCACTAACAGATTTGCTTATGGAAGTTTTAAACCATCTTGAGCTTATGGGTATTCTACTAATATTGCTGTCACTACTCGAGATGTTAAGGCTTCTCCTTCTTTGAGAAGATTTATTTATTTCTGTCGTTACAGGATAAATATTTGAATATCTCTTCTTACGTCGAACAATATTGAAATTCGTCGTTTCAGTAAGTACACAATCATTTTTTTTAGCTTTCCTTAAATTAACCTTAACATCATCTGTAATGTTACTTGTTGTTTCCAGTAATTTGAAATCATTTGCGGTCATTTGGTCTAGATTAACATTTTCAGCAGAAACAGTCGAAACATATTCATCTTCAATGTCACTGTGTTTATTTCCCACATCTTCAAAGTAGTTCATTAATGTTGCTGATTCAAATCTCGAGGAGCTTCTTTTTTGCAAAATATTATCTACAGGCAATGGAACGCCTGCGTCTACATAAAAGTGTTTTTCTAAGAAGCACATTTTGCTGAAAAATAAGCTAATAAGCAGCGGTACAAAATAAAGCATCGCATCAAATGTTCAAGAACATTCATTGTCTTACTAAACTTTTCCTAAGATTGGCTTATAAGGCGGGGGTCTGGTAAATCGGATGATTTGGCTTAGATTTAAAATTTAAATGTCCAGTTGGGTGGAGTTAGGAGAACAGAGAGGGAAGGGGATTCGGAGGGGAATTGAGTAAGAAGTTCGGTTTACGTGGTTCGAATTCGCAATCATTCATACCGTCACTTTACTGATATATGATACTGTGTAACTTGATACATTTGGATACCTCGAGGAAACGCGCATGTTGCTCATAGCAGTTGGTTTCGTATTCATGTTTGTGTGTAAGCTTTCAAGAAGAAATTTTCATTTGTTTCTTGAAATTAGCATTTTTTGTCGCGCGTTGATAAAAAATTAAAACAGAATTGACAAAAAAGTTTTTGAAAATTTCCCCTTTTTTATAAATTTGGATTGGTAAAATTTCTCGAAAAAAATATTCTTTGTAAACCTTGATTTATTTATCGAAATTTGAATTTTGTTTCCAAATTTTGACTATACTAAAATTCGACCTTTTCTAACTTTGACTACGCTGAGATAGAGTGAGACGTTTGTGCTGTTCTAACTCGTGCAGTAAGGCCAGTGGCGTGTATCGCACCTTCCACAAATTGGGAAGCTCATCCCACTTCTTTTGAAAAAGTCAAGTTCAAAATTGGAATTTTATTTATTTATTTTATCATTAAATACAGAATTTTAAGAATAAGGTGAAAGCTTAAGATTTAATTTTAGGGAACTTAAAAATATGAAAAATTATTATGTTTAAATTTAGACTTTGAAATAGAATTTCTAAAAAAAAGTCAAAATTAGAAGATTTCTAAAATTTCCTTTTTACTGTCAATTTTTCGCTTAAAATTTTCTGATTATTTTCTTTAATTCGAATTTAGAATCTATGATTGGAGATTTAAGTCAAAATTCTAGAAAGAAAAAAATTGTGCCTGAAATTTAAAAACTTTCCTCGAAATTTCCAAATTAAAAGCGACATTTCATGAATATTTCCAAATAAATATTTTTTTTCTAAAGTTCGACTTTTTACCTGAAATTTTGGGTTTATTTTTAAATTTTAAAAATGAGTTTTTCTATTGCAGTTTTCACTTTGACTAGAAAGTAAAGATTGAAAATTTAATTTTTCGTTCTAGAACTACAATTCCAAATAAAAAAACGACTTCGGATTGAAATTCGAAATTTTGCGAAAATCGCCAAACTTTTAAAAAAATGTTAACTGTTCTTTTTAGAATTGCACTTCGAATTATGAAAAAAAAACGGTTTTAGGTTTGAATTGAAATTTTTGAAAAATAGCAACAGATTTCGAAAAAAAAATGAGATTTATGTAAAGAAATTCTCAAAATTTCCATTTGACTTTAAATTTGAATATTCGATATTCTTCTCGACGTCTTCCATGAAATATCAAAATCTCTAGGAAACTTCGACTAGTTTAAACTTTCAATTCAAACTTTTGAGAGAAAAGCTTGGAATTGGGAAATACTTATAAAAAATCATTTGTCACGTATTCCTTCTTTCAGTTCTTTAAGTAGGTAAAGTACATAGTTAGAAATAGGTGACTTAAGAATCCGTCCTTTTGCCTTTTTTGTTTCCTGCTGATTCTTTTTACAATAACGTATACTTTTCTGCAAAGATAGGAAAGCACGATCTTTTGTCGAAATTACGAATTTTCTCTGAAAATTCATCTTTGTCTGCATTTAGGTTTTATTATCAAAATTCAACCTTTTTCAAAAAATGTGACCTTTTTTGAGACAACTTTAATCTAAATTTCCACCAATTTTCACTTTTTTTCTTTTAATCCGTGTTTTTTGGGATTTTGCCATTTTTTTTTCGTTCGGTTTTCTAACAATTTCTATTTTTTTTTTCTAACAATTCGGCTTTCCAAAAATGTTGGGCTGGTCGGAACTCTTCCTTTGTTTACTTTTTTAAAAAATCGAAATTGTCCAAAAAGCAGAAATTTTGAAAGAAAGTAGAAATTTACAAAATAAAAAGTTCCAAAAATAGCAAAATTTCAGAAAAAGTGAAAATTGGGAAATGGTTACCAAGAAGAAATTAAAAATATCGAAATTTTTGAAAAAAGTCGAACTCTTTAAAAACTAGAAATTTTGAAAAAAAAGTTGAAAGTATGATCAGAAAGTAGGAGTTTTCAAGAAAAGAGAAAATATTTAGTGAGTGGTCGAAATGTTCAAAAATAAATAAGAAAAGGTCCAAATTATCATAAAAATCGTACTCCTTCAACAAAATTCATAATTTTCAAAAACACTCCAAAATTTCAAAGAGATGTCGAAATTCCAAAAAAATAAGATTTTTAGAAAATGTTGATTTGAAACTTTGGTAAAACAAATGTTTTAATATTGTTTATTATTATTATGATATAGCACCCTGCTTAGATAAAGAAATATGAGCTTGGAAGCCGAAGGTACTTCGTTCGTTGACGACATATGTGAAAAGGGGTAAAATTTTCTCTGGTACGCATCACGTTCGTCTCCGTACCCTGTCTGACCCGACTGAAGGTAACCGAAATATAAAAACAATTTTTATGCCAAACACCGCTCTCCCATTTTATAAATGGTGCCTTGATTTTTCAATATTTTGCTTTCATATTTGGAGAACTTATAAAGCAAAGATGTCCAATTCGCTCTGTGGAAATACTTTTTTCAAATTCCGTTTAATTTCCGAGATATTAGCTTCAGAAAACAGGCAAAAGGGCGACAAATTGTATACCTATTTCTGGGAATATTAAGAAAAAATCAAAAATCTGCTTCCAAAGTCCGAATTCCCCAACATTTCGAAACATTATTACCGCGACAGTATTGACGTAGTTTGTAAAATGACAAGCGAAGTATTTCGACGTTTTAAGAGTAGCAGACCGCCGGCTTAAAAGGATTTATTATGTAATTTTTATCATTTGTTCTTGAATAAATGTGTATGTCAGCATAAATACAAGATAACTTACTTCTGAGGTGCTAGTGCGCTTGGAGATTTTCCAATGCTTGAGGGAGATTTTGCAGGAGCAGCACCCATTCCTCCTTGTCCTCCTGCTGGTGCTGCACCAGTTGAAACTGCAGCTGAAAATAGAATAAGTTGATAACTGAAGGAAAAAATCAACATCGAAAGTATGTATATGTACTGTTGAATGATCAGAGAAAAATCGAAATTTCGGAAAAATCCAAAATTTATAAAAAAATTGGATTAAAACTTCGGGAAAAATCCAGAGATTTAAAATCGGAGTCAACATTTTGAAAATAAATCGTTAGAAAATCTAAACTTCAGTTTGTAATCAAATTTTTTTGAAAAAAGTACTTATGAATAAAATTTCAAAAAACATTGACATTCCGAAATCAGGTAGAAATTTCGCAGCAAAACTCAAAATCTTTACAACAAAAGGTTCGAAAAAAGATTGCGTGTCTAAGTTCATAATCAAGATTTAAGGTTGAAATTTTGAAAATAAAAATCAAAAATTCTAGAGAAAATCGAAAATTTGAATTTCAAATGGAAATTTTAAGAAACAGAAAGTAAAATGTGTAAATGTGAATTTTGGCAAAAGATTTGATGCTTCGACCAAATAACTTGAAAAATAAAAGTTGCTCACCTAAACTAAAATATCGTAACTTAATCATGATATTTCCAAAAAAAAATTGACATTTTGGTTTGTTAAAATTTTAGCAAAAAATCCGTCTAAAAATTGTTTCTAATAAAAGACGTCAGTGTTTCACCGAAAATTTTTGAGAAAAAAGATACACATTCAAATGGAATTGTGACAAAATCATTCTAATAAAGGTTCGATAATTTGAGTTCTAAAATAAACGAATTAAAGTGTAAATTTCGAAAAATCAAAGTTTCTTGCTTATAATTGAAATGTTGAGAAAATTGACATTTTAGAAAAAAACAATTCGCTTCCTTTTTTAAAACAATACGCCCAAAGCCCAAAACACTTAAAAAATTAAAACTGTTAGAAAAATCCGAATTTTCAGTTTAAATTCAACATTTAAGAAAAAAACGAAGTTTTGAGTGCACACTCGAAAATTCAAAAAAAAAAGTTTACATTCTGATATGAATGTCGAACTTTCCAAAAAGGTAACTTTTCTAGAAAAGGCTTCGATGTTTCAAAAAAAAATGAACTAAAATCTTAAGCTAAAGGAAAATTTTGAAAAAACAGACTTAAGAAAGAAAAATTCCTATTCTAAAAGGAAAAGGTTAAGCTTAATTAGAAATGTCGAAAAAATTGACCTATTACGTTTATCGAGGTTTTAGGGGAACAATCCGTTTCTTTATTTCAAAACATGCGCCCAAATTCGAACTCCCTAAGCTTAAATTTTGAAAAATAAAAGCTAAAATTTATAGAAGGTGAAATCTCTAGGTTACAATCGAAATTTTAGGGAAAAGAGTGCCTATTTACTTTTTCAAAATTTCGAATTTTTATCTCAAAACTTGGACTTTTTTCAAATTTTCTCAATATTTTAAGAAGTGTTTTTTTTCTGTGGTGTTTTGAAAATTCTGGTCTAACTTTTCAATTTTTTATTTTAGATGTTTTTCTGCAAATTTGACTTTTCAAAATCAATCAATTTCAATTATTAAATTAATTTCTAAAATTTCGACTTTGATCTCGAAATTTCAACTTTTTTCTTGAAATTTCAACGATAGGTTTTTTAGAAATTATAGTTTTTTAAATTTTAACATTAAACTCCAAATTTCGTCTTTTCTGCTTTAAGCACGTTTTTCTTTCTTGGAAAGTTTCATTATTTCAAAGTATTTTTTATCTATGTCGTGTTTTGGATATCATACGTCCCTTTAGATTTTTTTATAAATATAGACCTTCTTCTGGAATTTCGCCTTTTTAAAGTGTTCAGTTTAGATATTCGATTTTTACTTTAACCCTTAAGTGGGGACATTTCATGTTCATAATACCAGTCTGGACATGGAGCAATTTCTTCTTTAAATTTAGAGTTTTTTTAAAATTTTTCTAAATGTCAACCCTTTTCTAAAAGGTTTCAGTTGAAACTTGACAATTTGTACTTCCAAAATTTTTAAGTTAAAATCGAAATTTCGATTTTCGTCTCATCTATTTTAAAAATCAAAATGTTTAGAAAAATCCAATTTTTCAGAATAAAGAAAATGTTCAAAGAGTCGAATATTTCAATTTTTCAAATAAAAATCTAGTTTACTACATAACAGTCGAAATTTCGAGAAAAAGTCCAAAATTTAAAAAAAAAGGAAATTTTCACAAAAAAATTGAAATTTTGAAAAAAATTGAAAATTCTGAGTCATAAGAAAAACGTCGATTTTCAGAAAAATGAAAATTCTGAAAAAGTTTAATAAAAATCGAAATTTTAAGAAAAATCCAATTTTTGAAAAAAGTGGAAATTTTCAAAAGTCGAATTTTTCAATTTTTTAGATGAAAATACCATTTACTATATAAAAGTCGAAATTTGGAAAAAAAAAATAAAAATTCTTGAAAAATAGTAGAAAAAATTTAAATTTTGAAAAAAGTTTAAATTCTGGAAAAAATTATATCTTAAAAAAAAGCTGAAATTTGATGAGAGAAGGTAAACATTTTCAAAAAAAGTAAACATTCTAAAAAAACGTGGGAAAATTTAAAAAATCGGATTTATGAGAAAAATCCAATTGCTGAAAAAGTGAAAATGTTCAAAAAGTCGAATTTTTAAAATTTTTAAATAAAAAACCAATTTGGCACGTAAAAGTCGAAACTTCGAGAAAAAGTCGAAATTTTTGAAAAAAAATGAAAATTTTCACAAAAAATTAAAATTTTGTAAAAAATTTAAATTCTGAAAAAGTCATAATATCTTCAGAAAAAAGCCGAAATTTGATGTTAAGGTTAACCTTTTCTGAAAAGTGAAAATTCTGCAAAAAGTTCGAAAAAAATCAAAATTTTGAGAAAAATCCAATTTTTGAAAAAAGTGAAAATTTTTCACATAAAAATACCATTTACTGCATAAAAGTCGAAATTTTGAAAACAAGTAAAAATTCTTGAAAAATAATCGGAATTTTCATAAGAAATTGAAATTTGAATTTTTTTTTTTTTAAGTTTAACCCACTCGCAAAGGGTAACCCCATTATGCTTTCAAAGCACTACGAGTAGGATGCGGAAACAGGGATAGATGGCGATGAACCGCCTTCTTAAACAAGGATAGGTTGTAATTTTTGGGGAAAATTCCTTTCGGTAACAAGTTCCATAACTTGGAAGTTCTATAGAAAAATGAGTCTCCTCTGTAGAAAAAATTTTAAATTCTGGAAAAAAACATATCTTAAAAAAAATCGAAATTTGATGGCGGAAGGTTCACATTTTTAAAAAAAGTAAAAATTTTAAAAAAAAGTTCAAAAATTTTAAAAATCGAAATTGTGAAAAAAAGCCAATTTTTCAAAAAGGCGAAAATTTTCACAAAAAATTGAAATTTTGAAAAAATAAAGCGGTTTTCAATAAAGTAATATTTCAACAGAAAACCAAACAAAAAAAAACATTTTTTTAAAAAAGTCAAAATTTTGAGAAATCAAAATTTTGTATCAAAATTTTCAAAAAAATTGGAAAATAAATCAAAATCTTAAAGAGAGTTAAAATTGTGAAAGAGATGAAATTTAAAAATTAAGTTAAAATTTGGAAAAAGTGCAAAATAAAAAAAAAGGGAAAATTGGAAATTCAAAATTTTTAAAAGTCGAAATGTTAAAAAAGTCGAGATTTTCAGTAAAAATCGAAGAAAGATTTAAAAAAATTGTTGCTTTCAAAAATTCGAAACGAGGAAAAGATGAAACTTTGAAAAAAAAAGCCGAATTTAGAATGGAAATGTTTTATAAAAATCAAATTTAAAAACAGTCAGGTTTGCAAAAAAGTCAAAATTTTAAAAAACGTTGCAAAAATTTTCAATAACAAGACGGGACTTTTGAAAAAATATCAAAATTTACAAAAAAAAAGTCAAAATTTTCTAAAGAAAACTCCGAAATGGAGTCAAAATATTAAAAATTTAAACTATTGAAAAGCAAATTTTCAAGAAAATTTTAACAAAAACAGTAATTATCATAAAAAGTTTCCAAAAAGAAAATCAAAATATACCCAAAAAGAATCCATTATTTTGAAGCTAGAATTTTCAAAAAAAGTAAAAACTTCGAAAAAAGTAAAAATTTTCCCAATTAAGTCAAAATATCGAAAAAACTTGAAATTTTGGGAATCGAATGAGAAAATTCTGAAAAAAGTGATATTTTAAAATGTCGAAATTTTTATTTCCAGTAAAAATCGAATTCTTCAAAAAGGCCGGAATTTCCAAAAAGGTGACACAAGAATTCTTTCACGCGGACGAAGGCGCAGGTATCAGCTAGTATTGAAAATATTTCAACATTAATGTGCAAATTTTAATCTACAAAATAAGATCCAGGAAGGAGCCTTCACCGACGTACCCATTAAGAGCTTGGTATTCACCACATATTTTCCCTGTGCCACTTTCGCTTCTTCTTCTTGTTTAAATTTCTCATTTCCAAGAGCCTCCGCCTTCATAGCCGAATCTTGATTGGACCGCATCTGTTTGAAAACACATTTCAAAAGGTTTACTAGATCCTTGTCTTTTTCGTTAGCTTGAAGTCTATTCACCATACTTTCGAATTTAGAATTGAGAGCTTTGTCATCAGGGGCTAGCATTATTTTTAGCTTTGGGATTAACTTCACAACGCTGTATCGAACGGTCAGCACAGGATCCTCTGCGGGATTTAACAAATAATATCATGAAATGATTGTTTTTCCAATATTTAAATACCTGCTAAATCCAATAAGGATGAGAAAAAAAGTTCCTTAAAATATTTGTGACTAAACACATCAACTGCTTCATGACACATTCCTACGTATATTTGTCGAATAATACACGATTTAGACATACATAACCTAGTCGTAAGGTTGTCTTTTATCCATTTCCTCTGAATTTCTTTGATATTATATCGGAGGAATACAAGTAAGGTTCTAGCAGCTTGAATTCTAACTGGCTTTGCTTTCTAAAAAATAACGTACATGAATCTAAGGAAAGTTACAAAATTTTAGTGATTATCTATACACATTTTCATACTCACGGGCTCGCACGCCAACGCGAACAAGACAGGTGTAAAATGTTGATGAATAAAATCTGAAGGCACGCAGTTAGGTAAATGCTCTAATTGTTCCAATAAATCTTTCTGCATTCTCCAATTATACCCCTTTGTTAATTCAATCTGGCATTTTAAAATAGCTCGGCCGATTTCTAGGGTTGTTTGGGAAGTCGTTTCCCTACTCAATAAACCGTTGGTGCATAAAACCTCTAACGTTATTCCTAAATTTGGTACAAGCATGTGCAACACTTCTTCAGCGTCATCTCTTAACAGACGGACAATATCGGGTTTAATCAATTTGCAATTTGCAGCTAAAAATAGTATATAAAATGAACAAGAAGATTTTGCAAATAACACATCAATATTAGAATATCATTTTGGACGAGCAGATTTACCAATAAAGAGGAATAAGACAAATTCTGGTGTAAGGCAAAAGATACAGAAAGGAAATAAGCCTAGATGACAAAATGAATTATATTTATATCATCTTATGAACGAGGAAGAAACTGCTCTAGAGAGGTAGCAATAAGTGGAAGAATAACTAGTGCATATCTACGACACTTCTTCGCATTATAATTACTTCTACCAAAAAATCTATAATCTATGTAAATTTCACGAATTTTTGGGTTTACTATCGAAATTTTACGAAAACATCGGGTGTAACAGGATCATGGTACCCCCCTTTTTTTTCTTTATTTATGAAGATAAAATTCTCAAACTTACTACACTTGATGTGCTTATGAAATATCAAATTTTGACATAAATATGACATTCCTACTGCTGTCACTTTCGCTAAAACTGATACCAACTTTTGATTTTTAAATGGAACGGTAACGGGGACACTTGGCCGTACCAAATCAGGAATTGACCTGGCGGAGGCATGTGGTAGACAGAAAGAATTTTGCCTTCAAAACACCCTTAAACATGTACAATTATAAAGTTATTTAATTGTCAATTATCGAAGTAAAACTTGTAAGATAGTGTGATGGCATCATTCAAAACTTGAAGAATCCTTTTCAAAATGTATTTAAGGGTTAATTTGGTTTAGAAATATTAAAATTAGTAGAAAGTCAGCATCTTCGTGCCACCTAGCGAGATGCAGAGGGTATTATTTCGATCCTCAGGCATTAAGGGTGAGGGCACAAACAAGAAACACCATAAGAAAATTTTACAGGATAGTTAAATACTTCGATGAAGCTAGTTTTTAAAAAATGGTCTGAAAAAAATGCTCTTGTTTGTGATAATTAACGTGAATAGACACAAAAAAAAAAAGAAACAATTTCTGTTCAACGTAAATTCTTGTGCCAATTGTGTGATTTCTGATAATTTTATTTGATGGTTTTTCGCTCTTATATGATTTGAATAATTTTCCTGAAATTTGAGAATATACTTGTTCCTAATATTTCTTAATATGGGGTTGGGGGCTTACAAAAAAATAGAAAGGAATTAAAAAACTCCGCGACAAACAAACACGAATGAATGCTAGGGCCAAGAACCCTACCGCTGACTGGTGTAACTACCACTTTCAAATAAAAGAACAAAAAAAAACAAACAAAAAGAGAATATAAAGAAAAATAAAAGAAGGGAAATAAAGCAAATTCGCTTCGAAAGTTCCTCAGTTTCTTAAGGTTCTGTTAGAAGCCGACTTTCCAAGTGTTCAAAATATCGATCACAGCTATCACCGCAGGCTCGGTAACTGATAACAGACATAGGATTTGCTGATGATGTACTGTACGTTTTCGAAACCTAAAGAAAAGGCAAACCGGAACCGGTGTTTAAGATGTTCAGATCTCACGAACTTTCCAGACATAGGCAAAGCTCCAAATGCAGGTGAGCTGCTGGCTGCGTCCCCTCGGGATCATAGGTCGGAACGCACTGGGGGCATAAATCACCTCTCCTGGCCTCTGTTTTGGCGTATTTGCCCGACCTGCCTTATCCGTAGACCCCCTCATCGGTTGCATAGTAAAAAAAAGGATTCTTCTATATAGACTATGGAGAATTACAACACCGTGCGTCGAGATCGCGAAGCTTTTGGAATATTACTAATGGGCAGACGCATGTCATGATTTACGGTCAACATAAATAGTAGCTGGACGAGCAGTATCAGCATCAGCTCTTGTTAGGGTTAAGATAATTTTTTGGGGAATTAATAATTGAAGCACCACATATGAGCGAAAGGGTAAACAAAGAATCCGAGATTATTTGTGCTTAATTAATTTCCTTAATTTTCTAAATAAATATTTCTCTCAGACACTTCTCCGTAGACTCTACGAACTAAGGTTGCATTTTACTGGAATAAATTAATTTTTAAAACAATTGGATCCGAAAATCGAAAATAAATTATCATTTGAAAATTTAAATAAAGAAGAGCAAAATTTAAATGTTGACAATTTTATTTCGCACGTCATTCACTCAGGGCGCTCACCACAGTCCTTTTTGTAAAATATGAAAACACCTCTAGTCTCGTAAGGTTCATTGTTAAAAGTCGACAATTTTATGCTGGTTGTTTGTACTTTTTCAAAAATGTAACTGTATTATTATCTTAATATAATTTACTGATATGCCAAATTTCATTAAATTCTGAACGGTAATTCTAAAACCGACAGTACTATCTTAAGCCGACATTTTGAAAAAAATTAAAATTTGGTGGTTAAAGTTGAAAATTTCACAAGATAACTTGGACTTTAAATGTTACACATGAAATTTTGAAAAATATTAACATAGGTTGAAATTTCAAAAATTGAATGAGCAAACTAGAACCATTGTGAAATTTATTAAAATTTTCAAAATATAACCAAGGTTTTCAATTTTAAACAGGAAATTTCGAAAAAAAAATTTTAAAAAGTCTACGGTTCCTAGAGAAAATCGAAATTTTCAGTTTATACAATCGAAATTTCATGGCACAAATAAAAATTGAAAGACCAAAATAACAATAAAAGTAACATTTGTAGAAAAATTCAAAATGTTTAATATTAAATAGAAATTCTAAAAATAAACATTTTAAAAAATTGCAAACATTGAAAAAATTAAGTAATTTCCAAACAAAACTTGAAGTTTCTAAAAATAAATAGTGTAATATTAACATATAAACTGCAAGTTCAAACTTCAACTTTTGAAGAAAAAAAATTGAAATTAGAAAAATTCCGAGTTTAAAGGCGATACTTTAAATTAAATAAAAAAATTGTAGAAGGTTAAAATTTTAAAAATAAAGTAGAAATCTTGGAGAAATAATACATGCAAGGACAAGAAGACTACAACAATCTTTATTAAATATGCACTACATTTAATAAGTACGTACCTAAAATCTTTACTATTTCATGAACGCAGCCAGCTACGGTTTTTCTAACAATGTAACAAGGATCACCAGCTAAATCCTTATAAATTGAATACCAAGTTGATTCCAGTTCTTTTGCTATCTTTGTGCAAGTAAAGATAGTCAGTGCTGGTAAATTATAAGCACAAAACTGACGGCATACTACTCCCTAGAAATAAATAACTATTTAGAACTTATTATTGAATTACATATGATACTTAGTTTTTCATTAACTTTTGCACAACCCCGTTTTTTTTAAATAACAAAATTGTGGAAAAGATAAAAATAAGTAACTACTATTTCATGCCAAATAGTCCCAAAAAAAAGGAAATTAGAAATGGCATTGTTGTGTAGAGAATATTTTTTTCAAAACGCTCACATTATAAGTTGATTATTCACTTCTCGGGGAATTATCTGAGATATTATTCTTATTTGTTATAAAAAATCGAGGGTAGAACCTTACTAGTTAACAGAGCATACCAACGAGCTTGGGGTGTGTAAATTCCCGCTATAGTAATAAAATTTTAGCAAACAGTGAACTTATATTGGTTTCCACAACTTGGATATCTTTAATTATCTTTTTTCAACCACTATTTTAATTAACTTTGATGCTTCACTACACCTCACTCTTGGTGAGGCATAAATTTTGAAATGATGTAATGAAGTATCAAGGGTAGAAAAAGTTTTCTAATCAAGTGCGCTGCTGTCATTTTTTGACATGTACAAGTATATTCCTTACTTGATTCGTAATCAAAAAAATTGACATTTAACCTTGACATAAAAATTCTGCAGCACTATCGCAAATATAAGAGATTCATTCACGTTTGCTTTTTTGGGATTTTCGAAAGTAGGATTCAACAATAAAAGATTTTTTTTCTATTTTAACATTGTTACGTGCGTTATCGGTTCGAATTGATACACGTGATGGATTATTCCCACTTTATTACTGAACTCAACTTTGATCACCACAATTGACAATTAACTTATTATTGACTTCTACTAACTCAATAATTACACTGATTCAAACTGACTGACTCGAGGGAAAACTGACCGCCTTTTTATAGTTTCGGCCCGCGGCTTCTAGAATTCTCGGCAGATAAGGCTTATCGAATGCCGAAATTTCTGGAACGCTTATCTGCCGTTTGTTTCGTTATCGCGGCCGCTTTCCCCTTATCAGAACCTTCTAGAAACTTTTTTTTTTATTTACTAAATTCTATTCTAAATCCTATTTCATCTATTTACATTGCGTTACAATATCAAATCAATAAAATATTTTTTAAGGTTATGTTTGTACACCCGTCTGTTTAAAATACTGATCAAGTAAGAAACATACGTTAACATAACAAAAAATGACAGCACTACACTAGATTAGAAAACTTTTTGTACACCCTAGAGACATGTACGAGTAAGTAAAAATGTAATCGGATTTTAATCACGATTACTTTTCTGAAATATGTAATCGGGGAATTGGCATCGTTGACATCATGGCATCGTACCGAAAATATTCATTTGTAATAGTGAAGTTTACATTATCTATTTCGTGTTGCATGTTACAAGTTGACACTTGTCGAAAATTTACACTTTCTATATTTTATATTTTAGATACGTAGTTTGAAGAATTTTATGTGTTATTAGCAAGTATTCGTATAATTTACTACATAAAAGGCGAAACTTCGAAAAAGTCGAAATTTTTGAAAAAAGTCGAATCAAAAAAAAATAAAACTTCGAGAAATAGTCAAATGTTTGAAGAATCCCTTTATTTGTCCGAAGAAAAGACACATGCATATGTTCTAAGTACACGTAAAATTTTATAAAATGTCACTATTTTCGAAAAAATATCAAATCGAAAATTTGAAAGCCAATTTCCAAAAAGGCCGAAATCTAATCAAAGTCGAAATTAAAAAAGTCAAAATTTTCAAAAAATAAGAGACTTTATAACTAACTGGGTGGGGGTTAGCGTAGATTTTTGGGGTTTTCAGAATGAACAGGGAAAACTATGGTATTCGGGATTTTATTTTTCTAGCTTAGGTTAAAAACAATGCATGTGTATCTATATTATGACATGCTGAACTCGAACTCCTCGTCTCCCTTCGGAATCACGCAATCTCTCTGCCGTGCCAAGTGGCAGGATCGGCGTTCCGTTATTTTACGCGTTACAACTTTAAAATTCAGTTTATATTTATTTTAAAGAATGTCAAAAATTAGGACAAATGAAAATTTCAATAAAATTGAATATTTGAAAAGATCAATTTTTCAAAAAATTTAAAATTTATAAAAGAAGTCCAAATCTTTAAAAAAGTTAAAATTTTGAAAAAGTCGAAAATTTAAAAATCAAATATTTTTAAAACAATCGAGATTTCGAAAAATGTTAAAGTTTTCATAGAAAGTTATAATTTCCAAAAAAAAAGTAAAGATTTTATTAAAAAAAGATTTTATATTAAAAAAATTCGAGTATTTCAAAAAATGACGAAATATTCAACAAAATTCCAAATTTTTCAAAAATTTAATATTTTGAGAAATCTAAAATTTTAAAAAGGGTCGAGATTTTAAAAAATTGAAGAATTTTCAATCAACTTTTCAAAAAACTAAATTTTTAAAAAGTCTCTTTATTTAAAAAAAAGACAAAATTATCAGGATAGTCGAACTGTTTTAAAAAACCGCAATCTGAGAAAATAAAAATGCCAAAATTAAAAAAGAAAAAGTCGAAATTCGAAAAAAATGGTAATTCCATTTGAATTTTAAATAAGGTCAAAATTTTGATAAAACAGTCAAACATTTTTTAAGAAACTTCAAATTTTAAAAAAATTAAAACTTTGAGAAGTGCTCGAAATTTTTGAGAAAGTCAAAACTTTCAAAAAAGTCACAATTTTGGAAAAAAAGTTTACATTGTGAAAAAAAAATGGAAAAATTCAAAATTTTGCAAAATAATTGACAATTTCAAAAAAATTTGGCATTTAAAATAAATGTGAAGCGAAATTTTAAAAGATGGAAAGTTCGCAAAAAGTTGAAATTTTGAAAAAAGTAAAAATTTAGAAAACTGACATTTTGAAAACATTTTAACTTTCAAAAATGCCATATTTTTAAAAAATTACAAATTTTCAACAAGAGGAAATTTTTTAAAAAATGTCAACATTTTCAAAAAAAGCCAAGATTTTGAAAAGGCTAAATTTTAGTAAAAAATTAAAAACTTGAAAAATCGAAATTTTCAAAAAACTTAAGATTTTTGGAAAAATTGGTCAAAGCGTAATAAGTCGAAATTTTAAAAAAATCAGAATTCTCGAAAAAATCTAAACCTCGAAGTCAAAATTTTAAAAAAAATCGATATTTTCAAAAGAGTACAAATTTTCAAAAAAATTTAAACTTAAAAAAAGTTGAAATTTTTTTAAAAAAGTAAATAGTTTGAAAGGAGAGAAAGTATGAGAAAAAGTCGAAAACCTTTTAAAAAGCGTCCAAATTTTGACAAAAATTAGAATTTCGTTACAAAAAATAAAAATTTTGATAAATCAAAAATCGAAAATTTCGAACTTTTTTTTGAAAATTTATACTTTTTTGGTAATTCAGATTTTTCAAAATATTTACTTTTCGAAAATTTCGGATTAAAATTTGGAAAAATGCCGACATTTTTGATAAAGTCGAAATTTTAATAAAAAAATTGAAATTTTGAAATAACGATATTTTGAGAATAATTGAACCATTTGAAAAATTCGACATCATTTTCACAAGCAGTCGAAATGTTTAAAAATAGTCTTATCAAATTAATTTCAGAAAATTTTGAAAAAAACGATATTTAAACAAACGAAAAATTCAAATAAAAAATTCGAAAAATGTCGAAATTGAAAAAAATCGTTACGCCTTGCACGTTAACAAGAGAAGTGGTTGTGGTAATAGCGAGTGGGATTGGATAAAATATTAACTAATAAAATTATGAAATGTAAAAAGAAATGATGACCTAGAATTGCATTCAAAAGGAACCTATCTGGATTGTTTTGAAGGTTCAAAGAACCTCAAGTTAGAAAGTTTATTCGAAATCGTTACAGTTATTTCGAAGAAAATATTGTAACGCAATGTAAATAGATGGAATAGAATTTAGAATAGAACTGTATAATTTAGTAAATAAAAAAAGTTTCTAGAAGGATCTGATAAGGGGAAAGCGGCCGCGATAACGAAACAAACGGCAGATAAGCGTTCCAGAAATTTCGGGAACGATAAGCCTTATCTGCCGAAAAGTTCTAGAAGCCGGGGGCCAAAACTATAAAAAGCGGTCAGCTTTCCCTCGAGTCAGTCAGTTAGAATCAGTGTAATTAGTGAGTTAGCAGAAGTCAATAATAAGTGAGTTAATTGTCAATTGTGGTGATCCAAGTTGAATTCAGTAATAAAGTGAGTATAATCCATCACGTGTAATCAATTCGAACCGATAAGCCCGTAACAATATAAACATAAAAAATATATTTCAAAATTACGCGCCTATCTATTTCTCCAAACGATGCTGATTATTACTCATACTCGTCTCGTGACGTCACGATTACCATAATTGGCATCCTTGTACTCGTCTAACAAGTATTTGTACCTCTAATCGGACGATGCCGTACCCACTCGTGTAGGTCTCTAGTACACTAAAGTACGCTAAAGAGAAATCAGAAGAAAATCTGTTCTTGATAATGAAAATGTCGAAATAACATTTCTAATTATGTTGACTAGTCATGTTTTAATTTTAGCTTCATTACACACCATAAACTACTATAAATAATTTGACTGATTGTTTCATAATTTAATTGTCAATATTGATTGTTTCTTTTTTTGAGTACATTTCATTTGTTTCTACTCATTATGTCACTGATATGCTACTCAATAAGAATTCAATGACTGTGAAATAAAAAATAAGTTAAAATTGCAATTATTTTCAAACATTGTAAAAGAAACTCCCCAATGCCTATATCAGTTGAAAGATAATTTATATCTGCACTAGATATATCAAAAAAAAATATATATATAGGTGTTCCATTTGAGGTAATAAAGTTATCGCTGTTTGAATTTACCAAAATATGCAGACCTGAGTTCAACACTCGGTAAAATGTTTTTGAAGATATGAAAGATACTTCGTACATGTTCTACTCGCGTACCAAATATGAAATAAATATCTGGTTTTTGGAGAATGATACAAAAAATTTCGTGCGACCTTGCATCTGTCAACATTTTTATAAAAATCCAATTATCTCAAAAACTATAAATTTTAGGAACAATGTTTGTTATCTAACGTAGCCTTAAAATATGAAATAAAATCCAAAAATATATAGGGTACCTCGTTTAAAATAACGAAGTTGGTGTCAACTTCTGGTATAAGCGGAAGTATTACAACTTTGCGAATATTTTAGTTGTGTTGGCCTTTACGACTTTGCTAAGTTGTTAAATTTTTAAATTTTTTAGATGAGTCCTTTGTCAGATATCGATCGCGGCGATTCCCGGTGGGACACACTGTATAATCAATCTATGTGTATGAAACTGAATCAACAGCTAACTCTCTTGAGATTTTTTTAAAAAATAAGTAAATTTTTCTTTCCGAAAATAATTAAATGTTTATAAATAAATACCTGGTTGACATCTGCTTTTCCTTTACTAGCACCTTGACCTTTAGAGGCTATATTTCTGTAATACTTTAAGAAATATTCTGCATCGGCTACACTAGCATTGGCTTGCACTCCATCAATAAATTTTCCATAATCTTTAGCTATTACAGTAGCTGTGAGATCTTTACCATCCAAACTTCTTTCACATAACTGTTTCATCAAAGGGATTATCACATCAGTTTTCATTTCTGAAAAATTAGATTGATGCGGGAAAGTCTTAGTCAACATCATAAAATACATCAATAAAAGCAAACTTCAAGTAGACTAATATATGCATACAGAACAAATTGCTTACCTGCAGTGGTATATGGCAAGGTCAGTACAATAGACATAACTGCTGCTGACCTGACCATATTATTTTCATCTTTGGACAATTCAACCAAATTAGGTAATAAACTACTCTTCACTAGAGTTGAATCTTTTAATCCTGTAAAAATGAATCGAATGTTTATAAAAACGTTCAGTTTAATTTTTACTCGAGTTGCTTGATAGGATAAATTTATGACGGATAATTCCTTTTGAATTAAAGAAAATGGTCAACATGGTTTCCAGCTTTGGTCGGGATTGCAGAAGTCGTATATTGAAGTGAATTATTTTAGCGGAGGAGACGAGGGCAAAAAATTCCAAAAATACCGACAGAGACCATTTTCTTTAAATCCGAAGTAATTATCCATCATGAATTCGCCCCATCAGTACAGACAGTCGAGGGGAGCTTTTATATCTCCTTAAGAGTTTCAGTTTAGGTTTTTATTTGGGAAAAAGGACAGTTACTATTTGAGAGAGGGAGAGCTACAAACGTTTACTTGGAACGCAACATGATAATTAGAAAGGCGTAGAGTCGTATCAAATTAGGAAATTTTTTAACTTCAGATTTTTGGCCAAACTTTTACTTTTTTTGCATTACTGCAAGTTAAAATTGGAATATGTATTTATTTTTGTTTCCTAAAATTTCAACCTCTCAATATTATCTTTTTCTAAATTTTAAGTTTAAACTCTCAATTTTTATATTATTATTATTAGCGCCACTTTAAATTTTAAAGTTTTTCTTAAAACTTCGACTTGAATATCATACTCTTGACTTTTTATACGAATTCCCATTTTTATTATAGAACTTTGGATTTCAATTTCTCGATTTTAATTATTATTAAGAAACTCAATTTTTGTTAATTTTCCAGAAATGTTTAAATTTTGTCGAAATCTGAAATATAATCGCGAAATTTCTTTTTTTAGAAATTTCGAGTGTAAGCTCGAAAATTCAATTTTTTTGCTGCAATCGGTTTCAGCTCGGAATTTGAATTCACTTCTAAGTTTTCGAATTTTTTTTAATTAAGAGTAATTCCAGCGAATTGTAAAATTTGGAGTTACTAATAAATATATCAAAAACTAATTATAAATATATTGTAAAAATTATAAATCTTATATAGGGCCTCGATGGCTATGACTACACTTCACTTCTTTTTAGAAAAACATAATAATAATTTTGTAACTAGCAGCAGTTGTAAGATAAGCGTAAAAGAGATAAAATGTGCACTTGATTATTAGTCTTAAATGAGACAACATATTAAATTTGGTCGAGTATTTTCTTTAATGCCCATGCCCATCGACATACAGGAGCCTTTTGTTATATATTTTTACATAGGATAAAATCAAAAGGGATCAGAGTTAAATATAACCATGCAAATAAAAAAATACAGAATATACATTTTTCTAATTAATGATTTCCTGAAATATTCATTTTATCACCTCCATGGACATCAATCCCATGGACTACAAAGTTGATAGCGTCCTTGCAGCTGACAATATTCAAAGTATACATGCTGATGAATATTTTTTTACAATCCTCTTACAAAGGAAAGACCTATCATCGCTGTAGGGACACTGCAAGTATGATGTCAGAATGTCAACAGATAAATTGCGGTTGCAAAAGTCTAGTTGTAATCCTAGTGAAAATTTTTGCTTGACAATGCATTCCAAAGTCTGGAAATGCTGTGGAAAAATGATTCTATAAACAGATGTTTTCACTATGCTCAGTTGAATAGTACAGCAATTAATCGACTCCTACTGTCTTGTTCCAGACATGATAATAGTACGTTAGTTTTGGTCTAACATGGGCTTTATAGAGAGCGAGTAGGACATTTGACAATTACACTGACGTGGTCATTATATTTAGAAACGTCGAGGGTCGGATCAGGCCCTGAGGCTTTTTTTATATCTTGGGTCCCCTCCAACAAAATATTCCTAAACTTACAGGTGGGGGCCTCTATAAGAGACCGAAGCCCCCGTAATTCTTCTCCCTTCCCCATGCTCTCGGCGGCCCTGATTATATATCATTATTAAAATACTTTTTATAATTGAAATAAACAAGAGAAATACATTAATTTATTGCAGAAATGAAGGCAGGCATAAAAGCGAAATGTTAAAAGATGATAGGAACAAATAAAAGCAAACCCTGAACTTAATAGACAAAAGAGCAGACAATTGTATCACAAACATGAGGAAGAATAAATTAAAGCCTATAGAATGTTGCTGGAGATAAGTTCCTTCAAATACAGATGCAATTTTAAAAAGGGACCTAGTTATTAAAATGTATTTAAAGGGAAACCAGGATTTTTTAAAATAAGTTTTTTTTGCAATAACTATATTGTAATTTTGGTTTCAATATTTTTAGTTAATTATTGTTACAAAACATCAACACCGTGGATGATGCATCACCTCCGTGGTAACACAATTTTCTGTATTTTCCAATATTGTCCTTGAATCATGTGATCGATTTCAAACTTATTATAAAATCAACAATTTGTATAATTTAGATCTGAAACCACATATTACCATTGAAAAAACAAAACTTTTATTTCATGATTTTGTGGATGTCATTTTTAACCTTTTCGCTGGAATGACCCTTAATACGTTTTTTGAAACATTTACTTTTTTTTTCAAAATTCACATTTGATTTTCCCGTTGTTCGTAGAAAATTGATAAACCCAAACATATGACATTTTCTAGAGATTTTTTCCCATTTTGGATCCTTAATGTATTAAATTCATTTTAGCTTCAATGAGCTCAGTTTGTCAGATGTCATGAGGTAATGTTTCATGGATTTTAAATATCTTATAGTCGTGATTTAGTGCATTTTCTAGAGATTTCGACTTTTACTTTAAAATTCCGATGTAAAAGCCAAAATTTGAGTTTTTATTTTAAAAGCTTAACTCGAATTTGAATTCCCCAAATTTTGACCAATTTCGAATTATTAACTTTTTCAAAATTTGGGGGTTTGTTGGGTTTATTTTCGACTACTTCAATTAATTTCCACAAGGAAATCATTAGAATCTGGAGGAAATCCCGAACTTTCCAGAAGAAAGGAAGATCTGAAAAATATTTGCGATTAACGCGGGGGTGCCTCGGGGGCCTGTTCTGTCTCCTACTTTATTTCTGTTACATATAAACGATCTCTTAAATTCAACTTCCAATCCTTTATACAGCTACGCTGATGATAGTAACCTTGTGTCATCTTTTTTCTCCGACAAACCATTATCTATCGCTGCTTCAGATCGACTAAGGGAACAGCAGATACAGACCATTAATCGGGATCTTGGGATTATTCTGGAATGGGGTAAGAACAATTTGGTCGACCTCAACGCTTCAAAAACTCAGGCCGCGGTTTTCTCTAAGAAAACATCAAGGGATAATGCAACAAACATACTAATGGACAGTAAAATCCTTCCCATGGGATCTAATCTATCTATCCCAGGAGTGAATGCCAGAACTAATTTCTCTTGGGACGATCACGTGCGCGCCATTGCCAAATCCGCCTCTCAGAAGCTAGGCTTTCTTTTTAGAGCTAAAAAGTACTTCACATCTCATCAGCTATTACACTATACAAAGCTCAAGTTAGGCCAACACTAAAATACTGTTCTCATGTTTGGAGTTCAACCCCAAAACACACTTTAGCTCTCTTGGATTCAATTCAAAGAAGAGCGATTCGCCTAATTGATGACGAGAGTCTGACCAATTCTCTTGAAACACTACAGCACAGGTGTATGGTTGGTGACTTGTCTCTTTTCTACAAGTACTATCATGGAAGATGCTCGCAGGAACTAATAGGATTGATCCCCCCAAGGGCAAGATTCTTGAGGCATACTAGACACTCGGAGACAGCAAATTCCTGTGCGGTCTAGCTTGACACAGTGAGGACTTCTGTCTATGGATACTCTTTTTTCTATAGAACTTCCAAGTTATGGAACTTGTTACCGAAAGGAATTTTCCCCAAAAATTACAACCTATCCTTGTTTAAGAAGGCGGTTCATCGCCATCTATCCTTGTTTCCGCATCCTACTCGCAGTGCTTTAAAAGCATAATGGAGTTACCCTTTGCGAGTGGATTAAGCTTAAAAAAAAATCGAAATGTTTCAAAAAAAAATTCAAAAAAATGAGAAATTTCGAGTTGAAATTGGAGATTGTTAATTCAAAAAATTCCATTTTTTCCAAGTATTTTAATTTTGTCTGGAATTCTTAATTTAAGATTTCGGATTTCTAGTTTTTTACCCAAATTTTCGACTTTTTTTCGGGGTCAAAAGTTTGCTTTTTAAAGTTAATTTCACTCTAAATTCAAATTTTCGGTTTTGTTTCCGAAACTCCTTGAAGAAAAATTTGGTAAAACATTCAATTTAAATTTAAGGTTTCAACAGTAAAGTTAAGAATAAATTGAAATTTTCCTTTGAAAATCTAAATTTCATAATTCTCTTACATTAATACAATTATTAAATTAATGCTAGTGGGACATACCTTGAGCAATAGAGGATAACTGTGCACATATTGTTCCTCTAACTTCAAAGGCAGGATCCTGACACAGTCCTTGAGAGAGTGGCAATATTGTTGATTTTACACTGAAATATAACATGGGTATACAGTGCCTGATCTGTCACACTTGGACATTAACATTTAGATATTAAAAAAAAAAGAAAGTCATCATCAAATAGCTATTTGTAAGAAAGTATAAATCTAAATAGTCGATTCAAGCAGTTTCAATTACCTAATAAATCATTTAAGAAAAATTAGATCTTAATTCTTAATGTTTAATTATTTAAATATTTTACTATTGCAATACACATTGCAACATGATACATATATAAATAGGTCAATTTTAACTTACTCATTAGCGTCTATTTTTGGATGAGATGATATTTTTCCTAAAAGATGACAAGCAGCTACTTTACTAGGTGTTGTCTTATCTGACTGGGCTTTAGCTACTGCAAGTTTTAAAACCTGCAAATAAAACAGACAAACAAAATATGTTTAATATCCTTATATTATGAATCAAAAAGAATAAATAAAATAATATGCATTACTGAAATCGTCATCCATACCGCAAAGAGGTGTAACTCATTTTATGAAATTTTTCAATAAAAGCATTTCTACATTCAAGATATTGTAACAATATCTAGTTATAAAATTTAGTTAGGAATTTCCTAAAGAATTTGATAAGGGGAATGAATCAAACAGCAGATAAGCGTTCCAGAAATTTCGGCAAACGATAAGTCTTATCTGCTTGTTCCTTCTAGAACCCGAAGCGGGACCTATATAAGGCGGTAGCTTTTCCCTCAGTTAGTTAGTTAGAAGTCAATGAATAAATGAGTTAATTAAAGAGTTTTAGTAAATTATTTACAATTGTGGTGTTCCGGAATCAGTTGGAAAATAAAGTGATTACAATTCACCAAGTGTTAATTATTCGAACCGATAACGCGCAATAACTGGTGTCAGAAGCGAGATTAGTTTTGTGGATTGCGCTTTATTTCTCGGCGGAATTCGTGCAAGGTTCTGAAACATCGCGTTAGTGAATCGTAGCGACAATTAAATTTAGACTTTTCACGGACGCTATAAACTGTTACGTAGTTTATACGGGGCGTATCACGAAAAATCTTGAACGTACTAGAACGCTTTATGGAAACGAGATTAAAATTGGTTAAAATGGAACAACAATTGCAAGCGATATAACAATGATGAAAGACAAAGAAGAACAGGATAAAGCACAAAAACGACAAGATGAAGAACGAAGACGACAAGAAAAACAGAAAAGGAATGCAGACAAACAAGAATTGCATAGTCTATTAACAAATATAACTGAAAAAATGGGAGTAGACGTTGCAAACCATTTCTACATCCACTATTGTGAATGTAGAAATGGTTTGCAGCTGTTCACATTCTATGTGCAACTCTGTTATATGTTAGCTAGACTTAAAAAATGTTGTCAAGTCAAATTCCTGTTCCACTCATAAGGTGGATGGTAAAACATGGTAACAAATTCATTTTTGTGGTTCTCTAAGATACATCTCTTTGCATTGTAGATAATATATTAAGATAAAATATTAAAAAGAATTAGTCTAACTTTTATGCGAACAGAATTAAGTGACAAATATTCTCTGAGGTAAGATTTTTAAAACATGTTTTTTGGTTGCTGAGACATTAAATCAAATAAATCAACTACCCACAGACATGTTTAGTAATGTTATTACCTTACGATACAAAAATTCAATGCAACTCAAATATAAAATTAAACCACTAGTATTGTTTTAGTAACAATATTTAGTTGCTTACCTCATTTTTAACTTGAGACTCTGTAAGCTGTGGAATTCCTATGAACAAAGTCTCTAGCCAAGCATTTGCTACAACAGGATCCTTAGAATCAACACCCTGAATAACAGATGGTAATAAATTCAAAGGTGTTTTCTTTTCCATCAGGCTACGAAAGGCTTTGCTTGCAGCAAGATGAAACTCGCAAGAAGAAGCGGGTAATTCTTGCTGAATTTTAGGAATAATTCTGGTATAAACAGCACTTTCATTAAACTGAATTAATTGGGGTATGGACTGAATAACACTTAACTTTTGAACATCATCTCCTTTCCTAAAAGAAAAAGTAATTATTAGGTGTAACCTAATTGCTGTACAGAAATTACATGAATAATTCGCTCAATAATATAAAGTTTTCATCAAAATTTTCTTCTATTTTAGAAATCTGAGGATCCATTTTTAATGGAAATAAATATTTAAAGACCTCTCTGGTACTACATTGTATCGGTATTTTTTATTTACATATTTAGACGCTTAGATAACCTATTTTGAAAAATGACAACTAATTGAGTAGTTCGAATGCGTAAGACTTTTTAACTACCAGAAGTGAGAATCACCAACGGCGCAATCTTTGTAACAAAATTTAATCAAGGAACTAACTTAATTTAAAATATACTGCAATATTTTACATTTGCAGGTAAATCTTCAGTATGGACTTACGTTAACAAAAATAAACTTCTTTCTATTGGTTTATTTTCAAATTGTGCATCTATCGTATGCTTTTGCATCTGGGCAGCACTCTAAAAGTAACAGAATTTTTCATTACATATTTTTGCATTTTGAATAACGTGCATACTTTACCCCTCCCAGGCTTATCCAGTTGAATTTTGTTAAGCTCTTCGTCCATTTTAGTGATTTTATTTAAATATACTAGCAATTTATTACAAAAGTCCAAAAATGTGTTCTTTTAAAATGTCAGAATTGTAAAATGTTTGTCAATGTTTGATAAGTTATTTTTCATTTTAAACCACAGATGATTTTGGCATATCAAAGCTCGTTCAAAAGATAGAAATGTTGACAATTTCTGATTGGAGAAAAAAAATTACCTTACAAATCAAACTTACAATCAGTTTATAACTAACCGTGTTGATAACATACAAAACGGTTTACTTCGATTTTTATACAAAAAAATCCTAAATAATGAGGTCGGTTTTTAGAAAAATATGGAATCGAAAGCAGAGTTGCCAACTTGGTGATTTTGTTGTTAAATATAATGCCGTAAATGTTCATAATTCGATTTTTTTTAAGAACCAGACATTTTTATGGACAACCATAGGGTGACCAGATGTACTCTTAGATTTTTCAATAATATTAACATGTTCTCTTTTTTTATTTTCTTTCATTTGGTCTACAAAAATTTACTAATGGTTACATTTTTTAGTCAAAAATTTCCGTAAATGTAGGTAACTAACATCGAGTAGTGTTTTGTTTTTCTCTTAAATCAGATATTTACAAAAATATTTCAAAAAGTTTGTTTTAAAGATAGTAAAATGGTTGAACATTGTGAATAGGCAATAAAAAGAGCTTATTTCAAAATTCCTTCGTTAATCTGAAATCTTACTTAGGTGTTCGTAATTCCTCTACTTTTTCTCCACTATTCGATTTGTTTTACAAACTTCAACTTTTTTTTTTCTAGAAATTTTGCTTGTCTGTCAAAATATCGACTTTACACTTTCACATTTTTACTAAAATTTCTAGTAAACTAAATTTACATTTTTACGGATTGTTTTAACCTTTCTTTAATTCTAGACTTTTCCAAAACTCGGCTTCTATTTTGAAAATAAGAAATAAATACAGGTTTTTATTTCTCCAAATTTCGACTTTTTTCGAAATTATGTTTTCTTAAGCTAAACTATCAATATCATTTTTGGAACTAAAAATATAGTTGCTCATATAATTTCAAATTATGTTATAGAAAATCGTATTGATTATCTGTTGTAGTGTCCATGGACCAGGTTATAATAATAAAAAGCTAATTATAGTTAAAAATTTATAATTTAGGTTAGTTTTTACTTTGCGTTTTAAACATCAAAGAAACTTGGTATTTCCAATTTCATTAATTGATGTAGTACATTTAATTTATCATTAAAATGCTGCAAGAAAATAATTCATCACATTTAATAAAATCGTGGCCTACAAAAATATATCACAATTTACTCTTCACAAACTTAATGAAAGCGTCCAATGGTGGAGGATATTCTTCAGACTCTTCTTCATCAATGAAAAGTTGGAGTCTAAGTACCTGCGTAGAATGAAATGATTGATCTATAAAATAATAAAATATTTAATATATCTTTACAAGATCGTATCGGTTACCTTTATCAGTTTTTAAAAGTAAAATTGAATTTATTTCTAAAACTTCCCTACGAGAATTGTGGTCCATAACAGGAAGTTCGGAATATTTGGTTTGGCTTATTTCGTTACTTAAAATTAATGAATGTGTTGTGATTGATGACAAAGTGTTGGCAATTTTTGGTCGAATACGTATTGAATTATGAAATTCTCTGTTTATAGATTTACAGTATGTATTTATCAAATTTCTCCTAGAAAAAAATCGAAAACGTAATGCATTACACAATCAGTACTGAATGACCTGAAACTATCGGGTGTTCAAATGAAAAAGTCGTCAAGTGAGTTGTGAGTTTTTGTAAGAAAAGGACATAGCGAAAACTGCATGCTACTACTTATTAATTGTTGTGCTTGATGTGTCGAGGGTCACTTTGACGTTATATGTATTTATGCAACAAGGTTAGAGTTTTCTAAAGCAAAAGACTAATTCTTCAGAAAGTTATTTGATGAAATATAATTTGAATTAATGAGATATAAAAATTCATAAAATAGTAACTCTACAATTTTATGAATTTGTATATCTCATTAATTTAAGGACTTGTGATTCTATACAAAATCTCTAGGGACTTCAAGCAGTAGGTTTGTTATAATAATAGTTCAAATGTATTAAAACCTTGGAGTTGTCAATAACTGATATACATAAGTTAAAAATATAACAAATTTTCACAGCCAACTTGATTACTTTCATTTGAAATTAATGTAAATTACCTTTCTTGAAATCTAAGATCACCTAAAAATGCGTCTCCTAGTCGTAGAGCGTCAATTACATGCAAACTGTATTTATAAACACCACTTTTATTTATCTTGACGTTATCTTTCAATTCAATTTTCTCTTTGACCAATTCACCATATAACAAGGTACCTTTAGCAAGGAACAAATTTTTTACTTTAATCCATCTATCTTCAAATAATCTATAAACTTTGTGTCCCCCAATACCTAAAATGTTATAACATTTAAACATATTGAGAGTAGAAACAGTTAATAAATAACCCAATAGGTATCGATACAATCGCATTTGTACATGCATTACATTTTTAGGTACCTACCTACAAAGAAGTTGCAAATATTTGATTTTCTTGTACAATGTAGAGGAAAATAATGAAAGTCATCCACACTTTTTATAGTGTTACTGTTAATCAAGTCATCTATTGTAATACATCGTGGAACAAGTTTTATAGAAAATGGTAAAAATTCTGCAAAATATTATTTTTTCAGTATAGTAAAAATGGATTTTTCTTAAAAATAAAAAATAATTTACTTCGCTTAATTTTAAATCAGTATGATTTGACCATAACGTTTAAAACCATTTTATTTGTAAGGTTTTAATCTTAGATAATATAAATAAATGGATGGAGCATTCAATCCAAAATGCGGGTCTCAAAAAAGAGATAGAGGGAATCGGGATCACCAATTTGCGCATGTTTTAATTTAGAAACCTATGATATTGTAAACAACCTCGATCTCGACGACACAATATACTCTTTCTACCTCGTGTATTTTCATAGTTCATCCTTATTTCACAACTTGGGACCCAATCGATACTCTTCTAACATATTGAATGCTTCGTCCATTTATTTTTATAGTCAAATGTTTTAATTCAGTAATAACATCAACATCTGTTTTTAAGATTATGAAATAATGATTTATATCAACATTTGCAATACGCTGCCTTGCAAAAATTTTGCTGAAAATAACGAAACGAACGTAAATCCGAGATTATCAGGAAACTTTCTAATGTGTTTTGCCAATCATCCTATGAAGTATATTTGGGAACAAAAACGTAAAAATAAACAATAAAGAAAAATGAGGGCAAAGCAACTCAATATATCAATTTTAACAGAGGCGAAATTTTTCTAAAAGGAGAGTTTAAATTGCGTATTTTAAAGTTTTTTAAGTTCGAGTTTAAACTTCAAATTTAAAGAAAGAAAAAAACAAAAACTTAGAGAATATATATTAGGAAAAAGAGGTTAAGACTGCTAGAAATTTGAACCCAGCATTTAAAACAAAATAATAAAAAATCTAAAAATAAACGAATATTGGAGTTTAATGTTAAAAAAATTAAAAAAATAGACATTTAGAGAAAGTTTTCACTTAATTTCCAGATTTTAGTTAGTAAAATTTGATTATTTTTGCAAAATTCCTAGTTTAACTTTGATTTTTTTTATTCGGAGTTATGCTTTTCCTAGAAATTTTGTACAGTCGCAAATTCGAATACATCAAAATTTCCAGTTTAAACTTGATAGTCTCCAGTCTTTAAGTTCGAGTTTAAACTCAACATTCGATAAAATTAAAATTTAGAAATCCAATAAATACTGACGTTTCGCGAGTATCAACAAAAAATCGAGCATTCGTGTTTAAGGTAAAAAAATGGAATTCATAAATTAGGCGAATTAAAAAAATTGTACAGTTTTTATTTTCAAAATACTAATTTCTCAAAATGACGTTTTAATTTAATAGCATATTAATTCTAAATTTTGAGAAGAAATTCGTAATATAGAAAAACATGAATCAAATTATTTAGAAAAAGTCCAAATTTTGAATAAGAAAATACAAACAGAATTCATTAATTAAAATTTCCAATCTTAATCTCGAAATTTCAAAATTGAGTGTTGAATTTTCGATTAAATATTTAAATTTGGATCAAAATTTGACACTTTCAATGCTCCAATTTGGAGTTTAAACTCAGCATTCGATACAAAAGTTGAAGTTTAGAAATTCTAGAATTTTTAGTTTGAAGAGAAATTTCGAGAAAAAGTCTAATATTTGAGCTGAAAATCAAAATTGTGATTAAAGCTGAAATTTGATATTTTTTAATTAAATTTGTAATTGACTTAATTTGATATTATCACTGCTTTAAGTTGAAGTTTAAACTCAACATTCGACAAGGTCGAAATTTACAACCTCTAGAAATTGTGAAGTTTGAAGAGAAATTTCGAGAAAAAGTCAAATATTCGTTAAATTTTTGTGGTTAAAGTTGAAATTTGAAGATTTTTTACATAAATAAATACGCAAAAAAATATGAAAAATTTTCAACTGTAGAAATAAATAAGGAGGTAAAACATCGAAAAAAACAGACAGAATTTATTTAATCAAAATTTTCGATTTTAATCTCAAAATTCCAACTTTTTCTAGAAATTTTGAACTTTGTAGCAAACAATTGAAATTCAAGTCTTTATCAAAATTCCAACCTTAAACTTTATATTTAATAGCTTCCCAAGTTGAAGTTTAAACTTAACCTTCGATAAAAAAAATCAAAATTTAGAAATTCTAGAAATGTTCACGTTTAAAGATAAATTTCTAGGAAAAATGGAATATTCCAGCTTAAAGACAAAATTTTGACTGTTTTCCCAGAATTTCGAGCTCAAAGTTCAAATGTAAAAATAATGTGTCAAATATTTTGGAAAAAGTCCAAAGTACAAAAACTGAAGGTTTTTTTTAACTATAATCCACTTGCAAAGAGTAATAGCCCTTTTTTGAGAAAAACTGTCAAAATATTTTTTCTGACAATTTGGAGTTTTCGAGCAGAAAGCTGAAAATTCGAGTAAATTGTGTTCGAGTTTAAATCCTAAAGTAAATAAAAAAAAGGAGAAATTTACAGATTTGGCCTAAAAAAATCTAAAATTTGGATTTGAAGTATTTAAAAATTGTAGAAAAATTAAAAAAATTGCAAATGTAAATTAGGTACTCGGGAAAAACGTCAAAATTAATAAAAGTAATATTTATTAACAAAAACTTTAGAAAGACGACTTTTTCTACAAATTTTGAAATGTTAAGCGAAATTTATAGAAAAACTCACTAAAAAAAATCTCAAAATTTAGTTTCGGGCTTTATAGACGTCTTAAATTTCTCAGCAAAAAGTTAACGAATATTTTAAATTGCATCAAAATTCCAAGTTCAAACTTGAAATTTCTAAACTTAGACGTTTGCAATTTATATATACAGAATGGACCATAAGTAATGGTACACAGAGCAATGGTGGATTTTGAGAATAAAAATAATGTGATTTAGCTACATTTACCTCATACCAAAAGTTAATATTAACAGAGATACAGGGTGTCAAAGTTAAAATTTAAACTTTAAATACGTAATTTATAGCTAAATCTATAAGTTTTAGCTTCAAAACTAAAAATAAATTGTCCAAATTTTGATTTCGATCACGAAACTTTCTTGAAATGGAATTTTTAAGAAAATAAATCCGAATTAGTATAAATATCGAAAAATCGGCTTTAAAATCAAAATATTTATGAATGTCAAGTTTAATACGAAAATAGCGAAATTTTCAAATGCAAACTCGATATTTTAAGAAGACAATGATAAAAAAAGCCGAAACTTTGACGTCAACTTCAATAAAACTTCATGCTCAAAATTTCGACGTTAAAATAGCAGCTTTTAAAATAAATACTTAAAAAAAACAGCTAAATTTCGAAAAATCGAATTTGAATTCGAAATTTATACACTTTCTTTGAGTTTAAACCGATTTTTATGATTTTTAATATAGTTTTTGTACGATTCGGTTTAAGTGAAAAAAAAATGGTTTAAAATGTGTGGAAGTGAATACTCGATCTTTAGTAAAAATCAAAATCGGTTTAGCCGTTGCTGAGTTATTTCCAGAGAAACAAAATTGCAAATGCAACTGTACGAGTTTTTTTGGATTGAATTAAACATTTCAAAATTACTGTTTTTTTTTTCTTATAAAATTAAAGTATCTTTTCGTTATTTCAAATTGAAATCACAAAGAAATTTTTATAAATCTAGATAAAAGACATTTTTTAAAGTAAAAATGTTGTCTATGGGGTGCAATTATTTTTGTTTGGGGCGACCCAAACGCTACAGGAGTAAAAACATAAATAAAATAATTTAAGCCCTAAGACTTACCGATTGCATTAACAATCTTACTTAAAAAATCACTGATAGTAAATTTGGGCTGAACAGTTTTCATTAAATCTGGTATTTGCCAGTATTCTAAACACTGTTTCCTTAGATCTTCTTGTCTTGGATCAGAGAGCGTAGGATTACGACAAAATACACCAAGTTTTTTCAGAGCTACTATTTGGTTTCGACCAATACTAAAAAAATAATTAACATATTGATGCCATAATGCTGATTTAGATTACCTATTATTACTGCCACAGATGTAGTCATAAAACTGTTTGTCTTTTTTCATTATATCTATGTGAAATATATCTACAATATCAGTTTCCGGATCATCTCTAAGTTCCCACATTTTATCTGCTAGGTGTCTTAAATATTTTCTTATATTTGTAACATTTTGTGTATTTTGTAGGTTTTTGCATATCAAATATCTTTCAGAGTTGGCAGGTCTTGATGAATTTGGTTTAAATATTGAAACTAAAAACACAAAAAAACATTTAACTTATGTGAAATTTGTTACAAACATATTTTTTCTATTCATGTTTTATTGGCTTTTTCTTTGCCAGTTACTCCTTTTCACAATTCTAAATTTTCAGTAACCTTCTGTCAAGGATTGGTAATCTATTACAGATTGCCCCAAACAGCGATTGCATTGGATCATTGTCAATCGCACTGAAAAACCACTTAAAGCTGCTCTTACAATTTTAAACGATGTAAAACTAAGTAACAACAATATTATTTTAAAGTTTTAACGTTTCGGGCAGTGGTATTCTCTACCCGTCGTCAGAAAATCAATTTAAATTTCTTCCTCTCTACAATTTTGTGAGTGCTGTCAGAAATAATTCTGACAGTTTATTAGGGTACTCTATAGGTGATTCTAAGACGACCCAGTTGTTTCTCCTGTTTAAACAATGGCAGTCACATACCGTTTATATCAATCGAACAATTCGCTACACAATTATCGCCGTTTAATAAAATTAAAGCTGCTTCTTTAAATTATCTTTTTTTTTTAAATCTGTTTCTCCTCTTCAAATAATGCTGGATTCTGTCCACTGAATTCTGGGATGATATTGAAATTAGTGTTCGCAAATTTTTGATTTGGAAAAATCTCCCTTAATTATACTTTGTTCACCCAACAAATATAGCTAGACCAGTCCCATAAATAAAACGCCATATTTGAATAAATTATTTCTATTGGTTGTATTTGAAAATTTTACATCATACACACCAAAATAAGTTTGATCGGTCCCGTCATTGGTAACGTTGACTTTTATAGTGACAATTATAACCAAATAAGCTTCGTTTTTCATACTGCTCAGTTACAAAACTAGTGGCTTGAAGGGAAGCCGTCTTCTAAGTGTACACAAAGGATTAGAGCAGAGTTTTTTGTCGAAGATATAAGTTGTACAAATTCTATTTGAATTTATTTTCTATGATTTTTTTACTATCACATTTTATCATTATTCCTTAATATCGTGTGAACCTGTCTTTTTTTAAGGGGGAGTGGCCTAACTATATCTGTTGGGTGAACAAAGTATACGTAGTTTTTATGTTCGTTAATGCGGATCCACATAGGTCATAGGATGTTTCACCTATATAAATTTTGTCGCATTCGCAGGTTATTTTATAAATACAATTTTTGGTATGTTATGTTTCATTTTTTGGTTTTGTATTTACCAGTAACGACCTTGGAGTACTTTGTGTTCTGAATGTTGTATGTATATTGAGACCTGGTATGTACGAAATACAAGATTTTTTGTTCTTAAATGGGTGATGTGTTTATGATGCCTTGATTATGATTGTCTGATCTTATTTCTCGTCTGTTTATAACTTCTTCCACATATTCCTTTTGATACCAGTAGCTTTAATTTTATTAAACGGAGATGCTTGTATGGCGAATTGTTCGTTCGATTGATATTAACGGTATGTGGCTGCCATTATTAAAACAGGAGAAACAATTAGGTCGCCTCAGAAACACCTAGGGAATAACCTAATAAACTGTTAGAATTATTTCTGACAGCACACACAAAATTGTAGAGAGGAAGAAATTTAAATTGATTTTCTGACGATGGGCAGATAATATCATTGCCCGAAACGTTAAAACTTTAAAATAATCTTGTTGTTATTCAGTTTTACATCGTTTAAAATTTTAAGATAGTTTTAAGTGTTTTTTCAGTGTTGAGTTACAAACAGTGATTGACAAACAAAGATCCAACGCAATCGCTGTTTGAGGCAATCTATAACAGTTTGCCAATCTTTAACAGAAGGTTACTGAAAATTCAGAATTGTGAAAGGATACAAGAGAAATACCAATACTTCGCAAAGAAGATACAAAAAACATAATATATCAAGTTTTGGAATCTATACATATATATTTTTTCTTAGTTTAATCAGCAGTCCAACTGTATGCATAAAACAAAGTTCAACAGCGGCTTTTTCCAAAATTAGGCAAGTTAGGCCAATGTTTCATTTAATTTAACATTGTCTAGATCAGTGTTTCCCAATATTTTTCTGCTAGTGACACATTTTGGCACTAATTAAAGTTTTGCGACACAGGTAGTCTAATAAATTTTGAAACAAGCAAAAAAAGTATCACAATAGATGTAGAGTCCTCTCCAACATTGACAAAAAAAACATACCATACATTTTCCATCCTTTCTGAGGCACTATAGATTTTAACGGTTAAAAACAGCTTATTTTACTCATTTTAAATGAATGATTCAGCATTTTCAAAATTACAGAGTTTTATATTTTGCATCGGCTCAATTAAGTGGGGGCTGGGGGAACTAATTCTCCCAAAAAGCCAGACTAGCCTCCTCAAAACTATTTGAACATTATCATATTCACAAAACCGTCTCACGCATTTATGGACCTTTTAAAAACATAGATTGTAAAATTAAGTACAAGTACATGCTCCCATTATTTTGATGTATTGTAAAATTGAAATTTTATCTGGACGTTTAAGGAAATATATTTTAAGTTAACCCTTAAAATTTTGGAATCCATCTTAACATTTCAAAATTTTTCTATTTTGTTGAAAACTGAGTAGAGATTATGTCAAAAAGATTAATTCTTCGAATTCAAATTTTAACACTAAAACGTTGACATTTTGTTGGAATTTAAAGAAAATATTTTCTTTTTCGGACAATAATGTGTTTTTTTCGAAACTAATTTTTTCTTAAAATTCGCAGTTTTAATTATTCTTTTTACTTTTTTTCTGGATACCTTTTTTTAAATTTTGATCCTAAGCCAAAATTCTCTAAATTTTTATTTAACTCTCAAAATCGGGATTTAACATTTGCTCCAATGTTTTCTATCATTATGATTATACCAATAAATTATTTCTAGAAATTTTCCAGAAATGTTAACCTTTTCTAATTTTTTGTTTGTTTTAATTATGAGTTTTTCTAAAAAATGTAGACTTTTCTCGAAATCTTAATCTCAAAAATTGTATTGTAGTTATGTCTTTTTTTATACTTTAACCGTATTCTCAAAGTGCCCAATTTTACTTTCGCGTTTGACTTTTTTTAGCAATTTTTTCCTTAATCTGGAAATTTTCGCATTCTTTCCAAAATATAGTGTGGAAATTAGAAAATTTAATAATTTTGATTTACTACAAATGTTGACACTAATTCCAAATGCCGATTTGTTTAGAAATTTCGAGAAATTTTCTTAAATAGAAAACATGGAGCGTTTACTTTTTTCTTAATTTCGATTTTAAATTCAAAATATTCACCTTTCAGATATCGAACTGTTTTTCAATTTCGATTAAAATATCAAGATTACATTTATTTTTGGAAATTTCAACATTTTTGTCACTTCAAGTCTAAACTTTTCGAATTAAAAAAAAAATTGTAATTTAGAAATATTTTAATAAAGCTTAGGTGTTTTTGGAAGATTTAAATTTTCTCAGGAAATGCTAGCTTTAGATGATCATTTTCCATTCTAAATGTTCGGTTATAAACTTAAAATTTATAATTTTTTAGTAGGTTTGATGTAATTTCCGAAACAATCTTTTAAAAATTTCTTATATTTAGGGTCAAATTTTTCTTACAAGTTTTGATTAAAAAATTCCTACTTTCTTATCAGAATTTTAAATTTAACTTTCAATAATTTTTCTTATTTCCAGTATTCATAACTATTAAACTTTATTAACGATTAAAAAGTAACAGATATTAAAAATTGCCACCGGACCAGTTTCGCATTACTGCATCATCGACGGTTACACCAGCAATTTGTTTAGCCGTTGTTATGCTAACAAGCTCCATGGATCACAGACTTCAGCAGTTGAAACACCAATACAAAATCTAAATTTTTTTCAAAATTTCAAAAGTAAATTTTTTTATTGACATTTTGAATTTTAGTTCGTAATTTGAGTTGAATGTCAACATTTTAGAAAAACAAAATTGAATGTAAACAACAGAGTCGAAATTAGTAGAAAAAAAAATGGAAATTTATAAAAAATTTCAGGGCTCTTCGAATTTGAAGTCGAAAGTTTTAATCGCGCTTTAATATTTAAAGGGAAAATTTAAATTTAAAAAAAAAATTGATTTTAAAAACTGAAACTCAGAATTTTCAGAAAAAAGAAATTAAATTTTCGGCCAAAAGACTTGAAATTTGTAAAAAAGAATTGAAGTTCCATCTCTAAAATATTGAAAAAAAAAAATAAAAAATTTCGAGTTTAAAGTGAACATTTTAGACAGAAAAAGGTAAAATTACGAAAATTTTGAAAAATTCAGTTTAAGAAAATAGTCTGATTTTTAAAATTAACAGAGTAAACGAGAAAGCAAAAACCTCTAGAAAAAGTTAAAATTGAATATTATCGAAAAAAAAAAATTCACCGTTCATTTGAACCAGCATCAGCTTAAAATGCATTTTATGAAATTTACAGATATAAGTTGCACTTTTAACATCAAAATCGAAATTATAGGAAAAACCTTACATTTATAGGGAAAATGTTCAAGTTTAAAATCAAAATTTAAAAAATAATTATTTTGGATCAGTCAAAATTTAAAATAAAATCATTACTTATCTCTAAAAGGTCAAAATTTGGAAAAAAAACTCAGAAATGTTGGGATTTTCGATTCTAAAGTAGTAATTTAGAAAAAAACTGAAAATCTCTTGTAAAATTCCTAAAATTTAACAAAAAAGTTGAAATTTTTAGAAAAACCTTTAGGTGGATTTTGCGCAAGAAGATCCTGCATTAAAAACATAGCTAAGATAAAAAGATTATCCTCGTAAATTAGGAGGACCTTTAGCTCCCCCCGCCGCTTGAGAAACACTGATCTAAAATTAAGTTTAACATTTGAGGTTTATCAATAATAAAATAGTAGAAAGCTATGTTTCATACAGATAGAGTATAAATTAAGAAATCATACAAAGTATTTTGTTAAACATGCCTAGAAGAATGTGCAAATAGAAATAAAATTCTTCCAGAAGTCAAATATCAAAATTACCTTTTTCAAAGCACTTATACATGAGATAAATTAATCCAACACTGAATGTAGTAAAAACATCAAATAACTTTGTAACAAAATGTCCGTGAGTCCTTAAAATCTCCAGAGCAACTAAACACTGACAGACATAAATATTTTTGGATAAAACTTCTTGCATATTTTCATTTCCTTCCACAGAAAACCCCTATAAATGAAATATATTATTTCTGGAAGATTTAATTAGAGCGATTATTACCCCATCCGAAGTCATAATATGAACACCTTCACCGTCTGTTTCCTGTAAAACTTTTTCTTTAAAATCGTCTATATTTGCCGGAGAACAAATATTTCCATCGCCATCAGTTCCATAAAAAGCTTGAAAGGATAAATGTGTGATGCACGAAGAATCGGTAAGTTTAAAGTCATCTTTGTTTTTAAGGGTCATCCCAAACCCTTTGAACAACCATTTTCTACGCCACAATAAATATTCCGTGAATCCACCAGGACCTGCACATACATCGGCAAAATAATATGGACCAGTTTCTTTCTGATGATGTGGCTAAAATTTTTGAAGTGTAAGCTGTACATTTCATTATTAAAAAGTATTATACAGGTTGTGTCAAGTCACAATGTCATTAATTTTGAGAGAAAATAAAAAAAATGAATATGGTAGGAATATATGATTAAACATTTTTTTTCAGAAATATTTATGAAAAAAATATTTTTAAATCAAAATTTAAACCCTTTTCCAAATTATTTTAGCTAAATAATAAGAAAAGTGCACGACGTTGCGCCACAATTTTCAATCGTGCCTGAAAGGTTAAAACCTGGAAATAATTAAGTGATATTTTTGGCTCGGAGAGCCCCGTAGTATCGGCTTTTCGCACCCGATAACGATAACGAATTACAGAAAAAAGTTACTTAATGTGAAATAGCGAACAGTGCGGAATATTAAATAAAAATGGTGTTATAAAGTAGGTACTCCAGAGATATTTTCCAACAACCATTTCAAACCTTTTGAATTTTGTTAATGAACAAAAGCATGTATTATTTATCAACGAATCGTCTTTGATCTAGGGCAGTAATTTTGAAACAGTAGTCAATATTCGAGAAATATTTCCCGATTACCATATTTTCATTTTGAAGTTTGTGAATCTGAGGGAAACAGGTGATGCCGATAAATAGTTTTTAAATACTGTGATGTTTATCAACGAGCGACGAATCAACTTTTTTTTTTCTTCATAGATGCCACAAACCTGAAATAATTCGGGAAGTTGGGGACTTCAGTATTCCCGTAAGTACACCAGTACCTACCCAGAGGAATTAAATGTTTGTGTCGACAAATTTTTCATAAACAACTACGTAACCCTCGACAAATGTTTGATACGTTAATACGTATCGTCACTAATGTGACGTAACGAATATTCGCATTCGCATGTTTTTTCATATTCGCATTCGCAAGAAATTATGCGAATATATTGCAATAAAACGGGAAATTATTTATGAAATAACAACGCAACTACTGAGGCAGGGTTTCTTAACCTGGGGTCCATGGACCCTTGAGGAATTCATATCATGTTTTCCTAAAAATTTGACCTTCATTTGAAATTTCAACGTTTTCTTGAAATTTCAACTTTTTTTTTTCAAAATCCGTCTTTTTTCACAAAGCTTTTCTTTTCCTTTTGAAACTTCGAACTTATTCTAAAATTCGACGGGGATGCATGGGTAGCGTACCTCAAAAATTCCAGAAAATTCAAATTCCAACTTGTGTCTCAAAACTTTGACCTTTATCTCAATAGTCGATATTTTCTGACGTCACAGTGGAGCAGTGGGGCAGGGAAAGGAGCTGGTCCTTCACTCAAGGATTCGTTAAAAAATAAACATTCAGTCGAGAAATTTCGACTTTTTTTGTTGAAATTTCGCCTTTTTTTCTTCAAATTTTCCTTAAAATTCGCTTTTTTTTTCAAAATTTCTACAAATTTTGACTCTTTCTTGGTAATTTTGAATTTTTAAAAATTTCGACTTTTTTCTCGAAATTATATTTTTTATCAAAATATAAATCTTTTCCTTGAAATTTTGATTTCCTTTTTTTCAAAATCTGTTTAGGTTTTCGAAACTTTCGATTTTTACCTCGAAAATCATCTTTTTCTCTAGATTTCAATATTTTTCAAACTTTTCCATAAGGTTAGGTTTTTATTTTAAATTTGATTTACTAAAATTTCGACTTTATCCTAAAACTAGGTTTTTTTACTGGAATTCATCTTTTTCTAAATTACGATTTTAAAAATGTTGAAATTTTGAAGATATATTTTTAAAATGAATAAATATTTAAAGATAAAAAGTTTTCAAAAAATTTCAAATTCATGTCGAAATTTTGAAAAATAGACCAAATCTTAAAGACGATATTTTCAAAGTCGCACATTGTGTGAAAAAACTACAAAACATCAAAAAAGGTTAAAATTTTTATAACGGCTTAAATTTTAAAGTGATAGTTTTAAAAGAGAAGCGGTAATTTTGAAAAATATCGCAATTATCATGGAAAGTTAGAATTAAAAAAAATCCTGATTTTCAAAGAAAAAAATCAACAAAACTAAAATCTTGAAAAGTCGACATTTTCAAAAAATACGTGAAATGGCAAAAATAAGAAATTTTCAAACAGTTGGAATTTTTAAAAAGTTTATATTTTAAAAAATGTACTAAAATTTCAAAAATACTCAATTTTAAGAAAATTTAAGATTAAAAAAATGCTCATCAAATTTTTAATATTCGAAATTTCTGAAGTCTAAATATTCAAGAAAAGCCAAAATTGTTAGAAAAAATGCTCATCAAATTTTTAATATTCAAAATTTCTGAAGTCTAAATATTCAAGAAAAGCCAAAATTGTTAGAAAAGCCGATCGCTTAAAAAAAACTGAAATTTTAAAAGTAATTTTTAATTTCGAAATTTGAAAAAACTAAGATTTCTAAAAAAGGTTAAAATCGATAAAAGTGGACATTTTAGAAAAGTCGAAATTTACAAAAAAAATTATAAAATATTAAAAGAATCACGAAATCACAGAAAAAAATTTCAAAAAAATCGATACTTAAAAAAATTTAAAATTTAAAGAAAAATTGGAAATGTTTAAATAAAGTCAATATTTTAAAATAACTGGAATTAAAAAAGTAATCAAAATTTTAATTTTATAAAATCAATTTTGAAAAAAAAAAAAATTTGAGAAAAGGGTGAAATTTTCAAGTGAGAATTTTTAAAAAGTAGAAATTGTGCAAAAAATACTTAATCTTCCAAAAAGTTGTTATTTTTAACAAAAAATGCAAAATTTTCGAAAAAATCGAAGTCAAAATTTATAAAAAAAACGAAATATTTAAGGAAGACATTTTTGGAAGTCAAAGTTTTCAAAAAAAGAAAAGATTTTTAAAAAGATCCCAAATTTTGATAAGAAATCAAATTTTTGTAAAAGTCGAAATTCTCAAATAAAAGAAGAAGGCCAAATTCTGAAAAATGAAATCTTTAAAAAAACGAAATTTTGAAAAACGTCAAAATTTTGATAAAAAAAAGTTGAAATTTCGAAATGAAGTCAAAATTTTAAGAAAAATAATTCATATTTTTACAAAAAGCCAAAATTAAAAAAAATGCAAATATTAAAAATGTGGAAATAAAAAGAAATCAAATTTTAGAAAAATGTCGAAATTAAAAAAAATCAAATTAAAAAAATCTTCTGAATACGTTAAAATTAATTATTTTGTGACTGAGACATTCTATATGTAGAAATAAGATCACAATTAACTTACACTTTCATCAATTCTTGAAAACATAAAATCTGTGGCAGCGTCGATATTTGCCAACTTCAATGCTGCTCTATTCATAAAGAATACAGAACGGATCGTTTCAAATGGATTTGCTTTTGCTCTTGCTTGATAGAGATCAAGTATGTCTAATTCATCAAAGATTCCCTAAAATCGGAAAATTTGTAAAATTTCGTATTTTAAATTGATGTTATTATTATGTGTGTCTTACGCTTTAAAGAAAGAGTTAAGCTGTAAATGAATCAAACATTTGAAAAAAATCTTATATCGACTAGATGACCCCTGCCGACTTTCTCTGCGCAAGGTCTAATAACGTCATATTTTAAAATAAAATAATTTTTCATTTGATTTTATTAAACAGATTCAAAAGTTCACGCCCCTTATTTTAGAATCAGCTAGAATTATAGGTGGCGCGCAATAGTATATCAGCTATCGACAGTTGGTTCCTCTTTTACATCTATTGCAACCTCGAATAAAATTGTTAGCACAGTTGAGTTTTTAAAAATGAAAGTTTAAATTTTACTGGAATAAAAATAGCCTAAAAGGTACCCCTAAAAATACTTTACTCTTTGGTAAAAATTTCATTAAAATCGTTGTAGCAGTTTCCGAGATTATCTTGGACAAAAGATGAGTCGACAGACAGATACTTAACGCTTCAATTTTATAAACATATCAGCTACTGCTGAAAAATTGTTCACATAGAGTCGACGACACAAATAACGAGCAATTTCAGTCGAAACGTTATTTCACATTAGATAAATATTTACTTTTTGCTTATAAATAAACAAAAATAGCCAATAAAATTCTAATGATGTGCTAAGAAGAAATTGCACGGGTCGCTGAATATTTCTTGAACCAAAGAATCCGTAATCCATGCTTTTTGTAATTTGTGAGCAGTTAGTAATAACACAACATAAATAAGTTGTCTTGCAAATTAAAAATCAAAGCAATCGCTGATTGAAAATTATTTTAAAAGACTAACTTAATAAAAAAACTTTACTTAAAAGTTTGAAGATTCAAAAAGGCAAGTGAGTACCGTCCTGAAATGGATCACAATTAATTATTATACTACATAATTTTACAACGACTAATTAAATAAAAACTCCAAATTTACAAAAAAAAATCCCATGGTTAAACTGGAAATTTCAAGGAACCAGTCGAAATATTTAAATTAAAAAAATATATCATAAAATTTTATAAAAACACTTTTCTCGAAATTTCGAGAAAAAACATATGTTTCCTAAACTATACTTAATATTTAGAAAAAGAACCATAATCTCCAAATATCCAAATTCTTAAATACTTGAAAATTTTTCGTTTTAAAAACGAAATTTAGAGAAAGAAGTCGGAAGTTTAAAAAAAAACAAAATTTAAAAAAAAAGAAATTTACAAAAACCATTAGGTTTACTGTCGAAATTTTAGGCTAAACCTAAAAATTGAAAGCGTAGCCTTGAAATTACAAGAAAAAAAACTTCCAGGTTAAACTCTAAATTTGGAGAAAAAGTGGAACTTTCGAAATTAAGTCGACAAAAGTCACAGAAGAAGTCGAAATTTTAAATTTATAATCGGACTTTTAGGAAGCAAAATAGTAAATAAATTATGTATTTTGAAACAAAAAAAATCTACAACAAATTTCTAAAAAATCAATATTTATATTTTAAAAGAATCTCTAAAATTTAACTCTACAAGAGAAAATAGAAAAAAAAATGAAGCCTGAAAGTTTCGTCTTAAATGAAAAAATCAAAATTTATAAAAAGACTCAGGTTTAAACTCGAGATAACTGGAAACAGGTTCTGAAAAAATTCGAAATTTAGAATTTAAAGTCAAAATGCTAGGGAATAAAGTGAAAACTGAAACTGAGAATTTTGAAAAAATTGAACTGATAATTTGTCAACAAAAATTTGAAGAAAAAAGCCGAATCCTTGGGAGATAAAATTATTTTTAAAAAAATCAGAATTTTACGATTAAAAATTGTATTTTCAAGTTTACTTTAAATTTCGATAAAAGTCGAATTTTGAAACTAGGATCGATTAAAAGAAATCAAAAACGTTGGAAAAGATCGAAAATTTAAGCCTAGAATCAAAATTTTAAGAGGAAACGTGGAAATAAAACTTGAACTCCGTATTTTAGGTTTAATCTCCAAATGTTAAATAAGATTTAAATTTGGAATTTTCTATATATATATTTTTTTTAAATTCGAAAATTTTTCAAATTTAGAAAGGGATTTATTTTACAGATTTCGAGTTAACTTTTTAGAAATTTTGAAGTTTTCCACTTTCAACTTAAAATTTAATCTTTTTTCTTCTACTTATTCCGACAATTTCGACATTCTCAAAATTTCGATTTTAATCTCAAAATGTTAACGTTTTTCTCGAATTTCAAAGATAAAAGACTTTTTACTAGAAGTTTTGCCCTTAAAATGGTAATTTCTTTTTTACAAAAATTCTGAATTTGAACTTCTAGTTTCTACCAGTTTCTACTTTTTCTTCTAAAATTTTACTCATTTTTTTTCAAAAATTTCGTCTTTAAATTCTATTTTGATTTCTTTTTCCAAATTCTCTGCTTTTATGTGCAAATTTTGACTTAAAAAATTGAAATGTAGTTTTTCTCAAAATTCCAAGCTCAAGAAATTTTTGATATTTTTCACAACATGAGCGCCTTCTTATAATTATTTTGGTTTTACATTTCATCCTTTTTTCTAGAAGTTTTTCCTATAATTAAATAAGTTTTCCATTATTTCCTCAAAATTCTGCGTTGAAACTTAAAAATTCTTTATGTTCTAAAATTTTATCTTCAAACTGCAGATTTCACCATTTTCTGGAGCTTTTCTTGTTGATTATAATTTAGGCTCAAATCTGGAAATTTTTGTTGTTCTTATAAATATTCGGATTTTATTTATACTCAAAATTTAGACTTTTCTCAAAATGCCCATTCAAACAGTTTTTCATAACATTTTGAATTTCAGGTTGAAGTTTTAAGAAGTTATTTTTTCTGTATTTTAAAAAGGAAATTTCTACTTTTAGCATTGAATTTAAAGATTACTTATCAATTTTTAATTTTCCATATTTTTGACATTAACTTGAACATTTTCCTAGGAATGGGGTTCATTTTCAAAATTTTCAGTTTCCCTGCGACATTTTTTTAAATAAAAATTTGGAGTTAAGAATTTTTACACACCAGATAAATGAAAAATCATCATATTTTTTGTAAGTAATTAAATCATACATTAAGATTCAAAGGCCAATTATTTTTAAGATTAAGCTAATTGCATAAGCTTTGTATTCAATCTTTTCTAACTATTTGTATATTGTTTGTTTACGTTTTCTTTCAAATGTTGTATCATTTAATAAAATAAATACAAACTTTGGCTGCTAAAACGTTGTGCAAGATTTCTTTGTCACAAAATTTACACTCCTCATCTATGTTAGATTTAGCTTCTCCTTGTTTCAGATACGAAGTTAATGTATCATAGTCAAAAATGGTGCTTTCGTTGTTCTTAACCCATGTTATTTTTTCTTTTACTTCAACATTCTAAAATTAAATCAATTAGTTTCATAGGCAAAAGGTAGGAAGTACCAAACTTCTTGTGTAAAATCCCATGTCTCATTCAAATCAATTCTTTTTTTTGAATTTACACCAAAACCCTGTCTTCCCAATTGCCCTTTGATTTCCACAGCTTCAACTATGCCTTGTCCATGTTTTCCCAGGCCAGTTCCTGATTTGTAGCCCATTTTTTGCTACAATATGAAATTTTAATAACATCATAAATCGGCTTTTGCAGCAATTACAATCATTTGAAGAATTTTTTCGTTAACATAACCATATTTGGTAGGATCATTTTCCGATTCTTCGGTGTTCATTTCCAACATGTTTGTTACGTTAAAATGAATATTTTCCATCTTACATATAATTACACTATTACGTTTTTAATCTAAGAGTAAAATAAATTATTAATTAAATTAGATCTAGTATTTAGTGGTAAATGAGGTTATTATTTATAATGCGCAAAAACATTTATGGCATAAGTGAACTACGAGTGCCAGTCACTACCTTAAGTTAATTAGTTCATATTACACAATTGCATGGGAGCACAGAACGTATAAAAAGAAAACGCAGCGCATACTCATATTTAGGCGTCGGTCGGACACTTTGTCAAAGGGACGGATTGCAAACCTATAAATGACGAAATATTTCTAAATTGTAGTAATTTTTAGTTTATATAATGACATGATTTGTTTAAAAATATAGTGTTATTATATCATAACCTAGCAAGTAAATAAACAACAATAAAGACAAAAAAAGTTGTCAACAATAATAGTGACAGTTGCAGTTGTTAATTTAAAATGCAGTAAAATGTAAATAATAAAATTAACAGTAAGTATGTTCGTTGATTGAATACATATTCAACTATTCAACTATATTCAATCAACGGTATGTTGGTCACGGATTATAGAATACAGATAGTGCACGCCCTATATTTGCCATGTATAAAAATTTGACAGAAAGTGGAGTAGCTCCGACTATTTCTTCTCTCTCCCTCTCTCTCCCTCTCTCTCTCTCTCTCTCTCTCTCTCTCTCTCTCTCTCTCTGTCTGTCTCGTGTGAATAACTTGTAACGTATTCTTAAAAATTCTAGCTAAATGGGGGTTGGTGGATGGAAAATATTTCCACCAGTAGTTGCTGATGCCATCGAAGCCAGGAGCAGCATTGTTCTTTGTGCCTTTAAGAGCACTTCGAACCTCCTTAGCAGTAATTGGATGTAGTTCTTCTTCTGCCTTAGGAATGGAATTGCAGAAGTTTCTGAACTGTTCTAGGGCTAGAGTATCTTCCTTTAGCGTACGCGTTTCTTCATATATCGACTTCCAGAAAAGTGTTACTTGATCTACAGATGGAGGATTATCTGCAACACCTTTCGGTGGTTGAAAGAGAAACGAAGGTTTTTTGCAGAATTGTGCGTTTTCCGAAATGCTTTTGGCTCTAACTGCTAGAGATTTTCTGACAGCTACTAGTGCCCGTATTCTTTGCAAACTGCGCTGCCTGATGACTGGTAGCGCTCTCATACTGAGTGTGTGATGAAGACGCCTTAATGATCTTGCTAAACGTTTTACTTTGGTAGTGAACGGTCTCCCTTTCACCACATAATCCATCACACACTGAATATGGGATGCGTGTTGCCTCTCCTTCCGGATCTTGATGTCTAATAATTTAAGTCGCCTATGGACTCCTCCGTTTGAAAAGTCTCTCACCCTGTTCTCTCGTTGGAGCCTGGTGGCAACTTCATAGACCGTACAATTAATGCTCCAGATGTTCGTCTCTTCCGAAATCGATCTACTAAGATTAGCGTCCGCTTCTTTTAAGTCTCGGGTTTTGATGGGCTTTTGAAGGTAAATCGCCCTTCTGTTTATCATACTTTCTACTTCTGGCAGTATACTATCCCCCTGGGGTTCCTCATCCGCCACTTGTTGTGGTTCCCTGTACTCAGCATTTGGCGGTTGGGGAAGCACCCGTACGTAACCCGTTCTTCGAAGATACGCTACATAATCGCGTAAGTTTTGAGCGGTGAGTATGTGATGCTCAGGGTGCATCTCAACCCACTGTCTATGCATTCGCGCCATATCCTCTTCGATTCGGGTTAATGCTCCTCTCATAGCACTGCAGAAGGTCGTCACGTAAATCGTCAGTCCACTCAAGATGTCCTTGATCGTAGTAGTTGTCGTCATCGATGGGCCGGTCTTGTTGGACTCCACCACCTTACCCTTGACCCCTATCCGAATAAGGTCGGTTGTGTGGGTCCTTTCTTCCTGTAGGTTAAACCGGAAGATAAAGATGTATAGGTGGTTAACCTTATACACCCCGGCCGACATTGGCAGGAAAATAGCATTTCCTTCTGGACCCGCTAAAATAGCTGCCGGTCCGATTTACCCCCTCAGCTCAGGATGGGTGGTGGCGCTATTCACCATGTTATCTGTCCTCCTTGTCCTTTTATTAGTATTATTATTATTGTTTCAGTAACTCGGGACACCTATTTCCCGGCAATCTCAGTTTCCCCTTTCATTTTGCCATACTTTAGCTATTCAAATGAGCCTTGTTGATTGATGGCGGGCTTATAGATTATTTTTAGAAGTTTCCATGTAGAGGCTTTTATTTCCATCTTGTTTTATGTTCCTCTGTTATGGCTGCCTTTAGATCTTTCTTTTGGTTTTTGATAGCTAATTCATTGCTATTATTGCCTGGTGGCACAATTTCATAACTGGTCTGTATGTGGTTTGCCTCCGATATCATGTTTTTCTGGCTGGGCTTTAAGTTTTCAATTTTGTTAATTATATCTACTAGACTGACATCTTTCTTCTTTAAGATAAATGTGGATAGTATTATTATTATTATTATTCATATTTCATCAATTTGTCCGTCAAAGTTAATTATTTTTAATTTTTGGTGGAATATAAAAATAAAAATGGAATTGAAATCAAAACAGAAAATTTCGAGTTTAAAGAGGAAATTTCAGGTTTTACCGATTTTTCGATTACTTATTTACGGTGTTGAATATAGGCATTATTGTCACAGACCTCGATCGACGTCACACCAAACAGATTAAAAGATCGTTCACGTGTGGCTAGCCATAACAATTTTCCGTGCTCCTTTAAATTTTGTGTTTTCAACATACATATATGGTTTTCAAATTCAAGTTCAAGTCTATCACAGAATACTTATAAAGTGATGTAAAGTCTATGTTATTAACCTTAACGCCGAGTAAATAAAGTTTTAATATGTTTTATTTTTATTATGAATAATACTGAAAAAACACGTATTGAATGGGCCATTGATCAAATTAATGCGAGGAACGCAAAAAAATTTGCATTGATTTTAGTACTAAGTTTTGCATGTTATCATGGAATTTTACACTTTAGATATGGTTAGTAATTTTAATTCAGTACCCCCTATTTTTTTATTTCTTAATTTTTTTAGGAACGAATTCGTGTAGATGGTTGTTGTCAAATGGAAGATATAAAGGTGATAAAGAGTGGCAACCGTACGGTTGCATGTTACACTTGTACAGTAAAATGTAATTAGTAAACTTGTTAATGTAAATTCTCTAAGATCAAATGCTTTTTCAGAGATACTCGAAGGTGTCTTAGATATATCGCTTTCTATGGTGCTAATACACATTTTGTGTTTATGGGCGATACTAGAATGGAAGACTTGTATCATGATTTTATCAAACACATTCAACTTGACGAAGAGTCAACAACAGTATCGCAAACTTCTCAGCTTGACCAAAATAATTTACAATATTATGATCAGAAACTCAAAATTAGGGTGGAGTATTACAAGGCATTACAAATATCTACAGAAATGAATCAGTTATTCAGGTATGTTTGTTAACGTTTTATTATGAATGAAAATTTTACCATTTCATAATTGAAAATATTTTTTTATCAAGCTCATACAGTTTAGTAGGAACTAAACAATTGTTTAGTAGGAACTAAACAATTTGAGGTTTTTAGGAGCTGGCATACTAGTACTCATCCCCCATCTGTGGTGGTAGTTGGTTGTTGCTTATCTGTTATAAAAACATCAAATGGTTCACTTTCAATGTTAGAGGAGTACAAACACAATATAACAAAATTAGTTTATCCTTTAAATCAGTTACATGAAAGAAAAACTAAGATATTGTGGGCACTGCAGGATCCAGTGTATGAAGATAAATTATCCAAGACTGATCGGTCAATAACAAATGCACTGATCGATATTTTTAATAAGGAAGCTATAGAAGTAAGATCTGCATCTTAAAATAACTATTATCAGGAATTTTTATTTTGTTATTTTTTTCATTTAATATTTTTTCTTTTGGTGAAATGGACTGGTCCTTGATTATCTTCAAAAATTGCTATCAAATCTTGTCCCCTGAAACCAAGAAAGATGAAAAAACACAACAACACATGCTCTAACGTGTTTCGATAGCCATGCTATGATCTTCAGAGAAATACTCCGTGTTTTTTTTTACAATTTACGTTCAATATTTAAAAACTATAATTCTCAGAATAATTTTAATATTAACTCATTCACAATTACCAATCTGAATTCTTCTATTTTCAAGTTAAGTTGTTGATTGTCAGGCAGATCAATTCAGATATCTTTAAAATCTGCTGATGGGTGCTGCTGAAGTAAATTCAGGTAACTCTATCATGATTAGATCATCATGCAACTGATGTTCCAAAATAAACTTTCTGATTTTTGTCCTTGTTTTAATGTCAGTAATTTGGTAACACTTACTGCAACTGGTGAATAGTTGACATTTTTAACCCTTACTATGTGGAATTCTTCAATATTCTTAACCAATAAATTGTATTAACAATAAATATAAAAAATTTAAAAATTATTTTGTAAACATCTTAAAAAAGGTAAAGAATATAATTTCTCATACATCCCTAGCTTTAAATCATTTACTACGTTAATATCTTTAATGTGAAAGAAAAAACGCCACTGCTTGGTAAATCTGGTATTTATAAATTGAATTGTTCTGAGCCATGGGTCAAATATGAGGTAATTTTCACATTAGGTACATATTGATGCCTCCAGAAATGAACATCCGGAAAGATTAAATTTTGTAAAGCATCTATTAGAAACATAACATTAACTTACAAGCACGAACACAGCAGAAGTATTATATTTGCAATAATACTAAAAAAATTAATTCTTTGTAAGCCACAGAAATTTAGAAATATTTACAACCGCGTCAATTTACACTCATGAGCGAACAGCCAGATCTTCTGAACACACTCTAAATAGAAGCTTCGGATTACGCTGAATATTCGTAGCATTCTAAACAAACCACTAACATAACCGCCGACGATACTGAAAACCGAAACCTGGTCCGGTCTAGGAATGTTATGGAGTTCCGTAACCGTAACCGAAACCGTCGGATATCCGAAATAAAAAAAATATCCGCATTCGTAACCAAAAGTGACATAAATGTTTGGGATAATTTCGGATGTTATTTGAAGTAATTTTGCTAATTCCACACGACTTTTTTTAGGTCGATTATTATTATGAGCCAAACTTGCTAGTATGCCACTCACTATTACGAGGGCTACTACTTCCTTTAACGTGATAAATGGATGCATTTTATTTTAATTTCGATATTTTTCCAAAATTTCGATTTTTTGAAATTCTCACCTTTTCTAATTATTTAATTTTGTCCTTTTGTGAAGATATGAATTTTTCACAAAATTTCGACTTCATTTCAAGTTTCGACGTTTGTGAAAATGTTGGTTTCTGAAATGTTTGAATTTTAAAAATTTTAACTTCAAAATTTTGCTTTTTAGAAAATTTTGACATTTTTAAAAACTTTTATTTGTCGAGAATTTCAGATTTCTTTAAAAAGTTGACAATAACTATTTCTGATAATATCGAGCGTTTTTAAGAGTTGAATTTTTTAAAAAATCGATTTTATTTCAAAATTTGGACTTTCTTTGCAAAAATTCCAACTTCTTGTCAAAATTTGGGTTCATTTTAAAATATCAACTTTTTCGCAAAATTTTGCATTTCAAAATGTTTAGTGTTATTGAAATTTTCGATAACTTATGTTTCAATTGTTTCCGAAAATGTCGACCTTTTTGAACATTTCAATATTTTTTAATTTCGAGTTTTCAAAGTTTAGATTTTGAAAATCTCGACTTTTTTGCAAAATTTCTACTCTTTAAAAATTCTTACTAATTTTAAAATGTAGTTTTTTGAAGACTCGAGTATTTTTAAAATGTCACTTTTTTCAACATTTTAATTTTGTTAAAAGTTATACATATTTTTTAAATTTTGATTTTTTAAATTCCAATTATATTTTAAAATTTTGACTTTATTTGAAAATTTAATTTTTTTTTCAATTACCACATTTTTTGAAATATCAATTTTTTGAAATTTTGTTGCTATAATTTCGTGATTCTTTTAATAAGATTTTTGTAAATTTCGACTTTTTCAAAATCTTGACCTTTTTTTTCAGTTTCATTTCTTTGGAAATTTTCGATAAAAAATTTGACTCACCAACTATTCAGAATTTTGACTTTTTTTTAAACATTTCGACTTTTCTAATAATTTTAGCTTTTCTTTAATATTGTAGACTTCGAAAAGGTCAGATTTTGTTGAAACTTTGGTTCTTTTTACAAATGTCAACTTTTTCGAAATGTTCATTGTTTTTGACACTTTCGATTTTTTTGTTTCAATTGTCTCCGAAAATTTGTACTCTGATAAAGATTTCAGAGTTTTTTAAGGTTTTTTTTGAAAATATTGACTTCTGAAGATTTCAAAATTTTTTTTGCAAAATTTCTAGTCTATAAATTCCTACTTTTTGAAAATGTGTTTTTTTTAAAGCACGACTGTTTTGAAGATTTTGATTTTTTTAAATTTTACACTTTTAATTTCACCAAATGTTGACATTTGTTTTCAAAATTTTAAATTTTTTTGAAAATTTTCGATGAAAAAAATATTAATTATCCAGAACTTAATTTTCTAAAATTTCGACTTTTTTTTTTAAATTCCGACTTTTGTAATAATTTTGGATTTTCTTCAATATTTAGACCTTGAAAATTTCGACTTTGAAAATTTGACAAATTTTTTCAAAATCCATATTATTTGTCAAAATTTCATATCTTTAAAAGTTTTGAATTGCTTTTGACTCATTCTTTCAAATTCCCGATTTTTTTTGGAAATGTTGACTTTTTCAAAATTTTGATATTTTTTCCAACATTTTGATTATTTTTTTTAAAATCACTTTTTTTTAATTTTAAGTTTGTGTGAAAATTTTCAAATAACGCGGAAATCTCAAAAATAAATTAAAATGTTGAAAAATGTCAATATTTTGAAATATAGAAACTCTTTAAAAAGCTTTAATTTTAAAAATGTTGAAATTTTGAACGGTATTTTCAAAATGGAAATTTAAAAATAACGCAAAAATTTTGAAAATTAAGACTTAAAATTTTAGACTATCAAAATTTTAACCTTTTTTAATATTGTTGAATTTTTTCCAAAATTTCGTCTAATTTTCAAAATTTCGACTTGTTTTGAAATTTTTGCGTTATTTTTAAATTTCCATTTTAAAAATACCGTTCAAAATTTCAACATTTTTAAAATTAAAGCTTTTTAAAGAGTTTCTATATTTAAAAATATTGACATTTTTCAACATTTTCATTTATTTTTGAGATTTCGGCGTTATTTGAAAATTTTTACCTATTTTTAATTATAGACTTTTTTAAATTTTTGATTTTTTAAATTCCCATTTTTTGGAAAATTTTGACTTCAAATTTTCAACTTTTTTTAATTTAGACATTTTTTCAAAATCGGGACTATTTTTTAAAATTTTACATGTGTACTTAGAGAAATATTTAGGGGTCTATCTTCCTTGCACCATTACCAAATTATTTGAGGGTTGTTGCGCCTACGAAGGAAAAAAAAATGATTCGATGGTAAGCAGGACTTGTTTAAAAAATGTCCGACAGCATTACCTGTTTCTCTCATAGATTCACAAAACTCAAGATATTTGTGGTTAGTGATTGATCATTGTTTCTTTTCAAAATATTCCGCACTGTTCGCAATTTAAAATTAATTGTCTTGTGTATCCCAATTTTTGTACTTTCGAATTCAAATTTGTTGCATTACCGTAAGCAGGTTACACCCCAAGGGAATAATTGTCAAGATCACTGATACAACTAACTCTTATTTATAGTCTGAAATCTAAACACCAATTTTCATATTTCCAACTTCAAAAAGGAGGAACTTCCATACAAATTTTTATTCCTTATTTAACACCCCTGCGGGGGGCGAATTTTCGAAAATCTTTTCTTAATGCCCACCTATGCTATATAAGGGACTTACGTGTGAAATTTTATACTTCTAAACCGATCGGAATACGTTGCGGGTTGTCTTTCAGTCAATGTTTAGAGTTTTATTAAGTAAATATAACTTAAATATCTTTTTTTTTTTCGCTCAACAAAAGAAATTAATGATATTTGTAACCGAAATAGTATCCAAAACAATCGGATATCCGAAATAATTTCATATCCGTAACCGAAACCGATATAATATTCGGAATATATCCGTATCTAGATGCGAAATATCATATCCCTAACAACCCTAGTCCGGCCATATAAAATATTGTCAAAACATCATGGAATTATTTATATTGTTGTATTTATTGTTAACACAGTTTATTAATTATGAGAATTAATGAATAATTACGCGATACGTAGTTCACCTGCAGGACTGGCATAATCAAGTTGTTACTAATCTCACTGATTAGCAAAAGAGGGAAGCATTGAGTCCATCTGCACTGAAATTTAAATCTCAATTGCTGCTGTCGTAACGGGGTAAAACTTTTCTCGACTTGGTAAAATATTTGCTGGCTTTAAATGTGGTATTACTTTGTTTTAATTATTTGCTTTTTATTGTTTTCTTTACAAGTTTCTCTTTTTTATTTTATTTTCCTTGTAATAAGATTTAAACAAAGACAATCTTTTCTCTTAGGTGTTAATTCATTCATCTGCAACATTATGGTGGAGTATACGTTTGGTTGGAGAAGGAGTCATCGAAGAGAGCTCAAATGGTATAAAATTGTCAGAGCGGGCGCTGCACCATGATACTCAGATTCTTTTGAATATGTACTGCAACGATTATATGAATTTTAATGATGGAACTTGTTGCAGTTCTACGGAACCATACACAACTTTACAACTTGTAACTTTCTCAATTTTAGCATTATGGTAAGATGCAGTACAACAGTGGAAAGTGCTAGTGAAATTATAAGTTTAACAGGTTTCATTATTTTACCAAAGAATAATTTTATAGAAGAAAATTTCATTTGATTATTGTTTTGCCTCAAAGATGTAATGTTTTTTGCAAATTTGAATATTGATTGTTGTTGAGGTTTGACCTTAATTTTGAGATTTCAAATTTTTCCAGAAATTTTGAGTACAATCTCAAAAGAATTAAATTTTTTTGCGAAGTTTAGATTTTAATTTCATATTCTCAATTTTTTAGAAATTGCGAGACAAATTTTCCTATTGTATCATTTTTATTTTTTTGAGACTTACAACTTTTAGTTCTTTCTGCTATTCCTTTTCATTGCAGATGACACAGCAATAAAACAGTTCTTAAATTGGGAGAAATTTTGTAAATTAACTGTTATTTCGAGTCTTATGTAAACATGAAATGTAACAGTGGAATAATTTGTAATTTCAGGTAACTTGTTGAAAAAAGGTATTTAGAAATTAAATCTCTGATTAACCAACCATATTTGACATGACGATAAATTTTTGAGCTAATTTGCTAATGCCTCAATCGCTTGATTTCCTTCTCTTATTAGTATGCGTATATTTTTTGCAAGAAATTTAGTGATATCTAGCTTAAAATTTTGATGATTTAGATACAATAACCATTACCTTTTTCCCAAATAGGCACAAATGAACAAAATAAAGGAATTAGTGAATAATTCAAGAAAAAAAGCCATGTTAGGCGAATTAGCCTAATAGGCACCTCAACTCTACTTATTGTACAGTTTTCAGTCAATAACCCAAGTGATTTTTGTTTCAGTGTTGCAACCTTCATTATGATGACTCTCCAAAAGTACATCTCAAAATGGAAGGGACGCAAATTCATCAGGTACACGCAGCTTCCAGAAAGTGAACATCAGCCGGTGTCAGTTCAAACCAAAGATTACTATACTTTTTTTACCGCTTTAACGTTGGTAGCTTTAATTATGGTTTATTTTTTTGTCTGCGATCGCACCAACTACTTTATGAAAGAAAACAAATATTATTCCGAATTTAGCTTTTGGCTTCCAATAGGTTATGTTATGGCATTAGGATTGTTTTTTACTGAAGACAGCAAGTTTACTAAAGTACTGCATAGAGACCAGTTGAATGAGTGGAAAGGGTGGATGCAGTTAGTTATTCTCGTCTATCATATGACCGGCGCGAGCAGAATTTTACCAATAAATATGCATATAAAAGTTTTGGTTTCTAGTTATTTATTTCTTTTAGGTTACGAGCAATTTAGATACGTATGGCAACGTGGTGATGTAAGCATCGTTAGCTTTTTTAGAATGCTGTTCCAGTTAAATTTTATGACAGTTATTCTTTGCCTTTGCATGAACAGGCCGTACCAATTTTACTACTTTGTGCCTTTGTTATCATTTTGGTATTTAATGATTTATTGCTTCTTGGCTTTTCCACCTCATATTACGGCGCAAAGTACCGAAAATAACATTATACAATACTTATACATTTTGATGAAATTTATTGGCCTTTTTATCGTTATTACTATTTTATTTATGTCGGAAGTATTTTTTGAAAAAGTTTTCGTGACGAGACCTTGGAAAGCTCTGTTTGTTACCACAGATGATGATATTCATGATTGGTGGTATCGATGGAAGCTCGATCGTTATTCAAGTATGTATGGTATGATGTTTGCTCTAATTCTGATATTAGCTCAAAAATATAATATTTTTGATGATAATAATCATAGCAATCTCTTTTCAAGAGGAATCGCTTTGAGTGCCACGCTTTTAGCAATTATAGGGATAGGGATTTACATCACGATGACGTTTCTTTGTAGAGATGAATATGAATGTAGCGAAATACATTCTTATATTGTGTTTATTCCAATAGTAAGTTATATAGTTTTAAGAAACATATCAGGGATGTTGCGGACAAGGTACTCGAGTTTATTTGTGTGGTTTGGCGAGATCTCACTTGAGTTATTTATTAGCCAGTATCACATCTGGCTAGCTGCAGATACTCATGGTGTCTTAGTCTTGTTACCCAGCTATCCAGTTCTTAATGTGATAATTACCACTTTTATATTTGTATGTGCATCACATGAAATACATCGACTAACTAAAGTATTACTGCCTTATGCTGTACCAGATGATTGGAAGTTAGTATTAAGGAATTTTATTTTATTCTTAGCTATTTTAGTTCCAATTGGAATTAATGATGGTATGTTTTAATAGATGAACTTATTATAAAGCTTGAATTCAATTGATTTATATTAAAAATATTTAATGCAAAAATAGCTCAGCTAAACAGCTTTATTTATTTCATATATGATTATTTGTCACTTTTTTAAATAAATAAAAAATTACTATTATTAATTCAAATTCTACTTTCCCATCCTCCCGATTTTTTAAGTTCCTCGGTAGTTAATCCCGAAGTGCGGGATACAGATATACATATGGTATTTTATTAAACCATTTTACGGGCTACCGTGGACGTCAAATGATTTTGGCATCACTATATAATGAAACAGCATCCAGAACTTCCAATTGGAAGAAACAAAATATTGCTTAGATTATACCTTAAGAATGATCAAGTGATACTTTATGCTTCAAGAACCCCAAAGAACTAGTTGGATGGTTATCTTTTTTGCATGAAAGTAGGCAGATAGCGGCAACGAATTACATCTGTCAAAAAACATATTTTGCAAATGTTATGACCTGGTTCAAGAGATAATATTTAGATGAATATTTCAAATGGTTTTGAATCTATGAAATAAATTGGTGAAGTAGTTAGGAAGTTAAAAACTCACAACAAAAACTTCTTGAAATGTTAAGAAGAAAAGGCGACATTTCGAGATTACAGTCAACATTTTGAAAAAATTCAGATCCCCAGAAAATTTCGAAATAAGGAACTTAAAGCCGATACTTAAAAGAAACTTGAAATATACACGGTGACCCATTTATTTTGAAGTCACCCTGTAGAATCTTTATTTATTGTGTGATCTGAACTAATTTTTTTTCAATTTAAGTGCCTGATGAACTATGTTTGAAATAAATACTTTCGAATTTCTACAGAATTCAAGACCTACTACATCAGTTTTAAGTAGTAAAATTTTAATAATTAATATAAGTGATCTTTTTAGAAAAAAAATCTGTGTACACCTCTGGATTCACGGCCTCCTAAAATAACCATTTTATGAACAAAAAATTAAATGCTTATTATTTTTATAAATTTACTTTAAAAATTGGGATAGAGAGATATTTGTCAGAAGTGGAAAATTAAAATGTGTAGATGTAAGTATCTATGAAAGTTGGTCTAGTGTTAGTAACGAAAAACCTAACTTTAAGAGACAAAATGGCAATTGTGGGGCTTAAAGAATTTTTTTTTTTTCAAGCATCTTCTAATACTTTTTTGGGGATATTAATACTTGTATTAGCCAAATTAATAGTATCCCGAAGATTGTCATTAAAATATTTCAAAAATCTAGCATTTTGTATCAAAATTCTACGACATCCATTATGCCTGGCTCTAAGTAAGATTATAACCAACAAGACATGCAATAACTATTTTGTCTCTTAAAGTAAGATATTCCGTGGTTATGAGTATCAAATCCAGTTTTTAAGAGAAAAAGTGAAGACTAAAATCCTAAGTTTTGTGAAAAAGATGAAATTTTAAAAGAATCTAATACGACTAAAATATTAGATTTTCGGTTTCCAGTTCAAGTTTTCTATTTGAATAAAATATGGTGACACTTTCCTTAACGGACAACTCTATTAGGCAAACAGTTTCTTAAGTCTGAAACTATAGATCTCTTAAGCAATACTCATTGATTTGGAAACATTTATTACCATCAATGCTAACTTAATATTAGAAGATGATAATGACTTAATTCCTTTCGATTATGCAGAAGCCGAAAGTATCAAATTGCTGATGCTTTGAAAAAAAAGACATAATCAGTAATCAAACAAAATTTGGTTAAAACTTCACATAAAAGGACATCTCCATTGGTATGGAATGCTTAATTCCCCACTCCCAAAAGAAGTTTGCCTCCAGTAAATCTTGGTTCAGTACAAAATGTGCTCGGGCTGCAAAAATCGCGCATATCGTTGGCTAAATAATCCCTTAGTCTAGACTCTGACCATATTTGTAGATGTAGGAAATTCTTGTAAATGGGTTATTGACGAGGCAAAAGGTGATTTCGATCGTAAAATGTGCCAGAGACTTATCAACTGTCCGAACGGTTCCAGGTCCTTTTGAGAATTTGCACAGTCGATTGGAAAGAATTTTACATCTTTAAATTTTCCACCTTTACTCGATGAAAATAGCAATATTCCTACTACCTCCAAGGAAAAGGCTGACATGTTAGCCTTAATGTTTGCTGAAAATTCCAATCTTGATTCTCGAAACGCAGAACCTCCTATTCTTCCTAAGGTTGAACTTTGATGCCTGAAGTTGTTTTTAGACAACGCACAATCAGGAAGATTCTCCTTGAGCTCGACACCTCGAAAGCTTATGGCCTTTATGATATTCCTGCTATGGTTCTTAAGAAGTGCGCCCCAGAGTTGACTCCTGTCCTAAGCAAATTGTTCACACTCTCTTACAACGAAGGTGTATTCCCTAACATCTGGAAATCTGCTAGGGTACAGTCTGTCCCTAAAAAGGGAAAAAGGAATCTGGCTAACGCCCTATATCTTTGTTACCCGTTATATCTAAAGTGATGGAAAAGGTTATCAACATCGAGATTCTTAAATATCTTGAGGAAAATAGAATCATCTTTGTCAGGCAATACGCTTTTAGACAACAACGTTCCATTGGCCATCTACTGGCATATGTTACTCATATCTGTAACTCAATATCCAATTTTCTCGCTCACAGATCTCTTCAGGTCGTCGTCGATGGCATCTCATCCGAGACATTTGCGATTAACGCAGGGGTGCCTCAGGAGTCTGTTCTTTCTCCTACTCTCTTTCTGTTACACATAAACGATCTCTTAGCTTCAACTTCCAATCCTATATACAGCTAGGCAGATGATAGTAACCTTGTGTCATCTTTTTTCTCTGACAAACCATTATCTATCGCTGCTTCAGATCGACTAAGGGAACAGCAGATACAGACGATTAATCGGGATCTCGAGATTATTCTGGAATGGGGTAAGAATAATTTGGTCCACTTCAACGCTTCAAAAACTCAGGCCGCGGCTTTCTCTAAGAAAACATCAAGGGATAATGCAACAAACATATTCATGGACGGTAAAATCCATCCGACGGGATCTAATCTATCTATCCTAGGAGTGAATGCGAGCACTAACTTCTCTTGAGATGATCATGTGCGCGCCATTGTCAAATCCGCCTCTCAGAAGCTAGGTTTCCTTTTTAGAGCTAAAAAGTACTTCACATCTCATCAGCTATTAACACTATACAAAGCTCAAGTTAGGCCAACACTAGAATACTGTTCTTATGTTTGGAGTTCAGCCCCAAAAAACACTTTAGCTCTGTTAGATTCAATTCAAAGAAGAGCGATTCACCTAACTGATGACGAGAGTCTGACCGATTCTCTCGAAACACTTGAGCACAGGCATATAGTCGGTGAATTGTCTCTTTTCTACAAGTACTATCATGGAAGATGCTCGCAGGAACTAATAGGATTGATCCCTCCAAGGGCCAGATTCTTGAGGCATACTAGACAGTCGGAGACACCAAATTCCTGAGCAGTCCAGCTTGACACAGTGAGGACTTCTGTCTACGGAGACTCTTTTTTCTATAGAACTTCCAAGTTATGGAAGTTGTTACCGAAAGGAACTTTCCCTAAAAATTACAACCTATCCTTGTTTAAGAAGGCGGTTCGTTGCTATCTATCCTTGTCTCCGAAGGTAGTCCCGAAGATGTCCGCTTAAGAGATATTTCACTATATTTTGAGACAACGGGAATTCCAAAATTCAAGTTGAATTTTAACCATAATTGGAAATTTCCAAAGCAAAGTGGTATTTTGAAAAATTTATGTTTAAATGGCAATTTAGAAATAAAAACCGACCTGTCCGATTATTTTTTTGAAATACCTATGTTTGTTCGCGGTTTTATAGAATTTATTCGTTACTTCGGGAAGCACGGTATAATGTAAACATCTGAGCTTTTGCATCGCGTAGTACATCACCAGATGCGTCTCGACATACCGGTATAAGTCTATTGCGATTGGGTAGCAAACAAATGGTATGAAAGTGACTTTATGCTGCATTAATTTACTTCAAAATGGCGACCAGCTCTACTTTAGGGACATGGCAGCCTCCTCTGATTTTGCTCTATGTTTAAAAAGTTCGTTATTGTTTTGACAAACGGCAGCTGACATTATTTTGAACTTGAATTCCTTGCTTGAATTTTGAATGCAATGTTTTTATCTAGAAATTTGGCACAATTGGAAATAACAACACTAACTAAAATCTATTAATTCGCTTTTAAAGATGGATCAGAAGCAGGATGATTTTGTTAAAGTTTCTCTGAGGATTAGGCCTCCTATGAGCGAATTATCGTCGGCAAATTCTTGTCTACAAGTTATCTCTACTCAACCGCCGGTATGTTAGTTTTATTAATAAACACAAAATTAGTCGTTAAGTTCTAGGTTTTAATGTCCATCGATAAGCAACAAACGTATTATTTTGATAATATTTTTAATGAAGAGTCAGATCAGGAAGTTATTTACAATGACGCTGTAAGGCATCTAGTAGAAATGGTTAAAGAGGGCTACAATTGTACTGTTTTTGCATATGGTCAAACAGGTACAGGAAAAACTTACACAATAGGGACCAATCCATTTGTAAGATATATTTTATAGTCAAAAATGCAACTTCTTAACTGTGTTTAATACCTAATTAGGTTAAAGACCCTGAAGAGGATGGATTAATATCCCGAGCATTAAATGATTTTTTTGACTTTGGTTACATTAAGGGCTACATTGATATTTATGTTTCCTTTATTGAAATTTACAATGAGAAGGTTTATAATTTGTTGCCAGAAGATGAAATGCGTAATAAGGAACCTCTTTCGGTAAAAGGTATGTTTATTACATTGCTTTGCATTTCGTGCCTTATGTTAAGGCAACATTGGAAACTGAGAAATTTTTAATGATTGAGTGTTAAATTTCTAATTTGAACTGTTTTTCTCCAAATTCTGAATTTAAATCTGACATTTGAAAACTTGGATATTTTAACCAATTCAAGTAATTTTTTGAACTGTCCCAAGCTTATCAGCTAAAGTTTCTATTTTTACCCTAAGTATTGATTTTGACTTAATGTTGAAAATTAGAATTTGCAGAATAAAGTAACATGCTCCTCAATTAACAAAAATATTTTTAGTTGATTATTTTATAATGTCAAAATGAATGAACCGTAAAGTAGAACCGTAATTGTTTATTTAAAGCAGTTTTTTTTTAAGTAATCCACTCGCAAAGGGTAACCCCATTATGCTTTCAAAGCACTGCGAGTAGGATGCGGAAACAAGGATAGATGGCGCCTTGTTAAACAAGGATAGGTTGTAATTTTTGGGGAAAATTCCTTCCGGTAACAAGTTCCATAATTTGGAAGTTCTGTAGAAAAAAGAGTCTCTGTAGACAGAAGTCCTCACTGTGTCAAGCTGGACCGCACAGGAATTTGCGGTCTCCGACTGTCTAGTACGCCTCAAGAATCTTGCCCTTGGGGGGATCAATCCTATTAGTTCCTGCGAGCATCTTCCATGTTAGTACTTGTAGAAAAGAGGCAAGTCACTAACCATACGCCTGTGCTCTAGTGTTTCGAGAGAATCGCTCAGACTCTCGTCATCAATTAGGCGAATCGCTCTTCTCTGAATTGAATCCAAGAGAGTTAAAGTGTGTTTTGGGGCTGAACTCCAAACATGAGAAAAGTATTCTAGTGTTGGCCTAACTCGAGCTTTAAATAGTGTAATAGCTGATGAGATGTGAAGTACTTTTTAGCTCTAAAAAGAAAGCCTAGCTTCTGAGAGGCGGATTTGGCAATGGCGCGCACATGATCGTCCCAAGAGAAGTTAGTGCTCGCATTACTCCTAGGACAGATTAGATCCCATCGGAAGGATTTTACCGTCCATTAGTATGTTTGTTGTTTGATGTTTTCTTAGAGAAAACCGCGGCCTGAGTTTTTGAAGCGTTGAAGTCGACCAAATTGTTCTTACTCCATTCCAGAATAATCTCGAGATCTCGATTAATCGTCTGTATCTGCTATTCCCTTAGTCGATCTGAAGCAGTGATAGATAATGGTTTGTCGGAGAAAAAAGATGACACAAGGTTACTATCATCTGCGTAGCTGTATATAGGATTGGAAGTTGAAGCTAAGATATCGTTTATGTGTAACAGAAATAGAGTAAGAGACAGCACAGACTCCTGAGGCACCCCTGCGTTAGTCGCAAATGTCTCGGATGAGATGCCATCGACGACGATCTGCAGAGATCTGTCAGCGAGAAAATTGGATATCAAATGACAGAGTCCAGGAGGAAGACCATAAGAGGTTAATTTGGCGGGAAGAGATAGGTACCAGACTCTGTCGAAAGCCTTTGAGACATCCAATGCCACAATCCTAGCCTCACCATGTTTTTCCATGGCTGAGTTACAGATATGAGTAACATATGCCAGTAGATCGCCAGTGGAACGTTGTTGTCTAAAACTGTATTGCCTGTCGGAGATGATTCTATTTTCCTCCAGATATTTGAGAATCTCGATGTTGATAACCTTTTCCATCACTTTAGATACAACGGGTAACAAAGATATAGGGCGATAGTTGTTAGCCAGATTCCTTTTTCCCTTTTTAGAGACAGGCTGAACTCTAGCAGATTTCTAGATGTTAGGGAATACACCTTTGTTGTAAGATAGTGTGAACAATTTGCTTAGGATAGGAGTCAACTCTGGGGCGCACTTCTTAAGAACAATAGCGGGAATACCATCAAGGCCAGAAGCTTTCGAGATGTCGAGCTTAAGGAAAATCTTCCTGATTGTGCGTTGTCTGAAAACAATTTCAGGCATCGAAGTGCCAACCTTAGGGAGAATAGGAGGTTCTGCGTTTCGAGAATCAAGATTGGAATTTTCAGTAAACATTAAGGCTAACATGTCAGCCTTTTCCTTGGTGGAAAATTTGAAGGTCTGAAATGCTTTCTAATCGACTTTGCAAATCCCCAATAGGACCTGGAACCGTTCGGACAGTTGATAAGCCTCTGGCGCATTTTACGGTCGAAATCACTTTTTGGCTCGCCAATAACCTGTTTACAAGAATTTCGTGCATCTACAAATATGGCCAGAGTCTCGACTGAGGGATTATTTCGCCAACACGATGTGCGCGATTTTTGCAGGAGACAGCTCGAGCACATTTTGTACTGAACCAAGATTTACTGGAGGCAGACTTCTTTTGGGAGTGGGGAATGGGACATTCATACCAATCGTGATGGATTCGGCGACTAAGGAAGGGTTGTCTGAGTTAAAGCAGACTTCCTGCGATGGGAAAGATGCAAAGAAGTCTCTCAATTCGTCCCAATTAGCAGAGCTAAAGTGCCAAACCCCACGGGACTGCGTCCGGGAAGGAGGTGATATATGAAGCGAGCGAGAGGCTGCTACAAGCTTGTGATACGAATTTCCAAGCAGTGATGTCACAGAGATTTTATACGAATTTGGTGAATTTGTAAGGAAAAGGTCGAGTAGATTAGGTTGGTGGGTATCTACATCAGGAATTCTTGTGGGTTCCTCTACTAATTGCGGTAGTCCACAAGTGATGGTGAAAGCCTCTGCCACCCTTCCCGCGTCGTCAGTTCGGGAAAAAATCTTAACCAGGGGATGTTGTGTACGTTGAAGTCACCGAGAAAGACAACCTCAGCTTTTGGACAATTCGCGTGTAGATGATCAAAAGTTATGGAGAGATAAGAGAAGAGCTGTCTGTATGAGGGATTGTTTGGAGACAAATAAAGTGAACAAATAATTATTACTTCGTTTTTGGAGCAGATTTTCAGCCAAATCACATCATGATCAGCAGATTCCAGTGCTTCTTCTCGTTGACAGGACAGGTCGCTTCGCGTAAAAGCACAAATTCCCCTCTTGTGTCGAAATTTTGTGTGCAAGTCGTAGTTAGGGCAAAGCAAATGGGACTGTATTGATCGATGTGGCGACTTGGGTTTCTGTCAGAGACAGCACATGGGGTCTTCCCTTTTGAAGGTGTTGATGAACCGAGTTTAGATTTGAGTTTAGACCCCGAATGTTACAGAATTGAATTTTGAATGAATTGTTTGACAGAAACTTGGCCCATGGTACATTAAAATTTTCCGTCGATTTTGGATGCCCTCGTACACCCTTCACCCGGACATCCGAATGGGAGGGTAGTTTAGGTCCGGAATTTTTTGCACGAAGAGAATCCATCATCTTTTTTTTAATAATTAAAAAAAAATCAGAGAAGATGAAAAAAGGAAATAAGAAAAAGGACAGGATGAGGAAAGAAGGATAACAAAAAGTTTGACTTTAGAATTTAAAAGAAAGCATTTGCTGATCCTTTTTTTAGACAAAATTTCCCTATTTATAAAAGACATGACACTCTGCTACTTTATCGTATTAATTATTTTGCATTATTTTTGTAGTTTTTAATAATTGGATTTTCAGTGGAAGTTAATCTGAATTTGAAACGGTTTTCAGACTTTTTACTTAGAACATTTGCTACAATTACAACAAATATATTTTTAAATATTTCGATAATTTGCAACACCCCCACTTACCAAAATATTTCAACCCTTCAACCCCTCAAATACATAAATACAAACTCATTTGTTACCAATACCTAACACCCTAACAAATTTATTATGTTTAACTAAACATGTCACAATATCAGCTGGTATTTCAATTGTAGGTATATATTTCATTTATTTGAAACTGCCTCTTTGATAAAACGATATCTAAGGGTGCGTTTAGATTAGGCACTATTCCGTATATTTCTCTCTAACATAATAATATATCATGCGTAAACCATCCTGAGAGAAGCTATCTAAGACTAATCACACAGCAAAGATAAATTACTTGACTTTCTCTCGAGAAGTTTTATGATGTTAATACTATATTTAATGTAATGAGATTAAAATATAGGTCAAAACTAATAAATCACTGAAAAAATTTTTGAAATTTGTTAATAAATGACTGAGAAATAGATTACTGAAATTTACGTATTTTAGCGCGAACGTTTGTGTGTGTGTGACGTCATTTGACCCGTCTGAGATCGTCGCATCACAAATCATTGAGCAAAAAGAAAAGCTCGCGAATGTTTGCTAATTTTTGGATATGTTTGAGAGGACCGAAATCTAAGAGACACGTATTTTTTTATCGACTGATAAGCGGTTTTAAGGGTAGTTCTACCCCTGTGGATTAGATGACGTCACGAGATTTATTCTTACAAGCTCAACTTCAAAGGTCCATAACTTTTTCATTTCTAGAGATATTTTAGTGATTCTTTCAGATATTGGTATCCTTTTACTTAAATATTTATAATTAACCAATAATAAAAAAATGGAAACTTCTCCATTAGACAAATTTTGATTAATTCAAGTAGCAAAGATATTTTATGTCGTCACTTTATTTCAGCTAGAAGTGTCAGCAATTTTATTCAGCTATATTTGTGTCATAGTGTAAACGGGCAAGGAAATTTAGTCTCAAATATCTGGAATTTCTATCATGAAGTAAGTCTCTAATCTAAACGCACCCTAACATCTATATGTTTGGTTATTTTATGCATAACTGGATTGGGTGATAATTTTTGAGCGCTTTAATTGTCATTATACAAAGTAATACATTTTAAATTACCAGTCAATTTATTTAGCAAGTTTGAAAAACAAATCTGGTCCCCTTAAACCAAGAAAGATTAAAAAACACAACCAAGGTTGCTCTAATGCGTTTCGATAGCCAAGTTATCATCTTCAGAGAGATAGTAGAGAGATGAGTATCTCGCTGAAGATGATAGCTTGGATATCGAAACGCGTTAGAGCAACCTTTGTTGTGTTTTTTATTCTTTCTTGGTTTCAGGGACAAGATTTGTTGTTCAATTCTTGAAGATAACCTAGGACCAGTCCGTTCCACCAAAATTAACAAGTTTCGTACATAGATTGTACGATGCCTCAGTAATTGCCATATATTCAGCTTCTGTACGTGAAAGAACAACTGTCGACTCCTTTTTGCTTTCACAAGAAACCACAGATCCTGAAAGTTTAAATACGAATCAAGTATTAAGACTTTCTGTCTTTTGAATTACTCGCCCAATCAGCATCAACATATGCTTCAACATGTGTGCTTTCTTTTACAAATCTCAAGCAGTCATTTTTAGTTCCCTGCAAATATCTTAAAATTCTTTTGGCGCTACTCCAATGGCTGCTATTGTGACAAGTATTAAACTGGTTCAAATAACTTATACTATATTGAAGATCAGGGCTAGTTAAAACACCTAAATACCTTAAGTTACTAATAAGATTCTGATAAGGTACATTAGAATCACAACTTTTATCATAAATCAAATTTATATTAGCTTGGTGTTGAAACTAATTTACAATTAGCCATATTAAATTTGTTCAAAATTTGATTTACATAATTTGTTTGATCCAAAGTTTTAATTCCCCTTTTCTTATCTCTACAGATTCTCATTTCCAAACATTGTTTAACCTCTCCCAAATCCTTAAGTATAAATTTATTACTCAAATTAATTTTAAGAAATTCCGTTTCATCTAGGTTATTTGAAAAAATTATCTACATATAGAGCAATTATGGTTAAAAAACCTTTTCTTTTTTTAATATATAAACATGGCTCTAAATCTGAACTTTTATAACCCAAATCAGACAACGTATTATTTACTCTAGTATTCCATGCTCTTGCACTTTGTTTTAATCCATAAGTGGTTTTGGTCAACTTCAAAACTTTATCATTAGCTGCTAAATTGTAACCTTCTGGCACTTTATATAAACTGTTTTATCTAGAAAACCATTTAAAAACGCAGTTACTACATCTAGATGTGTTATTTCAATCTCATATGGTAATGACAAAGCAATTAGTAATCTTGAGGTAGAATGTCTAACTACTGGTGAAAATGTATCATCAAAATAAATACCTGCATTCTGAGTAAAACTTCTAGCCACAAGTCTTGCTCGATATTTCACATTTCCTTCACCATCAGTTTTTCTCTTAAATACCCATTTACTATCTGCTATTGTCCCGTTTTCTGGAGTTTTTACCCCATCCGAAGGATTATTTTCTTCAAAGGATTTTAACTCTTCTAATACTGCTTGCCTTGTTTCTTCATCAGGCCGTAACTTGGCTTCAGTCATTGTAATTGAGTCACTCTCGCAAATATTTTCAGTAAAATTCATAAATGTGACAATCACCCATTTTCTTCGGCTTGCGTACTCTTTCAGATCTCCTCTGTTCCAGAACTTCTAAATCTTCCGCTTCTCCTGGATAAATATAATCACTGTCATTCATATCATTTTCCATATCGAAATTTTTCAAACCATTTTGTTCTAATTCGTCTTCACTTCTGTCATGTTCATTTTCGACCCCCACATGATCTAGGTCTTCTGAGCATTCTTTAATCACTACTTTTGAATGGTCATCTTCCTCCTTAATACTTACATCTCTGCTTATGGTGATGTCATTGGTAGCTGAATTATATAGCTTATAACGCTTTATATGCTCTTCATAACAACTAGGATTATTTTCTCTGCTTTCTTTGCCGATTTTGTTCTCTTACTTTTAGGAATATGATCCATGACTACTACCAAAAATTTTTAATTTGGACACATTCGGTTTAAGACTAGTCCAGACTTCATAAGGAGTTTTATTGTTTAGTCCTGATACTATCGATCTATTTCTCAAATATACAGCAGTATTGACTGCTTCTGCCCAAATTTATTGTCGAGTTCTGCGTCAAACAATAAACACTTTGCTTTTTCTAGAATAGTTCTATTCATACGCTCAGAGATGCCATTCTGCTCAGGTGTGTATGAATTTGTCTTCTGGTGGATAATGCTAAATTTCTGCAAAAAAATTGTAAATAGTTTACTGCAAAACTCACCACCATTGTATGTTCTAAGAACTTTGATTTTCTTGTTGTGTTTCAACCAATACTTTAAAATTTTTAAATTTATCGATTATTTCATCTCTTGATTTCAAAAAATAAACAGATATCTTTTTGGAGAAATCATCTTTACAAATTAGGAAGCATCTTGACTTTCCAATCGACTGTACTTCCATCGGGCCACCTACATCTGCATGTACTACATCTAAAATGTTTCTTGCTCTTGTACCTTTCTGTGGAAACGACTTTGTCGATACCTTGGCTTCACAACAATTTTGTTGTCCATTTTTTAGTTCTTCAAAGTATTGAAGACCTTCAAGAGCTCCCTTTTTCATCTTATTTAAGTCTTGTTCATTAATATGACCAAACCTGCGGTGCCATATTTGACCAGATGCTAGATAACTTTTATGTAATTTTCCTATATTTAATCTGTAAACATTATCAACCAATTTGTTTTTGCTGGGTTATATCTCATAACAATTTCTACAAAAAACAACAGAGTTTCCATTTTTAATTATCTGGCTGCCAGATAAAAGATAGGTTAAGTTAATGCAGGTACACTTAAAATCTTTTCTACTGTTACATCAATCTCGGAACCATCAACCAATGTTGTATCATTATTTCTTTTATATTTGAATTTTCACTCACATTTTTTTATCCAGTCCTCATTCACGATTAAATGAATACTCGCTCCAGAATCCACATTCCAGTCACCTTTATTAAACTGTCCATTCAAGAATACAGCACTAGAGTGGATTCTCTTGAATTACTAGCAGGTGAACTTTATTTCTTGTTGATTCTGAACTTGCCTTTAACTTCGGACCTCTGTTTCTGAAGAGACCTAATTCTTTGCAATTATAGCATCTGGTGTTTTTCTTAAAGATTGTCACAGTAGAACTCTTCTCTGCCTTATTCTGCCAAAGTAATTTCCCAGCAAACGCACTGCCTAGCTGCTGATCAACATTCATATCCAACAGCTTTGTTTTGATTAAATATGTTGAAATATTGAACCCAGAATGTTCACTTGACATTATCATTGGCATAAACTTTCTGTGCACTCCAGCCAATAGCAATAATCCAACCCAAACATCTTCTATTTGGAAAGCTGTAGCTCTCAGCATTTGTGATGTCTCCACTATTTTATTTATATTTTGCTCAAGTGAATCATAGTTCTCTAACCTAGTCGAAATCAACGTCTTAAGCAAACTAATTTTCCTGGAGAAACCAGTCACTAAACATAGCTTTTAACCGCTGCCACAAATCGTTCGGATCTGCTGCATCCTTTATGTGGATATAAAGAGGTGCATCAATGGTTAATTTCAATTTAGCCTTTGCCCTATCTAATTTGTCAGTATCTGCCTCTGTTCCATCCAAACACTTGGAAAGACCATCTAGAACTAAGCAATTCCTTACAGCGAATGCCCAATCTTCGTATTTTCCCTCCCCTCAAATTTTGGAACGTTGGCGATATAATTGACGGCCATCAAAACAAATCAACACAACACGGCAGTTTCATACCAACCAAATTTTAATGTGATTTACGTTAGTCCTCGTTATTTTTACAACTTATGGGTATAAGAAGGTCTGGGGAGAGTCTGGGCCCATAACCTGTTGTAATAATTGGATCTTCAGTGGAAGTTAATCTAAATTTGAGACTAGGAAAGACACAAAACTCCTTTCAGTTTTCAGACTCTTTTTTTATATTATTACAGTTGCTACAGTTACAACAAATATATTTTCAAATATTTCGATAACTTGCAACAATACAGGTGGTATACCATTATTCTAGATTAGCACCCTATTTCGAATACTTGCAATTTGTGTATGTGGAACCACTTAGAGTATTTCTTTCTATCTCTTCTTTGCCTAGATAGGCCTCTTTCACTTTTTAATTTTTTTAATGCTTGTCTTTGCTCCTCTTTGGTCAGGTTTTGTTTTGCTGTTGTTTCTATACTTTTCCATTTTTCATTGAAAGCTTTTACATTCAACAGATATTTAATGATATTCAGTTGTTACTATTCGTAATTATACGTGTGCAGGTTTTAGGGTGGAGGGTATAACAAAGAAAAAAGTATATAGTGCTTTAGAAGCCAAAGATTTGCTTCAGATTGGCGTGAAGAATAGACATACAGCTGAGACAAAACAAAATGTTAATAGCTCTCGATCACATGCAATTTTTACTATTTATTGCGATTTCTCTTCTATGTAAGTAAAATTTACTATGTTATATGTTTTTGATCTTTTTGTTTAGTACAAGGTAATATTTTAGTGAACGGACAACATCAGCAAAGTTAAATTTCGTTGATTTAGCTGGATCTGAAAGTGTAAAAAAGACTGGTAGCATAGGAAGCACCTTCCATGAAGGAGTTAACATTAATAGGGGTTTGTTGTGCATTGGACAAGTAATGAAGGCATTGAGCAGTAACGCTACTCATATTCCGTATCGACAGTCGATCATCACAACTATATTACAAGGTATTTTGTACATAATTTGTAATTAATAAATTTAAATGTTGCACGCAAAGATCGTCAGTCGTGTTTTGCTCTATTTCTGACAAATGTGAAAATGATGCCTTTTTGCTATAAAACTAGTTACATCTGGGTAATTTTTGCACCAAATGAATTGTAATATAGTGTCTTGGACTTTTGATAGAGGAGATCTTTCTCTAAACGATCACTCAATTTGATACTCCTAGTTTAACAATTGAAAACAGCATGTATTTTGTTCTCACATTTGTTTCTCAGAAAATATCAAAAGCTCTTCTGCCCTGAATTTCGGTTTTCATTACAATAGCCTTTTTCTGACTTGCTTTTTTATATTGTTTATTCCTGAAGAAACTTCCCTATGATAGTGGGCGAAATATGAGTAGTTCCCCAATGTTGTTGTATTCTGGAATATGTTGTATTAAAAAAAGCTTGTTTTTTTCAGATTCTCTAAATAAACGAAATTACGTGTCACTCATCGCTTGTGTTAAATCTTCATCAGTGGACTCTACTGAGACTACTCAAACCTTGGAGTTTGCCCGAAGAGTGAAAAAAATAAAGAATAAACCCGAAGTAAATCAAGTTGTGTCACAATTTAAAAAAGATAATCCATCCCTCTTTGAGCGCAGTTCTCTTACAATTCAAACACCTTTGAAAAAAAATATTATCACTCCATCGAAATATAAATTTAGAACACCTATGGCGCAAGTTCCGTTGAGCACGATTATTGAACAAGAAAAACCCGACTTAGTTTTCGAAAGCCCCAAATCTTTAAATAGTTCTCCTTGTGGCAGCAGCGTTTCACAAAATCTGAGCCCTGTTTTGAGAAAATATATAAATGATATGGAAAATTCGATTGTTGATAAACTGAAAACCGTTATACATAATACTTTGCGAAGATCGACACGGTTATCCACAAGAAATTCCGATAAGGAAAACACACCGAAGTAAGTTTTTCATAAACACTTTAATCATATCATTTGATATGTTTATATGTTTTATTTCAAATTTGGTTTACAAGTAGAAGATATAGAAAAATTAGGCTTTATCAAGATCATTAAAGATAATTTAATTCATTGCAGTTCTAAAGCGGAAATTTTACATTTGCTTATTTACTTTAAGATAGTAGAAATATAAATGTATTTATTTCTATAATCCTTATGATTGCAGGTATACTCTTAAGGAAATGAAAAGTAAAGTGACTCAATTAGTGCGAGAGGAAATTCTTCAGTACACTGGAAAGATTACACGAGCTACTAGCAGTCCAATTGAACAAAATGAACGAATGAGTATTGTACCAAAGAAAATCTTGGTATGTTCATAGTAGTTCTGTATTGGTAACAAATAATTATTTATAACTTGTAACTTTATGCATGCGCTATCAGGATACAGAATGTCCAAAATAACAATACAGTCTACAAAGATCTGGTAAACCAGAAAATATATAAAAATGATTTAATTAGAGCAAAGTCGGCTACATTATGTTGTCAAATTTTAAAAATATCAATTATTTTCGAATGTTTTTAAGAAAAATCAAATTTTAACAGTTTATTTTTTATTGCGTTGGTATCATTTTTAGCAAAACTGACAGTGGTAGGAATATTATTTTTGTGCCAAAAATTGTCTCATAATAAACATATATTAAGTGTAACAATTTGAATATGTTATTGCCAGAAATAAAGAGAAAATAAGGAGTACATCATAAATCTCTTATACCCGATTATATCGAAAAAAAAATGAACATTTTAACAACCAATAATTATTCACCTATTCGCAGATGGTAGTTGCAAAATCATTTTATTTTAGCAAAATATAATTTGTTTTAAAGGGTAATTCAAATTATGTTTCCATATTACAAAGTAAAATACTACTGAAACTCCATCGCATTACGGCAACGTGAGATTTCTATTTTGGAACCCAAACAAAATTAGTTATGGAGCAATATACCACGGAACCACCTGTTAGAGTTATCCATACCTATTTTAATCATAGACCATTGAGGAAAAGTGCATTTCGTGCTCTATGTTAATTTTTTGACGCGCAAAACTGATGATCTTCTGAGAGGACAATTTGAAATGTGGTTTAAAAATTCGAGCAAATTGGATTTATATATAACATCAAAACCCCTCCACATACTCATAGAGGTTATTCAAAAAAAATTGCCAATGTTTACTGTGGCTTGTCTTTCGTTTTTATTACAACATTTCTGTGAATCCGTCCCTTCTAATTACTAATCACAGCACAAAAAACGTCAGTGATGTTTAAACTAACAGATTATCATAATGTTGTGGCAAATTAGGAAAAAAAAAACCAAAGTATGTACTTGCAGATTAAATTAATCGTTACCAATTAGCTTGCCGTAAAATCTAGCGCTATTATTAGAAATATTTTTATAATTTTTTTGTAGACACCAAATTTGCGATTTAGTCCCATAAGATAAAATTATATACTTCAACTAATATAATATTAGAACAGGAGTTCGATATTCTAATATATCATTTAGAATATTAAAATTAAAATGTACTTAAGATAACGTTGCCAATTACGTTGCGTCCACTGTATGCATTTGATCTAAATAAAAATACCCATTTTTATTTAAGGAGTATGACAGTCCTGGAAATAATACTTTCTGTAGTATTGAAGGCGATTCTAGGGTAGTTCTTAATGAAAACGATGATACTATCCGCAATATTCGAGATGATTGTAAGCCAGTTTTTAATGAAAATGAAATAAACAGTGACGTCGGTAACGTTTTCAAAAAGCCTTTGTTGCCCATCAGACCACCAAAACGTCCAAGTAAGTTGATTCCATCCTTCTAAAGGCAACGAAGTATGTTTTAGTTTCAGACACTGATACTAATGATACATTTAAACGTCGTAGAAGTCAAAGATTGTCTTTAAAAAAAGCTCAAGATTTGATTCCTGCCGAAGATATCCCATTTGAGCCACAAAGAAGAAGTGTGCGTCTATCAATAAAATTAAGCAATGAAAAACTGGAAAAAATGGAAAAAGGACGCCCAATCATAAAAAAGTAACTAAGATTTTATTTAAATGTTGTTATTACTGCTACGATATTTTGTAGGTTACCAACCGTCAAGTTGGGTAAAATGGATGGATATAAAAATAGTCCTCTTACAAAACGAACAAATTTCGTACTTAATATTTTAAATATTGGATCAAAAAAAGACATAACCAAATTACCTACTATTGGAGTAAAAACTGCAGAGCGAATAGTATTGTACAGGTAATATGTTACGAAGTTAGGCTGAGAAGTAAAGCATGCAGAACACAACAAAAACAAATAGTTAGGGCAGGCAAATAGTATATGTATTATAGTACATTTAATTCTTACAGTTCAAAATCATATAATTATTTTTCAACATAGTCACCGTGAAAGCTAACATGTTTCTCCCAAAGTTTTCTCGAATCCAGGACTTATAGTTCTTATCACGAAAAGTCAGTTTTATGTCATCGGAATCTCCAGTTATCAAAGACGTGCAAATTCCTATGCAAGTGCATTGCTCTTCTTTAGAATCTAATGCCAAAATACGTAGATGTGTCTTCCGAGCGTCCATTATAACTACTACGTACGTTCTTATGGACTATGGGTTAAACGAAGATGCCTTTAGATCTGTACCGCAAATCATTCATGTAATTTCAGTAGCATGTGTCTGGGCTATTATTTTCATTTTTGACGTTTGACTTTTCAATTTTGAATATTTTCCATTATTTTCGGAATTAAAAAAAATTCACGTTTATTTGTGATTTGTGACATAATAGATAAATGTTTCCTGAGCAGGAAAAAGTTGATAAGCCCTTTGTAGCAGTAAAAATTCCTCCCAAGATATTTAGACAAATAGTTTGTTTTCTGACACCGTGACATTTTTTGAATAGAACTGTAATTCGTTTTAAACAATTCTAATTATTTCGGAGGAAATTAATCTACACTCCTGTCTTATTCGACCTTTCAACTCCTCAATATTCTTAAGTTTGGTCTTAAAAACTTTGACCTTCAAATACCCCCATAAGAAATAGTCCACAGGTGTCAGTAAATGGACAACATTTTGAAAATGTTTTGAAGAAAGATTATTGAGTTGAATCAAATTCCTTGATTTTTCAAATTAGGTAATATTTGTTAAATATCTTAAACGACAAGAAGTTAAGAAATTGAAATTTGATACGCATGTGCAACTTAATATATCGTTTAAGAACAGCCAAGAAAAAAATAGTGTTGCCATTAAAAAAAATTGTCGATGAGTCATATCTTAAATTAGGGACATTCTGTATAAAATTTTTCTACATTAAAAAGAGCGGAAATTAAAATATTAATCGAAGGGTCCGAGCATATTTCCGAAAAAAACTTTCTTTGATTTACTGAATTTATTCCAAGTTACGGACTAGCACTGTATAGTTTCTTCTGATCCTTTTTTGGGCAATTACAGTGCCTGGGGCTATAGACGGTTCCACTGTGATAAAAAAGAAACCGCGATAAAGACAATGTTGTCAAAACCTAAATATTGGTAACTTTCTAGAGTAAACATTTAAGAAATTGCAATTTCTTAAATAACCAGCATTCCTGAATAATTCTTTAAACGGGATACACAAGTAACAACTTTCATAGCAGCAGATGATTAATGAATTTAGTATGCTTTTTTAGGCGAATGTTACAGGAAATAATACAAGAGTCCGGAGAAATGTTCCCAGAAGAGGAAAAGAATATTACATATGTTCTGCATAATTAACAAGTAATGATAAAAAGTAATATTCAGTTTCTTTTCTTTGTAGATACAACCAAAGTAAATTACAATAACATCATTATCAATTTTTATTTCAAAACAAATTCTTTTCTCAAGCAAACCTGCATTTATTTTCTGGAATATATATTATTTTTGCCCTCGAAATCCAATAATATTAAATCTTCGACTAAATCTTCCTCTCAGACAGCATATAGAAAAATATTATGCTAACAAAAAAATGATAAAAAATCTAATTTGCATCTTTCTTCTTCTTTTTTGACCGCCTTTGGTATTATTATATTTGCTGATTTTGTAAATTACAAAAACCCCTGTTTGGTGAAGCGCCAATGAATTACTCTTCAATGTGACCTTGAACCGATTAATTTGGAAAATACATTTGATGACGTAGAACTCAACATTCGTGATAAGAAATATAGCTTACCTTCATTGCATTTTAGAGTGGTATTAATTATCTTTAAGGCAGAGGTGCTCAAACTATTATCAATCGATCGCGAGTGCCTTTTGAGTCGTTCTTGAGAAAAATTTGCCGATATAGATCTATTCACCGATTTGATTTTAGTTAATCCTCAATTATACTTGCAGGCTCTCAGAGTCGATCGATAAGAGTCTAATAATATTAAGGTAGATTGCCAGTAGTTTAAGTTTAAGCACACCTGCTTTAAGGTCCCCCTTGATTGGAGGAAAAAAATAAAAGTCGCGCAAGATTGAGGGAGTAAGGAAGGTGTGGAATCAATTCAACCTTCAGGTTTCGCAGGGCCTTTGCAGTTGTGCGCGAGATGTGTGGACGAGCGTTGTCATGTTGCCATATTATTGGCTTCAGGCTGGCTCTTAACATGACAAACTGGACAATGAATCCTAATAGGGGACTCTTTTTGTAATTTTGTAACAGTACGCTGTTTAACTCGCGAACTAACACTAGAACACGTCTTCATACTTTCCTTCTCAAATTACGTTGGATAAATTTATCGACCTCAAACTTGCGCATACATTAGTATAGAGGAAGAATGTCATTTCTACACTTTGAACGCTTCTGAAGGTGATTTGCTTCACCCTGTACAAACATATGTGCATTACTTTTTACCCTAACGTCGTATTAAGATTTTATTAATATGATGCAGATTAAGTTCCAATGGGTATTTACTTAACTTTTTTAGGGAGATTAATGGATGTTTAAAGTCAGTATCAGATTTATCTAATCTACCTGGATGGTCTACGACATATTATCAGAAATTTTTAGACCAGAATTTTTTGAAAGTGTAGTTCTATATAAATTTTTAACTTATAAGTACAAAACAAAAAAATATTTCCAAAGATAATTGTAAATAATATATGAGACAATATTGTATTTTATTTGTCAATAAATGATTGAATTTTATTTAGTGAATAAAATATCCTACATGTTTTTTTTTTGTAATTGTTATTAATTATAGTTATAATGAATTCAATTGTGGGGAATATGTGGAATTATTGAGCTCTTTGAAGGTTTGAATTTACAATAGTTGCTAATTGAATACAACTCTAAATTATTTTTTTCAAAAAATTTACACAGTTCTGTTTTGAAAAAAAATATATTAAAAAAAATGTTTGATTCATTTAAACAATTTAAATATTTATTTCAAATCATGTGTTAATAAAAAACAAATTAATTAAATATAAATGATTGAATTATATAATAATATATCTTACGGGCATAGTGGGAAATTAAGACAATGTTAACAATACCCTGACAATGTAAGCAATGATTGCTCATATTGATCATTGTAGGAAATATAAAACTCTTGTAAAGCGTTTCCTATTTTGCCCGGTCATTGTGAACAATGCCCACACTAAATTGGGCAAAAAAGATAGTGTACTTACTACGTCACATCTAACATCACTCTTTGAGCACTGCACTCTCTACGTGCAGACACTGTCCGTTTTTAGAGTTAAATCTTGTCATTTATATAATTTTTTCCTGAAAATTCGGTTTAAAACTTGAAATGTATTTTTTGTTTTTAGATAATTAGTCTTACATTAGTTTATCAAATTTTTTACCTTAATCCTAATATTTCAGTTATTTTTCTCTCAACGCTAAGTTCAATTCAGATATTTCGTCTTTTCTCTAAATTTTGTGTTCAAACTTTTTTTAATATTTTTAACCTTTTTTTGAAAATTTGGACTTTTACTTAAAATTATATTACCACTGAGCGCTACAGTTGAAGTGCAGCGCTCAGTGGTCGCGAATTTGTTCGGATCGCTGTACGGTAGCAATGAATTTGCGCCTTGCGAATGTTATCGTTCCCGTTCCCGCGTTCGCTTGTGCCTCCCTTAAATTCGAAATTTCATAAACAAGAAATTAGGAAAATAAAAATGTTGGTTAAAGCTGAAATTTTGTGAAAAATCTTTGAATATAATTACGAATCAGATTTTTTCACGAGACAATGACAAATCCATAAATTCCAGTTTAAAGTAAAATTTATGAAAAAAAAAAATAATGTTGAAAAAAAATAAAATTTTAATTTAAAAAAATCTAGAGAATTTTCTTTTTTTCAAAATTTTAACTTGAACATCGAAAATTTCCGAGAGAAAGATATTTTACATTTAAAGGAAACCTTAAACATCTGTGAAAAACTCGAAATTTCTAGATAAAATTTCAAGTTTGAAATGAAAAAAACTTTAAAATGTAAACTATCTATTTTCGAAATATAAAAATTTCAAGATTTCAAAATTTTCAGTGTGGTTTTTTCTGGAATGTTAATTTTTATTTTAAAATTTGACATTTACTATTTCTCAAAATTTGGATTTTTTCTTGAAATGTCTTTTTAACAAAATTAAGACGAAATTTAAAAAAAAAAAATTGAAAAATTTCTTCTACAATTTCGAATTTTCTATCAAAATTTAACTTTCTATATATGGATATTTCGATTTTTTTCTCGAAATTTGTTTTTATACGAAGTTTCGACTTTTCTTCTCTATATATTTGCCTTTTTTCTCAAATTTTGATTATCTCTGATTCTCTCCTTTTAAAGTTGGGTAGAATTTTTCAAAATTAGATTTTTTTAAATAGTATTTTATCCGAAATTTTAATTTATTTTCAAAATTCCTCTTTTTTCAAAATTTCGACTTTACCCCCAAAAATTCGTTTTTTCTCAAAATTAAAAATTTGGAAAATCCAACTTTTTCTCAACATTTTGATCTGTTGACATTTCTTTATTTCGATTTTTCCTCGAAATCCATCTTTCTGCAAACGACTTTTTTTAAAGAAATTAGGTCGAATTTTTTTCTAAAAATGTAAGGATTTCATGAAAAATATTTCTTATGAACTTCAACTTCGACTCCTTTGTTGAAATTCGTATTTTTCTCACAACTCGTTTATTTTGTCAAAATTAAGCCAACTTTTATTAAAAGTAGCAACATATTCCCGGACGACGATGTAAATTGTAGTTGAGGCGTTATCCAAGGCTATAACAAACATTGAAGTCCGGGAGTGTGCATTTATTACGAAGTACACATACTCTTTTTTCTGAATTCGCACTCAATATTACTTAAATTAAGGAATTTTCATAAATTCGTGACAATTTTCAGTCATTTGATTTTACATGAAAAAATATTTTTGTTTCGGATATTTTGAGAGTATAGTCTATTTTAGATAAATCTGCTTAAGAGTAGGCGATGAAGTATTAAATTAATTTTTAGATAAGTTATTAAAAAAATCACCAGAACTAGAACTGGATTCACGCGTAGGTATTTTGATGATTGACGTGTGGCCTACATTTCAGGGGTTGACAGAAATAATCGGAATAAATGTTTTCCGTTATTAACAATTTAATAATTTTCAGCATAAATTTACATGAAATATAATAGAATCACTCGTACAACAACCCACAACAATCATCATGGATCTTTGGTATTTTAACGCGGTTCCGAAACTTTCGTTCCTTTGACCGCCGTCTTTTAGTGAACATTACTGTGGTGATAATTTTGTGAGCAGCGGAGACCGCCGATCGAAAGCTACTCAATTCACCTCCGATGGCAGGCGTCCGTGATCGACAGCAGTCACTCTAAAGAAGGCTACTCGGTCCACCTTCTTTAGCGCGTGCCGTCGACCGCGCTCGTGTTGTTAGGTGCGCTAGCGAGAGATCTTTTACCGGGCGAAAGCTACTCAATTCACCTTCGTCGATAAACGACCCTCGGTTGCGTGTTGTCGCACCAATTGAAAGCTACTCAATCCACCTTCATTGGTACGACTAACAACGGTGATTATCGTTTAGTTTCTGTTCATCTTTTGTAGAATCTGTCTGGGCCTTTTGTGCCTACTTTCAGTGGTATCTTCGTAATCTGTTATTTCAGAAATCTGTATGTTTGTATGAGTCTGCATTTTTGCATACGTTTTTGTGGCCAGTGTTTTGATGTGTTCCATAAGCGTTGGAATCTTCAGGTCGTTGTGGATTTGCTCGTTTGTCATGTAGTAGGGCGCGTTGACGCATTGTCTTAGCGTTTTATTTTCAATTATTTCTAACGTGTGCAGTTGTCGTGGACTTGCTCTCAGCCAGACTTCCGATGCATACGTCAGATTCGGTCGGATGATTGCCTTGTATAGGTTTAGTTTGTTTGTGATATCCAACTTGCTTCTGTTGTTTAAGAGTGGGTAGAGATATCCTTTTAGCTGTTTGGTTTTCGTCGCAATGCTTTGATTGTGTGCATTGTATGAAAGTATTTTGTCCAGGGTTACTCCGAGGTATTTCACTTGTTTCACCCACGGAATCGGAGTGTCGTTTAATTTGAGCTTTTGCTCTGGTTCTTTCTTTTTCCTGCTGAATATTATAACTTGGATCTTGCTTGCGTTTGTTTGAATCCTCCATGTATTCATCCAACTTTCTATATCGTTGAGATGATATTGTAGGTTTTTGGTGATTTTTGTCCATATTCTTGACTGTGTGATTATGGCCCGTGTCGTCTGCGTATAAAGCGATCTTGGTATTCTCCTTTTTTGGAATATCAGCGGTATAGATGAGATACAGTATTGGTCCTAGTAAAGATCCTTGAGGCACGCCTGCTGTCATTTCCTTGATGCTGGATGTCTTTTCGGTGATTTTGACGTAGAATTTTCTTCTGTCCAGGTATGATTTAATTATTTTTCCGTAGGCCAGTGGGATTCCCAGCTGAACTGATTTGTATATCAGTCCAGTGTGCCAGACTTTGTCGAAGGCTTTTGCAACATCTAGGAATATGGCTCCAGAGGTTTTTCCTTTGTTGTTGCCTTCGAGGATATGTTCGGTTATTCTCGATAATTGGTGAACCGTCGAGTGTTCCTGCCTGAATCCAAACTGTTCGTCCGGCAGGATATTTCCGTCTTTTATTATCTTGTCCAGTCTGGTTAGAATAGTTCTTTCGGCTATTTTGCTAAGGCTTGACAGCAGGCTGATAGGTCGGTAGCTGTCGACGCTGTTTCTCGGCTTTCCTGGTTTATGAATCATTATTGTTTCTGCCGTCTTCCACCTGTTTGGATAGACGCGAAGTTTGAAGATTGCGTTGCATATGTTCTTGAGGTCTTCTACTGCTTCTGGCGGAAGCATTTTTATCGTAAAGTTCCTTATGTTGTCCGGACCAGGCGACTTTTTCGATACTAGGTTCTTAATAATCGTTTTTAACTCTTCTGTGGTGACTTCGTCGAATTTGTAGTTTTCTCCGAGGTTGAGAAGGATCTCCGTGTGTATTTCTATGTTCAAGTTGTGCGTTCTGTCTATCGAAGGATTTGGGCTGAATTGCTTTTGCAGCATTTCTGCAAACGCCTCGGCCTTTTCCTCGTTTGTGATGGCCTTTCCGTTATTTATGTTAACGGAGGCAAGTCTCTGCTTGTTTGTCTCAGTTTCTTGGCAAGTTTCCAGGGTGTTTCGTCCTTTTCGTTGAAACTTTCTAGGTGTTTTTCCTATTTTCTGTTGTACTCTTCTTTCAGAAGATTTTTGACTTCGTTTGTGAGTCTGTTTAGTGTATTCTTATCAGATGGGTGCAAAGTTCTGTGATACGTTTTTTTCGCTGCATTTTTACGTTTTATGAGCGTCGCTATTTGGTCTGGTAAATTTTCCTGCCTCCTATTTTGCTGCGTTGTTGTAGTTGCGGCGGTGAGAGCTTGGTTTATGTGTTTTTCAAACTGATCGGTGGCCCAATTCAGGTGTTTCACGCTTTCGATGTTGTGTTTTTGTGGAACATATTCATGTTGGAATTTTGTCCAGTTGATCTTGGTTTTTGTGTAGAGCTGTGATTGGTTTGGATTTCCATATGTGATGATAAGTGGACAGTGGTCTGACGATAGTTCCTCTATGACTTGAACATTCAGGTCGAGCGTCAGGTTTTTGTGTACCGTAACGTCGAGAATATCCGCAGTCGTCGAGTTGTCCAGATAATGTGTTGGCTCTAGTGGAGGGTCGATAATTAGATTTCTGTTCTCCAAGTATCTCCAAAGTCTGTTTCCTTTTGTGTTTGTAGCTTTGCAGTGCCAGTTTTTGTGCTTGGCGTTGAGGTCTCCTGCTATCAGAGTAGGTGAGTTTCTGTCGAAGATTTTGTCGAGTCCCTCTTCTATTTCCTTTTTTGTGGGCGGTGAGTATACAGAGTACAGTGCGAGTTTTGAGTGTCGCAGCTGTATTTCCACTCCCGTATATTCGATGTCAGGTTTGTCTCCGTTTGACTCGAGGGCGTGGTGTTCGATGCCAATTTTTACTAGCACGGCCACGCCTCCTCCTGCTTTGTATTCTCGGTCCTTTCTGTAGGTCAAGTAGTTGGGAACCTTCAACGTTTTTCCCGGCCTTAGATGGGTTTCTCCGAGCCGAACAATATCTGGTTTGTGTTCGGCGACGAATGCTTTCAGTTCCGATAGCTTATTTGTAATATTGTTTGCGTTCCAGGCTATGATTTTTAGCCCGGTAGGATTTTTTAGCCTTTTTTGGTGTATGTCCATTTAAAATGTTGTTAGAATTTTCGTAATTTTTCTGGTGAAGCTGATCTCTTGACCCTCGGTTGGCTTAAGTTGTGCAAATTCTATTAACATCTCTGCTAGAAGAACTGCTATTTGGGTTTTTGCAGTTGTTTTTTCTTTTTGCGGTGGTTTTTTGCTGGTTTGTTTTTCTGTGTCTCTTGTTGTTGAGGCTTTTCAGTTTTAAAATTCAGCGGTTTTGCCCAAGCTGACACAGTAGGTTTTTGTGCCGTTGTCTTGGGAACTTGAGGTTTTTCGGTCTCTGTCGTTTGTTGTGCGGGCCTCTTCTTACACTGCCTGGAAATTGCAGTGTGTGCTCCTCCACAGTTTACGCATTTAGCGGCGGTAGTTCTTTCCTTGTCGCAGAGATGTGTGCTGTGTGCTCCTGCACACTTCATGCACCGGTATTCTGCGTTGCAGTTTTTTTGAATATGCCCGTACAATTGGCATCTGTGACATTGAATTACAACTCCGGTCGTTTTAAGCGGCTCAATTGATATGTTGAGGCCTTTTACTTTTGTGATTCCGTAAATCGATTTGTACTTGCGTTCCAGTTCAACAAGTACAATCGGGGCCGGTTTTTCTCCTTTTCCGTTCATCCGTGTGATTTTCATTGTCGGGTATCCTTGTGCCTTGAGATCCTCGTGCACGTCTTTTTCAGGTGTTTCTTGTGGAATACCTCGTATTACCACTTTTAACGATTTTTCCTCTCTCAGTTGGTGGGTGTGGAATTCAAGGTTTGCCTCCTTGAATACCTTGTACATTTTCCGGTAGTCGTTCACGGTTTGTGGCACGATTCTGATTCCGTCTCTGGTCGTTGAAGCTCTTGAGTAGACTATCTTTGTCTCCCTCAAGTGTTTGCTTATTTCGGTCCATTTGTCCTTATTCCTTAGAATAATCGGTGTCGTGTTGTTATCTGTGGTTGTTTGGATAGTTATTTTTTCTGTTGTCGTGTTCGTTGTAAATGTCCGTTTGTTTGTTTTTCGTTTCCTTGGGGGCTCTTCCGTTTTTTGTTCTTCCTCTTCTTCTTCTATCTGTTTGGGTTCTTCTTCACGGTCCTCTTCGCTAGTTTGTAGGGCGGCAAATCGGTTTTGCCCTACAATCTTCTCGTCGCTGTTGTACTCCTCGGTCCTTTTCTTCTTTGCCATTTTCTTTGGGGTTGAAAATGTTTCTACTTGCATCTTGCAAGCCTCCTCGTTCTCTTTTGTTAGTTGAGCTATGCGCTCGTTTATTAACTCGGCCAATCCTATTAGTTCGGCCAAGTCGCAGTCTATCACGCTCTTCATCGTCGTAGATTGTGGCACCAACGATCCTGGGACCTGGACGCACACAATTTAAACTCCGAAAAGCACTAAGTTTTCACTTGAAGTTGGCTAGAGTCGCACTTAGGGAAGCTACTTAATTCACCTCCGTTCAGTACGAGTGTCGAGACAACTATGACCCACAACAAATCCAAATATTTAATTATATTTAGGTTATGATTTTAATAACTCAGAACGAGACCACCAATAAGAAATCTCAAAGCGCTAGCACACGACCAGATCTAAATATTATTAGTTTTTGTTGTTACCACTACAAAATTAGAAGTTCAGTGCCTACTCTGATGCACATTTATCTAAACTGGGCTGTAGTTTTTGGAAATTTCAACTTTGTTATCGAATTGTTGAGAAAATGATAGATTTTAAATACATCAATTATTTTGAAGCAAATCCTACCTGTGCTCATGTACCTGCACTTTTCGACCCATTTAATAAGCAACTATGATAATCTTGGAGAACTTAATTATTTTTCGAAGAGAAAAAATTTAAATTTTCTTATAAAAAATATAAATTTGGGGTCAAAGTGAAACTTTGTATAATCGTTAAATTTCGATTTTTTTTAAGTTTTGAATTTCTCAGTCCAAGGTCGAATATTGAGTTCAAACTTGATTTTTAAAAAATGTTACAAATATGTATTTAGATTATCTAGTCGAATTTTATTCTTATAATTTTCGTCGAAATTTACACTTTTTTTTTTCATAATACGATATTTAATCCAGGTAATAAATAAACCGCGAAATAGATAAAAATATTATAGTAAGTTAGATTTTCAAAATTCTTCCTGCATTCGATTTCTGATGACCCAAGGATCATTCACGACTACTAAGACGAAGGGATTCGACCCTCCTTTCACCTTACTCTTGAAAGCAACCCCCTAAATGGGATGTTTCCTTAACAAATTCCCAAAGTCAGGAAAATTGACGCAAATTACCTCGGAAATGCATCCTAGGAAGTTATTTGGGTCGCGGATCACGAATCCGTGGTTGGTTTTCCCAAAAAACTCATTGCTTGGCCGGAAAATGAAGAAAATTGGCCATTTTAGGCGTTTTGAGACAATGTAATAACATTTTTACACGAAACGGTGTCCTAGGGGTTTTCGGGGTCAGTGATTAAGAATCTGAGATCTGTTTTTCAGAAAAACTCATTTCACGGTCGAAAAATCATGAAAGTTTTTTAAAATCCTAGTGAGCTTGTTGGGGGTTTGAGACATTTTGCGGTCGGAAAATCAAGAAAATTCCTCATTTTAAGTGTTTTGAGACAATGTAGTAAATTTTTTATTCGAAACGGTGTCCTAGGCGTTTTCGGAGTCGCTGATGAAGAATCTGAGGTCTGTTTTTTCGAAAAACTCATGTTACGGTTGGAAAATCAAGAAAATTCGCCATTTTAGGTGTTTTGACACAATGTAGTAAAATTTTTATTTGAAACGGTGTCCTAGGGATTTTCGGGGTCGCTCATTAAGAATCCTAGGTCTCTTTTTCCTAAAAAATCATTTTCTGTTCAAAAGATCATGAAATTTGCCATTTTGATGTACTTCAGATATTTTGAAATAATACAACTAATTTCTTTCATACAATGGATGGAAAGGTTTTTGGGTGGACGATAAAAAAATCTGAGGCCTATATTTTTGGAAAAACCTTTCCATGATGGAAAAATCAAGAAAATCTTGGCACATTATTTGTAAAGATAATTAATCATTTTTAAGATTTTTTGAAGATTATTTTAGTATAATTATTTAAAAGTTTCTTTTTTAAAGAAAAAGTTAACTGAAAATTAAAAAAAACTTATTGGAAATCGATGGATGAAAAAATTTGTATACATATACCTGTGTCAATAAATGAAGAGGTCTACTTATCTATGTATCTCTGAAGATGATAGCTTGTCCATCTAAAGCGTTAGAGCAACCTTTGTTGTGTTTTTTAATCTTTCTTGGTTTCAGGGGACAAGTTCTGTATTTCAAGGACTAGTCTGTTTCACAAAAAAAAACTAAATAAAATCTCATGAGAAATTAAAAAACTGACTGATACTGCGTCTATTTCAAATTAAAAATTCTGATACATTCTAAAGTATAATCTGAGATATGCAGTATGTTTCCACATTTTTAAACATTGTCATCTCAAACTTTATTTTTTTCTTGAGATCGAACTATCCCAATATTTCTTGAAACCACTAAACTGATTTAATATTATAGCCTTCACTGTAACTGCAAAACTCAAATTTTACAAAAACAATTAAAAGATATTGAGTATTGATTATAAACGAGGACCTATTTAAACTGCTTAAATTCAAATCATGTGCAATTTGATTATCAGTGTGGTAATAGTATATTGTGCAATTAGTGCGCACGAGTTGCAGATACTATTTTTTATTACAAATGCAGAACTATTCCGTCGTCCAAAATTGGGGACTCAAAAATTAAAAAAAAAATTAATGTAAAGACAAAATTTGTAACTGTCAATCTCAGTTCTTTAGATATGACAGGTTAATTATGATTGTTTTTTTTAGTTATTCATTTTTTTTTCTCGTCAATTTGCTTGCACCAAGGAAAATCTGCATGCGCCAAGTTTACTTGTCGCACTCAAATGGAGTGTGGTTTACTCAAAACTCATGTTGTAATTTTAAAATGGGCAAATAGCGACTTATCACCCATAACAAGGGGCGCAAAGATATTACTTATCCCGCATGAGTAATAAAAAATGATTAATTAACTAACTGGCATATTATTTTATTCAGAATACTTTTCCTAGTAATTATTCACAATATCACAAATTTCAAAAACCATAAGTATCTCTCATAAAAAAATCACCTAATAGCCCATCTTCTTTGTAATCCAGCTGTATGATCAAATAATGTTGGATTTTTGAATTCTCCTTTCATGTCTAAAATATAATGCAAATAGTGTCCCTTGACTTTTATAGGTAGTTGTGTTGTTGCAGTCTCCCTAGCTTGTTTGCAACAGGTATTTTCAAGTCCTACAGTAAACATTCGATTTTCACCAAAGGGAGAATATGTTACAATTGTGAGTTGCTTTCCTCCTTTTCGAAGGATTAAATATCTTACAGACTTAAGAGTGTACATCCATATCACAGTTAGCATTCCATAACCTACAACATTCATATTTATTGTAAACTTTTTATATCTATTTGTTAAACAAAACCTATAATAAATGAAGTAACAGACATGATATTTTTGTATTTGCTTTCCCCCAGATTTATTTTTCTCCACCAAGCTACATCAGAAGACTTGTCTACAGGTGTGTCTCTTAATGTTTTGTAAGCAGATACTGATAGATAGGTCCACAATCCAAATTGCACAATACCGAAGATATTCATCCTTTTAAAATACTTTGGATTGTCATATTTAAATAGTATCACATCTTTGGAGACATTTGTATTAACGTCCAAGCGTTTTTCACAGTAACATCTTTTAGAGGGTAATTTATTTAACAAGGGTATTTTTTTAATACCGATTAGTTTATTGAAAATTCTTAAACAGCTCATTTTTTCATTTGTTTGGCGTTATCTTGTTATTCGTTTTTATCAAATTCACAAATAATAATGTAATATTAAATTCTCTTTAAGCGTTAAAATCTTAGTCAAAAGTTAAAATCCCAAAAAATAAATAATTTATAGGTTAAAACCATCGAATATCGAATAATTAAGTTGACAAGCGTCCTGTCCAAGGTTGCCAGATGCAAATGAAAAATTATAGTTTTATGCACTTAATATGGTTTTAGCATAAATGTAATACTTCTATATGGCGTGTTTTGTACCTTCGATTGTGTTCAAAAGGTGCGATGGATATACAGCGTGTCCCACTAGTGCGGGAAAGTCCAATAACTATGGTAAAATGAGGAATATATGGATTATTCTTTTTACGGTGTTGTTACATTTCTCGAAATGTACAAATTAAAAATATTTTCAACTACACAGGGTGTTCCACTTTTCCTGGCCAGCCACCAACTTTTGTTTTTTAAATGGAAACACACATTTTTAAAATTTTTTTCGGATTCTACATCAAAAATAAAGGGTACTTTCTGTAGAATAGTCCTATTCGAATATTCACGGTTTTTGAGTTATCTCGCTTGAAAGGTTTTTCTAGTCGATATAGGCTGCTTACATTATTTGATACTAACAGGTTATGCTAAGAGCTACTATGCCCATTTTTTTATCAGATGTTTAGTAAGGACGACTCTTCCGAATCGTGCTCCAAAAACTGCCCTGCGTTATACAGGGTGACCAAAATATCATGTTGAAATTGACAATTTAAAAATTGAAAAATTTCGAAAATTTTAAATGCAACACCCTGTATATTTTCATACCATGAGATGCAGAATTAAATTCTCTACAACTTTGCTACACCAGTTCATATACCTAAATTCATTAGTTTCTCATGAAATCTCATTTTTATGAAAAAATGCGAAGTGTACAAATAGTTTATTTGTAAGATAACGTAGTAGGCACCTGTCAAAGGATAATCATACAAATTTTCGAGTGACATAAAGTTCAATAGAAAAGTTACACTAATAATTGTGAAATGAATTACTCTAAAGAAGAATTAATAAATATGGTGTACGCCGTAGGAGAAGCTCATGGTAACTGTTTATTGGCAAATCGTATTTACCAAGCTAATAATCCAGATTTACAAAGATATCCTAGTATAACGTGTTTTGTAAAACTGAAGGAGAGGTTTGAAAGAACGGCAAATGCAAATTATGAGAAGACAACAAGAACACACGCATGCAGTAATTAGGATAGTCAAATTGACATTGTGGGATGTGCAGTTCAAAATCCATCTACAAGTGTCAGAGAAATTGGTGATGAAATTAGTATTTCCAAAAGTGTGGTTCATAGAACGTTAAAGAAAAACAACTTCCACCCCTATCATCCTGAGCATCACCAATTCTTAACAGAGCAAGATTTTCAGAAGCGAGTACGGTTTTGTGAGTGGGCAACTATAAAGCTACAACAAGATGAATTTTTTTTCAAAGGTGTTATTTACTGACAAGTCATCCTTTGCCAATACTGGTCGAGAGAATCGACATAATTATCACCATTACGCCGATCATAATCCCAGATTATTAAGACAAGACGATCATCAACACCGCTTTAAAGTCAACGTTTGAGCGGGAATATGCGGAGAATATGTCATTGGACCACATTTTCTTCAAGGAAACTTAACTGGTAATGGATATTTGCAATTTTTACAAAACGACTTGCTCCAATTGCAGACATATTCCTTCGGATGACTTTAACAGTCAATGGTTCCAACATGATGGTGCCCCTGCACACTCCACACTGGCGGTAAGTTTTCTCATTATGTAAGTTCATAGAAAAACTGTTTTAGGTTAGAGAATACTTAAATGGTTTGTACCCAGATAAGTGGATAGGTAGAGGCGGTCCGATTCCATGGCCTCCCCGATCCCCAGACCCGTCTTGTCTAGATTTTTTTTATGGGGCTATATTAAAGACAAGGTGTATGAAACTCCTCCGACAGATATAGAAGATTTACGGGCAAAAATAAGATATGCTTTTTTGACCGTAACTCCGGAAATGCTGCGAAATGTGTCGAGCAATTTTCGTCGTAGAATTGCTCAATGTCGTGAGAAAAATGGCAGACATTTTGAGCGGTTATCTGTTAATCACTAATTTAACTAGGTCTTTATTACTTTTGTAAGAAATGCACGATGTTAATTTACTGTTTTGAATACTGCATGCGTGTGTTCCTGTTGTCTTCTCATAATTTGCATTTGCTGTTCTTTGAAACCTCTCCATCAGTTTTACAAAACACGTTGTACGAGGATATCTTTGTAAATCTGGATTATTAGCTTAGTAAATACGACTTGCCAATAAACAGTTACCATGACTTTGACTAATTCTTCTATTATTTATTTACTAATTATTTTATTATTCTATTATTTATTTACAAATTCTTTAGAGTAATTCATTTCAGAATTACTAGAATTACATTTCACAATTATTAGTGTAACTTTTCTATTGAACTTTATGTCACTCGAAAATTTGTATGATTATCCTTTGACAGGTGCCTACTACGTTATCTTACAAATAAACTATTTGTACACTTCGCATTTTTTCATAAAAATGAGATTTCATGAGAAACTAATGAATTTAGGTATATGAGCAGGTGTAGCAAAGTTGTAGAGAATTTAATTCTGCATCTCATGGTATGAAAATATACAGGGTGTTGCATTTAAAATTTTAGAAATTTTTCAATTTTTAAATTGTCAATTTTGACATGATATTTTGGTCATCCTGTATAACGCAGGGCAGTTTTTGGAGCACGATTCGGAAGAGTCGTCCTTACTAAACATCTGATAAAAAAAATGGGCATAGTAGTTCTTAGCATAACCTGTTAGTATCAAATAATGTAAGCAGCCAATATCGACTAGAAAAACTTTTCAAGCGAGATAACTCAAAAACCGTGAATATTCGAATAGGACTATTCTACAGAAAGTACCCTTTATTTTTGATGTAGAATCCGAAAAAAATATAAAAAATGTGTGTTTCCATTTAAAAAACAAAAGTTGGTGTCTGGCCAGGAAAAGTGGAACACTCTGTGTAGTTGAAAATATTTTTAATTTGTACATTTCGAGAAATGTGACAACACCGTAAAAAAATAATCCATATATTCCTCATTTTAACATAGTTATTGGACTTTCCCGCACTAGTGGGACACGCTGTATATGTTTGTCTTTTTGGAGGACATAATTTAACCAATCCCGTTTCTCGTCAGTTATCTTTGTTGTCATTCATTTATTAGTGTTCCCGCCCATCTTGTCATCTGTCCCCGCTATAAACGCTTGTCCTCCAAAGAGTACGACATATACTTTCATCTCACCTTTTTGACAACGCATTTTGTATTGGCGATTATACACAACACGCCATATAGAAGTATTACATATATGGGTTTTAGGTACAAAGGATTACCATGCATTATCGTACAATACTCTTTTCGCTCATCCGTTCGGCGACCACCAAAAAAAAATCCATGCTGCATTAAAAGATGTATTGACGATTAAAAAAAAAAGCGATTCAACAGATGTCTAGAAAAAGAGGTCCTCAACTCAATATTTTCCATAATAATCATAAAATTCACACTAAATTTATCTTTTATGATGAATAAAATACATGGTACTTCAGTAGAAACTTCCCAACTGAAAAATATTAGAATGAAAAGATAAACCGAAAAACCTTAGACAAGTCAATTTTTTTCCAGAGGGACACATGGCGTCAGCTTTGGTGTCTTGGAATTTACCCCCATATATCAGGTGTAACGGGATCATGGTATACCCCCTTTTTTTCTTTATTTATTAAGATAAAATTTTCAAAATTACTACACTTGATGTACTCATGAAATGTCAAATTTTAACATAAAAATGACATTCCTACTGCTGTCACTTTCGCTAAAACTGATACCAACTTTTGATTTTTAAATGGAACAGCTATATATTATTACATTTTTGGAAGCTGCATAAATTTTTGAATACATTTCACCTAAAAAAAGTGATTTTTAAAGGATCGAAAAATTCTTTGGTCCCATTTTATTTTTCAACCTAGACGGCTATGACTTATTCAAATTAACTCTACGAACCACATTAACGCTAAAAAAATCAAATCGCGTGAAAAAAGGAATATTTCATTCTTTTATCACGTGATAAAGTTAACAAAAATGGTTTTTATGTCGTACCTTCATTTTCTTAAATGCCACCGTATTGGTACTGTGTTACCACCAAAAAGTATAATTAGCTTTCAATTTATTTGAACATTTATTCGATTGGAACATAAAATAGCTGTCAAATCTAAAATCTAAATCTAATGTGCTCAGTTAGCGTTAATTAGCATGAGTCATGACCTTCTAGGCTGAAAAATAAAATGGGGCCAAAAAATTTTAGATCCTTTAAAAATCACTCATTTTATGTGTATTGTATCCAGAAAATTGTGCAGATTCTAAAAATGAAAAAATAGATAGGATGTTCCATTTAAAAGTTGGTATTAATTTTAGCAACAGTGACAGCAGTAGGAATGTCAATTTTATGCCAAAATTTGACATTTCATAAATACATCAAGTGTAGCAACTTTGAAAATTTTATCTTCATAAATAAAGAAAAAATAGGGGTGCACCATATTTCTGTTACACCCGATATGTAATTCTTCTATATGGCGTGTTCTGTTTAGGAATGTTATGGAGCTCCGTAACCATAACCGAAATTACCGGTTATCTGTAACCCAAACCGATATGAATGTTTCGGATAATTTCGGATATTATTTGAAATAATTTTGCTAATTTCAGTCGACGACTATTGCCACGGCCACTACTTTCTTTAACGTGGTAATAAATTGATTTTTTTAATTTCAACTTTTATATCAAAATTTCGACTTTTTTCAAAATTTCAGTTTTTTTAAATGTTTGATTTTTCAGATATTTGACTTCAAAATTTTGTCTTTTTGAGAATTTCAGATTTCTTTGAAAATTTAACAGTAAAAATTTTTGATAATGTTGAGTTTTTTGAAGGGTTGGATTTTTGCAAAATTGCTATTTTATTTAAAAATTTCGATTTTTTTTGCAAAAATTTGATTTATTGTTAAAATTTGGGCTCTTAAATATATTTACTGTTAATAACAATTTCGACTGCTTTATGCTTAATTTGTTTCCAAAAATGTCTACTTTTTGAAAATTTTCATTTTTTTACCAATTTCGACTTTGAAGTTTGTTTTTTTTTTTCGAAAATTTAGCAATTTCTGTTGAAAATAACTTTCTACTTCTGAAAAATCCTGCCTTTTTTGAAAATGTCACCTTTTCCTTAAAATTTAATTTTTTGAAAATTGTAATTTTATTTAAAAAATCAAAATTTTTTTTGTGTCGAATTTTTAAAATTTTTTCCAGTTTTTTTTTGAGAATTTCGATTTTTTTAAATGTCCACTTTTTCCATTTTAACTTATTTTAGAAATCTTAGCTTTTCTAAATTTCGAAATTTAAAAAAAAAATTAAATTATAGCTTTTTACTTTTCAAAAATTCGGATTTTTTTTTAAAAATCGACTTTTCCCACAATTGTAGCTTTTCTTGCATATTCAAAACTTCAAAAATTTTGCATTTTATTAAAAATTTGACAAAACACCTTTTAAATCTCAATTTTTCTCAAAATTTTGATTATTTTTGAAATTTTAGATTATTTTTCAAAAATTCAATTTCATAAAAATTCGAACTATTTGAAAATGTCGTATTTTCATGATTTTGAATTTTTCATGGCTTTTTTGGATTTTAACTTTCCATGAAAATTGCGACAGTTCTGAAAATTTCGACCTTTTTTGAAAATTATAGCTTCAAAATTTTAGCCTTTATCAAAATTTTAACCTTTTGTAATATTTTCAAGTGGAAATATCGACTCTAAAATTTGCTCTAATTTTCAAAATTTTGACTTGTTTTGAAAATTTGAAAATTTTTGAAACCTAGCTAATTTTTAAATATTTATTTATTTTAAAAATATATGTTCAAAATTTGAACATTTTAAAAATTTCAACTGTTTAGAGTTTTGATATTTCAAAATTTTGACACTTTTTCATGTTGACTTTTTCAGATGTTCTTCTAACTTCGATACAATATTTGTTTAAAACAATTCCGACAGCATTACTTATTTCCCTCATAGATTCTCACAAAACTAAAACATTTGTATCTAATAATTAATCATGGTTTCTTTTTAAAATATTGCAATTTTAGGTTAATTTTCTTTTGCAAATCGGTATCAGTACCCTATATTTTGCAGGTACTTTCGAATACGAATTCGTTATAGTAATTTAAGTAGGGGATGCATTGTCAAAAAACACTGATAAACTAACTGTTTTTCATAAACTGAAGTCTAAACAACAATTTTCATATTTTCAAAATGAGGAATTTTCATGCAATAATACAAATTTTTTTCATCTATCTAACATTCTTGCGGGATGAATTTTCAAAAATCCTTTCTTAATGCGAAATTTTATGCTTCTAAACCGGTTTAGGTTATGTGTTGCCTGTCAATCAGCATTTCGAGTTTTATTAAATAGACATAACTTCAGGATATTTTCTTCTGGATTGACATTAATAATTTAAAAATATCTGTAAAGGAAATAATATCCGAAATAATTTTATATCGTATTCCTAACCGAAACCGACATAATATTCGCAATATATTCGTATCTGTGTTGATTGAGTAAAGTAGTATCTGTATCCAAATCCGAAATGTCATATCCCTAAACTACTCTAGTTCTGTTCATTTACTTCAGTAAACAATTTGAGATGGATATATATTTCTGTCTCATTAAAGGACAATCAATCACAAATTTTATTTAGCCAATAACTCAAATATCCCGCCCTCATCTGTTAGTTGACAATGTTGCCATTCATTTATTTGTTCTCGCCATATAGATGATTTCTAAGCAGAATGCCAGTTCTTTAGTGGATGTTACATATATTTCCCTTTTTTTTTGGTGGAACGGACTGGTCCTTGGTTATCTTCAAAAATTGAAATACAGAACTTGTCCCCTGAAACCAAGAAAGATTAAAAATCACAACAAACGTTGCTCTAACGCGTTTCGACAGCCAAGCTGTCATCTTCAGAGAGATACTCATCATCAGTATCTCTCTGAAGATGACAGCTTGGCTATCGAAACGCGTTACAGCAATGTTTGTTGTGTTTTTTAATCTTTCTTGGTTTCAGGGGACAAGTTCTGTATTTCAATATATTTCCCTCTCAAATTGTAAGCGGAAGTTATTGCTGTGGCAATTATATGGAACACGCGATATTACATATATGGCTAGCCCTTAGGCAGGAGCGTAAAATACCATAAATTTTGAATGGTACCCTATGTTGAGTGCCCCTCACTTTAAAGCTTTTTCAATTTTGCTCACGATGAGATGCGACTTTTTAAATTTAGGTTTGAATTTAACAATAAAAATTGTCATTTAAAGAATAAAACATTTATTAATGGTTGAAATAATGTATGTAATTTTACTAAATAGTCAAATTGGTTTCCCCCTGCTTCCATACAATAATAAAATCTTTATTCCTCGTTCGAACGAAAATTTCAAAGCATTTGGAGTGTTATCTGAAGACATTCTTCAACAATTTCTCGACAAAAAAATGTCTTGATTTTTCGTTTATATGTTAATATAAAATTTTCATACTTCATATCAATTATTTTACCTGTATTATTTTAAAGGAGATACTAAATGTCTAATAAAATCAGCACAAGATCGATTGAATTCCAATTTGTGAAAATGTTTTTTACAATTGCTGAAAAAGTAGAAATAATTAGTTTGTTATAGAATGACTGCAACTGCACAGCACGTCACTTGACAAAAACACTTTGCATCTCTACTAGGATTTAGTGTATCAATTTTCGGAAACTCGATCGGTTGAAAACTGAAAGCATCAAAGTACAGAGGTCTTACCTAATGAGAGTAATTAGGAGCCGCAAGTATTTTTTATTTCTGATTATTTTTTAGTTGGCACGTTTCTAGTGAAATACTGGTATGTATACATGACGCCAGTGTGCTAAATTCGTCAAATTTAATCACGGCTTTTTAAAAGCAATAATTTTTATACATATAACTACATTTTTTGGGTTGTACAAAAACATGTATGCTTAGGGTTGCCATATTGTCAGTATTACATAGCTCCTTAATTAATATATTTTTCACTTTTTATACTTGATCTTCCAGAATAATAATTTGATGACCACAAGAAAAAGTGTCTTCATATTTGTCGGCTAACTAAAACTAAACTGTACTAATAAATTACCAAAATAATAATCTATGTTCGGTCCACCTTTCATTCCGGACACGAATAGCTGGTTCAATTACCGAACAGTCCGGGCGAAATCTGAAAGTCTGACAACCCTATGTGTGCTTCGTATGCGAACTCTTTGTAGAGAATTGCACAGGCCAGGCTATAGCGACCTCGAGATTGTCAAGCCTTGACCACAATACTTCTTTCGATACGCTAAAGAGGTTACTTCCCGATCTAGATACACAAATAGCTATTATTAACGCGCAAGACATCTCTAGATAACGCAACAGCCACTGATTTGTTGCAAATATTTGTTTTTTTTTTTCATTGCAATCGGGAAGTACAGAATGCCTCCGTGAGCCCTGAAGAAGCAGACATTATTTCCCATGAAAATTGGCAGCTAACGAAAAGAAAGACTCGCTTACTGCAGAATATTTTGAAAAGAAATGTATGCAAATGTTATAAACGTTTAAGTATTTCTGAAGCTAGGAGGAAAAATAGGCGACGATGAGAAGTTTTTGTAAATCACGTGTTGTTTACCACGGAATCATATTTTTTTATTCATAGACTTCACAAACCATTTGATATCCATTAATGCCACATTCCTCAAATACTTCAGATAAATTAATTATTGGCTGTTTGAGCGTTGAACATTAACTTTGTCGATGCGTTGTTATTTATTTTTTAGAATTCGGGTTTCGGTCTGTGTAAGATTGCCTAGTTATTTTTGTACACACTTTACATCATTTATTTTTTAGAATTCCTGTTTTATTTTTCGTCAGACCTTTCAAGCTAAACAAAACTGTGAAATACAAACAATTATTTTTATATTAGTTTCAAGTAATGTCTGTACAAGTTTTTTCATCTAGTATGTTGCTGTCATTTTTATCATGTTTATGTATGCTCCTTACTTGAACAGTATTACCCAGACTAGTCAACAAACATAACCTTAAAAAAATGTTTTATTGATTTGATTTTACAATGGAAGAAACATCTTTTATTGTTGAATCCTACTTTTGAAGCGCTTAAAAAAGCATTAGCAAATGGACCTCTTCTATCCCCGATTGTACTGGACAATTTTCTCGTCAAGGCAGTCAATATGGCGTGTAGGGATTGAGTAAAGCACATTCCAAAAAATGATTGCAACTAAATGGGAAAACTTTTTATACACTTGATATACTGAAATACAAATATTTATTGCGAAATACCCATTAGAGTTAAGTGACATTCTTTCTCGCCAGTTCGTCTTATTATTTGCGCCTGGTGAGTGGGTGTGGTTGTGATACACATCTCAAATAAGCTATGATGTTTTGAAACAATTAGCTGCAACAATTGTAATATATCGTATGTAGGATAGACTAAGAGACCCTCTAGAACAAGAACTAAAGAGCACATTGCTCATTTCAGATATATTAAAGAAGAAAAATCCTCTGTTGCTCAATACATGATAAATGCAGAACACAAAATTAAAATTGAATATTTAAAATTGTTAATATCTGTTACAATGAAACAATTAACATTAATCAGAGATCAGGCTCCCTTAATGAAGATAAGGACAGTATTTAGTTTATTGAAGGCGGTTTGTGGCAGGTCAAAATTGCATGAACCAGTTGTAAACAATTAGAAATGGGCCAAAAAGCAAAAGATCGCCAGTATTGATTTAAATCTCAATGGGATGATTTCGATGCTTCTTTTGCTAGTCAATTAAGATTAGCAAAATGCGCTTGAAAATGCTAGTTTTGCTGATAATGTCGTGGATGGATTTATTTTTTGGCTTATTTTTCGCTTCTGCTGTTTGCAAATATATCAATATCTTTCCTTTAGCTAAAAAAAAACATGCTTGTAATGAGTTTTGTACTTTATTTGTTATTTTAAGTACATAGTACCTAAATAATGTTAGTTAACAGTATATACATCTGCATATAAAACAATAGGGGATATATACATATCTATTCTTCAGAAGACTATGAAAATAACTTTCCAATTATTCCTATATAAAATTACTTGGTGTGTATCATAAATAAATATTAATTCTTTCCAAGCAAAAATAAATAATTTTAGCACGTTAGATTCATAACAGTCTTTAAAATAAATTAAAATATTTTTCTGAAATGAGATTGCAAAATTATATACAACAAATAACATTACAAAATCATTGAAAGTAAAGTTATCTCTGATAACTGGGCAATAAAATTAATTACAAAACTTAACAATCTTGTACTGTTGTACATTTGTATTTTTATTTAAGGCAGCTGTATGTATTTTAACGTTTTCAATTTAAAAATCTTCCAAGAGAAAATTTTTAAATTGAGGCTTTTGGTGCCATATTAACAAGAGTAGAAGATTCTTAAAGCACAAAATGTGTGGGTATATATTATCATTTAATAATTTAACGTATTTATATAAATTGAACCTTATTTTAAACATTATTAAACCCTTATATCACGAAGAATGCTTATTACCTAGGACAAATTAAGTATTGTAAAACAATTTCACATTTAACAAAGTCGTATCAAGTTCTAATAAAATCACTACTATGTGTAATGAATATCAGACGCCTATATTTATTCTTAGTTTACACAAGAAGACTTAATAATTTTGGAGAGACAAAATTACACTATAAACATTTCAAAAATAAAGATACAACCTTATTAAAAAGTCCTAACATAACAAAGTCTAACTCACAGACGGTATATTTCTTAAAAATCACAGTTCTATCACAGAGTCCATCTGTGTGAGTAACGTCTAGGGATAAATTACTTTTGCACCAGTGATGTAAAAAATGGTCATGTAGAAAAAAAATCTTGCGAGACTTATAACATGGAAATGATCCATAAAAATTTACATGAACTTTATGAAAATTTTTACTTTATTAATTCATCATAAATCATCATACCTATCCAAAATGATTATATATTACTAGGTGTTTGGGTAAAGTAATAAGAATTAAAATTTTGTTCTCCAAAAGAGCACAATACCGATTTGATTTTTTGTGGATTTATACTTAGTGCATTTATTGAATCACTGATTTATGCTTTCGAAGTTGCTCATTATTAGAATTATTTACTTCTGCTATTTCTATTTGCAAAATAATAGTGCCGTTTTTATCCACATGACCATGATTTTAGCGTATTAAATTATTTAGATTTTTTATACAGCGTGTCAGGGCTCATCTTGTTGTCCATCTTCGTTGTCAAGTTTAGTGGTCCCGGCATTGCAAACGCGGCACTTACAACAAACTATACATGGTGCTGCCAACAACAGCAGTGGAGAAGCGACTAATAGCAATATTCCAAAACCTGCAAATATCCCAATGACTTGAGTTCTGTGCCATATGACCGATGCTCTTGAATGGCCTAATTTATTTTTACATGGTCCTTTGTCATAATGTCGAAGAAGAAAATCATCCTGAAACAAAAACCTATTCAAAATCGCCAATGTTTTTTGGTTAGAAAGTAATATATAGGGTGGACCATAAGTAATGGTACACAGAGCAAGAGTCGATTTTTTGCATAAAAATAATGTGATTTAGCTACATTTACCTTATACCAAAGGTTGATATTAAGAGAGATACAGGGTGTTAAATTTGAAAAATAAATTTCGATTTTTTCGTATAACTATTGAATAAATTTTAATATAGGCACGTAATTTGGCACAAGGAGGTTTCTTAAGACGACAAACTCTAATTTGCTAACATATTACCAATAGCTGACAGGGGGCGCTACCTGCGCTCTCCTACATGACTCTAAATTATCATAACTTTTTTGTGTATTCACGTATATTAATTTTAAATGGGTAATGTTATGTACCCATATTTTTTACGTAAAAAAGACATACTTTCTGAAAGTTGAGACGAGCAACTGTTTCCAAGATATTTGCCTCTAAACTTTGAAGTGCCTTCGTTTTAAATTACTTAATATATTAAATTTTTGAAGCAGGTGTGAAAAAATAAAAATAATGAGACAGCTTTTAAAGTAATTCATGTCAAATATTACTTTGCTGATAATATTATTACCTTAATTTCGAAAATCTCAATAAAGAAAATGCAAAAGATTAAGACATAATTTATTTTCTATCATAGAGATGTGAGATATTATCTCTGAGTCCGCACAAGAAAATTTTTATAGTCTGAGTGGTCAAAGCAAATATTTGGATATGAATTTCAATAAAAGACCGCCAGATTTTTAATTGTTTGCAATCCCTTTACATGACAAAGGTGATTTCTCCAATATTTATTTTTGAAAATAAATTTTGTTTTGGTATTTTATTTAAATTTGCTTTAGAAATTTAAAAAATATGTGTAATAATGATGTCAGTAGAGTAATATTTGATATAAATTATTTTAGTTAGTTTGATTACTTTTACTTTGAAATCTACTGCGAAAAATTCACATTTACATAACTTAAAATAAACGCACGGCAAAGTTTGTGCTTGTATCAGTAGGTATACCTTTTTTTACGTAAAATATGTAAATAAATAACAGTATCTATTTAAAATAAGTGTAGATGGGAGGCACAAAAAAGTTGTAATGCTTTAAAATAATACAAGATAGCGCAGTGACAATCTGTTAAAAATTAGAATTTCTTGAGCAAAGAAACCCCCCTATGTCAAATTTCTTGTCTATAGTGAAATGACACCCTGTATCTCGGTTAAAATCAACTTTTGGTATAAGGTAAATGTGGCTAAATCACATTATTTTTATACGAAAACTCCACACTTGCTCTATATACCATTACTTATGGCCACCCTGTATAAATAAATTATAAAAAAGGAAAGTTTTAATAGAAATAAACATTTACACATTCATGTGTTATTGATTCTTTCAAAAATTCAGGCAGTTATTTTTTTATTTGTTCCAGAAATAAAAGGTAGTTAACTATCAGGGCCGTGCGATAGATTTTCTCACTATGATTGCAACTTTTTTTTAAACAAATAAAACAACCTTCGATTATGTTTAAAAAACCAATAACATTAAAATCAAAAGTTAATTGTAAGCTTAAAGCAGAACTGCCATCACATATGTAACAATTATTTCAAAATTTCAATTTTTGTAATATTGTTTAATACAAAATATCGAAATCTATGTCGAAATTATGAACTCCTTGAGGCAATTTCAAATTTGACTGTTCCTCAAATTTTGGATTTAAATTTAAAATTTTGATCAAAGATTCAAGAACTGTTTTTAAATTTTGATTTTTTCCGAAAAAAAATTATTCTTAGCAGTACGAAAATAATAAAAATTGAAAGCTAAGATTTTTTTTCAAAAAAATATCACTAAATATTATTTAATTTAATTCTGTTTATCATTCTCAAAAATCTAAGTTTTTTACCAAAATTTCAACTTTTTCTTTAGAAAAAAGTTCGCACTTCTGGATTTTTGGTTTTTATACATGATTATCTAAAATTTTGATTTTAATATCAACTGTAGATTTTTTTCTAGAAATTGTGGAAACAGTTTTTTGTTACGAAATTTGTATTTTAATTGGTAAATTATTCCTCAAATGTTGTGATTTTTTATTTATGTAATTATAACGTAAATTATTAGGTTTTTTTTTTGGAAATTTCTTGAACTTTTCAAATCCGATTTTTATGTTTTTCATAAAATTTTGATTTATAACTTGAAATGTTGACGTTTTCTAGAAATTTTACCTCAAAATTAAAAATTCGCTTTTTCGGTTTTTACATGTTTATCTAAAATATTGACCTTAATACCAACATGTAGACTTTTTCCTCGAAATTTCGAAAATAGTCTTTTGTAATATAAGCAATTTATTTGTCAATTTGATATTATTTTGGAAATGTTGGTATTTTTTTTATGTTTTTATGTATTAGGTAAATTATTTTTTTCCAAATTTTGATTTTTTTTTTCTCCGGATTCCAATTTTTCAGTTTTAATATTCATTCTCCTAAAATTTTGACTTTAAACTTGAACTTTTGATTTTTGAAATATTGACTATCTACTAGAAATTTATCTGATTCCCCATTTGCATATCTTTTGTCTCAAAGTTTTCAAAAACATTTTTCAAATTTAATTTCTTTTTCGAAATTTGTAGTTTAGTCTCGAATAAGAATTCTAAAAAGTTAACTCAGAATTTTAAGCAAAAATAAAAATTTTGAAAAAAATTCGACATTGATAAAAATAGTATTTTATATAACAAGTGGATAAAATGGTGTATTTTTTTACGATTATGGCGTTTATGGCACGAGCAGAAGGCGAGTGCTATAAACCACACGAGTAAAGAAAAACACATTTTAATCACGTGTTATATACAACATTTTTTATAACGTCATTGGAAATCAGAAAACAATATAATATTGCAAAAATTCAGCAAAATTGACAAAATTGTATTGATTTTTCCATAGAAACGGACGCAATATTTAATTAAGTGTTATAATGAAATTTTATTTCACTCCAAAGTGTGAAATAATAGTGGTTTGTACAACAAGAACGGATATGATGTCCATATCGCACGAGAACGAAGTTTGTGCACGATGCCGTAGGCGGAGTGCCTCAATCGTTCGAGTGCGATATGCACAATCCGCTACGATTTATCAAAGACTAAAATACGATTTAGCAAATTAATAATTTTTTATGTGACATTGCAGTTTCTAATATATTTTATATGGTGTCCATGTGTCGATGAAACATCATAAATTTATCGTAACAAAATTCATATTTATTATTTGATTTCTAAGGTAATAATATCTTGAATATTTCACTTGCAGCCTCAGAAATGTCTGCTGGGATAAGGTTTACTGATTCTGCACTAAAAGCACTCATTTTAAATATTTTCTTTGGTATTATAAATACCGAAGTCAGTTTGACAGATTCTATGGTATAATTCTGAATCTAAAAATGGCATTCGTCTTTATCGCATGCCGTGATTTTTCAATTTCATATCCACAGTAGTGTGGATATGAAATCGACCAATCACGGCGCGGCCTTTGTTATATCAGTTCATTAGACTGATATGGTCTATCTATCCTGCTCGCAAGGTATAAGGAAAACAGTAAATATACGGGTGGGAGTGGAAAAAAGTTCTTTATTATACCCAATTTCCTTTGTTTTGCACTTGTCTATAATGACATTGTTTTGATTCACCGAAACTGTTAGATAAATGTCATTTTGGAATATGACGTTATAAAAAAAATATTATTGAACTTTTTTTTTAGTTTAGATAGCTTGGCTATCTAAACGCATTAGAGCAACCTCTGTCGTATTTTTTAATCTTTCTTGGTTTCAGGGGACAAGATTTGTATTTCAATTTTTGAAGATAACCAAGGACCAGTCCGTTCCACCAAAATCAATTTTATTCTCAAAATTTCGCTTTTTTCTAAAAATTTTGTATTTACGCATTTAACTTTTATTGGTTTTTCTTAATTTTCCTCAAACGACTCCTTTTTTTCATCTTCTGTTTGCGACATTTAGAATTGATTTTCCACTTTTTTCTATGTCTAGCTTTCTTTTAAATTTCGAGAAGTTTTTTTAACATTTTCGATTTTGTATCTATTAATTTTCATTTTATCTAAATTTTAAATTATTTTAACAAAATTGTGAGTTTAAATTCGAAATTTTGTCTGTAATGAATTGTGGACTTTTTCAGAAATCGCAATTTTATTTTGTAATTTTGAAATTTTTTTATAACTTTGGTCTTTTACTCAATTTTCAGCTTAAATTTTTAACAAGAGTTATAAAAAAAAGTTCTGAATTAATAAAAAATATTGAAATTTCAACAGGTGTCGCATCTAATTCAACGCCGAGCCATATGCAGCGCTAGAGCTGCATTTACCCACCTCTGACTAGACCGATATAAAAGAGCGATGTGTAAAGATTTTTAATTATTGAATGTCTGAAATTGAAAGCTGCTTATGTTTATGTTTCCTTACGGTGCTGCTTGATGCGGTTGCCTCCTTGCATTAAAGCACGGCACGGTCCTGTTAACTATTCATAGATATCAAATTTTTGCAAATAATCAAGGGAAGCATTTATTCTCTCACCCCCCTTCCCCTTAGAATTCAAAATGTATTACAGGAGCTTTATTTTAGAATCACTGTTAAAAGATTATTGAGGCTTGTCGACCTTTTTAAAGGCAAGCAATCAATGGTTTTCTTATAATGAACTCTTAAGTGTGAACATTTCATTTTTATAACACTAGCCTGGACATGGGGTCTCACAGACTCCTATATTTGAAGCAAAATTTTGACTGCAAATACTAATAAAATTGACAAAGTAGAGCCGAGAGAAGTTCCTAAGTGAAAGGATTTACAGTATAAAAATGTAACTTTTATAGTGGGGAACTACCGCGATATCAAAAATTATCTTGGTCAAGGGTGGTTGTGGAATGTAAAACGTGTCTTACTTTAAATTTTTGAATATGTTTTGTTGTGTTAAAATCTGTCAAGTCATTGTGCTGAAATTTTCTAATCCAGTTTTTGAATCATGCCTCTTACCACACAGCACAACATTTTCATGATTGAAGCCTATTTTTGAACGGGTGCGCTAGTTAATGGAAATTGGCAATACAGTCAACGTTTGTGTTTGGACAATTTTCGAGAGCACTTCCCAACGTGGCAATATTACCGGACAATTTTTATGCGTACCTTACAAATTGTGTTGAAGTGTTTCGCGAAACTGGTTGTGTGACTCATAAAAAAGGTGCTGGTAAACCAAGAGTTCGTACAGAAGAAGTTGTCAATGACGTTCGTCAACGTATGGAAGAGGAGCCTGCAAAACCCTTGAAATGTCTTTCTCAGGAAATTGGACTTTCTTATGGAACATGTCAGAAGATTTTAAAGAAAGACTTAAACATGCATCCATATAAGATGCAAGCATATCAAGCTCTTCTGCCCGCAAACCACCCCAGACGCCTTGTTTACTGCCATTGGTTTGTCAATAATTTAATGAATGACGATCTTCTGGACTTAACTTTTTATTCTGACGAAGCGTGGTTCCACCTTTCGGGATACATCAATTCTCAAAATATGCGAAAGTGGAGTAATGATAACCCTCATGTTTTTACTGAATCGCCACTACATGCTCAAAAAATTGGTGTTTGGATGGCAGTTTCTCGCAGAAGAATAATTGGGCCAATTTTTTTCGATTTCACCGTCAACGCAGAAAGGTGCAGACACAACTTTTTGGCTGAATTTGTGCAACAGCATACTACACGAGAAAATATTGCTTTCCTCCGCGAGTTTTTTGATGACCGGCTGATAAGTTTGCATACAGAAGTTGAGTTTCCTCCGAGATCACCTTGTTTGACAATTATGGGCTATTTTATATTTCATTACTTAAAAAAACAATATTTTCGCAACTCCGGTAAATAATTTGCAAGAACTGTAACAAAGAATTGTTCAGCAATGTGCAACCATGCTGCAGAAATGCCAGAAATGCTGCAAAACGCTTTTCATAGCATGAGGAGGCGCGTCAACTTATGCATCGAACAAAACGGGGAACATTTCCAACAATTACTGTAATTTAGTTTTTCTTGTTACTAAAACTGTTATTTCATAATCTGTAGTTCTTTACTGTTTTACAACTGAAATAAATAGGTATGAAATTTGTAGGTTATTGATGATACCAGTATGACAGTGACATAATTATTTCAAACGTAAAGTAAGACACACGTTTTACATTCCACAACCACCCTTGACCAAGATAATTTTTGATATCCCGGTATAATTATTAGCAAAAAACCGTAAACATGAAATTTGCAATCTTATTTGACTTGACATCACTGGAAGTACTTTTGTTAATTTTTTTTTTACTTAGAAGCAACAAAAACCTAGGTTTTTCTTTAAGTCTATTAATAATCAAATAAAAAAATCGCAAAAAAGTTGCCTCTAAAACTATTAAGAGAAAAAAGCCAATCGATCAATATTACTAAAATTATTGGCATTTCTTACAGAATGGCTTTGAATATTGCAGACATACTAGCTTATTGCATACTAGACATGTAATCATTGTCATTCTTAGATAACATTTTTTTCCTTTTATTTTGGTCAGATTCTTGAGGATGAACATCTTCCATATGTTTTCATTTTTTCATTGTCTCTATCCAAAGTTAAGGTCATATCTTTTGGCACCGCCTTTGTTGGGATTTGTACTCTTTAACGTGTGAGGGAAAACTGGAGAATGTATTATACTTTTCACAAAAAACGACTCCGAGTTGTTTTATTTGGAATTGTTTATATTCATTACGCAGATATTGACATTACTTAAATCGAGAAATTGAAAGACTATGGCGACCATAAGCCATTTTCTAGCACGTGCGTCAGCTACTTAGGCAAAATGAATATTTCTTGTCGGTCTTGTAAACACCTTCTTTGATAGAATCAATAATAACACACAATTTAATGCTTTTTTAACATTGATTTGTAGCTGTGATGCATCGAAGATATAAGAAACAAAACTTTATTTGGTCTTGTGACTTGTAAGCATAATATTTTTTGGCTTGTAAAATTGAACAAAGTGGAGGTGTGTAATTTCTCGATCTTTGGGTCAGGAAACTCATTGGACATTTCTTTTAAAAGTATTCCCTTATGAGAAACGTGGACATGGATCCCTCCAGAATTTTAAATATGCATAGCTTATCTAAAACACACCGAATCACAACTTTTTTCTATACCGGCCTTTTGGTGACTAAATTTGAAGCTACTGAGACGCAGGGGCGCAGATGGCCAAGAGATGTATTGATTCTTAAAAATCACAGAACTCAAGGGGTCTGTGAGATCCCTTGTCCACACTTAAAGGTTAATCGAAAAATACTGATGTCAAAACAATTTGGAGATGTGAAAACTAGAAACTTGTAGTTTTAATTTAGTTTTTTTTCTCTGCGACTCTATTTTCTCAAGTTACAGAATTTCAATCACCTAAAAATTGGAAATTTGTATTACTACACAGCGGAGCTAGTCTGTCACGTCGCAAGTTGATGTATATAAATGTAATCTCAGATACTTCCCAAATCATATTGAATCAACTCACGTTATTATATTATGACGCGTTCGACATTTCTGAATAATAATAATTGGAGTGTCAAACTGGAAATTCTCAACAACAAAAAATACATATGTTAATTTGATTTTTGATGATTATAAAAAATGTTCTCATTTTGGATATAAAACTTATTCGCGATCGGGATATACATTTAATGACTAGAACATTCAAATTATTTAACCTGGATTCTGGATAACATCAATTCCTAAACAATCCATGATAGTTGGCAACCCTATTTGGAGTTGGTTGTAGACAGACCCAAATGGTCAAGAAATGTCAATGCACACCTATTTTATGGCCATATGGTACAAAAATAATAACTTAAAAAACCTCGTTATCGTAAATTTGTGGTGGAGTGGAAGTTATTTCGGGGCCCAAACCCTTTTTCGGCCAGTGAAAAGGTTTCTGGGACCCAGTGCATGGAATTCATAACAACTAGTTTAGTAACTTTTTAGAAAGTTTACTTAAATTTTAGTAAAAATGTGTTAGTAGGATAAAAATAAATTAGGACACTTACATCAAGGCTCGCAAGACAATACCAACAAAAGACATGTTTGCATCTCTTGCACATCATCTGAGCACAGCCTTCATCTTTTTCAATAGGAACGTTGCACATTGGGCAGCACTTGATGAGATCAGAATCGAACGGAATGCCCGGTTCCTCAGCTCTGCCTTGTTTCGCTAGTTGTTTGTTATTGCTTTCACACGTGAGTCCTTCATGCCATTCTAATTTACAATTACTACAGAAGTCCGTGGTGCATGTTGGACAGTGCACACTTTGAGGTAGGCATCGTTGCGATGGACATAAGGTGCAAACTGTTTCACAACCTGCTCTCGGGCACCACGTTCGAGTTTTGTCTAATTCTACCTCTGAAACAATAACGAAAATTACAGTACCAGTAAAGACACTGAAGTCATTACGTAGACCAGTGTTCCCCAACGGGTGTGGCGCTGAAATATGAGACCATAAAAATCAATAATAATAACCCTTTTTTTAGGCATCAAAATTTATAGGCGGTTATGAAGGTTTTTTTTTTGGTTGACAAAAATTCACTGGGCGCTCATGGGATTATATTATGATAACGTTTTTTTTTGGTCGCCAAAATATTATACGATTAATGTGCGTCGCCCTTTTTTACACAATACCAAAAGTGTGTGTTACTTTCAAAAAAAGACTGGAAAATACTGACACACTGACGCAGGCTGATAATAAAATATACATTAAGTAGAATATTTACCTCTATTTAGTCTGTACTTTTTATGTTTTTCAAATAATTCATTTCCGGCCAGTCTTTTAATCTCTTCTTGCTGCAGAACTCCCTGAGATGGACACTGTGCATCAGGGCATGAAATATCATAGGCTCCTTCCGCTATTTCGAATTCGACATAAGCTTTCATACACTGTAAAAAAAAATAAGTTCAACAATTTGTTATCGTGAAATATATGACAGAAGTTATTAAAACATCTTAACCACTTGGTGCCTGAAATGTTGCAGTACCGAAAACCACTTTAAATATAGATTATTCGCAGGTGCAACTCAATTTCTGATCTTAGATGATCATTTGACACACACAGAATATTTCGATATTATCGGCGCAGTTTGCAATAATCCTGTTTTTTTGGTTTACTTGCCAGTACGCTGTTCGTAATATCTGAACCTTTGGCATAGTTTTCATGGAAAGTTTCTCACGAAATCTCTTCAGGACGAAGTTCGTAAAGCCTGAAAACGTTATTTTGACTTACGTATAAACCGTCATTAACGCTCAGAAAAAACTTGGTATTTGACCTCTGAAATCAAATATTTTCAACGATGTAGACGTTTCCTGAGCTAAGTGCTTTAAATATTCTCACAAGAAAACTATTTGCAAGTTTTATGTTTTTCGACAAATTTTTATATTTTGGTAAATGTTCGAAAACGCTATTCTTGAACCCCTAAGTCAATCTAGTATTTTTAGTTTTACACTAAAAGTAAGAAGAAAACATATTGTTGACATTACTCCGTAGAATAAATGCAAATGAAATCTATGGTAAATAGTGACATAAGTTCGCAAATTTTATCAGAAACGATGAATTCTTAAACAATTTTATACCTCGTTAATTTTTAATATGAAATTGATGATAATTTGTTTTGATCATCCACATATTACGTGAAGGTCATGACAACTGGTACTAATCCGTAACAAAGCATTTGCGCTACCAGTTACAATCGATAAACAAAAGGTATTTAAATGAAGCGAGATCAAACCGAACATTCCGCGCAGTACTTACCTCGATGCAAAACGAACATCGACATTGTTGTATGTGCCAGGCGTTGTGAGAAGGCACTTCAGCGAGACATAATTTGCACAGAAGTAGCTGTTGGGGTTCATCGCATACAGGCACGAAACCGCCCGTGGAATTAAGGGAATACCTAGAGCCGGAAGCTAAAGTGAGCAGACTAGAACACCTCGAACAGATTCTGGTTTGGGAACCTTCTGGAGATATTCGTAACCTGTTAATTGGCTGTAGAGGTTCAATACTACTTGAAGACGATGAGGAGCGCAATACTCCAGTCAGCGCTACCACAGTTTCACATTTTCGAAGGCTTGCTAAACTCGATGCTGGTTTAACCTGTAAAAAAAGATTAGTTTAGTTTCCATACTTTAATAGAGACTGAAAGGCCAAACAAATTTCAGTTAATAAATTTAATTTTCAGGTAGTGCTTTTCATTTTTGTTTTCATATGTAACATTCAATAATCTAAAGAAAGTATGTATATTAAAACCAAAACGCCATGGACTGCATACTCCCCAAGTTACATTTTAGTGTAACGAAGTAGTATTTTCCAATTCCAACTGTTTTACTGAAGATATTGATTGATAGAAACGTCATAGATTACATTTTTAAAGGAATTTACTGGGTTGATTAACAATTTATATAAATATACATACAAGTTAAAGATGCCTATATTTTCTTTATTCATTTTCGCTTCATTACATATAATATTAAAATAAATGGAATGAAATATCAAACAAGTTAAAGACGGAAAAGAAATTTTCCCGCGTCCAACATATGGATGTGCACGTGAAACTAGTTGCAAAAATCATATCCACATTAAGTGTTTCTTGCATTTTTCTTTTTGTAAACCATTTTTCACAACACGATTCAGTGTGAAGTATATCTCAACTGTAATGTCAATCACTTTAGTGTACGTTACTGTACTTGCTGTTAGATTTCCCAAGTGAGAATATAACAAGTTTTGTAACGTATAACTAAGAACAAAGTAATCTAAGGTTCTTTGTTTAAATTATACTTTGTTTTCATAAGAATATATGTGTGCTGTACAGTTGTGTTTCTTTTTCAGTTATTTAAATTTACTTATTTCATTTTCAATATTAACCTGACGTGGCTACCAGTATAATAAAGTAAACGCACGGAAAACGTTAATATTATGTTGTGGATATATGGTTTTACATGAAAGAGAAAAAATTACTTTTCTATAAGGTAATTTTGCTCTATTATCGAGAATGATAAACCTCAATTTTTTACCATAGTATTAGTTATATCTCTGCACTAAATCAATTTTATGTATTACAGCGTTTTGAAATTTCAATATCTCTTGCTATATTTTAAAAGTGCTAGTAACTCCAAAATTCGCCATTAAAAAACGATATTTATTTCCTTCTATTGGTCTGTGTGTACGTTATATGATCACGTTGCAGATCGCATTTTTGACCTATTTTTGATATTATCATCTCTATCCATTCAGAATTTCTCAGAACAGAAGTCTATTGATTTTGGAAATAGCTTAATTTTTATTAAAGAATAATTTATTGGGAAAAATGAAACCTTGCAATCAAATAGATTTTGCGCATTAGGTTCACCTTAATAATTGTGTAAAATGCTAACACACAATTCGCTACTTTCGTTTTCGAGAAAAGTTCATTTTATAGAAATTGATTAGTGCTCTTTAAGTCAACTGTGTATACAGGGTGATTTTCTGAAAACGAACCACCCCAAATATCTAGAAAACAAAAACGTTTTGTGCAAAATGCCGAAACCGGTCAATTTTGGTTGTGAGGGACAATTAGAGTAGTTCTAGACCTGCAGATGCATCCCTTGGCTGGGTTTGTAGCCCCCGCAAATATCTTAAAAGGAACAGGGGGTTAAAAAGTTTACTGCTTTAGAGGTTCATTGAACGTCTTTTTGGCTAAGTTGTAGTTTTTTATTTCTACAATTAGTTTTTAAGAAAACGTCACTTTTGTGGTAGAATTTGCAAAGTGAAAAGATGAAACTTTTTCTGTTGCTGTTGAGTATTTTCTGAAATAAAAACTGTTTCTTGTGCATTGATATTAAAAAATTATTCAGTTTTAAAGTAAATCTGCACAGTTCGGGTGAAAATCATGTACTTAGTTGTTAAGAGTTGACATTATTTTTATTTATGGCCCTGAAAATAAAGGTGCTACAGCCATGGCAAGAGTTTTTAATAATATGCATCCAGATAAGCTTTTGACCCACAAATACGTTATAGAGCTTTTACAAAAATTTACAAACACGGAATCGGTAGCTAATAAGAAAAGACATAATAACAGAGTGGTTTAGATTTTTTTCTGTGGGACCATTTGAAGGACTTACGACAACGAATTGTGGATGGATGTAAGCGCGAGAAATATTTCAAAAAATGAGAGAAGAACTTGAAAACCGTATCTACTACTGCCTGGAACAAAACGATGCTCATTGCTAGCATCTCTTGTAAAATTCAACTGTTTTAAATAATAGGATTTGTACTTTTCAAGACATTAGATGCTATTTTCATCATTCATGGTGTGTTTCTTTACTTATTAATTGACGTTTAACTGATTACTTGAAGTTAAAACTTTAAACAGTGTCAGTTTCATCAAAACATCTATCTCTTTAATAGTTGGCATTCCCAAGCGTTATTTTTATTAACAATAGACGCTTAACAACAATGTTGTGCAAAAAAAACATGAACGTGCTGCTAGACAAACTGTATTCTCAAAAACTAATCGTAGAAATAAAGAACTACTATACAGATCAGGAAAGTCAAACACTGTCCATAGGGAGAATGTTAATGAGAGATTTAACATTGAGAGCTAATAGTGGGATAGATGGCGGCGCCTTGTATTCTCCTACACCGGTGTAAAAAATTCAACGCAGAGCGCAGCGATCAGTGCTGGTGGAGATTTCAGTAGTACATCATAGCTTCTAACGTGTTTTGTTAAGGGATTACTACTGGCAGGCAACAATTTTATTAAAATTTGAGTACCACATGCTGTTTGTTCTTTTAGTCCGTTGATTTAATCAACATCTGGAGCAAAATAAATCTGATATTCTTTCATAAAATAAATAAAGGAGATTCCTTAAACAAAATAAATAATAATTCTAATGAAGAATATAACAAAATAACTCTTTAAACGTTACAATATAAGGAGTTAAAATAGGCTGTGCTAAACAATATTACAGTCTCTTGTAAAACTTTCGACGAGTTTTTTCTAACATCTAAACTGGAAGATACGAGCATGCTGCGTCAAAGTAGGGGAATACGTTCAGCGGCCATAGAAAACTATGGAAGGGACAATTCTTAGCGTTTTACATGGACAATGAAAATTTTTTCTTATCTGTATAGCCAAAAAGAGGTTAAATGGACCTTTCAAACAATAAACTTTCTAACTCCCTGTTCCATTTAAGATTTTTGAGGGGGCTGCTGCTCCAATCAAGGGGGTCCACCTACAGGTCTCAACTTACACTAATTAAGTGTTTCCTTTACGACCAAAATTAATTCGGTTTGGGCATTTTGCACATAACGTTTTTGGTTTCTAGACATTTAGGGTGGATCGTTTTCAAAAAATTGTCCTGTATATCTATGATGATGAAACTATGACAAGCGTGCTAAACTTGACAGGTAAAAGCAATTTTTATGGTTGCTCTCCTTAATTATATTTGTAAATCTATCAAATCTATCCCATTCAAAATGTATTGTTGTACCTTGCTCTAAATGTTTAATTTTTGCACTAATTAAGCTTGATAAGGATGAAGTTGTACCGAAAGATATCGCGTGAAGTATTATACTGTTAAAGCAAATTCTTCAGTTGACCCTAAAAAATTTCATCAAAGAAAAAAGGGGGGAAACCCTCAGCGAAATATTTAATTAATCTAAAAGCCTGCAACAGGCAACTAAAAGAATTAACTATGCATTTTTAAAAATTTTTCCTTTTTTCCCGAAATTTTAACTCTGTTCTTAAATTTTTCAGTTTAAACTTGAAATGTATTACTTTCTTCATCAAATTGTAACTTAAAAATTCATATTTTTCCTTTCCTAAACTGAACTTTAATCATAAATTTCCATATGTTCGCAAAATTTTGCAGTAACGTTCTGTACTAAATTCAGCTTAAAATTCGATGTCTTCCAAATAATCCAATGTTTTTCAAGATTTCTGGTTTAAACTAGAAATGTTGCATTTTGCTTAAAATTTCGAGTAAAAATGTGACTTTTTTTATAAATTTCGGGGTTTTCTTTAAAATTCTAGGAATGGGGCAGTGCAATATCTTAGAAACAAATTTTAATTTCTTTCTTCGTTGCTAGGTGGAACCACCATATAACGATTTTTTTTAATGGGATGCCATACTTTTTTTTACATATTTGGATTCCTTGTAATTTTCCTAACAACTTTTAATAAAGTAGTTAAAATTTCCAACTTTACAAAGTCGGTATTTCACTTTTGGTCTTACCAACAATTTTGTTATTAGTATTTTAGAATATATTACTTGGACAAATTGACATAGACATTAGCCATATGGAATGTGCATCCGTGACAAATTTCCAATACAGTGTACAAGTATATTAAGAACTAAAGCAGAAATATGGCTGTTCTTACCGCGTTAGTAATGGAAGTAGTATCCTTCTTCACCAAAGGAGCTTGGGTATCTGTCCCGCTGTTTCTTCGTCGACCAACCAAAGACTTAATACCTGGCATACTCCTAAGGTCGACTTTATTGCGGGGCCGACGAACTGGCGGCGGCGATGCATGGGGTAATGCTATGGTTGTCACTAGGCGACGACCCCGCGACTCTATCAGCGTGGCGTTGTCGGCCACCTTTCCTATAACAAACAGTAGAATAACTAACTAGTGTTGGGCACAATGGACATATTTTCATAATCGAAATAATCGCTTGGAATAATCGAATGATCATTCGAATGATAGATTATCAATGAAATGTTCCTTGCCAAAATTTGTATTTTATTTCGAATTTCATTTCGGGACTCCAAAATAGTTAACAGCTCCTAAAACTTCTTACATGGTTTTTCAATATTGCTCTTTTTGCTTGATTCTTATTGGTGTGGCAAAGGGTAAATGAAAAATGTTATTTAATCGACAGAAAAATTAATAAAATAATGTAAATTCATTTTATAGAAAATTTAAATCAATAATTATTTATAATGTGTACGAATTGAATCGGTGAGATTAAGAACAGTACAAGTCCAAATGTTTCAGTGTTGGGAAAATAAAAAAAAATGTTTATTTCGTTTCTTATGCTTCTTAAAGGTTTGGTATGTACAGACAAGTTCTAGTGTATCCCCTCAGGCATCCTTTAAACAAAAAATTAAATTTATTAATTCATGCATTTTTTCAATATCCACAAAAAATAAATTTAGACTTGTACTCTTCTTAATCTCAATATTGGTAATTTTTAACATTTTGGGCAAAATTTGAAAAATAAAATAAGAATACGATGGTAAAGCATAATTTATTGAACAAAAATAATTAGATGTAGTTATTAGCATCATCACCATTCTCCAAATTAGTGGTTCTCCAGGATAGGAAAACTCTTAGTGTTCTCCCTATAATATGTTTTATATCATTAAATTACTTCTTGTTAATTGGCACTGGTTTAAAGCAGACTTTATTGGTAGAAACATACGGAATATGATTTTGTTTTAGTAATTTTAAAGTATAAGAATTAATTTTTAAAATCTAAGGATTTAACACACCATATACAAACTGTACTTATTTCGAAATTGTAACTTTTGTTTATTTTATTTGCTACTATTCTATAGATTTTTTTAGTTTGGAGGCCACAATTCTTAAAATCAAGTAGAAGGGTCTATATGAAGTGATAGTTATCGTAAATGTGTTTTTTTTTGGAATTTTTAGTCACTGCCTCATTATCTGAAAGCTATGTATTATCACATCTGATTAATTTTTTGCAGCATGAAATGCCTTTAAAACAGCTTAGCCTGATCATAAATCGTACTAAAACGCGATATGTTGAGAATAAGAATAGTCCAGAACTTGTACTGTTTTTACACTTAATGCAGTGCAACAAACTCTGGAAACGGCATAAACAAGGTGGCTTTACTACTGTTTTTCTACTGATTCGATGCAGTTTCGTATTTAAAACAAGATGGCTATGACAGATGAAAATGTCAAATTTTGGACTTGTACTGTTCTTAATCTCATCGATTCAATTTTATTTAAAAAGATGATCCAATTTTTTACGCTGAAATTTATTTGTCATTTTTTCGAACAATAACCACACAAGCACCTCTAAATATTGCAATTCAATTATAAAATACGACATAGGAATTGCTCGCCTTTGGCCTAAATATAATCGTTGTCGGTTTTGTTTGGTAGCACTGTAGCAGTGGGTTGTCGTATAGCCCAGTCGGCGAGGAAATCGCTATAGAGGTGAAAAATAAAAACTAATCCAACAGCAATTTTATTATTGCAATCTATTAGTAGGTCAATTTTGAGTATATGTTCAAGTTGGCGCGGCGCGGGGGACTGTTCGTCAGCCGCCATTTTGATAAACGCGTTTTGTAAATATCTCGAGAGTGGTTGGTCCTATAAAGAAAATACAGGAGACCATGTCTATAGAAAAATATATAATTTAACTTTTTTATTTAACATATTTTTCTATAAAATGAATATTTTATGAGTTATTCTAATGAAAAGTTTTTACTTTCCATTTTTTTCTTAATAGTTTCAAAACGGTTAGCACTTGTTGGTAACAGTTATAATCAAAGTTATAGAGCGTAAAATTCTCTACAAATTTTGTATATATTTTATTTTTCTAAATTTAATAGTTTGTGAGTTATAACGCCATGAAAATCGAATGGTCTTCATAAATTTTAACTTACTTTCGCCACTACCTAAAGTATATAACACAGTAAAAAACTGCTATAGAAATCGAATGCGATTTATACCAAAGGTGCTTTTAACCACCAAACGCTAATTTGATGAGACAATATAAGATTGTATTTTCAATGAATTGTAGAAAAATCAATTTCATAACATTAATATTGAATGAAATAGTAGAAGATGTAGATAGTGACTATGACGGAGTAATAGATATAAGTGAATCTGGATCATCAAAATAATCCTAAAATAGTTTTTCATTTAGCATTTTTACTGAGGATGACTTTCTGGAAATACCACGTTTAAAAAAAACGCGCCGGGAACTTTACCTCTAAGATGGTGGGGAAATAAGTTCAAATTGCTTCACTACCTATACATTTTCATTGCTCTAAAACTATTAACAAATTTTAGAAAAACCTATTTTTAAAAAAAAAAATGTAGGTTTTCCAATTCTCCTACAATTTTGATAGTTACTGTTATGAATTATTCTTGTAAGCCGCTTACTAATTTTACTAAACTAAAAAATGAACACTTCAACGCTGTTACTCTTTTTAGAGTAACAGTCAAAATGAACATTTCTATGTTTATAGGTTCCTTGTAGTTTATTCGTACAACCAATTATTCTGGAAATATATACAAAAACGCATTTATCAAAATAATGGCTAACGCACGACCACTTGGCATCATAGACAGTATTGACCCACTAATAGGTTGTATTCATACAATTGCTGTTGAATTTTACTTCAAATAAATTCTTCCCACTGCGTAACTGTGAAAAAAAGGAAAAATGGAAAAGATCATATTTATGTAAAAATAAGTAGTTTAATATTTTTATTGCAAGCAACTTTTTAGACACATATTTTAAAACTATTACGCCAAAAAATTGTCACTTTTTAGTTTTTTATTAATCTAGCTCCATATCGGCCAACAGTATATTTGTAGGATATAAAATTATCTATCAAATTTATAAAAACATTGTTTAAAAAATCATAGTTTAAAAAAGCTATAATAACAAAAGATATAAAATTATACCTATTCTTCACTTGTCAAGTAAATATTGGAGCAATGAAACACTCCAGTTAAAATAAAATCTGCTGTCGATAAGTGAGCATTTATTGCGCATACAATTTGATAAAACGCCGTTTTCTTGATTCTAGGATGCTTATTTTATTATAGTTCTTAAAATATAAACTTTAGAAAAAAATGTTTTACACAAAATGTGTAAATTGCTTTGTGCTCTACAATTTTTATAATAACTATTATCAATGTAGTGTTATTTGTTTACGAATTATCAAGCAAAAACTAAAAAGAGAAAAGAATTCAACGTAGTAACTTTTAAAACAGTTATCCTATACAAAAATATTATACATAAAAAAGATAAGTCATATATTTTTCTACAAATATGATCTTTTGTACTTTTTTAATAGGACCAACCATTATCGAGATAATTACATAAACGCGTTTAGCAAAATGGCGGCTAACGCACAGCCCCCCGCACCGCGCCAATTTGAATTTATTCTCAAAATTAACCAACTAATTGATTGCAATCATAAAATCGCTGTTGGATTATGTTGTACAAAAAAAAGCTTCGCCGACTGGGCTAATAACAGTATATTTAGGATCGTAAACAATCATGTCGAGGTGAGTGACGTCTTATTTTTCGAGGTTTCAAGTAACAATGTCGCTATATTTCGGAATATGGAATATGAATACTGAATGATATCTCATTTCACACCTGTCATAATCGCTTTTGGTACGAGTACGCTACATTTTGGAACATAAACACTTTGAATACTGAGCGAATACTTGTATCTTATTCGAAATTCGAATGATTATTCATATTTCATTTCACTCATAATCGCTTTGAAATGAATGATCGCTCTCAGTAGAAGTGCGCATTTGCGTCGAGTTATTGAATGATATCGCACATCTCGAGCACTTTGAAATGTCTCATAATCGAAATAATCGTATTGAAATGAATGTTCTCTCTGCCGTTCGGTAGAAAGTGTGCAGTGGTGTCGCGCTATTAAATGGAACATTTGGAGTATGAAACATCATTCATATCTCATTTGCAATTATCGAATGGGCGATTATACGGCTATAATCGAAATATTTCGAATATATCACTCATAATCTCCCAACACTAAACTATTCATACATACAGAAATAAATTAGGTCTATCAATAGAGTCTTATTCGAACGATTCTATGTAATGGTTATTCAATAACAGTGTGGGGCTTTCATTTGGATCATTTAATTAGGCGTTTGGAAAACGAAAATGCGTTAACTAATATTTTAAAAATAAAAATACATGAACCAACGAAGCAAATATACAATAATGGAAAAAAATGTCTAATATAGTATGTAGGCTGGCTGATCTTACTGGTTACCTAAGAAATGGCGGCGCTTTCAATTAAGGAATAATTCGATTTGATTTAGGTTATCAAACTTTGAAAAACTAATCCATAATAAAATAACATGCATTTGAAATTACGATCTAGTTATAACATTTTAAATTCATGTTTTGCTCACCTTCGAGTGTTTTTGATTTGTCATATTACTGCCACGGAAGTATTTACTATGGTGTAAGACCCAACTTATTTAACTTCATTTTTTTTCACCTTTGAGTTTTTTTTTTTAACACTGGTAGATTGGTCATATGTCATTATCATAATCAAGATTTCCGGTGTTAAAATTCTATATCTTACTTCAGGGCTCGTGTGCCCATTTTGTTTTATATTTACTTAGTAGGCGCACTTACTTTTATTTGCATGTGAACTGACCATTTTATAAATTCGGCATTTGAAGTTCCTTGAAGCAACGAAAATTATTTACACACAATCATATCGCAGGAAACACAATTTATTGTATGACTAAGTAATGGTTAATTTTAAGTAAAGATAACAGGTCCAATACTAAAAATGAACTAAAGGTTGTAGCCTCCTCTGTTAACATAAAAAACATTGTGCATATTTACCGATAAAAAGTGTGATGTGGCTGACAAGTTTAAATTAATGAAGGAATTCGGTATTTCCACTTTAAAATTGTATTTAAACTGCAAACTGACATTAAACGAGTTTCAATTAATTAAGCTATCGCATCACAATAGTTGAATACAAAATGAAACTTTTTCAAACTGTATTATAAAATTTCACCGTAATTTAGTACGGTGAGTGAGATCACAGATTACAATTTAAGCTAAAAATACCTAAGATAACATATTCATTTTTATCTACAACCATTGTTGTTAATACAATTCTTTCTGGAATTATTCAAGTTGGATGAATCAGTAATTAACTTCCCTTGACACAGACAAAATATTAGATGAAAAAAGTTAGAAAAAATATATGCTTCTTTGGGAGTGGATCGGGCCCCGAGAAACAATTACAAATGTTTGAGGTTACCCCTGCTATTGTAGGGGACTTCTTTAAAGCAACCCAAAACCAAGTTTTGCAAATAAGTAAATAAGACGGTTTTATTATTACAACTTAATTGCTATTAAACCGTTTTTTTAATTAAAAAATGACTTTAAACTAAACGGAATTATTCTATTTTTTAGTGTGACAGTTCTTTTTGAATTACGTTGTTTCGCTCTGGGTTTTATAGTTTAATTTACACAGGCATGCTTTTCCGATGGTTATATATTTTAATAAGATTAAAGACGCAATCTGCGTTGTAATTTAGTACCTTTTTATTCACAACGTAGATTAAGTTTTATTATAAGTCTGTTTGTTTAATTCTTACTGCGAATAAATGTACATGTACATAATATCTATAGCCTGTTAGGTAAGCTTGAAAATTTAAAATTGTTTTATTTCAATAAAAAATGCATTATCGTATGTTTACAAAGAGTCACGACATTGGTAAAGTCACTTCGTGTGACTTCATAATCTCCGTTATGCAGAAAAAGGCCACTACAAATTTTTGACTTTCGCCTGAATTAAATTTTTTTATCGATTTATTCTTTGTTTAGTAGTTTAGTGTTTAAATAGTGCTGTTTTTGTTTATAACTTAGATCGATTGAACCTAGATTTTCGGCCGAAACCTTTTATTTAAATTTGTTAAATTTTACATCACGCCTTCATATCTAGCGCGTATTTCTTCGACTTCTAACAGATTATTCGGGTTAAATCAAATAAAAGTCACGAATTTTCTTTCTTTTTTAGTGTTATAATGTTACGACAATAATACCACGAAGGTCTTGCATTTGGCATCATACCGCAATAATAAATATTTGCATGTATTTGGAACAATTGTACACCGTGCTCAATTTAAGACGCACCCTATTTGAATATCATTTGCAAAGTTAATAAGCCAAGAATTTTTATACGTTATATAGATTCCTATGTAATTTTTTCCAAATTTTTTATTTCTTCACAAGAAAAATCAATTGAACGTAAAAAAAAAGATACGGATATAAATTGTTTTTTTTTAAATGGAACACCCTATATATTTTGATGCGACTGAATATAAACTTAAATTTTCTTTACGAATATATAACATTTGACATATCTTACGCTAAACGTAAGCTTTAAACGTGGTTGTAATTCGAGTGCCAGTATAGTTAATGATTTGCAAAAATGGTTAAATTTTCAAAATCACATACTACTACCTTACCTGGAAAGAAAATGATGGCCATGTTAAAAACGTTAGTGTTGGATTAAAGGTACTGATGACGTTTATTATTTATGTTAAAATACAACCACCTTTAAATCAAAAACAGTTAATGCCAGATACATCAAGTGGTACATATTTTTAAAGGAAATTTAAGCTTCTATTCAACCAATTAAAAATATACAGGATGTTCCATTTAAAAAAATACAATTTATAGCCGCATCTTGTTTTCCTTACACTCAATTGTTTTTTCATTTGGAAAAATGAAAATAACATACCAAAATTATTGGTTTATTAACTCTGCAAATGGTTTAAAAAGGGTGTGTCTTAGAATGAACCCGATGTATACAAATACAACCAAAAAACAGTAACTTATCTTTACAAAGGCTTAAGTAATCCCAGTTAAATGTTTAATAGGGTAAAGTACCCCAAATTGAACCGCCTCCTAAATTGCACCCCTTAAATTTTCCTACCTTATTAAACTCTTAGCGCCACCTACGTTAAACAGCTGAATCTTTGTGTGTAAATGAGGTCAGCTCAGCAATTTTATAATGATTTCCGTCAGAATTCAGCAATTTCTCGCCTGTGTGTTGTGTGCAGTTTTCGCATAAAACTAGATTTAAGTTTCTAAAAGAATTTTGATATTCTGTTAAAGGAAGGAACATTTTTGTAGTTGTCATCAAAATTGCCATAGTTTTTGGCATATGTAACACTACTTATGTATTTAGAAACGTAAGGTTACAATATGTACTTTATTGACAGTTTCTCAATTTGAACCATAAACGGTTGCCTAAATTGAACTTCAAATTAGGAAACTTTTGTCTGTTTACGAGCTTCCAAGTGGTCTGGTCTTTTTTGCAAATGTCAAAAGGGGAAAATTAGGGAAAATGGTTGGCGTCAGATTTGGAACTAGCGCTAGTAGCGTACAAAGAGGAGAAAAAAGGTCTAAATAAATGCAGTAATGATTGTGGAATACTTAAATCGACGTTACTTCGGCATATTCGAGTCAAACAAAGTGGTCAAAGGTTCTATTAAATTATTAGGCAGGAACCCTATTTTCAATACTACTTTAGAAGAATTGTTGTCAAACCATATTATTAAACTCTCAGAATCTCTTCTTTGACTCACTGTGAAAGATGTTGGAAGTCTTACTTAGATGATCTGTTACTGGCACGATCAAATGGAATTGTTATGATGCAGTTGCCAGGTCATAAGACACATCGTCTGCAACCACATGACCGTTCTTTTTTCAAACCAATGGAGGTGTATTACATCCAAGCATTAGAAAAATGGTTAGGGACTAATCTTGGACAGAGAGTGTAACAATAGCAAGTGGCTTCATTTTTAAATGAAGCTTATGGAAAGACGGCAACGATAGAAAATGCCATTAATGAATTTAAGGTATCTGGAGTATTGCCAATAGATACATATTTTTAAAGATTCAAATTTTGCCGGATCCGTAGTTCTTAAGCCTGAACCAAATAAAGTTCAAAATAATGGCTTTAGTCCTAGCGATGATATTTCATTAGCACTTTAAAAAAATTCAAAACAGACATTGTTCAACACTTTTCTCTGTTGATGTTGCCAAAACCTCATCAGAAACCTGAGCATCAATATCCTCCGCACCTTACTGGAAATTGCCCCATTATCTAAATGTGTCCAAGCTGCATCGTTAAAGAAAAGCAGCAAAGCCTTCGGTATTCAGAAAGCAGTAGAACATCACTAGTAGTCCCTACAAAAGTTTGAGAAAAAAAATCGGACTAAAGTAGCAGCGACGGGTGACGAGCAACGTTGATATTGTAAGGAATGCGAAGAAGAAGACGTTCAGGATATGATTGGATGTGTGAAGTGCAAAACGAGGTTTCATTACAAAAGCGTTGCGTATAAGTGAGTCTTTCGAAAGTACCTACTCATAATTTTTATAGGTAGTTTCAATTTGAGGAACTAATGGTTCAAATTTGGCAACCAGTTTCTTATATTAAACCCAATTGCAACCCTTCAAAAATTTTTTTTTACTTCGAAAGTATTACATTCCGAGGGTTGATAAGGCTGCAGTAGATTTCCAAAAAGGTAATTTAAAGTTTAACGGCATATAAAATATTACAATCATACATTTAGAAAACTGCAGGCATTTTTCTGAAAAATGGTTCAATTTGAGGCACTTTACCCTACATTCTTATATTCAGTATAGGGTCGCCATTTGTAACTTTCGGATTGGCATATAAGAAATTGGTTTTACGGTAGATTATTAAAAGTGAAGAATTTTCTCGATCACAAACACTTGATGAACGAAAAAAAAAAACATTCCTTATCTCCAAATAATAGCTGAATTTTCGTAACAGACGTAAATTGTCGACTAAAAAGGCCGTTAACTTCTTTTTCAAAATACGGGAGATTTCCTCGCAAATACGGGTCTAGGGAAGGCAGCATTTTTTAACCACAATACGGAAGAGCCACGAAAATGCGCAAGATCTGGCAACCTTAATTCAATAGGGTGTTCATGCAATGCAGCTTTTTTTTAAAAGAATGAACGAATAATTTCCCGTTTTCCCTTAATTCTCTTAGTAGTTGTTACTAAGGGAAACGAAAGAAGAAACAGGCAGACATTTTTTGCTTTCAAGTGGGATAATTGTGAACGATTTTGGAAGTTTGAAGTTTAAAGCTCCATGTATTGTTAATGAACATTAAATTGGGGCATCTACATGATTGATACAATTGGTTAATGGTCAATTTATATTGTTAAATATGCAAATTGTGCGGAATTTTTCAAAATATTCAGTTTACAACTACCGCCTTGCTTTTAATGACAGTCGAAAATATTGGGGTAATTGAGAACAGCCATTTTGGAGGTGCTAAAATTTATTAGTTTTTAATGAGGTAATTGCCTTTACTGTTTCAGATAAACTTTGTTTATGTAACGAACTCTTATTATCTCTTGTTTGGGTAGTGGAGCCAGTTATCATTTTTTTCCTTCCATATTTTGGTAGAAGAATAGGGCCTAATTTGTGCCATCTATAGGATAAATTCCAATAGATGCGAAACCTCAGATGATATTGGCAGAAGTAATTCCCGACATCCAAACGTCGTTTAATGGTTTAGAAAATTTTGACTTTTGAGAAAAGTCTCATTTCTTGCGCATTAATTGATGTTCACAATTACCTCATTATTTTGTTTCAAATTTACTCTATTCAGTGAATTTCCTGGGATAATTGTACATACTAACTCACATCATCTGTGAGCATTTATAACTTCAAATGATCATGCAATTTGTTGACTTATATTATGTAAATTAAGAGTATTTATCATTAATTTACCTATAATTATATTTTACAATTTTTATTAAAATAATGCTGAAGCACCTAATAACTGATTTCTAGAAATTTTTGCATTTTTTCACATAAAATATCGTGACACTTTTATTCTGCTGGTTAGTGCGCTAAAAGTTTTACCAACTAAACTAGATATTAGAGTCTATAATTTAAAGTTTCTAGACTGTTTCCATTTACCTCGGTTTTACAATTACCCCACTTGACCCTAAATTATAAGACAAGGCAAATATCAGTTTATATCATACCAGATTGATTGTTGTTTTTTTTAAATTCGACATTTTCAAATTTACACCTTTTTCGAAAATTTCACTTTATTTTTTTTTACTTTTTTTTTGTAAATTCCAACCCTTTCTCAAAATGTTTTTGGTAACCTTTTTGAAAAATTCTTTTTTATTTATTTTTCGAACCTTTTTAAAAATTTCAACTTTTTTCAAAGATTCGAAGTGTCGACATTTATATGTCTTTTTCGAAATTTAGTCTTTTTCTGTGGATTTTCACATTTTTTCTAAATGTTTTAAAGTTTCGACTCTGAAAATTTCGATTTTTTTTTAAGAATTCGCCTTTTTTGAAAAACCTCTTGATAATTGTGTTTTTTGAAAAAGTGGCCCTTTTTTTGTAAACTTCGCCTCTCAAAATTTCGCCGCTTTCTTCAAATTATGACTTTTTTGAAAATTTTCACTTTGGAAAATTTCGATTTCAAAATTTTAAATCATTTCTAGTTAACTTTTTTGGAAAATCGAAACCTGTGTTGTGTTGGAACACCACTCCTCGAAGTTTTGAGATTTTGTTTTTTAGGAAAATCTATTTTTTTTTCGAAAATCTCGCCTTTTTGAACATTTTGTATTTGACAATTTCGATATTTTTGAATATTTAAATTTTTTTTGGAAATTTTGACTTTTTCAGATTAACAACTGTTTTCAAAATTTCCAAACAATTTTGATTTCGCTAAGGTCACAATATTCAACAAAAGCCGAATTTTCTTAAAAAAATTGACTTTTTTAAAATATTTAAATATTTTTAGAAAATCGTATTTTCTGAAAAATTTCACTTAATGTTTTGAAAAGCTAAACTTTTTGAAACTTTCGACTTTTGAAAATTTGATTCTGTTTTAAAAATTCGCTTTCGCTCAAAATTTTTGTGACTTTTTAAAAATATTGTACTTTTCCTTTGAACATTTCGACAAAAACTTTACGATTTCAAAATTTGAACTTTTTTCACAATTTTGATTTCTTGTAAATTTTGAATCTGAAAATTTCAATATTTTTAGTATCCATTTTATCGAAATTTTTTTGGATTTTTACAATTTTCAAAGAAGTCGAAATTATCAAAAAAATTAAAAATACTGAGAAAAAGTTGAAAATTTTACCTTGTGTAATTTGGATTTATTTCAAAATTTTGAATTTTTCTCGTTGTGATGCCCTTTTGAAATTTTCGTTTTTTTTGATAAATTCTACTTTTTTCAAAACTTACTTTTTTAAAATATTTTGTTTTTTCCTTGAACATTTCGAAGCAGTTTTAAGGCTTAAAATTTTCGTCCCTTAACGAATATTCAAACTTTTTTTAACTCTCCACTTTTTTTGAATATTTCCAAATTTCAAAATCTACACTTTTTCCATTTCCACTTTTTCTAAAAAAATTTTACTTATTCTGAAATTTTGATTTATTATAAAATTATCATTGATACATATTTTTAAAAATTTTTCAATTTTTGAAAATTTGAAATTTTTCCTTCAAACTCTTTTTTGAAAATTTCGATTTTCTGAAAATTTCATTCTTTAGCAAAACTTATACACTTTGACGTTTCAAATAAGTTTTGCCTTTTTTTTGAAAATTTTAACTCTTTCAACAATTTGGATTTTTTAAAAAAAATCGATTTTTATAAATTTAAATTTCGAGACAAATGAGTCAACATTACGAATTCGAAATTGTAGAACATAAGTAGGGAATTTACAAAATGACAACAAAGTTTGTTGAAAAATCAATTAAAAATTGAAAAATTTCGACATTTTCTAAATTATGAGGTTTCGGGGAAATTTCAAAGCAAAACCTGAATATTCAAATTTTCAATATTGTGTGATTAAAATGAAAATACTGAAACCTTTTTACATTAATTTAATATCGAGATTTTTTGCATGTTTCAAATCAGAATTTCCTGAAAAAGTCGCAACTTCAGGATAGAACTTGGAGACAATAACCAAAAATTTCGAAAAAGGAACCTAAATTGCAAAAAGCGGAACATTTCTACAACAGATTTCAATTTTTGAAAATATGTTATCAAGTGGCTGGATATTTCGAAAAAAAATCGGAATTTCTGGAAAACATTTTAAGCTTTAAGATTTTTTAAAAAATTTCGAGGCAAACTCAATAGCAATAAAAATTAAAAAATCCACCATGTTTGGACAAATGTCAGATATTATCGGTCCAGGTTTCGTTTTTCAGCATCGTCGGCGGATTAAATAAAAAAAAAGCGAAACCTGGTCCTATAATATTTAACATTTGATCAAACACCGCAACATAGGGTTGCTATAAGTAGCAAAAATAAAATAAAATAGAAAGCTTCCTTCAGCAGAGATAAAAAATAAGATAAAAACGCAAAAAATATTATAGAAATAAACATTGGTTTGGGGTTAACATTGAACAGTGGCCTGCTCTCCATGAAAGCTAAGGAAACGCAACTTCCCATGCAGAATGAAACTACATAATTTTTGAGCAAAAAGTCGAATATACATATTATCAAAATTTTATCGAAATTTTGAATTTTTTCTCGAAATCTTGTAAAACTCAAATTTCCTTCTTATAAATTTTGAGTTTTTTCAAAATTTGAAATACGACAATTCTAGAATTTTTTTTGTAAATTCATAGATAAAAAATAAAATCTCTAGTAAAAAAGTCAAAATTTCCAAACAAGCATTAGATTAAAAAATTACGATTATTATACGTCGAAATTTAAAGAAACGTTTATCATTGGAGTTTTGAAAGTATTATTTAAAAATTTCTACTTATCTTCCAAGTTTCAACTTTAAACACAAAATTCCGTGTTTTCTAGCGTTTTTCTAGAAAACTCAAAAAATTTTTTATACATACATTTCACCACTAAATTAGAATTTTAGGCTTCAACCATGATAATTTAATTTTAATGAAAAAATGTCGGTTTTACTCTAGAAACTTTCAAGTTTTTTTTTATTTCATAATTTTCCTTCCACTTTTTCTGAAATTTCGAATTGAATTTTGAATTTTCGACTTTGAAGTCACAATTGGAAGAATATAATTCAACGTTATAGTAAACTTAAAATTGGCATTCTGAAAGAAAAGTTGATATTTTAAAAATATTAGAAACATTGAATTTTGACATTTTCTATAATTTTTAATTTATAAAAAAGGAAGTTTTGATAAAAAAATTAATAACTTTAATTTCAAATTTGTTTTTTTAAACTGTTTTATTAAAATTTTGGCTTTTAAATACGAATCTCAAAGTATTTGTAATTCATTCTTAGATTTTGATTTTTTTCTCGAAGTTTAGACTTCATAATTTTAAATTTTAAACTTGAGAATTTTGAATTTATAGAGGAATCTAAGTCTTAAAATATTAAAATTTTGATTTTTAGCCTGAAAAGTTCTGCTTTATAATCGATTTAAAGTTAATTAAAAATTCCTAATTTAAATTTAACATAAAAAAAATCGAAATTCTTTAAAATATGTTTTAAACGTTTTTAAAATTTTTACTTTTTTCTCTAACCTACGATTTAAATTTTTATGTTTAGATTTGAAACTCTAAATTTTCATTCTTTTTTCAAAACAGATATTTTCAAAAGTAAAAATTTTCAAAAAAAGTGCAAATTGTTTAAAATTATTCAAAAATAAAACAAATTTACAGAAAGTTAAATATTTTCAAGAAAGTCGCAATTTAAATACATTGAATTTTTGAAAAAAGCAAAATCTTCAAGAAAAGGTTCAAAGTTTTAAAAAAGATCGAGATTTAATAAATGTGGAAATTTAGAAAGTTTGAAATTTTGGAAAAACTGAAACTTGCTAAAAGAAGGCTAAATTTCTAAAAGGTCGTAATTTACAAAGAAGTGAAAATTTAAAGATAAATGATAACATTTTCCAAAAGTTAAAAAGTCGAAAATTTGGAAAGAGTCAAGATTATGAAACATCGAAATTTTTTAAAAAGTTGATATTTTCAAGAGTCGAAATGAAAAAAAAGTTCACACATATTTCCAAACAAAAATTCGAAATTTTTAAAAATAATCGAATTCTTCAAAAAATGTTCATAAAAAAACAAAACTTTGAGAGAAATAGAACTCTTGAAAAAATGTCGAATTTTTGAATAAAAGACAATATTTTCGAGTAAGTCAAAATTTTTAACTAAATTTGAAATTTGAAAGTAGAGATGTTGAAACAGTCGAATTTTTCAAAAAAGGGAAGATAAAAAATCGACATATTCGAAAAAAGTCGAATTTCCAAAAATTGGATTTTCAAGAAAGTTTAAATTCTGAAAGAGCCAAAATAAAATAGATCAAAACCTCATGAAAAATTAAAACTTAACGAAAGTCGATATTTTCAAAAAAAGGGGAAATTTTGACAAATGGAGATACTCATTTTGAAAAAAAAAAAACGAAATTTTCAAAATAAAACCAAAATGTTTAGATAATGATTTTCAGTAAAAGTAAATCGAAAATCTAAATTTAGAAAAAAAAACAAACCTTTGAAAAAATAAGTCAGAATTTTCAAAGAATCCAAATTTTGAAAGTCAAAATTAAGAGAAAGTCAAAATTCTTTTTAAGCGAAATCATTAAAAAAGTCAGAGAAGGTGGAAATTCTAAGATGTTCCAATTTTCAGGGTCGAATATTCAAAAATGTCGAACTTTTTAAAAAGTAAAAATTTGAAACGAAATATTTAAATAAGCTGAAAGATTTGAAACCACTGAAATAGGTAGCATTTTAAAAAAGTTAAACATCTCACAAAAATAAATTTTTGTCTAAATTTTTCAGAAAAAAAAAACAAATTCTTTAAAGAACGTCGAAAATTGGAGAGAAATTCAAATTCTAAAATATAACTTTCAGAAACAGTCGGAACTACGAAAAAGGTTGAAATCTTCAATAAAGATTAAAACTTTCAAAAATGTCGGAATCTTTATAGTTTTTCGTAGCGCTAAGGTAAGATTTAAGAAATTTACATACAAATAAATTTCAATTATGTAAAATTTAACTTGAATTGCCATTGTACAAGTCTACAGACACATTAGGTCGAATTTTGGGAGGGGCGGGGGTATAATAGTAATTGTAAAACGGTGAAATTATTCACTTTTGCTGGAACCGAAAATACATATTCACAAACGGGACCGGTAATACGGGGCTAGACTGCGACAGTTCCGTGTATATGGAACGTATGGCACCCCGAGCCCTAGTCTACGAATATTGCAGAAATCCACAAGTTGGGTTAGAATATCAGACTACTACTAGAGTTTTCAAATTTAAACCGAAATTTTGACAACAACACGAAAATTTCGAAAAAAGATACGATTTTAAACTAATGGAGGTTATTAAATAATCTTGATTTTAATCTTCAAATTTCGAGTTTTGGTGAAAATCTTTATACTTCAACTTTTTTTCGAAATTGCGACTTAACATGAAATTAAAATTAATCGGTCTGTTGAATAAGCAGACCTCAGATATGATTTTAATACATTTAAGTTTAAAATTATTATCAATAAATTTTCATATTTTTACCTTTGTAACGATAAGAGCTAAAGTTAGGCATCTGCTATGTTTAAAAACAACTTGATAATTTTATTTTCTGATTTGGCACTGCGCAACACTAACAAATAAAACAAAACACCAAATATCGTTTGACTGTAGCATGCTCGAAAGCTTGAAAATGATGATATTGTTTGTAATGTAATAATATTTTTGAATAAAGAAGTCTATGGCTTGGCTAATACCCTGAGATTGAGTTCATTTTGACGTCATTCTTTGGTAGTGACGTTAAAGTTGGCTAAATCTGCAAGTCGTCAAGACCGCGTTTTCGGAAGTGTTGCTTTCTAATTTAGCTGACAGGTCTCGTAAAACATTAAATTTGTGTGCAATAAAATTTATATTAGGAGAGTGGTGCTGTGATGCAAATTGTTTCTTTGACACTACCTACAGTAATGATGTAAAATTCATTTGTCGAGCTATAATAAAGTGAGAAAAATAAATCTATTTATTTACACTAAAATAAAACTATATGGTTAATTAGAAATGGATGTAACGTTCAATTAATAAATCAGAGCGACATAAATGTCAGTAATATTCATAAGCTTCACATGTTTTGTATATGAATATGAAATTTTAGAGTTTGATATAGGTACAGAAAATAAGCTTTTAATTACATTTTTTCACTTCAAGAAAAAAAAACAAAATTGAATCTTTACACACTTAAAGCAAAATAAACATCATATTATACAGAATCTTTCGATTAATTAAATTTTTAAATATTTTATTAAAAGTAGTTTACCTTGACTAACACATTCAAATATTTCCTTCCTTAAGTGAATATTCCAACAGAATAAATAACACTAGTTATTTTAAAGAAAAATGTGAAATTATACCGTCAACCTTAACATTGCCATCTGTCAACGGAAAAGTTTTTTTTATGGAAAACACTGATTTGTAAAACAGACTTGACATCGTATATGTGAAACCATTTATCACAATTTGTAATTATATACATGAAAATGTTTATTTTAACGAGACCTTGCTTACGAATGTAAGGTTTAATAACCGAAAATTTATTTACACATCATATTATGGATGCTGGGTAAGGCGTTAGTAGTGCAAACGATCACCAACGTAAATTTCGCCATCGACTTGTGAAATGTGAAAGAAATACTAATCTGTAGAGTAGCCATTGAAAATTTGTACTGGCTATGTTTTCATAATTTTTGGCTTTGTTTCAAACTCAACAATCATTTTGAAAAATTGACATAAAAAAAAGAAAATCTTCCGGCTGAATAATACACATTTTCACTTAACTACATGAACTGGGGAGATCCCATTTTCATATTTAAGTCGAAATTTCGAAAAAGATCCAACTTTGAAATAAGAAACCTTTCGGACAACTTCGAAAAATGTTGAAAATTGTAAAAAGTCAAAATTTCGAAAATCGTCGAAATTTCCAAAAATTGATTTTTGTTAAAAAAGTGGCAATTTCCAGCCCAAGTCAAATTTAGAGAAAAAATTGAAAATTTGAAAAATATTTCTCTCTCTCTCTCTCTCTCTCTCTCTCTCTTTCCCTCCCTCCCTCTCCGTCTCTCTCTCTCTCTCTCTCTCTCTCTCTCTCTCTCTCTCTCTCTCTCTCTCTCTCTCTCTCTCTCCCTCTCTCTCTCTCTCTCTCTCTCTCTCTCTCTCTCTCTCTCTCTCTCTCTCTCTCTCTCTCTCTCTCTCTCTCCCTCTCTCCCTCTCTCTATTTAAATTTTGCGATTTGGAAACTTTTCTTAATTATTTTTTCTTAAACTTTTCTAAAATATTATTCTCAGAATTTTTAGGTTTTTTAAATTTCTAAAAAATTATTTTGGAAAAGTCGGAATTTTCACTAAATCAGATTAAAAATAAAAACCTAACTTTTTTTAAAAGCTCGAACACACAAAATTTAAAAATATACAACATTTTAGAGGCCAAATTTTTCAAAAAGAGGAAATCTTCACTAGTAATCTCTCTAGTATTTGAATTACTACAGAAAATATTTACGAGAGCAAGAATTTTTTGAAAATTATCCCCAGTCGAAGACACGAGTAACGAGCTGAAATGAAAGCTTCTTATTGGCTTAAAATAATGGTGTGAAATTTTCAGAAAAATCGTACTTGTTCTCAAAATTTAAAATGTAGTCAAATTTACCAAAAATCTTTTTCTCAAAATGCCCAAAAATAATTTTCTCAACATTTTAGAGAGAAAAGTAGACAAAAGAACAAATATTACAAAAAATTGGGAAATTTCGAAATAAATAAACGAATTCTGAAGTAGGTTTAAAAAGTAGAATTTTAAAAATAAGGACTATTTTAAGAGAAAAGATGAAAATTTGGAGAAAAACAAAATTTCGTGAAAAAGGCAAAATTACTTAAAAATCAGATTCTAAAAGGTCCAAATTTTCATAAAAAGATCAACGTTTACATAAATAACGGAATTCTGAAGAAATAGCCAAATTTCGACAAAACTTCCAAGTGGACAAAAAATTTAAAATTTTTCAGATAAAGTCAAATATTAAAAAAAAGTCGAATTTTGGAATAACCAACATAAAAAGATATATTTTGGAAAAAAATTGTCGAAACTCCAAGAGAAAGACGAAATTTTGAGAACAAATGGAAATTTTGCTTAAAAAATTTTATTTTGAGAATATAGTCAAATTTTGAAAATCTTTAAAAAAATGAAAAAATCTAAATTTTAAGAAAATGAGTAATTTTGAGGAAAAATTGATATTTCAGGAACAGACACGATCGGATTTTGAGATAAAGTCAAAATTTCGAAAAAGGACGATTTTGTAGAAAATATCAAAATTTTTAAAATAGACGAATTTTCAGAAAAAAACTGGAAATCTCGAAAATAATATCGAAATTTCAAGAAAATGATCGAAATTTCAAGAAAATGATCGAAATTTAGTAAAAGATTCAATTTTTGAGAAAAATGTTTAATTTTACTTCTAGTGAAAATTCGACATTTGCCAGAGAGTTGAAATTTTAAGGAAAAAAAAAGCTACGGCACTTTTTCTAGAATTTAACAAAAAAAAAGGTTTGTGACATTAAAAGGCCCATAAAGTTTGCTGTTTGGCTAGTAAAAAGCATTTGTTCAGTCGACGTGTAAGAAGACAGGAATGAACGAAATATGGTAGTAATCGGAACGAAAAGAATAAAAGATAAAGAGAAATCATCCACCAATATTTCTAGATCTTCATTTTTAGTTCCCTTCCTTCTAAGTCCTTTCATAAGAAGTTTACTGGAGAGCTGTAGTGGCGGCTCATGTGGATGAAACTTTATAATCAACAATTAATTGTTATAGTGCTCTGCTTGATCAATCCTCTTAGACATGTAAGAAGGTAATCCTGGATTTTTTGAGTTCGAAAGAGTAAATCAAACGGCTAAAAAATATGCATAAAAAGTCCACGATATTTCGACAAATGATTGATATGACTATATTAGGGTTCGCTTTTTAGCACCGTAACCAGCCAAGAAGGATTCATTTCAGTGATGAATTTTAAAATTTGGTTACCCTTACCATTTTGATTCAGCAGCATAGACATGTTGCTAAACTAGAATTTAAGTAAATTCTGGAATACTTCTAATGTTTGGAAATTATTTAAAACATTAGTCACATACTTATGGTACCGTGAATGTCCTTCTTGAGGAGAAATGGAATAGCTCGCTGTAAAACTATATGTAAAATTGATAACATTTAGAAAATATATCATTAACTGTCTCATCAATAGAAATGTTACCGAAGAGAAACAATAGCACTGTATATGAAATATCATGTTTTTCAGCTTCAAGAACAAAGAATGTTAGCAAGAGCCTTCTAAATATTTTCCCATGTATATCTTTGCGTAATGCAGCCATAAACAATGCCAAAAATCTTTGATTTGCTTTTTCTTTGTTTTGAACTAAATTCCATATTTTGCAAAAATGGATAACCTGATGGATAACAGTCTATAAATGTAGGTATAAACAAATGTCTACAACTACTTTAGGTACTAATTAAACCATTAGCTTCTGATTCTAACATCAACTAACCGAAAATTGAACGCTTGTTATGGCTACATTCACGAGAGGGTGGGAGGGGGGGGGTGATACTTAGCTGGAAATGCCAATTGCTAATTATTTTTTCCTTATATTCGTCGTATCTGAGTATTACGTTCATCATCTTTTGTGATTGATATAGCTCTACTTAAGAGAAGGTTTTCATACTAACTGAATTAATTAAGTCTTAGGGCTACTTACCCTTGATGAAGGGTGGATCCTGTTTAATGGAAGATTCCTCCAATTCAGTGAGAGTTCCGTAACCAACAGACCAAGAATATATGGCCCTCCTTCTTTCTCGACGAAGTGGTGGATCCGCCCATGCGGCACTCAGACAGGACCTGGGCCTGCGAGGGCCGCAACGCAAGGTAAGAGATGACTTATCCTCACATAGCGACTGAACAGGCAGTGTCATGTTTCACAGCCAAAGTATTACATTGAAGGAAGTGGAAGATTTCCATTTTGATTAACTAAAATGAAAGTGAAATGGGAAATGTACAACATGTATCAAAAATATAAAATACTGAGTTGTTCAGAAAGTACCTCATTTGTTTTTTTCAGCAACAATACAGTTTTGATCAAGTATGTGCATAAAAGTTATTGAATATTGTTGGTAACAAGGCTTTTACGGCCAGAATCAGTAAAAGATGATATGTATTTTAATAGATCTAGGGTCAATTTTAGACATTTATCAACCGTTTTTTCTCGTAACTTATCTATGGATTTTGGTTGTGTTGTATAGAGTTTTGTTTTTAAATAATAGAATAACAGAAAGAAGTCCAGGGAGGTCAAATCAGGTAACCAAGGTGGTCTCTCTATAATCGCAGTTTATGTTCCTCCAAATCCTCACGTACAGATCGACTTAAATGTGCCTTATCATTTTGAAACATAAATAAATCTTTGAGTAAATGTTCGTCATTTTCTAGCCACAAATCCTATTTCCATAAATTTTTGCACCAATTTTGTTACATTCTTTCATGTATTAGGTTTTTTACAGGGACCTCAGAATTAAAAAGTCTAGCCGCAGGTCTTGCATGATTTCAATGCGCTTTTGGATACTGTAAACCATTCTAACAATGTAATAATTGATTAGTAGCGATAAATTATCCTGTAATGTTTAAAACACAGACGTCAAATGGATTACAAGTGTCATTATAATGTTAATGCTAAGCACCGTTTTTATTATTATTTGGAAATGCATTTATCCACAACTTGCCAACTATTCACTCTAGACCCTAAGCATTATATATTTTTAAAATATACTCGTCAGAAGGAATCCAAAATTCTAGGAAAATATAGGGTTGGTTTGGGATGATAGTTATACCCACAATTAGTATAAATATGATGAAATATGTTCCCCTGTATGTAATTTATTGACGTGTTTCTGCATTTTTCTTAAAAACGACGATCTAAAAAGTTATTTAGCATGGATAGTTTTCATTGACACCCACTGTATACTTTAGTGTCATTTTTATTTTTAAGGTATGGCATGGTTGACATACCACACCGTGCTCTTAAATTTGGCTTTTCCCTTGTTCCTGAAATATTTTGAGTACTTCTTTGACACAGTCCAAATCAGGAAAATTTTATTGATTGTTTAGATACAATAAAATTTTGGTAAGGCCTGACTCCAGAAGGATTCCAAATGTTTGCTTGGAAAAAACAAAGCCAATCAATGGGACCTTCTTTTGAACGTAACGTATAAACTTTAAACAATTCTGGCATGAACGAAAAAAATATATATTTTGCATTACGGAGGGCGCTAGATCTGGGAAATAGGGTGGTTGCGAATCCTACTCAAGTTAAAATTAAAAACAAAATTGTGTGTTCCATTCGTATATAATTTCCCAATACATTTCACATAACTTTTTCTGACTATCATCATTTCCTTCGAAAATAGAGGTAAAATATGTCGCCTAAATAAACTAGACTAGACAATTATAAAGTGGTGCATCTTTAATAGCTGAAGTTGTCATAACTTCTTTACGTAATATGGCGACTTTAACATGAATAAATTCAAAAACTGAAGAAAATTGTTTTATGTAAAGTTTCTCAACTGACATTTTAGAATGGTTTTTGTATTGTTCCCATACACGGGATTGAAAACCAATCTTCAACTCTTTTATTCAAATGAAAAAGTATGTCTAATACCTATGTGATTTGATTAACAAGAATGTGGAAATAATTAAAAAATAGGAAATTTTTAAAATTAGATACCATTATTTTGTTAAAATACTGTCAATTTTTATGCACGCTATGAAATTTCAACGGACGACTGTAAGATTTTTCCGTTTAGTAATTTCACAAAATCAAATGGTGTGCTGTAATCAGTTTGAAACAGTTTTTTCACCGAAAGTTCACAAGTTATAGCAGTTCATTAAAAAAAGTTGAGGGGTTTATTCTTATTGCTTCCTAGGAAGAAAAATTTAAAAGAACTTAAGTGAGAAGTACAAAAATCAATATGAAAAACGTTGGTCCTGTTTTACTGAATTCATTCCAATTAGTTACCATGCCGTATATTTTTCACATAACTTTTTCTCGTCTAATTATACACTAGGCGCTAAAATAAAGAGATATAAAATACTCCATAGATTTTCAAAAGGGTGAAACTCGAAGAAAAATGGTCACAAAGAAAAATAAACGAAAACAAATTAAAACCCCGTACGTTTCTACTTTTTTTTGAAGTTGAAAATTGTTTGTTGAATAATTCTAAGAAAATCATTGGTCTAAAACATTTCCATATATTTGCTCACTTTAAAGGTCTGATTATTCCAGTGATCCCATCATAAAATTATCTTTAGTTTGACTGCTCTTCGAGCCCTGTACGATAATTTTTAGCTGAGTTATCATAGTCCTACTTATTGGGGTTTCTGATAAAAAGTTGTAGTACCAGAAAGTTGATTTAATAAGAGGCAATCAATTCGGTAATTATAGAGATTGGCAACTGTCGAAACTTTAGTTGAATTTGAACAAATTTGTTTAGTAAAAAATATTACCTGGAAAGAAAAAAAACGAAATTACTTTTAAACAATCCAAAAGTGTATTTTTTTAATTTTAAATTAATTTTTTTGAATGTGATTTAAGAATGAATACAAAATCACAATGTAACATTTAAAGAAACTATATTTTTGCTTTCGCAGATATTAGATAAATGGTAAGTGACAGTTTTATTACAAAAATACCTCTTAGGAATTAGCGTCATTTATCCACAACTTAAAAAAATTAACATGAAGGTTTAATTTTAGGATTTAAATGTCCCTATTTATAAATGGAATAAATTTACAATTTTACAATTACATTTTAAGGTGAGCTATGTATTTTTAAGTATCCTAAAGAAAATATCAAGAGCAATTGATTTAATAGCAAAGTATATAACTGCCTATAAATGTGTAAATGATAAAGCTTTTCAATTTTAGATTTTACCTTGATCCGAATAACACGCGAAAATCTAGTTATTTACAAATCAGTCATAGGTTTCATTGCTAAATCCATTTTGGGTTTTGTAAACGACCGCTAAATATTTGATGAAAATTGATTTATGTAGGAGTTAAAGACGTTTTAATATACACATTCGCTTACAATTTTGATTTTATTTAGTTTTGATTTCTATCTTCTCGACATAGTTTTTTTTATAAATTTTAAGTTTCTTTTGAGAAGGAACAGTTATTTATACACTAATTTTTTTATTTAGAAATTGCCACATCTTTCTTGAAATTTATTTCCGTATATTAGGAAATTCCTTTCGAAATTTCAATGTTTTCCTTAAATTTCAGTGATTGGAACTAAAATTTAAAATTTGAGCTCTGTTTTAATATACCTCGCATTCTTCGCAATACCAACTTTACAAAATTTTAAAAAATGGTTAATTGCGACAAGAAATGTTAATATTTCTCATCTTGAATTACAGTCAGGCACATAAATTTTGTTTAAATATAGTCATAAATAAATAAAAATAACCTATACTTTATGCCAAGGAGCAAAATTGCTTGAAATGAATAATAAATGCGTTTTTCTCTTCTGGTCTTATGTACTTGGTACCTACACCTACTTAACTGGTTAAGTGAGCTTATTGTTTACAAAAGTTTTATCGTTGTATCCTTCTCCTTTCAAGATATTAATGATAACAGTAACGCATTTTATGTGTTGCTTTATCAAATCTCACATTTTGTTCAAGAATAAATATGATTCGCTTTCAGATATTTTGTCTTATTTATAATTTGCTGCAAATAGACACAAACAGAGAAAATAGAGACAAATACGTACACAGTAAGTAAGCGCTGAAGAGCGCTGTAAGAGCTGAATTTAAGAAAAATCCTTTCTTAGTGCTTAGTGCTCAAATCATTTTAAAGCCTTTTTCATGGCGAATACACAGATGCATCGTTTTTTGAAATTCATTGAGAATTAAAAATGAAAAGTTGAAGAACCGACATTTGTGTATAGTACGAGTCGCCAAAAGTGCTCAGATATTTTTTGGGCCTTTAGAGTTCACTTCATAAAAAATTGTAGGGCCGTTGAAGGTCACGTGGAGGCTATAAATCGAACATATTTGATTGTATATCTATAGAATGATTCATTTCGCAGTGCCACAAAGCATTTTTTTTATTGGAAAAACATTTTTTTTTGTGCCACGGAAAAGCGTGTGGAAAGAGTTTCTCAAAAATACTTTATATCTATTTTGAATGGTTATTTAGCCTATTAAATTTGACCAACGGTTTAGGCTGCGCAGATCAAATATTGTCACCTTTCTTACCTAATTGTAAGCTAGTACGAGGGTAAGTCAAATATGAACCGGAATTTCTATCATGTCGCCAGGAGGGCGTTGGGAGTGTGTGCATACTCTTAGACATATTAGATGGGAATATCACCTGACTTCCTGCGCTCAAATGAATTGCGTTCTCCCGTTAGTCAGTTGTAAATACAATGAGTGAGCAAGAGGTTCATCCGCACGTTGCGCAGTGCATTATTATTAAATTTCTTGCCGTTAAAGGTGTAAAGCTCGCCGAAATTCTTCGTAGACTAGAAGCACAGTTTGGGGATACTTGCTCGAAGAAAACTCAAGTGTATGAATGACACAAAAAATTTTTTAAAGGACGCACTTAAGTTGAAAATGACCCCCATGCCCGTCGTCCTCGGACCAGGTGGGTACCTCGTCATTTGACTGAAGAACAGAAACAACAACGTCAGGAGATTTGTCAGCGCCATCTTGGGCGTTTTCAACGTGAAGGTGATGGTTTTATGCAACGTATCATTATGTGTGATGAGACTTGGGTCAACAATTACACCCCTGAGTATAAACAAGCAAGCCTTAAGTGGAGAAGAAAGGGGGAAGGTGCGCATCCGTCAGGCTAAAAACTCGCCTCTCAGCTGGAAAAGTTCTTGCGGCAGTGTTTTGGAATTTTAAAGGAGTTGTGCACGTCGATTTTCTGCATAAACGTCGTACGGTTAATGCTGTCTACTACGGCCAGCTATTGGATGAAGCAAAACGTGCATATCGGTGGAAGAGGCGCTAATTTTCGGTTAGAAATGTGATTTTGCTTCACGACAATGCCCACCCCCACTTAGCCAATCTGACACATCAAAAATTAAAGGAAATGCATTAGGCAACATTAGAATACCTTCCTTATATCACCATGCAGTACTCATGTGTTTCGACCACTGAAAGAAGCTCTAGGAAGTAAGCGATTCCATGATGATGCGGCCGTTGAGATATTTGTGCGCAATTGACTGCAAACACGCCTCCCTTCTTTTTATGATGATGGCATTAAAAAACTCTCAATCCGTTGGGAAAGATGCATAAAAAAATCATAAGATTATGTAGAAAAATAGTTAATAACTTTCCTATATGTATCTTGTATCAATGAATTTTTAAAAACAAATTCCGGTTCATATTTAATTTACTCTCGTATATTCCATTTTGTGTTATTACGATTTACCTGTTTTAACTAATGTATAGAAGGTATTGGTGGTTCTATTTACTACAGTTAATGATTACGACATGATGTGATAATTTTATAATACATAAAAAATATCTTGTGTCTTTTTAATATCAAATCTACCTATTCTCTGTATCTTTTTTGCAAAGTTGGGTTCATTTTATTCATTTTTTAAATATTGTTTCTCAGAGTTGTCACAAACAGCGATTGAGAAAGTAACATCCACACAATCGCCGCTTCAAGCTTTTTATAAAAAATTTCCAATCCTTAACAAAAGGTAGCTGAAAATCTGGATTTGTGGAACAAGGAACTGGCGAAGAAAACGTCAATAAAAAATGAATGAACTCAAACCTACTTTAAAACAAGCGAATATTAATTAACTTCGTAAATAAAATTATCGGTTACGATTTAAAATATGCAAGATTTAACGAAAAATTATACGTCCTTTAAACAAGTTATATTTTTGTGTACTTTTTATTGGGGTTGGGTCCAACAAGACAAAACAAAGTTGAAAATGTTCGTTTAACACGTTATTAGTGTAATTTTAATAAATTTCTCCATAGTATATAATCTTCTAGTGTGACGTAGGCATAATTTACATATTTAATGAAGTTTATGAATATACCTGCTGCAAGTATTACATTTTCATAACAGTTCATTAATTTTCCGCTCTGTTATCTGAGGTAGCAGTGATTTTAATTAGTTTTTGTTCCAGATGAAATTATGTTGTAGCATAATAAGAAATAAATAGCACTTTGATCCTTCTAAGAATATTCTTATCTGCAATGTTTTGCCTCATTCAATTACAGAAGAATTTCATCAAATCAATAATTAAATAACTTTAAATGGGTTATTTCGAAATTTAAATAATAAATACGTATGAGAATTCTCCTCTCAAGAGTAAGGTAGGATGTCAAGTAAGAAAAAACCGATAAAAGTCACGATACTTTTATCGGTTTTTTGGTTTTTTGGTTTTTCTTGATTATTTGCTCACTGACCCCCAATTTTGACTTCAGATTCGTATTCAGCGGTCCGGCCCCAGCACATACCATTTTTTTTATGGAACCTATGAAATTAATCAATTTTTACATAAATTGTAAATAACGTTTGAAGTACTGTGCTTAAAGTTCGCAGATATTATACGAGGTCTATTCCTACTCAAAGTTTTCCCAACATACAATTAACGCCCGAAATGATTTTCACCGCTGTGTTGGCTTGTATTTGCAACGGCCTATTTGTAAAGAGGCGGCACTCGTTGAATATTTGGTAACATGTCTACAAAAAGTTTTCCTAGCTATTGGGTTGTAATTTTTTCTTACATGTCGACTTTCTATTTCTCATGATTTATGGATATTCCCTAAATGCAAAGAAAAAAGCTTGAATCTGATACTAAAGCATCGAATCCAAGATTGTGTTTATAATTCGCATTCTCATTATTATCTTAGAAACTGCGGTTTTATAAGCAAGTACCTTTTCTAAATGTTAAGAATTTTTTTTCACAATTTTTAAATTTTAACTTGAATTTTCCAGAAAAAGTTCAATATAAAAAAATATTTTTTAGACAGCTCGATCTGAATTTTTATAAAATATATCTTTAAAGTTAAAATATCAAAAGAAATTACAAATTTCGAAAAAAAGTGGACATTTCGAGGTTAAAGACAAAATTTTGCAGCAAAATCAAAATAATTAGAAAAGAATTAAAACCCTGCATTTCAAGGCAAAATTTTGAATAACTTGAGTTTTTCAGGTAAAAGTTATACTCGAAATTTTAAAAATAAAAAGCCAAAGCTCAAAAACGGAGCTTTATAGGCTTTGGGAATAAAAGTAAAAAATGAAATTTGAATTTTGGGATTTTAAATTTCGAAGAAATTCCTAAGGTAAAAATATATTCCATAAATTACGAGAAAATAGTTGATGCTTCGAAATTAACAAAAAAATTTGGAGAAAACATCTAAAGGCATAATATTCATCGGCGTTGAAATTCAAGTATATTTGAAAAAATTTAATCAGTAAAAAAATCGAAATTATTGGAAAAGTCAAATTTTTTAAATAAAATTCAGATTTACAAAAATTCGAAATTTCCTAGAAAGCATAGTTTAAAAAAGATGAAATTTTCAAAGATTCAAGTTTTTAAAAAATATCGAAATTTCGAGAACATGTCAAAATCTTGAAAAAAAAAGAAGTAAATAAATAAATAAAATCGAAAAGTCGAAATTTCAAAAAAGTATTTAAAAAACATTGAAATAAAGTATCCCTCTAAAAATGATAGCTTGGCTATGGAAACACGTTAGAGCAACTGTTGTTGTGTTTTTAAATCTTTCTTGGTTTTAAATTTTACAAAAAAAGTCAAGATCTTTTAAAAGATCAAAGTTGTAAAATAATCGAAATATCAAAACAACGAAACTTACGAAAAATGAATTTTTTCCAAAAAGACAAATTTACAAAAAGCGAAATTACGAAACAAATTATGTAGAGATTTCTGCATAGTCAAATTATCTAGAAAAAGTTAAAATTTTAAAAAGAGGTCGAAATATAAAAAAAAATGGAAACTTTGAAAAGTACTAATCTTGTCCCCTGAAACCAAGAAAGATTAAAAACACAGCAAAGGTTGCTCTAACGTGTTTCGATAGCCAAGCAATGATCTTCAGAGAGATACTAACACCTAATCGTAAAGCAAGCTTGCTTTTGAATTAGGTCATAGGCTAGATAATAATATTAAACTGTTAAGAGTAGTAAATAAGAATTGTATGTTATATGCATGTGAAAGCTTAGCCATCCATTAAGCTGGAGACAACCTTATAAATGGTTGCGTTGAGCCTTTAAGCCACTAATCTCTGTTAAAAATAGTTCAGGTTGTTAGATCAAGAATTGTGACACTGCGACGTGTATGATTGGATGCGCATGCGTGTTCGGTTATGCATGAAGTGAATATTCTTAGTATATCAGGGGTAAATTTTAGGATTAGGTGTAAGTATCTCTCTAAAGATGATAGCTTCGCTATCGAAATGCGTTAGAGCAACCTTTGTTGCGTTCTTTGATCTTTCTTGGTTTCAGGGGACACGATTTGTATTTCAATTTTTAAAGATAACCAAGGACCAGTTCGTTTCACCAAAATGTTGAAAAATTATCTAAATTCTCGAAAAGGTAGAATTTAAAAAAAATCGAAATTTACAAAAAACTCAAAATTTCCAGGAAAACGAACTTCTGAAAAAAGTTAAGAATTTTAAAAAGATCGAATTTGGAAAAGAACCGAAGTATTAACAAAAATGATTTTTTCAAAAAGGACAAATTTACCAAAGTGGAATTTCGAAATAAATTGAAGAAAGTCCCGAAAAAGTCAAAATTTTAAAAAGAGGTCGAAATAAAAAAAATGTGAAAATGTTGATAAATTATTTATTGCCAAAATTTTTAAAAAGCGCAACTTTAAAAAAAAAGTCCACAAAAAAGGTAAAATTTCTAGAAACACGAATTCCAAAGTTTTCAACAAGATCCAAATTGTGAAAGAGGGTAAATTTACTAAAATAATCGTTCTTTTTAAGTCGAAACTTTGCAATAAGTCGAAATTAAATTAAAATTAAAATTTTTAGAAAAGTCAAAACTTTCTCTACCAATCCTCCAGAGGTTGTAATCAAAATTAACTAAAAAGATCCAAACTTTCATAAGGTGTAATAAAAAAGAGGTCACTATAATAATATCCCCCTCCCGTGCCACTGGTTTCAATTTTAAAAATTAAACTTTAACAGTTCATGCCCGAAAAAAAAACAAAATTGAATTGAATTTTCAAAATTTGTCAATTTCTGAAATTCACATGACTTTTGAGACATAGTCGTATAGTTAGATCGAGACAAAATGTTTTTTCAAAAAAAGAGAAAAGAAAAATTGACCCACTATGAAATTTCTGCCATTAAACGCAGAATAAATTAAATATTTAGTTGAAAAGTAAAAATAATAAATCAAAAGTATCGAACATTGAAAAACTGATGATTTTTCTTCTAAAAATGTGACAAATTATACATGGAATATGAAACGGAATGTTTTTTTAAATTTTTTCCTGTAAAGCATCCTAAATAACGAAAAATTTCAAAAAAAAAATCGTTTAGATTAGTCAGTTCTTTTAAAAAAATATGGGCGTTTAAAAAAAGGATCTCGGAAACAGTAAATGGAGGCAAAATTGCCTTTTCGGTCTCCAATAAGATGGTGTCGAGAAATCAGACACCAATGCAATGGTTTTTCGAAAACTAGATTTCATTTTTTCTGACGTTAATTATAAATCTGTTTAAAACCAAAAGAAACTTTCTTGTGGCAACATTTTCTGTTCTATACGCTGACGTTTTTAGATTTTTGATCCCACGTTTCGTTTTTCATTTTAAATTTAATTTTGCTAAAGAAATTGACATCACATATGCAGTAATATTCTAAACATAAATGTTTTACATGTTTATAACGTTAATGATTCTTTTAAGGTTTGTCAGGTTTGAGTTGAGTATGTCAAACTGACGAGATATAATAAGACCAAAGCTGGGCTTTGTTTCCAAACTCCGAATCTAATAAATGTTTAAACTTTAAACAGATTATCAGATACATGTAGCTGTCAAATTAGTAAACTATTTCTGTAATTAGCGTAATTGAACAACATTTATTTCAAGGCGGATTAAGGTCAATTTTTAACAGAATCAAAACTTACCATTTGTTTCAAATCTTTCACTTCCAAGGGGTAAAAGGTAAAACTGAAATAAAAAAATAAATTAGATTGCAGTCTAAATACGGTGAACGTTAAAAGCAAATATCAAAACTTATGAAGCGGATGATCGACTTCAAAATGAACAACCATATAAAATTTCAATAATAAATAAAAGAAGTTGTGATTTTTCGTTGTTTTATGAAAACAAGTTGAATTATTTTAATACCAAACTGTGAAGAGAAACCTTAAATTTAAAGTGAGTCATAAACGCTATTTTGAACATTGGTCATGTTTTATTAGGAAAACATGACTGTTGATTTTTGTATTTAAAAAACAATACATTTCTCATCGTGTAATTGTGTTGCTAATGAATACTGAAATGTCTTTCCGCTTGTTAAAATTTATCGTTAAATATCGATACTTGTAACCTTAGCCATAACGTAAAATACGCTAGAAATATAAAAAAATAAGTAATAAATATGTACAATGAATTTTTCACCATTATTCATTAAGAACTCATAGTAGCTAAACTCCTCGAGATAAAAATATTGTGCACATCTCACATTTATATAATACATAAAATTCATATTGCAATTATGATGCCAGGAAGAACAAAATATAGGAGGGCTAATAAAGTAAATAATTAATATTGCCCTGGTAGGAGTGAGTAAGTAATGATAAAAACGTTATGGGGGCAATACAATAAGAAAAAAACTGACACTCAATCAATTTTATTTTTGAAAACCATACTTTTCAGACACAATATTATTATTTGAATTTCATCGATACCTAAGCCGTAAAGATCAAAAATAATAATATTAGTAATAATCATTGGGCTTTGTGAAGTATTTTTGGGTACAAGAAAGGACTGGCTCCAAAATTTAGGGCAGGCTACCTCAGTCAGCGGCCCTGGGAAATATGCGTCTTGTTTTGTTGTTTTGAAAAAATAATTGGTCACCAATAATTTTGGTGGAACGGACATGTCCTTGGTTTCCTTCAAAAATTGATATACAAATTTTGTCCCCTGATACCAAGAAAGAATAAAAAATACAGCAACTTTTGGAGTATTTTGTAATCTTTCTTGGTCGCCAATGGTTATTTATTTATTCATTCTTTTTTCTCAATATGGGTTGAATATTTTCCTCACAATTTTTATGTAGCTACTATGGATGTTGTTTTCTGAAGAGTATATTTTTTTAATTATTTTTTTTAGAAATTTCGAACTTTTCCGAAAAATTTTGACTTTTTTTTGTAGGTTTCATGCTTTAGAAAATAGCAAGAAATAAATTACATTAATTCTCAAATGGTTCAACTTTTAAATTCGAAGCTTCAACATTTCTAGAGATTTTCACCTTTTTTGCGCAATTGCGACCATAAAATCGAAATTCTGACTTTCCTGTGTTTTTTTTATTTTCTAATACCTTTTTTGGACTTTTTGCAAAACTTTGGCTTTATATAAACATTTCGAATTTTTGAAACTGTGATTATAACTTGGAAATATATTTTTTAAAACTTCGAGAATTAACACTCGAAAATCTCCCCTATAAATGTCTAATTTTTCTTAAAATTTAGATTTTTTTCCAAAACTATAAGTTTAAAGTTAAAATTATGAATGTTTTTTTCTAAAATTGCGATGACAAGAGTACCATTTTAGAAATGAAAATAAAATATTTTCTTTAATTAATCTTGTTATAAATAACACAAATGAATGGACTTTTTTAATTTTCTGTTTAAATAGTTTTTATTTTAGTTTAGATATCTCGATATTTTTCTAGTGGTTTTCATCTTCTTGAAATGTTGTATCTTTTGCTTAACATTTTTACGTCTTCAGATTTTACTGTTTTATTTTGTTTTGAATTTCGACATGGTTTCGCTTTTTGAAGTTTTAAATTTAAAATCGAAAATTATCCATACATTCCAACTTTTTTCTTTTTGAAATTTTGACTTTTTTATAGAAATTTCCAGATTCTCCAAAATGTCAACTTTTTCGTGAAATTGTGAACCGTCGTTTTAATTCATAAAATTTTCGATTTAAATTGCAATTGAATCACGGGTTGTTCACTTTTAGTTTGCCAAAGATTTGTACTGTTTTTCTCAAACTTGTCGACTTTTTATCAAAAATTTATGTTTATACTTTGATTTTTTTTTAAATGAATCAATTCATTAACTTAAACTCAAAAATTCGATTTGTGCACAAGGTTTTCTCCTAATTTTGGTTTTTTAAAATTTTGATTTTGTTCCGGTTTTGAGCACCAACATTTCGTGTTACCGTTTCGACTTTCAACTAGAGAAAATGAAATTCCGACAGAAGATTTAGCTCGACTTCATTTTTATAAATGTTACTTCTTTTTCTGTTTAAAATTTTGAATTTTTTCTCAAAAATCCGAGTTCACAATTTCGGCTTATTTTTTTTTTAAATTTTTGACTTTAATTTCAAACTTTTGCCTCTTTCTAAGGATTCCAATTTTCTTAAAGATATCGATTTTAATCTCCAAATTTACATCTTTTTGGAAACTAATCTTTTTTTTTTAATTGAGAGTTTAATGATGAAGATTCATTTTTGATGTTGAAATTTTGAAATTCTGGTAAGTTCGAATTTAATCTCAAAATGTTTTTATTATCTTAGAAACTGCGGTTTTATAAGCAAGTACCTTTTCTAAATGTTAAGAATTTTTTTTCACAATTTTTAAATTTTAACTTGAATTTTCCAGAAAAAGATCAATATAAAAAAATATTTTTTAGACAGCTCGATCTGAATTTTTATAAAATATATCTTTAAAGTTAAAATATCAAAAGAAATTACAAATTTCGAAAAAAAGTGGACATTTCGAGGTTAAAGACAACATTTTGCAGCAAAATCAAAATAATTAGAAAATAATTAAAACCCTGCATTTCAAGGCAAAATTTTGAATACCTTGAGTTTTTGAGATAAAAGTTATACTCGAAATTTTAAAAATAAAAAGCCAAAGCTCAAAAACGGAGCTTTATAGGTTTTGGGAATAAAAGTAAAAAATGAAATTTGAATTTTGGGATTTGAAATTTCGAAGAAATTCCTAAGGTAAAAATGTTCCATAGATAACGAGAAAATAGTTGATGCTTCGAAATTAACAAAAAAAATTTCGAGAAAACATCTTGAGTTTTATATTCGCAATGTTCTAAAGGCATAATAGTGTTTCCCTTTGTTAGTCGATTAAACTTAAAAAAAAGTTAACATTTTTAGATAAATATAAAATTAATTATTTAATGGCGAAATTTGGACAAATTTGGCAGTCTGAAGCTTGAAAAAGTGTGAAAATTGTGAGTTTAAGTAAACATTTTGGTGAAAATAATTAAAAATTGAAAGATTAAATGTGGAATTTCTCGAAAAAAATAACAAATTTGACACAATATCTCAACATTATATTTTTAATGCGCTAGCTTGGGTTAAACTCAAAAGATTGATGTTTAAATTTCGAAAAATAGAAATCAAAATCTCTATATAGTTAAAAATCGAAGTTTTAGGAAAAAACATAAGAAATGCAAGTTTGATGTCGATGTAAAAAATAAAAATTTTATATGAAATTTGAGATTTATGAAAATAAACTGATAGAATAGTAATAAATAATTACAAAATGAAAATATACAAATTACATTCGAAATTTCGAATTCCAAACTGAAATTAAGTGGTGTAAGTATTATGTAATTTTAACAAATTTGCAAAGAAACCAGTTTAAGAAGAATTTATTTCTTTATTTTCTAATGCAGTTTTACGACATCTTCTAAGTTAGGAAGCGTTAATTGTTTATATTGAAAAATCATCAAACTATTGGGACTATGGTTTTTTTGTTTAAAATAAATATTTCTGAAAGAGATCCGTATCAGCCTGGGATAATTTTTCGTTTTTGTAGTCAGCGGCCCTACAAACAACTCTGGAGACAGTGGCCCGGCGAGCTCGCGGTAATATGTTATAAAAGTAATGTAGCGTGAAAGCTAGGAATAAAAAATGCCCGAATTAGAATTAATTAGAATGAATCATAGCCTTTTAGGTTGAAAAATAAAATAGGACCAAAAAAAATTTTCGATCCTTTAAAAATAACCTATTTTAGGTGTAGTGCTAAACATCAAAAGTTGGTATCAGTTTTAGCGAAGCTGATAGCAGTAGGAATGTCTTTTTATGTCAAAATTTGACAGGTCATAAGTATACCAAGTTTGAAAATTCGATCTTCATAAATAAAGAAAATATAACACGATCCTGTTTCATCCAATATATTATGACTTAACATATGACAATTTTAAAAAAATTCAATAATTAAGTAGTTAAAGAACACATTTTACTACTACGTCTGGAGCAGACCTTAAGTCGAACTGGCTACAGGTATAAATGGCCACATTTTCATCTTCTATATTAAGCTATAATCTTGTATTAATCGCTGATGATTTGCTGACGATTTGCTTTGAATAAATAATGCACACAAAATGTGTAAATGATTGACATGCAGGGAAGTTTAATCAGACTTTTTAATTTATCCTTGAAATAATTCCAAGTGCTTTTCCAAGGCATGACGAAAATTTTTACCACACAATTGATCACAACGAGTAAACATTTGCATTCAAGACATGTTTCAAGTGTTTAATATTCTACTGCAAAATTTAATGTATACACTCCTCATGAATGATTGCATTAAGAAATCGAAAGTAAAAATACTCAGTTACCTTCCTAGAAGTACTTCGGCAAATATTAATGTTAGCATTGAATCCTTTTCAAGAACAATATTTATTTTTTTGCGTCTAAAAATATTTCTAAATTTCCAACACTGATGTAGGATATACCGAATTCGCATCTAATAATAGATGAATTTAAAAATGTCTTGTATTACATTCATCTTTGTGAGCTTAGTATAATTACCCTTTTGTTTTCGATACCAAATACCAATTAAAATTGGCAGGGTCGTGCGGTAAATTTTCTCAGTATGTTGCAACTCTTCGAAATGTCGCCCCATGATTTTTTTTTCTTTAAAACAAGCAAAATCACCTTCTATTATGATTTAAATGATAGATGAAAAGTTAAATGTAAGCTTAAAGCAGAACTGGCAACACATATGTAGCAATTATTTAAAAATTTCGATTACAATATTGAATTTTTGTAATATCCCATTATTATAAAATATTATTACAATTATATGATATATTATTATAAAATATCAAAGTATGTTGAAATTATGACCTCCTTGGAGCAATTTTTTGACTTTTTTTTCTCAAATTCTAGCTTTGAATTTGAAATTTCGACTTTTTCCAAAGATTCGAAAATAGTTTATAATTTACATTTTTTTAAACAATTTCATTCTTAAAATTAGGAAAATAATAAAAATTGAGAGCGTAATGTAGACATTTTTCCAGAAAAAAAAATCATGGAAAACTTTATTAATTTAATTCTGTTGATCATTCTCAAAAATTTAAGTTTTTTTTAATCAAAATTTAAACTTTTCCTCGAAATAAAAAGTTCGCACTCTTAATCTTTATATGTTTTTCCAAAATTTTGATTTGAAAATGAACATCTAAACTTTTTTCTTGAAATTTTATAGTCTTTGTTATGGAACCAATAGCATTGCTTGTGGTCGAAATTCAACCAAAGCCAAATACTACATGTTTTTATGCAATACTCAAGTTTTGCCTTGATGATTTGAGGAAATTTGGGAATATGATAAATTTCACTCTTTTTCGAAAATGGATGATTTTTTATTGACAATTTTGACCTGTTTAAATTTGTCACACACACATCTCAATTTTCTCTCAGATTTTCGACCTTTCCTCGAAATTTCGACTTTTCTTAATATCATGAACTTTTATTGTTAAAAATTATAAACTTGCAACATTTTTCAAATGTCAGGTCAAGAAAAAACAGAATCTTTGGTGATTTCCACTTTATTTTTAAAAATTTAAATACTTATCAAATTTTAATATTTTATAGTCATAAGAAAGTAAATTGGGTATTTTTTAAAATTAGATTTTTTTTTATATTTAACTTTTTCTCCAAAGTTTAATTTTGTTAAAAATTTAGATTTTCTTAAAAAAAACTGCTTTTTTGAAAATCTCAGTTTTTTAAAAATGTCGACTTTCAAAATTTCGGTTCTCAAATTTGTGACCTTTGAAAGTTTTGACTTTTTTAAATTCTGCTCTATTTTCAACATTTTGACCTTTAAAAATTGCGATTTATCAAAATGTTTACTTCTTAAACAAATTCGATATTTTTTCCATTTCCACCTTATTTGGAAAATTTGTCCTACTTTTTTTTTAAATATTTACTTTTAAGTTTTGACTTTTTTAAAAACCGTGACTGTTACATATCTTCATTATTTTTACAGATTTAATCACTTATCAAAATTTTTACTTTTTTCGAGACTTTTTTCGAAATGTTTTTGAATATTTTGGCAACATTATTGAAATTCCATTTTTTAGTACGACTTGAAAATTTCGATTTTCTTGAAAATGTTGGCACTTCTATTTCAAATGTCAGTTTCCAGTTTTTTCAAAAATTTCCGCTTTAATTGACTTTTTCTGAAATTTTGGATTATTTTAAAAATTTTGATCTTCGATTTAAATTTTCGAAAATTTTAATTTTGGAAAAACTTTACTTTTAAAAATTTCGACTTATTGAAAAATTTTACATCAACTTTTTTGAATACTTTTTTTGAAAACTTGTACTCAAAATTTCTTTCTAATTTTTCCAAAATTTTAACTTCTTTAAAAAATTCTTTAAAAAAATAATAAAGGTCGAATATTTCAAAATTTTATCATTTTTTTATGATTTCGAGCTATTTTGAACATTTCAAATTTTGTTCCGAATTTTTATTTTCCTAGTTTGCTTTTCGGGGGAATATCACTTGTTCTGAGATTTTTGACCTTATCGTAATTAAAATCATGACGTTTAAAAATTACGCGATCTTTTTTAGTAATTTCCATTTTTTTTTAAATTTCAATCGATTTTCAAAAATTTTTGGCCTTATTAAAATATTTACTTTTTGTGGAATTTTAAAATGTTGTATTTTTCAACATTTTTTTTTTCAGAATTTCATCTTTTTCTCAATATTTTTAAAATTTTTTCAAAATTTCGATTGTTTTTTTCAAAATGTCATATTTCTCTCCAAATTTTGAAACGTTTTATCGGTAAGTTTTTTGCAATTTTTTATTTTATCAAAATATAGAAAATGTTGTGTTTTATTTTCATAATTTTCACCTTTATCAAATATTCCAACTATTTTTAAAATTTTCGATCGTTTCTCAAAGCTTCGACTTTTCTTTTTGAAAATATGGCTTATTTTTCGAAGCTTCAGCTTTTGCTCTAAATTAAAAAAACAATTAAATACTTCGGTTTTTCTTTAAGTTTGAACCTTGCAGCAAGAACAAGAAAAAGCCAGACAACAACAAGAAATTCGTGAAACACTAACCGCATGCAGCGCTCAAAGCCGCATTTCCCCACCCTTGACATAAACCGATACAGAAAAGCGATGTGTAAATTTTTTGATTGAATGGCTCAAATTACATTATGGTTTAGCTGCTTATGCCGCCTCTTTAAGGTGCCGCTTGATGGGGTTGCTTCTTTGCATCATAGCACGGCACGGCCCTGAAAATTGGTTTATGCAGGGATGCACAGAACGGAGGGAGTAATATACGCTGCAGCTTGTATGCCTTCACATATTTTGAAGTAAAAATAATCTACAGATAAACTATAAAAGCAAAAATGCATGGCTGTATAATATAGCAATACTAAATAGGATAATAAAAGAAATAAATATTAAACAAGGTGCACAAATTTGATACCAGGGTTATTAGTTTATTTTTTCCAGGGATTTTCTTTTCGAATAATTGTTCTTTAATAAGAATTTTGTAGCATTCAATTTTAAATTTTGATTTTAAAAATCAAATTTAAGTATAACTTGCGAGTTATCTTGAAGCTTTAGAAAAAAACTCAACATTTAGAGAAAAAACTACAAATGTATTACAAAAATATTCTCGAATTTTCGAGTTTGAAATCTGCACGGAATTTTGGAAACAGTCCAGATATCGACTTTGAACTCCAATATTTCAATTTTTTCGAAAGTTTCGAGTTTTAACCCCGAGTTTTCGAACAGAGTTTAAAACATTTACAAAAAAAAATCGAAATGGTAAACATAGTCAAAAAAAATTCTTTAATTTTCGAGTTCTAAAATATCAATCTTTCGTATTTTGGAAAAAAAATAAAATTTCGACATAAATTATAAGAATGAAATTCGACTTTATTTAAAATAAAATTTCGGCACTTTACTACATATTTATAGCAAAATTTAAAAACTACCAAGCTTAAACTCGGAATTTTGATAATATTTCCCATATTCAACTTTAGGCTGAGAAATGAGTTTTGTTGATAGATAATCGTCAAAAGCTCATGTTTTTAAAAGGAGAAATCTTAATTAACTTCCAAATAAATACGCCATAGATAGGACTTGCCGTAGAAAAATTGATGAAAAAAAACTTAATTTTCAAAAAATTGTTAGTTTAAATTGTGTATAAAAGTGTAAATCTCCAAATATCGTTTTCCCGTAATTTTCACTTTCTTATGACATCTTGAAAAAAAGTTAAAAGTAACAAGAACTATTTCACTCGAAATATCCAAAAATATATTCTTCCCGAAAATCATGCTACTTTAAAATAATTGGCTTAATATTGACAAAATAAATGAATTTTGAGAAAAATACGAATTTCGACAAGGAAGTCGAAGCTGAACTTCATAAGAAATATTTTTCTTGAAATTTTTATTTTTTTAAGAAATTCTCGACCTATTTTCTTGAGTATCTCTCTGAAGATGATAGCTTGTCTATCACAACGCGTTAGAGCAACCTTTGTTGTATTTTTTAATCTTTCTTGGTTTCAGGGGACAAGATTTCTATTTCAATTGTTCTATTTCTTTAAAAAGTCGAAATTTTGAGAAAAAGGCAGATTATAAAATTTCTAATTTTGAAAAAAAAGGAATTTTGGGAGTAAAGATAAAATTAAAAAAAGAAGAATTTTAGGAATAAATTAAAATTTCGGAAAAAAAAAACTGTTTTAAGAAGACGAAATTTCTCGGAAAATTAGAGTCAAATTTTGGAAAAAAATCTAACTTTAAAAAAAAGGTCAACCTTAAGAAAAAGGGAAATATTTAGAGAAGAAAAGTCAAAATTTCTTTAAAACCGAATTTTCAGGAAAAAATCGAAATTTGCAGACACATGGAAAATTAACTTTTAGTATAAAAGTCAAAATTCTGGAAGAATCCGAGTCCATTTTTTTTAAGTGAAATTTTTTTAGGCGCGTTGAGCGATTTTGGATAGGGGTAAACTTATTGTTTTGCGTCACCATCACGCAACATGCCCTAAATAACAAATAAAATGTAAAATGTTGTACTTTGTGCTCCAGAGATGACAAAACTAATAAGATGGTTAATATTACGCGCAATAGATAAAAGACAATTAGAGTTAATAAATGTATTTCATTATCTATAATATACTAGATTCGTTTCCACACAACTACAAGCATCCAAACCACAAATATAAAAGATAGGTCACTTCGACAGCTTTTATTTTGAAATATTTCTAATATTCTGACTTGTTTACTGTTACTTCCTAGTTTTAATATTTCACTTCTGTCTGTAGCCATAAGACTGTCTATTTTTTTGAAATACACATAGAAGGTTGCCAATTTTTTCCTAAAAATTTCAAAATTTAATGTCAAGTGGAAAATTATAACTTTGCACTGTTCTAATTAGATAATTCAGAGTAGACCTTTTTAGCAATTTTCTAGGTACGTCCCTGTATTCGTGTATGAGTTTAATTTTATTTTCACTTAGAAAAATCAATTAAAAATCATTAACGCTGCTTTTGCTTGAGTTCCTCATCTCCCTTACACTTAGTAACACAACATTGCCCCTCCTGTAAGGTGAGGCTTTATCATTATGGATTAAACATTTTTCTTAATTGTGCACCTTTAAAAAAAACTGACTAAAAACAATGATATTTAAGTCATTCAGAGATTACGTAAATAATGCTGTTTTTTTGTGGATTGACTCCCTTCACTTTAGGCAGTTAAAAATTTTGCAATATGCATCTCTTACGCAACGAAATCCATCCAATTTGCAGGGAATCATTGTTGGTCATACCCAACAACACTAATCGAAAAATATCTTGTCCAAGTGTGATAAACCAGAACAAACAACACCGCATAAAAAAGATCATGCTGTTATAATTTATCTGATGAAACTGTAAATATGTTGTGTATTTTTAGTTACTCCCAAGAATCCAAATGATTCAGCAGCTTTTTTACTATGAACAATTAACGACACTAGAGGAAGCCATCAAAGAAAAATTGTCATGATAAGCAAATGGTAAAGGAATCTTCCTGTTCCTCCATGGTAGCGCCAGATCATACTTATCGTTGATTAAGATGAAGTGGCAATAGAAAGTGAAGAATGATACAGACATATTGTATTGAGGAGCTTATTTTTCAGTAGTCGAAATATTTTAAAGTGAAATAGACAACTGATATTTTATGCGCAAAATAAATACAATTTCGCTCTACCCTGCTGAAGATCTAGGGCCTTCGTTGCCTTTTACTGCCAATGTTTTGGAGTAAAAGCCTTAATTAGTATAACGACACTATGTGACAATTTTCAAAAAATTCTAGCACCCTCTTCACATTTTTATTTATTTATACTTATCGCTTAATAAGAATATATGCATAACTTTTTTCTAATACGTACCATTTTTTAGGTGTGGTTATTATTAAAAAAACTAAAAAATAAACATTCTGTCATATATACTTAGTTTTTTTATTAATTGTTCAAGAAAACTAGACAATAAAAGTTTTTATTAATATATTTGGAGGACAAAACACAAAATGCATTGTTAAAAACAACCATTAATACATAAAACAGGTAACATTTTAAAATTTTTCTTTTATTTAAGGAAGTATACTTTGTCTTCAGATGCCAGCAGTTATCCCCTAAAATAGTTACATTTCAACGATATTAGTACCATTTCTCAAGCCTTTTTACACCTAGTGAAACCTTTCTTCCTGCTCATCAATCATGGTTTCAAGATTTGAAGAGAAAGAGAAAGGGAATGGAATTTCACAGACAAATTCTGGTTTCTTATCAAATTATATAATTCTTGTTGTTTAACATATCTAAATCTACAATTCTTTTAGGAGGTAAAGGAGGAAGCATAGGTTCAGTATGAGTTATTGGTACTGGTCATTGTAAAGATTACTGGATTCGCGGTACAGATTCGTTGTTGCAAATGGCATGAAAGTCTTGTTTACATTTATCAAAAACAGGAAAGTAGCATATCATGATACACAAAACCATTGCTGAATCCATAATTTCGCTGTCAAATTTCGCAATATCTGTTTTTATTAACATTTAGAGAAAAACTTCTTGGCACCTGAAAAGTATTGTAGATATGACGTTTCTACACACCATATACCTTCGTAAATAGAAGAGATAGATTTATTTTTCTTAGTTAGAAAGATGTAGAAGCTATCCAATATTTGGGGGAATTGAAAACTAATTTTTGAAAAAAAAAATAATGTTGGTTACTGTGTTTGGAAATGTATCAGCAGAATTATCTTGCAATAAGTACAAAACTTTCAAAAAAGATTTTCAGGTACTTATTTCCTTGAGACTTCAGAATGTACAGCTATGTGCATCAAGAAGTCATACACGATTTTTACAGTGTAAACCTGCCTTAAGGTGTATTATGATTTCAAAAGAAAGTCATGCAAACAACATATAGAACAGAGGTGCCCAACCCTTTGGAGCCAAGCCAAAAGTTAAAAATTGTAGACGAGCCACATCTGAGGAATTGAAAAGTGATGACTAAAAAAAAGAAAAACACCTTAATTGTTAATATGAAACTTAACATTTAATCACATCTGGCTCGCGAGTTACTTGTTGGGAAACACTGATGTAGATACTAGAGCGACGTAAGGGATTTTTCTGTGATCGAAAAATAGGCTCAATCGACGTTTGACATTGATGTGTCTCTGACAGTTCTACAAATTTTGCAATCGATTTTAAACTAACTTCCCGATGAGCTAGCGACTTGAAACTGTAACCATAGCTCAGAACTGGATGACAATGCAATATTTTAATTCAAGCATGATAATTATTGCCCAAATAAAAAAATTGTTTCAAGAAGCGAACATAACCTAATTTCTAACCATCAAATTTATATGCATTATTTATGTACCTGTAAATGTTAGTACTAGAACAATTTCTCTCCATGCTTTGTCTCTTGACATATTTTTTGCAATTTTCGGCTAAAACATAATGATATAAACAGCGATATTTTTGAGAATTTAATATTAACTTTCGACTATTTGACATTTTGTCGACCACTTGTCAAAAAATAAATAGTCGCATTGAAGGTCGAATGAAGGTCAATATAACTTCTAAGCGCGTCCCATTGCTATGTTACTAACAGATGCCTGCTAATCAACAATTTATTACAAGTGACATTGACGGCAATCCTTTGAGGCGAATAATATAATATAAAAAAAACAATAATAATGCGTATGAGAAAAACATATAAAATATCAATAACTGGATATTTGTTAATACTGAGGAGCGAAATTTTGCAAGAGAGTTAAAGAGTCAACAACCCAACGCAACCGACGCTTAAAAAAGATTTTTATGTTTAAATTACTGAAATTTATACTTAAGGTAACAAAATATGCAATTTCTATAATATATTTATTTTAGAAATAGCACCAAGTATAAACTTTCACGTCGGGGTCAACAAGTATAAACTTTCTTGCATCTTTTGTAAAATGGACCATATACATTGGGCTATATAGTCTGATCAAAATATTAAAAATCGACTTAGAAATGTGACACAAACAAGATTAAAAGGCAGAAAATAATTGAAATACCAATTTTTTTTTTAAATGGACCAAGAAGTATAAAATAATTTCACATAATTCCATATAGATTTATAACCAAATACAGATGCCTAACCCCACACAAACGGTCCCGAAAATTTGTGATTATGAATTTTTAACAGCTATGAAAATACATGTAAGATTTAAAACGAAAAGATAGATAATAACTGATGTATAAATAGTGCACTTAAGAATTTTACTGCGAATTTACTGCGTATGTATATGCGGCGCCTAAGGGCAATCTATTACGGCCCTGTCACAAAGTGCAATTATTCGATAAATTTAAAACGAAATAAAATTTTAAATTTGGAATGGTTGGTGCCTAACTAAAAAATTGCTCAGTCGCCAAATTTTTTAGCAAGTTTGATCAATTATAATTATAAATTGGAATTGTTGGTATTGCAAACGCAAACCATGTAATACTGATTCCAAATATAACCTTTTAAATCCTGAAAATGCGAAATTTAAGAATAATTTGCCTGCTAGATAATTTTTTAGTTATCACATGATACTATGATACTCAGGTTAAACGAAGACAAATACTTCATATAAATAATTATAATGTAATTATATAAATATAAAACATTTAGATTGAGAATTTTTTAATGAACAATTACTGTTTTATTAGTCATAATTACAACCGTGCACAAATTAACGAAGCACGATTCGTAAGAATAAGCATCAGATGCTATGCAATATTGTTCTTATAAACCACATAAATTTTAATCATATTTGTACCCTGCAGTGCTTCAATAATGATTACTTTTTTTAAGGAGTTCACTAGGGTCCGTTTAGTCAACTTGATTGTTTCTCTTTCTTAAAAAGTGGAAGGATCGTTTTCCTTTGTTGTACCTAAGTAAATAACTGAAAATAAATTTTAATTTGATGTTGACGTAACAGGAAATTTCAAAACGGAACTAACTATGCAGATTGATAACGAAGGAAAGGTATAACATTCTTAATTTGAAAGCAGCTTTCGTTTTTTCTTTGTACATTTTTTCGACGAATCAAACAAATGTGCAAATCAGATTCTTTCAAAATGCATTGACTTCGATTCGATACTAATATTGCTTCTATCAATATGATAATTAGGCATACAAATGTAGAAAATAACGATTGTTGAAAAAGTTTCGGGATGTCGACTCCCACATGGCGACTCTCTGGAAGCCAATGCGTAAATGAAAATGTTTTTATGGTAAAATCATTAAGGAAAACATTAAAATGTCCCAACGGTAGTAAATAATACATTATTAAATTATTGCGTAAAAAGAAGAATAGATCAATCGCGTATGACACAATTTGAAATATGATTTAAAATCGACAAAAAGACAATTACCGGAAATGATTAACAAATAATAAAGCAAAAAGAAACTCATAGTATACTATGAGACAAAATGTTTTCTGCCTTAAGCAAAAATGATAGTAACTCTTGCAAACCTTTACGGAACACATCTACGTACATATGTATGTATTATACAGGGTGAGTCAGAAAGAATGGGCCAACGCTTAACTGCTAATACTAGACACAAAAATATTACGATTGAGCTCCATACGTCTTATTGGCATAAGGCATATATCAATGTGGCTGGTTTACGAGATACATGGGCTCAAATTTTATTTTTTTCTGAAATTTCTCAATAACTGAAATAGTTTTGATGCTATAAATATAAAAATAACAAGATTTATGTATTTTGGTGTAGGGACTACGAATTTTAAGCTTATTTTGGCTTTTCTCCTAGAGGGCGCTCAATTCGCCATATTATTTATGTAAATTAAAAGTTTTAATATATTTTTTTACGATTTTTTAAGGCGCAGATATTACAATATTTTTTCAAATTTGAAAAATTTAGCTTTTCAGATAGAATTAAATTATCTTCAGGAGTTGCAGTAAATAATCCAAGAAGCCGCAAATACATTTAAAAATAATAGGGAAATTTTAATTTTGATATTTAAGAAAGTGAAATTTAAAATATTTTAAAGTAGGTAGTAGACACTTCCAACATTCGATTTGAAGTTTGTTATTGTCTCTAATACCAATAATTTTAACTGTTATTTACTGTGGCTTTGATTCCTTCTCGGTATCTTTGTATATTTTAAAAATAAAAAAATCATAATAACTTAAATTGAAACTTTTAATAGCAAATAACTCAAAAACCGATATCTTTAGGCGACCCAAACAAGAGTACCTTTTCTTTGTAGAATTAATCGTTCTTTTGTAAGATCGATCTGCTTTAAGCATATCTCAACAGATAAAAAAAATATGTTTTAATTTACGTGAATAGTAATGTGAAATTAGCGCCCTCTAGGGGTTGAGTCAAAATAAACCTAAGATTCGTAATTCTTACACCAAAAAACATAAAATTCCCAAATATTAAATTAATAGCATCAAAACTTTATTAATTGAGAATATTTCAGAAAAAATTTAAACTTTGAACACCCTGAATCTCTTAAACCAGCGACATTAGTATAAGGCATATTGAGCTCAATCGTAATAATTTTGTGTGTAGCATCTCCAGTTTGGCGTTGGCCCATTCTTTCTGACTCACCCTGTATATCGTTATTTATGAATGCGGGTAATGTCATTGATAATTTATAATGGAAGTATAGAAAAACCAAAAGCTAAAAGTAAAATGGTGCAAATAAAACTAAACAACGCGGGTTATACGTTCCTCGTTATAGAAAATGGTGGTATACAGGGTGATTCATTAAGAATGGGCAATCTCTGAACTGGAGATACTACACACCAAAATATGGTGATTGAGCTTGAGCCTTATACAAATGTTGCAAGTTCACGAGGTTCAAAGTTGGAAATTTAATTTGAAACTTCTTAATAATTTTGTGATTTTAAGCAGTATCGTCTGAAAAATTGGCAACTTTATGTTTTTTGGCATGAGAATTATGAATTTAATGCTGAATTTTGCACTCTTCTTGCGTCTTCCTCAGACCAGAGTGACTGCGGACAAGATTAACGCTGTTTAACGCCTTTTGGAAGGTGATCACCGTTTAACTGTTGGTGAAATTGCAGCTCAGACAGGGATAAGCTTTGGGAGTGCTCAATTCATCATTACAGATGAGCTGCGGTTTCGTAAAATTTCTGTCAGGTGGCTATCTCGCCTTTTGACTGAAGAGCAGAAACAACAACGTCTGCAGATTTGTCAGAGCCATCTTGGACGTTTTCAACGTGAAGGTGATGGTTTTTTGCAACGTATCGTTACGTGTGATGAGACTTAGGTCCACCATTACACTCCTGAATCTAAACAAGGAAGCATGAAGTGGAGAAGAAAGGGGGAAGGTGCACCCGTCAAGGCAAAAATTCGCTTCTCAGCTGGAAAGGTTTTTGCGACAGTGTTTTGGGAGTTTAAAGGAGTTGTGCACGTCGATTTTCTGCATGAATGTCGTACAGTTAATGCTGCCTACTACTGCCAGTTATTGGATGAGGCAAAACGTGCATATCGGCGGAAGAGGCGCAAATTTTCGGTCAGAAATGTGATTTTGCTTCACCATAATGCCCGCCCCGTCTTAGCTAATCGGACACATAAAAAATTAGAGGAAATGCATTGGGCAACCTCCTTATAGTAATATATATATATATATAATATATAAAATCGAAATTTTCAAAAAAGCACAAATTTTCGGGAAACAATTGACCCATAAAAAAGTCGAAATTTTTAAAAACAGTTACTTGAGTAAAAATTTTTAAAAAGTTCAAATTTTTAAAAGGAGCCCAAATGTTGACAAGAAGACGAAATTATGCAAAAAAATTATAACTTTTCAAATCAAAATGGAAAGTTTGAAAAAATTTAACCCGTTAAGAAAGCCAACAGTATCAAAAACTTCTGTTTTCAAGTTTGGAAAGAAATTGAAAATTCTCGAAAAGTAAAAGTTTAGAAAAATATCGAGATTTCCAAAAAACAGAAATTTTGAAAAGTCAAATTTTGATAAGAAAATTTTTTGATATTTTCATAAAAAGCCAAAATTAAAATGAAAAATTTAAAAATGTGAAAATTTCAAAAAATCCAAATCTTTTTTTAACACACTAAAGAATGTAGCAGTCGTGGCAAAAGTGAGTAAGGTAAGATGACATACCAACTAGTTTGTCCCATAATTTTAGTTACCCAAAAAAAAGTCGATTGGAATTATCAAAATTATTTCAACTAACATCCGAAATTATCCGAAACATTTATATCGGTTTCAGTTACGGATACTTTTTTATCTTGGATAGGTGACAGTTTAAATACGGTTGCGGAGCCCCATAACATCCCTACCTTTTAACCATCGCTCTCTCTGTTCTTTTTCAACATTTCGATCTTATCTACGAAATTTTTTTCTCATAATTATAGGCTTTTAGGTGAACACTTCCAAAATGGTCGAAATTTCAAAGATAAAAAGAAAATTTTGACCTAAAAATCAAAATCTTTAGTTTCTAAGAGTAACATTTTTTTACTTTTTTTCTAGTAATTTCGACTGAAATTTAAAAATTTCCATTTTTGTTCCAAACTTCGAGTATAATCATGAGATTTCGATATTTACTTCGTTTGATGTTATAATCCAAATTTTTCACAATGTCAAAATTTTCTTGAAACTTAGACATTTTTCACAACTAAACAATTGAAGATTTTCTCTTTTTGAATTTCCCGGTTATTCTACAAACGCTTTTTCCCAAATTTAGCGCTCCATATTTTTAATTTTTCTCTAAAATTTTGAAGCCAAGTTTTAACTTTTTTCTTGAAAATACGAAAAATGTTTTAAAATAAATTCATTATTTTTTTTTGAAGTTGTTCCCCGCTACGGGCGGCACCAACTTGCGATATGATGCTCCTGGAGATTAGGTATAATTTCATGAAGTAGAAAGCGAACCTTTAACCGTATCTTCTTTATATTCTTAAAGGCACAACATTTGCTGAGGCTCACTAAGAGGTATGCAAAATTTATGATGTTGATTGCTTAAGAGAATGCATTTGTCAGACTTCGTTCGAATAATCTCGTTCTAAAAATATTTCTTAAGAAACGTTTGTCGACCTCCCAGTAAACTGAAGTTGATGACGATCAAATCGAAGCCATTAAGTTGGACGGTCATATAACTGCCTTACGGCTTACAGAGGTTAAATCACACGCAAACATCGAGAATTAAGCAGAATACCCCCAGACTGCACTAATTAGCCCTTTAAGCGTGTAGTAGTGGATCATAGGTAGCTGAAATGCTAATAATTGACTCATGACGTTTATCAGAAAAGATCTCTGACTTGTCAGTCTTTATTCTAATGCACAAACCAAAGACCGGTTTCACTCTTATTAGAACTCACGAGATCTAATAAGATCGAACCGGTCTTGGCTCTAAAACTCTGAATCTGATAAATGTTTCAATCTATTGGTCTGTGCATTAGAATAAATTGAAAATCAGTTGAAATGTTTTGAACTCGTTAAGAAGTGGATATTGAAATTCCAAATGAACTGAAAAAGAAAAGGACCTAAGGGCCAATATCTAAGAAATGCCTATTGGCCTGCGCATTAGAATAGATTGAAAATCAGGTGAAATGTCTTGCATCTTGCATCAGAACATCGACTCTTTTATCATTAGTGATAAATATGATCGTTTGCAATAATGTGGATCAAAAATGATCGTGTTTCAAGAGTGATAAACCACATCGTAAACTGAACTGCTGCTTCCAAAGAATCAAAAGACCAATTCAACAACTAATGAAAGTATGGCTAGAATTGGCAAATCGCAAAGGAATCTCGTTCCATCATAGCAACGCTTGATCACACAAATCTTTGCTAACACGCAAAGAATTATTGGAGCTTAATTGGGAAGTGATGCCACATCCATCATATAGCCCTGACCTTACACCATTAGATTACTATTTATTCCGAAGTTTGAAGTTTGAGAAACTTTGAATCGTGAAACTTTCACTAATAATGATTACCCACTTTGTTTATTTTTGCTGATAATAATCTAAAATTCTATGAGCTAGGAGTGAGCCAAGTGGTTAGAAAAATGAAGTATTATAAATATAATGGAAAATATGTTACTAATTTGTATGGAAAAATTGGTTTTATTTTTCCTTGAAAAAGGATATTAATTTTTAGCCACCTAAGGCTAAGAGCTGAGGAATAACAATAAATTATGATGTCAAGTATTCAATTGATTGAACTATAAGCTCTCCCATTATGTTAGCGTAATTAAACTAGATTAATTAAATTTAAACATAATATTAAAAGAAAAAAAAATAAAACTTAAAATTTGCAATAACATTAATATTGGATATTCTTAGTTCGTAATATTCTTTAAAAATTTTATAATAATTGAGCTAAATTCAAGATGCGTAGCTCAAACATTATTACATCGTTAGATAATACGTGTATTTATTATGTCATTTTAAATCTTATTGTCAGTATATACTAATAAATTGTTTAGAAGAACGGCTTTTAATAGTTTGTTTACCACGTATCCGCTTATAATATTTTTTTGCGTTTTGTTGTGCAATTTTTCTTTCAAAATATAAGTCCGAAGTTCTAAAAATTTAAAGGAAAAACGCCTTTAGTTTTACAAATAAATTAATCTTGAGGATGTTATGAATCACTGGCTTAGAAATTTTTAAAATAACGTTATGGGAAATTGAGCATAGTTAACATAGATTATTTTTCCATTATTCGGAACAAGATAAATCTAATTTAATTATTGTTGAAAGTTGCATAGAATATTCATGTTGATGATGTAACCTGTATATTTTGAAATTTATTACGACCTTGCTTATTGTTAAATTATCCGGAAAACTCCCATTTAGAAGTGGTTATCATTACAGTTATTAAAACGAGATAAATTATGTCCCATCGATACTTAAAGTTAAATAAAGTTAAACTAACCTAAACAAACGAGATTTAAAACCTAGTTCGTTCAGAATTTATAGAGGATACATAATGGAAACTTATTAAAAAAGAGCTGTTGTAAAAATAACAGTTACTAACGAAATAAAATAATATGGTAATTCAGTTGTTTACAGGTGCCCTATATTTATATTGTGAATGGACAGGTGATCCTTTTAATCAATTAGCTGCTAACTCTATTAAATAACACATCTTAAATCAATATAATCACTTTGATAACTTTTTTTTTCTGGGTTACCTAGTTGCAATTTTTCTTGTATCAAAATAAAAATAAAACAACAATGACCCTTCTTCGTTTCACATTAAACAGAGAATTGCAAAACCGAAATAAATGTATTTTATTTAATCATCAACTAATGCACACACCAATAACAAGGTTAAACATTTATCAGCTTTAGAGTTTGGAAATCATAAAACGGTTTCGATCTTATTACAAATCGTCAATTTTGGAGTAAATATTAAATATAGTGTCGTGATAGCGGTGGCAGCTCTACTATTCTTAACATTCCTTTGTCTAGTTTTTTTCAGTTTTTTTTTGTGCAAAATTTGAAATTTTTTCCCAGAATTTCGAGATTGAATTACAATATTACGAATAATAGTATCAAAACTTGATTTATTTTTAAGTTCAAGCATTTTTCGATTTATTTCTCAAAAGTTCTGGTTTAAAATGAACGTTTTTATTTTTCACTTAATTTCAATATTTTAATCCTTATCTAGAAAATCTTTAATTTTATATCTTACACTCGATTTTTTTATGATGCTCGGGTCTATCTTGAATCTTGACACATTCGTAAATCATTTTCGTTTTTTAAGTACAATCCACTCACAAAAGGTGATCCCATTCCCATTATATTAACATTCAACATTCATATATGTTGACGTTAAAATTGAAATTTTGACTTTTTTCTCGACATTTCGAATTTGGAGTTTCAAAGTCCAAATTTTAAAATAAGGAAGTCTAGTTTTCAATTGAACTTTTGAATTTCATTTATTTATCGTTTGTTATCATTGTTATCATTTATTGATCGACAAATTTCACTTGTTCTCAAAATAGAATATACAGGGTGACAATTTGAAAAGTAGCAATTGGCAATATCTCCTACACTAAAATTACGGTCAAGAAGATCTGAAATACATATCGGGGGATTGAAGAAGGAACCAAAATAAAATACAGTCGACTCCCGCTAAAGTTGCGCCCGTTAAAGTTGTCCGCTCGTTAAAGTTGTCAGGATACGATCGCTGAAGTTGTGCGGATATTCCCTCACTCTAATTTTCGAACAACGAATTAGACTTCCGCGTTTTAGCGGCACTTTTGAATAACCCACTCAATCGCGCAAGGAGCCATAAAACATATATATTTTTCGACAGCGGTAGGAGTTACTGGGAGAAGCAACTTTAACGGTCGATCCAGTACGGTGAGCGCAACTTTAGCGGGAGTCTACTGTACTTTTTGACTCACCTTGCCTCACCCCTTAGGGGGTATCCACCCCAACCATTTTTTTTCAATATGAACCTACCTTGTTTGGCCCATCGTTGAAAAAGCTCGTGGCTTGCTCTTTACAGTCTTGTGGCAAAATCTTATATCGTACGATTAGTTTTTGAAATATCGATGTTTACAATAAACAACATTTTTGAAAACTTATAATTTTGATTATCTCTTGGACAAAAAATTCTGTCATAAAGGTTTCAAATACACATCAAGGAAATCAAATAATGTTTTTTGACTCACTCCCCCCCCCTTTCGTCTTAGAGGCTATTTACCTCTATTAATTCTTTTAAAATGAGAACCATGCCATGTGATACCTCGTTGGAAAGGTTTATCTGCTTCTCTACGCCCGGTAAAGAGGAATAAAAAACCTTTCCAACGACGTATTACACGGGGTAGTTTTTTTTAGAAAAATTAATGGGAGTGGTAAGCTCCTAGGGGGAAGGTGAGTCAAAAAACACATTCTTTGGTTTCGCTGATGGGTGTTTTAGATTTTCAGGACAACATTTTTGTATAAGAGATAGGTAAACTTAGTAGCGTTCAAAAAATGTTGCTATCCCAAAAACTAATCGTAGGATTTAATATTTTGCTCTAAGACTGTAAAGAGAAATCAACGAGCTTTCCAACGATGTGCCGCAGAAGATAGGTTCGTATTAAAAAAAAGTTGGGGTGGCTACCCTCTAAGGGATCAGGCAAGGTGAGTTAAAAAGTACTTTTTGGTTCTGCTTCTAATCCCTCAATATGTATTTCAGTTTGTAATGATAGTACTTTTTGTCTAGGAGATATTCTCGATTGCTACTTTTCAAATTGTTACCCTGTATGTAATATAATATTCATTTGAAGATTTCGAGTTAAACCTGAACTTTTTAATTATTTAATTTATATTAGATTTTTATGTAAAAAATTCCAAGAAGTTTCATTTAATAAAAAAAATCTTAATTTTAAGCACGTCAGTTAAGCTTTTTTTAACGTCAAAAAAAAAAGAAATAATATTTTTTAAGCGCATTAGAATTAAAATAGAATATTCATTTAAAGTGTTTTGACTTTGTTACTATTTTGTAAGATTTCGTTGATTATTGATTGATTACATTATTATGTGTATTACAATGTAGATTGTCATGTACATTAATTTATAAGAAAATTTTATTTTAGAAGTATGGTTATCAATTTGAAATTTCGTGTTCGAAACAATTTTAAAGTTAAAGTTTTCAAAAATTGTAACCCAAGACTTGAACTTGAAAAAAAAGTCGAAATGTATTTTTAAAATGAAAAGGGAACAATCAAAAACTTCCAGTTGAGTTTATATGTTAAGAAAAAAGTAGAAATTTCAATAAAAACTCAAAATTTATATAAAATACTTCCCTAATTTTCGTCTTTTTAAACTGAAGTTTTGTATTACAATTAAAAACAGAATAATCATTTAATATTATTTGAATATTTTGCGAAATTGCGTTGATTATACTATTTATTGACGATGTTATTATGCATGTGACAACCTAGTTTATTATAAACATTATTTTATAGGAAATTTTTATTTTAAAAATGTCGCGAATAAGTTGAAAATTTCGAGATCGACACAAACTTAATTTTGAAATTTTATTTTTTTTTATCGTTACTTAAGACTTGAACCTGAAAAAAACCAAAATCTCGAGTAAATTTGAATGTTCAGGAAAAAATAAAAAAAATTAGTTTGAGAGAAAAATCAAAATTTCGAGATCAAAATTTATATATTTCTGTTGCGCGTTATCGGTTCGAATGATTAACACTTGGTGAATTGTAACCACTTTATTTCAAAACTGAACTCGGAACACTGCAATTGTAATTCACTTAACTAATTAACTCACTTATTCATTGACTTCTCACTGAGGGAAAGCCGACCGCCTTATATAGATCCCGCTTCAGGTTCTAGAAGGAACAAGCAGATAAGACTTATCGTTTGCCGAAATTTCTGGAACGCTTATCTGCCGTTTGATTATCACGGCCTCTTCCCCTTATTAAATTTTCTAGAAAATTCCTAACTAAATTTTATAATTACATTTTGTTATATTTCTTTAATTTTCGAGTTTAAGTATAAAATATTTCTATAATTTTTAGATTTAAAAAATTCAAATTGAAATTCGAAATTTCTAGAAAAACTCGTAACTTATAAAAAACTTGAATTTTAACAAAATTTTAAGCTATAATTCGAAATTTAAAGTACACATTAAAAAACGAACGCCATATAGAAGAATTACATAAATGAATAGATACAGATTTTCTGACATTCCAAATTATTGATTTTAAATTTTCTCTTCAAATTCGTAACTTCGAGTTAAAACAATTTTTTGGCATTTTTTATTTGAAATTTAAAGTGGGTTTTTGAAGTTTAAAAGGACTTTTTTAAATCGAAATACCTAAATAAATAATTTATATGAAAAATCTCAACATTTCAACCTTAATCTTCCAATGGCGACTTTAAATTGGAATATTCGACATTTTCTTGAAATTTGAGCTTATAATTTCGCTTAAAATCTCTGGATTTCTAAAAATGTCAACATGTTGAGATCAAAGTCGAAATTTTAAGAAACTGTCGAAATTTCGAGATTCAGTTTGACATTTTTTCTATAAATTTTGAGAATAAAGAAGAAATATTGGGTTTTCCTGCATAGTTCCAGTTTTTTTGATATTCCAAATTGACTTTAAATCGACATTTTTATTCAAAATAAAAAAAATAACATTTTAATTTTAAATGGTTCTTTTTTCAAACCGAGATCTGTACGTAAATAATGGACATGAAAAATTCTCAGCATTTTAATTTCTCAACATGGCTTTAAATTGGTACATTTGACGTATTTTTGAAATTTTCTCTTCCTAGCTTAACATTTCTGAATTTTCTTAAGGATCAATATATTGAAATGTTTTGGGAATTGTGACTAATCCTCAATATTTCGACTTTAATCTTTTTCATTTTTTTTTGCAGAATTGTTCAGTTAAAGCTCGACTTTAAAAATGTCGAAATTTTAGATGGATTTAACCTTTGACCAATTACATTAAACTAGCTAGTATTTTTGTTTTTAGCGCATTTCTACTTCGTTCTTGACAGAAGTGGGAGGAAGCCTATGGTCTCCAAATGCTCCGGCCTGCCGGATGAGACATCAGCTTTTATGTCTGTTGTGAAAAGTAAATAAATATTCGGTGTCGATCTGTCGATATCGGTTTGAGTACTATTTTGTACGCATTTTAAAACAACTTTCAATGGTAAAAATGTTTGACACTTGACACCGTTAGTAATCGTCTTTACATGTTAATTTATAACTGCTGTATTGGTAAAGTGAACTATGGATATTATTAATTGAACTGTTACATACCCTACTCCGTGCACATTATGTTCTAATGTTGCTTTTTTTTTCTTGTCTATTTACATTCAATTATTCGTAATGTTTTCGTTTTGGAACCTGAAGGTCATGCATGAAAATAGAAAAGTTTCACAATAGATTATGTGCCTAATAATGAGAGCAAATTAAAAATGCAAAATTAAAACGCAGTTGTAACTATGTATTTTATTAATTTACGAAGGTAATTTAAAATCTTAAAATATGCGTATTACGACAAGGGAAATGTAATAACAACCCAATCTATACTTAATATTATACAGACATAACTTCTGGTCGACTGAAAAACCTAATCATCAACGCAGAGCCGAAAATACTTAGGTCAGAAACACGAAATTTGGACCCTAGGTTCCTTTCATGGTACAGGCACTTTTGGAAGCTCGTATTCGAAGGGGGTAAAAAGAGGGTGAAATGGTGTTTTGAAATGAGTAGAGAACAAAGTTAGTACTGCATTCTATCACCTAAAATTTTGTGTAAACAATCTATTAAAAAAATATTTGAAGTAGAAATTTTTAAAGCAGACTTCATTAAATTTATTTTAGCTTACCGAGCCTAGTCGATATTTTGAAACAAAAATTAAAACTTTCACAACATTAGAATTTCACAAAAATAAACAATTTCCAGAAAAAGACAAACTAGCAAAAAGTCAAAATTTAAAAAAAAAAGTAGAAAGAAATTTGAACAGAATTTTCTAAAAACTAGATAATAAATAAAAAATTTCAGTGAAGTCGAAATTTTCAAAAGTAAAATTTTAAAAAATAAAATTTTCAACAAAATTTAAATTTTAAAATTGTTGAAATTTTAAAAATAAGTCAGTCGAAATTTTGAATGGATCAAAAATATTAAAATACCTCAAAAGTGGAGGAAAATTTCGACGTTTTAAAGTGGAAATTTTTCAAAGAGTTAAAAAACTTAATTTTTAAAAAATATTGTATTAAAAAAACTCCTCTTGCTTTATGTACCATTACTTATGGTCACCCTGTATAGAGGAATTCGGTAATGGAGGTTCGTTATAGGGAGGTTTGACTGTAAATAGAAATCTTCAAAAATGGTGACAATTTAAAAAAAAAGTAGACATTTACAAAAAAAGGTTAAATTTTTTTAAACAAGTAAAAGAAATCACAAGTTGGAAAAAAATCAATATTTTCGAAACTTTCAAAAAAAAAGAATCTTGAAAAAGAAATTCAAAACTTTGAAATAAGGTGACAAATTAAAAAAAAGTCAAATTTCGAAAAAAAAGTCAATAAATTTTTTTTTGAAAACAAAAAATCCAAACCTTTAAAAAATGGAAAGTTTGAAATATAAGTGGAAATTTTAAAACGTCCAAATTTTCAAAATAAAAATAGGTCAATACCTTCATAACAAGTCGTAATTAAAAGGAAAAATCGAAATTTTCCAAAAAAGTCTAATTTTTAAAAACAAAATAGGAATTCTCAAGAATATCCAATGTTTTAAAAAGTCAAAGTTCTCAAAAAAAGTTGTCGAAATTTTCCAAAAATATGGCAACTATTTGAGAAAAGTCGAAATCTTGAAAAAGTCAAAACTTCAACAAAGTCCAAATTATGAAGTAAATATTTTCACAAAATTGAAAATTTAAAAACATTTTAACTTTTAAAAAAAATCAAACAGTCAAAGAATCTCTTTTCAGTTGAAATTTTCAAAAAAGTCGCATTTCAATTTACAATGTCCAAAAAAAGTTGAAGTCTCGAGAAAAGATCGAAATTCTGAGATAAACTTGAGTATTTCAAAAAAAAGTGGAAATTTTGAAAAAAAAGCTAGAATTAATTGTCGATAAAAGTCGAAATTTTCAAGAAAAGAGTGTACATTTTTATACTCCCACTCCTTTCCTCAAATAGTCGAGGTAATAATTAAGAATTTGCACAAGAAATATGCATTGGATATTGGTCGAATTTCGACCATAAGTGATATTAAAAATCGGCAAGTTTATGCCGAAACAAAGATGTTTTAGATTATTGTTTAACACAAAATGAGGCACAAAATACTAAACACCGTATACTTAAGAAAACTGCTACCTAATCACATTGGAACCGATATCAAAATATCATTTTAAATTATTAACCTTTAAAACACTTATGTGTATAGATACAATTTAAAGAAAAAAATTGCGGTATATTTGTGTCAAGAGCTTACTCAGGAATTTATTGCATGTATGTGTGTTACTATGAAGCCTTATTATTACTTCCATTACCAATTATGCAGCACACAACTGTTTCTCGGATCAGTTCATTAAATATTTTTAGACTGATTTATTTAGCATTATTTTAGGTTAATGCTATGCGAATCGTAACACTTATGAACCAAATTACACGACATAATTACCTTTGAATCATTTAATGTTGGCTAATAAAAACTAATCAATATCACCTTTTCCTTCTAATGAAACATCAATCTAACAAATATAACTCAATGATACCATATTAAGAAAGGTTATTTACAAATATATTACATTGATTTTTATTGTCATAAAATTTGGTATACTTCTTGGTAAAATATAGCGACAAAATTGAAGAAATCGTACAATTTTTGGCTGTTAAAAAAAATCTGCATGAGAAAGTTGTCACCCACGATGCTTTTCTTCAGTATAGCAGCCTATTTTTCACCCTCCTGGCAACTACCTATGTCAAACGCCAATTTATTATCACTCGCTATGAAGGAGGGTGGACAATGTTACCACCCAGTTCCAGGGAAAGTTAGTAAATAAATCCTCAGACACGACAGAGGGCAGACAAATAAATTCTCACTCGAGTTCAATGGGCCCAGGAACACCGAGTGTAGGTGTGCAGGTTGTGCGCCATATAAGGGCGTCTACTCAAGAGGGGCGCCAATTCGACTAATTCCTATGCCGGGGTGTCCACTTTCCCTTCGATATTCGATCCTGAATTACGAAATTTTCATAAAACAGTTTGTTGACTATAGGAATGTAGAAAATTTAAAAAAATAACTTCATATGTATAAAGAAACAATCTCGAAAAAAAACTAAATTTATTAACAACACTTGGGAGTTAACTCGCCTTTTTATAAAAATGTTTGAAACTCGAGATTAAATAATTCAGCCCAGAGCGGACAGTCAATAGACCAAATTTTTTTGTGATATAACTGAAAAATATTTTCAGATATAAACATATTTTTCTGTGTTGACAATGCCTCGGATAAAAAGCATTTATTCGCAAAAGTCGATGACCAACACAGTTTATGAGATCGTCTCGGATTGAGATAAAATGTTCAAAATATTCGATTTCAACCGTAATTACAGCGTTGCGTGAACTACTGCTAACTCCGAAAATATTCATCTATTTAAAACTAAATTACTATATGGGTCAAAAAGCCTTTGACCTATTTTTCCATAATTTTTTTTTTCTCAACAGTTGTTACGATATCGAAGAAAACCCGCAGTTTTCCGATAATCTAGGGCCCAATATCTACTAACCCCATTAAAATCTAAATTTTATCTTTAACCTGGGAGAACGGGTGGGGAACGGTCATTTTTGACACATTGTGAGCTGTATCTTTAAGACGATTGGACCGAAAATTATTAAAAAAAAATATTTTCGCATCCTTGAAGGTACCTCTTTCAAATGATACCTTCCACGATATATTAACTAAAACTTGATTTTTCTGAGACCATATTAACCCCGATTTTATTATAAAATTTTTTTTTCTTCGTTAGCTGCCGGTATTTGCATGGGTAATCGAGAACTAGCCTCCTGCAAAATTTTAAATCTCTACCTTAAATAGTTTTCGAGGAAAATCTCTTTGTGACAGACGAACGGTCGGAGATGAGAGTTATATTATAAGGGTTCCGTTGTTTCCTTTTAAGGTAGGGAAGATATTTTTGAAATTTTAATAAGTTTCCATAAGAAAAAAAAATGAAAATAAAATTAACTTTCGTAAAAATCACAACTTTTTGAAATATTTCAGGAAATATGACCACCTTTCCACACTTTTTAATCACTCTGTACTATATTTCAATAACTTTGAATTTCGAATTTAAAAATCAAAATATCCAGAACAAAATCGAATAATGTAGTTAACCTGAAAATTAAAGTTGAAATTTTAAGTATTTTTGTTATCATCTTTCTTTTTTCGAAAAAAACATGTTTTTCTGAGAATTTAAAGATGAAACTTGCACCTTTTATTATTTTTTTTTATTTTCTTAACTCACGTTTAAATCGGAAAATTCGAGAAATATTTTGAACAAAAGTTTTTCCCTGAAATGATCATTATTCTCAATATTTCGACTTTTTCTATACATGCGCAAATTTCCTTTTTCATTTAATATCTTATTTTTTTTCTCAAAATTCCAGATTCTAAATTGACAATTTTTTTCTTCTCTCCCCATTTGCACTTCAATCGCGAAATGTGGACTTTCTAAGAATTTTTGGATTTTCGAATGAACTTTCAAGAAAAAAGTCGAAATTTCGGAATTTAAAGTCATGAGCATTGTATAACTTTCGAGTTTTTTCATTTGCTTAACTCGAAACGTGTTTGTTAATCAGTTGGTTTTATTATCGCGCTAGTTGATATTTCTTCACTCACTATTGTCACAGACAACTGCGTTCTGTAACGTATTAAATAAATCTTTTTTTTTAAATTTCGAGTTTATACTTTTAAAATATCAACATTTATCCAAGTTTTCGGTTTTTTGAAATATTCGCCTTTTTGATTGTTCTTCAATTATTTGACTTTTTCAAAACTTCGGCTTTTTTTCAACATTTTGACTTTATTTTGAACATTTCCACTTTTCTGAAAATTGCAACTCTTTTTCGAAATTTCAACTTCTTTTTAAATTTGGATTTATTTTGAAAGTGTGTTTTTTGAATGGATGAATTTTTTAAAATTTCGATTTTACTTCAAAATTTCGGTTTTTTATTAAAAAAAATTTGTTATTCTTCAAAATTTAAAATTTTTTTCTGAATAGTTTTTGATTTTCTTCAAAATTTAAATTTTTAAAAACGTCGGAATTTTCTAAAACTTTCAGCATTTTTGTTGGGCTTTTAAGAGCTTGCCTTTTTTAAAAGTTCAATTTAATTTTAAAATAAACATTTTTCTTGTCCAAATTTGAAACTGTTAGTTGCGACATTTCTCAACATTTGGACATTTTTAAAAATTTTGATTTTTTTTAAAGTTACGACTTAGAAACACTTTTGAAAATTTCCGACATTTGTTCAAAAATTCTAGTCTTTAAAAATTCCTATGATTTTTTTTTTGTCGAAAGCTGCACTTTTTTCAAGATTTCGATTTTTTTTGAAATATTGGATTTGTTTTCAAAATTTCACCTTTTTTCAAAATTTCGACTTATAGCTTACAAATTTATGTCTTTTATAATTTCGACTTTTTTTAAAGGTCATCCTTTTATCAGAGTTTCGACTTATTTTGAGAAAAAATTAAATCTCGATATTATTTTAGATGTCGACTTTTTTTTAATTTTCGACTATTTTTCAAATTATAAAATATTTTTGAAAATGGGTACTGAAATGTTTTCAAATTTTTTTCCAAATTTTCTATTTCAAAATTTTAACTTTTCATTATTTTGACTTTTTTTGAACCTTTTTTCAAAATCTTGGCTATGCAGCTCTTAATATATCCAGTTTTTAAAAAAAAGTTCTACGATTGTTTTGAAAATGTTGCCATTTTTTTGCATTCTCGAACTTTTTAAAAATTTCGAGTTTTTTAAAACACGTTCGATCTCTTTTTAAAATTTTACCAGTCCGAAATTTCTACATTTTCATTTTCCATTGTTTGGACTTTTTCATTTGAAAATTTGTCTAGATATTTTTCCAAAATAATGTTTACAAGAATTTTTGAAATGTTCGACTATTTTTCAAAGTTTCCAGCTTTTTAAAGTTCTAATCTTTTTGATAATTTCGCCATTTTACCAAATTTTGTTTTAAAAGGGTTAAGATTTTTTTAATTTTGACCTTATATAGTTATTTGTTTACCTTTTAACTTTTTTAAGTGTCGGTTTTTCAAATTTTCGACTGTTCAAATCTTAAAATCACACTTTTTCATTTTTCTGATAATTTTTTAAAAATTCTTTACTTAAAATTTGAAGGGAGAGACAAATTTTAAAAAAATCTACTTTAAGTATAAATGTCAAATATACAGTCCGAGAAGGGTGAAATTTCAAAATAAGAGTTTCTTATTCTTTTCTTTCTTTGTTCTATTGACAGAACAGATTACTGTGCCGAATCAAAGAAAAAGCCAACATTTAAACTTAAGTCTTTAATCTCTGAACTTGGAATTTAATTTCAAAAAATGAAATTTTGATGTAAAATTTAACTATCAATTTAAAATGTTTTTTTCAATTTATTTAACATTTCTTCGGCCCAGTTTGGAAATATTTAAATTTTTTAATGGTTTGTTGACAATTTTCTAAACAATTTTTGAAACGTGACTACGTGATATTTAAATTTATTGAAAACGTCACTTCATGACAGTTTACAAATTAAGAGGTTAGTTTATTTTACATAGAATAGGAATAATGAAAAATAGGAGACCAAAAATTAGATATGAAAAAAATAAAAATTTTTTTTTTTTTGATTTTTTGATAATTTAAGAAATATAAAAATACGTAAAAAGGGTTGTAGCACTGGACATCGATGTTTCGCTCTCATTTGAGCTCGTCAGCAGTGCATAACATGGAAGGGGAACAATGAGGAAGAAATACTTAAAAATAAAAATTTTTTTAAAATATAAAAAGAAAAATAAAGAAATTTTAACATGAATAGACGTTTCATCATCAATTTACTGTGTTAAAAAATTGATGATGAAACGTCTATTCATGTTAAAATTTCTTTATTTTTCTTTTTATATTTTAAAAAATTTTTATTTTTAAGTATTTCTTCCTCATTGTTCCCCTTCCATGTTATGCACTGCTGACGAGCTCAAATGAGAGCGAAACATCGATGTCCAGTGCTACAACCCTTTTTACGTATTTTTATATTTCTTAAATTATCAAAAAATCAAAAAAAAAAAAATTTTTATTTTTTTCATATCTAATTTTTGGTCTCCTATTTTTCATTATTCCTATTCTATGTAAAATAAACTAACCTCTTAATTTGTAAACTGTCATGAAGTGACGTTTTCAATAAATTTAAATATCACGTAGTCACGTTTCAAAAATTGTTTAGAAAATTGTCAACAAACCATTAAAAAATTTAAATATTTCCAAACTGGGCCGAAGAAATGTTAAATAAATTGAAAAAAACATAATATTTCCGGTCAATAAGGGTCTACCATGAAGAATATCAATTTAAAAATTGGAATTTATTTTCCAGTTCAAAGTCAAAATTACGAGTTTAAAGTCGAAAATTTAAGTTTGTTAAATGTTACGTTCTAAGAAAAATTGGAAGGTTTAGAAGTTTTTAAAATGTACTCCTTTTTTATTTTGGTACTTCTGGCATCTGGCAATGACAGTACAGTGGTTTAGAAGGCAACAGGAAACCATTACAGTACATTTTTTTCTCAAGAACAATCATCATGACAACCATAGAAATGAAATTGGCCTCAAGTTTCTGGCGTCCTTCAATGAGACAGGGGTGCTAAGCACCCCGAACGAAAAACCAAGAACAGATTAAAAATACGAACATGGAATATCTGAACACTTTACGAAGCGGAAAGAATTTATAAACTTGCTGTTAGAAATGCAAAGAATAGACATACAAATACTGGGAGTATGCGAAACAAGATGGTTAGAAGCAATCAACTTCAGCTCAGGAGACTATACAACTTACACATCTGGAACACGGGATGCACCTTACAGAAACGAAATGGCTACAATACTGAACGAATCTCTTAGTAGATCAGTACGAGATTTTGTACTCTTATCAGACAGAGTAATGGTATTACAGCTGGCGACGGGACCCGTAAATTTGAACATAATCCAAGTTTACGCCCCCACTGCTGACCACGACGATAACGAGGTTGAGGAATTCTACCAACAAATCAAAGACCTTATGAAGGCGACAAAAAACACGAAATTACTACAATTATGGGAGATCGGAATGCGAAAGTAGGCAAAGAAACGACATAAGCATGTCACCGGACAGTATGGCCTGAGTGTACACAACGACCGAGGAAAAAGACTAATTACGAACTCTTGGTATAATCTCCCATACAGAAGATTGTAGCCATGGACGTTCCCCAACACACACAGAATAACATTGTAAGAAATCAGATCGACTTCATCTTGATCAACCGACGCTTCCGTAACTGTAGTCAACGAAAACATATCCTGGCGCAGATGTATACTCCGATCATAACTTGCTTTGCTCGGCAATAATTATAAATATAAAGCTTAAAAAAAGGAAACAACTAATGAAGACCTCACGAATCAACAACAGGTATTAAAGGAACCTGAAACCATGAAAGAACTAACACAGTCAATTAAAAACAAAAGCGTGGAAGAAAACTGGCGAGATATTAAAGCTTCGTTAAGAAACGAGAGAATACAGCAGTTATTGAAACCTAAAAGAGTAAAAGGAAAAAAGGAATGGATGACACAAGACATATTAAATCTCATGGAGGAAAGACGAAAACACAAGAACAACAATCACAATGAATAGATAAGAATACATCGGATAATTCGCAAAAAAATTAAAAAAGCGAAGGAAATATGGTTCCAGGAATCCTGCAAAGGAATCGAACATTTTCAGTTCATTCACGACGATTTTAATTTAAATAAAAAAATACAACAGTGTTGTATAATAATAGTGGAAAGGCATTACTAACAAATAAAGATCGAAGTATAATAAATGGCAACAATATATTCAACAACTGTTTGAAGACCAAACCCGCTAATCGCCAGAGAGTATATTAGCTGATTATAAGACAGAACATAGTTCAAACATTCTCAAATCCGAAATTCAAAAAGCTAGATATAATAGCAATTAAAAGCAAGAAAAACTGCTGGACCTGATGAAATTCCTACCTGAGTTGGTAAAACTTCTTGATGACGAAAGCGTAACTATACTAACAGCATTCTTCAACCAAGTCTACCAAAGCGGAAATACTGCCTGGCGACTGGCAGTAATCAATTTTCATTGCCTTACCCAAAAACACTAAAGCAAGTAGGTGTAATGACTTCCGACTGATAAGCTTAATGAGTCATATTTTAAAAATACCCTATATGCTATATGTAATCGAGACATTGGTAACGAACAATTTGGATTTCGTAGTGGACTAGGCACATGCGAAGCCCTATTTTGCATGAGGACATAATTACAAAAAAGCTGTGAATTTCGAAAAAACATCTATGTCTGCTTTATTGACTTCGAAAAAGCATTCGATCGAGTCGAACATACAAAATTCTCCAATGCCTAAAATCATGTAATGTAGACTATTATTATATACGTATTTTGATAACACTGTATTATAACCAGACATCTGCATTAAGGCTAGAGGACAGTGTAACAGATGAAATACCAATAAGACGCGATGTAAGACAAGGGTGTGTTATGTCACCCATGTTATTTAACCTTTCCTCTGAAAACATATTTTACGAGGCTTTATACGGCAGGGCAGAGGGTGCAAAGATCGTGGAAGAGGGTGATAAGATACGCAGATGACACTGCCATCCCTGCAGAATCCATAAATGACTTGCAAATCCTGCTGGATAGTGTACGAAGCTGGACGAAGATGGGGTATTAATATAAACATCAAAAAAAAACCGAAATCGATGGCGGTGGGTAAAATAATTATGGAACCAATCCCGATCACAATCAATGGACATAACATCGAGCTAGGGTCACATTTTAAATATTTGGGTAGTTGGCTAAACAATGAAATAACATGTGGCGAGGAAGTAAAAACAAGGATTGAAATGGCACGTAGGGTGTTTGGTAAATGGAAATCCGCTCTTACCAATAGAAACCTGGCAGTTCAAACGCTAAGAACACTCCGCTGTTACATATGGAGCATTCTTCTGTGCGGATGTTTGACATGGACGCTTAAAATTGACAGGATGAATAGGATAACGGTCTTCGAAATGTGGTGTTATCGGAGAATCTTCAAAACCTCTTGGACCACACATATTAGTAATAAAAAAGTTCTCAGACAGCTAAATAAAGATTGGGAACTCCTAAACACCATAAAAATAAGAAAGGTTAGCTATTTTGGTCATATAATACGAGACACCAAATACATCATTCTCCATTTGATCATCCAGGAAAAGTTGAGGGCAGAAGATGGACAGGCCGTAAAAAGCTATCGTGGCTACGAAACATCAGAAATTGGACCGGAGTGGGAGCAGAGCAACTGTTCCGAGTTGCGAAAGGATAGAGAACGATTCAACGAAGTTGTCATGGAGATAATCCACGCTTGAAGACAGTAGGCAAACCATCCAAGAAAGTTGCAACGTGGGTAATATCATATGGATAGCATATGCTGAGGTACGGATAAGCAACCTTCTTAAGTAACGAAAAATTTCGTACAGCTCGCAGATCAATATTGGAAGACTAAAAAAAGATTTACTACCATTTTGCAAGTAAATTTTTAACATACATTAGTAACATAAACTAATTTTATTAAAAATTGTTGTAGAATATTCTCACAAAAGTTGTTTGCTTTTATTACTATCGCACTGTAATTGTTATTTTACTGATCCTCTGCATAAATATGTATTTTCCAACCTTGACACTTTCATAAAATGATTATAGGGTCAAATATTAAAAAAAATAATGTAAACGTAAATTGTATATTAGAATGAATCTCCTATTTGCGTGAGTAATTAGCATGACGATAATTTTATTCAGTATTATGGTAGGCAAAAGAAAATTTGTGCGGATGGAAATGTTTATTTTTGTTTAATTTTTATTGACGTCTCACAATCAGACATATTGGAACAACTGATAGAAATTAATAGTTTTTTTTCAATTATAATGAGAGACTATTATCACAGTGTGCTATGTGCCATATTCTATATAAATTAAACAATCTCAGTGATGCACTACAAAAACTTGCTCCATAAATAATTTTATTGAAGTTAATTTTTTTACTTCATATTGTAATGGAACGTTTCAACGTTTAGTTACAATTTGTTTTTTTGCATGTTCTGGTTAAATGTATACCTGAAATAAAAAAAGTTAGCTAAATGATATTAATATAAACCGATTACCAGTTACTAAAAAAATAAAATGTTTAATAACTTAAAGGGGAATACTCATAAAGCATGAAGCGAAAAGTCGTTAGAAACAAAATAATTCACTTCATTAAATACACTTCAAGATGAGGAGATTGATATCTCTCTCTGTAAGGATAGAGAATAAAAAACACAATATTTCAAAGATTAATCATTTTAGATAAATATGCACAAGAGTTGGCCGTGAAGTACTAAATCAACCCCTAGATAAGTTACTGAAAAAAATTACCAGAACTAAAGCTGGCTTCATGAGTAATCATTTTGATGACTAATGTGTTGCTTATATTTCAAGGGTTGTTTGGCAAAATTAATCGGACTGAATGTTTTCCATATTGTTTTTATAGCATTATTAATAATGTAATAATTTTCAGCAGACATAAAATATAAGATTCACTCTTAAAACAACCGACAACAAATCAAAATATCTAGGTTAAAATTTGACGAACGCAGAACACCATTAAGAAATGTCAGCGTTGTCTCATGACCATGTCTAAATATTACCAGCTCTTGTTGTTGCCACTATAAAATTAGAAGTCCAAAGCCTACTCTTATGCGGATTTATATCTAAAATGGAGTATATCGAAATCTCTTTCATTTTAAATAAAACGTCAGATTACATTGCTTATTTTTCTTTGATTTATATGTTAAAACTGTAAATATATTTTTAATACAGTTATCTTTATCATAAAAGTAAACAAACAAGTAAGTTTAAGGATATCCGCAATTTCCTCTGCAAATATTTATTGTGGTACTTATATTAGAATTTGGCACTTAGACAATAATGTGAAACGTAACGAAAAGGCAGAAGGACAATAAGAACTAAAATAAACAAAAAATTGGCATTGTAGTAGTTAGTAGGTACACAGATTTTTCCCTTTTTATTTTTTAACTGAATGAAAATATTTTAGATATGAAACATGAAATCAATTGGATTATTTGCTTTCCATGCTATGCTTGATGATGACAAAATATTTCTAGAGTTTTTATCGAAATTTCCATTTTAAAGTCGAAATTTTGCATTTGTTTATGTTTGATATTTCGAGGTTAGTGAATATTAATTCGAAAAATTTTCGAAAACGATTTCAACGAAATTTCATATTTTAATCCGGGGAGTCCTTAGCCCCGCGGGATCCAAGTATTTGCGGGATTCCGCAAACGCCAAAAAACTCCGAGAATAAAGTAAATATTTTGTTTTATAAACCAAAATTCTGAGAAAAGAATATTAAAATGTACCTAAAAAGTCACAGTTAAAAAATAGAGTTCAAATTCAAATTTAAAAAAAAGTGCAAATTTTAAAAAAATTTAAGAAAATGTAGAGAAAACGCAAATTTTAGTTTAGTGTTAAAATTTATCAGTAGTAAAAAAATTTCGAACGGAAAGGTTGAATAATAACAATTCAAATTAAATCTCCAAAATCTCATTGGAGTCGAGATTTTGGCTTTGAATTAAAAATTTTAGGAAATAAAACATTTAACTAGGAATTTTTGGAAAGTGTGAAATTTTTTTAGAAAAATTTTGAATTTATAATTTTTTCGATATTTCTAATTTAAAGTGAAAATGGCAAAGAAAAAATTTAAATGTATAGAAAATCTTAAAAAAATTAAGCTTGAAATCAAATCTAAAATGACGAAGAAAAAAAAAATTAAATAAATAAAAATTATATCTCGGAGGAAAATCTAAATTTTACATTTTGATTGAAAATTTAGTTTAATAAAAGGCAAAATTAGAAGTCCAAACTAAAAAATTTAAATAAAAAGAAATGTAATTTCTAATTTAAAAATCAATATTTCGGGAAAAAAATGAAAACCTTTCGATAAATACAAAAGTACAATTTGAAAGTTTTATCCTCAATTTTCAGGAAAAGTTTTAAATCGAATTTTTTTATACAAGCAACATTTTCACTAAGAAATTGGAGTTTTAGCAAATTTTTGAGTTGAAACTACAAATTTTGTGTAAAAACTACAAATTTTGTGTAAAAACTATAGACCTTTCGAAAATATCAAAATCTTTGAAAACAATTGAAAATTTGAGTTTGATAAAAATGTCGATATTAAGTCAACATCTAAAAAAAATGAAAATTTCCTGAAAAAGCCAAAATTTGGAAAAAAAATTCAATTTATAGAAAATGTTTAAATTTAAATTCGTTAAGCGAAAAAAATTAAAATTTTTAAATGGTCAAAGTTTTCAAGTCAAAAATTAAGAAATAAAAAAGCGAGATATTGAAGGAAATTTGAAAAAAAATTTGAAATTTGGTAGTTAAAAGTTAAGCCCTTTTCGGAAAAAAGTGAAAGTTAAGACGTGAAGTTTTCAAAAATTTCATTCAGATTGAAAAAGGAAAAATCAAATCTTCTAGAACAGCGTTTTTCAAACAGTGGGTCGCGACCTGGCACCTGGCCACGAAAATAAAACACCGGGTCGCAGAATCATCTCCCCATTGTTCAATCATATTCATAAAATTTATGAGAACAAGAGATAACATTTTTAGTGCCTTTTGTAAACTTATAAGTGTAAAGCGAGGAAATTAAAAAAAATAACATTGGGTTTTTTAAAATTTTTGTGTTTCTTATTTTTTCTCAGGAAATTTTTATACTCCTAAAAATTATGGCTTGTTGTCGAAATTTAAATTTTAACACCTTGACGATGTGCCGCACTTCCGCACTATATTATGCTTCGGTTCTGCGGGCGGCGTTTTTAAGCTGGGAAGAAATCAACTTCTTTTCTCAAAAGGTAGATTTCTTTAATTTAAAAAAACGATTTTTAGAATGATTTTTTCTAAATTTAGATTTTTTGTTGTTAAAAATTCCGACATCTTTACACAATTGCAATTTCTGCAAGAATTTAATTTTTCTTCTATTGCTGAAGCTTTTGACTTTTTTGCATATCTGAATTTTTTTGAAAACTTCGATCGACTGCAAAACTCAATCTTTTTAATATTTGTTGCTTTTTTGAAAATTTTGATTGACTGGAAACCTCAACTTATTTAAACATTTTTACTGTAAAAAATCCGCTCCTTTGAAAATTTTGAATTAAAAAAGACTACTTTTTAGAAAATTTCCACGTTTCTAATTTTTTATTAAAAATTTCGACTTTTTTGGAAACTCCGACATTCAAAATTTTCTTTTTTTCAAAACTTAAAACTTTTTCTCAAATTTAATTTTTTTCAAAATTTTACTTTTTTTTGGAATTTCTATAATTATTTTTCATAATTTCGACTTTCGCAAATTTTTGGCTTATTTTGAAAATTTCCACATTTTTTGAAAATTTCCATATTTTTAAGAATTTCTCAAAGATTTCACTTTATATTTAGAAAATTCGAGATATTTTCTAAAATTTGTACTTTGTCTTGAAATTTCGACTTTTTTGTAACAAACCTTTTGAATTTTTTTAATGAAAATTTCAACTTTTTTTAAAAAGCTGGATTTTTTTTGTAAATAATTTTGATTTTTCGAAATGATGACTTTTTGACATTATTTTTAACTCGTTTCTAAAGATTTCAATTTTTATAAAAAACACGACTTCAGTTTTGAAAATTTGGAATTTCTGAAAATTTTAACTTTTTAGAAATTTTCGCATTTCAAAATGTCCATTATTTCAAAATTTTGACTTTTTTGCAAACATTTGGATTTCAGATTTGCGCCTTTTTGTTGAAATTTTGTCCCTTTCATAAATATGGACTGATTAAAAAAATTCAACATTTCAAAATTTCCATTTTATTCAAGTTTCAAACTGTTAAAATTTTTTCAGAATATTAACCTTTTATGTAATATTAGCTTTAAAAAAATCCACATTTCAAAGCTTTTATATTTTTTTTCAAATTTTAATTTTTATCGAAATTTCGATTTAAAAAAAATTTAAACTATGAATTTTGAATTTTCTTGTACATCTTTGATGTCTCGAAATTTAGTTTTTCAACTTTCGACTCAAAAAAAATTATACTTTTTTAATTTCGACTTTTTTTGAAAAGTTCAACTCTTTCAAAATTTTAACGCTTCTAAAATTTCATTTTTCTAACAATTTTAACTTTTTGAAAAGTTCCGCATCTAAAAATATCTACTTTTTATTAAAAATTTCCGTTTTCTTCAAAATTTGACTAATTTTAAGAATCTCGATTTCTTATCAAAATTCCGACTTTTTTAAAAGTATAATTTACTTATATTGAGAATTTCCACTTTTCTTCGAAATTTTATCTTCATTTAAATAGTATTAAATTTCAAATTTTAATATTTTTTTCATAATTGCTAATTTAAACATACATTAAAGAATTAAATTTCAAGCTTTGATAAGAATTTAAATATTGGACTTACAATAAAAAAGGTAAATTCCATGTTTAAGCTCGCATTAAATTTCCAGTCGACTTTTTTGACTAAACTGGAAATTTTCAGGGAAACAGCGACAAATTCAAAAAAGAAGCCCAATTGTAACTTGATTTATAAATTTCTATTTTAAACTCGATAAAGTGTCCAATTTTTATTAAAAGTTTGTAAAAAGTCAGTTTCAATGTTGAGAAAAATTCTAGCTAAAATTGGCTTTAGGAAAAAGATTAGTCTGAGTTTAGACCAGAAATAAAAAAAAAACTTAACGAAAATGAAATTTTAACTTCAAGTAACAAAAATCTGGTAAAAACCTTAACTTTTCAAAAGCTGAAACCTTTAGAAAAAATAGAAATTATAAAAAAATGAAATTTTAGGTTAAACATCAAAAATTGGAAGTTTAAATTGGGATTTTTTTTTAAGTTTTACCATTTGCTCTCAATTATTTTCAAAATTTCGATTTTAAGCTGTAATAGAACATTCTACATTTTTTCTTGAAATTTCGATTTTGAAATTCAAATAGCAATATTTCAACTGAAATATTAAGAAAAAAGTCTCTACTTTAACGTCGACTTTATAAAAAAATATAAAGAATTAAAAGTACTCAAAAATTTAAAAACTCAGGGTGGTGAAAAAATCCAGTTTTAAGGTTTAGGAGAAACTTTGAAACTTCAACACGGGATTTCCAAGCAAAATTTTAGAATCAAAGTAGAACTTTTGACTTCTAACCTAAGTGTGATCGACATTTTGAGAAGAAAAACAAAGTATAACGAACCGCCATATACAGAATTCCTCCATATAATGAACGTAGTATTTTAAACAAATTTACACTAATATTACCTCCATTTAACGAACAGGAAATGTTCTCCTTATAACCAATTTTTGAACCAAGATTTTTCAAGGTTTAATTAGTTTTAATAATGGCCTTCCGTTCAGAGAAAGTTCTTAATACCTCATGCTAATGACACTCCAAGGTTTCATTCGTTCGTAATTGCCTCTAGTTCAAAATAAGTAAATACTCAATTTTTCCGATACCTCATGCTAATGACATTGTTTACCTGCTAATATAAAGGGGGTTTAGAGTTTGGGAACACACCTGAACTTATTTTCAATGCGTCAATAAGTGCGAAGTATTTTATGAACAGCAAACATTTTCTAAATTCTATCTTCAAACAGAAATAACAGATTTTTTTAAATTAAATTTAATTTATCTACATATGTTTGTTTATATATTTTGAAATAAATGTGTAATATGAAATTTTACATATGATTTGTGCATTTTTAATGCTACCTCCCTACAACGAAAACCTCTCTATAGCGATTTTTTGTAGGATCTTGGAATTCGCTAGAGGGAGGTTTTCCAGTTAAAAAATCTTTGAATGGGTGACGAAGGGGAAGCATCAAAATAATTGGTATTTCGAGATCCTGGTATCCCAGTATTACATTCCTTAAGTCAAATGTTCAAGATTTGTTCGATACAAAAGGCGAAATTGGAAGAAAAATCTTCGAGATTTCGAAAAAAGATTACTCTCTAAATTTCCGGCAAAAAGTGGAATTTTTAAATTTAAAGTTGAAATTTTGAGGAAAATCTTGGAAATTTGAACTTAGTAAATTTCATGCTTCGAAAAATTTAATTTTAACAATGAAATGTCTACTTTGGTGTTAACATTTTAATCAGTCTTGAAAATTTCCCGAAAAAAATTGAAATTACGAAAATAAAATAATAATAACAATAAATAAAATACTAAATAAATAAAAATTTCAACAAAAATAAACTAAATTTCGATATGCAGTATAATTAAGAAAAGTTTTCGAGAATTGAAAAACAAATATATTTTCCAAATTTCGAATTTAAAATGGAATTTTTGGAATTAAAGCAATTCAAGTACTTTGCACAGGGTGTCCCACGGGAAACCGCTCACATACCAAATATGAAATTAATGTGTGGTTTCTGGAAAAAGATTTAAAAAATGTCGTGGGACTTGCATCTGTCAATTTTTTTAATAAAAATCGAATTATCTCAAAAACTATAAGTTTTAGGAACAATGTTTGTTATTCAAAGAGGCCCTAAAATATTAAATAAAATCCGAAAATGCAAAAATATATAGGGTGTATCATTTAAAATAAGGAAGTTGGTGCCAACTTCCGGTATAACTGGAAGTCCTACAACTTTGAAAATATTTTAGTTGTCTTGGTCTTGCCGACTTTGCTCAGTTGCCAAATATTCAAAATTTTTGGATGAGTACTTTGCCAGAGATCGATCGCGGCCATTCCTGGTGGGTTACACAATTGAAGAATATAAGACAAAATTTCTATGATTTCTAAAATATATTGAAAATAATTTTAAAACTTCATTTTGATATCTCATCAGACTTACAAGGAAAGGTCGCGAAGTGTCCGGCGCCGATTTTGCTAATTTTTGAATATGTTTTAGAGGACCAAAATCTAAGAGACACGTATTTTTTTTTATCGGCTGATAAACGGTTTTAAGGGTAGTTTTACCCCCTCAAAGTTGGGGCAAAAAATGCAGATTTTGCTGTTTCTCACATACCAAAAATGATATTCGAGTCGTTTTTTTTTCAAAAGTTTTGTTTTGACGAGAAATAAAAGAAAAAAAATTTTCAAAATTTTCCCACCCCCCTCATGGGGGGAAACTACCCCATTTAGAAGTTTTTTAATTATAAAAATGGTAATTACGTCAGCAAAATTTTGAAAAAAATATATGTTATTTTATACACTAAAACTAATTTTACCTGTTTTTGGATTTTGTCGAAAAAAAATTTTTTGGGGGTTAAACACCACTTACACGAATACGTATATGATAGGATGTATTTTTATAATTTTTGTTTTATTTTTTTCCTGAAGCGAAGTATTTCGACGAGAAACTAATAAAATAATTTTTTAAGAATTTTCGGTGACCCCTCCTCACCACCCTCCACCCTTTCCTTATAGGAGGCTCAGCTACCTACTTAAAAAACCGGAAAATTCGAGATTATTATGATCCATCTACTATCTATATATACCGAAAAAAAGTTTACCAAATTTGTTTACCCCCATCCCTCCTGATAGGAGTAAATTATCCCCTTATGAAATTTTTAATTAACAAGGAAATAGTCATTATATCAGCTTAATTTTGAAAAATAAATGTTATTTTATGCATCAAAATTAATTTTGCCTGTATTTGGGTGTGGGTGAAGGAAAATATTTTGGGGGTGAACACCCTTCAACGCAAATATTTATATATAATAGGATACATATTTGTATAATTTTCGGTTCGTTATTTTTGAAACGAAGTATTTTAAAGAGGGTAGAAAAATATAATTTTTAAATTTGGGTTCTACCGTTCCCACCCTTCGTGTTGGCATACCAGTAGAATGAGCCAGTTAGCTATCTACTTGAAAAACTGGAAATTCGAGATCATTGCTCTCTCTAGATACCACAAAACAGAGTTTAGAAAGGTTTTAAATTTTTGCATTTCCCATCCCAGGTGACTTATCCTTCTGATAGAAATAGGACGCGAGGTGTGGCTGGAAAAATTCGGAAAAATTATTTTTATTGTTTCTTGTTGAAATATTTCGTTCCAGGAAAAAAAGAAACGAATATCTTTACCGCCATAATTATATACACTTAAATGTTTTGGTAAATTCCCATATTTTTCATGTAGGTATATCTAATATACAAAACGTCTAAATTTTTATAAAGTTCGGATAACTGCCTGTAGTTTTTATATAGATATTTTATATACGCATTTGCTCTAAAGGGTGTTTACCCCCAAACATTTTTTTCGACAAACCCCAAAAAAATTCAATAAAATAAGTTTTGGTATATAAAATATAGCGTTTTTCTTCTTTCAAAAATTTGCTGTTATAATGACAATTTTTTGAATACTTAAAAACCTCAGAAAGGAGTTGTTTACCCCCTTACGAAGGTGCAAAAGTTTAGAATTTTTTTCGGTGTATAAAAAGAGATCGTATTGATCTCGAATTTTCCGATTTTTTAAGTAGATGACTCACCCTCTGGTAAGATAAGGTGGAGAGAGGGGAAGAGAGGTGACTGGAAAAGTTCAAAAAAATTAATTTTCTAATTCCTCGTTGAAATACTTCGTTTCAGATAAAAAACGAATTAAAAATCATAGAAATACATCCTATTATATATGTGTTTGACCTAAAGGGTGTTTACCCCTAAAATATTTTCCTTCACCAAAACCCAAATAAAAGTAAAATTAATTTTGATGTATAAAATAACATTTATTTTTTAAAATTTAGCTGTGATAATGACTATTTTCTTGTTAATTAAAAATTTCATAAGGGGTAATTTACCCCTATCAGGAGGGGTGGGGTTAAAAAAATTAGGTAAACTTTTCTTTTGGTGTATGTAGATAGTAGAGGGATCATAATAATCTCGAATTTTCCAGTTTTTTAAGTAGGTAGCTCACCCTCCTATAAGGGAAGGGTGGAGGGTGGGGATGAGGGGTCACCGAAAAAATCTTAAAAAATTATTTTTTTAGTTTTTCGTCGAAATACTTCGCTTTAGAAAAAAAAGAAAACAAAAATCACAAAAATACATCCTATCATATACGTATTCGTATAAGTGGTGTTTACCCCCCAAAAAAATTTTTTTCGACAAAATCCAAAAACAGGTAAAATTAGTTTTGATATATAAAATAACATATTTTTTTCAAAATTTTGGTGACGTAATTACCATTTTTATGATTAAAAAAACTTCTAAATGGGGTAGTTTGCCCCCATGAAGGGGGTGGGAAAATTTTGAAAAAATTTTTTTCTTTCATTTCTCGTCAAAGCAAAACTTTTGGAAAAAGAAACGACTCGAATATCATTTCTGGTATTCGAGAAACAGCAAAATTTGCATTTTTTGCTTCAACTTTGAGGGGGTAAAACTAACCTTAAAACCGTTTATCAGCCGATAAAAAAAATACGTGTCTCTTAGATTTTGGTCCTTTAAAACATGTCCAAAAATTAGCAAAATCGGCGCCGGACACTTCGCGACCTTTCCTTGTTAGAGCTATTCTTTAAAATCAGTTAAAATTTATATTCTTGTCAACAGGCAATAAAGCACAATCGGTCAGGTTGTCGGATTTTGCTTAATAGGTATGATAGGTCGTGATTTAAACCCCGGTGTCAGTCACCTATTTTTTAATTCTGAAACACGTCTTACTCACATAGCTACACAACACTGCACACGTAGGTAAGGCAAATTAGCGTGACGGTGACGCGAAACCATACGTTTCAAAAATCGCTCAACGCACCTGCAGAAATTTTCGCTCAAAAAAAATCTGTACACTTGTGAAGGAATTGTCTTATTGTCGGATAAAGTGGGCAAACCTAATGTTAAGTTGGGACATGAAATTAAAATTGGTAACTGCAAATTTTAATAACAAGCGGAAAAAATCGTAAAAGATTAGAGGATTCATTGCAGCAGCTATGTTTAACAGAGATGTTAAAAATATCAATTTGTAGAGAGAAAGCAAAGTTGATTGTAAACTTTTTTTTTATTTTCAAAGTTTCTTAGTATCTAGTTAGTACATTTGGTTTCCGTTTACTAGATAAAGGTGTATTAGTCATAAACAAGCATGTATCATTGTATTGTGTATAGTACCCTTGTACACATTTTCATATTCTATGTTTATAAATATTTGTTGGGGATTTTGCCTACACTGAATAAATGTTTTTAGACTATTTTAGTACATTTTAGTACGTGATATATTAAACGTACAATTTGCAGTTACTTATCATATGGTGATCTGCTCAAATTTAGAGCTGTTATCACAACATAACAATTTAGAAAGAAAACAGTTATAATTTAGTATAAAGGTCGATAATTGGTTTTTTCAAATATTTTACTACCTGAATCTATTCTGATGTTCCACTTTCTAATCACGAATAATATAGTACAGAATCCAAATGTGTTTAAAACAATACACTGCACTTGGTATAAGATTTATGAAAACTTAGTCATATGTTTAAAATACACTACTAACTACAACAGACATTGTTTACTTTAATATTTCACGTTCGGTAACAAACTACTTTTGCCACGTTCTGACCTCACTATGTAAAACTTAGCGATGGAAGAGAGGACCGCAACACATAAAACATCAAAGTACTATTAAAGTTGACGGTACTCTGAGTCCGCATTTGCACAGGCGCAAAACGTTTGATTTAGAGATCGACCGAAAACTAGAATTTTAGTCATGAATTTTCTCCCTAAACCGACTTTAGACCTAAATCGAATTTGATCAAACACAAATTTCGGTTTCTTGTTTAGATTTAGTCGAAATCCAAGATTATTGAAACTTGTTAAATACACTGCACAGTGGGTAGAAGTAAATAATTTTTGGCCAAAACTTATAAAACTTCCTAAAAATAATTGGTGATTATAGAAAAAATATTGAAAAAATTATAACCAAAAAATTATTATGACTTTCAGGGGTTGAAATTCTAACAAATTTGAAAAAATAATTCGGACATAATTAAATCTACAAGTAATATAAAAGTAAGTAAATAAAACAAAATTGTTTTTTTTTTCTAAAAATCGAGTGGATTAAAGGAGGTTGAAATATGAGTTAAATTGAATCAGTAGTTAACTTCTAAAGTGGGAATTTTTCTCATCTGGAGCATTATATTTAAATATTTATGGTAAGCAAACCAGGCGCAACTAAAAATTGTGGAACATCGAAGTCCATATTTCATCCAATAATAAAAAATACGACAAGGCTCAAGTTTGCTAAAATAAATATGAAACAAAACAAAAATGTTAATTTTGTTTTAAGACACAAGCCGCATGTTATTTTTTTTAGATGAGACATGGCTAATTTTTTAAATTATCAATTTATAAGGCAATCGCAAATACGAGGGTAAATCAAATATGAACCGAAATTTCTATCATGTCGCCATGAGGGCGTCAGGAGTGTGCGCATACTCTCAGACATGTTAGTTGGGGATATCACGTGACTTCCTGCGCTCAAGCGAAATTCGTTATTGCCGTTCGTCAGTTGTAAATACAATGAATGAGAAAGAGGTTCATCCGCACGTTGCGCAGTGCATTATAATTAAATCTCTTGCCGTTGAAGATGTAAAGCCCGTCGAAATTCATCGTAGACTAGAAGCACAGTTCGGGGATACTTGTTTAAAGAAAATTCAAGTGTATGAATGGCACATAAAAATTTTTGGAAGGACGAACTCAAGTTGAAAATGAACCCCATGCTCGTCATCCCCGAACCAGTGTGACTGTTGACAAGATTAACCCTGTTGTGCACGTCGTTTTTCTACATGAACGTCGTATGACTAATGCTGCCTACTACTACAGCTATTGGATAAAGCAAAATGGGCATATCGGCGGAAGAGGTGCCAATTTTCGGCCAAAAATTTGATATTGCTTCGGCTCCACTCAGCCAATCTGACACATCAAAAATTAGAGGAAATGCATTGGGCAACATTAGAACACCCTCCTTAGAGTCCCGACTTATCGTCATGAGATTATTATATGTTTGGGCCACTGAAAGAAGCTCGAGGAGGTGAGTGATTTCATAATGATGCTGCTATTAGGATATTTGTGCGCAATTGGTTGCAAATACGCCTCCTTTTTTTTTGATAATGGCATTAATAAACTCCCAATCCGTTGGGAAAAATGCATAACAAAATCCGAAGATTATGTAGAAAAATAGTTAATAACTTTCATATATGTATCTTCCACCAATAAATTTCTAAAAACAAATTCCGGTTCACATTTGATTTGCCCTCGTATACTGAAATCTCACTATACAACTATTATACGCTAACACATCTTCGTTCTAAGGGCTGCTGCGTGTAATGGGAAATATTTGGGAATTATGATTAATTGTTGCCTTAGCAATAAGCTTTATTCTTGTTGATTAACCACCCATTCTTTAAGTCAGAAAAATTTAATTCTTCTTAGTTTTGGCCAAAAAAATACTCAAATTGAGCCGCCGTACGCTAATCAGATTTGAACTTCAAAGGAGAAGATTATCGCAATTTGGAAATTCATTAACAGCGAAATGTCGTTTAATGACCAACAAAAAAAGTTTTTCATTACTGGTCAGAGAAATATGTTCCATAAAATTTGATACTTTTCTGATAACGTTAATAGGTGCAAGCAAACGACCAAACTTTTAAAATAAGAATTTAGTCGAACTTCTACAGGTTGAAACAAATTTCATTTCCATTACAGGGAACTCGGAAACCATTAGAGATACAGGGAAGCTTAAATGGGCAAAGTAGTGCAGAATTTAATGCTTAACAATATTCCGCTGAGAAAACAATTGAATTTCAATTGGTCTTGATTTTATTTAGAAAAAACTGAAAATCGCCATTTTTAAAGATCAGCTGCAACTTGTTTATTTGAAGTCCGATCGGAAAAGATCAAAAACTGTAATTAGTTGTTTTTTAGGGCCTTTTCACTGGCGTGCGTTTATTTTTTTCAAAATTTAACTGTTTCTGAGAAAATTACACAAGCTTTGTTATTTCTTATGGAAGCCATATTGATTTTTTTCATTTTAGAATTCAGCATATTTTTTTGATTCATTTGATGTATGTATGTCATGGCATACTTCAAATATGCCGAAGTGGGTTAAATAAGGAAGTTTATTATTTAAAGACAAGTAACTTATAGCAGGTAGTGCAATTATTATAGCTCTTAATAATAAAAAATACAGTCCCTAAAAAAGCAATAGTTATTATTAAAAAACCAAAAATATTGTAACAAACTGTATTATATTGAAATATTTATCAATACTCATAATGTGCATGATTCCCTTTAAATGACGTAAACCTCAAAACATTCTAAGAATTTTATTAGGAGCGACTTTTCCATCACTCATACCCAAGTGTGCGTTCTAGACTTCTCTAGAAGTTAAGTATTGTAAGAAGGATAATGTGCATAAATATGAGAGTTATTTTTAATATTAGTTTGTTAGATATTTTACATTTCAACGAGTAAGTATTCAAGGTTAAAAGAATTTTTGTAAAAATTTCCGACAAAGTTTTTAGAACATCTACACGTTTTCACAGACTTACGCCAAACTGAGAGGCACTTATAGCGTTGTTACACTTTTTATGCAATCTCCGACGTAATATTCTAAGAATATGTTTAGGGAATGGCTCATGAGGCTAATAAGTCTGAGTTCTTCATACTTCCGTACATTGATCTTCTTTAGCAGAGGGATAAAAGTGGAAGAGAGCCATGGTTCTGGGTAATGGCCCGTGTTATATATTTGATTAAATAACTTGTAAGGTGCTGCAATGCCTCTCTCATCTACGAGTTTGAGTATTTCTGCTGGTATCTCATTTGGTCCAGCTCTTTTGTTATTTTTTGAGATGCCTATAATCTTTTTTATCTCTTCTTTAGTAATAGAAGGAGCATCCGTATTGTTACCGACTGCTTGGTCTGTTGTCATAAAAAAAGTTTTTCTACGTAGTCCTCCCAATCTTACATTTCTCAGAATTGTTAGCGCGATTCAATTAAATAATGTAGTAAGCTGCCAGTCCGCGTTTTGTGCTGATTCTAATTAGTTTCATTGCTACTGATCATAAAAAAAACATAAGTTAAAAACTTTAATAACTGAATATAAATTCAGACTTGATGTTTTCGAGGTACTAAGTGATTGCCCCTTGAGTATAAAACAAATTCAAAAGCCTGGAAGACAGGAATTCTTTTTGAAAAATGACTCATAAAATTAGATAAACAGTTTGAAGCAACTGAGAGAAAAATTATTCTATTTATAGACAATTATTCAGCACATTCTAAAAACATTCAGAAAAAATTACGATTCATTAAACTTGCTTTTTTCCCTCCTAATATGACATCGAAGTTACAACCACTTGAACAAAGTATCATACAAAATTTTAAATGCTACTATCGACATCGAATTTTGAAAAAAACTATGATATTAAAAAGTGAATAAATCTATTTACATTAATGAACTGTGTTGATAAAGTAACAAAAGCATAGAATATCGAAGTCAAGCCAGAAACAATTGTTTTATTGTAAAAGAAAAACAGTTTTGGTTAATATTTTGAGTGAGAGGAAGAGGACAGTGTTCCATTAATTTTCTTAACTAATTTTTTCACAAAAGACGTAAAGAAGAGATACAACTGCAATCTAAGTATGAAGCTTGGACAAAGTTGAAAATAAACCAGAAAGTGTCACTTGATGATTATGTATATGTCAGAGTTTCCTACAGATGAAGATATTGTAGCGATCTACAAATCCGAGTCTGGATCTATCACCGTCAATGACTGCGGAAGTAAGGATAAACCTTCGACAAATGATGTGATAAACATTTTTTCAAAATTTTGCGTTTATTTTTAAAGTCAAATGAGCATGCAACTGAGTCACTTTATAATGTTTTAAATAACATGGAAGCTTTTTTAGAAAATGAAATTAAAATATTCTCTCGCCAATCACCGACTACCATATATCCAAATAAAATATAGTCTACATGTACAGGGTGGCGCAATTGAACTGCAGATATATTTGAAAAATTATGCCAGAAAATTTTTCTGAATTATCTGAAAATATCAGCGCGAAGGGAGCGACGAATATTGCAAAATGGGTTCTGATTAAAGTCCTTGATGTTCCAGAAACTACCCAATCTTAAGTTACAGTTTTCTACAAAGCAGTAACATAAGATTACTCAGAGACGTGTCATTGCGAACACCACTTATAGAAGTAGAACAAATATTTTTCTAGCAAAAAATTCATTTATATGTCCAGTTAGTATCTACCAAAGTTTAAAAAATATTTCAAGTGGTAATAAACTACTGAAGCAAAAACCAAATTTTTTCTAAATTTTCAGCACCTTATATCTTAAAAATAAAGCGGACTTATATTGATATAAACTTTTTCTTAAAATTGTTCAAAGATTATACTCCTTCAGTATTAGCATTTTATTCGAAAACACGCTGTATTCTGCAAATGCATTTTTTTTGCCATCATAATCCCCGCAGGTAATTGTTTTTAAATATTGTTTACATTGTATTGAAATTCCTGGAGAGGACTCTAGGCATTGAAAAAAGTTTAAAAAAGATCTCAACATACCTAAAAACTAAATATGTCAATTCATGAACGGACACATCTAGTATACCTTATTTAATTTTGCAGTAAATGATATGAATTTTTGCGACTGGAAATTAAATCAATTGTCTGTAAAATTTTAAAAATTTTTGAAAAATATGCAAAATTTTCATCATATTTAAGGACAAATTCCATGTCATTTGGTATTTTCAAACTTTTAATTCAATAAAAATTGAAAAATATAAAAGGGAGATATAATATTGTAACGAAATGTAAATTATAGAATTTAGTACGTAGGAAAATTTTCTAGAAAGATGTGATAAGGGAAAGCGACTGCGATAATGAAGCAAACGGCAGATAAGCGTTCTAGAAATTTCGGCAAACGATAAGCCTTATCTGCTGGATTTTTCTGGAACCCGGAAGCAAGAACTATATAAGGCGGTCGCCTTTCCCTCAAATCAGTTAGTTAGTCAGTGTAGTCATTTGGTTAGTTGGTTGTTGGAAGTCAATAAACACTGTTAGTGAATTGCAATTGTAGTGTTCCAAGTTCAGTTTAGAAATAAGATGGTAATAATTCACGGCGTATTTAATTATTTCGAACCGTTAACGCGCAACAGCTGGTGTCAAAAGCGGAATTAGTTATGCATGGTGCGGTGGTAGTACTCTGGCAGTCTGCATCCCGGTAACCTCAATAAGCTCCGTGGATGACAAATGTGCGCCAGTACAGAAAACTAAGATTGGGCACGTCAAGTTGGAAGTGGACCTGAAATACCTGTCCAAGGAAGAAGCAGCTCTGGCTAGATCCTTTCTCAAGAAAAACCACGATGTCCTTTACCGATGGAGACCGAAAGCTAGGAAGGACGGACGTAGTTCGACACAAAATCAACACCAGCGATGCAACATTTATTCGTCAACCCCCAAGAAGATTACCTGTAGCCAAGCAAGATGAAGTCGCAGGATTGGTTAAGAAGATGATAAAGGATGGAGTCATCGAGGAGTCCAATAGTCCATGGTCTTCCCCTGCAGTCTTGGTTACAAAGAAGGACGGGTCAACAAGATTTTGTGCTAACTACCGGAAATTAAACGACGTCACTAAAAAGGGCAGCTACTCACTGCCAAGGATTGATGACACCCTAATAATCTTGTCTGGGTCCACCTGGTTTTCAACTTTGGACTTGAAAAATATATATTGGCAAGTGAGCATAGACCCCGACGACAAAGAGAAGACGGCCTTATATCTATTTACGGTTATGCTTTTTGGACTATGCAACGCACCGGCTACTTTCGAACGTCTAATGGAACTTGTACTTCGAGGACTCACTTGGAAAATCTGCTTGTTTTACTTAGATGACATAACGGTGAGCTTTAAAGAACATCTGGAAAATCTTCAAGAAGGCTTCGACAGATTAAAGTAAGCAAACTTAAAGCTGAATCCTAAAAAGTGCTCTTTGTTTCAAAGGAAATTAGAATTCTTGGGCCACACTTTATCAGCCGCATGAGTAGAAACAAATATCAGCAAGACTTAAGTAATCCGTGACTGGCCAAGACCCAAAGATAAACATGAACTGAGGAGTTTCCTGGGATTATGCAGTTATTACAAAAGATTTGAGAAAAGTTTCGCCAACATCGGTGCGCCATTACACCGACTAACGGAAGAAAGAACGCCTTATGTCTGGACTCAAGATTGTGATACCGCTTTCCGAAAGCTGAAGTCCGCCTTGTGCTCAAACCCTATCTTGGCTTATCCTCGGCAGAATGGGAAATTCGTGCTAGACACAGACGCCAGCAAAGTCGGCATTGGGATGTGCTGTCCCAAGTTTAAGGCGGCGAAGAAAGAGTCGTCGAATATTACAGCAAGATCCTGACGAAGCCAGAGAGTAATTACTGCACCACCAGGAAGGAACTTCTTGCGATAGTGAAGACCGTGGATCACTTCCATAAGTATTTGTATAAGCAAGAATTGATCATCAGAACAGATCATTCAGCGCTTTCTTGGTTACTCCGAATGAAGAACGCAGAGGGCAGACGGCTAGATGATTAGAGAGGCTCCAACAGTATCACTTTAAGGTGCATCAACGACCGGGACGACAGCATAACAACGCTGACGCTTTGTCCAGAAGACCTTTTGGGGATTGCAAATACTGCAGACGAGTTGAGAACCATGAGAACATGGTGGATATAAGGGTCACGTCTGTCCAGCTAGAAGACGGATGGACTGTTGAAGGTCTTCGGGAGCTACAGAAGAGCAACGCTGATATCGGACCCATATTCGAATGGAAAGAAGCTGGAGATAGGCCTTAATGGCAAGAAGTTTCCAACAGAAGTCCAGTTCTCAAGAAATTATGGGCCCAATGGAAATCCCTCCAGGCAGAGGACGGGGTGCTGAAGAGGGCATGGGAAAGCGCGGATGGAAAGCGTGGTAACTTGCAGTTGGTGGTGCCTCAGAAGAAGATTCCACAAGTTTTATGGGAGGTACACAATGGGACCCTGGAGAAGATTCGAAAACGGTTCTGCAGGGGGGACGTCGAGCGGTGGTGTCGGAAATGTGTTACCTGCGCCGCATCCAAGGGTCCTCGAACAAGAACGGGAGGGGCCCTAAAGTAATATAATGTGGGAGCTCCATTTGAAAGAATTGCAATCGTTGTGGCGGGACCATTTCCAGCATCAGACGATGGAAACAAGTACATCCTGGTGACCATGAATTATTTCAGTAAATGGCCTGAAGTTTACGCCATCCCGAACTAGGAAGCTACCACAGTTGCAAGGGTTATTGTGGACAGTCTCCGCAATAATTTAGGTAATGCTAAACATAAACTGGACAAGCTTGAAAATTCAGGAATTTACGAAATAAGCTGCAACAATTGTAATTTATCATATGTAGGACAGACCAAGAGATCCATTAAAACTAGATTTAAAGAACATATCGCTCATTGTACATACAATAGAGAAGAAAAATCCAGTGTAGCCCAACATATGATAAGTGCAGGACACAAAATTAAGATTGATAATTTAAATTGCTAAGATGGGTTACAAATAACAGAAAACTTTATGCATACCAAACAATTTACAATAATTTACATCAACCAGAAGCCAGATAGCCTTAATGGAGATAAGAGACCGTTGGCGACCTCCAGTTTGTTGAAGATTATTTGTGGCAGGTTAAAATTGCTTGCACCAGATATGTTAAACAATTAGAAATAGGGAAGAAAGCAAAAGACAGTCAGTATCGATTTGAATCTGAATGCAGATGATGTCGATGCTTCTTTTGCTAATCAATTAAGATTAGTATGTTTGAAAATGCCAGTTTTACTGGCGAAGTACGTATCGCGTAATTATTTGTTGTTGTTATAAGGTCAATGAGAGGCGTTCCTAGTGGGGTTGTATTTCGTGCCCAACACGTAGGTGATCAAATTTTGGGGGTGACTCTTGGCTCTGTTGAAATTTTAATCCATGGATAAAATGAATCTTCGAATTTTTTTTTATCCGAAGGAGTAGCAATGTCAATATTTTAAGCTAGTATAATATAGTGACTGGTATGTGTTAAAAGTCAAATAAAAAACCTTATGCTTTAATTTTTCTCTCAATATTTCGTGTTGTTTTGAAAATTGCATTGCTTGAATTATTATTTATTTTAATTTCAACTTTCTAACGTGGATGTTTTGCAGAGGCAATTTCTTTTAAAAAGATGGCAATCTCGAATATGAGATTTAATTTTTGGGTTTCAGTTTCATATTTTCGAGCACTTCGAATTAAAATAATATTTTGGTAAAGAAATAAAAACTAAAATTTATGAAAAATGTCAGAGATAAAGTGAACTTTAAAAAAAAAACTAGACAAAAGTTTAGAACTATAATTTTTCTTTCAACTCTTAAAAAAAATAAGATTTTCAATTTATTTTTAATTCTTCCTTTAAATTTCAAACTTTTTGAGAATTTCAATTCTATATTGTTATTATTTTTTTATTTCAACTGTAAAGTTGAAAATAAATTCTTCGTAAAAAACATGTCAAATTCGAAAGATCTTAAAAATTATATTTGCAAATCTCTATTTCTCAAAATTTCAAATTTTTTATCGAAAATTAATAATAAAAGTCTTAATTCCAGTAAAAAATTCGGAGAAAAAATAGAAATTTAGAAAAAAAATCATCCCGAAATTTGGAGTCAAAATTCCAGGATTAAAGTCGAAATATAGGATTAAAAGTTTAAAAATTAAATGCATGAATTTACAATTTATGCCAAAACTTCGACAAAAAAATGTTAGAAAAAATCCCTTTCCTCGGTTCGACTTGAAATTTTTAATTTCTAAATTAAATAAGGCGTTAATGTGTATTTTAAAATGGAAAAAAATGCGGAATGAAAAAAAAATGTTTACCTCAGATTTCGAAGTATATCTACAATAAATACCTCGAATTTTTTTTGGAAATTCCATGTTTAAACGTGAAATAAATATTCTCAATTATTTTCGAATACATATTTTTTTCTCGAAATTTCGATATTTTCTTAAAATTTTGACTTTGATTTTAAAATGTATAAAAAATTGTATCCAAAAACTTCAAGTATAATTTTGAACTTAAAACAAAATTTCTAGAAGAACTCATGGTTTATAATTTATAATAAAACCAATTCTAGTTTCAACATCTTTTTAGAAATCAGGAATTGAATAAAGTTCTCAAATTTTTAAATTAAAGAATTTTGCTTAGACTCAGATTTTCAATAAAATATGAGAACTTCTGGAAAAAACCGAAAATTTCTAGATTAAAGTGTAGGATAATTTTGCATTTTTTAAAATAAATATTGTTTAAATTCAGAATTTTAAGAAAAAAAATTAAATTTTGGAATTTCGTTAAAGAATTAGAAACATTAAATAGTTATTTATGATACAAGTGTTAAAAGTGACATTTTATTTTGTGAGTGGGGAGTATTGCGGAACGAGCGTAGCGAGTGGAGCAACCCCACGAACAAAATAAAATCACTTTTAACAAGTGTATCATACAATATTTTTTGTAAAACTTAAATTAAAAGAGAAAATGCTGTCCCTAGGGTTGAATTTTAGATTTATTGTTTGCGTGTTGAATTACATATTTGACATTTACATCTGACAATCAAGTCAGGTATTGGATAGAGTGTAACTAAGTAAAACAATTGTAAGTTGTTTAATGTTAATTAGTAACCACAATTGAACCTGTCCTAAAATATTGTAGATTTTATGGCTAAGAAACATGAATTTTGAAGAAAAGATTGGAAATTAAAGCAATTTTATTATTCCATCTGATGTTGAAGAAACAGCAAATACATCAACTGAGATTTATTGCTCCAGAAATCGGGACAAAAATATGATGGTATGAAATAAAGAATCTAGCGGATAACTTCACTAAAAATATATTTTTGGTTTACGCCGAAGGAAATTCTAAGTTATGGAATCTCTCTATGATAAAAGCTAGTTTTTAAATCAAACTAGGATATAAGCAAGTATTAAAACCAGCGTACAAGATTTTTTTGAATGAAGCCCCAGACACCAAATATGCAGTAAAAAGTTGCGTCAGTTTTTGGATTATTTGGAGTCTGTCGCTCTCAAGAATTTTGTAAATTAACACTGGATGATATTGAAAAATCTTTGTTTTATATTATGAAGACTAAAAGCAACATCCGTCCTGGTGTTTGCACGGATTACTTTGCATAAATACCTCTGCAATTACTTCTCAGGAAAACTAAAATAAGTAACCGTTCAGATTGTAATAGTAATATTAATATTATAAATAAATAATTTATAACTATTTTGAATGTTTTAATGTTTGGAAACACAATATTGTTGGACCAGTCCGTTCAACCAAAAAAAAAATATCTTTCTAATTTTACCAGTACAGCTTTCTATTTTATATTGCATATTGCTATATATCAGTGTTTCCTAAACAGTGGGTCACAACCCGGCAGCGGACCACAAAAATAAAATACCAGGCTTCAGAATTGTCTTCATACTCACAAATGATTAGTTCTTTCCAGCATTAAGATATAATTAAAACATCTTTTAGTGGGTGGCGAAGGGAAAATATTAAAAACCACCGAGTTAGGGCAAAAAAAGTTTGGGAAACACTGCTATATTTACTTTTAACACTAGTGCGAAAAAACTTTTTGAAAGTTTAAAAAAATGATCGCTCGGTAAAGCTCTTTATCTTGATCTTATGCATCAGAATAGATTTTTAAATCGCAAATTTCGGAATTTCATCAAGTTTAATTTTCTTTCTCAAAAAACTGAGTCCAAATTTTCGAGTAAAACAATCAAAATTTTCAAGTAAAACAATCGAAATTTCGAGTAAAACAGACATTTCAAGACATCTACTCCAAATTGATTGTTGAAACGAATCATTCAAAAGGAAACTTTTATGTTTCTCAATATTCAGACTTTATTGCAGAAATTTAAACTTTTCTTTAAAACTTCGATCTTAACGATGTCAACACATCATCTTTTTTGTTTACAGTTTCACTTTTACACTCGAAATTTCGATTTTTTTTGGTCCAAATTTGTGGAAGTTGTGGAAAAATATTTAAAAATGCTAAGATGTTGAGATTAAGGTCGAGATTTTGAGTTTAAAAGTCGAAATATAGCTTTTTTCGCAATGTATGTCATTTGTTACGTTGAAACGTCGAAATGTGTATTACAATTTGAAATGAGCTCTAGATATTAGTCAAAAATCATTTGTTGTTAAGAGTAGAGCAAATGAAAAAGTTGTCTTATTCTGTTTTTAATACAACGCAAAAAAATATTTAACAAAACTTATGGGAGAAGTACACATATAGTATACTGTAGTTTATTAAATATAATCAGTATAGACAGCAATTAAAATAATGACTTGGGGTCTTTAAAATGTGAACTTATCTTGCCTAATGCATAACGTGTACTTTCAAGTTTAAAAGTGATGTATATTTTTCCACATTTTCTGAAAAAACACTTTATTTATTTGTTTCATCATAATTTATGAAAATATTCCCATGGAGAAGATGCAGTTTTTACGCTCATTAATTTTTTATGATACCCTTTTATTTAAATATGCATATAAAAAGGCATCAACAAGTCTAACATAATTTTTAATTTGCGCTGAAAAACGCCAATGATCATTACAGAATTTTAGATATGTTTCTTTAAATTAAAGAATCATAAAAATTTACTTTAAGGAAATAAGTGTTAAGGTTTTAAGCACCGAGAGGGGTGGATAATAGGATACATTTTTCTATCATTAATGCCTAATATTCTAAACTCAAATAATGGCCTATTCAAATGTCAACAATGTACATATTTTTGAAAAAGGGGAAACGAGATCTTTGATTTTAGCCAATAATATATAAAGTATTCCCTTTAAAAAACCAAAATTTTTATAATTTTTCCTTTTTGTGCACTTATTTTTTCTGATATGTTTAAATTCTCTAATAGATAATACATATAAACTCTCTAACTTTTGTATTCAAATTTGTCTGCAGCTGCTGAAATGACACCTTAAGATAAGGTCCAAAATATGAAAAAAAAAGAGACATTGTATATTAAGTAGGAATATATCAACAGAATGGAAAAGTCTTAATTTTTCAAGTTGAAATATCTGTTAAAAAATTGAAATATAAATCTTATCCCTTGAAACCAACAAAGATTAAAAAATACATCAAAGGTTGGTCTAATGCGTTTCGATATCCAAGCTATCATCTCCAGAGAGATAAATATCTTCCTATAGAGATAAGTACCTCTTTATAGAGAAAAGTATCTCTCTGAAGATGATAGCTTGGCTATCGAAACGCGTTAGAGCAACCTTTGTTGTGCTTTTTAATTTTTCTTGGTTTCAGGGGGCAAGATTTGTATTTCAATTTTTGAAGATAATCAAGGACCCACAAAAAAAATAAACATTTGTTCTTCATTTATTGTGAAAGTTTCTGGTATATGTGTCTTACCCCATTAAGTAGGTACAGGGTGAGCGAAACTCTATGTCTCAGCTCTATTTTAAGAAAAGAAAGACCGATATCTGAAAAGAGTTTCTTAAATAGGATTAAATAAGTACCATTTAGAAACCGAAGTTATGGCGTCACTGAATTTTTTTTTCAGAAACATACCTATGTTTTTGCATATTTAGAAAGATTTATTTTTTCTAGAGAAATTTTATAAAGAATAAATTCTTTATTTTTTTCGGTTAAAAAGTTATAAGCAAATTTATTGTAAAAAAAGTGTTAAGATAGTAAGCCTTGTTTATACGAATATATGTATACAAGTTTATTGCGATGCAATTAGAATCTGATTTCATTAGAATCTAATGAAAATCAGGTTACAATTGCAAAGATCACGTAGATGGGGCAAAGCTTGTATTACGGGTTGCATCGTAACATCCATTGATACAAACGTCTTCGGCGTGACTAATTCCATCTAGTTCGACAAATGACCAGTGGCGGCTGGCGTATAGGCACTGTGGAACTGCAGCACCTCCAATTTCGCTTACGAGTTTTTTCATCAAAATTTTCTGAACACTTTTCATTACACAATTTTTTGTAGAAATTTTAAATTTTCTCTGATTTCTTTTTATATAAATTTTAGGTTTCTTTCACGAAGTTACGACATTTAAAAACCTATTTTATTTTTAATTTTGATCAAAATCACATTTTCAAAAACTAATTTTTGTAAAAGTTTTGAGGAAGAAATCAATATTTCGAGCAGGAATTAAAATATCAAGAAAAAATAAAATAATTACAATTTCAAGAAAAAATCAAAATCTAACTCATCTCGCATTTTACTATTTCTCTAAAAAGTAAGTGAATACGGTACCTTCGAATTTTTACCTCAAATCTTATTTTGTATAAAAATGTTGAGTTTTTTCCAGATATTTCGATTTTTGTAGGAAATTTCGATTTTTTCTCCAGTTTACATTTTCCTAAATATTTTATAAAAAGAAATTTTCTCGAAATTTCCATTTTTCCTGAAAGTGTTAATCTTGAAATTTCTTCTCGAAATTCCAACTTCTCCAGATTTTTCTTTATGTTCCTCTAATTTGCTTTAAAAATGTCAAGTTTTTCACGACACTTTGACAATTTAAAGTTCATTTTATTCTGTAGTTTTGACAAAAAATGTTTGGAAAAAACCCTGAGAGCTCTATAAAAATTTCAACATTTTTGTAAAGATATTTCAATTTTTTTTGAAATTTCGATTTTCCCTGGAGATTTTGTCTTTAAAATATTTTTTTCTTGTAGAAATTTTGATTTCTCTCTAATTTGTTTTGGAAATTTAAAAGTTAATGTTTTAAAATTCAGTTTATTTTGTAATTTTGATAAGAAACTGAAAATTAGTAAGTATATAATTAGGGAAAATAAACTTTAAATCTGTATAAAAATAAGAAAAATTTGGGAAAAATATTGAAATTTCAAGAAAAAATGAATCTTGTAAATTTCAACCTTTTTTACAATTTGATATTTCTCTAAAAAATTACTACTACTGTAGGACCAAAGAAAATTCTGAATCGGAATTTGCAATTTTTCTAGAAATGTTAGATTTTTTCTTGAAATTCTCAAGTGCGAATTTAAAATTCAAATTTCGATAAAAAAAAGCTCGAAATTTAAAAATTAAACTCAAAATTTCAAGGGAAAGCAGATTATATTTCTAGAAAAAGTTGAAATTTTTCGGAATTAAAGAAAAAAAAAAAATTTCAAATAAATTAATTGTCAAAAATATTCTTATAATTTCGACTTTTAAAGTGGGAATTATTGAAATTTTTGAGAAAAAATGAATCAATATTTCTAGAAGTGTCTCAAAAATTCGAAATTAATTAATTAATTAATGAAAATGAAGAAAAAAATTCATTAACAATTTACGTTCTAATTTAATTTTATTCTAATAATTTTGAAGTTCCAGAGGAATTTAAAAAATCAAATATTCCAGCTTGAAGCCAATTTTTTGTGATTAAAATTCAAATTTTGGCAATTTATTTGTACATAAAATGCAAGTTTTTTTTGGAAATTTGTTTCAAAACTTTGCACAATTTTAAAAATAGAAATTTTTGTTATTAATTTTTTTAAGTTTAAATGTTATTTAGAAATTTTTCTGAAAAAATGTAAATTTAAAAAGAAAAATATTGCCACTTTTAAAATATAAAGCTAAAGTTATTAGAAAAGACAATTAAAAATAAAGGTGACATTTTTAAAAACGTTGAAATTTTCATAGGAAATCAAATTTTCAAAAGAAAGTAAGGATTTCAAAAAAAAATTTCAATTTTTAGAATGGTCGACATTTTCAATAATTTTGGGAATGTGAATAAAAGATGAAATTTTGGAAAAATATCGACATTTAAAATAAATTGCAGTTTTTAATTAAATTTTTAAAGAAGCTAAATTTTGTAAACATTGGAGAAAACTCAAAATTATCGAAAAAATCTTCATTATCAAAAAAGTGGAAATTTGAAAAGGCAAAACTTTGGAAAAAGTCGAAATTTTCAATTTTAAGTTTAAAAAAAATCTTTTCTTTTAAGTCGAAGATTTAATTAGAAATGTTTAAAAAAATGTATAAATGAAATTTTAAAAAAGTTCGACCTTTTCCAAAAAAAAAGTCAAGTTTTCAAAAAGATAAATAAAGGATCGACAGTTTGCAAAAAATTTCAAAATTTGGAAAATAGTTGAAATTAAAAAAAAATTTTTTTCAAAAATGTTGAATTCTGGTAAATGACTAAAATTTTGTAAAAATTCGAACACTTGAAAAAGGCCGGAATTTTCAACAAAGTGGGAATTAAAACAAAAAGTCGAAAATTTCAAAAAAGCGCAGATTAAAGAAAAGGTTAAAATTTTCAATAAAGAAAGTCGAAACAAGGTAAAAATTTTCAAAATCTTTCAAATTTCCCAGTCAAAATTTTGTAAAAGAAGAAATTTTCAAAAAGAAAAAGTCGAAATTAATAGTCGAAATTAAAAAAATATCAAAATTTGCAAAAGATTTGATAATTTTTATGGAATTTACGAAATAATTCGAAATTTTAAAAAAGTTTAAATTTTGAACATTTGAGAAATTTGCAGTCAACTTTTCAATAAAAATCAAAATTTTTGAAACCGAAATATTGAAAACATTTATCAGGTAGATCGAGATTTTCAAAAGTCGAAATATTGAGAAGTTAAAATTTTAAAAAAGTTTAAATTTTTGGTAGTTAAAATTTTGAATCAAATTGGAACATTTTTTTAAAAAGTTGAAATTTTAGGTCAAGAAAATTAAGTTTTTGAAAAAATGTCAAACATTTTATAACATTTCCAAATTTTCAAAAAAATCGAAATTTTGAATGAATTTTGAAAATTAAGAAGTAGCGAAATTTTCAACAAATAAAATCAAAAAATAATCGAAACTTGGCAAAAAAAGTCGAAATTTTGAAAAAGAGTTGACATTTAAATAAAAACTAGTTCAAATTATTAAGAATTGAAATTTTCAATAAAAAAATTATAATTTTCCAAAAAAATATAAATAAAAATGAAAGTTAGAAAAAAGTCGAAAATTAAAAAAATCAAAAATCCAGTTTTGAAAAAATTTACATTTTCAGAAAAAGTAAGAATTTTCAAATGATAAAAATTAAAATATAATTAATTTTCATAAAAATCCAAAAAAAAACAGAACACCGAAAAGTCTAAATATTTACGAAAATCTGGAAATTTTTAAAAGAGTATTCATAGTTTTTCAGAAAGGTTAATACTTAAAAATAAAATAAGATCGAGATTACAAAAAAATCTAAATTTTGCAATACAGTCGAAATTTGGAAAAAATCCAACCTTTCAAAAAAAACGACATTATCAAAAGTTTTCATCGTCAAGTTTTTAAAGAAATCTAAAATTATCGAAAAGTAACATTTTGAAAATGTTGAAATTTTTGTCGAAATCTTAAAAATTTTAAAACTAAACATTGTCGCAACACCCCCATTAGTTTTGGATACGAGCCACCACTGCAAATGACCAATTAAATGTTCTGTAATTAAACAGTTAAACGTGCTTAAAATTGAAAATATGTACAACCGCAACCATAGACTAGTTTCGGCCTTCCTTGGCCTCATCAGTATGGTACGGTTTAACTGTTTAATTACGGAACATTTAATTGGTCATTTGTCGAAAAAAAGTGTTGTTAAACATTCGTTATCACAATGATTTAAACAAATAGCTTTTGGAAACGGAATAAATGAAACATCAGAGCATCTGCCAATTATTGAACTAAAGGTTGACAAGTATTGCTTTGTTGCCTTTTGACTTTGAAAAACGTTCACACAAACGACATAAAAACCGTTCCATTATACCTTCTGAGATATACAGAATATGTTATTCCAAGCCTTAAAATGTTTACAAGATTTGTTTTCAAAAGTTGTTTGATTAAATCGTGACGATTGCGAATGTTTAATAATGCTTTTTCTTTACAACTTTTCTTATAACTTTTCAACCGAATAAGATACCAAATATTGTTATTTACAAAATTGGCTTAGAAAAAATAACTTTTTTTAAATATGCAAAAATATAGATATGTTTCTGAAGAAAAGCAATTCAATGGCGTCATTACTTTAGTTTCCAAATATGGAATTTTGTCTTAAAATGGACCTTGCTCAATCCCATTTAAGATATTTGTTTTAGATTTTTTACATTGTTTCTGTTTTTTTATAATAGAGGCGAGACATCGAGTTTCGTTCACCCTGTAATTAATATTAAATTCATTAAATTCTTAGTGCACATTTTATTTCCTATTTTAGGTTTTAATTTTTACCGGTATTGACAAAACATTATTGTCCTACAGCAGAATTTATGCTCAATTTACTTCGATATATTTTCAAAGGTTAACTATTTTCAACCTAAAAATAAAAATTAAACTCTCTTACATGAATTATGTTAAATATTTTTGTCATCGTCAGTGTATCACTTCACTGTCACTTGATTTTAAATATGTATCGGGATTGTTTAAAGCTCTAACTAATTGGTTATTGTATTTTGGTAAGTAACTAATGGGTTCTCCGCGACTTTCTGACCGAGGAAAATACGGATTTCCTTGCCGCACTGATCGATATGTTTGCGTCGACAAAGCAGCAGAAACACCGCACTCGATCCACATTCAGAAATTGTTTCTCCGACAGGTACGCAAGTTTAAATTAACTTAAATTTAATAGCCGATTTCGTATTGTTTTGATGTGAACATCAAACTATTTACAAGATCGTTGCTTGATTAAAATATAATAATAACCCTATAAACTGATTATTGATTAAATATAGAATTTGTAAACGTAAACAGATTTTCAGAATCCGTAAATAATATAGTTATACTTTACAAGATAAAAATTGATAATTACTTTTTAAAAAATGATCAGGCGTCACTTTTTAGAAAACTATCAATCAAAGAATCGTTCATATAACTTTTTGAATAGAATGACGATTATCACTGTTGCAAAAATTGTTATCTACAATTTATATGTCAGAAAGAAACTAAAATGAATGCTGCAAATGTTACACGTTATACTATAAAAATCACTACTATGAATCTTAATAAACTCAAATAACTACTATAGTTTAGCCCTGTGCAGTGGTCAGAAAACCGCAGCTCGCGAGTTACATGCACCTCTTTGGGTCTTTGGAACCTTGAATTTAAATGTGGCCTTTGATAGTGCCATTCACTGTCATGATTTAAGGAATGCCTTAGGCGGGGTTCTCACCAAAGTAACATGACATATGATATGACGTGTGATATGACAACTAACTTGTAAACATCTTCCTTATTTGCAACCTTAGCATTTCAATGAAAAAGCCCTCACTAAAGTAACATGTCGGTAATCGTAATCAAATCATTATCATATTCAAGTCTCTTCTTGTCTCCAAAGTAAAATCTGCTGCAATTTTGTCACTCGTCATTTGTGTGTCACTTCGGAAACATGAAAGATGTTCCAGATTTTAATATAAAATTTGTTCCTTTAATAGAAAAACACAATTGTAAACCTGGTGTCCCCGTTCTAAGACCCTTAAATGAAACAGGTGGTGGAAAAATAATTTGAAGCAAAATGTTTCCTATGAACATGGATCCGGAAACTCTTTATAAAAAATATACAAGGTGGTGTTAAAAATTGAATTAAAAAAAAGTTTTTACTTTTCCACTTTCGAGTTTTCTGAGATACTTAAACCAAATTTTGCACACGTGGTGTATGGATGATGGATCTGGATTATGGATTCGTGGTGGGTTGCCTATGTTGATTTATTACTGTTTAGTTTTACTAAAAAAAGCACTTTTTATCATTAAAGAGTTTTATTTTTAACACTAGCAAACACTAACATTACAAAAGGGAAGACATGCTTGTGTCAAAATATTCTGTGTGATTAACTTAACAACTTAAAAATTACCAACTTATTTTAAATGTCAACAACCTAGAGTTTAGGCCACGCTTTCCGAGCCCATTGTGCTATCCCCGTGATTGGCCATTCATTCAGCCACCCAACTTTGTTAAGAAATTGAAGAACGACGTTCCTTGGATGCGCCTCTCTCAAAGTGGTCACACTAGGCTAGAAGTCCCCCAGCGTGGATTCTCTGATTGATGCTAGTGCACGTGCTCGACATTCTCATCTTCTTCTAAACACCCCCTACACCTCGAGTCGTTTATAATTCCCATTCTGAGGAGGTATTTGTTTAATCGACAGTGACATGTCCAAAGTGCAAATGGATGTAGGATCATAAAATAAGATAAAATTCACTGAACAAAATATAATAAAACACCACTTATGATTAAAGCGTTTAATTGGATGCACAAATTTCAAGAGCGTATTTTTTGTGTCAATATAAGAGTTTTTTCTATAAACATGTGTCGTAAAATGCACCCCCTTCAAGCTACAGCCATCGTAAGTTGCGCAAGAAAAATCGATTATGTCAAACTATGAGTACAGTTAGGGATCACAAATATTTTGTAAATTTGCAAGAACCTGTGCGCTATATTCATTTTTTATTTAAAAAATAATGTCAACTAAATTATACAGAAATGTTGATATTAAAATTGAATTGAGGAAAAAAAATTGGGCAATTATGAGGAATGCCGACAGAAGTGAAAAATTAAAACTAAGATACAATAAATTTCAAGATATTTCAAAAAAATGTTTTAACCGGTGTTGGATTATCCAAGTATCGGAAAGGTTTTAAGAAATGTCATTAAATGTCCGGAATGGTGCAGTGGTAGAGCAATCGACTAGTAGCTCAAGTAGCGTTTTTTGGTAATGCAAAACCCATATATGTGTATCTAGATCCTGATTTTCGGGATTCCGGGATCCCGACCGCTTTTCAGTCCCGAAATTTTCGGGATAAATTTTTTTTGATCCCGGGATTTTCGGGATTGACATCATTTAAAAAAAATGTAAAATAGACTGCACATAGCAAAACGTTCATGCTCTCAACAAAATTGCTTGCCTATCTTTTTAATATCAAATATAGTTTTATTCCAAGCAAGGAACATAAATTAACCCACCGAGGTTGCTATGCATGGTTAAATAAAACTTTTTTTAGCTAAAAGGTTTGGTGATTGACGTGTTGTTATTTCTCAGATAATATTTTCGTAATTTAAATTGCAATGTTCCTATTAACTTAGTTTTATTTATATTTAATAGAAATTGTTAGCTACTGACTGGGGAGTTACATGAAAGTCATCAGTTTACGTTAAGGGGGAATTTTGGTAATTTTCAAAGTTTATTTCCATAGTTAGTTACATATTTAAAGGTTTTTTTGTAACGTCATATCCCAAAATGACATTTATTCGATGAATCAAAACAATGTCATTATTGACAAGTGTAAAACAATGGAATAAGCCCGAAATAAAGAATTTTTCAAATGTCGAAATTTTGATTACGTTAATTGCTGTCTAAATTTTAATCCGTTAATTAAAAAGCTGACTTCTATACAATTTTCTTCCCTTTTATTCGTAACTCTCAATACCGAAATAATCCCAGGATTGACTAAATATAATCCCGAAATCCCGGGATTAGAAATAAGGACCGGGATCGAATTCCCTATGTATATTACATATATGGCAAAAGCAAGCGTTTGTCCCCTATCTTTAGTCGCTTAACAAGCCTAAATAAGTTTTCACTTCAAAAATCTCCAAAATTATACAGTCGACTCCCGCTAAAGTTGGGCCCGTTAAAGTTGTACGCTTGCTAAAGTTGTCAGGATACGATCATTAAAGTTGCTCGGATATTCCCCCACTCTAATTTTCGAACAACGAATTGGACTTCCGAGTTTTAACGCCACTTTTGAATAACCCACTCAACTGCGCAAGGACCAATAAAACATATTTATTTTTCGACAATGGTAGGGATTACGGGGGGCAGCAACTTTAACGGTCGATCATGTAAGGTGAGCGCAACTTTAGCGGGAGTCTACTGTATAATCATTTTAATTAAAACAATTTTTAAATATTTGAAAAAAATACATTTATTAAAAAAATTAAATGTCCTAAGTAGGTAAACTGGAAATTTTGAACTTCTTTTTAAAACTTATTATTAATAATTAATTGTTATTAATTCCAAAATTTTTACCTCATTAGAAATTCTAAAATTTTGAACGAAATTTTAAAGCAAACCATTAAAAAAATTAAATAATCGAGTTAAAAAGTGACAAATTACAAAGAATGGATCTTAAGTAATGATACACAGAGCAAGAGTAGATTTTTCGAATAAAAATAATACAATTTAGCTACAGTTACCTTAAACCAAAAGTTGATATTAACAGAGATATAGGGTGTCAAAGTTGAAAAAAAAATTTTGATTTTTTCGTATAATTATTGAATAAATTGTAATATAGGGACAAAATTTGGCACAACATGGTTTCTTAAGTCGACAAACTCTAATTTGCCAACATATTACCAATCGCTGATAGAGGACGCTACCTGAGCTATCCGGCATGATTCTAAATCATCATAACTTTTTTGTGTGCCCAAGTATGTTAATTTTAAATGGGTAATTTTATTTCCACATATTTTTTACATAAAAAAGGTACACTTTGAAAGTTGATACGAGCAACTGTTGCCAAAATATTTGCCTTTAAAGTTTGAATTGCCTTCGTGTTAAATTACTTAAGATATTAAATTTTTGAAGTAGGCTTGATAAAAGTAATAATAAGATATCTTTTAAAGTAATTTGTGTTAAATATTACTTTGTTAATAATATTATTATCTAAACTTTGAAAAACTCAAAAAGATTCCATATTTTTGGTCAAGCACTTTTAATGCATCGAAATATAAAAATGCATTTTCCTCGAAAAGCGCACACAATATCGAATTTCAGTAAGAGCACTTTTTTTACATAAAAGGGTTTGTAGTTTATATTTTTGCTACTAAACTGCGACATAAGTGCACACAAAAAAATAAGGCGTTTTAAGCACCGCTCCCCTCGTTATACCCGCCACTCGTTAAAATATGTTAATTAATTCTTAGATTTTTGGAAAGGGCACGAAAGGGCATGGGTTGTGCTAAATTTCATTTAATTATCTGTACACGTTTCGCAACTATTAATAAAAAACCATAATCAGGAGGTAACTTTCCACACCCTGTAATTCGGAAACAAAGCGTTTTACGACATATGTTGATATAAATTTTTCGTCTTATTTTGCGCTCTAAAATACGATTCTGAATTAATGATACTACTTTTGGAATCACCTTGCAGATTAAATCAAATTTTGAGAGTAAACTCCAAATTTTAAGGTTTTATTATACCTTGGTTTTTAGTTATTTTAAAAATGGAAATTTTTGATTAAAACTGTGAACCTAATCTTAAAACAATTTTATTTTTAGCTAGTACAATAAATTATCAAAATTTTGAGTTCATACAGGGTTCGCCAATGAAGCGAGAAAATTTAAAGTACTCGATTTTCTCATGAAACTAATATTATCATATTTTTACAGATCTCAGTTGAGTAAAATATGCCATTTGGCTTTGAAGAAAACGCCACTCAAGTTACAGCCATTTTTGCCTAAATATTCTTGAATTTTTAATCGAAAATTTTCCTCCACTTGACGAAGCAAGTCAAATTGAATACTATTTAATTTGTAATTTTTTGTTCATGTCCACCTTGCTCTTTGGAAATCTCCAAAGAAAAAAGTCACATCTGGACGAGCAATGAGAGTTATAACCATGTCTTGCCGGAAGTTTGTATTTTCTTCTTGAAATTTCCATTTTTAGGATCCCGCACCTTTAAAGGAAAAAACGGAACAGAGCTTTTTCTCCAAAACTATGAAACGTAGGAATTTAAAATTTGGAACAGTGTTAGTTCTCGCATACGCACGCATATTTCGCTAGTGAACAATTAGAAAAAAAATATTTTATATTAAAATGGGGGGTTAGTTTGGCTACCGAAAAATCAGATTTTAATTAGAACTCTAGGATGCATAAGCCAAGCCTTTCAGGCCTTAGGCCTTAATATAATGGTGACAAGAATTCAGAAGATGGTAGTGGCGATATTGGTAAAACGACGTCAACGAGTGGTTACATAGCTTCAAATGGTCCGTATTGATATTAGTAACCTCTAGCAATAAAAAAATTAAAGATGGAACATTATTCGGCGTGCGCCAGGTCAAGCGAAGCATTTCAGTTATTTGTAACTTCAGCTATGGTTCAGCAAATTAACTGTACTATTTTAGAAGTAAAACCGGTTTACGGGGTAAAAGGAAAATCTAGGGAAAATATAAACGCTGATTAACTCCTTGCATGCTGTGGCTTACCTACTTATTCATGAGGGAGTTGACAGATGCTGGGATGTTTCTGCGAGACAACTATTATTTTGTCTATATTTCGCTTTGAATAAATACGAAGGTTCGTCAGATTTCACGACAAGAGAACTAGGAAAAATCGTTTGGAAATCGATAAATTAGCATTGGTATCCTACGTTTGGGATTTATCTATTCAACACTGCAGAGCTTCCATCATTCCGGATACTAATGTAACTACAGAATACTACAGTAAGATGGACAACTCGGGTTTGGGGGTAGGTGCAGATTCGTTCAATGCAGAGTGAGTCGTAAAAGAATGGGCAAATGTTCATCTGGAGATACTAGACACCAAAAAAAGATTTTTCAAATATCTGTCCTTATTAATAAAAATGTTGTCGTTTTTTTTAAATTTTGACTCGAGATTTCTACCAAATCGGACTGCCTTTAAATTCGAGTTTTTCAAAACATTTCAATTCTTTATGAAATTGAATTTTTTGAAAGTTTCAACTTTTGAAAACATTGACTCTTTTCAAGTGTTTGATTTTTTTTTAACTCGACTATCTGAACTTTCTGAAAATGACGCCTAACTTCGAAATTACTGAAAATATTGGCTTTCTTGAACATTTCGACTTTTTTTTTAACATTTCGACTTTATATTTTGAAAACTTCGAAATTCCATATGTCCATTTTTTTCAATTTCAAGAATTTAACAATTTCGCCTTTCTTTAAGATTTTGATTTATTTTCGAAATTTTTTGTAAATTTTGACAGGAAATTTTGATATTTTCGTAAAACTGAGGCTTTTTTCACAATTATAACTTTTCAAAATTTTGATTTTTTTCATAAATTTGATTATATTGAAATATTTATTTTTAAACACTTCTGACTTTTTAATTCAACCACCTTTTGCAAGAATAATACAACCTACAACCTACAAGACTGCAAATTCATGTAGCCTTCCAGCCGTGCATAGTGAATCATAGGTAGCTGAAGTACCAACAATTGAAACACTGCCACCTAGCGAAGCGGTTGCTCTCTAGGAAAGTTCCCAGAAGACAAGGATTCTGTCTGTGCATTAGTGTAAACGCTCTCACAAGGGCTATCGCAAATTACTATTCCGTGTAAATCACAGTATCCTGAAAGAAGCTATCTGAGACTAATCACACAGCTGAGATAAATTATTCGACACAAAATGTTGATACAAATTTCAGCCAGTGTCTGACATATGTATATCTCAGAAGTTGTAGTTGTCTACTTTCTTTCGAGATATTCCATGAGATTATTATTATTATTATTTTTTGTGCGGCTAACTATTGTATTTAACTTATAATATTGAGATACTATTCCATAAAAGCAGGCCCAGATTTAAGGCAATTAGGTCAATCAGGCCTCGCACTTGAAAGGGCCCTGTACATCACCAAAATTAACAAAATCGGGCCCCACACTTATTGGACCCGGGCCTGCATATATGTAATTTGCAAATTTAATTAGACAAAACCTATTCAGTATTTGCAAATCATTGGTTATGTATAAAATTGAATATCCAGAATTACCAATTAGACCTAATCACATTTTGACTATTTAAAGTAGCAAAGACATTTTATGTCGACACCTTCTCAGCTAGAAGGGCCAGCAATTTTATTCAGCTATATTTGTGTCATAGTTAAACGGGCAAGGAAATTTAGTCTCAGATACTTGAGGTTTCTATGATGAAATAAGTCTCTAATCTAAACGCATCCTTAGATTTTAATAGGGTTAGTTAATATTGGGTCACAGATTATCGGACTACTGCAGGTTTTCTCGATATCGTACTAGCTGTTGAGGAAAAATGCATTCCAAGGCTCTTTGAGCCATATAGTATTATTTTTTTTTGTTTTTTTATATTATTTTCATTAGATGAATATTTTCGAAATTGGCACATGTTTATTAAATTGCACGAAACGCAGAAATCGAACATTTTAACGCGATTAAATCAACTGTGTTAGTCATCAACTCATTGCGAATGAATGCTTTTTACCTAAGACATTATAAACAGTCACCAGTTTTATAAATATTATAACACAAGAAAATTTGGGTATAATTCCAAATTCTTACATAAGTAAAATGATTTAATTTGGTCTATTGACTGTTTACTGTAGTAATTGTGTGAGCCCTACTTGGTCCTGGCTAATTTGTTTTATCAAAATCTATAAAAAGGTTTCGCAGCAATAAAATAACATCTCTTCGAAAATAGTATTTCACCTTGATGTCCCCATACCTTACATGTTAAAAATTATGTTTAACATTGAATATCTTTCATATTGGCACAGGTTTTTTACTTTTGTAATTGAATGTATAGGATGTTAGGAACATCTCAGAGAAATTGAAAGAAAATTATAAAAAAACAACTGACCAGTAAACTACCTTAATAATCGGAAAAAATGTTTATGTACTTACTGAGGTGCTTAGATTAAGCATTTCCAAAATATGTTCTTTTTTTTTTAATAAAACAATAGTGTAACAGAAATAATCTTTATAATTTATTCATTGATGAAAATCTAATTACAGGCTAAATATTGATTTCATTAACATTTTGTTTTTCTTCCTGGTGTTAATGCTGTTATGCTTGCAGGATTTTTATAGATACAAAGATCCATAAAGGCAATGACCAACATTAAGGCTTGGCCAAGTAATTCTTTATGAAATGGTAACTGTGCTTTGTAGAATTGTTTTAGTTGGAAATCTGAATTTATTGCTGTACAAGGCAAATTAAAATCATCTTGAGGGCTTTCTTTAACCAACTGTTCAACCAAAGATATTGTAGAAACTTTTTCATTTCCTACAAGAGTTCCAAATAACCTGAAAAATGAAATCATTTCTTACTAAATTTTGCAATCAACCTTCCCCAACAGAGAATTCTCTGCCAAGGAAGGATGAAATATGTAATGATGGGATAATCATTATTTTCCGAATCGAATACTTTTGAGAACAGAATGATTATTCGAATTCAGAGGATTGAATACACGTGTAGTACAAAGTCCATGTCTGCAACCGACTTGGAGCATGCAATGGCGATACCAAAAATATTTAAAAAATATATTTTTTTAAATGTAAATATCCAATTATTTTAGGAATTAAATATATAGAATACCACAATCTTGAATCCACGCATTCGAATGCAAGCGAGAATTCGAGAACATATGAATCATGTGGTGACAAGATGTTGCGTTGCGAGAACTTTGAGAGTATCATCAACTTTAGTTGAAAATCAAATCCATTCGAGATCTTGCTAGATTCGAATACATCTCACAACTTGTATTTGAATATTCCATCACTAGAAATATGTATTCAGAGTGTTACCTGGCAGGTATTTTAGACCTTAAATAGAATACAGTATTTTCTGTCTCCTTAAGCATTTGTCCTTCTTGGTTTGCAAATTGTGATTCCTTTAAATGCTTATTATGTACCAGACTGGTATTAATTAGTGCTAAAATCATTGAACTTAATTCAATTTGCTGAGTGTATGATGTTACTGATGTCTGATTTTGTCCTTGTGGGCTTACATTTCCTGCAGCTTCAAAAACATAAACATCTGCTGTGGGAATATTGGCTAATATATTTAAGGCCTAAAATTGAATTATTAGGTAAACAACGCACATTAGTTTGGCCAAAGGCTAGTCCAAATTTGCAGTCAAAATAGCGCAAGTGCCAATAGACAGACATATTTTGCTTATAGATAGTCCCGAACAAATTTTAGTACGGCTTGAGGCTTTTCTTAGGTTCACACCTGCATGCACAATTTGGCTATCATGGCAAGTGAAGCAGTGATCTGTTTGTGCTTGTCCATAGGGAGTTTTAAAATAAGCAATTAATTCCCCATTTGTCTATGGACAATCACAAAAGTTCGTCTATAAACATCAGTTCTGCGATTTTGCCTAATAATAAGAATGTGCTGTACTAGCCATTACACTTACAAGTTCAAAAGTTTCAGTTGGTAAAAGTTTTTTAGGAAGTTCAGTAAGAGGTAAATAGTTCCATCTTGTTAATTTATTACCATCTTTCACTAATTTTGCCCAACTAACTCCCGTGGGGCCCAAATGCACGCCAAGAGCAGAACTTAATTCCTAGAGGTAGAAAATATAACTTAAAAAAACTGTAATATTATTACAAAAATATTTACTTTTGAACAAGTTAGGGGTGATACTAAAAATTGTTTCTTTCTATTAGATCCATTATTCGATTTTGTTTGCTTTGGTTGTGGTTTTTCAGAAATTATATTATCACATATCTTTTCAAGAACTTTTACACCTAACCCTTCCACTTCCAAAATTTCATCAAGTGCCTTGAATGGGCCATTTTTAATCTTCCAGTTTTGTAGACTTTTAATTCTAGCTTGTGAAACATTAAACCTGAAATCAATGTCCTATAATAAAATATGTAAAAAAATAAATTTTGTTCTTTTGTTTATAAGTTCTATTCGATTTATGTGGATGGCTTAAAGGGGCCCATTCATCTTGAAACTGTCTTAGGGATCGTCGATCGAACTGTCACAATGACAGTTCTAGTAACACAAATGTGTTGCTATTCTGTCACATGCACGGTGCTGTATGTGTAATCCTTATGGGCGTTGCGATCGTGTCCTAAGGTTCGATGAAATATTCAACGGACCACCAACATGTCCTTGGTCAGTATTGTCCAATATGCGACCAAAGCATTTACGATCGAACTTGTGGCACATGACCAAAATCGGTAAGACGGTCCTTGCGACTGTCTCAACGTGAATGGACCTTTTACGATTCATCTCTAATAGAACTGAAGTACATAGATGAAAAATATTCTGATCGAACTGGCGCGACAACAGTTCTATTGACACACATGTGTTGCTATTCGGCTGCACGGATGGTGCTGCAAAGTATGTAGAATCCTTATGGGCGTTGCGATCCTGTCCTAAGGTTCGATGAAATATTCAACGGACCGCCAACATGTCCTTGGTCGTATGGTTCGATATGCGATCAACGCATTCACGATCGAACTTGTCGCACACGACCAAAAGTCCGTAAGACGGTCCCTGCGACGGTCTCAACGTGAATTTCCCCATTTTTAGTAATTTATTATTTTATTTACCTTACTAACTCATCCTTCGTAGCACAATTTAATACATTCAGTATTTTTTCTTCTTCTTCCTTTGAGCATTTGGGTTTATATTGAAAGCTGCCATTGAGAGGGGTTGCGACTGACGAATACCTGGCCTAAAAGCAAATACACATTTCATTAACTGCTAATAAAAATAGACAATGCTCTTACTAAATTAATAATTTTAATAGCAATTCTAGCTGTAAAGTTATTTATTAACATTATTTCTTGTTTGAGACATATTCGTTTTGACAAAGCTTTCAGAGGTTATAATTTTAAACGTCAAAAACAAAAGTGTCAAGCTGTCAATATAAGTAGGGTTAAATTCATAGATGACACGGTTTATTTAACAAAGAGTACTAATTTGAAAGAAGTATCACATCGAGGTAAAATTTCTGTTAAGTTAAAGCAGACGTTAAGCTAGCGCACTGGCGCCACCACAGACGGATTAACAAAATTAACACTCGTGCTTAAATTGTATACTATACTCTGTTCACCCAACAGATTAAGCCACTCCCATAAATAAAGCAGCATATTTGAATAAATTATTTCTATTTGTTTGTATTTGAAAATCCCACATCACACACACCAAAATAAGTTTGATTGGTCACGTCATTAGTAATTTTAAAGTGACAATTATAACCAAATAAGTTTCGTTTTTCGTACTATTCAATTACAAAACAAGTGCCTTGAAGGATCCATGGTTTAAGGGAAGTCGTGTTATAATTCTACACAAAGAATCAGAGGAGAGTTTTGTTGACGATGGTATCTTGTGCTTCGTTTCAAAGAAAACTGGAGATTATCAGGAGGAAATTCGTTATGAAGCAAAGATAGTTAGAGCTAAACTCCTAGGTCTTGTTCATGAGGCTAACATTATTCTAAGCATTGTGACTGATGAGATGGCAAAGGAAAACATTACTATTTGGCGATTGCCTCCCTATTATTGCGAATTTAATGCCATCGAATAATAAAGGGGGTAAATAAAAGGCCAAGTGTTAAGAAATATCACAACCTGTAAACTGAAAGACCTTCGGTCACTCTTTCAACAAGTCGTAAGTAATATAAGTGCCAAGCACTGAAAAATGCTATATACATTTATATTATGTAGGGTTTTTTTGATACAAATTTGTATATATTTTCTATTTTTTTAATGATATTTTTACTAGGACACTGCTTGCATTATATAAAGAATAGTTTTAATACAACGATTTGTTAATTTTTTGTATAATTTTATTCGACTTTTTTTATATCATTTTTTTTACATTTGATCATTATTCCTTAATATCGTGTGAACTTGCCTTTTTTGCGGAGAGTGACCTAACTATATCTGTTGGATGAACATAGTATAAATATTAACAAATTGTAGTCACAGCATTGGCATAAATAATTTTAATGATTAAAAAATAGTGCTTTCCTCAATATTTCACCTATTCCTTCGTAAGGATTTTGAGTACTATACATTATATCCGATCGTTGATCTTCGTCTGTGTATACTAGAGACCTGCACGAGTAAGTAAAAATGTAATCGGATTTTAATCACCGATTATTTTTCTGAAATAGGTAATCGGTAAATTGGCAGCGTTGGCATCGTGGCATCGTACCGAATATACTCATTTGTAATCGTGAAGTTTATATTATAGGTTTCGTGTTTTACGTTATAAGTTGACACCTGTCAAACATTTATACTTTCTATTTTATATTTTAGATACGTATTTGGAAATTTTTTGTGTTTATTACCAGGTATTTGTATAATTTACTACATAAAAGTCGAAGCTTCGCAAAAAAATCAAAATTTAGGAAAAAGTCGACAAAAAAAAATTCCCCTAAAAAGTTCGATATGTGTCTAAGGAAAAGGCACATGAACATGTTCTAAGTACAGGCAATTCATTTAGTAGTCACTATTTTTAAAAAAAATATTAAATCGAAAATTTGAAAGCTAATTTTCAAAAATGCCGGAATCTAAAAGTCAAAATTAAAAAGTCAAAATTTTCAAGAAACAAGATACTTTAAAAAACATTTACATTTTAAAATATGTCAAAATTTGGAACAAATGAAATTTTGGATAAAATTAAATATTTGAAAATAAAACCAATGTTTCAAAAATTTTCATATTTATTAAAAGAAGTCTAAATTTTAGAGTTGATATTTTCAATAAAAGTTAACATTTTGAAAAAAATTGAGAAGTTTAAAAAAATGTTAAAATCTTCAAAAAATTTAAAATTTTGGAAAAATCGAAAATTTTGAAAACAAATTTTTTAAATCTGTCGAAAAATGTTAAGATTTTCATAGAAAGTTAAAATTCCCAAAAAAAAGTTAAGGTTTTCTAAAAAGTCAAAAAATGTTGAAATTTTAACATTCTTCAAAAAATGAAGAAATTTTCAACAAAATTTTAAATTTTTCAAAAAGTTAATATTTTGAGAAATAATCTAAAATTTTAAAAATTCAAAATTTTAGATAAGTGTCGAGATTTACAAAATTTAAGAATTTTCAATTAGCTTCTCAATAAACCTAAATTTTCAAAAGGTTCCTTGTAATTAAGAAAAGACAAAATTATCAAGAAGTCGAACTATTTCTAAAATCGCAACGTGAACAAAAAAGTCAAAATTAAAAAAAAAACAGTCGAAATTCGAAAAAAATGTTAATTTCCATTAAATCGAATTTCAAATAAAGTCAAAATTGTCGAAGTCTGAATATTGAAGAAAAGCCAAAATTATCAGAAAAGTCGAAATTTAAAAAAAAAACAATTTTTGGGGAATTAATAATTGGAAAAAGGCGAAGTTTTGAATAGTTAAAATTTTGAAATAACAACCAAACATTTTTTAATGCAATCAAAATTTCCAAAAAATTAAAATTTTAAAAAATGATCGACATTTTTTACAAAGTCAAAACTTTCAAAAAGTCACAATTTAAAAAAAGATCAAATAAATTTGGAATTTAAAAAACAATTGACGTTTAAAAAGGAGTGAAATTAAAAAAAAAACTGGAAAGCTTGCAAAAAGTCGAAATTTTGAAAAATAATTCAAACTTCAAAAATAGTCGACATTTTTAAGAATCAAAATAGTTCAAAAAACTTGAAATTCTTTGAAAATTGTGAAAAAATCGAAAATTTAAATAACTAACACTTTGAAAACAGTTTAGCTTTTAAAAATTCAACATTTATAAAAAATTAAGAATTTTCAACGAGCGAAAATTTGTTCATTTAGTTTATTTAACATTTGAGTGAACATTTTTAAAAAATGTCAAAATTTTCAAAAAAAGCCAAGATTTTAAAAATGATAAATTTTAGAAAAAAATTGAAATCTTGCAAAATCAAATTTTCAAAAAAATACAAAATATTTGGAAAAAATGGTAAAAATGTTAGCAAAAATCGAAATTAAAAAAAGGAAAATTTTCCAAAAATGCAAATCCTAAGAAAATGTCGAAGTTTTGAAAAAAAAATTTAAATTTTCGAAAAAAATCTAAGCCTTAGAAAGTCAAAACGTAAACAAAAGTCGAAATAAAAAAAAAGAATATTTATCCAAAAATGCAAATTGACATTTTGGAAAAAAGCAAAAAAAACATCAGGAAAATCGAAAGTCTTCAAAAAGAGTCCAAATTTTCACGAAAGTTGAATTTTGTGCAAAAAAATACAAATTTTAATATACCGGGTGTTTTTTTTAGTTGGGAGGTTACCTTTATATGGAGTATCACTTATTATAAAGGCAAACTGATTTTATTAATATGGCTAATCGGAGCTAAACTACCTTTCAAAAATATTTTCAACTTCCTACCACTTCCGGTTATACCGGAAGTAGACATCAACTTTCTTATTTTAAATAGCAACCCCCAAATTTTATATTTTATTTGGATTTTACGTAGAAAAATAAGGCGAGTTTATGTATACATGTTTATCGCTATCTTTGGTAGTTTTTAAGATATTTCAATTTTTCGGAAAAAACTGACAGAAAAGAGGGTTATTTTGACTCTTTGTATCTTTTTTATTATCTGCAATAAAAACATGAAATTTGGGTTGAAGTCATGGAATATTATGGAGACTATAATGACGTAATCAAGTTTTACATTTATTACACAGGGTGATGGAAATTTTATGATCTTTATTGTTATTGTTTTATTCAAAAAAACTCTGTTTTTTTAAATAGGAACTAAGTATTTTTTTAACATTTTTGAATTCCTCACGTAAAAAGAAGAAAAAAGTTATATGACTAATTTTTTAAAATTCTGGACCGTTACAGAGATATAATGCAAAATGAAAAAGAAAAATATATCTTTTGTTTTCTAGTAGCAACTTGGTAGTAGTCAAAAAAATTTTCAAAAAAAACACAACCACAAGGCCTAAAAATGTTAGGCTAAATAACATTTAAAAGATAACCGCACAAGACGAATAAGTTTTTGGCTAATTGTTAGAATACTTACTGAGAAATGTTTAGGTAGCCACGAATGTAAGTTTCGTAAAAATGGTTTGTTAAACAGACTTTTCATTTTTGGAGTAATGAAAATCAACAACAAATGTTCAAGAAAATTCGTTCTTTAACAGTTATGCTGTTAGATTAAAACTCAGGATTTCTAAGCGTTAAATTTTACAATGAAAATCAAAATGGAAATTTTTTTAGTAATTTTTTTTACGACTACTGCATGACAAGCATATTGCTAGGAACAATCGGATGTGCTTAAAAACGTTACTCAATTCGAAATCTTAAAATATGTCTTTAAATGTATTAAAACAGAAGATCGCCCTTGTTGTTTTTGATGTAAATTTTTTGTCAATTATTTTTGTTTCCTATTACTTATTATGATTAATTCTTTAAGCTTTTATTGCCCACAGATAATTTCCTACTTGAACAAACAAGAAATGTTTGATTTTTTTTATTTTGAGATTTATGTAAAATACCTCTGTAACGGCACAAAATTTAAAAAAATAAGTAATATAACTTTTTTCTTCTTTTTATGTGAAGAATCCAAAAATGATTAAGAAACATATAGTTCCCATTTAAAAAAACAGAGTTTTTTTGAATAAAACAAAAATAGCAAAAATTATAAAATTTCCATCACTCTGTATAATAAATGTAAGATCTGTTTACGTTATTATAGTCTTTATAATATTTCGTGACTTCAACCCAAATTTCATGTTTTTACTGCAAATAATAAAAAAGATTCAAAGAGTCAAAATAACCCTCTTTTCTGTCATTTTTTTTCGAAAAATTGAAATATCTTTAAAACAGTCAAAGGTAGCGATAAACATGTATACATAAACTCACCTTAATTTTTTACGTAAAATCCAAATAAAATATAAAATTTGTGGGTTGCCATTTAAAATAAGAAAGTTGATGTCTACCTCCGGTATAATCGGTAGTGGGGGGAATATTTTTAGAAGTTAGTTTAACCCCGATTAGTCCTATCGACAAAATCAGTTTGTCTTTATAATAAGTAGTACTCCATATAAAGGTAACCTCCCAACTAAAAAAAACACCCGGTATAACATCAATATTTAAAAAAAAATGAAATTACCAGAAAAATTGAAAATTTCAAACCTTTTTTGAAAAACTATACTTTTTTGGTAATTTTGATTTTTCAAAATATTTACTTTTCGAAAATTTGGGATTAAAATTTGGAAAATGTCCACATTTTTAATAAAGTTTAAATTTCTAAAAGTCATTTTCGTTTTTAAAAACGAAAGATTTTAATTTTAATAAATAAAGTTGTAATTTTGAAATAATGATATTTTGAGAAAAATTCAACCATTTGAAAAATTCGACATCGTTTTCACAAACAGTCGAAATGTTTAAAAAACTGAAATTTTGAAAAAAATACGAAATTTTCATAAGGCAACAATAGAAATTTTCAATAGTGTTTGCAAAATAATTTTAGAAAATTTTGAAAATTTCAAATCAAAAAATGTTCGAAAAATGTCGAAATTAAAAAAAATCGATTCACGGAACACGTTAATGAAAGAAGTGTTTGTGGTAATAATGAGTGGGATTGGATAAAATATTAACTAGTAAAACTATAAAACGTGAAAATAAATGATGATGTAGAATTGCAATCAAAAGGAAACTGTCTAAATTATATTTTTGATTCAAAGAACCTCAAGTGAGAAAGTTGAATCGAAATCGTTAGAGCTATTTCGAAGAAAATACAAAAATAAACAATATATTTCAAAATTATGAGTCATTCTACTTCTCCAAACGATGCTGATTACATAATCAGACGCGGTAGATTATTACTCATAATCGTCTCGTGACGTCAGGATTAGAGATGGGCTAACTCGGAAATATTTCAAACCGAGTTAACCGGTTTAAAAATTCGCGCAAATCGATTTTAAACCGAGTAAGCCAAACCGAGTTGGCACAATTTCAAATCGAGTTGACATAATACAAACCGATTTGAACCGGTTTGAAAATTGGCGCAAATCGGTTTCGAACCGAGTTAGCCAAACCGATTTGGCACAATTTCAAATCGAGTTACCCAGACCGGTTTTTTATTCCGCCGATTTAAACCGAGTTAGCTTAATCGACTTAACTAGTTGCTCCTCTAGCAAACGCAGTACGTATTCTCCTTATATTAATTGCTTCTGTTTTGTTTTTTGTTTATATTCGATGGCGATAGCAGATAGTCTCGAACACAATATACTCTCCATTACACATTTAATTGAATTAATACCTAAAATCGATGAAACAGTAATATATCAACAACAAAATCTTTATTTATGACTCAGCCCGGCGCGAGTTGACGCGGTCTGCTGATTTCATTCATTTGAGCGGCAAGATACGCCGATCAAATCGAGTTGACTGCTTTCTAGCTCGGTCTAACTCGAGTTAAGCTCAACTCGATTTGAACCGGTTTAGTAAATCGAGTAGACCGTTCTAACAACCGGTTTAACTCGAGTTAAGCTCAACCCGATTTGAACCGGTTTATTAAATCAAGTTGACCGTTCTAATCGGTTAACCTCAACTCGAGTTGAACCGGTTTCATAAGTCGAGTTGACCATCTCTAGTCACGATTACTAAAATCGGCATCATTATACTCGTCAAATGAGTATTTGTACCTGTAATTGGACGATGCCGTACTCACTCGTCTCTAGTGTATACTAATGAAAGGCTTACAGCTTGGGTTGTCCGGTGAGAAAGACTATTTTTCGGGAGTGTATATTTTTTTTCAAGGATTTAGAAAAGAATTTCTGAAATCCAAAAAATTGATCGGCTGCGAAAATCTGAGAAATGCAAAATAAAATTAATTCGATTTGATCACAACCCTATGTTAAATCTGGGACCAAGGTAACACATCCCGGGGTCCGGGAAAATCCCGGTCAGTCCCGGCTACCTGGCAACCCTATTTACAGCCCGCTGACAAATGACATTAAATTGTCAAACCAAATTCTCTATCAGTCGTAAGTACACATCAATGTGGTAAAAAAAAAATTATAAACAATCATAACTTGGGGTACCTGATTGTCTATCGGTTTGTGCATTAATTTTAAAGTATTTTATAAAAGTGAGAACTAGCCCCGCCTGTACCACAGCCATAAAAACGTATGTATTTATTTAGAATGATCATAATTGGGCATAGACTTTTCCATAAATTTTTTTATCTTCTCTTGGGTCATATCTGAAAATTGATTGATACCACTGATTAGACTGTCGTTGTGAAATTCATGGAGAGGGGCGCGCTCTTCGATTCTTCTTAACGATTCCTTGAAAATACCAAATCTTTTGTGCTCCTCTAACTCTGTCGGGTAATCTTTGTTGTAGGTGGCTTTGAAGTGCTCCTTAATTTCCGCATCGCTGATTGCTTTGGCGCAAAGCACCAAGGTGGATAAAGCAAATGACAACTTAATTGTTCTTCATCTTGAGGAACAATTTAATATTACTGGTAAAGATTGAAACGCGTCACACATTTTTACCAGTAATAATAAATTGTTCCTCAAGACGAAGAACAATGAAATTGTTATTTGCTTTATCCACACACGACATAAACAAGCTGAAAATTTCAAGCCTATCCCTGTTGTTCGTCCACATACACTGGAAGAAAGATTTACATTATATGTATTATTCAATCTGAAGTTTCGGAAAAAGCTCACTATCAGGTTGTACTTAATACTCAGAGGCGCAAAGAACTTTAAAAATGTTGGTGATTTTCAAACTAACAGAAACAACAAGGAGTACTGTATTTCTTTTAGGACGTTTTATATGGCTTAAAAAGTTACAACTAGGTTATGTGCAATGTAAATAAAGTGCAAAAGTTACTGATAGTGAGGTAACTGTTTTGTATTATATGTTACATATAAGCGCCCTCGGTTAGACATGCATTTAGGGTTATTAAACTGAACAAATATGTAATGACTAGAGTCCGGAATTTTTTGCCGTTTTTAATGCGTCATTCCCTAAATTTCAAGTTCATTGATTTTTTGCCTTTTTATATATAATTCGGACTTATTTTTGAAGAAATGTTGTGCCTATTTATTCTTTTCTATGGGTTTTTCCAAATACATTTACACATCTGAATAACAATAAAAAGCTACAAGTATAAATTTCCATTAGAACTTTAGATTAATTAAGTAGTCCCAATTTGCGTAATTCTTTTATTGCAAAAATGCTCTGAGAAAATTCCTCCTGAAGCAGGAAAGAATACGAGAAAGTATGTTGTTTATGCTTTCTATCGTAAAAATAATTTGCTGCATTATTTTTTTCTTCCAAAAATAGGTCATATTGAAAAATGTATATATATATATATATATATATATATATATATATATATATATATTAAATATCTGTCTTTTGAAGAAATTAAAGACTTTAACTAAATTCACGCTAATGGTGGTGAAACCAACAGCTTGTTACCAAACGAGAGAAATGTAATTTGGACATTGTCGATATAGAGAAAATTTTTTAAAATTATGTAGATTTATTGCAGTAAAGACGCAAACATTTTACGATAGACAATATTGAGAGATATTTAATTTGTAGTTGGGAAAAAAGCAATATTTAAAATGGTCGATATATTTTTTCTTGGTTATTACCTTATTTGATTGTGCCTAAAATCCGGTCTCTAGTAATTTGGCAAAAACGTTTAGGAAGTAAAAAAATATAATATATACGTATATATTTATTTAAATAAAACTTATCGCAAACATAATTATAGTATAAATATAAATATAAATTAAAGTTTTTTCAGCAGGAGTCACGATTTACATTGGATTTACTTCCATTCGAATAATTCCTCTTCTCCAACATATTCGTCCAGCTATACTATTACATGCATATAATGTGTCGAAATTGTTTTTGGTTGCACCACAACCTGAATATATAACAGATTCACATGATTGTGTTTCATGATTCCAATGATATACTGGTATATACTGATCACATAATGGCCCCTTTTCAGCTTCTTTGAAACAATCTGAAAAAAAAAGATGTTTTGTTATATACTTTGACATAATTTCATGAAAAGTGATTTACTATATGTATAATGTCATATTTAATCATTTTTTAGAATTTTCTTCTTTACTTAAAAAAATATACTCACCTACTAAACGAAATGATTTATGTATTTCACTAACAGCATTCGATATATCCTCGTACGGTTCATATAAGATACGAGAGGAAATAAGGTTGAAACAAGAAGTAGAAATTATAACGAACACTAGGAATTTATTCATGCTTGAAAATGAATGTGCACAAAATAGCAATACGACTAATTAGGTTCTACTTATATTTATATACATAACTTGTATGTATTTTGCGAGAAATCGTTTGACCTTTTGAAGATTTATCTTTAGTGTTCAAAACAAATTTGTTTATTTTGTTTTTGCAATTTATTGGAAACATTGTCAAATGAGCGACATGAATTTTTATTCTTATAAGTTTGAAGCATTTTATATTTTTGTAGATTAAAAAAAAATATAAACATCTCACAACTCAATATAAAATATAACTAACATACCATCAAATAAGTGATATTTTAACCCTTACTTGGTAAATTGTTCAATAGTCACAACTCTTAAACTATATTTAACAATAAACATATATCGGGTGTAACAGGATTATGGCACACCCCCTATTTTTTATTTATTTATAAAGATAAAATTTTGCAAGTTGCTACACTTGATGTATTTATGAAATGTCAAATTTTGACATAAAATTGACATTCCTGTTGTCACTTTTGCTAAAACTAAAACCAAATTTTGGTTTTTACTATGGACCATTATGCCTAAATTCGGCATACCTCTAAAATTCATTAGGGCCTTCAAAAGTCTTCACAAGGATAACTGGGCGGAAGTATCACATAACAACACGACGACCGAACCTTTTTCCACCCGAACTGGAGTACGTCGGAGCTACGTTCTGCCCCACCCCCTCTTTTTAACACATTAATGGCTGCCTTGTCAATGACGTGTGGGGATTAAGCATATATGTAATACTTCTACATGGCGTGTTTTGTACCTTCGATTGTGTTTAAAAGGCGCGATGGATATATAGGTTTGTCTTTTTGGAGGACAGAATTTATTAACCAATCCCGCTTCTCGTCAGTTATCTTTGTTGTCATTCATTTATTAGTGTTCCCGCCCATCTTGTCATCTGTTCCCGCTATAAATGAATGAATGCTTGTCCTCCAAAGAGTACGACATATACTTTCATCTCACCTTTTTGACAACGCATTTTGTAGTGGCGATTATACACAACACGTCATATAGAAGTATTACATATATGGGATTAAGTACCGGTACGATGGTGGACTGTTCAATCTCAGTCGCCTTCGGTCAATTTACAAGACAAGGAACCAGTATATCACAGAACTCATGTACATCGATGACTGTGCGCTGGTGGTGCACTCGCAAGAACAGTTTCAACTAATCCTAGATACCTATACTTACATCACACCGGACTCATAAATGTCTCTGAAACTAAAATTCTCTCCACACCAAGAATACAGGCTAATGATGAAACCATCAACATTTCTAACCAACAATTAGAGCATGTTGATAACTTCAACTACCTGGGAAGCATTCTACACAAACGCAAACATTGATGTGGAAATACAAAATCGAATAAGCACTGCATCCAGAAGTTAGTGGAAGCTACGAGGCAGAGTATTTCAAAATCGTGACCTCTCTATTAAAACTAAAATTGCCACATAACATAACATACAAAGCAATGATAATCCCGACACTACTATATGGGCTGTGAAACCTGGACACCATATGCTCGACATATTAAAGCAAGAGACAACTTCGGCAAATCCTGAAACTCAGATGGTATCATTGCATCTCAAACTCCACGGTTGTAGATAGTGCAAATTGTCCCTCAATAGAAACACCGTTCTCTCGCTCCAAATTAAGATGTTTAGGACATGTATATTGCATGGGAAACAACAACATGGTTAAAAATATCGTCTATGGTGTGTTACTGGAAGAATAAGGAATTCAAGGGGTTCAGCGGCTCCGGTAAAAAGATAGTCTCTACGAATCTTTAAAAAGTCTAAACATTGCTGTCAATTGGAAAAACATGGCAAGTAACCGCCTCGAATGGAGAAGAAATATATCTAAGTAGGGCGGACTAAGAATAAGACCTAGATACATACCCCATCAGGACGATTTCCAATGTCCAGACTGCGGTAGAATAATTACATCGAGAATTGGACTCTTTTGCCACAGACGAATCCACAAAGTTTAATAAATGCGTCACCTGTCGATACTCGACTCCGAGTTAATGGTAATATATTTTGATGATATTTTTATTAGAGAACCTTCATCTTTAATCCACGGGTGGAGTTTCAGAAAGCAAGAGACGTTTTATAAAATTGATATTTCTTTAAATCCTTTTCATCAACAAACCTATTCTAACAGTATTTAAAACTAATGTTGTTTGTCGCCTTTGGACAGTGATGTATACTCGATAGTTATGAAAAATGGCCAAAATTCCAGAATACAAAGTAAGCAATTTAAAATCTTAGAATTAATAAACATCTATCGCCTAAATAACTTTGGGTTTCAGCTTCGATGTGGGAATCCAGCAAAGAAATTTCTGTGGGCGGTCAATTCCGCAGGTTTAGAAGATAGTTTGACTACTAACTTCGCTTACTGTTCAACTTGAATGTGTCCAGTCTAAGAAGATTCTGGGAAATTTCTTGATCAAACTTGAATTCAATTTTCTTGACTTTTTATTTTTCTTTTGCAGATTTTACTTCGTTAATATGCTTGTTTGCAACATCTTCCAAAAACTAACCACGATTTCCGATTGTCCTTCCGTTTGTTAATTTTTGCTACCACGGATCTTTTTTTTTTATCATATGCCCACTAAGAATAAGTGCGCAAATAATATTTCCTTGCATCACTTGCCACATTTGATAACCCGTAGGGTAAATTACATTTTATATAAATAAACCCTAAATTCAACAAACAAAATTTGTTTAATTTTTTTATTTCGATCGATGTCATATATCGTTACAATATATAGATTGTTCTCATTTGTATTTTATATTTTCGTATTTGCTTTTTCTTAGTAGTGATAGGATGATGTAATATTAATATTTTACAGGAAATGCTGGCATTTCATAACAAACTTAGGCTTTTCATGAAAAGCCGTATTTCACTATAAGCCTACGACATATACATTGTTGAAAACAGTTTATGAATTTTAAAACTGAGCAATTTCACTCTAGGGTCTCCAGAAAATGAAGTTGCGCCCATGCGAAAATGATTTGTAGGGACATCATTAACTGGGATCCCTCCTAAAATGTCATTATCGTGATTTTAAAGAGAAAGTTAATCCCTTGCCTGAACTGCGCTCATTCATTAAATGGCTATTAGGGCGCCATTAGGAACTGGACTATTAGGCGCTATGCTTAAATAGTATTTTTGCATATATAACAACAATAAAAAGCTGGAAAAGTAAATTGACCACTCAAATTCGGGCTTACTATAAAATAACAAGGACTGTCTTGAGTCTTGTGTATTCATTTCCTATAAGACATTCGCAAGCGTCATGTCGTTAAAGCAAATATTAAGTCAAGGGGGTTTCCCTCTTATTTTGTACGAAAACCAAAAGTTTCGAAAGTTCAAAGTTTTGAAGATAACTGGGGAGCAGTGTTGGGCTTGTACTCTAAAATTAATGGCATACATAGTCACGAAGAAAATAAAGAGACTATTCTAAATCGTCAGAAGATTAACAATTCTGTAAAACGCCGGGCTGAAGGAAATCTTAGTGAGAAATCAGCCAGGCTCATTCGCAGAGAGATAGAATCACAAGAAGGAGTGTTGGATACATTGACATGTAAGGATATTCGATATATTCAAAATTCCATCTCCCGACAAAAATTGTTCTCCATCCCAAAATTGCCCTCGTCAACACAACATGTTCATAAGTTTCTTGGCGCAGCTCCAATTTTAACGACGACTGGTAAGCCATTTCCGCTTGTAAATGACCACGACGGAAATCTTGTGATATTTGCAACAGATACAAATTTGAAATTCCTATGCGAAAGCAAAGAAATTTACGTTGACGGAACTTTCGATTATTGCACAAAGTATTTTATGCACTTATTCACAATTCATGTGCGTAGAGGTGATATCTACGTCCCCACTGCATTTTGCCTACTGAAAAACAAACACAAACCTGCATATAGCGTGATGTTTGATGAGCTGAAAAGGAAATGTCAGAAACGAAATTTATTGTGGAACCCCGAAACCATTGTCGCAGATTTTGAAAAGGAGATACACATAAGTGTGATGAAAAATTTTCCTATGGTGAAGATTATTGGCTGCAGATTTCATTTGGCGCAGGCATGGTGGCGAAGAATTCAGCAACTGGGACTTGCTACTCACTATAAGGGCGAAAAGTCTGTAGAGGGTAAATGGTTACGACACGTATTTGGACTGACGTTCTTGAGCCCAAGTGAATTGAGCCTTCTTTTGCGATTTAATGTCAGATATTCCCAGCAACACACAAAATTTTCAATTTGCGGACTATTTGGCGGACAACTACATAACGGAAGGTGCATTACTCGTATTTCCTCCATCCATTTGGGACGCAAGCAGTGCATCTTTTGGAATGTAGAAAAATATACATGCCATGATTTTTCCACTACATCTGTGTTTTATTTGCCGATGCTACATTTCTGCCGTTCATAGCTGGGTTACCTACTTGCATATCTGTAATTATCAACTTGGAGCGCAAGGTCCCAACACAGTCAGAGCGCAGTTAAGGCTTCGGATTAAAGGAAACTTGACCGCGGAGCGCAGCTAAGGTTCTCCCGATTTGTAGTATGACGGTAAATAAAATAAATCGTAACACCTACGACATATGCGTTTTTGGGCATATAATGGAAATATAGTGATGCGAACTTATTTTTGACTTAAAATATATTTGCAAAGGAAGAACAGGTTAAATGGAAATATTTCATTGTGGACATTTTTTTGTAGTCGTCAAAATTAATTATGTCACCAAAGATACGTTTCTGATCTTCTCTTTAGTTTTAAAAACTATTGTAACGGAATAAAAGGTTAAATTGTATTCTGAACTTTTTTTAGTCATGAAACATTTCAAAATCCAGGTGATAGAATCAATGTGCATATTGCGACTGCACTTTTTTGTCATCAAACATTTTGACATGCGCTTACTTTACTCTAAGGGGGTACCAAATTACAGTCTCGCTCAATAATATTGAAGGTACATTGTTAGTGATACTTTGAGAAAAGTTGTTTCAGTAAAAAGAGAGGAAAAAGATATTTGTTTTGTTTGAGTCTCTTATAATAGTTGTCTTCGCATTTTTTTTATTAAAATGTTTTTGAGCCTCCTAATAGCTATTTATTTCTAAGTATTGATTTTATGCTAGAAAAATATATCATATGATAAACTGATTTCTAAGGAACGTGCTTTGAGTTATCGTTTGGCTACGGGTCAAGGTTATATAATTACATTTTATTTTTATTTGGAATGTAATCAATTATTATTTGCTATAATTTGAATGTGGTTATCAGCACCAGTAATACCAAAATTTAATGAAAGAATCTACAAATATCAAGAAACATATTTTCTTATATTCGACTTGCAATAGGAAATTAGGTTGATTTTCTCCCCAAACATTTTCCTTTTATTTAAAATCACTTTACATTCGAAATGTCTACAACTTGTCATTAAGATTTCCCAACATTTTACCTATATTCTAAAAAGTAGGAATTTATGTTTTAAGTATATACTATTTTTGTAAAATTTCAAGAAATCGTGATGTAACTTTCGCATTTGTTTTAAATTTTTGATTATTTTCTTAACATTTCCAGGTTAAATTCAAAAGTTTTCAAAATCCCTAATGTAAAATTGCATTTTTTTTTAGTTTTAGACTCTTTTTATGAAGAATTCAAATCAATCACAAAATTGCCATTCTAGTCACAAATCGTTGGCTTTTTGACTCGAAATGTTTGGATGTTTTCCTAAATTGAGATTATTTATTTATAAAGTTCAGGTTTTTTAGAGTTTTGTTTCTAAAAAAAATTCAAATTTAAACTCAAAATTGTAACTAATACCTTTTCCAAAATTACAAATTCAATATAGTTTTCTTTAAATTTCCAGTCATTTCTCGAAATTTAGATCCTTACTTTAGTTTAAGACCTAAATTTGTTATGTTGTTATTAAAATTTCAACTGCGAAACTAAGACTTTTAGTTTTTTCTCAAAATTTCTTTTTTTTTTCTCGAAATTGTGACTCTACCCTCAAAATTTTGAGAAAATCTTTATTCAGCGGTTAAAACTTGAAATGTTATGAAATTTTCAGTGTTTCGCTTTTTTTAATTTCGACTGCAATTGTAACATCTAATTTTTCAATTTGAATTTATAAGTTGCCAGAGTTGAACGAATTTCGGATTTAAAATTTCGAAACATCGAGAAAAAATTTTAATTTTTAATATTAGAGTTTAAATTCGAAATTATTTTATACAAGGCAATTCGCATGAATACGAACCTAAAATACAACCCAATATGCAATATTCGTCGCCTAGATTATTTCTTTGGAAATGTCACAAAATTAGGTTCATTTACAGCTATTGTAAAACAAGATTAAAATTATGCTAAAAGATATATTTAAATTGTCTTTCTTCATTTTATAAAGAGATTTGAATCAAGCGAACTTTTGGATAAAATTTTGGGTGTTATTTTTGAACATGCAAAACTGTTAGGCATAATGACAGGGTTGTCCAACGTACGCTTTATAATTTGTTACCCTTCTACTCATGAATATTGCGTTTCATTTTGCGCTCGTGAGGGTTGTACTTTTATGGGAATTGCCCTGTAAAATTTGTTTTGTCAAAACGTTGTGTTTATTCTCAAAATTTCAAATTTAAGCTTGTAATTTTTACTCGTTTTATTTTCTCCGAAGTTTTGTTGTAAAACTCGCAACCTAGATTTGTTTAGGTATCTTGACTTGGTGTCTTAATCGCGAAGTTTTGATCTTCGTAGATTGTGTATCTCTTGGAAACCTGGAAATTTTCAGTTTTGACTTTTTTCGATGTTCATCTCAACACATATATCAAATTCGAGATTTCAATCTTATTCCAAAAAAATCGAATTTAATTTAGGTATTTCAGCTGTAAAATTGAATTTAAAAAACAACAGTTCCAGTTTTAGTTATTCTCAAAAAAGCGGAAATTTTGAAAACAAAATTTGATGGTTTCTTTCTAGATCAGTTTCTACACTTAAGAAAAAGACGACAAGTCATTTACAGGTGTACAAAAGAAGTTTAAAAATTGGTTCAATTTATCATTTATTCATGTTGATCCCCCTGCTCCTACTATCTACGCCACTCCTGGTTTGTCGCTGGTTTACTGACGTTTAGCACATTTTATTAGTTATTGGTAATTATGATAATACTTTCTTGGTATTTTTAGTACTTTACACGCTTGAAATTACTTTACAATAAATGTGCGTAAAATTATGAAGAAATATGATATCGATGTCCTTGTTCTTCTAGACCTACAGTTCTTGAACTTGGATGCTATAGTAAATAAATATTCTCGTAGTAATTTTATTTTCTTATACCGTTTATCTTATTTTGCGATAAATTATCTTTCATAAGAAGTAGGTCATATCGTTTTATGTGTAAATTAATAGTATCGAAAAATTCTCAATAAAAGAATGACAACTTTGTAGGCTTGAGATTTTTAAATGGAAGAATGAATTATACAAAGTGTTTACTATTTTTAACGGTTATATTAATAAAAATGTGTTACCTGTGTTATGCAGCAAACAGATATTTTACTTTGGAAGGTTAGTAGAAGAGTATTTTATGTACTGATGATAATACTGACAGACAATGTACTGTTTAAACTAGTTAGTCTAGAAGCATGAAATTACACATGAATTGCTTATACAAGGTGTCCTGATTTTAAGTGCCTTAAATGAAATAGGTAATAGGAGAAGTAATTTTAAGTAAAAAGTTTTATTTGAATCCGAAAACACTTTATGAAGAGATATAAAGTGTTAATATTTTCATAAAAAAGTCTTTGTTTCACTTCGGAATTTTCATAAATATTTAAACCAAATTCTACACAAATGATATACAGATAAGGAAAAATTTTCATTGTCCATGTAAAACGCTAAGAATTGTCCCTTCCATAGTTTTCTAGGGTCGCTGAACGTATTCCCCTTCTTTGACGCAGCATGCTCGTATCTTCCAGTTTAGATGTTATCGAGAGATATGTTGTCGAGAGTTTTACAACAAACTGGAATATTGTTTAGCACAGTCTGGTGGCCTATTTGAACTCCTCATACTGTAATGTTTAAAAAGTTATTATGTTATATTCTTCGTTAGAATTATAATTTATTTTGTTTAAGAAAACTCGTTTATTTATTTTGGTTATCAAAGAATATCACTTGTATTTTGCCTCAGACGTTAATTAAATCAAGGGACTAAAAAAACAAACAGCACTGTGGTACGCAAATTTTAATAAAATTTTTGCCTGCCAGTAGTAATCCCGCAACAAAACAAGTTAGAAGCTATGATGTACTACTGACATCTCCACCAGCACTGATCGCTGCGCTCTGCGTTGAATTGTTTAAACCGGTGTAGGAGAATACAAGGCGCCGCCCATCTATCCCACTATGAGCTCTCAATGTTAAATCTCTCATTAACATTCTCCCTATGGACAGTGTTTGACTTTCCTGATGTGTATGTATGAAGCATCATAAAATTAAGTTTTTATCTTGATCACTGGCAGAGTTACGGGTGATCCGTGACATAATGTTAAAAAAAGTGGCTATGATACTCAACAAAATGAAATTAAATTGCATTTTTGCATTTGAGAATAAAACATTTAATTCTGAATAAAAATTGTCTCGAAATTTCTTCATATCTGTCACTGTTGCGACTTTGGTTTAAAAAAAATAATGATTGGCATACTACTAGAATTTGAAAGAAAAGGTAAAACATAGGGTAATAGATTCTAAGAAAATACTTTGTTGTGGTGCAATAGTGACAAATACGAAAAAAGATCAAGAGAGAAATATTTTGTTTCATTTGGTCCAGCGTCTATCAGTTTTTTTTTAATTGGCATCCCAGTTTACTTGTAACTCTACTGATTGTTGAGGTAAAAATTTAGATTTATCACTATCATCTATGTGCCAATTTGGCTTAAACATCTTTGAAAATTAGGAAATGGAAAATACACATATTTTTTTAGCTGACACTTGAACATCTTGCACCTATTTTACTACGAGTTTTCATAAACTTGTTCACATGAAACATTTTGCTCAAAATTATTTTTTATATCGTCCATTTCATTTACGGCACTTACAACGGGAACACTTCGTATAAATTATGCGAACAATAAAAAAAGGTTTCTGAAAATTGGTCGTATGTTAAGTAGGGCATGCAAATCTGTATGGAAGTTCCGCCTTTTTGAAGTTAGAAAAATTGATTACGATTCTGTTTATATCATTTAAACAGGGTTTTTGGAAATGTATCCCATAATGAAATAAAATCACACTTTACACAAGACAGTTCAGATAAATTTTAGAAAATGAATATTCTTCGGGTTATTTTATCATTTTACCCTAACATCTGTTTTTACTTAGAAATTAAAATAAGCAACCTAGCTTAATTGTCCTGTGCCACAATAGCAGGCAAAACTTAGGTAGGTCATAAGTCATAAGAGTAATTGGTTTAAAATTACACTTCTTGAAATAATATACTTGAAGCTTCTTATTGTTATTATTATTGTTAACTGTTGCGTATGTCATGACTCTTATTTTTTCAAGTACATATTTCTGCTTAACTTCTGCTGAAGTGTAAATATAGTTGGAAAAACCCGTAGAAAAGGTTATATAGGCACGACATATTTTCAAAATAGGTCCGAATCATGTATAAAAAGACAAAAAATAAGCTAAATTGAAATTTAGGCAATAACGCATGAAAAACGCCAAAAAGGTTAAAAGGTAGGATAATAGGATTTTACCTAAAATCCGGGTTCTAGTGACTATATTTAGGGTAAAGATGAGTAATTGTGATATGTTCTATAATTCAGTTGACATATTTAGAGGTGCTAGTGTGATTATTCTTCGAAAAAATAACAAACAAATTTTAGCGTAAAAAATTGGATCAACTTTTTAAACAAAATTGGTATAAATTATGAATAATGTATTGACTTAAATTTTCTATAAAATGAATTTACATTATTTTATTCATTTTACATTTTTCATTTACTCTTTGCCACACGTATAAGAACCAAGCAAGAAACCATACAAAAAGTTGTAGGAAATTACTACTATTTTGGGGATCTCGAAATTAAATGCGATATAAAATGCCAATAACATCATGAATTTTTGGCAAGGATATAAGATACAAGGTGTGGCAGAAAGAGTTCTCCGATCTGGAAAGCATTTCAGACGCAATGTCAGAAATTTCCTGGATTATCGTCTTCCTAAGAGAGTCCAAAGTTTTTAGTGTTTCAACATCGTCCTCAAACTCTGGAAGCTCTCACAGAGGCGATAATTCAAGAAATTGCCGCCATTTCCTCTGAAATGATCCGCGGAGTGATGGAAAATTCGGGAGAGGCTCACTTAATGAATCAACAACGGAGGCGAACACTTGAGTGATGTCATTTTTAAAATCCATTGATTTAAAATGGCATGTAAGCTTATTAAGGAATAAATTTCTTTTTCTGCATCTTGGTTAGTTGAGTTTTTATCAGCTTTCCAAATCGGGGAAACCTTTCTCCCCCACGTATAATGGAACATTTCATTCATAATCGATTATCGATCATTCGAATGGTGATTTGATTATTTCAAGTGATTATTTCGATTCATTCGATTATAATAATCGGCGGGTTTATGAAAAAAATGATGACTTGTCAGTAAACAACACACAGTTTAAAAAATTTCTGGATCACAAAACTTAAAATGTCGGAAAATAACTCTCGAGTATTAACCACTTTATAATACTTGCACCCACTACAGGGAATTTAATTCATTACTTGCAGCATTGATATCGCTTGCACCTATCTCGTGATTTCACTTTTTTTTTCACGTAATTTTCTTCTGCAATTCCTTGTCACCCGATTTTCATATAAAAAAGCAAATCACCCAACGACTTTGTCTCAAACGTCGGTCTAACCAGTAGAATTTAATGATTCTCGGTAATCACATTTTAGGTTATCATAAGCCTTAGTATTCTAAATAAATGTTTCAAATTTCAACATGATATTTAGGGGGTTATGGAGTTATTAATCAAATACCTTTTCTTTTTTGACAGTTTTCAAGGTCTGTAATACAGAAATTAAAAACTTTCATTAACATTTTCCATAAATTGTATTTATTTATTGTCCCGAATTTGCTGCTAAGCGTTGTGGTGAAACTAGAAATTCTGTATATGCGGAGAAAGTAATCGCTTAAGGCGTTGGTAGATTATGATTGATATCTTCTAAGTAAATAAAGATTCAAAAAAAACTTTTTAAATAAAAGTTATTTATAATGTTTCAGTGTTTCAATTAACTCAAAAAAGTATGTATAAAACCGGAACAAATAATTTCACTGACGCTATAGCATGTCATGACCTTTATTTATTCTTAAAATGACTATAAAAGAATTCGCCTTTATTTTTTAAATTACTACTACCGTTACTCTACATTTGAGGATCAGAATCAATTCTGGATAAGCCTGTACATATTTTACATATATATTACATATTTTCATCTACTTACATATTTGCTGTTTTCAGACTGCTACCGAGATGTATCTACTGGAACACCCTGCAATGCAGTATTTCGTGTTTACCACTGGAATAATGAATTACAAGCGTGTGAAAAAACAACTTACGGAGGTTGCAAACCAACAGCTAATAATTTTAATACATTAAGATCTTGTGAACAAATTGCTAAGAACCTATGTGCAAAGAAATAATTTTATAAATCAATGTTTCTTTCTTTTAAGCCATATTAGAATTAGAAATATAGAATTATTTGCTGAACAACATCGTAATTCAAATATTTTTTATTACAGGATAATTTGATATAATTTAGTTATCGAGAACTCGTTCTAAAATAAAAAAAAATTAAAATAAAAAACTTTGTGCAACTCGTTATAAATTTGTCACAAAATAACCCGTTGTTTTTCTTCTTTTTTTGTCTTAGAAGGCAAAGCTTTGGAAATTTAGTTATCTAAGTGCATTTTTTGAGGGTTAATACAATGCTTTAGTACAATTTCAGTATCTTTACTAAAGTTTAACAAAAAATGTTCTGGAATATTGGTATGTTTCTATGAAGTGTACGATATAACAAGAGTTTTCATTGTTGATCCTTTGAACCACATTAATTACATATATATTATTACAAAGGCCTACTTTTATATAAATGTGATATTTCTTGAAGCTTAAAAGTAATACATATTTTTTTTATTTGTATTTTTGCAGTAACCCTTGCATCAAGTTCAGAAATGAACTTCAATATTGTATATTATACGAGTTTTCAATAGAATAATGTAGTTTTCAGCCTGTTAGTAAAGAAATCTGGACCGCCAAAAGCTTTCTGGTTTGTAATGTACAAAACGCATTTTACCTAATAATAATAATATAAATAGAATTCCTAAGTTTCTACTTTTGTTTAATATACAGTCAAGTCTGTTCAAGACCCACTCTCCATAAGACGAAATCTTGTCTTGAAGGAATATTTTGTCTGTCTCGTTTGCTATTCATCAAATGCATATTTTTGTACAAGACGGAAAACTGTCTAAACCCTAATTAAATTTCCGATCTATCGTGCTCTGGCTTAGACACGTTTGACCGCATTTCATATTTTAATAAGTTATTGTGTTTAACGGTATGTAACTTTCAGGTTACCAGAGAAGGTGTTTTTAGTGGTTTAGTCGCAAATTTCCTGCCAAGTTTTAGTTTTAATGTTCCTTTGATTCTAGGATGTTTACTTTTCCCTGCAGTTCCGCTATTTATTACTGTTAATATTGTTTATCGTAATAAGACATTGTATTAAATAAAGATTTTCTTTAGTTAAAATATTACTTTTGTTTTTTGTGTAAATTAATAACTTTATGATTCAACAACTAACTAATAATTCAGTTTTACATTAGTTATAATTATCATTCAATTATATTAGGGGAAGCAGGGGTAATGGCTTTCATCGGGTAATGCCTCTCACGTCAATTACTTGATCATAACGGCACATTAAAAAACCTCGGGGACTGCCCAAAACAGCCACCTTAATTGTAGGTCGTTAAGCGGAGTACCCAAAACAGCCACCATCAAATTCAGGTTCCCTTCAATGCAAAGACGGAAACAGCCCCGTGTGCCAAGCGCTGATGATCTTCAGAATGATGCGAGCCTGTTAAATGCTGCCCCTGAAAAATATGACCCCATGATTTTATTACGAAAAAAAACTATTGTAAAACAGTATAGGCGCACCACCTCTTTGCATAATACTTCCCTACGACACTGATGAACTATTAATAAGGGAATCCGGATCCCTATATAGCGAGGAAAGTCCTAATTTTTGTATTTTTCTCCACCAAGCTCGCTGAAGGTTGACATAGGTATTAGTTGCCTTATTCGGTAGTAGGGCAAAAACTAACGGTATGCAATACCCGTTCTTTCGTCCATGTAATGTGAACATTTGTGAATAATACTTAGTACAGTAATCAAAGGTTCCATCCATGTACACAGTTTCCACATTACATAATAATTGCAAGTTTGATGTACAGGAAAACACTATAATCTTAAATGAAAAGTCGTTAAAGAGTAAAAATGGTTCACGACGAGTTGTAGATATATTTAAACCCTGCAATGCTGATTGGACATCAGTTTTTGACTTTGATAAAGGCGGCATAACATTTCTTCTAGCATAGTAAAAATTGTTTTTGATATTCTTCACATCCCCCTGGGTAATGATGTTTTCTGCACTTTGTACACTAACAACAGCTAAACGAATCACTTTCGAAGGTTGTAAACTGCAGTCTCCAATGGTTTTTCGTTTTGCAGCTTGAGTCACTTGTTGATGTTTTTCCCCTTGTAGTATGACTGTTTTTTATCTAATAGATTAAGGGAATTTTGTCGTGGCTGTTTTGGTCATCCCGTTTCAGGTATAAAAGTTGTACCGTGGATTAGCATATCATTAGTGGCTGTTTTGGGCAACCCCGAAAACCTTATGGAGGTTGAAAGTTGAAGCGTGTGGGGGTTTGATGCATGAGGAAGCAGGAATGTAACAAACTTAAATCCACCCCTAACATGGCAAAGTAAATTGCGTATGTTTGTCTGCGGCTTTCCTCATCTAATTTTCGTCAGTTACTTTTTGGCGATAAGTCCAGAATTTTGGTAATTATTTATTATTGCTACTAATATTGACGGTTTAAAAACATTCTATCAAGAGGTGACGTAACCACTTTTAAATAATTTTAAATACATGTTTTTACATTTTAACTTTAACACAAAACGGTCGTTTGTGGTAATATCGCTCAGATGACCCTGCAATATTTTACATTTTCTTAATAGATATATCCAGAAATGGTCAAAGAACCACCCCTCAAGTGGCTTAAAATAACAAAAAATTCTGCGGGAAAGGTGTTTTCGAAGGGAAAGAAAATTAAAGAAAATCAAAATATAAAAAGATTACAAAAATAATAACAGTAATAACAAAAATGCAGTAAATTATAAAAATATGAAAGGAAAATCTTACAAATGAAAAGTTTTGCAAGGAAAATCTTCGGAGACCAAACATGAAGAAAATCAAGATCTTTGCAGTTGCAATTTTTGCAAGAAAAAACTTCTTTAAGCCTGCTAAGCGACTAAAGATAGGGGACAAACGCCTGGTTTTGCCATATACATAAGTAATACACATATATAGGTTTTACATTACTACTACTACTAGTCGATTGGTCTACCACTGCTCCACTCCGAACATTTATGACATTTTTTAAAACCTTTCCAACACTCGGATAATCCGACAGAGGATAATCCGGTATTGGATTATCCAACAACCGGATTATCCGACAACCGGTTAGTCCGACATCCGGCTAATCCGACATTCGCATAATCCGAAAAGTTAGTATATTGAAAACATATTTTTTTAAATATCTTGAAATTTCTTATATCATAGTTTTAAGTTTTTATTTGTGTCGGCAGTCCTCATAATGCCGCAATTTTTTTTATATGTTTTGTGTTGAAACGTTGATTATTAAATAGATAAAGTTTTGTTATTTTGTCAAACTTTTGACTTAAATCAAAATATAACAAAAATAAAGCGTACTTCCCCTACTTATATGTACATATTTTTAGAATATTCGTCAAAAACAATTTTAATCAATCATTAAAACAGAATTTCGTATGTTCAACTTTTTGTTATACTATCTCTGGCAATAATGTTATTAGTTTTTTTATACCAGGTGGCGACCATTTTTTTTACCTACCTTATTTATTATTATAACAAACCCCAACAGCAAATTTTAATCAACTATGACCCAAAGTTCCAATGACTTAAAAATTCTTAAGTCTATTGTAGAAGCAGATAAAAATTTAAAAGTCAAAATATTTTATTATTCAACATATTCCCCTCTTAATTTAATACATTTATTGCACGGCCCCGCAATGCCTCTACATTCTTTAAAAAAAAAAGTTTTACCTTTTTCTGCAAACCAGGCCTCCATAGGTTCTATAATCTCTTCGTTGCCAGAAAATTAGGCTCATGGAGCCAAATGTGGTAAATAAAGAGGTGTTCTAGTAATTCTAACTTCAAATCATGAATTGCTTACATGCCATTTGTGTGTAGAGCCATTGTCCTGCAAAACAAAATATTTCTGGACAATTTTGCGCGTATTTTCTACTTAATTTTTTCTCGTAGAGTGATGTTGTAGTAAAGTCAAATAGTAATGCTCAGTTATTATTCTCCGATTAGCCAGAATCATAATGTTGCTTGTTACCGGTTCGATAATTAAAACCCCGTGAATTGTAAACACTTTATGTCAGAACACAACATTTATGGCTTATTTAACTAATTGACTATCTCGAAAGAAAAACGACCGCGTATTTATACCGTTCCAAGGTTTTAGAGCGATCTGTTCGAGAACAGACGGTACCGAAGCTCGCGGAAAAGAACACCTATCTACCGTATTGTAACAAATTGTAATTATAAAATTTCTATTAATGATTGTGTAGTGTAAGGAACCCTCTAAAAACATTTGCTAATGGAAAGCGGCTGCGAGAATGAATCATACGGCAGATAAGCGTTCTAGACGTTTTCGCAAGCTTATCTTTACGGAGATCCGTTCTAGAAACTTGAACGGTACCTATAAATACGCAGTCATCTTTCCCTCAGTTAGTTGGTTAGTCGGATAGTCAGATAGTTAGATAGTCTGCTAGTTAAGTGAATCATAAATGTAGTGTTCCGAAATAAGTTTAAAATAAAGTGTTTACAATTCACGAAGTTTTAATTTTCGAACCGATAATGCGCAACAGTATGATTCATTCCAATATTTCCAGAGAATTTCGTACACCACATATTCACTAATACAATTTTACTACTACAGTTTGTTACACTGCTCCCCCCTCCCTAGGACTGATCAATTCCAATCAGTCCCTTCACCACTGTACTTGCACACTCTGTTGAGGTGTACCACTTCCATCTTGGTCCTGGGGCTGCGCTGAATCCTGTATACCAAGTCGTTTAGTTTTCTTCAGCACTTTGTACGGTCCTTCCCAAGATGGCTTAAACTTCGGCGAAACTTCTTTCCTCCGTTGAGGGTTGTAGAGCCCCACCAATTCGTCCTCATTGAAACCAGAATGGTTGGCACTTAAGTCATATCTTGTCTTCATCCGGTCCGTCGCCAAGTTGATCTTCGTCCGCACCAGGGCATGTGTCTCCAATATCGCTTCCCTCAAGGTGTCTACGCGATCCAAACGCCAAGTCACACGGAAGCCGCAGTTCTTTCCCGAAGATCACTTTTGCCCGAGTCTGACCCGTAATTTCATGAGTTGTCGCACGACAGGCCATTAGAATTAGGGGCAGTTGTCGGTCGCAGTCTGTCTGATGCTGGAAAACGACGTACGAAAGATGTTTCTTCAAAATCCTGCTAAATATTTTCACCATCAGACTGTAGATGAAGAGGTGTCGCTGGAGTTTTCTTCATTTCAAGAAGACGACACATCACTTGGAAGACCCCAGATTCAAAGCTCCTTCCTTGTTCCGAGTACAGTTTCAAGGAAACACCAAATCGACAGATGAAGTTGTCAACAAGAACCCTTGCGTCTATGGTAGCTTCCTGGTTCGGTATGGCGCACGCTTCAGATCATTTATTGAAATAGTCCATGGTTATAAGGATGTACTTGTTTCCATTGTCTGATGCTGCAAGTGGTTCTGCCACATCGGACGAGGACCCTTGGATGCAGCACAGGCGACACATTTTCGACATCACCGCTCGACGTCCTTCCTGAAGATGACTCAGTAGAACCGTTTCCGAATCCTTTACAGGGCCTGGTTCATCCTTAGAGGTCCTCCAGAGGTCGCATTTTGCACTTTTCACAAAAAATGAGGAATCTTCTCCTGAGGAACCACTAACTGCAAGTTGACATGCTTTTCATCCGCGCTTTTTTATGCCCTCTTCTGCATCCCACCATGTACCTGGGCCCACAAATTCTTGAAAGCTAGACTTCTGTCGGAAACTTCTTGCCACTCCAATAAGGGTCCGATATCAGCATCGCTTTTCTGTAGCTTCCGAAAGTTTTCACGAGTCCATCCATCTTCTGGCTGGATAGACGTGACCCTTATATCCACCATATTCTCATGGTCCTTGACTCATCTGCACTGTTTGCAATCCCCATGAGGTCTTCCCGGTGAAGCATCAGCGTTGTTATGCTGTCGTCCCGGTCGATGATGCACCTTGTTGGAGCCTTTCTAACCATCTAGCCGTCTGTCCCTCTGCGTTTTTTATTTGAAGTAACTAAGAAAGCGCGGAATGATCTGTCCTGATGAGGAATTCTTGTCCATGCAAATACTTGTGGAAGTGTTATACTGCTTTCACTATCGCAAAAAGTTCCTTCCTGGTAGTGCAGTAGTTTCTCTCCGGCTACGTCAGGATCTTGCTGTAATATTCGATGACCCTTTCTTCACCGCCTTGAACTTGGGATAGCACAGCCCCAATGCCGACGTTGCTGGTGTCTGTGTCTAACACGAACTTACCATTTTGCTGAAGATAAACCAAGAGAGGGCTTGTGTACAAGGCGGATTTCAGTTTTCGGAAAGCGGTATCACAATCGGGAGTCCAGATATGTTCTTCCTGTCGTTAGTCTGTGCAACGGGGCAGCGATGTTGGCGAAGCCTTCCACAAATCTTCTATAATAGGTGCATAACCCCAAGAACCTTCCCAGTTCATGATTATCTTTGGGTCTTGGCCAGCCACGGATTGCTCGAGTCTTGATAATATTTGTTTTCACTCCTGCGGTTATACAGTGTGACCCAAGAATTCTACTTTCCTTTGGAACAAAGAGCACTTCTTCGGATTTAGCTTCAAGTTGGCTTGTTTTAACCTGTGGAAGACTTCTTGAAAGTTTTATGGATGTTGTTCAAAGCTCTTGCTCATTAGCATGACGGCATGACGGCATTAAGCAGGTTTTCCAAGTGAGTCCTCCAGTTCCATTAGTGTTTGAAAGTAGCTGGTGGGTTGTACAGTTCAAAGGGCAAAACCATGAACTGATATAATCCACTTCCAGATAAAAAGGCCGTCTATCCTTTGTCGTTGGGGTCTATGCTTACTTGCCAATACCATTTTTAAGTCCAGAGTTGAAAACCAGTTGGACCCAGACAAGGTTGTTAGAGTGGAGTCAATTCTTTGTAACTAAGAATATAGGGGAATACCATGTACTATTAGAATTCTCGACGATTCCATCCTTCATCATCTTCTTAACCAATCCTGCGAATAGGTGTTGCGTTGCCGGTGTTACTTTTGTTTTAAACTACGTCCATTCTTCCTAGAGATTGGTCTCCGTCGGCAAAAGCTCGTGGTTTTTCTGAAGGAATGCTTTACCCAAAACTGATTCTTCCTTGGACAGGTGTTTCAAGTTTATGTTCATCTTGGCTTGCCCAATCTTCGTTTCCTGTACTAGGGCACAATTTTCATTCAAGTAACTTATTGTGGCTACTAGTGTACAGACTACCAAGGTATTATTTTTCTTGATTGGGCGTGCTGTTAGAAATATTTGGAGACTCTCATATATACCTTCTGAGACGTTCTAACCACGGATATCGCAACTAATAAGTTCTTGGAAATGCCGTAGGTCGGTTCTACTAATCCAAAGTAGCAGCTCAAATGTCCTTCCATCATACCGATAATCATCTTCTTATGGCTTCCCGGCACCACAGTTGTTTTGTAGACACGCATTCCAACCTTCTTGGGGTTTTCTTTGGCGTTGTCATTACAAGCTCTTTATTTCAAATTCTTAAAATATTCTGCGGTGGATCGAAAGTTAGTCATGTTGCTTAAATGCGCCCATCCCCAGAATTAGCTCGTCTTCGATATCCGCCACCAACCCCCGTTGCGAAATCCGTAGTTTTCCCAGACCAGTCGTAACGTCTGCTGTAATTGGCGCAGTATCTTCCGTAACGGTTTTGAGTAGCATTGTTTGCGACAGTGGCTTTGATTGTGATGGTAGAATGTTTTTGCGCGCCGGAGTAATCATGGCTCCTGTGCCTACTGTTGCCTGTACATTGCTCCTATTGCCGCTGGCTTCCACCACTAAACCCTTCACGCTGTGGGGCTTGTCGACTTCTCGGGACTGACCTGCAGTCGTTCTTGAAGTGCCCCGGTTTACCACAGCTGCAACATGTTATGCTTCTGCTGGTATGTTTAATTGTCTCCAGCAATTCTTTGATGTTCGCGTTGATTTCTTCCACGTTAGCGGTTATGTTCGCGATATCGGGGTCCCTCGCAGCCTTTTCGAGGTCGGCCTTCCTTATAAGCGGCTTCAACCTCCAAAGCTCTAATCAGTGCCTCCCCCGATATTCGGAAGTTTGATAAGCGTATCATTCTCTGGACTTCTGGATCTCTTATTCCTTTAAAGATTCTAACTGCGTGAAATTCCAGAAAGTTGGTTGGTGCTGTTGGATAGGCAACGTACGCAAGTATTTTTACTTTTTTGGTTTCTCACTAGCAGTTGCGACTGGACGACTTGATGCAAATGATGGCCTCCAAATCTCAGCTTTAAAGCCCTAACTAGAGCTTCATAGTTAGTTTGTTCATGTCAGATAGAGTTCGGAGTAGTTCCAGAACTTCTCTGCTTAATGATACAATCAATGAGGTCTCCTTTTCGTCTTCAGTCCATCGATTAGCCCTAGCAGCAGCTTCGAACTCTCTGTAGGTCTGGAAGGATATTTTTCCATCATAGGTCTTACCTTTAGAAAAGAAATAGAGGTACACTTTCGGATTCATGTCGTATGAATTGTCCACTTAACAGCTTCTTCATGGTATTTTGGATGTTGTTGATCTTCTGTGTTGCATTGTCCAAATCAAGAAGCTCGCTGTTCAATTTTTCTTTGACTTTGCGCATCTTCTCTTTCATTCCTGTAATTTGTTCCTTTATTTTTGCAACGTCTACTCCCATCTTTTCGGTTATATTTACTAATTCTTGTTTCTCTGCATTCCTTCTTTGTTCTTCTTCTTTTTCTTGTCATCTTCGTTCTTCATCTCGGTGTCTTCGTTTGTCATCTTGTTGTCTTCGTTCTTTATCCCTTTCTTCTTTGTCTTTTATCATGGCTTATATCGCTTGTAATCGTTGTTCCATTTTGACCGATTTTGATCTCGCTTTCATGAAAACGTTCTAGAATGTTCAAGATTATCTTTTCTTGACGCGCCCCGTATAATCTTTTTTTCAGTTTATAACGTCCGTGATAAAGTCTAAATTTAATTATCACTACGGGTCCCAACACAATATTTCGGAACCTCGTACGAATTCCTCCGAGAAATAAAGCACAATCCACAAAACGAATTCCGCTTTTGGGACCAGTTCTTGGGTGTTATCGGATCGACAATAAAAAAAAATTATTTCAAACTTATTTTAGAACACAACAATTATGATTCACGACGGCGTATTTATACCGTTCCGGTTTCTAGATCGGATCTCCGTACAGATCGGGCTCGAGCAAGCGGGAAAAGTCTAAAACGCTTATCTGCCGTATGATTCATTCTCGTGGCAGCTTCCCGTTAACAAATATTTCCAGGAAGGTCCTTACACTATACAATCACTAATGCAAATTTTACAACTACAGTTTTTTATAATATTTTCATAAAAGATTGAAAGCACCGCAAAACAAAAAAAAGCACAATACAGTATCCAAAGATAAACATTAGCGAACAGGCAATCATTGGTTATGCTCAATAAGTGGTCACAACTAAAACCATCACGGTCGGGTCCGTTTTGTAATATTCATTCATCAAGCAGAATATTGGAATTTTACAATTGAAATAATAAACCAATTACGTATTCTTTTGAATAGGAACCGATAATTTCTTATTTCTTGCTCAATAATTTATTATATTAACATGATTTAATAAGGCAATTTTTATAGTGTCCATTATCGTTTTGTGGAATTACATGAATGTTCATTTGTGAAACAGATTTTATATTTTTCTGCTTTTATGATATACAGGTAGCTAAAGTAACATCTATGCATTCTTGAAGTGAAGAAAATAAGTTTTTAGTAGCTCCACATCCACCATATGTTATCGGTACGCACTCTTTCTTCACATTATCCCAAGTAAATTTTGATATCATTGCACGACAGTATTGTGAGCCAGTTTTTGGAGGTAAGTTACAATCTAAAAATTTGAAATTGTTATAAGATAGCGACGTGAGTCATAAGTGTGTCCATAATCATTGGCATGTAAAAGAAGAGACAAAAAATTAAGGTATTGAATGATTGGTACACAATGGTGCATCGCATAAAAATATTTTTAACTATACATAATATTTCAAAGTTGTCCAAAAAAATGTAGACTATCACTTCTGATAAAGTATTCTACCTGCAATACAATGGTGCTACGTATTTTGAATTTGTACGTTTTGTTGTTAATTCAACGTTTATGAAACAAAAATTCAGAAAGTTCAGAGTTTAGCTCCAGGGGACTTATTAATTATATCTCAATTTTTACTGAATATTATCAAAAAGATCTTACAATAGAACTACATAAAAAATATACAGGTTGAACCAAAATTCATTTTCACTACAGGGATCTCGTAAACCATTAGAAATACAAGGAAGCTTAAATAAGCAAAGTAGTGCAGAATTTAATGCTTAACAATATTTCGCTAAGAAAACAATTTAATTCTAATGCGTCTTGATTTTATTTAGAAAAAACTGAAAATCACCATTTTTAGAAATCAGCTGTTGCTCGTTTATTTGAAGCCCGATTGAAAAAATTCAAAAACTGTAATTAGATATTTTTAAAGTCTTTTCATTGGTGTAGGTTAATTTTTTATAAATTAACTGTTTCCGAGAAAATTATACGAACTTTGTTATTTCTTACGAACGCCATATTGAATTTTATCATTTTCAAATTCAGTATATTTTTTTGATTAATCTGATACGTAACATGCCATTCTTCAAATGTGGCCAGGTGGGTTAAATGAAGTAATTTTTTATTTTTAAACCAAAAAAATTATGGTAGCGACTTAAGTGCCATAACTTTTTAGTAATAACAATACAGTACCTAATTACGTAAAAATAATTGTAACAAACTAAAAATATTGTAACAAACTGTGCAATATTAAAATGGTTGTTAGTATAATCCTAACCCTTTAAATGGCGTGTTTCTATGAAAACGTGTAGATGTTCTAAAAATTTTGTCGGCAATTTTCGCAAAAATTCTTTTAACATTGAATCCTTATTCGTGTAACGTGAAATATCTAACAAACTAACATTAGAAATGACTCTCATATTTATGCACATTATCCATCTTAGAATATTTAACTTCTAGTTAAGTCTGGAATGCACACTTTCGTATGAGTCATGAGAAAGTTGCCTGCAATAAAATTCTTAGTATGTTCTGAGAATTACGTCAATTAAAGGGAATCATGTACGTTACCATTATTAATAAATATTTCGATATCATACAGTTTGTTACAATATTTTTGGTTTTTTAATAATAATTATTGCTTTTTTAGGGACTGTATTTTTTATTATTTAAAGCTATAGCAATTGCATTGCCTACTTTGATTAATTTTTCTAAAAATAGTAAATAACTTTATTTAACCCACTTTGCCACAATCGAAGTATACCGTGACATACATCAAATTAATCAGAAAAATGTGCTGAATTCAAAAATGATAAAATTCAATATGACGTCTACATGAAATAACAAAGTTCACATAATTTTCTTGGAAACAGTTTATTTCAGAAAAAAAAAGCTATACCAATGAAAATGCCTTAAATAACAGCTAATTAAGGTTTTTGATTTTTTCCACCGGACTTCAAATAAAGAAGTTACAGCTGATTTTTAAAAATGGCTATTTTCAGTTTTTTCCAAATAAAATCAAGGCGAATTGGAATTCAATTGTTTTCTCGGTGGAATATTATTAGGCATTAAATTCTGTACTAATTTGCTCATTTAAGCTTCCTTGTATCTCTAACCGTTTCCGAGATCCCTATAGTGGAAATCAAATTTGGTTCAGCCTGTACATATTTTATTACCCAAAGTGCTCATAGTAGAAGAACAAATTGCATGTTCCGGTGGTTCATAATTGATTTTTTTTAATGAAACATTCAGTATATTATTACTATATTGAAATAGGCATAATTACTAGCTTTACAATGATACCAATGCATATAGGGTCATTTTTAATAATTTTCAGTTATTACAAAGAAAGTTATTTTTCACTAATATTATAGTAATTTGAGAAGAATATTTACAAAGTTAAAGATAACTAGTAAAATATTTTCAATTTAGTCTCAATTTTTACAGTAACATAATTTTATTTTGCGCTTGAAAAGTAGCACTAAGTTTTTAAATCATCTTCAGTAGTCTTTTGAAATGCATCTCTAGTTTTATTCAAAATATTCTCGAGAATTACTCATATTTGATTTTGTCAACACTTGTTCTTCGTTCCTTTTTATCAAAAAATTTAAAAAAGCGTTTAAATAAATAAAATAATGATAAATACCAATTTTTCATTTAATCGTCATGTCTGAAAGAATGAAAAAAAAAATGATATAAAACGTACCATCTTTTGTAAATGCCAATACTGAGCCTAAAAACATAAGAAAATATATGAACATATTTAATTTTATTTCTACAAAAAATCAAAACTCTTTTACTAGATATAGCAATTTTGAATTAACAAAACATGTTCTGTATATTGCGATACATTTTACATAAAAATATGTTATGAACCTATAAATATTTTATTGGCAATTACTTGATCTCAGGAGGACCATAAAATTGTTGATTAAAGAAAGACGCGGGGGCACTAATATTGACCAAATAAATAAACAAAAATATTCATAACTCATGAAAGATACTTCACGTACAGGGTGCGCTCTCATCTCAACCTTCTAAGTTCTAAGTCTAAAAAGATTTTAACTCTTTATTTGAAATGCTTCTTATAAATTTCTGATGTTTTAATATATGTCGAATGTAAACTGCAAGTTTTTTTTCTGTAAACTTGGAATTTTGTTAATTCTTTTATACAGGTTAAGATTTTTATTCCGTAATTTTAATTTTTTTAAAATTTTTAAATTACATTTTACCGAAAATTTTAATCTTATTTTCGAATTAAATCTTTTTTTTAACAAATATGAATTTTTTCTCATATCAGTTTGAAGCTGATATTTTGACTACTTAACTCAAAGTATGCCATTTTCGTGAAATGTTTGTCATTAACGTCGAGGTTTTGTTTTGTTTTTGAAGTAAAATCTTTAAACTTCAGAAAAGGGAAATCTTCGGAGAGAATTTCTATGAAGATGATAGCTCCGGTATCGAAACGAGCAAGAGAAAATGTTGTTGTGTTTTTTAATCTTTCTTAGTTTTAGAGGACAAGATTTCTATATCAATTTTTGAAGATACCCAAGGATTAGACTGTTCAACAAAAAATAAAAATAAAATTAATGCTTAAACTTAGGATTTTGATAAGAAAATGGATATCTGAAATTGAACTTTAACCTAAAAATTTTGTTGTTCAATTCCAAAACTTCATTCATTTCTCGAAATTGGGAAATATTGAAATTAATTTTATTTCTCTAGTTGTTATTGAAATTGGGGTGTAACAGGATCATAGTAATCCACTATTTTTTCTTTATTTTGTTAATAAAATTTTTAAACTTGGTATTTTTGATGCACTTATGAAATGTCAAATTTTGACATAAAAATGACATTCCTACTACTGTTACTTTCGCTAAAACTGATACCAACTTTTAATTTTTAAATAAAACACCCTGTACATTGTTGCATTTTCAAAATCTCAATTTCCCTAATATAATAGCTCTAAAATAAGTGGTTTTTTAAAGTTCGAAAATATTTTTGGTCCCTTTTTATTTTTCTACCTAGAAGATCATAATTCATCCTAATTAATTCTAATAGACCATATTAACGCTGCAAAAAGTTGAATTATTAAAACTCAGAAAGCATCAATTTTTTTAATTCGTTTTCCATAGCTGTTTTATGTTCTTATTCAATAAATCTTCAAATAAATCGAAACTGAATATTTTGAATTCTTTTGACTGTAATTTCAGTTTTATTGATCACACAGCAAAAATAAAAATACGGTTATACTTGCATTCGTTATTAATTATACTTTTTCGTAGTACACGGTAATTTAAGGAGCTATTACCTTCGAAGAGATTATCGGTGAAGGTTCGTTTTACTCACTTTGAAAACGTTATGGAGCGGGTCCGTAACACGAGGTAGATAAACGCAACACTTTCAAACTAACTTCAGTTAGCAGTACGAGGCCCTAGAAAATGTAGTTTCGTTCAAATACATTAATTTCCTAGAAGCGGGGGCATTTTGTCTCTTTTTATCGTAAACAGTGCAATCAGTAACTCAAAAAATATCCAAAATAATTAAAAATGTTTGTTCGAGATTCGTTATCTGCAGCCGAACTTGTTTTTAAGCAATGAGATAAACAAATACACTGACATATATTTATAACAACACTATAAAATGAATGCTTTTGAATACAATATAAAACAATAGCAAAAGCAAACACAATAACAAAACTTGAACCAAATGTAACATGAAACATAAGATAAATACATATTTTTTAGTTAAGGCCACAAATGACGAGAATACCTGACACATTATTTTGAAAATATCATGTCATGTCACAAACGCGTACAACCCAAATTATTCTAGAATTTAGGGGTAAATAACCGTTTAGGTTTGCAATTATCTCCTCCTTTGCACACAACGTTTACGTATCTTAGAGATCTGAGTATTTAAATTCTTGATTGGGATTTAATCCTGGACCTTCGCATTATTAGCATTATATTTTTGAAACAATGTTAGCTAATCTCTTCTAAGTTTAATAATATTTCTGTAATTCATCGTTGACGATACGGGGTTTAGCCATTTCCTGTTGCTTCAAAACGTACGCGTTTGACCGAAACTACATCAACTTCGACGTTAAACTTTAAGATTAGTTTCAAGGTATTAGAATAGGAACGCTTTTAACTACCTCGTTACCGGCTGCTCTACAAAATTCCTAAACAGAATAAAACGAATCGTCTCTCTTAAATGGTCGTCGTCGGCAAGCGTGCACGGCGACGGTTTTGTTGCCGTTCGTCTGCAAACCTACATAAGCTACCAGCTAACAAAACCTAGCGACGGCGAAAAAGCCGACCGGCAGCCGTGTGTTCGCCGTCGATATTTTAACTTTTGCGGCAGCCGGTCGGCCAAATTGCCGTCGCCGCTGTCGTGTGTAAAGATGCATTAAACACCTCGTTATTTAAGATTTGGTCGGTTTTTCTGCCGGTCGGCAAATTTGCCGACCGGCGAAAAACCGTCCGTGTGTAAGAGGCGTTACCCTTTAGGAGACAGCTTCTTAAACGTTCGACATCAAGTAGTTCACCAGAAAATTTTCTCATTGGTAATTGTAACACACAAACCCATGCTTAAAACATTGCCAGTTAATAGAAACATCATAGCAACTTCGAAATTTCTTGAAATAGATATATAAACCTATTGCTCTTTCATTGGAAATCATGACCTGCTATGGTTTCCACTTAAAAAATAGAGCTTCAGGTTATAACTCCAAAACCGTGAGACCAATTAAAAAATCATTTATTATTAAATGCGTGAAAAACTGCATAAGTGTGGTTTTAATCAATCAACCATCGAAAATGGGATCCACTGTACAGCTCCATTGAACAAACTCCTCTATTAGGCGGACACTTTTTCATAGTCCGAAATTGTATAATAGGAAGTTCCATATTCGCCCTCTAAGGGGGTAAACTAAGTGCCAAAATTCGTATGGCAAGTGGTTTGACAAAAACGGAATAGATCAGATCTTGCCATTTGCTGATATGAATCTCATCGGGCACACAGCTAGTAAAAATTAAAACAAAAGTAAGACATGGAGCTGTATTTATTTGTAATTTACACCCCAGCAAATCTTTTGATGAAATCGCGAAAGCGAGCTACATTCGCATAAACTCCAGGTGTATCCGGTTGAGCGCACCCATGCCCCCAAGAGACTATTCCGACTAATCGTCCGCTACAGACTAAAGCACCACCAGAATCGCCTCCACAAGCATCCTTACCTCCAGCCTTGTACCCGGCACAAACCATATTATCCGTTATTCCATAGACGTACTGCCTACAGACTTCTCTATCTACAATCGGTACGTAAACCTTTCGAAGTGTGTCAGTTATCTTTTGCTTTTTTTCCGTCAGTGAACCCCATCCAGTTACCACACACATTGTTCCGTGTGGGGGCTCTACTCCAGGTGGAGGAAAGAGAACTGTCTGCACGGTTTCCGAAAGTGTAAACGTCCTATCCAGTTTAAGAATACTGCAGTCGTTATCGAAATGATAATAACTTCTATAGTTAGGGTGTTCAATGACGTCGAACACATAGGCGATTTCCCCAGGACCTCGGTGATCAGTAGCCCCAGCCAAAACCGACATTCTATAGACTTCTCTCCTGCAAAACTGAAACTTAGCATATTACTTCTTTTTTGTAACATTTTGACTTACTCTGTTGTGCAGTGGGCAGCAGTTAACGCCACAGAGGTTGTTATCAGTGAAGCCCCACACAAATGTTCTTCATCAAATCTAAGAGACAGCTGATAGGGGAATTCCCGAATATCGGCGTCCTCTCCTCCGACGATTTCCAAATTTTTAGTAGAGTTGGTCGGAAAGCAAAATGCTAACAATAAATAATTAACACTTAAGTAGAGTAAGTAAGTAATTCTGATTTACCTAGACCAATGGTGGCCCATAGACCTGCTATGTATCGGGTTAGGTTCATTTTTGAAAGTAACTTGCTGAAATTTGTGACGATCTTTCCCAATTTAAACTAATTTTCCCACCATCAAGTAAATCATAAATCTAAATGTGTATTAGGAAATTTTTGCGCGATTGAAATTTGAGAGCACTTGAAACTGCTCTAGGATTGTTTGTGATTTAGATATCTATTCCAATAATACTATCTAAGAATTTATTCTAAAGAAATTGATCAAGTTAAAATGATGAAACAGTCGCCAATTTGAAGTATAACAATTACAAGAGCTTTCTTTATTCGAGCACATGGCATATTCTGATTTATCATTTTATCGCTGCGTAGTTTGCCTTTGATGGATTGATAAGTACAAATCCTATGAATTTTGGAGTAGAATTTGTCAGATATTCGAAATGTAATTGTAAAGCGCCAAAATTGGAATGAAAACAGAAGTTTTTCAAAAAATTTTAATTACTGAACTCTTCAAGCTCGTAGCAAGTAGTAAGTAGTAAGTTGCTGATAGTAGAAGTTTCGCCCCATTTAATTCTAGAAAGTATGAAACTTGTGCAAGATAGTTTTGTATCTGTTCTACTTATACGGGGTGTTTTGTGTCGTTATGTTCAAATTTTGGGAGCATAAACTAGACTTAATTCTAAGAGTAAAAAACATAAACATAAAACATTCAAAATGAAATAAGTAAGAAATTATTCAAATAATAACTTAATTTATGATTTAAAAATTATAAATGAATTAAGTTTTCTAAATGCCGTCCTCCTTGCTGACTGAATACAGGCCTGTGCGCGTAATCCAATGGACAAAGTGGCACTTCTTAGTTGAAGTCTATTTATCCGAATTTGTTGAGCAGATTACTGAATACGTCTAATTAATGCTATCACAACAATTTCTCGCAGACAATTTAGGGCACGACAATTCCTCACGGACAATTCCTCGTGGGACAATTTAGCGCGTGTAACAATTCCGCGCGTGCTACAATTTTGCAGAATGTTTATCTGTTACCTTTAAGAGGGACAATTTTATGATTTTAAATCATGTCTAAATTATTTGCGGAGAAAAATCAATTTGAACCAAACAAAAATAATATTTTTTCATTCATTGATAATTATTTTATTCTTTAAATGATGATTTTATTGTTATATTGAATTAGGGGCCCGTTGATTCATTAAATATTATTCAATTAACGGGAGCCCCTGGTGAGGATAATTAAGGGTACAATTTTCTCTGAGGATTCTCCCAGGTAAATAAATGACTGAATTTGGACTTTTTCTGATTATGCCCCACATGGGTTTGGAGAATTGTTAATTATTAAGTTCCTTAACTTGACATAATGAGCAACCCTTTTAAGAAAATAATTTGTTAATCGTTTTTTCTGAACTTGAAGCAATATAAAGGATAATCATTTTCTATTTAAAATTTCGTTGCTTTGCAAATATCTACTCGTAACAATGGTCCTACAATATATCGAGAGTGAGAAAGGCCGCCAGTTATTGGTATTTAACAACCAAGTTCATATAAGAGAAAAAATTATTAATTCGAGTGGAAAAGTAATTTGGAAATGTGCACAATATCACAAGTGGCGCTGTTCTGGGAGGGTTCATACTCTTGGAGAGGAAGTTATTAAAAGTAGTGTCCACAATCATGTTCCTGACGAAGCAGAAATTGAATCCCGAAGAGCTATTGCAAGGATGAAGACCATGTCAAAGCGAATAGAACCAAGTACGCAAATTGTGATAGCAACCATTTCTGAAGATATATCCGTTGCCGCTGCTGGCAAACTTCCACAATTTTCTGCCATGAGAAGAAATATTTAGCTAGTACACGCAAAAGAACAAGCCTTTCCTGCGAACCCTACATCATTGCAAGAATTAATCATTCCCCAGGAATATACTACCACATCTTCGGGGCAACCGTTTTTGCTATACGACAGTGGGCCTGGTGACGACAGAATGTTGCTCTTTTCCACTGCGGCCAACTTAGAATTCATGTCAAATTGTGATCATTGGTATGCGGATGGAACATTTAGTACGACACCACGACCGTTTACTCAGTTATATACGATTCATGGTATTCAGTATAAGAACGTACTTCCAGCTGTATACGCCTTGCTGCCTAATAAAATGGAAAATACATACAATCGTATATTTGGAGCTTTAAAGATATTGAAGCCTGGACTTCAACCGTTAACATTTTTAGAAGATTTTGAAACAGCTGCAATGAATGCTGTTCTGAATAAATTTCCCGATACTATATTACGTGAGTGCTTCTTTCACTTCACACAATGTATATGGAGACATATGGGCTGCAAGTTCAATATACGCAACATCCTGATTTTGCTTTAAATTTACGACTTCTGGCAGCACAAACGCGTGCCGGAGCACTATGTCGTTGAGTCGTATGAATTTTTGCTTGATAGCGAATTTTATACTCAGAATGAAAACTTACTAATGCCGCTGTTAAATTATTTTGAAGACACATGGATAGGCCTAGCAGACAGAAGAGGAAGAAGACGTCCCCCATTATTTGCCAGAAATATATGGAATTGCTACGAGATGACCGTGCAAGATATTCCGCGCACCAACAATGGAATTGAAGGGTGGCACAATAGCTTTTCATCCATGATTAATGGCGCCCATCCGAATTTGTGGAAATTTATTATTTATTTCGCACGCGAGAAATTGTCTAAGCGAGAATTTGTCTAGCGCGGAATTGGAGGCGATGAATTGTCGTTCGCTAAATTGACCGCGAGAAATTGTCGTAGAACCTTAATTAATTCATCCTCTCGTGTTTGAAACTTTACTGTAAACTAAATTTTTTACATATCCCCCAAAATAAAAGTCCATAGAATTATGATCCAGGGATCTAGGTGGCCATGCAAAGTATCCCCTCAACCAATCCATTGTGGATAAATGTTATTGAAAAAATTTCGAACATGTATTCCACAATGTGGTGGTGCCCAGTCCATTTGAAACCACGTATCCCTTCTCAATAAAGTGGAACTTCTGAAAGAGGTGGTAATTCATTAGTAAGGAATAGTAAATTATTAAACGAATCGGAGTAGCTGAAACGAATATTTGGCGAATTTACTATTGTCGTTTGGTTTACTCTATTTAAATATTAAAATAGTCACTGCGAAATTTTGAGTTAGATTAAAATTTGATGCTGTTGGCACTCCTGCATGACTGCCTTGATCTCTAATTTCTTTTTTCTTAACAATTTGTAAGATTAATAAAAAAAATCTCTTAACTCTGCTTATTGTATGGATAATTTTATAGGCCCATATCTTTTGAACAAAAGAAGATAGACCTACAACTTTTGGGTTTTTTAGTCTTAGAATTAAGGTGCAACAGACTGGTTTTTGATTATCTTCAAAAATTGAAATACAAATCTTGTCCCCTGAAGATGATACTTTGGCTGTCGAAACGCGTTAGAACAACCTTTGTTGTAGATATTCTTTCTAATTTCTTTGCGAAGTATTCATATTTGTATGCAGTTTTATTGTCTTTTATTTCTTCATAATTACTTTCTGACAGCTTACACAAATTTGTAAAGGAAGAAATTTGAATTGATTTTCTGACGACGGGCAGAGAATAACACTGCCCGAAACGTTAAAATTTTAAATAATTTTGTTATTTATTTTTTACGTCGTTTAAATTTTAATATAGTTTTAAGTGTTTTTCAGTGTTGAGTCCCAAACAGCGACTGACAAACCAAAATCCAACGCAATCGCTGTTTGCGGCAATCTATAACAGATTGCCATTCCTTAACAGAAGGTATTGAAATTTAGGATTGTGAAAGGAGTATCCGGCGAAGAAAAAGCCAATAAAACTGCATACAAACCTTTGTTGTGTTTTTTAATCTTTCTTGGTTTCAGGGGACAAGATTTGTATTTCAATTCTTAGAATTAAGTCTAGTTTTTGCGTCAAAAATTTGATCATAGCGATAAGGAACATCTTCTATATTAGATATGAAATTAATATCTGATTTCTGGAAAAAAATTTTCGTGGCACCTTTCATCTGTCAAATTTCTTACGAAGATCTAGTTATCTCGGAAACTATAAATCTTAAGAAGAATATTTGTTATCCAAAGTGGCCTTAAAATATTAAATATAATCCAAAAATGCAAAAATATATAGTGTATCTCATTTAAAATAACGAAGTTGATGTCAACTTCCGGTATAACCAAAGGCATTGCAACTTTGCAAATATTTTAGTTAGATTGATCTTGTTGACTTTGCTTAGTTGTCAAATTTTCAAATTTTTTAGATAAGTAATTTGCCAGATATCGATCGCGGCGATTTCCGGCGGGATGCATTGTATAAAAACGTTAATACAATACAATTTCTCCTATTGCATAAAGATATTTAAACATATTTAGCAAAATTTCAATGTCAATACCTCTATCAGGATAAAAACTTTGGGACTTGAAAAACATAAATTTGAGAATTTTTTTTTGGGGCGACTCAATTAGCCGTATATTATTTTGGTTTATAGGATACCATATCGAAGTTGCATATTTTAACTTATAATTAGATCTAATGTATGAAAAACACAGTACTTGTAAGCTTCTAATATTTGAAGTTCCAGTTTCGCCTAAAGAAAACCAAGTAAATTGTGAGCTGATTTAGTGGTTTGATAGATATGGCTCGAAAAGCTAAGTTTGTCGTTAAATACAACTACAGTTAGTTCAAAGCAGCTTTCAAGGGTGTAATTATTGATTCTAATATAAAATTTAGTTTGCTAGTAAAAGTTACGATTTTGCATTTAGATACATTTAATTTTAAGAAATTATTGTTGCACCAGCCTAAAATTCTATTTAGTTGTTTTGCAAGTAAAGGCAATCGCTAATATTAGTAACGTTATTGTAGATTTTCAGATCGTCTGTGAATAGCAAATGGTCTCACTCAATGACAGAAGCTTCATCATTGATAGAGAGCGAATTATGTGCACAGATTTTGTAACGAAATATGTGCATATTATATGCAAATTTTGAACGAAATATACATCACAATTACAAAAATATGCCCATTAATATGCAATATATGCATCATCAATCCAAAAACATTAGGTTCGATGTAAGTAAAATATTTGATGACCATTTAAAAAGTTACGATACCATTAAATGCTATAAATCAGAAATACTAACATATTTTCATTTAAAAATTTTTATCAACTGCCGGAATTAAAATTTCTCAAAAATATAAATGTGAATAGAGCAACTCCTGTTTCGAATTTTAATAGCAATAGGTACATACATTTTAATTATCCATTTAATTTTTTCTTTTAGTCATATCAAAATTGTAATTAAAAATGAAACATTAAATCGCAGTTTCTAATAAAAATTTTAGAGCCACATTATTAATTCTGAATCCAACATTAGTTTTTGGTGCAATTTTAAGCATGTTCTTGAGGATAAAAACATTTCACTAGAATCATTGCGAAAAAAGTTTTCACAAGAAGAGTTGCTTCAGTTGATTTTAACTGTCACTGTAGAAATGTCAAAAGCTATGGATTATAGTAATTTCACTTAAAAAATACTGAGGAATCTAAATAAACAGCAAAAAAATTTAATTCCAAAGTAAAAGAGGAAATCTATTTGTGTCCGCTACTGTAAAATATAGTATGACTATATTATGAGTCGAATATGTGCAGTATTTACCTACTTACAATATTTTTGTAGAGTTGACACAATAATGCCCTTATCCTGTACTAACTCGAGATATAGTCGAAATCAAGTATTTATATTCAATACTCGACAATCTTGCACTGCAAGCACTACAGGAGTTAAATATAATAAAACCCAAGTAATAAAATTACGGGATAAAAAATACAATATATTGTAACGCAATGTAAATAGATGGATAGAATTTAGAATAGAATTGTAGAATTTAGTATATAAAAAAAAAAGTTTCTAGAAAGATCTGATAAGGGGAAAGCGGCCGCGATAACGAAACAAACGGCAGATAAGCGTTCCAGAAATTTCGGCAAACGATAAGCCTTATAGGCCGAAAAGTTCTAGAAGCCGGGAGCCAAAACTATAAAAGGCGGTCAGCTTTCCCTCAAGTCAGTCAGAGTCAGTGTAATTAGTGAGTTAGTAGAAGTCAATAATAAGTAAGTTAATTATTCAATTGTGGTGATCCAAGTTGAGTTCAGTAATAAAGTGGGTATAATAATCCACCACGTGTAATCAATTGAATGGATAAGCCCGTAACATTATATTAATAACAAGCATGGTTTATTTTGAAACCGCCGTAATTTTTATATCAATAGTGTAGTTGCTCGTTAGACAAAAACTTTACCTCTGGAGTCTAGGTTTTCAAAAAATAATGACTTTATGTAAAATCTTATTTTAGTGTTGAAGTTTACATTTTTTCTTGCCGAATGCAATAGAAATATGCCGCAATATGCAAAATTATTAGAAATATGCCAGCTTCTCAAACATATGCAAATGTGCATGCACATGCAAGTTGCATATAATCCGCTCTCTAGTCATTAATAAAAATTAAAAAGAGTAATGGGCCCAGATTTGATCCTTGTGGAACTCCGGAAATTGTTATACGTATAACTCGGAGATTTGCAGCTTCTTTATTCGACAAATTGTTTTCTGGAAGACAGGTACGATGTGAACAATAGGATTCTTAGTGAAACCAAATACCTTTAACCTTCATAGTAACAAAAATTGGTCTCTTTGGTCAAAAGCCTTCTGTATATCTAATATAGCAATAGGTACATACATTTTAATTATCCATTTAATTTTTTCTTTTAGTCATATCAAAATTGTAATTAAAAATGAAACATTAAATCGCAGTTTCTAATAAAAATTTTAGAGCCACATTATTAATTCTGAATCCAACATTAGTTTTTGGTGCAATTTTAAGCATGTTCTTGAGGATAAAAACATTTCACTAGAATCATTGCGAAAAAAGTTTTCACAAGAAGAGTTGCTTCAGTTGATTTTAACTGTCACTGTAGAAATGTCAAAAGCTATGGATTATAGTAATTTCACTTAAAAAATACTGAGGAATCTAAATAAACAGCAAAAAAATTTAATTCCAAAGTAAAAGAGGAAATCTATTTGTGTCCGCTACTGTAAAATATAGTATGACTATATTATGAGTCGAATATGTGCAGTATTTACCTACTTACAATATTTTTGTAGAGTTGACACAATAATGCCCTTATCCTGTACTAACTCGAGATATAGTCGAAATCAAGTATTTATATTCAATACTCGACAATCTTGCACTGCAAGCACTACAGGAGTTAAATATAATAAAACCCAAGTAATAAAATTACGGGATAAAAAATACAATATATTGTAACGCAATGTAAATAGATGGATAGAATTTAGAATAGAATTGTAGAATTTAGTATATAAAAAAAAAAGTTTCTAGAAAGATCTGATAAGGGGAAAGCGGCCGCGATAACGAAACAAACGGCAGATAAGCGTTCCAGAAATTTCGGCAAACGATAAGCCTTATAGGCCGAAAAGTTCTAGAAGCCGGGAGCCAAAACTATAAAAGGCGGTCAGCTTTCCCTCAAGTCAGTCAGAGTCAGTGTAATTAGTGAGTTAGTAGAAGTCAATAATAAGTAAGTTAATTATTCAATTGTGGTGATCCAAGTTGAGTTCAGTAATAAAGTGGGTATAATAATCCACCACGTGTAATCAATTGAATGGATAAGCCCGTAACATTATATTAATAACAAGCATGGTTTATTTTGAAACCGCCGTAATTTTTATATCAATAGTGTAGTTGCTCGTTAGACAAAAACTTTACCTCTGGAGTCTAGGTTTTCAAAAAATAATGACTTTATGTAAAATCTTATTTTAGTGTTGAAGTTTACATTTTTTCTTGCCGAATGCAATAGAAATATGCCGCAATATGCAAAATTATTAGAAATATGCCAGCTTCTCAAACATATGCAAATGTGCATGCACATGCAAGTTGCATATAATCCGCTCTCTAGTCATTAATAAAAATTAAAAAGAGTAATGGGCCCAGATTTGATCCTTGTGGAACTCCGGAAATTGTTATACGTATAACTCGGAGATTTGCAGCTTCTTTATTCGACAAATTGTTTTCTGGAAGACAGGTACGATGTGAACAATAGGATTCTTAGTGAAACCAAATACCTTTAACCTTCATAGTAACAAAAATTGGTCTCTTTGGTCAAAAGCCTTCTGTATATCTAATATAGACTACATCCGCCTGTCCTCCTAGATCCAAACTATCGCCTATAAAGTGACTTATGGTTGCTAAATTTGTGACTGTCGATCTTTTTAACATAAAACCATGTTGATTTGGTGATATTGCCGAGTTGACGTGGTAGTAAATGTTATTATCATTTCAAATACCTTAGCAAAATTATATAACATAGCTGCAATCTATAATTTTTGATCATCGATGTATCTCCTGATTATAAGATCGGACATATTCCAGTAGATTTCCATATATCCGGAAATTTAGTTGTTTTTATAATAAAATTATACAAAATACTTAGTGGAGATGCAAACACGTTAGTACAGTCTTTAATCATCAAGTCAGCAGTCATCTTATTTTTCAACTTTTTTATTAATTGTAATATATCATCTTCCGTAATTCGTAATAAGTTGGATAAAAATGAAAAATCTTTATTAATATTTTCTGGATTAGAATTTATGTAAACACTAGCAAAGTACTTTGCGAAACCATCCACTACTACTTGTGGTGAGTCGATAGTTTCGTTATTAATAGACATACTACTAGGAATGTCTCTTCGTTTTAAATGCACAAATGCCCAACATTTAGTTGGATTATGTGTAATTTTGGAAAGCAGAATCAATTTGCGGCTTAACTATTGTCCTTACAGTTTTATAGTGATTAAGGTAATGTTCATTTTTTAAATTCTTATATGCTAATGCTTAGTTTCTGTAGTAAACCAGGGTGGGAAAGTGCGATTGTTTTCCTTGCCATTCCTCGCCATATTTATAACTTGACGAACCCGATCTTCGTTCTCCAAAATTACCTTAATGGCTCGAGTCTATAAGGCAGCTCCAAAGATCATCAAATTATATTTGCGTTTTTGTCTTTCCTAAACTTCCTGAATTGCACCATCCAAAATTCTTTCATTAGAATTTGACACAGTCCATTTTTTAAATTTATTGAGATCCAATTGTAATTATTGTTTTATTGAATCCTTTAAAGCGTTTATATGTGTGAGATACTTTTGTGAAATATTGCTTTCGAATTTATCGAAACTTTCTTTAAATTTATTTTGCATATTACGCATTAATGTCTTAATATCTCCTAATTGGCTCATAAACAAGTTAAAGAAATTGCATATGATCTTAATATCATATATATCATAGGACCCACACAAGCAAGATGAATTTCTGCCCGACATCCATCACACGAAATTGTTGGTTGACCCTGTTTGGTAGTTGTCTTCTATTCGGACACTGGTAAGGCATTCTTGTGTAATAGCGATAACTTTTTATAAACAGGATGTCCATTTTAAAAGTATGCACCCCGGTTTTCTTGAGAACTGCAAAGAATTTTAAAAAACCCAAAAGCAGGTCGATTAGTAAGGAAACGCCCTGTATCTCCTACAATTATTTTGATAAAAAAAATATTTTTAGTGCAAGAGCACATTACTACAAAGTGCACATTTAAAAACTATTTTTCACTATACAGGGTGAATATACAGGTTGAACCAAATTTGATTTCCATTATAGGGATCTCGTAATCTATTAGAGATACAAAGAAGCTTAAATGAGCAAGGTAATGCAGAATTTAATTCGCAATCTTATTCCGCTGAGAAAACAATTGAATTTCAATTCGTCTTGATTTTATTTAGAAAAGACAAAAAATCGCCATATTTAAAAATCAGCTGTAACTTGTTTATTTGAAGTCAGATTAAAAAAATTTAAAAATTATAACTAAGGCCTTTTTATTGATGACCGGGTGGCCAACTAAGAAAGGACGCCGGCTATATCTCAGCAACGAATCACTTAAGAACTTTGGGGAAAAATTTTCAATAAAAAAAGTGGCCCTGAAAAATCGCTGGAAAATATTTTTGAAGTTCTAAAATGACTGCTAGGTGGCGTAATAGGTAAGACTGAATAGAAAATTAGGATTTTCTCGAAATTTTGCCCATTTAAAGTATATGAAAAATATATGCATTGTAATCCTAGAATATTTTCGATTTGTTTTGCTTTACACTTTTTGTTCTGTCTTTAAAAATAAAGTAGTGGGGAGGCGTCGAAAAAATTTTTTTTAAATACAATTTACTTCAGTTAGCCTTAAGGAAATTTAGCAAATTTAGTCTTTATAGAAAGAGTGCTATTTAGTCTAATCGACGGCACTTTTACCTATTTTTATTTTAAAATTATTGTCGCTGCTACAGTGCGTTATATATAATAGTAACAAATTTCGCCGTTTTTCTAAAAAAAATTAAATAGAATGATATGTCAATTTGGATATCTTAAAATAGAGAATTAAAAACCCTAAATATCAGTAAAAATCGCAACTCGATATATTTTGTCTAACCGAAGATATTGACAAACAAAATTTAAGTTATATGTAAATAATCACATAGGTTGTCTACAAAACTGGTAAAGTGGCCCTTGAAAAAAGTTAACTGCGAAAATGAAATAAAAAAGTGCAAATCTTTAAGCCTGCAAATGTGTTTACTACCTGCTCTTTTAACTGAATTTTTATTTCCGCTTTTAAATTTCTTTATAAAATAAAAAATTGGTTTCAGAGGACAAGATTTGTATTTCAATTTTCATAATTAAAAAAATTTAAACAAATGAAGAAGCATTTAACATGCTAACTAACCATTTATTTCGAATGCATGAAAATGCAAGTGATGATGCTAAATCTACGCGTGCAGTATTCCGAAAAACGTAATCAAAGTGAAAGAGTTTTTCTTCGACTGATACATCGGATACGCACCACCGGAAATGTGCATGTTGCTATGTTCAGAAGATAACGTAGAGGTGGCATCGAGCAAAATATTATAAATGTTTTAGAATATGTGAAATTTAATCCTCATTTAAGTGCTAGAACAATAGCTAATGACTTGGGGATATGCTGGATCACCGTTCAAAATTAGGCCCACATGGCAGGTAGATAGGAAGTGGAAGTCAGTTTTCTTGGCCATCCAGATCCCCAGATCTGACTTGCCTTGATTTTTATTTGTCAGGCGAATAGAAGATCTTGTTTTTGCCAACAAGCCTACAAAAGAAAGGGCATGATCGAAAGAATAAGAAACAATATTTAGAGGGGTAAAATTGTCAATCGTAAAAGTTAAAATTGCAGTGTTGTTCATTCGTCAGAGGATTCACTACATGAAAATGATGGGCTGCAGTCAGTTTGAACATCTAGGGCTCCAGTAAATAGAGGATATTAATTTAACATTTTTAATGTAATGCAGTCTTCTTTTACTTTTTTGAATATTAGATTGTTCCTTCGGTTAATTTTTTTACATTAATCACTGTTATTACTATTAAATCATTGTAGGTATGTGAATTACTTATTTTTATATTATGTAAGACAAATTCTAAACCTCCTCTGATTTCGTATTCTAAATAGTAAACAACGTCATCAAGCTTTTAACTTACTGAAATTCGAGTTGCGGTTTTTATTGATATCTAGGGCTTTTAATTCTCTATTTTAAGATATTAAAATTGATATATCTTCCTATTTAATTTTTTTTTAGGAAAACGGCGAAATTTGTTACCATTTTATATAACGTGCTGTAGCAACGACAATAATTTTAAAATAAAAACATATGAAAGTGCTTTCGATAGACTAAATAACATTCTTTCCATAGAGACCATATTTGTTAAATTTTATTGAGGCTAACTAAAGCAAATGGTATTTAAAAAAATTTTTTTTCGATGTCTCCCCACCACTTTATTTTTAGAGATAAAAGAAACAAAAACATATTGAAACTACTCTAGGATTACAATGCATGCATTTTCAATATACCTGAATTAAGCAAAATTTCGAGAAAATACTAATTTTCTATTTAGCTTCACGTATTACGCCACCTAGCGGTCATTTTAGAACCTCAAAAATATTATCCAGCGATTTTTCAGGGCCGCTTTTCTTATTGAAATTTTTTTCTCAAAACTGTGGGATGGTTCGTTGCTGAGATATAGCCGGCATCCTTTCTTAGTTGGCCACCCGGTACATTGATTTTTTCTAAATTTAACTGTTTTTGAGAAAATTATGTCAACTTTGTTATTTTATTATGTACGCCATATTGGATTTTATCATTTTCTAATTTGGCATATTTTTCTGATTAATTTGATATGTAACATGCCATACTTCAAATGTGGTGAAGTGGGTTAAATTAATTAATTTTTTATTTTTAAACAAAGAAATTATAGTAGGCGATGCAAGTGCCATACCTGTTAATAATAAAAATAGAGTACCCACTTTCGTAATAATAATTATTAAAAAACTAAAAATATTGTAACAAACTGTAGAATATTTAAACAGTTATTAATATAATGTTAACGTGCATGCACCGCTTTAAATGGCGTAATTCTATGAACACGTGTAGACATTTTAAAAATGTTGTCGGCAATTTTTACAAAAATTCTTTTAACATTGAATACTTATTCGTGTAACTTGAAATATTCAACAATCTAACATTAGAAATGATTCTCATATTTATGCACATTATCCGTCTTAAGATATTTATCTTCTAGATAAGTCTACAACGCACACTTGCGTATGAGTCATGAGAAAGTCGTCGTTAATCACGCTCTTTCAATGTTCTGAGAATTGTTATAATATTTTTGATTTTTTAATAAAAATTATTGCTCTTTTAGGAACAGTATTTTTTATTATTAAAAGTTATGGCACTTGCGTCATTTAACCCAATTTGCCACAATTGAACTTTGACATGACATACATCAAATTAATCAGAAAAAGTATGCCAAATTCGAAAATGATAAAATTGAATATGGCATCCATAAAAAATAACAAAGTTGACATAATTTTCTCGGATACAGGTAAATTTAGAAAAAATTAGTGTACACCAATAAAAAGGCCTTAAAAACAACTAGTTACAGTTTTAAATTTTTTCAATCGGACTTCAAGTAAACAAGTTACAGTTGATTTTTAAAAATGGCGATTTTCAGTTTTTTCTAATTAAAGTCAAGACGAATTGGAATTCAATTGTTTTCTCAGCGGAATAATATTGGGCTTTAAATTCTGCATTACTTTTCCCATTTAAGCTTCCTTGTATCTCTAATGGTTAACGAGATCCCCGCAGTGAAAATCAAATTTGCTTCAACCTGTATACACGATGTTACAGTAAAGTTGCATTTGTTAAATAGAACTGCCTATATATTTTAAATATTTGAATGCTATACAAAATTCTGATTAAAATAATATCAGGCAATAGGGGTGTGCGATTAATAGTTTTAAAGATATTTACAAAAATCATGAAATTTAAATTTTATTTTGAAACTCGTTTGAAAGATCAGAAACAATCAAATGAACTTACTTTTAGTGCGATTTATTCCAGTACATCCTTTTCTTGGAATATAATGTAATTTTATTTAAATAAAATTTGATATTATATAGGGTGATTAGCAAACGCGAAATTATATTTTTCTCAAAAACTTCAAATAGCACACCCTGCATTTTATTTTATATTTTTGTTAAGCAACAACTAAGCTTTGTGGGTGTTGATTCTATAGTTTGAGAGTTATTTAATTTTAAATTTGAAAAATAAAAATTGTCGATATTTGGATGTTTAAAATGCATCTCTGACTAAGGATGTTGAAAATTTGTTTCTTAACGGTAATAAAAAATATTAATAAATATACTTTTTACTGCATCATTTCCAAAAAAGTTTACAAAACTAGAAATGCGACATGTCTTGTCTTCACTGAGATTTTACCAATCTAAGGTAAATATACAACCGTTATTACTACAGCTGTGATTATATGCACCAAAAAAAGTAAACAATATGCATGCAATATGCACTAAAATACCTGCAAAATATGCACTATAAAATATTTTATATGCATTTATTTCCATCAACAATTTTAAACAATAGCGGTGTTAAGGATAAAATAAACAGTGAAAGTATGAATACATTTACGTAAATAAAACAAGATATGTAGACCCAACACAATTTTATTTCAAATTAAGGCTAAAATTATTACCATAGCAGTGTAGGGATTAATAAACAGTCAAAAAAAGGGTACATTTATGTAAGTCTAACAAAAATGTACTAAACATAACTTTATTTCAAATTTAACCTGAAATTATATCAAATTAAGTGCTTTTCTAAATTTTCCATAGTTAAAGATTGTCGTCTATCGGTAAATATTTGCTCCTAGAAGAAAATGTACGTTCAATATCACAAGACGTTATTGGCTCATATTCGAATGCTCACAAACTGTTAGGATTTAAACGAACATCTTCACAATCTTCACCGTTTAAGAGAGAATTAATTTTTTTGAACTCCAAATACCCTTTGTTTTTATTAAGCACAGAAGTCAGTTTATTTAATACTATTTTAACTACTTTTCCACTACCTTTACCATTTGTAAATTTCAAATCTTCAACAAAGCCGGAACTAACATTTAAAGGTAAACCGCTTGTTTCAAGCTTATCAATAGTTTTCGCAATGCAAACGAAGTTGGACTTAATAAAAGTTAACTGGTTTTTAAATTTAGGATTGTTAAAGAGGTCTACGAGGTATTTCAAAAAGTAAGGTGACTTTATATTTTTATGAAAAAATATTTATTTAATCATCAATATTTATACTGTCCTCTTCAAAATAATCCTCCTCAGATGCAATGGGCTTATGTCAACGCTTTTTCCAATCTTGAAAGCACTTCTCATCAGCACTTTTTGGTATAGCCCTAAGCTCCTCTAGCAATGAAGTTTTTATGTCATCAATCGTTGCAAATGTCCGTCCTTTCATAAGTCTTTTAAGTTTTGGGAGCAGGAAAAAGTCGCAGGGGGCAAATTCGACTGAGGCATGATTGTCGTGTTGTTTTTGGCCAAAAAATCCTCTCACAAGCAACGATGAAGAGCAGGTGCATTATCGTGATACAAAAGCCATGAATTATTTTCCCACAATTCAGGACGTGTTTTTCGTATTGCTTCTCGCCAACGGCGCATAACTTCAAAGTAATACTCCTTATTGACGGTATGACCTTGAGGTAAAAACTCCTGATGCACTACGCCATGGTAGGCGAAAAAAACAGTAAGCAAAACTTTGACATTTGATTGGACTTGGTGTGCTTTTTTCTTGGCTCTCCTGGGTGCTTCCATTGGGACGATTGGGCTTTGGTTTCGACGTCATAACCATATACCCATAATTCGTCACCAGTTATGACCCTTTTGAGCAAATGAAGATCATTACTGACGTCATTCAAGAGGTTCTGAGCGATGCTCATGCGACTGTTTTTCTGATCAAAATTCGGAAGTTTCGGAACACATTTCGCTGACAAAAGTCTCATGCCCAAAACATCCGAAAAAATTGCATGACACGAGCCGACTGATATGGCAACCTCCTCGGCAACTTCTCTTACGATTATTCGACGATTTTCAAAAGCAATTTTCTTCACAAGTTTTTTATTTGAATTTTTAAACTCTAAATTTTGAGAAAAAAAAATTAAAAATATAAACTTACTTTGCACTTAACAGAATATCTAATTTAAACCTAAAATTTCCAGAAATGGCCGAAATTTTGAAATTAAAGGTAAAACTCAAAAAAAAGATAAATAACTTTAAACCAAATACTTTCTTTCGAAATTTCGAAGAATTAAATGCATTTGACATTATAAATTCAGATAGCAACAATAATTTTAGAAAATATTGATATTTTAAGATTGTCCAGATAAAAAAACGTAAGAGTCAAATTGTAGCCAGTTGAAAAAAGAGCAAAAGGTATAAATGATGTTTTAAATAACCCTGAAAAAACACCGGCATTTATTACTTAACGTCTTACCTATATAACGCCAAAATGTCAGAATATTACATGTTTATCGACACTATATAATATAATTAACTCGGTAATTACGGAAAAATTGCACACACATTTACTCATAAACAACATACCAACAAAAGAACAAAAGCAAAGAACAATTTGTAATCGACACTGTCATAATAAAGCAAGCAAAAGAACAACAACGAAATCTGTATACTTGTTACGTAGACTACCGAAAAGCCTTTGACTCCGTTCCCCACAACTAGCTAAAACAAATTTTCGAAATATATAAAGTTTCAAAGATACTAATTACATTCCTAGGACACCTGATGAAATCAAGGAAAACGCCTATACAACTAAACACAGGAAACAAGGAGACAAGTGTACACACTAACCACATATCAATAAATAGAGGTATTTTTCAAGGTGATTCCTTAAGCGTTCTTTGATTCTGTGCAGCTCTAAATTCACTATCGAGGTCACTTAATCAGACGACATACAGCTTTCATATAAAAAATAGATCAAGGACGCACCAAACAGTCAGTCATTTTATGAATATGGATGGTATCAAAATATATGGTTCAACACCCACACAAATTAAATACCTGATTAAAACGACCGAAGATGTCAGTCAAGACCTGAGTATGCAATTTGGAGATTTGGAGATGATGGATGATGGAAGAACACGAAACATACAAATATTTGGGATTTCAGCAAAACGCCAGACTGGACCACAAACAAATGAAAATACAAATAATTCAGGATTATAAAAAAACGAATATCGAAATCCTAAACTCAAAATTAAATTGAAAAAATATTAAAATAGCCATCAATACCTAGGCAATACGACTCTTGACGTATCCATTTGGAATCATCAAATGGACAGCCACAGATACTAAGGATATAAACAAAATAAATCGTACTCAACTATCACAACATAGAATGCACCACGCGATAGCATGCATAGAAAGAATAATTTTGCCAAGGCATCAAGGTGGAAAAGAGTTGCAGTGCGGTCACCGAGCTGCATCAAAACCAAATTAAACAACTCAAAGCATACTTGCTATCAAAAGAAGAGAGTCAACTGCATAAACCGATAACCAAAGCAGACAATCAGTATACCACTTAATCTAAACCAAATATCAACACAACAACCTGACGAAAACAAATAAAGTCACCCACAAACAAGAAAAACTATTGCAATAGTCCCGGAAAGCTCTGCACGTTCGTCACCACCAAATAATGCAGCAACCTCATATCAGTAAAGATCATTCACATGCATGGCTGACTTCTGGACAACTACACCCTAGAACAGAAGAATTTGCTTTGGCGATCCAGTATCAGGTAATAACTACAAAAAACTAACGCAAGTATATATTGAAGGAACCAGACATGCAGTCGGATCTCTGCAGGAAATGCCAAATGTGAGCGGATGCAGATTGCTTGCTGGCACAGACTATACAGACAGGCACAATATAGCAGCCAAAATTCTTCACCAAGAAATAGCTCTGAAACAAAACCTAATTACAGAAAGACAACCATACTTCAAATAATTTCCGTAGCAACTGTTGGAAAATGCAGAAGCAAAATTATATTGGGACGTAACGCTACAAACTGACAGGACAATGGCAAATAACAGATCTGACATCACATACATGATAAAAAAGGAACAAAAAACATATCTTATCGGCTTTGCCATACCATTAGAACAACATTCAACAAAAAGAACAAAAAAATTAGAAAAATACACACCATTGGTAATTGAAGTGAAAGAGCTATGGAAGAAGCGTCATGTCAAAATCGTACCGGTGAGTCTTTATTTAACAGGAATAACACCACTATCATTTATGCGGAACCTGAAGAAACTAGAAGCCGCAAAAACAATTCACATAAATGTTCAGAAAGCCATGATTCTGAAAACGTGCACCATTGTTCCTAAATTCCTGAACCCTCTATCTAAAGAACAAACAATAGACCTTCAGTTTGCTTGGTTAACATAACTCGCAAGCTGAAATGGGTAGACTAGCTACAGCTGAGAATAAACCATCATATTAATAATAAAATCAGTTTTTCAGTTCAATGCATACCCAAATGCTCAATTGATAGATTGGAACAACAAAAGCTTATATGATCTTATAAAGAAGATCTTGAACATTTTGTATTCTGCATCATTGTCTCTTCTTTTATTTTGTTTTAATTAAGAAGAGAAAACATATTGGAAGTTATATCTATTTTTAAGGAGGTTATGTTTCAAACCTTGTAAAGCAAATGAAAAATTAAATCACTAATAAATGTGGATTATAATTTTTTTCATTTCTCATAAAGAAATTTAAAATGTAAACAAATCCAAAATAATTAATTAAAATAAAAAATAAAAATGAACACATTGCGAATGATAAGTGGTGTGTATCACGAGTTTAAAATACAAAAATCGTGTGTGAGTATAAAACTTAAAAATTTGACCCATTATTATTTAATTCCAGATATCATAAGTGTTTTTCATTTGGGAAATAGTCTCTTGAAAGGGGTTTAACGACAAATTTGTATAGTAAAATAGTTGTTTTTAAATCTTTCATAATATTTACATTTATTTGACTTGCTCTTGTTTCTCGCAATATGGTTTATTGCAATCGTAATAAAACAATGAAAATAAGAGAACTGGATATTACTTACTAACTGCTTCAAGAGTAAAAAGGACAATTATACACAGCAAAGCTATAATATTTTGATCAATGACAAAATATGACGAAAAAGCTATTAATTATCTAAAACGTTTTAATTTTTGATCAGCTTTTATTTTAACGAATTGTATTTAAATATATCTGCAAACAGGTCCTGCAATCATTTCACATTCCCTTAAGGAGTCGAACAAATTTTTGGTGCCTTTACAACCTCCATAAGTCACCTGTTGACATCTCCTCAGTGCGTGGTTCCAAGTGTATTTAATGAAGAGAGCTAAACAAGGAGGTGATCTTTCATGTGGCAGCAAACAGTCTGAAAAGAGAATTTGTTGGTACCTTATTGAATGAAATTTAAAAAATATGAATTACTAAAAATATATTATTTAAGTCCAATCTAATATATTAAAAGAATCTATTTTGACTTCATTAAGTTAATGAAATATTTCTGTTTTATCTAAAAACATTTGGTAATCTTACTTTTAAATCTCAAAGAATTTTTCATCTCTATCAACAAATACATTTCAAAAAAGTATTTGTTTAAATATGTTAAGCTAACACAACTATATGGTGATAAAGATTTGGTTAAAGTACAATCCGTTTTATCGCACTAGTTTTGTTAACCGCAAAAGTTCCAAAATAAATAATTTCTTACTGATATAATTATAGCTTATTTTTTATGAATTTTATGTTCTCATATTATCGGAGTACTAGAAACCTGAAACAGGATTGTTGAAAGCCATTGTTATACAGCTAGTGAAGCACTAACTAGTGTTTTAGTTTTTTCAATAAAATCTAACAACATCGGTAATCACTACTATTATACTATTACAAATACCTTTTTCGACAAACAGAACCAGTTTTAGTTATCAATCAGTTATATTAGTGGTCTTTAAATTGGTGAATGTACGTGTAGCCAAGAAAAAGTAAACATTTTTTCTGACACTCTTAGTGTTTAAAGCAATTTTTGGGAGAGTTTAAGTTGCACTAAGACTAGGTCTTATTTCTTGACTTTTATAATTAAATGTCGACTTACCTTCTGCTGTAAATGAAGAAGCAGAAACAGAATAAAAAAATAAAATGACTGCGTATAATATTATGGAAGACTTCATCATTATTACAATTCGGAACTCGATATATAGTTTTGTTTCTCTGCAATATATTGTTTTTATATATCGCCTTTTAAAGACAGTCATTATATAAATTTAACCAAAATAAAATATACGTAATAAGATTTTAATCTTTGTTTTTAAAGCAAATAATATTTAATGGGTGTGTATACGGTAAATATTTTTTTTTTGCTTTCGAAGTTGACACACAAAATAAATCTGTACAAATTTAACATATATGTATATTCATCAAAAAATTAATCTACAATATGTTTGTTACTCCACCAAAAATCGAATGGAGCAGATAATTTTTATTACTCTGGTTAAGTTAATCGTGTTCTGGGTGATATCTGAGACCATTTTAGCAGTTGCAGCATTAGTGAAAATCGTTAGATTTTCCTTAATTAAACTGCTAAGATTGTGAATGTGAGCCAGGCACATAACACTATCCTTCACATCTCCCATCCCAATGTCAGAAATGCGGGCATCCAAGCAATTTATCTCAAAATTGAATCAACAGCGCTTGTGGGAAACTTTTGCACCATCATGTAATACTAAGAAATGTCCTTCTGACCAAGATCGGGACTAAGTATGAGTCCTGAAAAAAGGCCCTGATCAGTTTGAAACCAAGTACATAAACAAAGAAGGATGTCATATTTTGCGTCAACAACTCGGCAGGAAAAATTGTAATTAAATTTTTGGGATGCAAAATGGGTAACTATTAACAGTGTTTAATGTTCAAAAATACTGAACAACTGAGTTAAGGAGAAAAAAAAGAGGATGAATTTCTCCAGCAATGAAACAAATCAGGAGGCAGCCACATATTGCATGTGCAACTACAGGAACTATCCAAGAATGTTTACCATATTCTCGATATTCCATTGATCTTACCTCATGTTTTTAAAGAGCAACAATTGTAACAACACAATAAATAACTCAGACGATGCATGGCACGACAAAAAGATCGCTTATTTCGGAAATTCCTTCACCTTCAAAAAAGGAAAAAGTGATAGAACGTAAAAGGCAATGAATAGATAAATGACATACTACTTAGTTTAAGCGTCAGTTCCCAAAACTTTGTTTTGGGTTTTAAATATTTTACCAAATGATTCATTAGTTAGTTTTTTAAACGCAAAATCTAGCTCTAATTTGTTTTTATTTTTATATTTAATTATATGAGAAAACTGCATTTCAGTGCACTATTTAAATAGTCTTGTCCTTCTTATCTACTTTACTTGTTAAATTTGTTGTGCTGTTATTATTGGTAAATTTAAGTACAGACATGTGCAGAATATTTTTTATTGTTTATTTCAGCTAATAGAAAAAATATTTGAAAGTCAATACAAGTTCGTACTTTAAAGATATTTCAATTTTACACTACGTTGACAAACAAATTTGTTTAGCAACATTAGCACACTGTTTTAAACTATCAAATAAATTTGGGGTGGCACTGCAGCCACCATATATTATCCTTTCGCATTTCTTCGTAGTATCATTCCATGTGTATTTTTTAAATGATCCTGTACATACCAATATTCCTTCCCAGGCAGGTCGTCTGCAATCTGCAAATTATGGTAATTTTAGATGTGAATTATTTTAAGAAAAACCTCTCCTTAAACCAAAATAAATAGCTTTTTTAACACTATTTATTAAATTGACATTTCCAACACTTACTTCTTGGAATTCTTTAATATTCATGACTATTAAACTTTATTAATGATTAAAAAGCAACAGATATTAGAAATTGCGGAAATTTTAATATCTGTTGCTTTTTAATCGTTAATAAAGTTTAATAGTTATGACTATGTATTTCACTTATTTTTCACAATTCCTAAAATTTATGAACCATAAATACAATGAAAATGTTTCGCTCCGACAGATTATATTCTAGCGATATAATAAATCTGTTTGTTGAATAAAATTAGCATATTCAATTGTTTGGCCCTAGTGACCTCTCTAATTCTTTTAAAACATTTTCTATTTTTTAGGTAGATCTACTGCCCAACAGCCGAAATGCATCTGAAATAAAATCGGTTTAAATATAACTATTTTTGGTGTGGTAAACCCCAAAATAAACTTCTTGATATTATTATTCTTTTTTTAAAGATACATGATGTCATGTGTTTCTATGCGGAAAAGGAAAATATTTAACCGGCCATGTTAAACGTAAACTGTGAAAGTATATTTTTCTTTTTTGGCTTTAATTTTAATGGATCATAACAAGGATTTTATTTTTGGTTTTGATGAAGCTGCTATATCCCATAACGGAAAGTTTGTAGCATTAAAAAATATTGCAAATTATTTGCAGTCGGAGCATCAATTTTTTGACGTTCCAGATAATTAACGTGAATGAGATGAAGAGGTAAACTTATGCAAGTTTTTTGTTTAAGTGGCAACTTCAATGAGTTGAAACCATAACTTTTGATACACGTGACCTTCAAAATGACGCTCTTATGTTTTACTGCCCAAAATTATCTGGATAGGATTTTAAAATGCAGTAGTAAGGGGTACTGGTTTACTCATAGACTCCGAGTCAATGAGTTTACCGTAGTCAATTTGATAGCTGATTTTCAAAGAAAGTAAACTCTTCCATTTAGGAGCTCCCTTCAAAACCCAGATAGTTAATATGGAAGGCAAAGGTGGAAAATTTGTTTTCTGAAATGGAAATAGGTTTTTTATCGGCCAGCTGATGTTCATCTATAAAAATATATTGTAACGCAATGGAAATAGATAGAATAGAATTTAGAATAGAATTTAGTGCGTAAGAAAAGTTTCTAGAAAGATCTGATAAGGGGAAAGCGGCCGCGATAATGAAATAAACGGCAGATAAGCGTTCCAGAAATTTCGGCAAACGATAAGCCTTATCTGCGTGGTTTTTCTAGAACCCAGGAGCCAAAACTATATAAGGCGGTCAGCTTTTCCTCGAGTTAGTTAGTTAGAGTCGGTGTAGTTAAGTAGTGAGTTAGCAGTAAGAAGTCAATAAGTGATTAATTGTTCAGTTGTAGTGATTCGAGTTGAGTTTGAAAATAAAGTGGGTATTATTCAATTCACGTGGTAATCAATTCGAACCGATAAGCGCCTAACAATATTATAAAAAACATTCTATCGTGAAGAATTCCTTAACTTTAGCGCATTGTTAATAGTAATAAAAAATGTGAGACAATTTCACAATAATTCTTAGCCACTTTTGCACGTGTTAAACAACAAGATAATAGCTTTTATATTTTGTATTTCAAATCTAAACAGGCTAATTATGTAATTATTACTATTTAAGGAATAAACTTTGTTTTCTTTGAATAACCCGCATTTATCATTTCTGTGTAGTTGTGCAATAAAAAAAGCTTGATTCAGATTAATACATGATTTATTCGTTTTTATGTAATAACACACCCTTACTTACGCCAAGGCTAAGGGGGAATTCATTCCATTGGTGAATTTTTTTTGTAGCTGATGATATGTGATATGAAAGCGGAAGCAAAGTTCTAACTATTTGGATATGATATTTTGAGATTTTAGAAAAAATATTGAGTTAATGGGCATTGAAATAAATTGTAGTAGTGATAGTGAGAAATTTCTGACCTTTCTTTCGACTTAAAGCAAGATCTCTGTTACTCATTTTTAACTTATTTGATAAAGTAAATATTCTGGCTTTATAGTATAAAATAAATAATTATATTAAAAGTAAAAATACGAAGCAATTACGCAATCAAAGATTTATCAATTAATGCAGCGATTAGTCAGATTCAGAATAAAACTTACCATCCTTTGAAAAAGCAGTCACATATGGGTAGAACAATGTGAATATCAAAAATATTGTAAAGTTCATTTTTGCATGAATTTCTTCTTTTAGACTAATAATTTAGCTATGACTCTATAAAGAATTCTATACGAATCGAGCTATAATTCGTATGCTTTGCTATAAATAGGTATTCAACATTTGTAAGATAAATGAATGTTATTCCCCTTCAATACACAAATAAGTATGCGAAGAGTAACCTCATAATATGAGAAAGAGAAATACATAAGTATGTATATATGTATATCCGGATAAAGATAAGAAAATATTTTAATTAGTCTTTTATTGCATTCTTACTCATTTAAAAGACGTTTTGGATTTTTTAAAATATAATGTTTTCACCATTTCTAGATTTTTATTTTGGTTGACTATATTTTCTTTAAATTTCTTCGTTGTTATGTTTCTTTATTCTGTAAGCCCCCTCTTCAAAATTAAAGCACGAACGATGGATTTTACCATATTAGTTTCACAAAAGCTAACTGACTTGGTCAAAGTTGCTAAACCAAACGGAAGTTTTACTAACTTAGAGTTTCCAAGGTTTACTAAAACTCCTAGAACCTTAATAAACCGGGAGCTAGAAGGATGTGGGTATACAAAATGTAAGGACTGCATTTTGTCAATGGATATTAGTTAAGAACAGATCAAAGAATTATAATCCGGATCTTGACGGTCCATTTTTCTTTTATCCCCTCCCTGTTCTTACCTGTAAGATTCGAAAGAGCACATGCTATGGAACCATTTTAATGATAATTTCAGTTGTATGTTACAGTTTTCTCTTTTGTTGGAAATCATTTTAAGTTGTTAAATAAAATAAAAAACAAAAAATACAGTTGAAAAAGCAGGTCTAATTAATAAAAACAATGTAAAAAACAACGATTTCACTCAGAAAAATACATGAAATTCTAATATAAATATATAACTAGTCATTTTTATTTAGACAATCAATGTTAATACATTTACACAATGAAATACAACGCAATTGTGACTTTTTGTATGTGCAAGATATTGTTCGACAATTGGACGTACACTTACAAGGCTAAATCCTCTGGCTAAATCAGTAAATCTGACAAAGGCTGCTTTGCCATTTGTCGAGGACGTAAGTCACCATTGTGCTCTTCATAACCAAATAAAGAGTAATGAATGGGTTCCAATTGGGTTTGCTGAGCATTTTTCCAAATAAAAGTTTGTACGGTAGGCATCTGACGTGCACATCCGTTTCATTAAATTAAAACCCGAAACCTACATTCTGAGAAATCAGTTTATATCGAAGTTCATCAGCAGTTAATTTTCCTTTTGAAAAAATATATGTACAAGCTAAATCTAACTGTTTCAATTGTTCAGTATTTAGGTCCAGATTTCCTAAAGATACACGGGTTGTTTGTACAAAATCCTCTGATACAGCTTTCAAGCATTGTTTTTTACTTTCTAATCTACTAGTAGTATCGCAACCACTTATGGAATGTAATGCTGGCAAAATGCAACATATATTTTCACCAAGAGATTCGATAGCTAAATGGCATCCTAGAACCGTCGAACCATAGATCTAGATAACCAATATTTGCTAATTCTTTCTAGTAATAAATTGCTAAGATGAATACATCTGTATCAGTACTGAGGATAATAACATGTGAAGGTTCAATTGTTGTAGCATGAAATATGTAACATAATAGCCTTCGATCAGCTTGCAAATGATTTGACTTTAATTCAGATACCTTACAAAATAAAGACCCTTTATAATGCCTTGCTGAGAGTTCATACCATAGTTATGATGATTTTGAATTTTAAGTGCGAGTTCGAATTTTGGTGATTTTCTTTAAAATCTATTTTTGTCAAAAAGATACTTGCAGTAGTCTAATATTTTATATGATGTCAATATTTTTATATCAAATTCACGTTGGGAAGCCAGCATGAATGATTTCTGAAAAATTGTTATGTCTGTTGCATTTTGCAATTTTTTATTGGATTCTTTTGTTTTTTTTTTATAAGAGTATGTTTAAAGTTGTAAAATTTAATTTTCTTTATAGGATCCGATAATTTTTTAGTTTTCGTAAAAAACCATAGAGTTCATTTTCAGTGTTCATTAGGTCCAAGAATTTGAAAAAATTTGTAAAAAAATCTTCAATTTTAGTTTTCTTAATTATATTTGTCGCTGAAACTTAAATGGTCCTTATATTACTACTACTATTACTTGCCTAATCTCCTGAAGACAGATATTTAACTGCTGTATTTGGTTCTCAGAAAAATTTAAAACAAAGGTGTATTCCCTAACATCTGGAAATCTGCTAAGGTGCAGCCTGTCCCTAAAAAGGGAAAAAGGAATCTGGCTAACAACTATCGCCCTATATCTTTGTTTTTCGTTATATCTAAAGTGATGGAAAAGGTTATCAACATCAAGATTCTCAAATATCTGGAGGAAAATAGAATCATCTCCGACAGGCAATATGGTTTTAGACAACAACGTTCCACTGGCGATCTACTGGCATATGTTACATATCTGTACATATCTGTAACTCAGCCATGGAAAAACATGGTGAGGCTAGGATTGTGGCATTGGATATCTCAAAGGCTTTCGACAGAGTCTGGCACCGGTCTCTTCTCGCCAAATTAATATCTTATGGTCTTTCTCGTTGGTCGTTATCGATGGCATCTCATCCGAGACATTTGCGATTAACGCGGGGGTGCCTCAGGGATCCGTTCTGTCTTCTACTCTATTTCTGTTACACATAAACGATCTCTTAGCTTCAACTTCCAATCCTATATACAGCTACGCAGATGATAGTAACCTTGTGTCACCTTTTTTCTTCGACAAACTATTATCTATCGCTGCTTCAGATCGACCAAAGGAACAGTAGATACAGACAATTAATCGGGATCGCGGGATTATTCTTGAATGGGGTAAGAACAATTTGGTCGACTTCAATGCTTCAAAAACTTAGGCCGCGGTTTTCTTTAGGAAAACATCAAGGGATAATGCAACAAGCATACTAATGGACGGTAAAATCCTTCCTATGGGATCTAATCTATCTATCCTAAGAGCGAATGCAAGCACTAACTTATCTTGGGACAATCATGTGCGCGCCATTGCCAAATCCGCCTCTCAGAAGCTAGGCTTTCTTTTTAGAACTAAAAAGTACTTCACATCTCATCAGCTATTTACACTATACAAAGCTCAAGTTAGGCCAACATTAGAATACTGTTCTCATGTTTGGAGTTCGGCCCCTAAACACACTTTAGCTCTCTTGGATTCAATTCAAAGAAGAGCGATTCCCCTAATTGATGACGAGAAGTCTGACCGATTCTCTCGAAACATTAGAGCACAGGCGCATGGTTGGTGACTTATCTCTTTTCTACAAGTACTATCATGGAATATGCTCGAAGGAACTAATAAGATTGATCCTCCCAAGGGCAAGATTCTTGAGGAATACTAGACAGTCCAAGACATTAAATTCCTGTGCGGTCCAGCTTGACACAGTGAGGACTTCTGTCTACGGAGACTTTTTTTTCTATAGAACTTTCAAGTTATGGAACTTGTTACCGAAAGGAATTTTCCCCAAAAATTACAACCTATCCTTGTTTAAGAAGGCGGTTCATCGTCCTGTATCCTTGTTTCCGCATCCTACTCGCAGTGCTTTGGAAGCATAATGGGGTTACCCTTTGCGAGCGGATTAAACTTTAAAAAAATAATAATCATAGTGCTCAACTTTGGGTTTTAGTTTAACGAGATGTATTTCGTTATGGATTGTACTTTTTTCTTGATATGTGATCATTGCTGTTATATGAGTAGGGTCTTTTTCGCTTAATGTTTCTTCATTGAAGTTGTTGTTCATAGCTCCATGAAAAAGTAATAATGGATTTCTTACGATATTCTTAGAAATAAGCACTCTTCTCTTGAAATCTTCACAATAGATGTAGTTACTTTCAAATCAATGTCTTTTAATGCTTTACAGTAACATTAAAAAATATATCATAAATGACGAATAATGCTCTTCTATAATAAATATCGCTGAATTCCTTGTTTTTGCATTAAATAATGCTCGTATGAAATTTTGCCAAGTACGCGGCAACTCTCTAATTTTTAGTAATTTTTCTAGCAAAAATTTATCACGTAAGTAGCCATTGGTATCAGTTCTACTTTTAATAATTCTCGTCGCAGTTCATTTGCGTTTTCAATAATATGGTTTTATGTTGCGGTTGTACATATTTTCAATTTTAAGCACGTTTAACTGTTTAATTACAGAACATTTAATTGGTCATTTGTCAAAACTAGATGAAAGTAAAGTCACGCCGAGGACGTTTGCATCTATGGATGTTGCGATGCAACCCGTGATACAAGCTTTGCCTCACCTACGTGAACTTTGCAATTGCAGTCTAATTTTCATTAGATTCTAATGAAATTAGATTTCAATTGCATCGTAATAAACTTGTATATATTCGTATATACAAGGCTTATTATCTCAGCAGAGAGTAATGCTTCAATTAGCATGTAGCGAGAATGTTTGCGTAATAAACAGTTAAAAGTCAGTTACAAGTCACCCGATGGAGGTTTGCTCTCTTGGGTACTTATACGACTGACTAACGGCTTTAAATTGGAAGTGTGTACAACCACCGTACCATGCTGACGAGGCCAAGGAAGGCCGAAACTAGTCTATGGTTGCGGTTGTACATATTTTCAATTTTAAGCACGTATCAATGTTACGAACATGTTCAATTACTTCCTACAGTGATATGTTGCCCATAAATACTAATGATGATTTTATTTTATCAGCAGATATGAGAATAATATATTTCCACAATACTTATCAATAAGCAGTGACTTCAGTAGTTGATTTTCGATCACTGCATCCTCTATATTGGTAAGTTTAGCTAGGCGCTGAGTCAAGAAAAACAGTTCAAAAGAGTGAGTTAAAAATTTATCTTGAATTTCATCTAGCAGTTTGGCAAATGTATGAAGAATTTTTTGTGGGATTTAATCAGAAGGTCGGCCTGGTGAATTTTCATAAAATCTCGGTAATCTTAAATAATCACGGTAACAATGTTCGTGATACCTCACTTCAATAGCAAAATGATCTTCCGGTTGTTGACAAATGCTAGGTTGGGTAAAAACATGATCTTGTTTAATACATGCAGTATTTAAAATTTTTTTCGTTGCTGGTATTTCGGAAAGCAAAAAAAAGTTGTTTATCTTTGTTCCTTATTAATTTTTCACATATCAGACATTTTACCTGTTTATTCTATACTTGTCTTGATGACTCACGAATATGTCGACAACCTGCACTTGCTTCAGAAGTTGACGTAGAGACTTTTTCTTATTTTTTAAGTAACGCTATTGCTCGAAGCCTTATTTTCTCCTTACTTAAATAACAATGTAACTAGCTAAACAGTTTTGATGCCATGAAAACCTTAGTGTTGCGTACTCTGGATTTATTCAGCTTTTCAAATTTTTTATTTATATTGTCCTTTCTTCTGTCTGCTGCTTTTTTAATACCGAGACATGTTTTGCCTTTGGTTCATAACTAAATCTTTTGTACCACCACAAAATAAACACAATAACTAGTTCGGTATTTTTTTTTTGTAAATTTATCACTTTTAATGGCATATTTTACCTTTTTCATATAAAACACACTTTAAGTAGTAAATACTCGAAAACAAAGAAAATTGACGTATCCACGACAAAATATAATCTTAAACGCTCGATTGACGCCGAAATACACTGAATGGTTAAGCTCGCTATGCTTATCAGAGGGGGTGGTTTTGGGGGCCAGCAGGATACTAAAAAGACCACGAAAATGCCCGGCAAGATGGGTTTTTCCATTCACTAGGGTCTCAGGTACATGAATTTGAACACATTCTGCACACTCAAGTACTTCCAGCGTCTGCACTATAAGGGCTTCACAGAACATTACTACAGTAATTGTGGCCCTAGGGTCCATGAATGCAAACGAAAAAATGGGTAGCACCGACAAGCTATGACAACGTTTACAAGGTAAACGAGTTCCATTTTTTCGATTGCTTTTTTATGTCGAAATTTACAAACTGAATCTACTCTTTGTCTTTCGTTTATAGTTCCCAAAAAACTTTTTTCACCGTACTTCTGTACAGTGCACAGAACTCATTTGTTGCTATTTGTGTCCATTTGGCAGATGCTTGGGAACACATTGTTCACAAAATATGTGTTAGTTGACGTTTATTGTACTAATATCATAAAGAACTGACCGTGAAAGAGTAAAATGAGAAAACAGTTCAGAAATTGTAAAACGTCAATGCTTTAGAATCAGATTTATCTCTTTGACGACAATGTCACCTGTTGCTGTATGTGAGAACTTAAACGGTTTGAATTGTCGACCTCAAAAGTATTTAAAATGTTGTACATACTGGTATACTTCGCCAGATAAAGTTCGACATATTTCCTAATTAACGGCCAGAATTTAATGATATTTTGTATATTCACAGATTATAGTGAGATAATGATTCAGTTGAATGTTTAAGGAGTTACAGAGAACTAGTAAGAAGTTATTGACATTTGAGAGAGGCCCTAGGCCAGTGAGGTAGAGGGGCACATGGTTTCGGGCAGCACAAGTTCAGGGGCGGCACATTGGAACCGAGAAGAAACAGATAATTTATTGTCATCGAAATACATAGGTACTTTAATAAATACTAATGTTTATAGTTCATATTAACAGTATTAAAGTTGTTATATTTAATTTAACAGATATATTTTGTTCAGGAAATTGTTGATATTTTTTGTGGCAATTTAGGTACGGAATACTTGTTAGGCTTGGGTGGTTAAAATGAAATAAATGTGTATATACTAATGAGGGTTGTAAAAGAGGACAGCCATTTAAATTCAGACAATAATTGTTTATAAATTTAAGAATCTATCAACAATAAATATTTTACATTTTTAACCCTTTTTGTGTTGAATTCACAACTATTAAACCATGTATATTAACGATAAATACAACAACAAATATTAAAAATTCCACGATGTTTTTATAAATATTGGCTATGACCGGATTTGGTTTGGCTTTTAAGCATAACCGCCGATGAGGCAGAAAAGTGAAACCCTGACTCATTAATATAAAAAGTGAAAGAAAATGAGAAACACTTTCAAAAAAGTCTCAAAAGAGCAAATTTTAAATTTGCTGAAGGGGAATAAGCCATTATTATTAATTAAAATGAAGAGCTCTACGAATTTTTCAGTCAATTCCGGCGAATTAATGGAGGTCTCAGTCGACATTGGTGCCAGTCAAAGATTGAAGTTTATTTCAAATAATTTAAATAAGTCAAAATGTTGGAACCATATTTTATATATTAGCTTACAGATCAAACCTTTAATATTTCGTTTGTGGAACTGGACGAGAAGCTACTATTTTGTAGCTCGTTGAGTGGCCGCGAAATATCATTGGCAACGGACGCGAAATGAATTGACATAAAGGTTATTAAAATATAGATAAAATCATAATTTTGGCTTTTAAAATACTCGTTTCAGGCATATTTTGAATAAAGATTTTAAAAACTTGTTATTCTAAAATACATAGTGTACATAAATTACTTAATATAAATGTTATTATTAAAATTGTTTGTAAAGTTTGTATTATTTCCTCTAGTAAATGATCAATGTTGCTTTATTTATCAGTAGCCTTGGAAATACTGGCAGTAGGATACATGAATGCCATCTTTCTATAAACGTCAAATTTAATGACAGCTTTTTAAAAGCAATAATATTCATATAAATACATATTTTTCGGTTGCACAGAAAATGTTGTGAGTCTCGCCCACATATCTCATTAGAGACCACGAGATTATCAAGCCTCGGCCGTCCTTAATGAGCATATATGTAATCTTCTATATGGCCTGTTGTGTATAATCGCCCCTGCAAAATGCTTTGTTAAAAAGGTGAGATGAAAGTATATATCGTATTCTTTCAAGGACAAGCATTCATTCATTTATAGCAGAGGTTCCCAACTTCGTGCCCGCGGGCACCATGGCGCTCGCGGAACGATTCGTATGTGCCCGCCACTATTCGACGGAGACAGAAGAAGTAGCGTTAGAAATGTTGGGTCTTTAGAATGATATTTTGCTAAAACCCTTAATATCAGAGGATTTTTGGAATACAGTGGACAGAGAAAAGTTCCCATTTTTGAAAAAAGCGGCATATAAAATTCATTCATTTTTTGGTTCGATTTATTTATGCGAATCATTGTTTTAAACATGAACTTAATAAAATCTAGATATAGATCTCGACTCACCGATGAGCATCTTTATGACTGTTTGGTAACACGATTATCGCCATACTTTCCTAATTATGAAGCACTGGCCAATAATATGCAATGCCAAAAATCACATTGACATATTGTCATATTGATATTATATTTTTTATAAATGTTTTCTTCGTATTTGTTTTTTGTTTACTTTGTTTACGTTTTGCAAATACATTTCTCCGTGTGTATGAAATTTAAATAATAATTTATCATTTTGAAACATTTTTGTTTATTATTTATTTACAAATTATGAATATAAGAAAATAAATTATGGGAAAATGAGAAGTTATGGAAGGAGTTTGTAGATTAAAAAAAGGTGGTGCCCGTCACTCTACCGATATTTTAGAATGTGCTCTAGAGTACAAAAAGGTTGGGAACCCCTGATTTATAGCAAGAACAGATGACAAGCTGGGCGGGAACACTAATAAATGAATGACAACTGACGAGAAGAGGGATATTTGAAATAAAGTTTGGGATTGGTTCCTGTATTCTGTCCTTGAAAAAGACAAACATATGTATCCATCGCGCCTTTTTGACACAAACAAAGGGACAAAACACGCGATATTACATATATGCTAATGAGTTACTTCGCGGCCTAGGCACACAAATAACTATAGTGGAGAGGTGTGCTGCTTAATGCCTATAATTTAAGAAAAAATCAAAAATTTTCCAGTTTTAAAATTTCATGATACGTTTCAAAAATGAAAGTTTAAAGTTCTAGAGAACTTCATAATTTATAAAAATATTTTTTTGAAGAGAAAATTTCGAGGCAGCATAAAAATTAGCAAAAAATTAGCACCACATAAAAAATTTTTTTACAATTTCACAAATATTCTCTTTTTGATCAATAAAAAATTTCTTGAAAAAGTTAAAATTTTGAAACTAAAGTAGAATTTTTTAGAAAGTTTTTACATGTATTCAAAGTATAGACTTTTTCTTTCGAAGTTATATTTTTTCTTTAAAACAAATAAAATTTCTCAGTTTAAATTTGATGTGTTAAGAAAGCAATAAAATTTTAAAGAAAAAAATATCCACATTTCTTTCCTAAGTTTTGCTTCAAATTTGAAACTGTTAAAAAAAAAGGAAATTTTCGGAAAGTTTGGCCGTTTTCAAAATTTTTCCCATTTTATCAGAATTATCAATTATTTCTACCTTTTTGTTGAAGTGAAAACTTCTTTAGGGACGTTAAGCGACTAATAATAGCGAACATCGCTAATCCGAACCCCGCGTATCCGAACCTCGCTTATCCTAACCTCGCTAATCCGCCATCTCGCTAATCCGAAAAATTTATTTCGAAATTTCTTAAAATTTGCTAATCAAATATCAAATTTAGATAGTGACAGGTTTTTTAATATGCAGCAACCCAAAATAGACCAGATCAAAGACTAGATTACAATTTGAAAAGAAAAGAAACTGTTATATATTAGTTTCAACTTTTCACTTTCGTCCGGAGTCCCTATAACTGCCCAACTTTTTTTAACAAAATAGTGACAGATAGCATCACCAATTTTTTTACTGAATTGCGATAATAAGAAGGGGGCGGCAAATTTCGGGTGGGACTCGGGTGACAGAATTCCACATTGCGCCACTAAAATACACATTGATTTCTCATATTTATTTACTTTAGTACACCTAACCAAAACAAATATAAATAAATAAAAATTTTGAAATCTTAGACTTCTTTACATATAGGTAATGCTGTTCTTTCGCATTCTTGAAATGTGTTAAATAAATTGTTAGTTCCATGACAACCTCCATATATGACTTCTTTACATTGCTTTGAATTGTTGTCCCAAGAAAATTTAGGAATGTAGGCTCTGCACTGTGGTCCTTCTTGATGCTTTCTGGAACAATCTAAAACATAAAAATATTATTTTGGTCCCATTATTTCATTTTCTCTTTACAGTATATTTAGGTTTAATAAATGAATATGTATAGGGGTTTCATAAAACAATGCAGATAATACAAAATGAAGGAAAGCTTACTTGAAAAATAAAAAAAATCATTTTGGAATATTCTTGATCTGTTCATTAAATGTTCCACAATGAGTATAGGTAAGTACATATAGGTATAAGTATAGCCAATAACTGCATCTTAAGTACGAGGAACATTTTTGCTCTCAAATGTTAATTGAAGCAATTATTGGCTGTTTCTCGTGAGATACAGCCAAATGGCATATTCTACAATGAGTTATGGAATGGCGTATATTCAACACGAGCGAAAAGTTTGTAGTCCGAGCCGCAGGCGAGGCTTACGTTTTCGCGAGTGTGTAATATGCCATTTTAAACGTGTTGTAAACTATACTTTCTCCAACAAGATCATAAAAAACCCCAAATGTTCATAAAAACTTCAAAATAGATTGCAATTTTGAAATGCCAGGCTTTAAATAAATACCTTAATTGTTATATGTAACCATAGCAACAAAAATAAATTACTTGATATCCCTTCCCAAAATGAACCTAAATAACTTCTAATTCGTCAAAAATATTAATATTCTAAACCGTGTGTAGAATTACGAGTATTCTGAACGGGTGCGAACGAATTTTTAGTCATAGAATGTGCAATTTCTATAATATTGAAATACAAATCTTGTTCCATGAAACCAAGTAATATTAAAAAAAAAACACAACAAAGGTTCATCTAACGCTTAGGGCAACCTTTGTTGTGTTTTTTAATTTTTTTTAGTTTCAGGGGACAAGATTTGTATTTCAATTTTTAAGGGTAACCAAAGTTCACTCCGTTCTACCAAAGTTTATATAATAGCGTTAGAAAGTCAATTTTATAAATCATTCAATGGGTTTCAGATCTCTTGGGTATTTATGTGGCTAACTGAAAACCGAGATTTTTTTTTGATATAAAAAATATACAGTTTTGCAGGTTCAGTAAAATTTGTAAAATCAAAGTTAGTATTGTCATTTCAAAAGTAAGTGTTTAGTCTCTCTGAGACATAGATATACAGTGAGTGTAAAAAGTATTCTTACACCTAGCAATGCAAATAAAAAAGCGAATTGTCTCGGTTTAAATATATTTAATTATTTAAAAAATTAATTGAGTCAATCACAGGGTAGTAACAGCATTTTATTTATTATAAAAAAGACCAAGGAAAACAAATAGGGAAGTCGAAAAAAAAATATTTACTTAAAATTTGTCGAAAAGTTCGCACACAAAGTATTCGTACACTTAAAAAATTAGCAGATAAATGTAAGAAAAAGTAACAAATGGTACTCCACTGGTCTGTTCTTAGCTTTAATAACGACATGAAGTCTTCTTGACATAGAACTAAATAATTTAGAAGTGTAAGAAGAGGGTATCAGTTTCCATTCTTCCCGAAACGCAGTTTTTAATATTTCTTTAAGTGAAATTTGATGCTCTTAAAATTTGTTGTTAAGAGAATCCCACAAATGCTCCATAACATTAAAATCGGGTGACGAAGAAGATATTACAAGGCATTTTTGCCTGTTAAAAAGTATTAAACTCTTAATATTCCATAGTGTATGCTTTGGATCGTATTCTTGTAAAAATATCCAGTTAATATTAAAACTCATTACTGTTGCACTTGAAAGAAGATTTTTCTCTAGGATGGTAATACATTTTTTAGGGTTATTTATGGTTCATAAATTCATCAAAAAATGCAAATTTTTCCACCCCTTTAGTACCCATAAAATTCCAAACTTAAACATATCCAATACCGTGTTTTATCGTAGGAAATACAGTTTCTTCACAAAGTTCAATATTAGGTTTTCCCGTTTTCCCCAAACCACTTGACGTCCATTAGAATTAAATTTAGATTCATCTCTAAAAAGTACCTGTTCCCAAACGTTATTTGTCTTATTAATATAGTCCTAATATAGAAAATTTGATTCCTACGATGAAACCCGGTGGAGGTTCTATTTATGTTTGAAGTTGTATGAGTACTAAAGCTTACATTTATTGATGGCATTATGGATCCTAAACAACCGTAAATAATAAATTTTCATCCTGAAGGAGAAGCTTCTTTCACCTGCAGCAGCAATTGGTTTTAATAATGATTGGGTAATGATCGTATATTTTTACAAGATAACGATCCAAAGCAAACAGCACGGAATACTAAGAGCTGGATATTTTTTAATGGGCCAAAATGCTTGTAATGCCTCCTCAGTCGCCCGATATTAATTTTACAGTGCATATGCAGGATTATCTTACCAAAAAAATTCAAGAGCAACAAATTTCAAGTAAAAAAACATTGAAAACAGCTTTTCGAGAAGAATGGGCCTTGATGTCCTCTTCTTACACTTCTAAAAATTAGTTAGTTTTGTGCCAAGAAGATTCCATGGCAGCATTAAAGCTAAGAGCAGATTAATGAAGTATTAATTGTTACTGTTTCTTATATTTATCTGTTAATTTTTGAAATGTACGAATACTTTTGTGCGGACTTTTGGATAACTTTTAGGTAAATTTTTTTTTTCGCACTCAGAGTTTGTTTTTCTTTCTGTTTTTTGTCATAAATAAAGTGTTAAGACTATAGAGTTATTGAATCAATTATTTTTTTTAAGAAATATATATATTTAAACCGAAAAAAATCGTTCTTTTTATGTTAATGGCTAGGTGTACGAATACCTTTTACACTCACTGTATGTATACTGCATGTAAATTATCTGGATAACTTAAATAATTTTGGTGCTGAACACTATCTGCGGTTCAAAATTATGTTCGGAATAAATTTTGTTAGGTGTACTGCTAAAAATAAAACCCGCTAATTTAATTTATTATCCCCATTCATTTATTTACATAAAATAGAATAATTCCCGCGAATGTGGGCCAGTTTACACATTGATCGTTTGGGTTTTTTCAATTATAGCACTAAAAATAGGAGTTTTTTCGATATAATAATAAAATCATAAACATGCTTTTGCATTTTTTGAATTGAGGATCAGACGTTGGAAAAACATATTTAGTTGAACCTGACTTTACTGCATTTTTTAAGTTAAACTGTCAAAAATATTTCAAAATGATTCTTGATTTCGTACAGTAATTTTATGAATAATTAAATTAATAGTCCAAAAAGTATTTATCCTTTAGATTTGATCATTAATTACTGTAATTAACATGTTAACAATTACATATCGCATATTATTTTATACCCAGTAAATATTTGTACTCACCTTCTTTAGTAAAAGCCAATGTCCCACTAATAATAATTACAGCTACACAAACAATATGAATTATTTTCATTTTGGATTTTTTGAAAACAAGACTAATTATATGAATTCTTCTTCAAAACACTTTATGAACATCAGATATCAAAAGTTGTGCTGTTGTCAACTTTATGACTTTAAGCTACTTGCATTTATATTGCTGTATTCTCAATGAAACGTAATATATAAACCGACAAATGAATTAGCATCACATAGGGGAAATACAAATTTACAATAATCATGAGTTAAACAGAAATAAATCGGGAAGCTGTGCAATGTTTAATATTTATTTTTTTTGTGAACAAAACAACATTCTAGAACATTCTGCTAAAGTGATAATTTTTACTTACTGTGACAAAACACGTTTCAGCTTTAACATTTATTTTTATCACAATAAACAAAGACAGATAAAGAACGATTTTTGCAATTACTGACAATAGGAAAATTCTACTAGTTGATACAATAGAAACAAAAACAATAGGACTCGTGAATGTAAGGTTGATAACTTGGGTGGCATTGACTCATCGCAATTTGTCCTGTGATATTAAAATTGTCTATACAGGCTGTAACAAATTCCCTTTTTACTACAGGGATCTCGAAAGTGGTAAGAGATATAGCATCGGTTAAATTCGGGCAAAGTTTTCACCATTTGGCGACAATTACATAATATGCCGTCGGGAAATCTAAAATATCTCTTGCCGCTCGAGATTTTGAAAAAAAGGAAAATTTTGAATTTTTGTTTTTATTTTTTCTTGACTTTATTTGAAGAGTAATTGAAAAATTAGTAACACTTTTTTATTGGCGCTCTTTATTCTTCACAAGAGAGCCTAAAATGGTTCTTTTATTAGACGTTTCGTCTTTTCGCTAGCATTATCAAGTAGGTTATTTTAAATAGGGACCTGTAATTTTTACTGCTCCCTTATAAAACTTTTTTATCCCCGATTTTACTAATGTATTTAATTTTTATGTGACTTATCGTTTCGTAAGTGACAACTATCATCAAGAAAAGAAACTTTCTTTTTAGATTAAGGTATTTTGTTTTTTTCCATAATAGATAACCAGAATTTAATAAAAGGTGACAAACGAAACGTGATAGTTAGCTTTTTGTTTTTTATTTGTTATTCTAAATATATACAGGTTGAACCAAATTTGATTTCCACTACAGGGATCGTAAACTATTAGATAAAAGGAAGTTTAAATGGGTGAAGTAGTGCAGAATTTAAAGTCGAACAATATTTCGCTGAGATAAATTTCAATTCGCCTTGACTTTATTTATTTATTTTCGAATTTGACTTACCAGAAATTTTGAATGATTTTATAAGATTTAAATTTTTAAGACAAAGTCCATATTTAGTGTTTCTGGAAATTTAAACTTCTTTTATAAAATTCGTTTTTTTTTATTTCAAATTTATTCCTAAATTTTTTTACCTTTTTCCACTAAAGTAAAGCGATCTCTCCAAAATTCTGAATTTTTATCTTCAAGTTCGTCAGTTATTTTTTTTAAATTTCGCAATTTCTCAAAATTCGTTTTTTGTAAAAATTTCGACTGTTTTCAAAATTCTAATTTTTGCAAATTTCGTCTTATTAACCAAAATGCGACTTTTTGAAACTTGGGCGATATTTTGATAAAAAAGCAAAAATTTTGAGAAAAATATTTATTTGGAGATTTTGAAAAATATTTTTTGGAAAATTTTTAAAAAGACAAAGGTAGTTTTTTTGAAAATTTCAAATTTATTCTCAAATGTTTTCTTAATCTGACTTTCTCTAAAAATGTCAATTATATTTTGAAAGTAACGACTTTTTCATCAAAAGTCGTCTTTTCCCAAATTTGATGTTTTAGTTACACTGGTCAACACTGATTTTGTCACACGAACTCTGGTAGGTAATTGTGTTTGGACTGCCTATCCCTATGATAAAACCGTTCTTATTTTTTTCGTCACCCCCAATTTTCTTGTGACAAGGGAAAATTTATTTTTGGAAAAGTAGTCCTCCCAAATATTGTTCCTTTTTATTTAGGTTCATATATTATTTACTTCCTAAAGGATTTTATCAGAAATAAAACATAATATCATGATCATATTAATTCTTCATTTAAAGTCTTTTTTTATCATTAAAATTTAGGTATTTTTATGTGAACGAGACCAGAGTTTGAAAAAAATCACAATTCGGAAAAAGTTTGTCCTACAAGTAGATCATTAATTTGTAAATAAAAAACTGTAAAGCATTTACAGTTGTAAAGCTCTCTGGTATACTTCTACCACCACTTCATATCAAATTAGACTTTCCAAAAATTTTCTAGAGGGAATAGGTCCCTATAAAAATGGATTTTTATATTTCAAAGAGAAATTCCCCAGAATAAGTGAAATACTATTAGTAGTAGAACTTGAAAAGAAGAAAATTAGTAAGACTCGTTTGCTTAAAGAAAAATTAAATGTTTTGAAAAAATCGCATGAAGATGCTTTAAAAATTCAATAGGAAATTTTTTAGTTTACCATAAGAGTGACATCTAAAGACATCTGCTTAAAAAGCTTTTATTGGAGTATAAAACTTCAGAATTCAATATGGGGATCAAAATTCATTTTTTAGATACATATCTTGACTTTATTTTTACGAATTAGGGGACTCTGGGGGATCTAAGTAAGAAGAACTGATAAAAGTTTCATGCGGACATTCCAATAATGGAAAAGCTTTATCAGTGCAGATTAAACTCAAGGATGTTGACCGACTACTACTGCTTGATCAGAGGGACCAATTAAAAGCTAAATAATCTAGAAAAACAAAGACTATAAGTTCCTAATTAGGCCAGTGAATTTAGTCTCAAAATAGGGTGTTCGCTGAAATAATTTGGAGAAAGCTGGAAATCATTTTATTACCGTTTTTTGATGTTAAGTATCAGTAATCTGAGTTTGCAAGGTCTCAGGAGGTGAGCTTAACTTTCTGGACCAAAAAAAACGTGAAATGTTGCACTTTTTTAATGATAACTCTCAAAGCGTGCTTATTGCGGAAAAAAATTGCTATTACAAGAATTGTAGAACATTAAATTCTGGTTAAAATGGATACCCGAAACTTAAAATTTGGTAAAGTAATATAGCAGCTATTAAAGGCCAAAAAAGGGCCTTTTCTGCCCCTTGCATGAAATTTGTTCAAACAGTAGACTCCCGCTAAAGTTGCGCTCACCGGGCTGGATCGACCATTAAAGTTGCTACTTCCCGTTGTCCCTACCATTGTCGAAAAATATATATGTTTTATTGCTCCTTGTGCGGTTGAGTGAGTTATTCAAAAATGGCGCTAAAACTCGGAAGTCTAATTCGTTGTTCGAAAATTAGAGTGGAGGAATATCCGCGCAACTTCAGCGATCGTAGCCTGTCAACTTTAATGAGCGGACAACTTTAACGGGCGCAACTTTAGCGGGAGTCGACTGTAAACATGTGAAACTGCTATTTTAACTTGAAAAGTTTGTAGAATAAAAGTTGTAGAGCGTTAAATTTTGCGTCTAGGTAGTACCAAAATATTTAAATTGAAGTATTTTTACGTATGCATATGTATTTACTTACTTACTTTGTTTCATTTCAATGCAAATTTTTGGCCAAGCGCCTTCAATGCATCGAAATATAAACATGAATTTTATTCGAAAACCGCTAAAAATATCGAATTTTGATAGGAGTACCTTTTTTATGTAAACATATTTGTAGTTTATATTGTTGTTAAAAAATTGCCACAAAAGTGCACACAAAATAAATAAGGCACATTTTAAGGAACGCCCCCCTCGATATACCTGCCTCTGGTTAAGTTGTGTTAATTAATTCTTGAATTATTCAAAGAGCACGAAAGGTTATGAAGTTATGCCAAATTACCTTCAATTGTCTGTACACGTTTCGCAACTGTAAGTAGGAACTAACCTTCCACACCCTGTAACACAGAAAGGTTTTACGACATATATTTATATAGACTTTTCGTCTTATTTTGGCCTCTAAAATATGATCCTTAATTTATAGTACTACATTTAGAATCACCTTGTATATCCTGCACTAGTGCCTTTATTCTTATAAACTTGCACTGCTCAAAGAGAGATTCGCTTTCAATAATCTCAAGAACTTAAATTTTCTTTGGCAAACGAATATTAATGTGATATTGCATCTGCTTAAAGCGTGAAAATAAGATGCTAGTCTTTACAATTGCTAAGTAGCTGAAGCTTCTACAAGCTGGGAGAATAAAATATATGCTTAGCAGTTTAAAAAAAAATCAGAAAGCACCCGGACACCTAATAGTAACAATTTCTTTAACATATCTACGTCTTATTCAACTATTAGAGCTATAAGTTTTAGCACAGGACGAACTAAGGAATGTCCGTCTATTTATTTGTTAATGATTATGTTTTAATATTCTTTCTCGGTGAGAAAACTGGATGAATGCGAAGAACTCCATGATTTCGGGGAAGAAAAGTATACACTCATAAAACTGTGTCGATCTAGTTCATCAATATTTTCTGCTTTTTGACTTTTACAAGGAATAAGAAAAATTTTTGAACTGAAAGAGTAGTTTTTAATTGGATGATATAATTAAATGGTATTTAAATTTGATCTACAATGGAGCCAAAAGTAATTTATACGCACCAAACATGAACGGAATGCAAACTAAAGAACATCTAATTAGGTAGCCATTTTGGATTTATGGGCATAATTATAAGTAAAATTACCCTAATTTAAATATTTAAAATTGAGAATTTTTTATAGAAAGTCAAATTTTAACACAAAAATTCGAGTTTTGTGAATAAAGTCAAAATTTGGAAAAAAAGACCTATAATTATTGGTTAACAAAATTGAAGTTTTGCCATGTCACATGAATTTCTTGTGTATTTTTTGTTAGTATTGGTTGTTGTCATTTTAAATAGGCAGTTTGAAATTTTCACCACCCACGACATTTGTTAAATGTTTGAAAAATGATGGATCTCCAGAAGTATAACATAAAAAATGTCCATTTAGGCCAGTGAAATTAGAATTATTTGTTAAAATAATTCGGCGAAAGCTGGAAATAATGTTTATGCTTTTATTTTATGTTAAGTATCAGTAACCGCGAAAATGTTTGCACTTTTTTCCATTTTCCAGTGACGACTCTTAAACACCACTTCTTACGAAACAAATAGCAATTACAAGAATTGTATAGCATGAAATTCTGGTTGAAATGGATACCCGAATTGAAATTCGGTGCAGTGGTATAGAGAGCCAAAAAAGGGCACTTTTTTTGCCCCTTATATGAAATTTGTACAAACTCACTAAACATTCATAAGTAATTTTGAAACTGCTATTCTAACTTAAAAAACTTGTAGAATAAAAGTTGTAGAGTTGCGTCCAGCGAGTACTAAAATATTTTTCTTATGATGTCGACCTTTTTCTTTGGCTTTTTGCGAAATTCTATGTTATTTCTTAACAATAAACTTTCAGAACCTATTTTTTTGGAAATTTTGATTGTTATTTTTTGCCATTTTCGTGAAATTTTTACTTTTATCTTTTTAGAAATATATTTAGAAATCTTCAGTATTTCCTTAAAATTTCTCTTTTTCTCAAAATCTTGAATTTATCTCTTAAAATTATTTTATCCCAAGATTCCACTCTTTTTCTATATTCGTCGTTTTCAAAGTTGTGATTTTTTTAGATTTTTCTTCAAACAAGCTGATTTTTTTTGCAAAAATCTGGTTTTCTAAAAAGTTTCAATTTTTATCTCGAAATTCGTTACTTTTATTTTCGAATTTTTTTTTTTTTGAAAATTTCGAATTTATTTTAATACAGCTTTCCTCAAATTTCAACGTATTTATTAAAATTTGTCCTTTTGTCAAAATTTTGCAAAATATATTTGTTGGAAACCTTTCAGAAAAATGAATATTTTTAAAAAGACAAAAATTGCAAACCAGTTTTCAACTTTATTCACACTCTTGACTAATTTGTCAAAAAAATTTGACAAATGACAAATGCAATTATCCATTTATTTCGAAATGTTATTTTTCTTCAAGATTTAGACTATTTTTTTCCAAAACTTCGACTTTAATCGACGTTTCTTGTTATTTATTTTGATTAATTTTTTCTGGAATAGGTGATCTTTTTTCGAACTTTCATCTTTTTCTTGGTATTTCAATTTCTCCTCTAAATTCCGTTATATTTTCAACATTGGGCTTTTTCTGAAAATTTCGATTCTTTTTGAATTTGACTTACCAGAAATTTCGACTGCTTTCATAAAATTTAAATTTTTAACACAAATTCCATATTTGGTGTTTCTGGAAATTTAGATTTTTTACTTGAACTTTTTTCTCGTAAAATTAGTCTTTCTCCCAAAATTTGCATTATTCTAAAAAATGGTATAATTATAAATTTGGAGTTTATTCTCAAAATTATACCTTTTTGACCTTTCTTTTAAAAATTGCTCATTTTAAAATTTAACCATTTTCCTTAATGTTTTCATTTTGAAAAGTTTGACCTTTTTAAATTTAAGTTTCTACAAATTTCAGCTCGTGTATCAAAAGTTGCATTGTTGTCGAGATTTCAAATTGTAATACTAAAATTCGATGTTTCTGAAATTTCGAATTTTTCGGAGCAAACAATATTGTTTGAAATTCCAACTCTTTTTTTTAATAACAATTCAATTTCTTCTGGAACTTCCAGCTCTTTTTTTTCACAAAATTTTATAAATTTTGATATTTCTCTAAATTTTATTTATCCTTATTATTATTATCCTCATCTTAATTTTAATTTTTTAAAAATGTTCTTTTCCCAAAACTGGTTTTCATCTTGAAAATATCTCCCTTTTTCTCTAACTTTGGACTGTATTTTTCAAATATCGTTTATATTTTCAAATCATTTTCATTAGTATTTAGCCTTTTCTGAAAATTTCTTTACAATTTGACTTTTAGGAGTTTTAGTTTGATTTACATAATTCCTCCAATTTTCGAAATTTTGACTTTCACCTTAAAATTATGTTTTTGGAAATTTGGACTCAAAATTGTATTTATTCTCCAAATTTCGCCTTCTTCTTAAAATTCGTTTACCAGAATTGGATCGAATTTTTAATATAAAGCTAAAAATTCCGAAAAAAATATTTATAGCTCTTTCGCGAAAGATTTTAATTTATTCAAAATTTGAAAAAAGGTAAAAATGGACATTATTGGCAAACTAATTATTGAAATATAAAACAATAAATATAAGTGCGGTCTGACAGACTGCGCCCGCCTGAGGGCGAGTTAAAGGTGCATTTGGTTTTACGTGGCCTACTATTTGAAAAAATAACATAAATATGGTTTTTTTTGTAACGATGCTTATGTTCCACTTCTAATATTTAACATGTGACATATCGATTACTCAAAAAATATAGAAAATAAAAAAAAAACAAAGTTGTTATAATCTTTTCAGAATTTATTCAGTACAAAAAATAATTACCTCCACCACTGTAAAGCTTTTGAAAAACAAAGCAAAAAATATAAAAAGTGTTTTTTTCAGTCGGACAACAAATACAGAAGCTGCAGCAGATATTAGAAAATGACGTTTTTCGTTTTTTTCTTAAAAAAATATAAACAGCCGCCACTTAATTATTTTCTTAATGGCATGTTAATGGGCATAAAATTCGGCACTACTTTGTCCATTTAAACTACAGTAGCATAGGGTTCCATAAAATAAAATCGCCGACAACGTGATATGCACTTAGGTATATTATGCTTAACACAAAAATGCCAGAAGTTTGGTGGAACGGACCTGTCCTTGGTTATCTTCAAAAGTTGAAATACAAAACTTGTCTCCTGAAACCAAGAAAGATTAAAAAACACAACAGGCGTTGCTCTAATGCCTTTCGACAGCCAAGCTGTCATCTTCAGAGAGATACAGTATCTCTCTTGGCTGTCGAAACGCGTTAGAGCAACGTTTGTTGTGTTCTTTAATCTTTCTTGGTTTAAGGGAACAAGTTGTGTATTTCAACAATAATGCCACATAAATATTTTTGAGATCTAAATCCCATTGAATGATTTGTACAGGGTGAGCGAAACTCGATGTCTCAGCTCTATTTTAAGAAAAGGAAAAACGATATGAGAAATATAAAAAAATTGATTGAATAAGGTCCATTTTAAGTCAAATTTGTATATTTTTCCAGAGTTGGAAACCAAAGTAATGACGTCGTTGAACTTTTTTTTTCCAGAAACATACCTGTATTTACAGATATTCAAAAAGACCTATTTTTTCTAAGCAAATTTTGTGACGAAAAAAATTTGGTATCCTTTTTGGTTAAAAAGTTATAAGCAATTTTATTGTAAAAAAAGAATATTATCAAAAATTCGTAATTACTACGATTTAGACAAATAGCTCCTGGAAATGCAATAAATTAAAAATTAAAGTATAGTGGCATCTGTCAATAACTGAATTAATGGTTGATAAACATTTAATGTTGCCATTTGATTTGGAAAAATGTTCACGTAAATGATATACAGGGGAGAGACTAGACATCAAAATATTACGATTGAGCTCAATATGCCTTATACCAATATGGCTGGTTTAAGAGATGCAGGGCGTTCAAAATTTAAATTTTATTCTGAAATTTTTTAATAATTGAGAAAGTTTTAATGATATAAATATTATATTTGGGAATATTATGTTTTTCGGTGTCAGAATTACCGATTTTGAATTTATATTGACGTTGCCTCTAGGGGGCGCTAGTTTCCCATAATTATTTACGTAAATTAAAACATTTTTTTTATCTGTTGAATTAAACTTAAAACAAGTAGACATTATAAAAGAACAATTAATTCTACAAAGAAAAGGTACTCTTGTTTAAGTTGTCTAAAGCTAAAGTAAGCTAAAGTAAGGCTAAAGTAAATCTAAAGTAAGCTAAAGTAAGTTTAAGTCGTCTAAAGCTAAAATATTAAATTTATAGCAAACTTTGAACGTCCAGTATCTCTTAAACCAGTCACATTAGTATAAGGTCTGTTGAGCTCAATCGTAATATTTTGGTGTCTAGTATCTCCAGTTTTGCTTTGACCCATTCTTCTTGACTCACCCTAGCAGTAGTAGTAGTAGTATCTCTCTGAGATACCCAAACATGTCAAACATGTCATTCGAAACCTAAAAATATTTAAAAGATTTGTTTCCAAATCGTACCAATTGCGCATTTTTAATAATACATTTTTTACAATAAATTTGCTTAAAACTTTTTAACGAAAAAATATATCAAAATTTTTTGGTAACAACATTTGTTTAGAAAAAGTAGCTCTTTTTAAATGTACAGAAACGTAGGTTTGTTTCTGAAGAAAAAAAAAATCAATGACGTCACTACTTTGGTTTCCAAATGTGGAAAAATATGCAAATTGAGCTTAAAATGGATCTTATTCGATCCAATGTAAGAATCTCCTTTCAGATTTTTTGATATTACTTTACCTTTTCTTATAATAGCGCCGAGACATCGAGTTACTCTCACCCTGTACAGGGTGAGCAAAACGCGTTTTTATAAGAAAATGAAAAACGATATAAGAAACCCGAAAAGAGACTCCTACATCGGGTTAAATAAGGTCCATTTTAGGCTCAAATTGCATATTTTTTCCAGATTTGGAAACCAAAGTAATGACGTCATTGATTTTTTTCCTCCAGAAACATACCTATATTTTTGATCATTTAAAAAGAGCTAATTTTTTTTATCAAATTTTTAAACGAAAAATTTGGTATCTTTTTCCATTAAAAAGTTATAAGCAAATTCACTGTAAAAAATGTATTATTAAAAATTAGCAATTGGTAAGATTTATTCAAACAGCCTTTGGAAACAAATTTATTAATATATTTTTAGGTTTGGAATAAAATGTTTGGGGTGTCTCAGAAAGTATTCACCTGTTCTTCTAGGGTTCTGTTAACATTCCCCATTAACTAATAAATAATACAAGGCGAGTCAGAAAGAATGGATCAACGCAAAAGTGGAGATAGCAGATAGAGATGCAGGGCGTTCAAAGTTCAAATTTTATTTTGAAATTTCACAATAATTGAGAAAGTTTTGGTGCGATAAATTTAATATTTTAATATAGCAATATCTACGCCTTAAAAAAATTATAAAAAATGCATTAAAACTTTTAAATGCAAATATCTTAAAAACCGTTAGCTTTAGATGACTTAAACAAGAGTACCTTTTCTTTATATAATTGATAGTTATTTTATATGTTTTACTTGTCTTAAGTATAACTTAGCAGATAAAAAAATATTTTTTTATTTATGTGAATGATTAAGTGAAACAAGCGCCCTCTAGGAGCAACGTCAATATAAATTCAGGATTCGTAATTCTCATACGGAAACACAAACAATTTTCAATTCATTCAATTTTAAATTCATAGCATAAAAACTTTCTCATTTATTAAAAAAATCAGAATAAAATTTAAACTTCGAACGCCCTGTATCTCTTAAATCAGCCACATTGGTATGAAGGATATTGAGCTTAATCGTAATTTTTTGGCGTCTAGTATCTCCAGTTTAGCGTTGGCTTATTCTTTCTGACTCACCCTGCATATCATTTACGTGAACATTTTTCAAAATCAAATGCTAACAAAAAATGTTTGTCAATTATTAGTTCAATTATTAACAGATGCGACTACACCTTGATTTTTGATTTATTGCACTTCCAAAAGCTATTTGTTTAAATGGTAATTATTATGAATTTTTGACAATATTCTTTTTTTACAATAAAATTGCTTATAACTTTTTAACCAAAAAAGATATTAATTTTTTTCTTTACAAATTTGTTTAGAAACGCTAGCTCTTTATAAATATGCAGAAAGACAGGTATGTTTCTGGAAAAAAAAATGTTCAATGACGTCTTTACTTTACTTTCCAAATCTTGAAAAATATGCAAATTGACTTAAAATGGACCTTATTCAATCCAATTTAATAACTTTTTTATATTTCTTATATCGTTTTTTCTTTTCTTATAATAGAGCCCAGACATCGGGTTTCGCTCACCCTATACTGACTTTCTACTGTATGTGATGAGAAATATTTTTGCTATATATTAATTGAAGCAATTGTTGCAACTTATTTAAGATGTAACTAGTCACAAAGTTCACTACTGCGTGGATTGATTTTCTTGTTTGTTTTTATTTTTGGAAACTTCTACTTTTCTCCAAAAATTGTCGGGGTAATAATTTTGATTTTTACTATTTTTCCTTAAAATTTCATTTATAAATTCAATTTTTGACTTTTTATATTCTTTTCGAAATTTCAACCTTACTTTCGAATTTTTTTTTGTCGAAGTGATTTTTTATTTTATTGGAAAAAACTTAAATAATTACTTATATTTATATTTTTACAATTCTGATTTTTTTTGTTATTTTGATATTTTTCCCGACATTTCATAATTAAATTCTCAATGTCTTTTTTCGAAATATGATTTTTTTGATAATTTTTATTAACGTTTCGATATCATTCTAGTTACGCTTGACAGTTTTTTGTGCTTAAGGTATGCCTTCTGCAGACTATAAATTTGTTGCAGATTTCTGAAGCAAATTTTTGATATTTTCCAATTGTGAAAGTTTGATTTTTTAATGGATTTATTGAAAATAAAAAAAAGATATTTATTCACAACAACACTCAATTCAACTTTGGACATAGAAAAAAACTAAATAATTTCCTCCTGGCGACATATGGGTCCCGCTATTTCTTCGCATTCTTCCATGGTGTCAAATAAATTCTTGGTACCGTAGCATCCTCCAAAAATCACTAATATGCACTTTTGTTTCTTGACATACCAAGAATATTTCTCCATGTAAGCTCTGCAAACTGGTCCCCATTGGTGGTTAATGCGACAATCTGAAATGAGAGATATTTTTTATAATTTACTAGTTTACTTAAAATATTCATAACTATTAAATTTTATGAATATTAAAGAATTCCACGAAGTAATGGTTGGAAATGTCAATTACTTAAAATAATTATTAATTTTTAGGCTTATAATAAAGCAGTTAGTTACAAATGCATTTGATTTTGAAAACTAGATTTAATTCGGTTATATTGTTGGGCCGTATTTGAATGTCGGGAGTACATCAAATAATAAATTTTGAAGTAATTTACTTCTATTAGGCCTGTCAATACTTTCGAGGTTTTAACAACCTTTTTCCTATTCCTAAAACTAAATGGGCAACTGTTAGCAAATTCCATAAATTATAAATAAGGTTAATAAAAAATAATAGATACAATGTATAAATACACTGTGGAACATCCTTATGGAGAAAACTCAATATCTCAGTTATTGTACATATTTATAAAAAATCCCAAGACAACTCAATTTAGATTATATAGTGACATCCTGCATCGCAACAATTTTATCTCTAGATGGAAAACTCTTCGAGTTACCGTTTCAACTTCTAAATTTTTAATTGGAAGTAGGGGCTTGGTATACCTTATTTGAAATGTCTCTTCATTCTCGATTCAAAAATGTTGTGGTTGCTATATTTATTTTAAAAAATAAGCAGTAAAATATAATTTTTGTAACTTCATATCCCAAAATGACATTTATTTAACAGTTTCGATGAATCAAAATAATGTCATTATAGACAAGTGTAAAAAAAAGAAAAAACGGTGCATTAAAGAATTTTATTTTACGCTTTAGATTGAAATAAAATTTCATTATAACACTCCATTAAATATTGCCTTGGTTTCTATGGAAAAATCAATACAATTTTGTCATAGCCAATGTTGCCAATTTTGCTGAATGTTCGCAATATTATATTGTCAAAGGATAATAATTTATATGATGCAACTATTGACACAAAACACCAGCAATTAAACAATCTATTAACAGGTTAAGCGCCAAGGAAAATCGACTATTTTTCCCACTGGACCAAGACAATTTTTCGTAAAATTATCATAGTTTTAAGTGCTTTAAACTTATTTTTTTGCGTATTTTTCAAAATTTTACTTTCTCTGACTAAAAAATATGACAGCGGACAGTTACGGGAGCCCCCGATCCAATTGCACAAGTTTTTGCATGCAATTGTAACGTAAATAATGAATAACAGTGGAAAACGCATTTTACAATTAGGTTTGCAGCAAAGGCATGATTCTGATGGTAAATTTGAAACAATAATTTATTGTTGACCAAATTTTTAAATGATTATTGTTCATTTTATACATAGAATCAATCAACGCACGATCCCTATTCGGATGATAAAGGTCAAGATCCGGTGTATATACCCTCGGAAAGTAGTGATAATGTCTCTGACAGCGATGACGAAATAAGGCCGGGACGTACACCTGAGCCTGGACCTCCCCAACGTGCAAAACGATCCAAACTTTTGAGGGAATCTGAAGAATTCAATGAAGAGTCGAGGAAACAATGCAGAAAATAAATATGAAGATGAAACAAAAATTTCTGAAGGGGTCTAAAATACAGAACAGGGAGTAGAAGAAAATAAAGAACAGAGAGATCAACAAACAATGCGTGATCTAATGCAGTCTGGATCGCTCCAACGGGAAATCATTTACGGTTTGATCAAATTTTGAGCATGGAACAAAGCCGAAACGGCACGCCACATTAGAAGGACATGAACCTGTTGATTACTATTGTTACCGTTATCGGTTCAAATTATTAAACACGTAAATTGTAAAACACTTTATTTCCAAACTAAATTCGGAACACTACAACTAAATAATTAACTCACTTATTCATTGATTTCTAACTACTAATTCACTAACTAACTACATTGACTTCTGACTACCTGACTCGAGGGAAAGGCGACCGCTTTATATAGTTCTCACTTCCGGGTTCTAAAAAAATCCAGCAGATAAGGCTTATCGTTTGCCGAAGTTTCTGGAAATCTTATCTGCCGTTTGTTTCATTATCGCGGCCGCTTTCCCTTATCAGATCTATCTAGAAAATTTTCTTACCTACTAAATTATATAATTTACATTTCATTACACTGCGCCCCCTTAAGGCTGATCGTCCAGATCAGTTCCAATCAGTCACTTCGCCACTATATTTGCACAGTCGGTTCAGGTGTACCATTTTCATCTTAGTCATGGGGCTACGCTGGATACTGTATACCAAGTTGTTGATCCTCTTCAGCACTTTATACGACCCTTCCCAACATGGCGTAAACTTCGCCGAAACTCCTTTCCTTCGCTGAGGGTTGTATAGCCATACCAATTCGCTCTCGCTGAAACCACCATGGTTGGCATCCACGTCATATCTTGTCTTCATTTTGTCCATCGACAAATTGATCTTCGTTCGCAATAGGGCATGCGTCTCCAATATCGCTTCCCTCAAGTCGCCTACGAAACCCATCGTCTCCCTGAGGGTCTTCCTTGGTAATCCAAACACCAAGTCTTACAAAAGCCGCAGTTTTCTCCCGAAGATCACTTTTGCAGGAGTCTGACCCGTAGTTTTATGAGTTTCCGCTCGATAGGCTATTAGAAACAGTGATAGATGTCGGTCCCAGTCTACCTGATGCTTGGAAACAACCTTCGAAAGATGTTCCTCCAAGGTCCTGTTAAATCTTTTCACTATTTTATCAGACTGTGGATGAAAAGGTGTCGTTCGAGTTTTCTTTATTCCAAGAAGACGGCACACCACTTGGAAGACCTCCAATTCGAAGTTCCTTCCTTGGTGCGAGTGTAGTTCCAAGGGAACACCAAATCGATAATTGCAGTTTTCCACAAGAACCCTTGCGACTGTGGTAGCTTCCTGGTTCGGGGTGGCAGAAGCTTCAGGCCATTTATTGAAATAATCCATTGCAGAACTTTCAAATGAAGCTACCACATTATACTGCTTTAGGGCTCTTTTGGTTCTTGTACGAGGACCCTTGGATGCAGCGCAGGGGACACATTTTCGACACCACTCCTCGACGTCCTCCCTGCAGTTAACCCAATAGAACCGTTTCCGAATCTTCTTTAGGGTCTTGTTCATCCCTCGGTGACTACCAGAGGTCCCATTGTGCACCTTCCACAAAACCTGTGGGATCTTCTCCTGAGGCACCACCAACTGCAAGTTGACGCGCCTTCCATCCGCGCTTTCCCACGCCCTCTTCAGCACCCCGTCTTCTACCTGTAGGGATTTCCATTGAGTCTACAAATTCTTAAGAACTGGACTTCTGTCAGAAACTTCTTGCCATTTCGATCTATCTCCAGCTTCTTTCCAATCCAATATAGGTTCGATATCTGTAGCTCATGAAGACCTTCAAGAATCCATCCATCTTCTGGCTGGACAGACGTGACCCTTATATCCACCATGTCCTCATAGTCCTCAACTCGTATGCAGTATTTGCAATCCCCACAAGGTCTTCTGGACAAAGCGTCAGCGTTTTTATGCTGTCGTCCCGGTCAATGTTGCACCTTAAAGTGGTACTGTTGGAGCCTTTCTTACCATCTAGCCGTCTTCTCCTCTACATTCTTCCTTCAGAGTAACCAGGAAAGCGCCGAAAGATCTGCCCTGAAGACGAATTCTTGCCCATACAAATACTTGTGGAAGTGTTCCGTGGCCTTCACTATCGCAAGAAGTTCCTTCCTGGTGGTGCAAAAGTTCCTCTCCGGCTTCGGCAGGATCTTTTTGTAATATTCGATAACTATTTCTTCACCGCTTTGAACTTGGGACAGCACAGCCCCAACGCCGACGTTGCTGGTGTCTGTGTCTAGTACAAATTTCCCATTCTGACGAGGATAAGCCAAGATAGGGCTTGTGCATAAGGCAGATTTCAGTTTTCAAAAAGCAGTATCACAATTGAAAGTCCAGACGTAAGGCGTTCTTTCTTCCGTTAGTTGGTGTAACGGCGCAGCGATGTTGGCAAAATCTTTCACAAATCTTCTGTAATAAGTGCATAACCCCAGGAAACTCCCCAGTCCATGTTTATCTGTTGGTCTTGGCTAGTCATGGATTACTTTAGTCTTGCTGATATTTGTTTCTACTCCTGTGGCTGATAGAGCGAGCCCAAGAATTCTACTTTCATTTGAAACAAAGAGCCTTTTTTTCGGATTCAGCTTTAAGTTAGCTTGCTTTAATCTATCGAAGACTTCTTAAAGATTTTCCAGATGTTCTTTAAAGCGTTTGCCCATCACCATGACGTTATCTAAGTAAACCAAGCAGGTTTCCCAAGTGAGTCCTCGAAGTACCACTTTCATTAGATGATCGAAAGTAGCCGGTGCACTGCATAGTCCAAAAGGCATAACCGCGAACTAATATAATCCACTTCCAGATAAAAAGGCTGTCTTTTCTTTGTCATTGGGGTATATGCTTACTTGCCAATATCCACTTTTTAAGTGCAGAGTTGAAAACCAGGTGGATCCAGACAAGGTTGTTAGGGTGTCATCAATTCTTGGCAATTCTTGTCTCTCTCTTGTCTCGGTAGTCGACACAGAATCTTGTTGACCCGTCCTTCTTTGTAACTAAGAATACAGGGGAAGGCCATGGAATATTAGACTTCTCGATGACTCCATCCTTCATCATCTTCTTAACCAGTCCTGCATCTTGCTTGGCTACAGGGTATTGACGAATAGGTGTTGCAGGCTACCGATTGCCAGGGGACTACCCTACTTGATTGAGCGTGCTGTTGGAAATACATTGGCAACTTTCATAGGTAGCTTCTGAGATGTTTTAACCACAGTTTTGCCACTAGTAATTTCTTGGAAATGTCATAAGTCGGTTCCACTAATCCAACGCAGCAGCCCAAATCTCCTTCCATCACAGCCATAAGTCTTCTCGCTGCTTGTTTGCACCACAGCTGTTTCGCCGGCAAACAGTCTTACCTCCTTTGGAGTGTCCCTTGGTGTTGTCAGGACAAGCTCTTTATTTCCAATTCTTAAAATGTTCTGCGCTGGGTCGAAAGTAAATCCATGTTGCTTGATTCCCAGAATCAGCTCGTCTTTGATATCTGCCACCAACACCTGATGCAAAATCCGTTTTTTTCCCAAACCAATCATGACGTCTGCCTCTCCTATAATTGTCGCAAAATATCTCCCGTAACTGTTCTGAGAAGCATTCTTCGCGACAGTACTTTTCATTGTAACGGTAGAATGTTCCTTTGTGCTAAAGTAACCATGGCGCCTGTGTCCACTGTTGCCTGTGCATTCCTTCCATCTACGCTGGCTGCCACTGCCAAACTTTCCATGATCCTTTTTATCTGTTTGATGGAAAGGGTTTTGGGGGCTGGTTGCTCGACAGCAGCCAGTGAGTGCCGCTTCCCACTGGCTGATTTTAGCTTTCCTGCTGTGGGGTTTGTCGATTTCCTGGGCAGACTTGGAAGTTCCCCAATTTCCCACAGTTGTAACATGTGCTTCGGTTGGATCTGCATTTAAGAGTTCTTACCAGTTCTTGGATGCTCTCGCTTATGTTCACGTTCGTTCTCTTCACTTCCTTCATGTTAGCACATATATTTAAGTTCATCTCCTTTATGTTAGCGCTCATGTTCGCAAGATCGAGGTCATTTGCAGCCTCTTCGATGTCGGCCTTCCTTAGTCTGCATGACTCCCCTGGCTGAAACCTTGTAAGCAGCTTTATCCTCCAAAGCTGTAATCAGTGCCTTTCTTAATGTTCGGACGTTTAACAAGCGTATCACTCTTTGGACTTCCGGGTCTCTTATTCCTTCTATGAAGATTCTAACTGCATGAAGTTCCAGAAAGTCGGTTGGTGCTGTTGGATAGGCGACATACCCCAGTCTTCTCACGTCAGCCTCGAATTCTTGCAGCGTTTCTCCACTTTTCTGCCTTCTCACTAGCAGTTGCGACTGGACAACTTGCTGCAAATCGTGGTCTCCAAATCTCAGCTCTAATGCCCTTACTAGATCTTCATAGTTGGCTTGTTCGTGGCCAGATAAAGTACGGAGTAATTCCAGAGCATCTCCGCGTAGGGATACCACCAATGAGATCGCCTTTCCTTCCTCCATCCACATCATAGGTCGGAGGTTTCACCTTTTGGGAAGAAATGGCAGAAACACTTTCGGATTTATGTTGTGTGACTTGTCCACTTAGATAAACTTCTTTATCTCATTTTTAATGTTGTTGATCTTTTTCTGAGTTGCATTGTCCAAATCAAGAAGCTTGTTATTGACTTCTTCTTGCATTTCTTCTCCCATTTCTGCAGTTTGTTCTTTCACTTTTTCTTTCATTTCTTCTTTCATTCCTGTGGTTTATTCTTTCATTTCTTCTTTCATTTTTGCAACGTCTACTCCCATTTTTTTTAATATTTGCTAATAGACTATGCAATTCTTCTGTGTCTGCATTTCCTTTCTTTTCTTTTTCTTCATCTTTTTCTTGTCGTCTTCGTTCTTCCTCCTGTCGCCTTCGTACTTCCTCCTGTTTTTTCCTGTTTTATTCTTGTCGTCTTCGTTCTTTCTTCTGTTCTTTTTCTTGTTGTCTTCGTCTTTCTCCTGTTCTTTTTCTTCTTTGTTTTTAAACATTGTTAATATCGCTTGCAATTGTTGTTCCATTTTAGCTGATTTTAGTCTCGTTTTCAAAAAGCTTTCTAGAATGTTCAAGATTTTACTTGACGCTCTCGGTATAACTACTTAACAGTTTATAGAGTCCGTGATAAAGTCTAAATTTAATAATCGTCGGATTCAATAGCGCAATATTCTGCCGCACAATTTACAAAAATAATCCCGCTTCTGACACCAGATGTTACGCGTTATCGGTTCGAATTATTAAGCACGTGAATTGTAAAACACTTTATTTCCGAACTAAACTAGTAACACTACACCTGAATAATTAACTCACCTATTCATTGACTTCTAACTACTAACTCACTAAATAATAACACTCACTAATGACTGCCTAACTCGGGGGAAAGGCGACCGCCTTACATAGTTTTCTCTTGTGAACTTTGACATTATTGATGAAATAGTAAACCAAACAAATCTTTATGGAACCCAGGTGGTTATAAATCAAAAAACAATACAAGCCACTCTCGGGTATCAAAATGGAAACTGACAGATCGAACAGAAATAATATACCTGATAGGGCTACCGGGTTACATGGAAATCGTTTACATGAACACCCTTTGGCATTTTTGGTCCACTCATAACATTGCCCGTAATGTTATGAGTCGTAAGAGATTTAAAATACTTTTAAAAATGCTCCACTTTTAAGACAACGATTAGTGCTCTCAAAAAGATCGTTTGTATAAGATCCAACCGCTTTTTGATGTACTTATCAAAAACTACCAAACAATATACACACCTGATAATACTTGCCATTTCAGGGCCGATTGTCTTTCAGGCAATATAATCCCCAAAAAACACACAAATAGGGGATCAAACTATTCAAACTATGCTGCGACAAGGATATACCTGGAATTTGAGATATAGTTTGGGCAAGAGAACGAGGCAAACAAATCAATGACATTTCCCACCAAAATCGTTGTCAACTTGGAAAAAGAACTTTTACAAGCTGACAGAATTTGTGTCATCGATAACTGGTACACCAATCTCCAGCTCACACACATACTTCTGGACAACAACACGCACTGTCTGGGAATCTTGCGGACCAAGGGAAATTCTACTGAAGTGGAGAAAAAAAATGAAAAAGGGTGAAGTTTTTGCCCAGGAAAATTAAAGAGGAATATGTATCCTCAAATGACGTGACAAGCGAGATGTTTTTCTTTTGTCTATTTGTCATACAGACAAAACGATCGAAATTCAAAGGCCAAAAGCATTCATACACTACAATTGAAGGGGTTAGAGCAAAATGGGTATAAGTGACATTTTATTGTTTTTTGAGATATTTGTAAATACCGAAACTTAAGCATGTATTCTTTTTGAGCAAAAAGGGTGTAATTGCATTTAGTGAGTACTAGCGTCATGTTTGAATCAGTAGATATACCTACTTAGCAATTATCGAAAACCTGTTGGTGCAAAAAGAGTATGAGATCACGTACCGCTTTTGCACTCAACAGTCATCTGAGATAGATATGTCATCCTGAGGTAATTGTTAACGGGTGATTAAATTTTTTTTGCTAAATCAAATAACTTCTATAAACTCAATAAAATTTAGTTTGTATCATTGAAAATGAAGAGCAGAAAAGAGCGCAGGTAGAAGGCAGAATACCAGTAAATGGAAAAGAAATGAAAAGAACAGATTACGAGCAGAAGGGAAATTGTACGTAGGACACAAAGGCGTAATGCATCCAAGTAAACAGTTAAGAATTTTTAATCATGTGTGTAGGTACAAATGTAAAGAGAAAATTTCTGAGGCTGATAGACAAGTATTATTTGAAAAATTTTATAAGATACCTAGTTATCATCTTGCAGTAAAAAAGAAGAAGCTGCTATAAGGGAGCAAGGATCTCAAAAAGGTCGAAATTTCGCAACAAAAATAATGTTAAAGAATAAGCGTTTATGTAAACAGTTTTTTCTGAAAACGTTTGACATTATTAATAGACGCTTTACTGCAGTGTGTGCAAAAACTAATAGATTAGGTATATGTAAGACTAATAAACGGGTAAAAATGCAGAGTAAAAATAAAATTGATAAAAATATTAGAAACTCTGTTATTTCTCATATAAAGATGTTTCCAAAATACAAGAGTAATTGTTCTCGAAAAGATAAAATCAACACAAGATACTTATTCTCAGATTAAATGTAACAAAAATGTACTTGTTGTATAAAGAACACTGCAATGAAATTAATAAGCCTGTTGAACTGTCCTATTATCGAAATATTTTTAATACTGAGTTTAACCTACGCTTTCATAAGCCCCACAGCGAGACTTGCTCAAAGTGTGGCAACTTACAGAATATTATAAATAACTCAGGTAATGAAGAGAGTGTGCATGCTGCTAAAGTATCTTTAAAAATCCATCAAAGAAAAGCTCAAAAAGCATATGATTTGAAAAAAAATGGATATCGAGAGCAACAGAGGCTCCAGGGACACTGTAGTTATATATTTTGATATTCAGCAAACCTGACCTACACCCCTGCTTACTACATCAAAAGTCTTATATTTGAGGCAACTTTGGACGTATAATTTTGGCATACATAATTTAATTACTGGAGAGGCCCATATGTATACATGGGAAGATACTATATCTGGCAGAGGGTCACAGGAGATAGGCTCGTGTCTAATGCTTTTATTAAAGTTATTGCCATCCAGTATTGCTATTGATTATAGTGACTCATGTGGGGGACAAAACAAAAATAGAAACATTTTCAAAATGTTTATGTTTTTAATAAAAGCCACCCACCTAAAAGAAGTTCATCATAAACTTCTGGAGCCTGACCACACATATATGGAGTGTGATAGGGATTTTGCTAGAATTGAAAAGTGCAATTGGAGAAATGGAGAAAAATGATGGCTGGTTTCTGCTAAAAAAAATTTAGTGCAAAGTATGACCCAAGAAATGTTCTATTTTTTTTAAAAGTTAAGTAAATTAATAAAAGATCCAAAAAAAGATACAGAAGGGAGACCTTTTAACTTTAGAGAAATAACCAGTGGCGGCTGGTCTTAAAGAACGCAAGAGCGCGCGCTCCTCGTGAAATGAGCGATCTAATCTTTTCGGTTTAATGGAAAAGACTTGGAATTATCACATTTTTAAACACAAAATAATGATATACTAATTAACTAATAATACTTGTGAGTGACTTGGAATAAAGAACGCAAACGTTTGATTCCATTATATTAAATATTATAAGGAAATTTAAATAAATTGGTGCGCGCAGAATTATGCACCTAGCGGGGCTGCCGTGCAATGCCTATCAGTGGCCTCCACGGGATACGGTGAAATAATTTACAGAACGCCACGTTAAAGCTAGCCCGGGGTACGCCGCTCCGCGCTTATGCGCTTTTGCCAAATGGTGAGTCAAGTCAGAGTTTGAAGTGTGTATTTACGGTTTATAATGCTAAATGCGTAGGTGCCGGCTGATCCGATTGCGATTGCTAATTGTGCTGCTTACAAACCTAACTGCCAATAGTATCGCTATTCACAAGGACACAGCAGTACCCATTTTAGGGTCTAATTATTAATTTCTAAATTTGGATTTAAACAATTCTGATAAGAAAGTAATGAACACTTTATTTCTTTTAAAGATCGTAGAGGGGATTTTGTTTAAAAAAATATTTTTTTGTGTTTTTATAGAGTTTAGTTAGAACTTTGTAATAAAATATATTTTATTTTTAGATGCAGTTTTCATGAAAAGGTGATATAATTTTATTCTTATGAAAGCAAACAATTTTAATTAGGTAACCCAGAGCCGTAACGACGTGCAACCGTACGTGCAACCGTATACAAAGGGGTTCAGAAATGTCGATAATGTAGATGTTAATTAAATTTAATTCGTAAAAATACTAGTAAATATCACACCTCTTGTACCATTTTTATTTCTCTTAAATTTATGGCACTGGAGTCACCTAAACTCTTAACTACTAATATTTTTGCATCTGCGCAGCCCCTGTCAAAAAGTCACCAGGCGCCACTGGAAATAACCCACTTGAGGTATGAGCAAGAATTCGAATCGTTTTCCTTTGAATTTAAACCAGTCTTGGGTGATTTTTATCCATTCCTGAAATGTATATCGGGATCAAGTTCTACTGGACGCCCATCTTGTTTGTTTGATAACACATTTACATAGCTGCATACAAGTTTAGTTCCAATTAAATTCAAAAAATGGTAAAATTTACAGAGCTTTTAGATTATATACCTCCAGTGTACCATTTATTTTGCACAAACATGAACCATGAGAAAGATCCCAAAAGAAAAACAACAGAAAGAAAACTAACATTGAAACCTGAACCTGGCATCCTTCGAGAGGATCATGAAGAGCCCGACAACGAAATCGACATCGATGACGATGGCAAGTTCTGACTATGTACCATGATAGTTTGTTATTTTTTTGCCAATAAATATTTTTTGGTAGAACTTCATGTGTTGTAATAATACAATCATTGAAATGAATAAATATATTAAATATATTTGTACAAAAAGGGTATAAGTACTTCAAATTTGATTTTTTTACAAAAATAAACTTTTTTCGAATATAATGATTTTACTAATAAAATTATACGTTATCTTTTCATATTATTAATTTTACTAAAAACTTGTGCCGCCCTCACAAAATTTTATAAAAGCAATAAACTTTGGGAACCAATTTCTTAAAACTAGATAGGACGTACTTATACCCTTTTTGCTCTAACCCCTTCAATTTAGGTAAAAACCCAATTGACCTCTCGGATCAAATGTCAAGCTATAAATCAGCATTACGAAAAACAACACGATGGTACAAAAAATTGGCTGTAGAGTTACTACTTGGAACGTCAATGGTCAACACTCACTTCATCTTCAAACTTGTTGAACAAAGTCTATTACTGATTTCCATTTATCAGTGGTAGAGGATTTATTAAGAAAGAAACAATGTAAATTAAAAAATTTGCGATACAAGAGGCGTTCTTCGGAGCAGGTTGTACGGCCGATGACTATCAGAACAGGACTAAATGTCCGTTGGTAAACAACCAAATTAAAAGTGAAATATTTCAGTAAATTTAAATGATCAAATCATTTTCCCAGATATGTATATTTTAAACAAAGAATACTATAACTGTAAAATTATTGTTTTTTAGTCTAGTAATTTTAAATATAATCAAATATTTTTTATTAGTTCTAGCAAATGTCGAAAAACTGTAACATGAAATACAGAAATAAAGCGTTTTTAAACAGTTTTTCTTGCAAATTTAACAGTGCGTGTACCAGCATTGCAAATTTTCCATTTAATATTTAAAATCTTGATTTTAACTTGTCATTTTATAATTATCGTGTCTTTTCATAAATCTCAAGTTTTTTTTTCTAAAATTTCAGCAAATTTTTAATTTCTACATTAAACCTAAAAATTGTATGTTTCTTTTTAAAAAAAATTTGATTTCAAATCCAAAATTTCATGTAATGATTTTTATCATTCGTAATTTAAACATCCATCTCTGGGATTAAACTCACAATGTCGAGAATTTAAAAAAAATAAATCTGGGGTACACTTTCCAAATTTTTACTTTCCTTCAACAAATTATGCCTTTGCACTTTCAGTTTTTATTTGATTTCCCCAAACATTTAATTAAAAACTTAATTTTGGACTTTTTCTAGTATGTTGACTTTCTTCCTTTCGACTGTAATGTGAAATAATTTAATTTTTTTACAAAATGTTTTAATTCAGACATTGAACTTGCAAAAACTTCCCCTTATACAAATTTTTATTTTTATTTTTCAAAATTTCAACACCAATTCCTCAAGTTCTACCCAAGATATCGCATTAAAAAAAATAAATTTGCAGTATTTTCTCAAAATTTTACCTTTTATTCAAAAAATTCCCTGTTTAACCTTTAAATATTTATTTAATATCTCCACACCCCAAATTTTTACATTTTGTCCAATATTTAAACAATAAATTTTAAACGTTTCTAAAAATTTTCTTTTTATGCTCCAAATTTCGATATCTTTCTTTAAAAAACAAATTTAAACTCAACAATTTAGGATTTTTCCTTAAAATTTTGATGCTAATTTCTAGACATCAATTATTTTCTTGAAATTTAAGGAACATTTTTATTATAACGGATTATGGTAATGGGTTTCTATGAAATTTGAAGTCTCAAAATTCAGATTTTACTTTTTTACTTTTATTCCCCAAACCGATAAAGATCTCAACAATTTCTCTAAAGCTTGGCTTTTTATTTTTAAAATTTCAATTTCAACCACATTTTTTTCTAAAACTCAAACTATTTATTCAAAATTCGACTTTGGGTGCAACATCTTTTCAATGATTTTGCTATTTTGTGCAATTTTTTCTCCTCAATGTGGACATTTGTTCCGAAATTAAAAAAAAATTTTAATTGTTTGAAAACCTGAAACATTTCCTTAAAATTCTTACTTTCGATTTTCCGTTTTTACTTTTTTGTTTAAATTTTTATCCCTAATCTCGAAGTACTCGATCTTTCTCTCGAAATTCGAGTGTACACTTAAAAATTCATATGTTTTTCTTTCGACTCTTCTATAATCTTAAGTTTATTCTTATAATTTTATCTTTTCTAAAATTATATTTTCCGTTAGACAAGTTTACTCTAAAATTTTCTTTTTTAAATCAAAACATACATATAACAAATAGACTAAGAACTAATTTAAATCCAAATAATATTGAGGCACTTATGTTCAAGGCACTTAAAATAAATATTTTGCTTCGAATCTAAAACAGTGAAATATTAAAATATATTTGCTCCAGAGGAAAAAAATTGTCAACTTTACTATAAAAGTAATCTACATTATTTTTTGAGCCAATAAAAGTTATAAATGCAGATTTTTTACTATATTTGTTTATTGAGCGCTTCACCATCTTCGGTACAGTGAACTGAATTTACGATTGGATTCTAAGCACAATAAGGGAATTATAACTCATCAGTAAGGGGCCGCTGACTTATGTAGCCTGCCACAAAAGTTTAAGCCAGTCCGTCCCTGGTAATACCATATAAGAGAATAGCATTTGCGTCCAAATAAGAAATGTGCATTTAGCTTTTATAATAGAATATTATTATTGGATAAATATTTTAAAAATAACAATCATCTTACACGATATATTAATTATATATAATACTGGCATTACAACATTATTTTCCCAATAGGATCTACAGCAATAAAGTAAATGCTTTTTAGTTGCATTTAAATGGTAAGTAAGTAATATTTTTAATTATATTCTGTATAACAAAGGGTGTTTGTGTTTATATTAGATTAATCTGATTAAACAAAATATATTTACTCACCTTCTTTGGTAAAGTCCATTGCTATATTAGTAATAACGATAGAAGTACAAAGAACAAACATTAAAAACTGCATTTTCCCAATAATAAAAAATGTAAAAATGAAACAGGATTCTTAGAAATATTCTACTTCTATATATTCCTAAATTATGATTGTATCAATTTAATTTACAAATCGTTGGTATTTTGTCTTTTAATTTAAACATATTTCAGAACTGTGAAAAATAGAGAGAATTGTAAAAAGACGATTGTTACTAGCACAAGTTAAGTTGAAACTATTAAATTGAATGTGTTTCGATGTTGTTTTATATTTTTCTCTGGTTTCATACGTCGCGCTGTACATACGAATCAAGATGCGCTGGTGAAAGTAATAAATCTGGATGCAATTGATACATATTTGAAAATGTTGAATATACAAAAATATAAAAACGGTATTTTGGAGTAATAAAAAATAAACAACAGTCAGACAGTATCACAAACTAAGCAGTCAGTTTCTGAAGTAAATTGTCTTGGAATATTCATTGGCAAAAAATTTCTTGTGCCAAATAGGCAAATTTTGTGTAAACGAGTAACTGGACGCCACACAGCTGAAATTTAAGTCACAGCATTTTTTAAGATAAAAGTTGTATATATAGATTCGAGAAGGTCTCCAATAAAATCTCATCCTGTTCTATGGAAGTTGAGAATCCTTCTATCCGTTGGTACGGAGAAGATTCAAGAATATGTTGACCTTGAAATTCCGTAAATACGATATGACCCAAGAATAAGTTTTATAAAACCTATAAATATACCTATAGGTACATTCCACATATAATATTCAAGTACAAATAATGAAAGATTTGCATCATTAAACTTTTTTATTGAAATGTTTTTAATAGAACTACAGTTACACGAGTATACATGGAAACTAAAGGAAAATATTCTATTTGGAAAGTTTTTACCAAATATTTACCAAATATTTCATTTCTTGATTTGCCTAATACAGTGAAACCTCAATTATTTAGCCTTCGATTATTCGAGGCTATCCCGTTATCCGAAGGTAAGGCTAATCGAGGTGTATGATCCGACAACGGATGAAATACCTATGATGTCTTTCATGTTGTGTGCGTTTTCTTTTATTCGATGTATCCCCTCTTCACATTATCTCGGATAAATGGGGTTTTACTGTAATTAATAATTATATTTTTTAACTCTTATATTTTATAAGTTCTACTTTAAATCCTTTAACGATTTTTTATTAATCAAGAAACAAAATTTATATTCAGAAAGTAGGTTTTGTTTTTCAGTGACATCTGTGCTTCGTATGAAGTTTTCCTCAGTAACTGCAACCTATCACGCAGTAATTTTCACGAATTTACTACCTTGAGTGTTCACATATAGATGTCGCAGACATTCAATAAATTTCAAATTGTTCATAGTCCCAGTAACAAAACAATCATGCCATTAATAATGTATGTTCCACATGCCCACAACGTTGTTTTTGTTAAATGTAATTCTACAATTTCGGGAACATACTAACACTTAAAAATATGACTTTGTCGACAAATCATTTTTTTACATACAACTTCCAAGAGTAAAAGTGGACTCATCAGAAAACAATATGTTTTTTATTTAGATGACTATATTATCTAATATTTCCATCATTTGGTCACAAAAATGAGTTCTTCTATCAAAATCGCCTTCACTGAGCTCTTGACATGGTGTCAGTTTATAAGGATGCATTTTATTTAGTTTCAGTAAACGAATAATCGAGGAATGACTAACGTTCAGTGCTGCAGTTACTTGTCGACTTGAAGAATGTGGATTTTCTTGAAACTCGTTTATTATTTTCAATTTAGCATCATTAGTTAATGCACTGGAGGGATCTTTTTTAAGTTTTCGTACATGTCCATGGCTCGTGAAAATGTTTCTCAATTTTACTAATTTTACCTTGGGATATATATAGGCGGTAGATCAGGAAATTTTTGTTGAAATAGACGAGCGACTTCGGCTTGTGATCTTGCTCTATCTCCATAATCGACCATTTGTAAAATTATTGCTTTATGTATTTCTGTTAAATGGTCCATATTAATTTTTCAAAATGTTCAAAAAGATAACTGAAGCACGATACTGACCATTGTTTAATTCTCTTACAGTTTTAGAAAGTTACTGGAATGTTTTCGACAAAAAGTACAATTGACTATGATAAGGTTGATAAGTTTTTAAGTTTCCTATTTTACAAAATCAAAAGAGGATATTCTAACGAAATATTATAGAATTTAGTAAGTAAGAAAGAAAATTTTCTAGAAAGATCTAATAAGGGAAAGCGGCCGCGATAATGAAGCAAGCGGCAGATAAGCGTTCCAGAAATTTCGACAAACGATAAACCTTATCTGCTGGATTTTTCTAGAACCCGGAAGCCAAAACTATATAAGGCGGACGCCTTTCCCTCGAGTCAGTCAGTCACAAGTCAGTGTAGTTAGTTAGTAGTTAGAAGTGAGGGTTGTAGGGTTTCGAGTTTAGTTTGGAAATAAAGTGGTTATAATTCACGGCGTAATAATCATTCGAAATGATAGCCCGCAACATCTGATGTCAGAAGCGAGTTTATTATTGTGCTATTACTCGGAGAAATTCACCAAGTGGTTCCGCAGTTGACTTTATCTCGGACGATTTAAACTGTTAAAAAGTTATACGTGGCGCGTCAAGAAAATCTTGAACAATCTAGTTTGCTTTACGAAAACGAGATTAAAATAGGCCAAACAATTGCAAGCGTTATTAGCAATGTTTAAAGACCAAGCAGAAGAAAGACGACAAGAAAAAGAACAGGAGAAAGAACAAAGACAACAAGAAAAAGAACAGGAGGAAGAACCAAGACGACAGGAAAAAGAACAGAAGCAAGAACGAAGACGACAAGAAAAAGAAAAGATGAAGAACGAAGACGACAAGAAGAACAGAGAAAGAATGCAGACAAAAAAGAATTTCATAGTCTATTATCAAATATAACAGAAAATATGGGAGAAGACGTTGCAAAAATAAAAAAACACATTACAGGTATGAGAGAAGAAATGCAAGAAGAGATTGGCGAAGTCAAAGAAGAATTCAACAGTAAGCTTCTTGATTTGGAAAATGCAACACAGAAGAAGCAACTTCGAAAATGACATGAAGAAGTTGCTAAGTGGACAAGTCACACAACATGAATCCGAAAGTGTACCCGCTATTTCCTCTCAAAAGGTAAAATCCTTCCAGACCTACAGAAAACAGTTCGAAGCTGCTGCTAAGCCCAATCGGTGGACAGAGGAAGGAAAGGTGACCTCATTGGTGGTATCCCTGTATCTGATCACGAACAAGCCAACTATGAAGATCTAGTTAGGGCTTTAAAGCTAAGATTCGGAGACCATCATTTGCAGCAAGTTGTCCAGCCGCAGCTGGTAGTGAGAAGGCAGAAAAGTGGCGAAACGCTGCAAGAATTCGAGGCTGATGTGAGAAGATTGGCGTATATTGCCTATCCAACAGCACCAACCGACTTTCTGGAACTCCACGTTAGAATCTTTATAGAAGGAATAAGAGATCCGGAAGTCCAAAAAGTGATACGCTTGTCAAATGTGCGAACATCAAGGGAGGCACTGATTAGAGCTTTGGAGGTCGAAGCTGCTTAAAAGGTGTCAGAGCCAGGGGCGTCACGCAGAATAAGAAAATTAGACATCGAAGAGGCTACGAGTGACCCTGATCTCGCGAACATTAACGCCAACAAGAAGGAAATGAACGCGAACATGAAGAAAATGGACGGGAGCATGACACTAACTTAAAGAAAATTGAAGCGAGCATCCAAGAACTGGTGGGAACCCTTAAAGGCATCTTACAACTGTGGCAAACCGAAGCACTTCAAGAAGGACTGTAGGTCAGCTCCAAGAGGTCGACAAGCCACACAACAGGAAAACTAAAATCAGCCAGTGAGAAGGGGCACTCACTGGCTGGTGTCGAGCAACCAGGTTCCCAAAACTCTTTCCATCAAGCAGATAAAAAGGACCATGGAAAGTTTGATAGTGGCAGCAAAAGTAGATGGAAGGAATGTACAGGCAACAGTGGGCACAGGCGACATGGTTACTTTAGCACGAAGAAACATCTTACCGTCACAACCGAAGGTACTGTCGCGAAGAATGCTCCTCAGAACAGTTACGGGAGATACTGCGACAGTTACAGGAAAGGCAGACGTCATGATTGGTCTGGGAAAACTGCGGATTTTGCATCGGGTCTTGGTGGCAGATATCGAAGAAGAGCTGATTCTGGGAATCAGGCAACATGAGTTTACTGTCGACCCAGCGCAGAACATTTTAAGGATTGGAAATAAAGAGCTTGTCCTGACAACACCAAAGGCCACTCCAAAGGAGGTAAGACTGTTTGCCGGCGAAACAGCTGTAGTGCAGGGAAGCAGCGAGAAGACGGTTATGGCTGTGATGAAAGGAGATTTGGGCTGCTGCGTTGGATTAGTGGAACCGACTTATGACATTTCCAAGAATTCCGTGGTTAGAACATCTCAGAAGGTACCTGTGAGAGTTGCCAACGTATTTCCAACAGCACGCTCAATCAAGAGGGGTAGTACTCTGGCAGTCTATACCCCGGTAGCCTCGATAAGCTCCTTGGATGACAAATGTGCGCTAGTACAGGAAACGAAGTCAAGTTGGAAGTGGACTTGAAACACCTGTCCAAGGAAGAAGCAGCTCTGGCTAAATCATTTTTACGGAAAAACTATTTTTACCGATCGAGATCAAAATTTAGGAAGGAAGGACGTAGTTCGACATAAAATCAACACCGGCGATGCAACACCTATTCGTCAGCCCCCAAGAAGATTACCTGTAGCCAAGCAAGATAAAGTCGCAGGACTGGTTAAGAGGATGGATGAAGGATGAAGTCATGGTCTTCCCCTGCAGTTTTGGTTACAAGGAAGGACGGGTCAACAAGATTCTGTGTCGACTACCGGAAATTAAACGACATCACTAAGATGGACAGCTACTCCTTGCCAAGGATTGATGACACCCTAACAACTTTGTCTGGATCCACTTGGTTTTCAACTTTGGACTTAAAAAGTGGATATTGGCATGTAAGTATAAACCCCGACCACAAAGAAAAGACGGCCTTTTCATCTGGGAGTGGATTATATCAGTTCACGGTTATGCCTTTTGGACTATGTAATGCACCGCGTACTTTCGAACGTTTAATGGAACTGGCACTTTGAGGACTGTCTTGGAAAACATGCTTGGTTTACTTAGATGACGTCATGGTGATCGAAAAGAGTTTTAAAGTACATCTGGAAAATCTTGAAGAAGTCTTCGACAGATTAAAGCAAGCTACCTTAAAGCTGAATCCGATGAAGTGCTCTTTGTTCCAAACGAAAGTAGAATTCTTGGGCCACACTGTATCAGCCGCAGGAGTAGAAACAAATATCAGCATGACTCAAGCACTCCGTGACTGGCCAAGACCCAAAGGTAAACATGAACTGAGGAGTTTCCTAGGGTTATGCACCTATAACAGAAGATTTGTGAAAGGTTTTACACCGACTAACGGAAGGAAGAACGCCGTCCGTCCGGACTCCCGATTGTAATAACGCTTTCCGAAAACTGAAGTCCGCCTTTTGCACAACCCCTCTCTTGGGTGATGCCAGCAACGTCGACATTGGGACAGTGCTATCCCAGGTTCAAGGTGGTGAAGAAAGATTCATCGAAGCCAGAGAGAAACTACTGCACCACCAGGAAGGAACTTTTTGCTATAGTGGAAGCCGTATAACACTTCCACAAGTATTTGTGTGGACAAGAATTCCTCATCAGGACAGATCATTCCGCGCTTTCTTAGTTATTTCAAATAAAAAACGCAGAGGGGCAGACAACTAGATGGTTAGAAAGGCTTCAACATTATCACTTTAAGGTGCATCATCGACCAGGACGACAGCATAACAACGCTGACGCTTTGTTCAGAAGACCTTGTGGGGATTATGAAACACTGCAGACGAGTTGAGAACCATGAGAGTATAGTGGATGTAAGGGTCACATCTGTCCAGCCAGAAGATGCATGGACTGTGGAAGTTCTTCGGAAGCTACAGAAGAGCGACGTTGATATCGGACCCATATTGGAATGAAAAGATGCAGGAGCTAGACCCATATGGCAAGAACTTTCCGATAGAACTCCAGCTTTTAAGAATTTGTGGGCCCAATGGAAATCCCTCCAGGTAGAGGACGGGGTGCTGAAGAGGGCATAGGAAAGCGCGGATGGAAAGCGAGTCAACTTGCAGTTGGTGGTGCGTCGGGAGAAGATTCCACAGGTCTTGTGGGAGGTGCACAATGGGACCTCTGGTGGACACCTAGGGATGAACAAGACCCTGGAGAAGATTCGGAAACGGTTCTTTTGCCGAGCGGTGGTGTCGGAAATGTGTCACCTGCGCTGCATCCAAGGGTCCCCGTTCAAAAACCAAAGAAGCCCTAAAGCAGCATAAATGTGGGAGCTTCATTTGAAAGAATTGCAATCGATGTGGCAGGACCATTCCCACCATCGGACGATGAAAACAAGTACATCCTGGTTGCCATGGATTATTTCAGTTAATGGCCTGAAGCTTATGCCATCCCGAATCAGGAAGCTACCACAGTTGCAAGGGTTCTTCATCTGTCGATTCGGTGTTCCCTTGGAACTACACACGGACCAAGGAAGGAACTTCGAATCGGGGGTCTTCCTGCTGGATTTTTCTAGAACCCGGAAGCGAAAACTATATAAGGTGGACGCCTTTTCCTCGAGTCAGTTAATCAAAAGTCAGTGTAGTTAGTTAGTAGTTAGAAGTGAGTTAATTATCCAGTTGTAGTGTTCCGAGTTTAGTTTGGAAATAAAATAGTTTTAATTCACGGCGCTAAAATCACAAAATTGTTTTTGGTCCCTTTATGATTATCGAGGACCAACAAATATGTACCGGGTAGCCAGCTAAGAGAGGACGCTGGCTATATCTCAGCAAAGAATCATCTCACAGCCTTGCGAAAAAAAATTTAATAAGAAAAGTGGCCCCGAAAAATCGCTGAGAAATATTTTTCAGGTCCTAAAATGACTGCTAGGTGGCGTAATACGTTGAGCTAAATGGAAATTTAGGATTTTCTCAAAATGTTACTTAATTAAGTTATATCAAATAGACATGCATTGTAATCCTAGAGTAATTTTGACTTGTTTTTGTTTTACATTTTTAGTTCTATCTCTAAAAATAAAGTGGTGGGGAGACATCGAAAAAAATTATTTTAAATATCATTTACTTCAGTTAGCCTTAATGAAATTGAACAAATTTAGTCTCTGTAGAAAAAGTGCTCTTTGGTCTATCGAAGGAACTTTCATATGTTTTTATTTTAAAATTATTGTTGCTGCTACAGCGTGTTATATAAAATGGAAACAAATTTCACCATTTTTCTAAAAAAAAAGTAAATAGAATGATATGTCAATTTCGATGTCTTAAAATAGGGAATTGAAAGTTCTAGATATCAGTGAAAACCGCAACTCGATATTCTTTGTCTAACCGGAGATATTGGCAAATAAAATTTCAGTAACGTAAACGCTTGATGACTTTGCTTACCATTTAGAATACCAAATCAGAGGATGTTTAAAATTTGTCTTACATAATGTAACAATAAATAATTAACATATTTACAATAGTCTAATAGTAATAACAGTGAATAATGGAAAAAATTAACCGAAGAAACAAATTAATTTTCAAAAAAAAAGAGAATACATTACATTAAAAATGTTAAATTAATATCGTCCATTGATTGGAGCCCTAAATGTTCAAACTGACTGCAATTCATCATTTTCATGCAGAGAATCCTCTCACGAATGAACAACACTGCAATTTCAACTTCTGTCTTTGACCATTAGACCACTCTAAATAGTGTTTCTTATTCTTTCGATCAGGTCGTTTCATTTGTAGGCTTGTTGGTAAAAACAAGGTATTCTATTTGCCCACAAATAAAAATCAAGGCAAGTCAGATCTGGGGGACCTGGATGACCAAGAAAACTGACTTCCACGTCCTATCCACCGGCCACGTATGCCTGGTTTTGAACGGTGGTTCAACATATCTCCAAGTCATTAGCTATTGTTCTAGTACTTAAATAAGGATTAAATTTCATATACTCTAAAGCATTTTAAATATTTTTCTTGATGCGACCTCTACGTTATCTTCTAAACACAGGCACATGTACATTTCTTGTGGTACGTTGGTGCTTATAAGATGTATCAGTTGAAGGAAAACTCTTTCACTTTTATTACGTTTTTCGGGATACTGTATTCGTAGATTTAGCAGCATCAGTTGCATTTTCATGCATTCGAAATAAATGGTTAACATGTCAAATGCTTCTTTATTGTATAAATCTTTTTAATTTCATGAAGGAATATAAGAGCGGAAATACCAATTCAATTAGAAGAGTACGTAGTAAATACAATTGCAACCTTAAGGATTAGCATTTTTTATTTCATTTTCGCAGTTAACTTTTTTCAAGGACCACTTTACCAATTTTGTAGGCAAACTATGTGATAATTCAAAACCTAAATTTTGTTTGCCAATATCTTCGGTTAGAGAAAAGATACCGAGTTGCGGTTTTTACTGATATTTAAGGCATTTAATTCTCTATTTTAAAGTATTTAAAAAATTCATTTCATATAAATTTTTTTAGAAAAACGGCAAAATTTGTTACCATTTTATATATATTACGCGCTGTAACAGCGACAATAATTTTAAAATAAAAACATATGGAAGTGTCGTTAATAGAAGAAATAGCATTCTTTCTGTAGAAATTAAATTTGTTTAAATTTCATTAAGCCTCACTTAAGTAGACTCTTCATTTTTAGAGATAGAACAAATAGTTTAAAACAAAGACAAGTCAAAATTACTCTAGGGTTACAATGCATACATTTTTGATATACCTTAATTAGGCAAAATTTTGAGAAAATCTTAATTTTCCATTGAGCCCTACCTATTATCCACCTAGAGGTCATTTTAGGACCTCAAATATATTTTCCAGCGATTTTTCAGGGCCACTTTTTTCATTAAAATTTTTCCCAAAGCTGTGAAGTAATTCGTTGCTGAGATATAGCCGGCGTCCTTTCTTAGTTGGCCACCCGGTACAATAACTGAGATATTGAATTTTTTCCATTTGGCTGTTCCACACTGTATGTCATTGATTCAATCGGGACATCAGTAACCAAATTCTACACCGAATTGAGAGATGCAATTTCTGTTCATGATCGGATAATGGTTACATTGTGTTTTCTAGCATCAGCCAAGTTTACAAGGTGATTCTAAAAGTAGTACCATAAATTCGGGATCGTATTTTAGAGCCCAAAATAAGACGTGTTCGATTTTTGCAAGTAATTCTCCGCTAGTTAAAAGAATTAGTATACACTTGAGATGATACTATCGACAGAAAACTCTCCGATAGTTACACTGATATTCTCGGACATGTGCTCACAAACATGTGTCGACTTGCGAGAATGCTTACCATTAGGGAAAATTACTTATGAAAACATATCTATTTTGTTTATATTCGTATCCTAATGCTGGTGCCAATAGGTGGCCTATTGTTGTGTTTTTTTTACCTTGTGTTAGCTGTTGGCATTTTTTTTAAATAACAAATGAGGGAAGTTATAACAGAAAAACATGATTTACTTGTTTTTAATTAAGGCTTTTCTAGGCTATCCTTTTGTGTACAATAAAGTTATCTTCATTTTGATATTAAGTAAATAACACATGAAAAGGTTGATCCCAAAAAGGTAATTAATGTAGAAGAATTTAACAGGAAGACAGTAACTGTCCGCTGGAGTTTAAACCCTAGACCTCCGACTCAGCAAACTGAAGTTCTATCCACTGAACTACCACCAGGTGAAAACTTTTAGAACTTTACTTATTCAAATCACATGCCGTACTCCCATATCTAGATATCATCTACATTAAATAATTGTTAATTACCGGCATTCTAGCTAGGATTTAATTATCTTGATATTTTGATTTGTTTGTTATCATTTATTAAAAATGCGGCTCATTCAAATAACAGATGAGGTTATGTTGACTTTAGCTTGGATCCTTAATAAAACAAGATTAAAATTATACTAAAAGATGTTTAAATTGTTTTCCTTTATTTTGCCAACAGGCATGAATTATTATAGATGGGCGAATTTTGGCTAAAATTACGAACGCTATTTATTTACATGTTAGCCACTATGTCATGGCTGCCCGAGTACATAATTTATAATCCTTCTTACTCATGATCTTTGGACATACAGTGTGGTGATAAAGGTTGGAACAAAAGTAATAGTTCCGTTATGTACTGTTTTCAAGTAAGACGCCCGGGCAGGTCTATTTTAAATTTTTTTAAAGCCAGCGTAAAAATTGTATTTAGGACGTCATTCATCTTTGCGCAATGACGTCATAATCGGTTTATTTTAGTAGCAACCCAAATTTATTTTTGCTGTTTTTCGTAGACCGTCTTATTACTGAAATGATGATATAAAAGTAATAACGGTACCTTACATAACAATTTTTCGGAAAAAATGCAATTATTTTAAAAAATAAAAATTTATCTTTCATGGAAAAAATTAAGCATTACATCCAAAAAAGTAAACAAAATTTAAAGCAAATGGTTTCCACTAACTATTTAGTATTAACCGATACGGCTCGAACACTATGCTCAAGGATGTCAGGATTGAATTGTGAATAATTACTTTTTGTAACTTGTAATGTGTTTTACACTTTTTATGAGTTTTAGGTACTAATATTTCGTGTGTAATTAAAGTTACTGAAATTTATTTTTACTCTGGTTTTAGATGTTCTTAATACAAACAGTCAACTAATTGATAAATCTGTTAAATTATCATTAAAACAAGTGCTTCAATGTTTATTAGTTGTAGCACCTGGCTCATTCCCCCATTATCGAACGCCAAAATAAAAACGGCAGCTTTTTGTTGTAAAGTTTATTTTAAAGAAGATAAACCAAATTTATTTTTTTGGTGTAATACCTACTTAATTTTTTCCATGAAAGATAAATTTTTATTTTTTAAAGTAATTGCGTTTTTTCCGAAAAATTGTTATGCAAGGCGCGATTATTTTTATATCGTAATTTCAGTAATAAAAAGGTCTACAAAAAACAGCAAAAATAAATTGGGGTTACCCTTTAAAAAAAACGATGATGACGTATTTGCGCAAAGATGGGTGACGCCATAAATAGTTTTTTTCTTGAAAACAGGTATATAACGGAATTATGAATTTTGTTCTAAACTTTATCACCGCACTGTATATTAGATTGCGTTTTGAACTCGTGAGGGTCGTACTCTTATGTGAATCACCCTGTGTACTATCGGAATGTTACAAAAACACATTGTTTTAGAGAAAACTGTATGTTAAAATTAACGTTTTTGAAAGCAACATTTTTTCTTAAAATTTTCGAGAGTTTTTAGAAATTTCGACTCTTATTTCTCAAAAAGTGTAAATTTACCATTTTCAATTTTGATTTTAAATTCTTAAATTTCGACATTAACAAAGATTTTTATCTTTCTTTCCGAAATTACGACTTTAAAATCCAAACTTAGATTTCTTTCTCAACATTTTTTATTTCGAGAAACTTTTTCATAAATATTTACTTTTTCGAAATTTTTTATTACCGATTTATACTTTTGACAAAACCTTGATTGTAAGTCAGATTTTTTTTTTAACTATAAATTTTCAAACTCCTTTGAAATTCACACATATATTTCTTAAAATTCTTAGTTCAAACTTCAAATTATTTCTTCCAAAATTGTAATTTTAAAGTAGAAATTATTAATTTAATCAGGAGATTTAAGAAATAATTTATTTTTAAATTAATGTGGGCGATAACAATAATACATAATGACATAGTAAATGAATTTTGCTCCAAAAATTTCATGAAAACTTCGATTTTAAACTCGAAATTTCGACTTTTTCTAGAGCATTTCACTATGTTTTAATATTTTGATCTTTTTTCAAAATTCTGCGTTTAGACTTGCAATTTTAACTGCTTAATTATTTAACTTCGACTTTAATATCAAAATTTATGAACAAGCAGCTTGATCTTCTGAACACACCTCTAATTGAAGTTTTAGACGAGATTTCGGATTAGGCAGAATATTCGTAGTAGTTTGTGATCTTGTGAGTCTGTTAGCATAACAACGCCTAAAAACAAATTACTGGTATAACCGCCGATAATGCTGAAAAGCAAAACCAGGTTCGGTCATAGCACATTTAATATCTGTTGTTGTTTTAATCGTCAATAAAGTTTAATAGTTATGAATATTGAAGAATTCCACAAAGTAAGTTAATATTATTATTATTACTATTTTTTCAAAATGCTGAGGGTAAATTCAAATAAATAAATGCAAAATCTTAACTTTTTTAGAGACCCTGATATTTTTCAAAAGTCTATTTTCTCGAAGCCTCGCGTTTCAACTAGAAAATTTGCTAAAGATTCCATCTTTGAAATATCGATATTTCTACTTAAGTAAAATGAAAAAACTTCGTGTTTTTTGAGATACTTACTTGCTTTCGAAATGTTAATTTCAATTTAAAATTATCAAATTTTTTATTTAAATTTTAATTTGTTTTGTTTTTCTTTTTAAAACTAAATAAACTTATTTCAAAATTTAGATTTTTGTGCCTTAATGTGACATTCCGAACTTGTTCTGAATTTTTTTAGAAATTTAAAGTTGAAGCTTTGAAAGTTTTTTTGGACATTTAATTTCGACTTTTTTATCCCCCTCTCTGCATTTCAACTCAAATGTTTTACCTATTATTCTACCATTTTGACTTTAAGCTTATCTATATGTCGAAAAAATTATTGATCATAGAAATTCCAAATTATGACTTTTTTTGAAATTGAAATTTTGCTCGAAATCTTTTTCTAAAAAAATATTTTTTTTCTGCTCTGTTTAAGATGTTAACTTTTTTCTCAAAATGCTGAGGTTATAATTTCAATGTTTTATTTATTTCTAAATTTTTGGCTTTAGGTTCAAAATGGTCCCTGATCGATAATAACCGAAACCGATGGATAATACTTCAAGCCCAGTGACGGCTTATGGTGAAAAATGGAGGAGGTTTACACAGAAATTATTATTCATTACTCCTTTTTGCATTAGTTATGTTAAGCTAAGGGTGTCGTAATACATGCATAGTAAACTCGATGGTGAATAGCACCATATTTACCATAACCGAATAACTAGGTAAATTTTACAAATTTCCACATTATAACAGTAACACAATAATAAAAATAACAGAAAACCTAACTTCATAATGCAAAACTAGGCGGAGTGATAATACACTAAGTCGGAATTGCTGAATTCTTGTAGCTAATATAATACATTACGCAAACTCGGTGAATTGGCACTAAGTGCATCCGCTTAAAAACCATACTAGCCCGAGAAAAAATTTAGCCGCTGCGATTGTCGCGAATATTTTAGGTTATAAATACAATACGCGAAATGGATTGCCTTAGATTCACCTATTTATTCACAAACTGAAACCTATACATATATTATACAAATAAGTTTGTAACAGGAAATAAAGTAAACAGTCTCTTGTATCATGGGTAAAGTAAATTTCTACTGATATTATTATTAGGGTGAAAACCCTCTCAAGTTGATCTAATATAAACACTTTCTGATGATGGTCATAAGGGAAACATCCTCTAAAGTTGATCATGCCATAAATGTTTTGTGAGACTAATTATAGGGTTAACACTGTGGTTATAAGGGAAACACCTCTAATACTACTTATAGGGTTAACACCCTCTAAATTTGATTCTAAGGTAAACATCTTTTGGAGATAATTTAAGGGTAAAAACCCTCTCACAATTACATCTAAAGTACTTCCTTTCTCTCATATCTCTACACAAACACTTTCTACCTTTAAAATTGGGTAAACACCCTTATTTGTGGTCTCCAACCTCTCCTTACAGCTACCCCCGACCGCACAGCTATTCGCATCTCGTAATCTTTATTTTACTATATATTTCATCAACCCTTGCACTCTCTGATAATTACAAGCAGAGACATATCTAAAAGTTACTAACAAAGCTTCTCAGTCAGACCACTGTCGAAAAAGACCAGACCTTTCATGCTTTTAACTTTACCTTTCAGCTTTCACGTCTAATAATTGCGTACTATATTTAAATAATTTCTTTGATTTCCTGGGACTTCTTCTTCTTCTATTTGCTCCAGGTATTCCCCGTAGCATACTGTCACTCTCCCTCAGAAACAGACTTTCTCTATGGTCCACCTGAAGGGTTGCCAACAGACGATAATTCAAATTGAAATAAGTGGAACATTCATGGGATTCGCGACTATTCGCGACACTCCCCGCCTAAAGGATGTATACGAAACCACTCTAGGTTAAATGTGGATTCTTTTAAAAATTACAAAAAAAAGTAACCTATTTGTTAATCTTATGAACGAAAGTTTATAAAGCTTAACTTATTTGAACAAAGTCTATGAACTTTTAACTTTCTTTTCATTAATTAATAAACAACTCTTATAATTTTTGTTAGATTTTCTGGGCAGATACTCTCGTGGCCTTTTCGGACTGATTCTCTTCCATGAGGATCTCTGTCGGTCTTCCAACTCTAATGGCTACAAATATGCTATTGGTCTTATCAAAATTACATTCGTGGAAATAGAAACCTTTAGCCACTTGAATGTGTCCATCGGAACTTTTAATAACGATAGTAATTTTTCCTACTTTTTAATGTAAGTTTTTATTGCCATCTTTAATTTGTACAAAACCGCCGATCTTAGGAATAACATCTATTGTAATTCTTGGTTGCTTATGGAAATTCTTTCGATTTCGAAGACTTGTTAAATGCTGGTTTATGAACATTTTAGCAAATTCGTCAAGGATGGTTTGGCCACGTTTTCAGCCGTCAATTAAATTGTTTTTGGTAACTGTGGAAATTCTGCTTCTGTTTCTTCTGTGACAAGAGGACCTCCAGCATGTACAAATTCTGAGAGTTTTAAAATATGTTCTAATTCTTCCCCAACGATGGTCAAAGAGTTTGTATTTATTACAGAGGAAATTTCTGTTATTATAGTAGACAACTGTTTATTGTTGACAAGATGTTTGTCTATGATTCAATGTTTAACGAAACCATCAATCTCTCGTAAAAGCCGCCAAATCAGGGTGCCAATTCTGGTATAAATTTCCATTTGATATTATTTTGTATGCAGTATTTGTTTGTTAAAGCTTCTGGTGTTAATTTGAATTCCAAAGCGTTGTCTGATATAATGCATTTGGGTAGGCCCTTAGAAATCTTCTTAGGGCTAACATACATTCTTCTGCTGTCATATCTTTGACAACCTCCATATGTATGGCTCGTGCAGCTAAACATGGAAATAAACATACCCAGTGCTTTTCACTGGTTCCATTTTTGGTGGCAAGAGGGCCAAACTAATCCAATCCGGTGTAGGTAAACAGCATGTCGTAGTTAATTTTTTTGCTGGTAGTGGAGCCATTGGTTGGAGTTTGTATGGTCCTCCGCCGTACTTGCGGCACTAGTGGCCCTTTTTTAAGACTCTTTACGTGAGCTTTTCCTTGTGGAATCCAATATTTCATTCGAACCAAAGCTGAGGTTTGTGAAACTCCAACATGACAGTTTTTGACATAAGTTACTTCTACGATCTTATAAGTGAATTCTGTTTTCTTGGGAAGAAGTATAGAATTTCTTTGAGTTTCTGACCAGCTAGCATGTTTAAGTGGAATGTTTCTAAAGTAAAATGTTCGCGAAAGATCCTTGAAATTCTTGTAAATCTCTTTTAATTCTATTTGATGATTCTCTGGTAGACACAATATGTTCTAGATGTTTTCTGATTTCTTCAATAGATTCTTCTTCCGATTTAATCTTTATACGAAGTTCATAAATTAAATCTTCGGAAAACTTTTCCATGATCATAACCCTTAAATGATTATGGATAACATTTTGTCCCAAAGACTTTAGTACTCGGAGATGTCATTTCACGTCATTTAATACTTTACGGCAATCTCGGACTGATTTTCCAGCAGTTTTTATACGATAAAGAGCTCCGCAATGCGCATCTATTATAGCCCTAGGTTTTCCATATCTTTCTTTTAAGTTGTCAACTGCAATTTGATAGTTTTTGTTCGTCGTGTTGAATCCCTCAACAGTCTGCTTAGTTTTTCCCTCTAATACTCATCGAAGATACAATAATTTGTCGACGTTACTGATATTTCAATTATCTACATAACTAATTCAAAAATTCATACCATTTCAAAATATCATAGTCAAATTTTGTCAATTCCATCCGTGGTAACTGATTAGTTACATTAATATGTTTTTGACTTCCAACTCTGCTATTAGATCGGATGCTCCCAAATGAAGAACCCTATATTGAGAAATTTCGTTTCCGATAGGATTTTCAAGAAGTTCAAAATCGGAATATTTCTTGTTCAAATGTTTTATTGGATGAAATTAGTTTGTATTTTATGATTTTAATTTGTTTTTTGTTGTTGTTAAAAATAGTTAAGGTTGATAGATAAGGAATTGTGACACTACGACGTGTATGATTAGATGCGCATGCGCGTTCGGATGCGGTCGATCATGTACGAAGTGAATATTCTTAGTATATAAGGGTAAATTTTAAGATTAGGTGTTAGTATCTTTCTGAAGATGACAGCTTGGCTGTCGAAACGCGTTAGAGCAACCTTTGTTGTGTTTTTTAATCTTTCTTGGTTTCAGGGTAAAGTTGTGTATTTCAATTTTTGAGTTTCTTCACATGGTATCTGATTTTCAGTTAAATTTAACAATGCTCGCTTCGCAAAATATATTTGTATCTCAATAGAGTTTTGAATTAATTTCAATCGTGTACGTATTACACCCTCCATGGTTGAACAGATGTGTAATTCTGACAGATCTGTAGTAGTAAGTGCAACTGTTTTGATTTTGCCTCATTGTATCTGCTTAATTCTATTTTAATACTGGCATACTGAAAAATTTTCTTATTCGGACACGATCTAAAATACCTGGTCCAGTTCAAGGTGTTTGACATACATTTTCAAATGTTCTACTTAAAAAAATAAAAGCGTACCTGACGAAGGCAAAAAATTAAAATAAAATAAAAATTTTGAATAATAATCACCTTATTCCTTGGAAAACCTAGAAAGCCTTATATCGTAGGTCCATTTAACATTAGTTTAATTCGTAATAACTGGTTATGTGATATTATTTCTAATTTTGTACAAATATTATTTTCCAATGAAAATAATTTCTTCGTTTCACAGTTTTGTGTTAAAAGTTTTTTTTTACTAGCACGTTCATTCTCTTAGTTATATCAGCGAAACAAGTTAATAAGTAAGGAGCTGTCATGAAGTAAATTGAGCTGAATGATTTTCAAAACTCCCGCGCTTCGATATTTACACATTGGTTCTGTCAAATGTCACTAATGTCAGGATCCTACCCATGCTCCAATTCCAGCAAAAATATTCCGGGATCCCAGCTCCTCCACCATGTCGCAAATATTGTAGGTTATAAATACAATATGCGATTCACCTATTTATTCGCAAACTGAAACTATACATGTATTATACAAATAAGTTCGTAACAGAAAATAAAGTAAACTCTTTTTTGTATCATGAATAAAGTAAATTTCTACTGATATTATTATTTGGGAGAAAACCCTCTAAAATTGATCTAATATAAACACTTTCTGATGATGGTCATAAAGGAAATATCCTCTAAAGTTGATCATGCCATAAATGTACTATGACACTAATTATAGGGTTAACACTGCGGTCATAAGTGAAACACGCCCTAAAATTGATCATGCCCTAAGTGTCCTCTGATACTGATTATAGGCTCAACACACCTAAAGCTGATTATACGGCAAGAATCTTCTGCTGCTACTCTAAAGCTGGTTAATTACAGTATCTTCTAATACTATTTATAGCGTTAACACCCTCAAAAGTTGATTCTAAAGTAAAAACCTTTTGGAGCTAATTTAAGGGTGAACACCCTCTCACAATTACATCCAAAATACTTCCTTTCTCATATCTCTACACAAACACTTTACTGAGTAAACACCCTTATTAGATTTCACGAACGTCACACGCTTGACGTTCTTCTCTCTGAATTCTTTAGTACTTACTTGTCGAAATATTTGTTAGCATTCGAGTTGGATGTACCAAACTGACGAGATCTAACAAGATCGAAACCGGTATTGGTTTCCAAACTTCGAATCTAATAAATGTTCAAATCTATTAGTCTGTGCATTAGAATCTCTGTCTTCTAGGAACTTTTTCCTAGAGACCGCCCACTTAGCTAGGTGGCAGTGTTTTAACTGTTGGTAGTTCAGCTACCTATGATTCACTATACACGCCTGGAGGCCTGCATGAATTTGTAGTCTAGGTTGCATTCTATTTACATACCCCAATTCTAGTCAATTTCATGACCATTTTAGTGAATTTTTCAACAATTACAACAGTTTACTGAAAATTTTATGAATCCTTTTAAATGCTTTCAATTCCAGACACTTAATAATGTCTCCATAACAGACGATCTTTTAACACCAAACTCTATTTTAATGATTTCTGGATTTTTGCCAAAGCTTGACAAATTAACTGGACTTCGCACATTTTGTCGTAGAATGGTAATATTTCTTTTTAGGCTTTCAGATTTTGCTTAACCGCCTTCCTTTTTTTATCCGGTAATTACCATCGTTTTGTTTAAATTTTCTAACACACGAGACACTTATTTACATACATAGCTTTTGTTGGGAAATTCTTTAACCATTTTTCTGGCTCCAATTTGTTTTTCTTTCAAAAGTGTTTTAGTTAAAATTTTATCGCTCTCCCAGTGCTCCATCTAGCTTTCAACGGGCACTGTGCAATACGTTAAATTTAGCCTCCGGAAGGAAAAAGATGTGGCACCTGAAAATATCTTTGACGTTTAAGAAAATGTTATCTGACGACAAGTTGTGGTGACCAAAAAGAAAAGTTATTTTATCTAAAAAATATTTTCATTAACTAAAAAAAAGAACAACATACGCCTCTGCCAGAGCTGTAGTTAGCTTTTAACGAGCCCTGTGTAAGATTTTAAAATTACGCTCTGGAAAAAAATGTCACCTCAAAATAGTTTTGATAACCAAAAAAAAAGATTATCAGTGCCATTTCTGGAGGTCCTTTCCAACTTTGGGCCCTATGTTATTACACCTGCCTAGCTACGGTTCTGCCTGAAGCAGCATGCGAGATTTATGGTTAATTGATGTAATTAATAATCCTGGGGTAGCAGCTCCACCCTTTCCCACCCCAAATTACGCCATTATACATTTGATATTATTTATAACTTTTTAATTTTTTTATACGGAGTGGGTCAAGCTGAACGCTATGAACCCTATAAGCTATGGGGTACCATATTTTAAAAAATAAACATATTAGCTAAATATAGGACGTTAGCTTGTACATGCTTAACATATTTCCAAATATACAGGATGTCCAAAAAATTGCTACATATGAAAAGTGTGATATTTTAAATAAAACACTACGTTTTTCTGTTTATTTTTAAATTCAGTGCAAAAAATAACGTCAACTTTATTAAGGTTTCCCCATATCAAAACTTTACCCTTTTTAAAATAATCAGCCATTTTTAAAAATACAATATTTTCAAAAAGTAAATTTTACTCCTGAAAGTAAAAAATTTCTATAGTGGACTCTTCCAATTTTTATTTGGCATACCTCTTGCTAGACAATGCAGTTGCTATAAATACCTAACTTTATAATGGGATGTTTCAAATTTACCGAAACATATACTTAAATCTCGGACTCAAATTTCTTTTTTAATTTAAATAGAACACCTAGTATTTTTTTTTAAATACTAGAAAATTTAATAAGCTTTCAGATGGTATGCATTTCTTATACCTAAATTCAATGGTTTGGGAGATAAAACCCATTTTTTACGAATTGTGCTGCTATTAATCCGATATCCAACATAACATTTGATCATAGTTGGCAGAAAATGTGGATTCGATTAGCCCAGGCTCCTGCTCATTTTCACAATTCTGTAAGGCAATATTTAAATACGAAATTTCAAAATGAATTAATTGGAAGAGGCGGTTCTCACAACTGGCCACCCAAATCGCCGGACCTAACCCCAATTGACTTTTTACTATGGAAATATGTAAAAACATTGTATACAATGTTTTCCCTACCACCCCAAGGTCATGAGAAATCAATACGAAATGCTTTTGAAACAGTTGACGAAAGTATTTTAACATTTTAGTGTTAAGAACGCTTTTGAGAAAAGAATAAGGCTTTGTTTAGAACAAATGGTTTCCACATTAAACATTCGTTAGAGTGGAACATTGGTTTTTATTTGTGTCGGAGATTTGATTTGCAATTTCATTAAATACTAAACTAAGTATGTAGTTGCTTTTTTTTTATAAAACTATGTGTATATTGAGCTAGGTTAAAATAAAACAAATGAAATTAACTTCAATGACGATTATTATAATGTGCCGAAGCCTGTCATCCTTGATCAAAATTGTTTTCTTTTGGATAATGATGAAAAATAGTACAATTTGTAAAAATAGTTACTAACTAACTATTAAATTTAGGCATAGAAAACTTACATACCAACTTAAAGATAATTAAATTTCTTAATACTTAAAATTAAAAAAAACTGGGTCTTCTATTTAAATTAGCGAAGAAGACGTCTGAAATTTAAGTAAATCTTCCGGTGAATTTGGAACCTCCTGTATAAAATTTGAAATTTGTCCAAACTGCATTTTCTAGTAAATGGTATGCCAAGTGAAAATTTAAAGACGCCACTGACAACATTACTTATTTTCAGAGATAAAATGTTTTTTTTTAAAACTTTGTAATTTAATAAAAGTGGATTGTCTCAAAAAGGATAAGGTTCAGGTATAGGAAAACTGTATGAAAATTGATTTTAAATCTAGAGCTGAATTTAAAAATGAAACGAAAAACATGGTGTCCCATTTAAAAAATGCCAACTTTCATATGTAACAATTTTCTGGAACAATCTTTATTTTAAAAATATTTTTAACATGTAGATCCCAGCGGCCCATATTTAATCATATTGTTTATTTTTAAAATATGATATCTTATAACCTCTAGAGGTCATAGCGTTCAGCTAGGCCCACCCTGTATAGCTGAAGTATTAATATTAATTTACCTCTAATCAGAAGAAACATATTTTGGCCCAATAATTTTTTTCACATCTCTACATCGTTTGAAATAAAAGGCCAAGTATTACATCTTTACATACTTCATATATCATACCTGATTCTGAGGCATTTACAAATCCTCAGAAATGTATACCCCAGTAATCGCAGACTGTTTATAAATCATCTGCGCATGCTTCGAACGGAAAGTTGCTGCATTTTAACTCTCAATTTGGAGCAGGCAGCCAGTTTGTGGTGCACTGCAAGCAATTCTAGCCCGTGTTCGCAGCAGTTGCTGGCGGCATACAACATAACACCACTGAAAATTCAGCTCTATTGGTGGCTTGGTAAGTTTCCATTATCGCGTCGTTATCGCTCGAATCGATTCGTACTCGAGTGAGTTCCCGCGGGTCGAAAACTCACTTTGAAGAAGCCAACGTACAACGTACAAATTTTGTAAAAGTACACACAACTCCCAGCGCCAAAGCGGTTTAGATGAAACTTTCGAGGCCGGTCGTTCTGTTTCGTGAAGCGGCGCTTTCAGTTGAATGACCTTAACGAATTGGGGACACTATTACTTGCTTCAGACTTTTTCGAAATGCAATTTCACGGCTCTTAATTGCTATTTTTACTTCAAATTATAAATTAAAATAAAATAATATTATCTACCGCAATGGTCCTAAAATTAGGATTAGCATATATCAGTTCGGAATATTAGTCAGTATTATTAAAATGGGTTATAACTAACGCTTCACTTTTGTTAAAATCTCTTCAGAGCGGCCTTTGACATTATTTCGTAATGTAATGTAAGAGAATTCACAAGGACAATTATTTAATAGTTTTGTTGCATTATTTTAATAAAACCGGCTTTTAAAAATTACAAAATTTATATAAATTTAATTTTAAATTGTAATCTGGACTGCAAAAAGGCTATAAGTATCCCTTAAAATTAGATGGTTATTTAAATAATAACTATTTAACTCAACCCAATTTTAATCCGAAATGCTTAAGCGGAGCTAGAAACTATTCAAAATGATATTTTCGCTTCATTTATTTTAATATGCCCAAAAAGACGCAATGAAAAGGGTCAAAATACTCTTAAACTTGCAACGAAAAATCGGCCTCTGAATGCCATTTATATATTCCGATCAAAAAGGTCTCATTTAAAGGGTTTAACGATATTTTTGTTTTGTGGTCCTTACAATGCGGTCAATCTGATAAAAGATTGAATCCCAAGATTTGGTTTAAAAAAGCAGAATTTATTCATCAATGTTAAATTATTTCAGCAAAATATATGGGATATAGAAGAACAAATAGAACAAAGAATCATTTCTAAAGACCTTCTGCAGGATATTCATTACTTTGAATGCTTAAGCATAAGTTGATTATTTAACAATCCTGGATGGGTTTCAAAAATTCACCCTTTGTTCCTCCAATCGTTGCAGGTATTTTAGGTTCTTAGCGAGAACTAATCGCATATATTCGCTCATTGGATGTAATCTAATGATTTTAATACCTATCACCATACATGACATTTAAGTTTAAACTGCTGGGTAAGCAACTAGATTGTATTTTCCAAGGCAATGATCTTCCAAGAATTGGAACATATTCCCCGTACAGATGCGATATTTGGGAATATCACGATGCGCTGTAACCAGCGCTAATTTCGAATTTTCCCTCATCCCCAGCAAAATATTGCATTATAGGGTTATGCAAACAAGTCTTTTTGTTTAATTTATCCTTTGGGATTACTAAAGGGGCCGTTAGCAATATTTGATTTCAGTTGATCCAATTTTGTGGATCAAAACACATTTTAAGTGAAACTTGCATCATTAGTTTAGCATAAAGAAGAAAGAAAGAGACTAAAGCAGCGGTTCTTGTCCGGTGTAAGAATTATTCCTGGTTTATTGATTAAACTGAGAAAAACTAGCTTGCAGTGAGATAGACAGCGCCATTTTTAGGTAAGAAATTTGATCTTAAAAAGTCAATATGGAGTTTCTGCAATCTCTTCAAAGAATCTAAATTAGAAATACAGAAAGGTATAGAAATCACCCGAGGAAGAAAAAAGTTTAAAATTTGCTGTCAAAAATTTGATGTTAAATTCAAAAGCAAGATGCTGCAAAAAGCACTTACTACTATGCTAAAATTGCAAATAACATTGCGATACTTTGCAATGGGAAATCTATTTGTTACGTTAGATTTTATGTTTAGGGTGCCAAAAAATACAATTTCAAACTATTAATGTAGTTCACTGTCAGTAATCGTGGCAAACATTTTTTTGAATGTTAGATTTCCGCTGCGTATAGCCAGACTGCCCATCACTGCTCTATTTTTAGCATGGATTATACGCGAGGATACAATAACGCACATCTTCATAGTGTAGTGTGTCAGTACACTGCACTACTTTTTCGACTAATTTCCCCGAGGGCATTGAATGAAAGGCATCTAGGAGTAGTAGGGCTATTATGTTGCCATTATTTTAAGATGTTTTCCTAACATCCAGAAAGAAGTATCTAAATTCGATGAGAGGTGTAATTTGGAATTGCGATTAAGCAAAACGGTACTGTTAAAAATCTTATTAAAATTTCTTTAAAAACGTTCATTGAATTTGTTTATTCCAAAGTAATTGACATTTCCAACCCTTACTTCGTGGAATTCTTTAATATTTATAACTATTAAACTTTACAAACGATAAAAACGCAACCAAATTTAAAAATTTCACAAGATTTTCTATAAATATTTGCTAACACCGGACCAGGTTTCGCATTACTGCATCATCATTATGACCGCCGATGACGCAGTAATGCGAAACCTGGTCCGGTGTTAGCAAATATTTATCGAAAAGCTTATGGAATTTTTAAATTTTGTTGCGTTTTTATCGTTAATAAAGTTTAATAGTTATGATTATTTCAAAGTCTTAAATTATTTATGGTCTACCTCTCCTTGAGATGTATTTAAAAAAAATTAGAAGGAAATGTCGACAGATGACTGCACTCTAAAAATAGATATGTATATGAACGTAATGATAAACAAGATTTGGAAGAGGTCTACAATTTTTGTAGAAAATTTGTAACTGATTTTGCTTCTTACTAAATAAAATTGGACCAGAAAGATGCAATGTTTCAAGAAGTTATTCCTCATAAAGAAATATTGGCCATAATAACTAGTTTTTTAGCATTGCTTAGAACTGGATGATGTGGATTCCGCAATCATGCGTGACACAGCTCATCACTGGAAACAATATTATTTCATTAATCGGTTCAATCTTTTTGTTCTCTACTCCAATCTAAGGAATGATGAAGCTGTTTAGCATTAAGAAATACAAATAAAAAGGGAGTATTAGAAAAAAGCTTGCAATTAATGAAAAGGTGGTCCAATGGGTCTGTTCTCCGATATATAGTTACGCAGATGATGGTAGCTTAATGTCATCCTTTTTTCGGCAAACTATTATCCTTCGCTGCTTCAGATCCAAGGGAACAACATATACAAATTGTGATTTCACGATCATTTTGGAACGGGGAAAGAAACATATGGTTGACCTCAGTGCTTCAAAAATTTAGGCCTCTGTTTTTCCTAAAAAAATATCAAGCATTCAGCGTTTCGTGAGCTTTAAAATCTTTTATATGGAATGAATTTGTCTATCCTAGAAGTAACCGTAAACGTAAGTACATTCTTTTTTGGAATAAATATATGCGTGCTGTTGTCAAATCCGACTCTCAAAAGCTGGACTTCCTTTTTCGGACTTAAAAGTGCTTCACAACAGATCACCTAGTATTCCTTACAAAGTTCAAGTTAGCATTGTAGAACTGCTGTCCTGTTTGGAATTCAACCCCGATGCTCTCATTGACTCTTGGATTCAATTGTTGATAAAATCCTAGCCGGATCCCTCCAGATACTGAAGCAGAGGCGATTTTTTTGTATGTGAGTGATGTTTACAAGAGCTGATGGTTCTGATACTCTTAAGAGCAACGTTCTTAAGGCATACAAGACAGTCGGAAACAATAAATTCCTGTGCAGGTTAGCTTAGTACAGTGGGGACTTTTATTTATGGCGGTTTTTTCTGCATAACCGAAATGCTTTGCGTGATAAGTAGAATTTTCCTCATTTATAACAACTAATCCTCGTTTAAAAGGGCACTTTGTCGCCATTTCTCTTAATTTCCGCTTCCTACTCGCAGTGTTCCAAGGGCATAATTACCTTTTGCGAGTACTTAAGAAAAAGTTCATCAATTAGGATGCAGCCCGGTAAGACCCAGTAATTATCATTTTAGGCGCATCTTGCCTGCCAAAATAAAAAAAAAAACAGTGGGGGACTTAAATATTAAAATAAAAACAAATAAAACACTCTTTTCATTTCAAAGCATTTCTATTCATTTTTTTTTTTTTTGGTTGAATGGACTGGTGCTCGGTTATCTTCAAAAATTGAAATATAAATCGTGTCCCCTGAAACAAAGAAAGATTAAAAAAGTTCAACAAAGGTTACTCTAACGCGTTTCGATAGCCAAACTATCATCTTCAGAGAGATACTTTATTTTGTATTTGTATTTCAATTTCTATTCATGTTTTATTGGCTTTTTCTTCGCCAGTTACTCGTTTCACAATTCTAACTTTTCAGTAACCTTCTGTTAAGGATTGGCAGTCTGTTATAAATTGCCCCCAGCAGGGATTGTGTTGAATCTTTGTTTGTCAATCGCTGTTTGTGACTCAATACTGAAAAAACTTAAAATTATCTTAAACTTTAACTGGGTCGCCTCATAATCACCTAGGAAGTAACCTAATAAACTCTCAGAATTATTTCTCACAGCATGCACAAAGGGAAGAAATTTGGATTAATTTTCTGACGACGGGCGGAGAATAATACTGCCCGAAACGTTAAAACTTTAAAATAATCTTGTTATTTATTTTTTACGTTGTTTAAATTTTAAGATAGTTTTAAGTGTTTTTTCGTTGTTAAGTCACAAACAGCGATTGACAAACAAAGATCCAACACAATCGCTGCTTGGGCCAATCCCTAATAAAAGGTTACTGAAAATTTTAAATTGTGAAAGGAGTAACTGGCGAAGAAAAAGTCAATAAAACATGAATAGAAATACTAATATTTTGCAAAGAAGATACAGAGAATATCTATTTAAAAGCATGTCATAACTTTTTACACTATAGGCCATTTAAAGTTAGAAAATAGATCCACCCTACTAGTTAGACCTCGCGTGTAGTAGCGAAGCATATGTAACTGAATTAGCAACCCACTGACATTTAGCAAAATCGGCCAGTCTGAAAAAGTCCACACCTGTTGAAAGGATTTAAATATAAAAGACATTCCTGAATGTTTGTTAATTCTGTGCTGAGGCAACTCATTTAGAAGTTATTCAAATCTTCATTGGATTTATGAGACATTATTTTTAAGTAAATATTGTTTTAACCCGCCGTTGGGCGTGCGCTGTCTCTCAGACGGCGTTTATTATTTTAAATTTCAATAATTAGTTAGTCCATAATGCTCATTTTTGGTTTACCTGAGTATTATAACATCACAAATGTGATGCCTTATCAACTCCCATGACCATTTTTGTAAGTTATAGCTATTTGCGCCCGTACACGCGTGGTAAATTGTTTTGTCATTATGGTTCCTGATATAAATTGACCTTTGTTTGGAAATAAGGCTATAGAGGGTATTTTCAAACAAGATTTGACTAAATAAAAATTATTTTTGGATCCTAACTCTTAAATATAATATTATTGGAAATTTAGTTCCGTATTTCATACAATAATTTGGACTTTGTATTTGGCTAATTTTTTTGTTTATAGGTAAAGCTGTGCATAATTTGTAATTAAATTTTAAAAACAAATATACCAAGACACCATATTTAATCATAGAACCAAAAAAAGTTAAAAACTAACATTAATTTTAGATGCAGTCTGTGAGACAGCGCACGCCTAATCGTGTTACAAAATATGAGGCAACCTACTCTAGGGTTAAATAATGCCGGAGTTGTAGTCCTGCTGGGTACTTGCATCTACTATCACAGACTCCATTATGAAAGTAGTCGACGTTCGTTTATGCGTGCCTAAAATGCCCTCGGAATATTGAAAATTCTATGAAAACACGGCAGATTGATGAATAATATGAAGAAACGTTATGAACGATGAAATAAAATAAAAGAAAAGTAGCATTTAGAGATAACCGTGCAGAAGTATACACGATAAGCAATGAAGTGTAGCATTTTTAATGATGATCAGTATGGAAAATTAATTAAAAAGTTCGAGAAATCAGACACTTTATACTTTCATCATTTGTTTCTTCAAGTTTTGAGAGATATATTCTGTTATGACAATTTTTAAATTATCAAAAGCTGTGCTTACTCAGTACCAAAAAAGCTGAGATGCACAACACTATTCGCTTAATCAACACTTTCACTTTTTTGCAGAGATAGCGTAGAGGCACCAGTAATGGACTCATTAACAAATCCAGTGACGTTGAATGGTCACAACTGTCCACGTATATTATCCTTTCTAAATAAAATATATATCAAAAGGAAGCTGAGACATTTTCCTCTGGAATGCTTTATATGTTGCTTTTTCAAAACCTACTTTAAATGTGTAAAATTTGTTAAATTGCAGTAGAATAACTTTCTTCTATAATGGACACTCAATTTTTTAATTAATCCTAATTTGAACATTAGTTGATCCAATAAAGGACATGATTTTATATTTTATCATAAATAATAAATTAAAGGTTTTATTAGATATTTTTTATAAAAAAGATGTAAACTATAATAAAAGAACGGATACACAATATATTTTTTTTATTTTAGATAAACTCGTATTTCAATATTCGGAATAAAAATGGTGACAAATAGGTAAAAAACTTTGAAAGTATTGGTTTCAATTATTTTCTTCTTCCTCACTGTTGCTTTCACTGTTGTTTTTGTCACTGATGTCTACGGGTACAGTAGCCTCCCGCTAAAGTTGCGCTCATCGTACTGGATCGACCGTTAAAGTTGCTACTCCTCGTTATCCCTACTGGGGATGGGTGGACCTGCTTTTTTTTCGGAACAGGTGCACCTACTACGATCTTTATTTTGAACTAGGTGCACCAAACTAGGTGCAGGACCTGCGCGCCTCAATGGGTATTTAGATCTATTGGCGTCTTTAAGTTCATTGATCTTTTGGATCGGAACGCTGAACGAATCGAGTCGAACCGTCATCTGCAGGTTCGGTGAATATAATAAAGTGAAATAGCTACTATCTTATGCATATGTCTGTTAGGATCAAACACCGATTTCGGCCAATGGCCGAATAAAATGGCCAAAATGCGTTCTGGCCACTAGCAAATTGCCAATGTCCGAAATATCGCTTTCTGGCCGTTTGATATAGACCAGGACGCGTTCTGGATCTCTCACGACTGCCAGAAAGCGAAGCTGTTGAATAATTCGCGTACTGGCTTTCTGAAAATAGCCAGAACGCGTTCTGGCATTCGCAGCTATACCAGAACGCGTCGAGCACATAAACGAAACGGCTTTATACAGTGTAACTGCAAACGTTATTGCATTAACAGAAAATATGCGTGTAGGGCAAAAAAAGTAATTTATAACCGCAAATGTCATAACAACAGTTCGTGCAAAAATAAGTAAATAGAGGTATATTGAAAAAGTACTCATATGCGGAAAATGTATTTTATGTTGAAATCGTTCCTTTATTATGTTATTCATAAAGAATAAAAATATTTTGTTTTTGGACATCTTGTTCTTTGTGTTCGATGCTTTCTGGTATTGCTGCGAATGCCAGAACGCGTTCTAGCTATTTTCAGAAAGCCGGTTCGCGAATTATTCAACAGCTTCGCTTTCTGGCAGTCGTGAGAGATCCAGAATGCGTCCTGGTCTATATCAAACGGCCAGAAAGCGATATTTCGGACATTGGCAATTTGCTGGTGGCCAGAACGCGTTTTGGTCGTTTTCTTCGGCCATTGGCCGAAATCGGTGTTTGATCCTAACATGTCTAATAGATGGCGATTGCACATACATACATATTTATATTCATTCCATAAAAATGCTATAATTAAATGTAAATAATAAATATTTCTTTTTGTTGCCTCGAAATGAAAATCAATTAATTTTCTTATTATACAGGGTGACTTGCTTTTCATTGCGGAAATTTTAAGCGGCAACAATTAATTTTAACACTTTATACCTTACAAATATTCCTCAGCAAAATGTATTAAATTAAAATATAATAGATGCAAAAAATGTTTAAGTTTTTGCGAAAGATCTATCGTTTCACTAGTCGAACCACCATTCCTCCTAAGCTCAAAACAAATTATACTTGATTACGTATTACTGTATTCAAATTCTCATAACAGAAACATTAAAATGACATGCATTATGGTATTCTAGCGACATCTTCATTTACCACACTTCTTTTCCCCTAATATGTCTACAGATTCCGTATTTTCGACTTTGCAACAACAATATTATGGTGATATTCATTCTATCAGGACGGTAAGTACATTGGTCTAATCCTTTGACAAGGTCCAATCTTTGGGTCAGTACTCCCTTTTAAAATCTCGCACTTCCCCGAGTAGCTGAACCTGCGCACCTAGTTTATTGAAGTAGGAACTATAGATGCACCGGATCATGCGAGTGAACTAGGTGCAAAAGAACAGGTCCGCGGTTCGATGCCCAACTCTAATCCCTACCATTGTCGAAATATATTGCTCCTTGCGCGGTTAAGTGGGTTATTCAAAAGTGGCGCTAAAACTCTGAAGTCCAATTCGTTGTTCGAAAATTAGGTAGGGGAATATCCGCGCAACTTTATCGATCGTATCCTGACAACTTTAAAGAGCGTGCAACTTTAACGGGCGCAACTTTAGCGGGAGTCTACTGTATATCACATTTCTCGTACAAATTGAGCATCCGCTTGAGAATCAGTTTTTCCGAGACTTCTCAGATATTTAAAAGACATGCATATTTTTTGAAATTCACTTTCACACGAATTACAGGAAAGTTTTCTAAACTACTTGACATTTGTAGCATTTCCAAGACATCGTTGAGGCTTGACTAACTTTAATTTTGTCGTGGATTTTTGCCCTTTTACTTTATTTCTTTACACCTCTTGGTGTCTTTTCTTGTAATTCTATTTCTTTCTGTTTTTCTCCGCTTGCTATTTTTTTACTTTTCTTTAGTTTTTCTTTGTTTAATTCAATTGCTTCTCTTTTTGTTTTTCATGCAATGAAAAGTCAGATTTAATAACTGGCCGCGCCTGTCTTTTACTTTTTTTAAAAGATTTTTTTTCTCCATGGTTGCTAAAAGAGGTATTTTTTGAATAGCGAGTCACCAGTACGCTGACTTTTATCTACTACTATTTCTTGATAAGGTAGCTAAAAATATGAATTATTTATATTAGAATCTATCATTATTGAAATGGGAGGTACTACATCATCTATATTCTGTTGATTTTTTTTTGGGTTATAGCAATATAAAGTTGATGATGTGTCTTTTTATTTTGGACTAATATGATCTTGAATTATATTTTTCTGAGGAACTTGTTCCATGTGTTTTGAAACTTCTGATGGAATTTCTACTCGATTATGACTTTTAATATTTTTTGATGGTTGTAGACAATTATCATTATCACGGATTACTAATGAAAAGTTTAAAACCGTAGAATCATCAACTGTATTATTTTTTGTGTGAGATCCTCTGTCTAATGTGTATATCCTTTTCTAGACATAATACAAATCTCTCATTAATTCGAGACCACTCCATTTCTCTTTCAAATACTTTCCTTTATAATTTGGAGTAAATCTATGCGGGATCACCAAGGCTCTTCCTTGCAGTTGCCACGGGGAGATCTGCCTTTGTCACAACTAAGGCTCTCCATATTTTCATCGGTATATTTTTTAAATCTCTTTTCATCCATTATGTTAAGTTTTGTAAAAGAAATCAAATTAGGGCAGCGGTAATGGACATGCATGAGTATCCTTAAATGAATATCAGTGTCCAATATTGGATTTCCCTTTCGTACACAACTGATATAATTTTTCCATAAATGACTACCTGTTTACTTAGGGATCACATATAAAATTTGAGATACGTTAATGTACACCCAATCTAAACTTTGAAATAATAACAAAAAATGGACCAACCAAGCTAAACAAAAATTTGGACACGTACCTTATACAACACCACAAGCAATAAAACTTTAAACATTTTGACGAAACGGACTGGTCCTTGGTTATCTTCAAAAACTGAAATACAGAAATTGTCCCCTGAAACCAAGAAAGATTAAAAAAAACACAACAAAGGTTGCTCTAACGCGCTTCGACAGCCAAGCTGGCATCTTTAGAGAAAAACTATTAGTTTTTCTCTGGAAGATGACAGCTTGGCTCTCGAAACGCGTTAAAGCAACATTTGTTGTTTTTTTTAATCTTTATTGGTTTCAGGGGACAAATTCTGTATTTTAATTTTTAAACATTTTGTTAAGTTTGAGCCTGATACATTAAAGAAAACGTTGTCGTTCTTAAGAATTTCTTTAACGATTGAGTAAGTACACAAAAATACAACATGTCACCACAAAACAGTCGACTTCACTACCACAGTGTCACATAACAATTTTAATCGCCGAGAAATCCTTAAGTTAAGGATAGAAGAAGATTGGGGCATATTTACAGGTTTCTTTACTTGCACAATATCTTATTTTGGGCACTAAAGTTAAAGTTACTGATTCCATGTCCAACACTGGTGACATTACCCTACAGATACTGAATACGATCAGTTTTTAAGCCAAATTTCACAAGTGATAAAAATGAGTCACCAAAATCAAACGCGCAGTCCATGGAATGTAGGCATACCTACTACATCATTGAAATGAAGTTTAAAAGAACAATATCATTTCGAAAAATCATGGTTTTGTTGAATATATAGATGCTGTTTGGAGATTTGGGGGGGGGGTCACTAAATTGTCGTAACTCAAATAAATTGCGCCATGAGATGCAAAAGAAAAGTCGTGCCAGTGTAGAAATCGCTTTGTTTTTCACGAGAATGCTCATCTATATCCAGTATTCAAGAACTCGTCTCATACGGTAAAAATAAAAAAGGGGAAGAAAGTTTAGCCCAACCACGAGCCCAGTAACTATCCTTTATTATCATAGGCGTATAGGGGGTTGCGGGGGGAAGGAATTATTATCATATTCATATTTTCACAATAAAATATAACGAAGTGTCTAAAATTAAATCTTCATTAGTACTAATCCCTGCCGGTTCGGATTCCTTACCCTCCTTCTCAACTCTGATGAATGAGTAAAGGTTATAGCAGAATAAGTATATGAAATCTGCCCCCAGCAAATTAGCAATTTTTGATAATTTTTAGAAAGTCGTCACTCTGTCGAAACTTTAAAAAAATTGCGATGGAAAAATATTTCCAAAAAAAAATATATTGCGCGGTATAATTAGGACGGATGTGCACAATATTTGTCATAATATTGTCTACAGTTTGATTTTTGAATCACCTTTGTAGCTTTATTACTTACGGAGACAAAAAGTTTAAAAAATAGGCTGCAATAAGGACATTTTTCAAAGTTAAACAAAGACGGTAAGAGATAGGCCTCCAAAACTATGGGAATATTGTTACAGGTAGGTGATCTACTGATCGATATAACATTCATCACATTTGACTTTGGGGGCAGATTACCTATGCTTATCCTGCTATACCGTTTGTTTTTGTTTGTTACGCAGCCCGATTGTATATCATGTACTGCAAGGAGATTAGAGAAAAATTCGGATCAAGATAATGTTAAGTGCATTTTCGTTCCTAGGTACATTATTTTTAAGAATATCTTAATTACTTTTGATAGCTATAAGCAATGATAAGCAGAATTATTGAGAAGAGTTAAAATCCACAATATAATATTAATAGCTTTCTTTTAATAAAAAAGCGGAGCTAAATAATTTAGCTACCATCTATTCCAGTCTCTCAAACTTCTTTCATCCCAGTCAATAAAGTAATAATTAAATGTACACTTCTGCAATATCAAATTGGTAGCCCTATATTTTTGTTCATTATCAGAATAATATCATTCATGTAATTTAACTGGAGAAATTCCCAATTAGAAATTAGTTAGCAAATAGTGGATTATACCACCATCAAATTCGCCTATGGGTGAGTCCTTATTGAGGTTTTGAGTTTGCCACCTTTTACATTTAGATTATTTACGAGTGATTGTCATATGATAAACGGGTTTTCTAATCTTTCAATTTACCCATCAGAAACAATGAATGTTTAAAACAAAAAGTCCTTACTACTATTTCAAAAAATATCTGCCTCCCCTACAAAAAAGCTCATGTTTATTACATTTAAAAAAACAGCACCATATCTTTAGAAGCACCACGGCAGTTAACGCTAAATCATCGATGATGTCAAAATTGCCGTGCTGTAGTAATTAAAAATCAGGCGGTAGATTTATATAAGCATGTAATGAAAGTTGGTTGTGCGATATAAATGTCTTTTTATAATTGGAAATATTGGGATCTCAGGGACGAAAGTATGGGAAGGATTCGACATCGACAGTTATGCAAAATTCTAATGGGATCCAGGCCAAATTTCTTTCAAATAATCATTGAAAATTGAGTTCTACGATTAGGGCACTTGAACTCGGTTCATTAGCATCTTCAGAATGAAATAATCCATGTGGTGTCTTTATATATGTAATACTTCTATATGGCCAGTTCCTCGTTTGGCCAAACTTTAACAATAGATTTTATGACGAAAATTAATGGAAAAAATTCATATACAATGTTACTCATAAACGCTTAGTTTTCGAGATACATGTTGAAGTGGAAAAAATGTAAACAATTTTCATTCATATTTCTGGCATACGTTAAGGGATTTTTTTGTAACTTCACATGAGGAGTTTTAACAGAAAGCTACATCATTTGCTGCAATTTCATTTCAATACGAAAAACCAATAACGTTTTTTCAAAAACGTGCCTCTTAGCGATATCGATCAAGTATACCTTTTATATCAAAAAATATCGAAAATTTGAAAAATGTTGATTGTATCCGCTTTGCGTAGTGGCATAACATTTATTTTTTAGAAAGGGGTCTCGAAAATGTAATTTGCAAGCCATTGGTTTTTTATATTGACCTGAAGTCCCAACAAATGATGTAGGTTTCCGTTAGAAATTCTCATGCCAAATTAGAAAAAAATCGCTTAACGTATCCCAGAGATATGCCCGAAAATCGTTTTTATTTTTTTCAATTTCAAAAGCATTTATGAACAACACTGTATATATGATTTTTCCGCATTAATTTCCATCGTAGAATCTATTGGTAAAGTTTAGCTCAAACTCTGAAATTCGTTGCCATGCATTATGTTTCTCCGTAATTACAACTTATATTTGTTTAAAACGGCATTGGCAGTTTATCGTCAACTATCCTCATTTCCACATACTATTCGCAGTGCTCCTGGATCAAAATAGGATACTTAAACTCTTTCGTAGTGGATTGGGGGGACAAGTGTTTAAAAATGGGCCAAAATAGCATGGTAATCAAATGGACGACCTTTTAGAGAAATTTTGTATATTTTGTGAAGAGGAAAAATTTCTCGGTACTTTTTTCTTTATGTCATAGACGAAGAAGTTTCTCATTTACCTGTTCTGAACAAAAATGTGTTGTATTGACGAAATTGTTCATATCAGAACTTATATTGCTGTTGAGGAAGAAAAACTTATCTTTGGCGATTTCTACTAATCAATAGTGTATATTTGATATGTTGCCATTAATTCGAGGAAGTTTTGTAGAAGTGTTTTTTTGTTTCTAAAAAAATGACTTTGTTTTGTGAACTCCTGCCACGTTCATGGAAAACTCTCTTTTTAGAGTCTACGAGCAGCTGAGTTTATTTAATATACACAATTCACATTTTTTCAAAATATTAAATAATAATATTTTTCCACGATCGGAAGTAGAAATCAGTTTCTATGGCATCAAAATTAAAACAGAAGTAGTCGATTATTTCCAAGGGAGTATAATGCTCCCAAGGGAGTATAATGCTCCCAAGGGAGTTTACATTATGGAGAAGGTTTTTCATGCAAAAAAGAGATAACAAAAAAGAGAACACAATTTTCAAAATTAATATTAGAAGGAATATTACTTTCGCTTACATTTACAGTTTTTGTGATTGCGCTAGTAGTGGTACCTACTAAAACCTGATTAGCAATTTTGGTCTTATTTTCAATGGAGTTCTCGACATAACCCTCAGCGACTGTCGTTGATTTCCAACCAGCATGATGCTTTATTATCGTGATATCAACACCAGCATCTGCCAGTAATGTCGCTGAAGATCTTCGTATGCAGCATCAGGTAATTTTAAATACGAAGCTACTACACTCGGAATTTTTCCCATGGTATTCTTCCCAACTGGCTGCAAACTACATTTTCCTGCTTTGTAGTACAAAAAAGGCGCTTATGCTTGACGTGGGGAGGACGAAGGGACAGGTATTTTCGAAACAATTTAAGCATATTTCCCACATAGGTAACCAGAAAAGTTCGTGGAATCTTTGTCTTAGTGTTTGGAATTTTTACAATCAAGGAAGAGCCTACATCCTCAATATCATCTACAGTTAAATTATTAAATTGACTAGTTCATCAGTTCGACAAGCTCCAGCAATCCCCAGAATTAATCCAACCTATAAAAGATCAAAATACTTAAAATTGAAATACCTAACAACAAAAGTAATCTTACCTTAATCATTAAGAATTCTTTGTCATCTGCACTTGATAGAAAACGGTCGATTTCACCCTTTGTAAATATTTTCGATTCTTTCGCTTGATATCCGTCACCGGTTCATTTCAAAAATTCGATCAGCTTGGGAAATTTGCTTACATCTATGTTGTCGTAAATTATCAAGCATGACTTAACCATAGAATATTGCGCCCATAATGTGGAAGACTTGTAATTCTTTGCATTTTTACTGAAGTATGCCAACAAAACATTCTCGCTGTATACTTGAACATTTTTCTCGGCGCACCACTTTTTGAACCGAGGCTATATCGTATAAAGATCTTGACTTCCTAGGCAGCAAATTGCTTATTGCAATATTTGCAGCCTCCACAATCTCTTCCGACTCACAATTATTCATTCTGCACTAAACAAACTTTAAACTAAACCAAACTAGCACTTTAATTTAACAATTCTTGTTGTTTGTTTATTTTGTAGTTATGACAATAACTCAAGGACTACTAAATAAATGCTCAAATCCGAATACAATAATTCTGGTGCTACTTACTTCATAATGACAAAATATGTGTTTTTAAGTTAAGTTAATGAGACCGTGGAAAAAATAGTAGATACCATTCCGGAGAGATGCTATTTTGTCCTCGGTGCAAATTGCACCTCTGCCAAAATAGCGCATTTCTCTCCCTTATAGTATAATGTACTATTAATTTCAATTAAAATAAATTAAAATTAAAGTTGCCTTACACATCGACCTTGGTAATTTTTTATAGAAACCTTTAGGGTTACGTCGTACATTTGATTGCTATTAATATTTAATATCTAATAAATAATATTTAATAACAGAAATTTTGTAGTTTGTTTTCATTTAAAGTATTAGTCATTTTCCTTTATAAATTTAAATTTGGAATAAACTGAGAATCCTAGTGTAATGAATAAGATAATCAATTTCTATACAGTATTGGTCAGTTTGCCAGTTGGGCTGCTTTACGTGTAAAGAACAAAATAATTATTAGATTTCCGTAAGAACAGTGAGGTCATAATGGAAATGGCTTTATGATTTATAACCTGCTTATTTTATTTTAAACCTGCCATGCATAAGGCAGCATTATTCCGAAGCGGGGACTGTAAATACTGTGATGATGGCAAATAAATTTACATATTGTTTCACTCTATAATAGTTTTAATATAATAATAATAATCTTTATTGTCCAACATTTAAAAAAATAACCAGTTACAGAGTAAACTATAAAATCAAAATATTATTAATATACATGCACTGAAAAGAAAAATAAATGAATAAATAAAATCAAATAACTAAACTTGCTTGAAAATATACCTACTTATTACTTATTAACACATAACAAAATGAAAGATGATTAATTACTAGCATACATATTAGGAATAAATGTTTTAAATATGTGGCCATTAAGATAAAAATATCATCTGAGCAAACTCAATTATACAAATTAGATATGATGATATCATATGATATGATATGATATGATATGAGCATGATAGTATATTAGTCTTGGGTGTGGGTAGATGCAACGGTTGACAATGTCTACTTGTTAAACAGGGTATTCGAAATGATATTTTACTTAGCAGTTCTGGAGCATCTATTTCGTTATGGAGAAGTTTGTAAAGAAATACAAGTTGAGAGAAGTTTCCCCTGTTCTCCAAAGACCAATTAACTGAAATTTTTTAATAGCAAATTGTCTGGGAAACCTCTAGCGGGATATATTTCGTATTATCTGAACCATTGATATTTTAGAATCCTCCGCTGCACTTTCTCTAAGGCCTATATATGGCAATTATAAATGGGATTCCATATTACGTTGGCATACTGCAATCTGGAAACCACGTATGCATCAATCAGCATATTAAAAACTGTTAAATTAGTGAAGTTTCGGGTATACCTTATAATAAATCCCAAAATAGATGCACACTTGGCTATCGTTTTATTGATATGGTGGTTGAAATACAAATGATTACACAGGCCCACAAAAAAAAAAAAAGTGGTGTGTGCTGGGTGTCGGACCCACATAGTCCGGCGTATTTTTTTCCGCTGAACACGAATCTGTAGTTTAAATTGGGGGTCAAACTGCTAAAAGTGGAGAAAAACCAAAAAAACCGATAAAAATCACGATCTCGTATTTTTTTCTGTATGATATTATCATCTTGCAGTTTCTACTTGTTTCTCTCTGTAATATCCAACCGTAATGTGCAAATACGTTAATTCACTACTTATTGTGTCTTATTTAAGTGTCACATAGATGATATTTTGTTTTTGACAAAAAATAAGGAAATGGTTAACTAAATCGGTACATTTACCGGCAGAAACCTGCTACTCCGGAATGATTGGACTACGATGACAACTGCCCTTTATCGGGATGTGTAGAATGATTCGCTAGTCAACATTTCGGCGTATCGAAGCCAGCGAAGGCGCGCTGTTTTGCAGGGAAGCGCTAGAATATGAGAATGATGCCGTAGTGTGTCCGACGACGAGTTGACATTGTCCTTGTCAAAGTCGGAAAGCCCTCATACTTAGGCCTAGGTATTCTAGCGTGCGGGGTTTATTTATTTTCATGGATTCTTCTACTGAAAATTTTGCTGGAACTTCTAGTACTCGTGGCAATCACAAATGTACTGGAAATCCCAATGCTTTTTGCTACGTTTGTGCAAAGTACATAGGGATAAAAAATACAAAGAAACTAACAGATCGTTTCGTGACTTTGTATGAAAAGTGCTTCAATATGAAAGTTTCCCTCGATCTCAAAAATTGGATACCCAATTTTGTTTGTGGCTCATGTTATAATATGATCAATAGATTTGAAAAGCACCAGGTCAAGGCGAATCTTAAATTTAAAACTTCAGCGATATGGAAAAAGCCACTTGATGCAAGTAATTGTTACTTTTGCACAACAAATGCCAACACTGTGGGCCGAATGCATAAGGATAAAATTTCTTATCCTTCTGTGTCAAGTGTTCAACAACCAGTTGCAAACTTCATAGAAGGTTTAGAAGATGACACGTCACAAGACAGTCTGACTAGTGGATTAGACACAATGGAAGTCGACGTCGATCCTGAAAATTCAGCTTTTATTGATAAAGAGTTTGATACTAGTAGTGAAAACATTTCTAGCGAATCTGAGGAAGAAGAGTTTTCGAGCAATGAAGAATACAGACCTATTGGTGAAGATCGGAAGCCGGAAAAATACGATCAAAAACATCTGAATGATTTATTCAGAGAGGCTAAACTCTCAAAAGAAGCGGCTGAAATATTGGCTTCGAATATAAAAAAGAGAAATCTATTGACAAAAGGTACTAAAGTTTCGTTTTATCGGAATCGAGAAGAAGCCTTCCGTAAATATTTTGAAAAAAATGAAGATTTACTCTATTGCACTGATGTAAAAGGACTTATCGATGAATTTAAGCCAAATTTATATGAGCCAGAAAATTGGCGGTTATTCATTGATTCGTCTCAACAGAGTCTTAAGGCAGTCCTTCTCCATAACACCAACAAATTCGCTCCTCTACCTTTAGCCCACTCCACTGTACTTAAAGAAGAGTATTCAAACCTCGAAGTTGTCCTAAAGAAAATAAAGTACGAAGAACATAAGTGGCAAGTATGTGGTGATTTAAAAATTTTGTCCATGATCCTTGGACAGCAATTTGGATTCACAAAATATCCATGCTATTTGTGTATGTTTGACAGTAGGGATCGAAAAAATCACTACGTAAAAAAAGAATGGCCTTTACGATCTTCATTTAAGGTTGGATCACATAATATAATAAAGAAACCGCTTGTTGATCCAGCCAAAATTCTCATTCCTCCTCTTCATATAAAACTTGGCTTAATTAAACAGTATGTCAAAGCTCTTGATAAAGATGGTGAATGTTTTACGTACCTGCGTACTGTGTTTAAAAAAAAAATCTGATGCTAAACTAAGGGAAGGCATCTTCGATGGACCGGAAATCCGAAAGTTATTCAAAGATGAAGGGTTTGTTGCAGTCATGGATGACCAAGAAAAGGCATCGTGGTTAAGTTTCAAGGAAGTGTGTACCAAATTTTTAGGCAATACCAAGGATGCTGATTACAAAAGCATTGTGGCAAATATGATAAGAAATTTTCAGCATTCAGGTTGCCTAATGAATTTGAAAATGCACTTCCTTGATTCGCATTTTGACCAATTCCCGGAGAATAACGGAGACTTCAGTGAAGAGCAAGGAGAAAGATTTCATCAAGATCTCAAAGAGTTTGAACGGCGGTTTCAGGGACAGTGGGGAATAAATATGTTTGCAGATTACTGTTGGATGCTACACAGAGAAACTCAAGAAAAAGGAACAAAACGTAGCAGAAATCCACTTCACAGGTCATTTGAAGAAAAAAGGGTCAGGAAAAGACGAAAATTATAAGAATGATAATATCAAACAGAAAAAAATACGAGATCGTGATTTTTATCGGTTTTTTTGGTTTTTCTCTACTTTTAGCAGTTTGACCCCCAATTTAGACTACAGATTCGTGTTCAGCGGGAAAAAATACGCCGGACTATGTGGGTCCGACACCCAGCACACACCACTTTTTTTTTTGTGGGCCTGTGTTATCAACGTAAATACCTAAGTTTCTTCTGCGAGGACTACACTATTTACCGTATATAGAAAACAATTGGAGTGTTTTTACGAGAATAAGAAACAATTTTACATTTAGCATCATTAAGGGTAAGTTAATTAACTGAACACTATGTTGAAAAGTAATTCAGGTCATTTTGCTACATTAAAACGTCTTTCTTATTCTCCACCATTCTGTAGATTTTCGCATCATCAGCGTACATTAAAATTCTGCTTCCGAAATTTAGAGCCGAAGGAAGATTATTTACAAAGAGAATAAAGAATAGTGGTCCTAGGTTGGATTCTTGAGAAATCCCTGAAGATAAATTATAGATATCAGAATAAAAACCAACATAATGTACAAATTGGCATCTGTCTGTAAGATATGATTTTAGTAGAAATAGTAATTGATTACTAAATTCGAGTGTATTTATTTTATTGAGCAAACGACCCTGATCCAGGCGATCAAAAGCCTTAGTACAGTCAGTGTAAATAACATCAACTTGAGAGCGCTTATCGAACGATTCACAAAGATATTGAGTTATAGATGCGTACGTAAATAAATCCATGCTGCTCTTGACAAAGAGATTTCTTTACACATGCATAAATGTAAGAATAAAGAAGTATTTCAAATGCGTTAGAAACGTTGCACCGCAATGAGACAGGCTTGTAGTTTGAGACTAGTGAATAACCATCGGATTTAAATACTGGTACGATTTTGGATAGCTTCCATATGTCAGTGCTATTTTGGAGAATAGCATTGAATATTAAATGCAGAGGCTTATCAAAGGCAAACTTACAATCCTTCAAAAGGAAACTAGGAACTTAATCATCTCTGGCTGTCATTGAGTTCTTCAATTTACCTAAGGCATTTAAAACATCTTCATCAGAAATATTTGTGATGTTCAAACAACAAGGTTTTGTCAGAGATGAGAGACAATCCAACGCAGAAGTAGTCGAAGATGGCATAAATGCAGATTTGAAAAAGAGGCGAAGGAGTTAACAATATCTTGCGGATTGTCAACCGATACTTCATTATATTTCATTTTACCTGGTATTCTAGTTTGAACGTTTTTTAAACTTACATAGTTTCAAAGTTGTTTTGGATCTTCAGAAATACTATTCTGGGCTTGATTAAAGTAGTTTATATATAGTAGCAATTTGCCTTTTGAGGAGCTTACGATAGATAATAATTTATTTCCATACACTTAAAAGCTGGAATATAATAATAATTGCATCTTTTTTACATTTTTGATTTCTTGAAACAACTCAAGAATTCTTAAAAAATAAACATTTCTCTCTCCATCTTGTCTTTCAGCAGAGTTTGTTTTGTCTTTCCTATTTGGGAGCCAGACTGAACTCACCATGACCAATACTGTATAGGTACTTGATCAAGTTTCAGTACAATATAAATTTCAGTTAGTACACAAAGTGTTGCTAGAATATTTTTGAAATTTATTGGACATCGGTCACCTAATTAAAGTTTTTCTTTTTTAAATTTAGGTTTATGACACTACTCCACGAGGTAATGTTTAATAAAATTTATTACATCCTGCTATCATGGCGCCGTCCACTTTTTTATCAACCTATTTTATTCATTAGGATATCAAATCCCAAAGGTTAAATAAAGCGACGCACCTCCCCGCTTCCCCACAACCTACTAGCTGCAGACCAACTAAAGCTCACTTATAAAGAAAGTAAAGTAAAATTAAAATTGTAAAATAATGGTCTTTTGAATTAATACTTGTATTTACTTAAAAAATGTGTTTCCTATTAGCAGTATAATTTATAAATTAAGTCGGTTCCAAAATTCCTAAATATTGTAAGAAAATATTAATCAGTAATAGTTAAAACAGTTTATCAAAACTTTTCAGAATCATTAAGCAACAATTTAGTTGGATTATGTTTTATTATTGTATGATTATTTACAGTTTATTTTTCGAACTTTTGCAATAAGTTACCATCCCATTGATCCTATTTGTTATTTTTTTGGGCATTTATTTTAGTGACATTTTTCAGGATGAGGGATTTGGTCATTAACAGATAAAACCTATAAAATAGATAACTAGACCAAAAAAGTGTCTTGTAATATTACGGTTAGAGCAAACAATTACTATGCTTTTATTTTCTTTCATTTTATAGGTCACGTCCCTATATGTTTCTTAGTATCATATAATGGGAAAGAAATACAGAAAAGCGAAAATGGCAAAACGGCTGTGGTGGTCGAGGAGACGGTGAGTAGACATTTTGCTAAATTAAATGTCTGTTATTAGTCCTTGATAGCTTCAATTGTTAAGAAAACGACTTTGGCAATATCATTATAAGTTATTTTTCTAAGACAGGTATACAGTGCCTTTTTCAAGACATTGGATGACATGAGAAAATCGTTAAATAAGAAAAGTAGTGCGGATTATTGTCACCGTCAACAATCAGCATGGCGTTGAGACCACAATGTAATACAATCTTTTTGAGGTTTTAGTAAGAAAAATGTGAAAAGCGGCATTTTATAAAATCTGTTGTCCCTTATTTATGTCGGGTGTAACAGAATCATGATTCAGCCCTATTTTTTCTTTATTTATAAAGGTAAAATCTTTTAACTTGCCAATGTACTTATAAAATGTCAGTTATTGACATAAAAATGACATTTTTACTGTTATCAATTTAAAACTGATATTAACTTTTGGATTTTTAAATGAAACACCTTGTATAAAATTAATTTTTTGGAATTTGTACAATTTTTTAAATACACTGGATATAAAATAAGTGATTTTTAAGAAATCGAACAATTTTTTAGTCTCATTTTATTTTTCAACTTAAGCATAATTTTAATGGACCACATTAATGCTATAAACATCAAATAACTTGAAAGGAAGGGCATTTCAAGCTTTTATCGTATTATAAGTTACAAAACTGATTAGGATGTTATAGCTTTATTTTTTTAAACGGCACCATAATGGTACTGTGGTACCACGAAAAAGTGAAATTAATGGCGAATCTACCCATAATATTACTTTTGCCGTAAAATCAATAGAACTGAAGTTACAACCAACAGAGTTGGCTTCAATTTATTTTAAGATTTATCCAATAGGAACATAAAACATCTGGAAAAAAATAAAAATAAATATATAAATAAAAAATTAACGCTTCGTAAGTTGTCCTAATTTAATTTTTTCCAACATTAATGTGATTAATGTGCGTAAACTTCGGCGAAACTCCTTTCTTCCGCTAAAGGTTGCAGAGCTACATCAATTCGCCCTCAATAAAACCACCATGGTTGGCGTGTACGTCATATCTTGTTTTCATCTGGTCCATCGCCGAGTTGATCTTCATTCGCACCAGAGCATGTGTCTCCAATATCGCTTCCCTCAAGTTGTCTACGAAACCCATCGTCTCCCTGAGAGTCTCCCTTGGTGATCCAAACGCCAAGTCACACGGAAACCGCAGTTTCTTACCGAAGATCACTTTTGCCGAAGTCAGACCCGTAGTTTCATGAGTTGTCGCGAGATAGGCCCTTGAAAACAGTGGTAGTTTCCATTCCCACTCTTTTTGATATTTGGAAACGACCTCCGAAAGTTGTTCCTCCAAGGTCCTGTTAAATCTTTTTCACAGTTTCATCAGACTGTGGATGAAGAGGTGTCGTTCAAGTTTTCTTTATTCCAAGAAGACGGCACACCTCTTGAAAGACTCCCGATTCGAAGTTCCTTCCTTGGACCGAGTGTAGCTCCAAGGGAATACCAAATCGACAGAGGAAGTTGTCCACAAGAACTCTTGCGACTGTGGTAGCTTCCTGGTTCGGGATGGCGTAAGCTTCAGGATGTACCTGTTTCCATCGTACGATGCTGGAAACGATCCCCCTCATCGATTGCAATTCTCTCAAATGGAGCTCTTACATTATACTGCTTCAGGGTCCGTTTGGTCCTTCTACGAGGACCATTGAATGCAGCGCAGGTGACACATTTTCGACACCATCGCTCGACGTTCTTCCTGCAGTTAACCCAATCTTCCAAATCTTCTCCAGGTCTTGTTCATCCCGAGATGTCTACCAGAGGTCCCATTGTGCACCTCCCACAAAACCTGTTGAATCTTTTCCTGGGGCACCACCAACCGCAAGTTGACACGCTTTCCATTCGCGCTTTCCCATGTCTTCTTCAGCATTCGGTCCTCTACCTGGAGGGATTTCCATTGGGCCCACAAATTTTTAAGAGTTGGACTTCTGTCGTGTTTGCAATCCCCACAAGGAATGCTGGATATAGCGTCGGGGTTGTTATGCTGTCGTCCCTGTCGATGATGCACCTTGAAGGGATACTGTTGGAGCCTTTTTAACCATCTAGCCCTCTGCCCTTCTGCGTTCCTCATTCGAAGTAACTAATAAAGCACCGAATGATCTGTCCTGATGAGGAATTCCTGGCCATACAAATACTTGTGAAAGTGTTCCACGGCCTCCGCTACCACAAGAAGTTCCTTCCTGGTGGTGCAGTAATTTTTGGAATATTCGATGACTCTTTCTTCACCGCCTTGAACTTGGAACAGCACACCCCCAATACCGACGTTGCTGGCATCTGTGTCTAACACGACCGAGGATAAGCCAAGATAGGACTTGTGCGCAAGGCGGACTTCAGTTTTCGGAAAGCGTTACCAAAATCGGGAGTCCAGTCATACGGCGTTCTTCCTTTCGTTAGTCAGTGTAACGGTGTAGCTATGTTGGCGAAACCTTTTACAAATGTTAGTAATAAGTGCATAACCTCAGGAAACTCCTCAATTCATGTTTACCTTTGGGTAATGGCCAGGCACGTGTTGCTTGAGTCTCGCGTGCCAGAGTAACCATGGATCTTGTGTCCACTTTTGCCTGTACATTTCTTCAGTCTACGCTGGCTTCCACTACCAAACTCTCCATGGTCCTTTTTATCTGTTTGATAGGAAGAGTTTTGGGGTATGGTTGCTCCACTTTATCCAGCGGGTGCACCTTCTCGCCGGCTGATTTTTGTTTTTTTTTGCTCTAGGGCGTGTCGACTTCTTGAAGCTGACCAGCAGTCTTAAATAGCTGCTACTTTTGTAACTGTTTCTTATTATGAATACCCATTAGGCGATTACATATCGCAGTCACAGTAAACTAACAGTTGGAACGGAATGGAACGGAGCAAGTAGCAACTTACAAAAAGCAAGAGCAAGGAGCAACCGACAAGAAATAGCTGCTCCTCCACTAAACTGTTCCTGCTACTTTGTCACAGTATGATTAAATAATAACAGTACCTACGCTAAATCACTGTAAGTCGCAATGACTTCGGACTATAGGATATGTTTTTAATTCATTTGGCAGACAGTCTTTTATAAACTCTGTTAATGTTTGAGAAACTCGAATGTAGGATATAAGATTGATCATTTTTTCTATTATGTGAATTTTTAGAGACGTTTGAATGTAGAAGAGGTAAACATGTGATTTAAATCGTAAAATTTCCGAGCTAATAGCGAGGTATCAGTACAATTTAGCTGTTTTATTTTGACATACTCTTTTAATAGTAACTAATTAAAGACAAAGAAGGATAAATATATAAAAATGAGCTCCATGGTTATCAGCATGACTTATTATTTATTACAAAACAAAATGATATCATTAAAATTCCAAGATGCTTCCGACTATAGAAGAGAAACACTGATAAAGCCTACAATTCCTTAAGCAAAAGGACCGAAAGTACACGGAGTTAATCGAGTAAAGTAACGTGTAACAATTGCGACTGAAGGATCTCATATGTTCCAAAAGTAGCAGTTACTTTAAGGAACTGATAACTGTTTCAACTGCTACTTAATAAGTAGCAACTGCTACTTAATAAGTAGCAGTGGCAAAGTAACAGATTGCTATGTAGCAACCCAACACTATTCATGGCCTCTTCGATGTCAGCCTTCCTTATTCTCCGTAACGCTTCTGGTACTGAAACCTTGTAAGCAGCTTTAACCTACAAAGCTTTAATCAGTGCCTCCTTCGATATTCAGAAATTTGACAAGCGTATCACTCTCTGGACTTCTGGGTCTCTTATTCCTTCTGTTCCAGAAAGTGGGTTGATTCGGTTGAATAGGCGACATACGCCAGTCTTTTTAGGTCAGCCTTGAATTCTTGCAACATTTCACCACTTTTCTGCTTCCTTACTAGTATTTGCGACTGGATGACTTGCTGCAAATGAGGGTCTTCAAATCTCAGCTCTAAAGCCCTGACTAAATCTTCATAGTTAGCTAGTTCATTGTCAGATAGAGTTCGAAGTAGTTCCAGAGCTTCTCCGCGCAGGGATACCACCTATAAGGTCCCCTTTTTGTCTTGGGTCGACTGATTGGACCTAGCAGCAGCTTCGAACTGTTTTTTGTAGGTCTGGAAGGATGTTTTTTCCAACATAGGTTGGAGGTTTCATCTTTTGGGAAGAAATAGCAGGTACCCTTTTGGATTCATGTCGTGTGAATTGTCCACCAAGCAGCTTCTTCGTGGCATTTTCAATGTTGTTGACTTTCTTCTGTGTTGCATTGTCTAAATCAAGAAGCTTGTTATTGAATTCTTCTTTTACTTCTCCAAATTCTTTTTTGACTTCCCTCATCTTTTCTTTTATTCCTGCAATTTCTAGTTTTCCTTCTCCAATATCTTCTTTAAGTTCGCCTTTTCCTTCTCCAATATCTTCTTTGAGTTCGCCCACCTCATCTTTCATTTCTGTCATTTCTTTCACTTTCTCAACGTCTACTTCCATCTTTTTCTTTATATTTGTTAATAGGCTATGCGATTTTTGTTTGTCTGCATTCCTTCTCTATTCTTCTTCTTCTTTTTCTTGTCGTCTTCGTTCTTCATCTTGTTTTCTTCAGTCATCATCTTGTTTTCTTTCTTGTTGTCTTCTCCGTTCTTCTTTGCCTGTCATCATTGCTAATATCGCTTGCAATTTTTGTTCCATTTTGACGGACTGTGCTCTTTTTTCCATAAAGCGGTCTAGAACGTTCAAGATTTTTCTTGACGTGCCCCGTATAAACTATTTTTTAGTTTATAACGTCCGTGATAAACACTAAATTTAATTATCTCTAGATTCACTAACGCAATATTTCGGAACCTCGCACGAATTTCTCCGAGAAATAAAGCACAATCCAACAAACCAATTCTGCTTCTGACGCCATAGGTTGCGAGTTATCGGTTCGAAAATTAAAAGTTCGTGAATTGTAAACCAATATTTCAGAACACTACTATTATAATTCGAATAATTCACATTTCCAACCCTTACTTGGTGGAATTCTTTAATATTCACGACTATTAAACTTTATTAACGATTCCACAATGTTTCGAAAAATATTTGCTAAGACCGGACCAGGTTTCTCTTTACAGCATTGGTTATACCAGCAACTTGTTTAGCCGCTGTTATGCTAACAAGCTCCATGTTTCTAATAGATACACAACATAAACTTACATGTACGAACACGGTAGAAGTATTACCTATTTGTAATAACACTAAAAAACTGAATTTCTTGGAAGCGATAGAAATTCACAAATATATGGTATACAATCTAATCAATTTACACTTGAGCAGCTTGATCTTGTAAACACACCTCTAAGCTTTGGACGAGAATTCGGATTAGGCTAAATATTCGTAGGAGTCTATGATCCATGGAGCTTCTTAGCATAACAATGTCTAAACAAATTGCTGGTATAACCACCGATATTGTAAAGCGAAACCTAGTCCGGTCTTAGGAAATATTTATCGAAATATTGTGGAATTTTTTATATTCTTTGTTTTAATCGTTAATAAAGTTTAATAGTTATGAATTATAATTCACTTAAATATCAGATTATCTGACTAACTAACTGACTGAGGAAAAGACGACCGCCTATTTATACCCTTCCGTTTTCTAGACGGATCTCCGTACAGATAAGATTATTGCTTGCGGAAACGTCTGGAGCGTTTATCTGCCGTATGATTCATTCTCGCGGCCGCTCCCCTTTATCAAATGTTTCTAGAGAGTTCCTTACACTACATAATCACTAATACAAATTTTATAACTACATTTTATTACAATATTTACATAATCATTTAAATAAATGAAATTATTTACTTTTAAAATCATTTGACAACAATATACATGATTAAAAATGTATACATATGTAAAAAGCCAAAATAATAATAAGAATAATTTATTATAAATGAAAAATAATAAATCCTTAGATGATTTTGAGTATCCAATAGTTGGTTATGCTTGTAATATACATTTCACATGAAATTTTGGCATTTGAAAGCAGTTGCTAAAAAAAGTAAGTTTAATCCATAAGTATAGTTCACTTTCGGTTAAAGTATTAGCCCTCGCAGTATTTGTTTCTTGTGGAAACTAGCTTTTCATATTTAAACAATTATCACTATTTATTATAACTGCTTCGCATCAAACGTCTATTCATAACCAAATAAAATATTTTTAATAATTTAAGAATCTTTGTAACTGCTCCTTTCTTCTGTAGTTGTTAATTTGTAATCCTTGTTTCACGTGTCTGCATTGCTGACGAGTTCTAAGAGAACGAAACAACGATGTCAAATGATACGAAGTTTATGTTTATATCTATATATTTTACCAAAAATATGAAACATAGTTTTTTATGCCTACTTTTATTTTAGCTTTTTTATCTATATGTTTTCGAATTTTGATTGTTTTTGTGGAACACACTGGTCCTTGGTTATCTTGATATATTGATTGAATGAATTGATATACAAATCGTCTCCCCTGAAATCAAGAAGGATTAAAAAACACAACAACAGCTGCTCTAACGCGTTCCAATAGCCTAACATCTTGGTTTCAGGGAACAAAATTTGGAATATCAATGTATTTTGATCATATACAGCAGGGGTGGCCAACACGTCGACCGGAAAGGTTTTAAAAGTAATCTGCGAAGCTGAAGTTAAACAATTTGTTTTTACTTAAATTTAAAATTGTTGCACTTTGAAAAATTAGAAAAATCCTAAAATTGTTTCTCCATGTTCATAGTCGCCCGCAGACTATATTTTACAAAATAAGTAGCCTTCAAGGTATAAAAGTTTGGCCACACCTGATCTACAGTATGTCCCAAAGAGTACTGAAAAGGGGTTTCTTTTTTATTTGTGAATTTACGACTAATTCTTTGTAACCCTTCTTTATACAAAATTTTAAATACTTGAAAATGATATTATTTTCTTTAATTCTTATATAGGGAGTTCAATTGTCTGAAAATTTTAAAAAAATGACCTGGAGTTAATGACTGTTATTTTTGGTAGTATTGAAAAATTTTATTTAAAAATATGGTTTTGGCCTAAAAATGCGCAAAGCCCGAATTTTAATCTGTTTTCAGAAATTGTTGCAAATAGAATAGATCTGGACTTCAATAATGCAACCCTCTAAACGTGGGCATTATTGTACTTTTGAGACTATTCTGCTTGCATAACAGTTGTTAAAGCTATTCCATAGTTTCTTCCTCAAACTGCTAGATGGCTCTATACCTAGAAATTTGTGGTTACTTTAGAAAACATTACAAAGAATTATTCGAAATAATGAAATAAAATTTATTTTTAATAAAATTTGTAAAAACGTAAGTTTATTCCTTTAATTGACAAATTAATAATAATATTTAATAGGTATCATCACCAAAATGATTTTTTTTTTTCAGTTCGTATCACAGTTATCCATTTTATTTTCTTAAAACAGCACAGAAGATTTTCTATATCGCCATGAATTGCATTTGGGAACATTTGTAATTTTCTAGTGTATACTTTGCATTTGTTGGGTTGAAATTAAGTATGCGAAACTGATGAGATCTAACAAGATCGAAACCTGTATTTGTCTTCCAAATCGTGAATTTAATAAATGTTCAAACATATCGGTCTGCATTAAAATTCAAAAAATAAAACTGCATGCACGAAATGCCTAAGGAATTATAAAGAGAGTAGAAATTTACATAGAAGCAGGTGGTAAAATCTTTGAATGATGATGTTTAGTTTAATCACTCATTGTTATTATCAAATACCTCTTTATTTTCTGATTTATGACTGTTTTGCTTATATTTTAGATAATTACGAAAATTTTGTTTTTGAACATTTTTGGTCATTACAAACTATATTCCTTAGTAACGATTTTAGATGCCCTAAAAAATAACAACAATTTACTCTTGGCCATTTTTTGAAATTTTCAAAAAATAGAACTCCCTAGTACAAGAAATGTTTAAAAAAAATGTAATTTTCGGTGATTTAAAATCAAGAAGGAATTTTTATAAACATGGCCATCTCTCTTAAACCCACAAATAAGAAAGAAATTCCCCTTTAGTATTATATCTCGAAACATATTGTATATTTCAATCTATTTGTCATTCGTTTCTAAGTAAAAACACCACAAACCTATTTATTTGTCAGATGGCGATGAGGTGACGTTTTAAAAATTTTAAATATCTTATAGTCATGTGTCACAAAAAGTTTTTAAAAGTAAAAATACTATTTATTTAAATCATTATTTAAATGTCTTACAAACCGGGCTCAGTAAGCTAAATAAATTTAACATATTGAGAAAACCTTGTTGCGGTCAAAATCTTTTTGCGGTCAAAATCTTTTTGATGTCTAAAAAATCTTTTTTGTGGGGGATTCCACATATGTGCGTTTTAACGAAAACTATCCATCTTAAATAGTTTTTTAAATTGTCATTTTTAGAAAAGAAAAAAAGCATAAATGCGTCAATAAATATATACAAGGGGACATATTTTGTCATATTTATATTGAGTGCAATTGCCATCCCTACGCCTCCAAACCAACCCATTTAATTTTTTAAATACAACCCCTGTATTTTCCTGAAGTTTTGGATTTTTCTAGGACGACGAGATTTCAAAAATGTTTAATACTTAGGGTCTAGATCAAATGAATAAAACACCGAATCAGCTTCCGTAATTTTATCATCATTTAATTAAAAAGAAAAAAATATTAGGAGTTCAAACTGACTTCGGCTGACCTACATACAATGTTAAAATCTAGCTACAAAGACATCCCTATCATTATTTATGTTAGCTCACCTGAGGTCAGTTTTTAACATTCATCAATAATGCTTTTTTGTGATTTCTCAATGGATTTTGGTTGTGTTGCATAGGTTTGTGTTTTTAAATAACAGAATGAACAGAAAGAAATCCATGAAAGTCAAATCATCTGACCTAGTAGACACTCCATCATCGCACATCTTCTGCCAAACCCCATTAGATATTTACGTACAGGCCGTCTTAAATGTTCTCTACCATTTTGAAACATAAATAAATCTTCGAATAGATTTTGGTCATTATCTAGTATTATAGTTTTTTCTAGTTTGCTGACTCTCGAAAACAACTGGCTACTAAAACAACCACTTCCGCAGCTTCGTTGTAGACTACTCTTTCTGGTTTCTGCACTTTCTTAGCCACAGACCACACACCCTATTTCCATAAATTTTTGCATTCAATTCTATTCAATAGCTTTATATCTTGTTTTTTTTTTTCAAGAAAAGCAAAATTAATAAATTTAGCTACAGGTCTTCCATTGTTACAATCCACCTTTAGATGCCGTAAAGTATTGTAATCATGTAATAATACCACAGACGTCAAATGGTTGCAAATTTCATTATACTCTCAATGCTATGCACCCTTTGTTAATATAATTTTGAAATGTTTTTCACTCTAAACCCCAAACATTATACATTTTTGAGATATACTCATTAGGAGAAATCCAAAAATTAAAAAAAAAAACTTAGGATATCCTATTTAAAAAAATAGAAGGGGTTGGTCAGGGGGCCAGGGGTGATATATTTCAGTATAAATATGACGAAATATGCCCCCTGTATATATTTATTGAAATGTTTCTGCGTTTTTCCCAAAAATGGAAAATACTTATTTAAGGTATTTTTTTAATGTAGTTCATCTTTCAAAATATTGTCTTGAATGAAGAAGGAAGCCATGCACTTTAGAGGGGGTACGTGTGCTATTGCTGTTGCATATATTGCACATCCTTAATTAAATTTACCCCTTCTCTCAAAATATGGAATACATTTTTTGGGAACACTAGAATCATATTTTATCACCTGGTCTCAAAATGAATGGTTTACGTTCTGTTTAAAATTGACAGTTTCCTGCTGTCAAGAAATCGATCTGACTGAGTTATTTTGTAACAACATGCAGCAGAATTTTTGCCGATAATTGCAATTTATTCTCGTTTAAAGCTGCGCTTTATCGTCATCTGTCTTCATTTCCGCCTTCTACTCGCCGTGCTTCAAGAATATAACGGGATTTATCCTTTTCGAGTGGACTGTTACTTTCAAAAAAAGTAGGTAGAATAAATTAACTGGATTATGGAATTTAACAAAAAATATGTTGGTACATAATTCATCTCTAAGGAACAAGCTTAGAGGGCTCCAAATTTTATTTGTGTTAAACTAGGTCTTCGGCAGTTCCTGTGATAAAAGCTAAGAATATCACGTAAAAATCAATACGAATAAGGGTATGATAGTGAATATGACTATACTCTGTTCACCCAACAGATATAGTGAGACCACTACCATAAACAAAGCCCCATATTTGAATAAATTAATTCTATTGGTTGTATTTAAAAATTCCACATCACAACATCTAAATAAGTTTGATCGGTCGTGTCATTAGTAACGTTGACTTTTAAAGTGACAAATATATCCAAATAAGTTTCGATTTTTATACCTATTTTATTGTACAACAATTGGCTTGAAAGATCCATCGGTCAAGGGAAGTCATCTTATAATTTTATACAAAGGTTCAGAGGAGGACTTTGTTGAAGATGGTCTCTTGTTCTTCGTCTCAAAGGACACTGGAAGATTATCAGGAAGAAATTAATTGTAAAGCAAACAGAGTTAGGGCTGCATTCCTGGGTCTTGTTTATCAGGTTAATATTATTCCGAGCTATGTGATTAATGAGATGGCAAAGGAACACAGCATTACTATTTTGCGTGTTTCCCCATCTTTCAGAATTTAATCCCATGGTAATGGGGGCAAATAACACAACCTAATTGAACTGAATAAAAAATAATTTTAATATAACAAGTTATCAATTTTTTGTACAATATTATTCGATTTTTCATTTTCTGTATTTTTACTAGCACAGCACTTTATTATTATTTTTTGATATCATGTGAACCTGTTCTTTTTGAGGACGGGTGGCCTAACTATATCTGTTTGGTGAACAAGTTATAGCTTGCTTCTGTAGCGATTAATAGGCCTGAATTTTATACCTAACTATTTGTTATAACTAAATCGGTGAGATTAAGAATAGTAAAAGTCCAAATGTTTGAATGTTGGAAAAATATGTTTATTTTGTTTGTTATGCTTCTTCTAGGTTTGGTATGTACAGTGAATCCCTTGAGGCACCCTTTAAACAAAAAATTAAATTTATTAGTTCATGCATTTTTTTAATAGCCACAAAAAACAAATCTGGACTTGTAGTGTTGTTAATCTCAATATTGGTTATTATTAGAATTTTGCTCGAAATTTGCATTAAAAAATAAGAATGCGATGGTAAAGCATATTTTATTGAATAAAAATAATCCGATTTAGTGACCAGCATCATCACCATTCTCCAAATTAGCGATTCTCCAGTATATTATAGGATAAGAAAACTCTTACTGTTCTCCATCTATGTATTTCATTATAATGTGTTTTATATTATTCAATTTTTTCTTGTTAATTGGCACCGGTTTAAAACAGGATTTAACAGTAGAAATATACTGACTTTGATTTTGTTTTATGCAATAACTTTAAAGTATAAGAATTAATCATTAAAAATCCGAGTATTTACCGCATCTTGGAAATAAACTGTATGTATTTCGGCATTGTAAAACTTTTATTTATTTTATTTGCAACTTTTCTACAGATTTTTTTTAATTTGAAGGCAACTATTCTTAAAATCAAGTAGATGGGTCTATGTGAAGGATAGTTATAGTAAATATCTTTTTTTCTGAAATTTTTAGCTACTGCTTCATATTTATTTGGAAGCTATATAGTTATACAGGGTCACCTTGTATATTTTTGCATATTTAAATGGCCCTATAAAAATGCAGCAACATAATATCGTGTTTTGATGGGTTATTTTCCTAGTATTTGGATTAGGAAAAGGACCCATCAAAACCCCCATAAACCCTATATTATTTTGCTGCATTTTTATACGGGTTCTCCAAATACGTAAAAATATATAGGCTGTTCTATTAAAAAAAAAGTAAGTTTATATCAACACTCTGTGTATGATTGGTACAATAAAATAAAAATGATTTTAAAATGTGCTCCCTATAGAGGTACGCCACTGGGCAAAATTTAATTTTGATGTCTTTTCAGATTTAGGAGCTATTTTCCGACCATACATTAATGACGAAACCTGTATAGATCGCACCTTCTAATTATTTTTTTTCTCAGTATCAAATGCCACTAAAACAGCTGATCCTGATTATAAATCGTACCAAAACGTCATATGTTGAGAATAAGAACAGTACAAGTCCAGGACTTGTATCTTCTTACACCTAATGCAGTGCGAGAAACTCTGGAAAGGGCATTAAGAAGATGACTTTACTACTGTTTTTCTATTGATTCGATAAAGCTTCGTATTTAAAATAAAATTTGTCAAATTTTGAACTTGTACTGTACTTAATCTCACCGATTCAACTGGTTTAATAAGTTCCATAATTTTTTGTGATTTAAAGTCTGCTTTATTTATTTTTACTTGAAGTGTTCGTTATTCTACAAACTATAATTGTTGGAATAACAATAGAGCGCCTTAGAATAATCTACAAAGTTTTGGAATCTGTGCCTAGTCAAAGATAATCAATACAGAACTGCACATGAGCTTTACCAACAGGCAGCCAATTTCTGAACTAAATTTGGGAGCAAATTCAACCTTCTTCATTAAAATCTACAAAAAGAAACAAAGGATGGAATCACCTTTGTGCACAACCACCAGTTATGCTATTTACTTATGACGACTCAAATTAATGGTGTGGTTGGTTACGCGTTACGCGTTGAAGACACTGCAGTTATAAAGTAGAAAAGGGTGGTGGTGGCGCAAATTCTTCTTTAATTGTGCCTAAGTTATATAGCCCACACAAAAACTAGTTTGAGAGATATTTTAAAAATTTGAAGACTTTTAAAGAATCAGTCTCCATAGGATAGAGGTTCTTGATGTACTAAACAAGATTGCACAGGAACTGATAGTTTGTAAAGTGTTTTCTTTCTTGAAAGAATAAGAGAAATATGAAGTATATCTGTCAAACAAAGACAAGACACCAATCATTCGCCGTTTCTATCCTTTGAAGAAAGGGTTATCATTAATAGCTTATAGTAAACACTATAAAAAATACCTTATTAACTGATGTTAATATGATAAATTATTGAAAAAGGAATAACAAATTATCGGTTTCTGTTAAAAAAAAAACGTAGTCTGTTTATTATTACAATTTTAAAATTGCAATATTCTGCTTGGTGAATAAATGTCACAAAACGGAACTAGTCTTGACAGTTGTGACTTCACTTATTGAGCATAATCAACAGTTGCCAGCTTTTGCTCTTTTTTATGGAAATATGGAGTAATTTAGTGTTGTGAAAATGCGTCGGCCCTGAGATTTTCTACATGAATTCATTACATCCTAAAAAATTAAAAAGTTATATGAAATAATTCAGCGGTGTGAACATTTTAAGGCAATTTAAAAATAAGAGTCAAATACCCTATTGAAATGGTAGTCAGTGTGTGTTTTAAAGTTGATTTTTAGACATTTAAATCGGTATTCGAGAGATAACGATCCAAAAGAGCGGAAGCGATTCGCTTAAAAGTGATTGTGAGTGTTTTGAAGAAATTGGTATTAACATTTAACAATTAGTTGCTTGAAGACAATAAGCAATGAGGCAAGTTAAATACATTAAAATACTAAATCATCAAATGGTCGAATGTGGTTTTAAAATGAAATCCATCTCTTCCAATTGTTACAGATATATTTACAAACCCGGGTTTTGACGTTGGGGGAACGTCTTATATAAATTAGTTAGATGGCATTGAATACATATAATAATTGTTAGGAATTCAGCACTGCATACAGGTGGTTAATTATTATTGTAGTCCAGAAAACTATACAATGTACATGGGATTTTTTTTGACCTGGGTGTAATTAATTCTGAAAAAAAATAAAGGGAAAAAAACTGCGAAGTATAGTATGCACGATTTGCTAAAAACTATTTTACAGAAAATTCGTCAGGCGCATTATTCCAGTATCTGTAGGAGTCATCAAGTTTTTTGATGTAATTGGAGTAACAGTTGAAAGTGCTTCTTGCCACATATCACAGTTTTTTTGTGTATTCGCACTATTTGTCGAAGAACAGTTTTCATCGACTGGCACTTAGGTAATGATATTTGCGGAGTTTATCTAAATTTAAACGTATAAACAAGACGAAACACAACTATGTGAAATTAAAACATATTATGACAAATGAAGAAATGCTCAATAGCTATGTTTCTGTTTTGCTGACAAAATTGCCAACGAACGTTACCGCAAAATTTAAATTTTATTACAAAAATTAATATATGCATCTCTTCGGGTTAGGTTACCATTTCTGTTTCTAGGTAGTGCGGTTTTAGTTTTATGTTAACCATACAGGTAATTAAATGGCAAAATAATGCGTAAAAATTGTTGTCTATTAGTTAGGCGATATTCTCTGTGATACTCTCTCAGTTTGTCTTTCATCTACAAATGACGGGCGTCCTTATAACGTGATAAGCATCTCCATTGAGCTATGAAATTGAAAGTCGTGAAACAATGTCTGTTAAAAAAGTTACTTGCGAAAAAGGAGCACTCTGTTAGGGCGAGTTATGAGTTTGCCTTTCTTTTAAAAGGCGAATAATATTTTTTTCCAATTATCTTACGAATACGAAGTAACAATTAATGACGTAATGACTGAGACACCCTTTATACGTGCTATTCTATCCTTCATAATTTATAGCAAGCCTACCTACAACTACTAGATATTCTTCAGTAAGATTGCTGACTGTTGAATCACAATCCCAAGTTTTGATGCAGAACCCTTATAATCTCACTCTTGTGTCTATCCGCCCATTTGTCATAAGAAGGCTTTCCTCGAAAGCTATTGAACGTAGAAATTTGAAATTTTGTAGAGCGTTAGTTCTCGATGACCCACGCAAATACCGCCAGCAAACGATTAGAAAAACAAAATATTTTATAATAAAAGAGGGGTTAATTTGGTCCCAGAAAAATCAAGTGTTAGTGAATTTTTTGTGTAAAGTACCATTTGAAAAAGATACCTCTAAGGATCGGAAAATATTTTTTAATAATTTTCGGTCCAATCGTCTCAAAAATACAGCTCAAAATGTCTCAGAAATGACCGTTCCCTTCTGATCTCCTTGGTTTCTAAAAATAACATTTTAATTTTAATAGGGTTAGTAGATATTAGACAATAGATTATCGGAAAACTGCAGGTTGTTTTCGATATCGTAATAGTTAAATATTTTATGAAAAATAGGTGCTTGCATTCCAAGGCTTTTTGACTCATATAGTGATAGTTTTTTTTTTTAAATAGAAAATATGATTTAACTGAAGGATGGAATTTGTTTTTTATATTATTTCATTTAGATAAATAACACTGGTCAACAAAATTGAAGTTTTGTCATGTCATATGAACTTCTTCTTTCTTTTTTAAGTGTTAGTTGTCATTTAAAATAAGCAGTTTTGAAATTTTCATCTCCCAGAATAATTATTTGTTAAATGTTTGAAAAATGATGGCTCTCCAGAAATATAATATAAAAAATGTACAATAGGAACTTTTAATCTTTGTTTTTCTAGATTATTTAGCTTTTTATTGGTTTCTCTTGATCAAACAGTAGCAGTCAGTCAACATCCTTGAGTTTAATCTGTCCTGATAAAGTTTTTTCAACACTGAAATGTCCCCATGAATCTTTTATCAGTTCTTATTACTTAGAGCCCCCCCCCAGAGCTCAAGATATGTGTCTAAAAAATGAATCTTGATCCCCATATTGCAACCCAAAGTTGTCATGCTCTAATAAAAGTTTTTTAATCAAATATCTATAGATGGCACTCTTATGGTAAACCAAAAAATTTTCAATTAAATTCTTGAAGCATGTTCATGCTGATTTTTTCAAAACATTTAATTTTTCTTTAAGCAACGATTCTTTTATTAATTTTCTTAATTTGTGGTTCTTCTACTACTACTACTTCACTCATTCTGGGGAGTTTCTCTTTGAAATATAAAAATCCATTTTTATTGGGACCCATCCTCTCTAGAACATTTTTGGTAAGCCCAATTTGATATGAAGTGGTAGTAGAAATATACCAGAGAAATTTACGTGTAACTGCTTTACAGTTTTCTATTTATAAATTAAAGATTTACAAACTTTTTCCTAGTTGTGGTTTTTTCGATCACTTGTGTCCCATTCACATAAAAAATACCCAACTTTTAATTATAAAAAAGACTTCAAATGAATTAATATGATCATGATATTATGTTATATTTTTAATATATTTTTTTAATATGTAAATAATATATGGACCTAAATAAAAACGAATAGTATTTGGGAAGACTACATTTCCAAAAATAAATTTTACCTTGTCATAAGAAAACTGACAGTGATGGATTTTTATCGGATTTTTAACCGTTCTTATTTTTATAAGTACGGTTTCATGATGGGGGTAGCTTGTCCAAACACAATTACCTACCAGAGTTCGTGTGACAAAATCAGTGTTGACTAGTGTAATCTTAGCGCGATACGAGGCGACCTCATAGACTGTGTTAATCATCGACTTACTGCGAATTGTGAATAAATATTTTTTATCTGAGACCTAATCAACACAGTTCCGTAAATATTTTGATTTATTGTAGAATAAAATGTGTATATCTGAAAATAGATGATTTTTTTATTTTTCAATTATAACATAAGAAAATTTGGATAAAATTTAGTTATTGGTACGGAATCCTAATTATGCAAGCGCGATTCGCTCTTGGCTGAATTTTTCATGTAGTATTTGATAAACAATTTTTATCAGATAAAATAAAAACACTTTACTAGAAGAGTTATATTACCTAATATTTCGAGTATGTGTTTAAGGTTTATAAAATTATTAAAAAGTTTAGGTTTTAAGAACTGATAACAGAAACGTTTTCATTGCTATCTGACATTATTTATACAATTACTAAACGTCTTACCATCTGGGGAAGCACGACTGGGAAAGAAGGGCTACATCGAATACGGAGCAATATAAGCTTGCAAGTCGGGATAACCTAAACCTTACAGTTTGAATTGGAAGCAATGAATACTCCGTAGGTTATATGGACTGACTCAGTATTTCTCTTACACATTTTCTGGAGTCAAAATATCGTATGTGTGCTGTACATATATGTAATACTTCTATATGGCGTGTTGTGTATAATCGGCACTGCAAAATGCTTTGTCAAAAAAATGAGATGAAAGTATATCCCTAAAGCACTGAACATAGATGAAAGTATATGTCGTACTCTTTCGAGGACAAGCATTCATTCATTTATAGCGGAACAGATGACAAGATGGGCGGGAACACTAAAAAAAGGATTGACAAAAATGACGACTGCCGAAAAGAGGGATATTTGAAATGAACTTTGGGATTGGTTAATATATTTTGTCCTTGAAAAAGACAAACATATATATCCATCGCGCCTTTTTGACACAAACAAAGGGACGGGACAAAATACGCCATATAGAAGTATTACATATATGGTGCTGTAGCGCGGTTCTTGCAGACTTGGAGAAGTCTCCAGCTGAAATGGCAAAAGACATGCTGGAGCCAGGCTTGATGTAGGATACGTCCCGGGCAAAATATCGCGTAATTTTAAACACGTTTCTCCAGAATTCAGCGTGGATGCTTCTATAAGTCCCACAATGGCTGGCGCAGCAAAGAAACAGCAGAGTCCCTTAACACGTTCCACTAACGGCTCAATAAGCACAAACTGAAAGCGTTACAGGGCGGGTTGCATTTTAGAGAGTTAGTATCACTTACAGTAAAAAGTGTTATCAAAAGTTTGACATTATTGATAACTATAAACACTGTAGAAAGTTATATATCAGAATACCAAGGGTGCATTTAGATTAGAGACTTATTTCATGATAGAAATCTCAGGCATCTGAGACTAAATTTCCTTGTCCGTTTACGCATGATACAAATATACCTAAATAACATTGCTGACACTTAAAGTGTCGATATAAAATGTCCTTCCTAGTTTAAATAAACAAAATTGTCTAATTAAATTTGCAAATTACTTATATGGAATAGTATCTCAATATTATAAGTGATATACAATAGTTAATCACATGAAATATCTCGAAAATAGACGACTACAACTTCTGAGATATATGTCAGACAGAGGCTGAAATTTCAGATAGCTTCTTTCAGGATGGTTTGCACATGATATATTTTTATGTCAGAGAGAAATATATGGAAAAAAGTGTCTAATCTAAACGCACCCTAAGTATTTCAATGTTCCTTTTTGTGTCAAATTTTAATTATACGGATTTATAAGCACCCTAAAAGAGTAATGTCTTCTTGCTAAAAGACTCCCTTGGCACTGTTGATACGCAAACCATTATTATATTGAGCAATTGAGCACTATCGAGAAAAATGAATAATGCGCTATTAAAAACACAATAGGAGATATTTACAAAATTAAACGATTTACTTTCAAGTAAAAAGGAAGAGCAACGGAGTAAAAGGAGTAAAAGGTTTTACTTTAATCCGTACTTATAATCTCTGCCTTTTCTGTACAAGCAAATCCTTTGAAAAATCAAAGTCAAAGGTAAAAAATAATTGCTATTTCAAATATGATACAGCTTCTAATATTCCTCCTCGGGGTTGATGTAGGGAGTCATCACTAGTCTTGCGAAGAAGGAAAAGGGTAAAGGGGCAAATGTCCTGGGCCTAGGCTTCATGGGGTCTTTGGTAGCCAATAAAGGGCTGGAACATCATAATTTCCCCAGGACTCTCGTCGGACTCGCCGGAAGTTGTGACAGTAAAAAAGTAATGTCGGGCTTTTCTTGTAAGTTTCGATTTTGTTAGAATTTAACTTTTCGGGCTATTTTCAACTGATTCCTTAACATTTGCCTTGAAATTTCCACATTTTGCCCGAAATTTAGACTCCTTTTATAAAATTAGCTTTTCGAAATTTCTACCCTCAGTTAGTAAAATTAAATGAAAATCTAGTAGTGAAAAGTATACACATACTCAACCGGAAGGTTTTTTACAAATTATGTTTTTTTCTGTTCATCCATTTTTTTAAAATGAATTTTAATAATCATGAAGCAAATCCTGCCTACGCCATCGTTAATGGACTTGATATTAAATACTCATTATTGAAATAAAGATAAATTATGAGAATTATAAATTATTTTAAAATTATAATTGATGCAATTTAAATCATTTTTTTATTTGTGCTTCTTTTTATATGGCGAAAATGGAATTACATCAAAAATGACAAAATGGCAAATGGCTCTAGTCATCACATATGGCATTATTCCATATCTACTGTTTCCTAGAAAACTGTGTTTCTGTTCCTCTTTATAACTTCAGATACTATGTAATTTTTTTATATATCTGCGAGAATCATACGCTGATCTAGGCCATCTTGCATCATTACTAGTTATTATAACACGCCTTTGATTGCATGCAACTTGGATATTTCAAGTTGCAAAATCTTTTGTATTTACATATTCGTGTTCGAATTTGCCTCACTTTTCAATAGGAATATGTATACAGTCAATAGGCGACATTTATAAAAGTAAAGGATTTACTTTGAAGTAAAAAGCAAAAGCAAAAGGTAATGATAAGAAGTAAAAGTTAGAAATAAAAGGTTTTACTTTAATTCGTATTTATAATCTTCACCTTTTCTTTGCAAGCAAATCGTTTGAAAAATTTGAGTAAAAGGTAAAAACTTGCTATTTCAAATATGATACAGTTTCTAATATTCCTCCTCGTGGTTGACGTAGGGAAGTCATCAATAGGCCCGTCGATAGGTGGAGAGGTAAAGGGGGCAACTGCTCTTGAGGCCCAGGTATCATGGGAGTCTTTAGTACCCAACTAAAGGTCAGAATATTGAAATTACCCCAGGACTCTCGGCAGGCTTAGTTATCAGATATGGCATTATTCTTCATCTACTGTCTCCTAGTGTAACTGTTTCTTATCTCCTTGATAACTTCCCACAATAGCTAATTTCTCGATATACAAAAATCATAAAGTGATCCAGGTCATCTCGTGCCATTACTAGTTAAACATGCTTCGGATCGCATGTAACTTGGACATTCCAACTTGAAAACCTTTTTTGTTTACATATTTATATACAAATTTGGTCGGCTTTTCAATATGAACATGTGTACAGTTAGAATCTCCAACAGTTCTTGGAAAAAGAAATTTGACAAGACCTTTCTCTTTGGTCACCATTTTCTATTCTTGGAAAATGAATATATTTTTTAATTTTTCTTGTTTCCAGGAGACAAGATTTGTATGTCAATTTTTAAAGATAACCAAGGACCAGTCCGTTCCACAAAAATGTTCTTGCACGTAAATTCACCACGTTAGTCATTGCGGACTCTCAATTACAACCATAAACTTAGACTGACTAAAATTGACACAACTAATAAACAGACAAATAACTTGATCTAGAGAAAAAAGTTAGCTTTCTAGTAGATGCATTTTTGGTGAAGCAAATCCTTTGATTTTTAAACTAAAAGCTTTTTTTATGAATACAAAAAAAGTAAAACCTTTTACTTTGAAGCAAAACGTTCAACGACGAATCAAAACTTTTTCCTTTACTTTTTTATGGATAACATCTAAATTATTTCCTTTATTTCTGCGAAGTAAAACCTACTACTTCTTTTTATAAATATAAACTATTATCTTCAATAGCACCCGCAAAAGGAAATTTGCCCAGCCATTTTTCTTTGGTCATCATTTTCTATTCTTGGAAACCGAATCTGTTGATGAGCTTTTTCTATATATATTTCAATACTTTGTGAAATAATCTAGGTACTGTAGGTTGAAGGAATTTCAATTCTTTAACAGTTCCGCTTTAAAATCCGGGGTTTGTTACAGTAACACAAGAATATTTTTATTTTATGTATATTAGACAGAGATGTTCCACGAGTTTCTTGACTATCTCCCAAAATATGGTCCACTAATTTTACAAAATAGACCTCTTCAAATATAAATAATGTTTTAAAATCTGATTGACATAGTTCTTGGCTTATAATATTTTTTTGCACTTAAATTCACCACGTCAGCCATTGCAAACACTCAATTACAACCATAAATTTACATAACCATATTTACATAACTAATAAACCTACAAATAACTTGATGTTTAGATAAAAGTTAGTTTCCTAGTAGTTTTTTGGTGAAGCAAATCCTTTGATTTTTAAAGTGAAAGCTTTTTTTATAATACCAAAAAATTAAAACCTTTTACTTTGAAGAAAAACATTCAACGGTAAAGCAAAACTTTCTTCTACTATTCATAACGTCTGAAGTATTTCCTTTTCTTTTGCGAAGTAAAAGTTAGTACTTTTTTTTATAAATGCGACCTTATGCCCACTGAATATCAGTACATTTCCTTACTGCATTTCTTTGTAGGTTTTTTTAAGAAAATGATAATTTTCACAAACAAACGGAAAAAATTGTGTATATATTCAAGCATAAATATAAAATATTTTTAAATGAAAGTATGAAACAGTAAAATTTTGGTTATTTTAAATGTAATCTTATATGTGAAACAACAGACCTGGCCTGCAGCCCTGTGAAAATGTTATATACTTACAATGGAATCTGGATAAGCGAGAACTGGATCACCAAGAAAACTCTATGAGTAAGGATAATTGTCAGGTCTCATCATTTTAGCCCCTGAAAACCTCTATAAGTGAAAAAGTAGAAGCCTCTATAAGAGAAAGTTCTTTTGTTCGTCTCGTTCTCTGTAACTGAAACTGCATCTAACATGTACCGCGTACTTCTACAAGTGAGAGTCATGAGTCTATACAAAAATATAAATTAATCTTTTTATTTGCTTCATGTCATCTTTGATCTGCAGCTTATAAATTTCTTGAAACAACCAAAAAATATGGTCTATAGTTATCTATTCTTCATTAATATCGTTGATAAATCTCAATCGCCAAGAAAGATATGTGGTATTCTCAGAATATCAACACACTTTTTAGCTTGATTTTACCAATGAAAAATGGGGCTACTTGTCTTCCACAGAATAAATATCTCCAGAAAATATTTTTTAAGTATTTATGAAGGTTGTTGAGGATTGCATGTACAAACATATTTAGAAATAAAAATGATAGTACATATGGAAATAATCAGAAAAACTATGATTTGTGTACAGAAATGTTACTAATTCCAAAGAAACAAAGGAAATTAAATGCTCTAGCCTCTAGCTCTAGAGATAGTCATTTTCTTTAAATAAACAAAATATAAATTTTTCAGTAAATATAAATAGAAAAATAAATAATAATAATTCTTTCTATGTTTCCTTAAATATCTGTAAATGAGAGAAGAGTAAATAATAACAATTCCTTCTGTGTTTCCTCCAACATCTGTAAATGAGAGATATTACTCCTGTCCCTCTATAAGTGAGTAACTAAATAAGCGGGAAAAACCAATTCTCTTGAACTTTCTCTTACAAAGATTTGATTGTATTGTAAGTTTGAAGTAGAGGTGCAGTAGGTTATGACATTTTGAGTTTACTCGTGCACGTAGCCGAGTATTCAATTGAAAACTAACACCATGGTAACAGGCAGTGCTGAATTTACGTATAAGCTATAGCTTAGAGCCCCACAATTTTGGAGCGCCCCAAAAAAAAATCATGTTTGGACATACAGTCTTACACCGAAGAAGTTGTAGGAAAAAATATGATTGAGAGCCTTTTTTTAGTCGTTGATAAAATTGCTACTATAAGGAAGGCCCATGCGGAATAATTACTTTTTGTGAAGAACCTTTTGTTTTTGGTCCAAAGTTCTTGAGCCCCGTGGAAACTTATGTTAAGGAAAAGTGACCAGAAATTCTCGAGACAGCTTGATGACCTTTTGCTTGCTAAAAAGTTCCCGGCAAAGTAATACATTTAATATTTACTTGGCAATACTGGTCCCATATCTCAAATAGCTTAGGGCTTAAATCCGGAACTGGTAGCAGACAGTATGGCCATAGTTTTTGAATATGTTTGTTTATCAACAAATACAAGTGGTCTCCTATTTATAATTTGTGCATACGATGGTAACCCGAAATTTGTGGAGGTTGAGCAACAACGGCAGGTAGCATTTTACTCTATCATACTCGATTATTCTGTTGTAGCTGGAAAATCCACCATCAGATACAGTTTTAGTCACATTTGGGTTATGTACGTTACGTAAGTAAACTCATGTAATAGTGATCACTCACCTACAAGCGGCCTGTCGGACTTGGCCTGACAGTCCATAACTGCAGGCTATACCTCAAAAGACTACATACAATACTATTCAATTACATTTGAGGTAAAATATTCAGACGTTGCTTCAACAGTCTCGGCCTGAAGGCGACCTGAAATTTCGACACACACTATCAGTTCGATTCTATAGTTCTTTTATGCTGGCTTGTCTGCATTGAATCAGAGTACTTATTACACATAAAATTTCAAAAATCGAAAATAGCTAGTAAACGTACAGTAAATGTAGGACATCATAAGGTTTGAATTTGTTTAAAATCTGGACGTACTACATACCTATATGCATGATAAATAGCATACCTAAGTAGAACAGTCTTCTTGTCATCTATGATTCAAAAGTCTCAATCTCAAAAATGTTGCACCAGTGTATTTGGAATGAAAAGGGATTTGAAATGATCCGTACAAAGTAAAGCAGTCCCATTTGCAATTTTAAAGTGGGGGTTGCTAGGGGGTCAGAGGATTAACACGTAAAGTTGACTTGTATGAACGTCAAAAATGCTCCCCCAAGAAAATGAATGGACGGGTTTTGGCAAACTCTAAAATATTTTTTGGTTTTCTATTATTCAATTATTGTTCAATGAATTTGGTGTCTATCCGTGTTATTTACTGTGAAATCGCAAAAATAGACCGAAATTTTTAAACTTTATTAAAAATCTCGCCTTCAATGACAACTGAAGATATTTCAACACACTTGTACGTGTATGTAAACATTGATCTGCAGTCCTGGACTGTCTGTCCAAATCCATCAGGCTGCCTGTAGATGAGTGGTCACTATAATATAACGGCGCCTTTCTTCAGGCCGCAACCAGGAAGGTTGCGCTGCATGTAAACAAGTAATTTTACGGTTACACGTAAACAAAGAGTAAAGAAAATAATTTCAAATACGAGGTACGACAATTTATAAACGAGAGAGTGGATTTAGCGTGCCGAGGTAAGTGGAGGGACGCGAACTGCTAGTGAAAATTGTTGACCTTGAAATTTCCGGAAAGGTGGTTTCATCTCTATTCAATTTAATTTGCTTTTGTGACTGATTTTAAGTTAATGTTGTACTTTTAAGTTACCAGAATCATGCCTAGTGAAAAATCGAACAGCGTGTTAATTTGAAATTTCTTGCTAAATTAAAGAAATTGCCAACGGAGTGCATTAAATTATTAAAAATAGTTTACGGGCATAATTTAATATCACCTTCACGAATTTTGAGTGACACAAAAGATTTAATGGGGGTCGGGAGGACGTGGAAAATAATGTACAGCCAAGTTGTCCTTCGACTTCGAAAACTGATGAAAATATTCAAAAAATCAGCGAAATTGTCCTCAAAGATATTTTGAGTGTGACAATGATTGCAGACACGATAAAGATTAACAGAGAGACAGTGCGGCAAATTTTGAGTAGTCATCATAACATGAGGAAAGTTTTTGCAAAATTCAGGTCAGGTCAGGTCAGGAGCAGAAAGACATTTGCGCCGACATCCTGCGGCAGATCACCCATAAACCTGATTTGCTGGAAAACGTCATTACATGTGATAAAACTTGGATTTTTCAGTATGACCTCGAAACAAAGGGACATCCATGCATTGAAAGTCTCCTGAATCTCCCTGAATGAAAAAAGCAAGGATGACAAGGTTGAAATTCAAGGCTTGATAATCCTCCATATTCACCAGATTTTGCATCATGCGACTTCTTTCTCTTTCCAAAGTGAAAAATGTCCTGGGAACCGAAAAACGTCATTTTCTAAAATCTGATGTAATAACTTCTTTATTTATAGCCTGACTGAAAAAAAATATTTCATAATTTTTACCTCGTTTTTCAAAAGCTTTACATCGAATCTGATAAAATTATGGCAACTTTGTTTTTTCTTATGGATGCCATATTGGATCATTCCATTTTCGGATTTGATAAAATTTTCTGAGTAATCTAATATTTTATATGCCAAAATTAAAACGTAAGCTTTTTACAAAAAAAAACATATTAATGCTATTTTTTCAAATAGGCCATGTAAAATGTAATAATAACTATTGAAAATAAATAAATATTCTTTTGGATGTGTATGTATAACTTGATTTTAATAATAAACTAAATAAATTTAACCTTTAAGGTTTGTGGATTTAATGTGTAATAAGCCGCTGAAAGAGTTTAAAAATTGATAATCTTTTAAATTTAGATAAATATAATTATTTTCAGTTTATTTCAGCTTTATAAAGAAATTTGTCGATTTAAAAAATTTTAATAATGCGGAAGATCTAGAGAAACGAACACAATGTTTTAACTGAAAAAATTTTTGTCACGATATAGAGAGTGAGTGACTAGAACAGCAAAGCCCTGTAGTTCCTACAATTATTTCGTTACAGAAATCTTTTTAGTACAAAGGTACATTAGCACGAGGCGCACATTCTAAAATTATTGTATACTATGCAGGATGAATATATACACGGTGGTGCACTAAATTTGCCTTTTTTTAAATATAATACCCTGTATATTGTTACTAGAGCTGGGATTATATGCAGTAAAAAAAGTAAAAAAATATGCATGCAATATGCCCTAAAATTCTTGCAAAATATGCACTATAAAATATTTTATATGCATTTATTTCCATAAAAAATTTCAAACAATAGGGGTGTTAATGACTATTAGACAGGGAAAATATGAATACGTTTACGTACAGGCGGTTTAACAAGAACGTCCCTCCATTTTTCAAAATCTGTTAATGAATTTGCTTTTATAGACTTGTTGGTGAAAAAGTGCATTCGGTTGCCACGTCGCAGATACTAAATTGTTTTACTATCGCTGGAACTGTCAACCAAAAGGTTCAAAGGTTCACGCATGTCTTATAGTGCGACTGCTAAATATTTAAAAAAGTCGCAGACATTCGTGAAGAGGTTGGTTGAATCTTATAAAGCCAACGAAGATCTTCCCGTCCCGAAGTGACAATAAAATAGCAGGATAAAGTCATCTTACAGCTGTTTAAGCGCAACCCTACTCTACAGTTACGTGAAACCAAAGCCAAGCTAGCTAAGAGAGAAGTTGACATCAGCATCAATACCACTTGGTTGAGCAACGCATACAATATCGAAGCACGAGGCAAAACCCAAAAAATGCAAGGTGTGGGCTGTCGAGAATCTTTAGTTGCGATTGGTCCAATGTTATTTTTTCTGACAAAGCATCGTTCTGGGCATGGGATTTCATAAGGTGTACTGGTGAGCGATTGCTTCAGTGAACCATCAAACACCCAGTAAAACTCCATGTTTGGGGATATTACTATGAGCACGGTTTTGGGTGTTTAGAACTCTTTATGCAGAACTTGGATGCTCAGAAAATCGTCATTATTTATAATCGTGGTTTTCTAAAGCGTGTCCAGAAAATGTTTGTTGTCAAAAGCGAAGACTGGATTGTACCTCTGTACCTCATGGCGAGCAGAAACTGGCATCGTAACTTCAGACTGGTTTTCACAGTCTCTTGATGCAAATCCAGTAAAAATTATTTTGAGCACTGCAATAAGGAAGCTTGTACGAACACGTGTCTTCATCCTCAAGCAGCTTTCACGAAAAGTGAGAGAGATTTGGTGCTTATTACTCCTAGGATGTGCTGAAAAGCTGATAGAAAGTAGGCTCAAAGGGTGCTAGGCTATTCTGGAAAGCAACGGGGATTGGACAATGTAATAGGTAGTTCCGCTGTAAGCTTTTTAACGTTCTTTCAATTAAAAAGTAAAAATCAATAAATCTTCAACCGAGGAACGTTTCTTGATGTATATAAACACAGCTGTATATAAAACACAGCTTTATTTCAAATTAACGCTTAATTATCTAACTTGATTGCTTTTGTACTAACTGAACAAAAACAAATTTATCATACCAGTTTAGAAAAAAAAAACCTGAAATATGCAAAATAAAAAACTGCATATGCATTTATTGAAAAATGTCTAAATATGCACATATGCACTTTATATGCATTTTGCATATAATCCCAGCTCTAATTATTACATACTTAAATGATATACAATTGCTGATTAATTTGATATCAAACAGAAAAATCATAACATTTCAGTATAATTTTGAAGCCCGTTTGAAAGACTGGAAACAATCAAATCAATTTATTTGTTATGCAAGTAATTACAGTATGTCCTTTTCTTGAAAATTAATGTAATTTTATTTAAATAGCATTTGATATTATACAGAGTGATTAGCAAACGCAAAATTACATTTTTGTCAAAAAATTCAAATAGCACACCCTGCATATATTTTTCAATTTTTGGTAAGCAACAATTAAGCGTTGATTTGATGTCAAAATTTGTGAGTCTAGCTCTTTTAGTGTGAGAGTTATTTAACTTTAAATTGGAAAAATAAAAATTCTCTATGTTTGAATATTTAAAATGCATCTCTGATTGAAGTTGTTGGAAATTTATTTCTTAACGCTAATAAATAAACTTTTTACCGCATAATTTCGAAAAAAGTTTACAAAACCAGAAATCGACATATCTTGCTCCAACTGCTTCTCTTACCAATTTAAGGTAAATTATATAACTGTTATTAGAGTACTTTAGCTTGATTAGGCCACATTAAAAGTTTAACTTACTTTCTTTTTGAAAATATGCTGCATAAAATATATTTAATAATATTTTTTTTATTGTCGTTGTGGGAAATCAGTTTGTTTAGTTAATTTTCCTCACCAAAACAAACGTAAATTGTCTAGAATGAACGAATTTTCTGTCGCATGCACTAGTTTTACTCTTATTTGATTAAATAATGTGAACTGTGCAAAGAACATAAAGCATACATGAATAGAATTTTGGTATAGATAAGCAGCATCTAAACCAATATGTTTTCTAATTAAGAGTTCATATTTTTGAAAATATACTATTTATATGATTAAAATTAGAATAGTGAATTAAATTAGAAAAACATTATTTTAGTTTATGTCTAAAAAATATGAGAAAAAATTTACAGATTTCGCATTCCCTGCAACCAACGGAGACATTGAAAATGATAACACCTTATATAAAATATAATTAAACGTTTATTATGGATACACAAAAAATTATACAAGATTTCCGCAAATTTCATCGACAACACTTGACAAGTGGATTCTAGAAGATATAAATAAAATAAGTAATTAAGGATTATGTAAAAAAAGTTTCATAAAAATTATTAATTTCCGAATTATAGGTTCCAAAGTCATCAATAAAACAATAAATTAATTAATCTTCATATTCTTATGATACAATGCATTCACGATATAACGCACTGTCGAGACCATTTGTCCTTATCCTGTAATGTCAAGTAGTAACTAGATCCACAATTAATTGTAATAAAGCAAAACCTAATTGTTGCTTAACATTAAAATAGAAAAAAAAAATATGGCCTATGCCATTTACTTTTTCAGAAACATGATATTCCGTGTTTGCCAATCCGCGCGTGTATAATGAGAAAGGCTATTTAATTAAGTTTACCCTATTTTTTAAGATAACGATATACTAAAACCATTTGCCCTAAAAACTAATAGCCATTCAGCCTTCCACGTGAGCGTCCAAGTACATTTTCATGATTTTTTCCAGATATCACAAAAACTATTATTCGCGCACACCTCTTGTTTAATATCATTTCAATCAGTATTCATAAGCAGAATTAAAAATGTCTTTAAAAAGCCAACTTTAATAAGCACTGTGTATAATTAAATATTCATCCATAAAAATAGTTTTAGAATGTGCGCCACATTCAAAAATATAATTTTGTTCCAAAAAGATTTTTGGTATCAAAATAATTCTAGGGGACAAACGGCTTTACCGACTATCTAACCCAGTACACAGTGTGTTCAAAATGAACTTGGCTGTATTGCTAACTTTCTTATTATTGAAGATACAACTTCCGTTAAATTAGCAAAGTTGTGTATGTTTTAACGCTGATTTTCATGGTTATATTATATTGTTGAATTTTATCACAAATTTATGGAGCTAAAACAGCATTTTATAAAAAGAATTACAAAGTATAATAATAATGTATAGACAGTTAATAACAATGGTAGAAAATAATATATTTATCATATTTTTGTTTAAAATAGATCAGAGATCAGACATTTTAAATTCAATAATTTTTCCTCCGGTTATTAGCACATTTAATCTAATTTTATTGAATAAATTTGTCAATATTTTCTTAATTATGTTAAACACATATGTATCACATATTTTTCAACCGAGAAGGAAACTTTCTTTCAAAACATTAAAAAATATAATGGTTTTCCATTAAGAAGAAAATCTGTTAACAGTTATTTCGTCTAAATCTGAGCCTTTTTTATTTTGGATTCTATTTCTTTTAATGATCAAGATATGCGGAGTTAAAATCGGGTAATCCATAGTCAATCACTCTGTATGTATAAAATAAGAATTGTTTAAATTACTCCTAGTCGCATTGAGCTTGTTCTATGAAATTGGTTAAATAAAATGAAGGCCTAAAAATTAAAATATTATAATTATTTTAAATATACAACACGTTCTTAATTTTAACCAGTGGCGACCGTTTATTATGAATCCCTACTATATTTACAATAAAAAATATTCCTTGCCTTTTTTGGTACAAACAAGTGTTTAAGCGTAGATTATTATTTTCTTTAGCTGTATATCTATACAAACATACCTAAAAATATATTTTAAATTGATGAAATACTCAAACATGTATTAAAGTAACACTTGATTCAACTAAACCTCAATACTGGTTGTACTTTTAAAATTAGTATTCTTGGGTTACTTTATTCTATTCAGCATATTTGATATGAAAAACTGATGTTTCGAAGATATCTAAAAATTTTATTACTTTTTTTATAAAACACGTTACTTTGTGTTTTCCTAAGCAAGGCGTCAAACACCATTGTTTATAGGAACTATTTGTCTTAAAATAATGTTGACAGTCACCTTCTGAAGTTTGTCAAACTACTTTTGAAACATTCTGTTTGTGCATTTTAACACCATTGTTTAAATATTTTAAACATTGTTTTAAATTATAATTATTTATCTTTATTCCATGTAGTGTTCCCCTCTAGTACGCGGATGTCTGAAATATTCGTTAACGACTAAAGCATCTTTTTTCATTTTTTTAAAAATTGCCAAACTACTCCAACTTTACCATTTAATAAAAGTTTTAGTTATGCAGGATGCTCTGTACCCTCTGAACTCATGGGTTAATTTTTTTTTTAATTATGACATATATTTTATGGTTTTTTTGAATGCAACTTATCAATGGCAATGTTCTAACATAATGAAAGGAATGTCTTTTTCCTTAACGGAGACGTCGGATCTCCGCGTACTAGTGGGCATACTATACAGGTTCTCCCAATGAACATTTTACTTCCCTATAATTTGAAAACCGAGAAATATTTTGGAATTCGCCGATTTATGTTCTTGAGGGGACCATTTTTGACGATCAAATCAACTTGATATTGTTGCGCCTTATCAGCTCGAAGATTAATACTGCGTATATTGTAACCACTTTATTTCCAAACTCATTTCTGAACACTACAATAATAATTCACTTAACTGACCAACTGACTAATTAACTCACTACAACTGTTTAATTTTATCACTTATTTACTGACTGACTAAGGGAAAGGCGACCGCTTATTTATAGATCTCGTTTCGGTTTCTAGAAGGAACGTACAGATAGACTTATCGTTTGCGAAAATTTCTGGAGCACTTATCTGCCGTTTGATTCATCATCGCGGCCGCCTCTACTTATCAAATTTTTCTAGAAAAATTCTTTACTAAATTCTATAATTACGATTTGTTACAATATCTTCATCCCCCTAATCCCCCTTTAAGTTTTAAATTAAACTACCCTATTTGTGATACATCATTTTAAAGCATTTTTTATTGCAAATACACTGGTGCATTGTTTTTGGAACTGATTGTGATTTAAAAAGGAAAAGTTGACAAATCCATATTCGTCTAAGACGCCAAGAGTGTTCACACACTTTTTGGCCTTATAAAGTCGATTTCATAAAAAAACGTTATATGGCCACTAAATGGCACGTGCTGGTCTATAAATCGAAAATTTATTTTATATACAGAGTTACTCATTTTGCAGTATCACATAGCTTCAATACTTTTTTAAATAAAAAGATGCATTTTTAAATAGGAAACCTTTTACATGTGTTACAAGACAAACATTTTCAGAAATTTAATGGCTATAATTAAATCGTTAAAAAATCGATTCCTTATACACATCAGGAAAGTCAAACACTGTCCATAGGGAGAATGTTAATGAGAGATTTAACATTGAGAGCTAATAGTGGGATAGATGGGCTGCCCTTGTATTCTCCTACACAGGTGTAAACAATTCAACGCACAGCGCAGCGATTAGTGCTGGTGGAGATTTCAGTAGTATATCATAATAACGTGTTTTGTTACGGGATTACTACTGGCAGGCAACAATTTTATTAAAATTTGCATACCACATGTGTCTGTTCTTTTAGTCCGTTGATTTAATCAACGTCTGAGGCAAAATAAAACTGATATTCTTTGATAACCAAAATAAATAAACGAGATTTCTTAAACAAAATAAATAATAATTCTAATGAAGAATATTACTATTAAAACATTACAGTATAAAGAGTTCAAATAGGTCACCAGACTGTGCTAAACAATATTCCAATCTGTTGTAAAGGTCTCGACGAGTTTTTTCTAACATCTAAACTGGAAGATACGAGCATGCTGCGTCAAAGTAGGGGAATACCTTCAGCGGCCGTAGAAAACTATGAAAGGGACAATTCTTAGCGTTTTACATGGACAATGAAAATTTTTCCTTATCTGTATATCGACCTTAACTATTTTCGTGCGGTCGATCATGTACAAAGTGAATATTCTTAGTATATAAGGGTAAATTTTAAGATTAGTTTCTCTCTGAATATGACAGCTTGGCTGTCGAAACGCATTAGGGGTTTTAGGAGACAAGTTGTGTATTTCAACCCTGTATAACTGCAAATCTTAGTTAAATAAAATTACATCATTTTTTATGCAAAGGATGTTCTGAAATAATCTGCACTTAAAATAAAATAATTTGGGTGTTTCCCGAATTTTAAGCGAGCTTGCATTTAGGCTTAATTTTCATTATTTTTCTAAATATCTCAAAAACTGTTAACCACAGACCCCTGTTGTTTGATATTATTTTAATTAGCATTTTGTGAGAAATTCAAATATGAGAAAATATATAGGGTGTTCTATTTAAAAAAAGTCAACTTTACTGCACCACTCTGCATATATTCACCCTGTATAGTAACAAATAATTTTAGAATGTACATTATGCTAATGTACTTCGTGCCAAATATATTTCTGTTAGCGAAGAATCTGTAGAAGCTACAGAGTTTTACCCTATTAATGAATCACCCTGTATAAATTATTACAAAAAGTCTTTTAACATCTATAATTACGTGATTTTTCTAAACTATTTGTTTAGAGCATTTCATCTTTCTGATGGCATTTTTCCCACACAAGTGCTCTTACACAAAGCAGTTCAAAGATTAACAATTAGAAAAGGAATATCCTTGGGGCAATTTTATCATTTTACTGGAAGATCTGTTTTTACTTAGAAATTAAATAAACAGCCTATAGTTTAATAATTGTCGTGGGCCACAATAGCAGGTAATACTTTAAAGGAGTTGTCTGGCTCATAGGAGTAATTGTTATTAAATTACTATGTTGGGAAATTTTAACTTCAAGCTTCTTTTTGTTATTATGATGGGTCATGGGCGTAGATAGGATTTCATTCAGGAGGGCAGCAATTATTTTGAAAATTGATGGGCAAAAAAAAATAAAATCAAAAAATTTTCAACTGAGTATATTGTACATTTTGACTGAACTGCGCGAGATTGGGGGATCGAACTTTCAAATTAGAGTCTAAATTTTTAAAAAGAGAGAATTTTCCGAAAAAGTTAGAACATTGATTTTGAAATAAAACCTCAACCTTTCAAAGTATTTCGAAATTTCTAAATATCTTTTCGTCATATTATTTCGAAAAATGCTGGAATTTCTGAAAAAAGACGAAATTTTCAAGACAAATTTTGTAAAAAAAGTTTAATTTTCATAATAAATCGAATTTGGAGAAAAAACTGAAATAATCAACAATATTTTCCTCGGAACTTTACCTTATTTAAATTTTAATATAATCGAAAAGCTTTTCTTTGCAATATTCCACAAATATTATTCTCGAAATTATGACACTTTATTAATATTTTATTCCGATTAAAAAAAAATTAATCGAATTTTGAGAAAAAGTCGAAATTAGGAGGGGTTAGAAATTTCCAGAAACAAAACTTCAAATTTTGGGGTATATTATGTTCCGAGAATAAAACGAATCTTTTTTTTTGTGACACGGACTTGTTTTTAGCTATCCTCTAAAATTGATATATAATTCTTGTTCCCTGAAACCAAGAAATATTAAAAAATACAACAAAAATTGCTCTAACGCGTTTCGATAGCCAAGTTATCATCTTTAGAGAGATACTGATATGAGATAATGTATCTCCCCGAATTCAGAAAAAGTTGTAATTTTGAAAAAGACGAATTTCGAGAAAAAGTCAACATTTTCAGAAAATCAAACATCCTTCTGAAAAAAATTGAAAACTGTCGAAAAATCGAAAAAAGAAATTTTCGAAGGTTTCGAAATATTAACTTTTTTATTTAAATGTTAATATAATATTTAAATTTCGGTAAAGAAATTCATTTTTTTTTCTCTAAATACAAAAATATTTTATCAACATGGTTGCTTTTTTATTAATATTCCGATCGAATTTAGAGGACAAAGATGAATTTAGAGAAAGTAGAAATTTCAAGAAGAGCTAACTTCGAGGAAAAGTGTACAATTCTAGAAACATAAAGTATGTCGAGATAAAAGTCGAAATGTCGAAAATAACGCGAATTTTGAGATAGGTGCAATTTGAAATTTCCGGGGAGTGTACTTTGCAAAAGTATAAATATATAGAAAAAAAAAGAATTTCAAGAAAAATAACATAATTTTGAAAAATGAAAACATTTTGAGAAAAATAGGGAAATTTCGAAAAAAAAAACGATTCTTGAAAGAATATTTCCAAAAAAAGAAATTTGAGAGTAAAGACAAAATTACGAATTTTTCATGATCAGAAGACTTTTAAGAGAAAGTCAGATTTGAAGAAGAAAAGTTAAGATTTCGATAAAAAGACGAATTTGAAGCAAAAGTCGAAACTTTCAGAAATATTAAATATCAAATTTTGAGGTAAAAAGAAATTTGAGAATAAAGACGAAATTACGAATTTTTCATGGTTAGATAGCTTTTAAGAGAAAGTCAGATTTGAAGAACAAAAGTTAAGATTTCGATAAAAAGACGAATTTGAAGCAAAAGTCGAAACTTTCAGAAATATTAAATATTAAATTTTGAGATAAAAATCAAGATTTCGAAAAAAACTCTAAGAAATTAGTCAACATTTTTGGAAAATTTGATTCTATAAGTTTAAAATTTTCAGAAAAATCCAAATATTAAGAGTAAAGGAATTTGAAGAAATAAGCGATATTTTGAGAAATCGGTTTGAAATATTCAAGTAAAATTTCAAAATTGAGAGGAAATTCGAAATTTTTCAGAGACTGTCGAAAAAATTGGAAATTTCGCATAGAAAGTTAAATTTTGATAAAATGGTTTAATTTTGAAAATTTTTGTTTATAAAAAAATTTAAAAAATCCAAATTTTCAGGTATAAAGAAACCTAGGATTATAAAGGATTTGATTAGAAATAAAATCAAAATTTGTAAAAAAAAACCAATTTTGAGAAACTATGGACATTTCGAAAAAAAATCACAAAAGTAAATAGAGATTTCGGAAAAAATTTTAAATTTCGAAAAAAAGATCGAAATTTTCAAAAAATTTATAATTTCCAGAAAAAGTTCAAAATTTTATAAAAACTCGACATTTTTCAGACAAAGCCAATCTGTGCCATAAATGAAAATAAAATTTTTTGAAAAATCACCAAATGTGAAAAAAATTGAAATTGTCGACAAATGTCAAAATTATGAAGAAAAAATGGAAATTTCAATTGAATATAAATTTTCGGAGGCTAGAAGAGCCAGAGGGGGAGGGGAGCGCCCCACCCTGCCCTATTCTAGATACACCTATGTAATGGACTAAATTTCCATGATCTTCTAATTTTCTACATTTAAAACTGTAAAAATAGAATATAATATAATAAGCTATCCTAATACATACCCATAAAGCCAGACGTGGTTGAAAATGTGTCCCCCATGGCGATAAAAAATGATTTTTTTCCACCTTACTTCCATCTTAATAAGTATTTGAGCAACAAACTCAAGTAGAATTTTAGAATTAAGTTTATTTAAGATTGAAAATATTTAGTTAAAGCCTTAACAAGACAAGGACAATAAAATTTTGTAAAAAAAATACACTTTGATTTTTGTAGATTTTGAAGAAAACAATTAAATATTTTCTACCATGAAACATATATCCTCAGATTTAGGGAAATTTCCTTGATCCGGCAGCACTGGCATGATTGGAACTAGAGATGGCTGACTTCGATTTCACATGAAAAAAGTAGATTTTTGTGTCCGATTATTCAATTCTTTTAAATCTATTTGCACTCCACCCATTTTTTTATATTTGTGGTTTGGATGCTCGTAGCCGTGTGCAAACATCTTATTAGTGCTGTCATCTGTCAGTTCTGGAGCACTAGAGTAACACATTTTACATTTTGCATTTTGCATTTTACATTTTACATTTTGCATTTTACATTTTACATTTACATTTACATTTTACATTTTACATTTTACATTTTACATTTTACATTTTACATTTTACATTTTACATTTTACATTTTACATTTTACATTTTACATTTTACATTTTACATTTTACATTTTACATTTTACATTTTACATTTTACATTTTACATTTTACATTTTACATTTTACATTTTACATTTTACATTTTACATTTTACATTTTACATTTTACATTTTACATTTTACATTTTACATTTTACATTTTACATTTTAAATTTTACATTTTACATTTTACATTTTACATTTGACATTTTACATTTTATATTTTACATTTAACATTTTACATTTTACACTTTACATTTTACATTTTACATTTTACATTTTACATTTTACATTTTACATTTTACATTTTACATTTTACATTTTACATTTTACATTTTACATTTTACATTTTACATTTTACATTTTACATTTTACATTTTACATTTTACATTTTACATTTTACATTTTACATTTTACATTTTACATTTTACATTTTACATTTTACAAATGTTTGGTTATAAAATAGTACATTCGCAGGAGATTCCTTCTCGTGAGATACAAACATCATATCCGCTCTTGTTGTAAAAACTACTGTGGTACTCACTGTTGTACTGCTCAGTGATTCTACAATTAAACAATTAAAATTGTAATCAAACTAAAACACAATGCAAGTTATGCACAATAGTCATTTTAATTTGTAATAGGCGTATAGCTAATATTTTTAAGACACAAGTTAGAAGCAGATTTATCAAGGCCAGTATAGCTTGGTGGGTTAGGGGTACCTATTACAAACTTCATACGCTTGAGATGTCACAGGTTCGAACTCCGTTGCCAATCACGCATTTTTTAAGATTAAATTTCTTAGACGCGTTGAGCGATTTTTGATAGGAGGTAAACTTATCGTTTGGCATTAACATCTACGCGTTACCAACATGCTCTACTGTTAACATTCATCCAAAATGGCTTAACGCATCTAAAGAAGTTTTCACTTCAAAAACAAACCTACATGGCTTTGTAATTATATCGATTTTACTTCAACCCAGAAATGTTGACTGACGACTAATAAAAGATCTTCAACATTATTTCGGTGGCCCTTCATTTTTTAATCCCTGCTACTACTTCAGTTACGATAAGGTCGGCCATACATCAATCCATATTAAGTCAATTCGTATTCTGAGATAATTTATTCCGAAATTAAAATATTTGTTGAAAAGTTGGTGATAAAAAGTAACAAAAGTTCATCTTAAAAAATCAAATTAAGACATATCTGGGTTCTGAATGTTATCACATCACTGATTTTTGAACATTTTCATTTCGTAATAAATAATTAAAAAGTTTATTAATTCGTCTGATTCGGTCGATACTAAAATAATTTCTATAATTATTTTCGAATTATGGATGCTGAAGACTGAAGATAATAATAGTAACTTCATAACATTAAGAATAAATAATCGATATCAGTAAAAACCGATATTTTTTATTCAATTAATTGATTCCGATATTCTGTGAACCGAAATTGCTTAAAAACGAATTCCTTGATTTGCACCAATTTGCACATCTCTAATTAATAGATGTGGGCAGTTTGGTTCATTGAGGTTAGGTGAATCGATTCATTTGATTCATTTATACTCAAGTTTATCATTAGGCGAAAATTTACCACAGTAATGACCCAAAAAAAGAGATCCACAAAGCAGTAAAAACTGATCTTTGTTCAACAGAGAATCATATTCTTCTGGCGTATTAAATTAATTCCTTTGATTTAGTGTAGTGATTTGTTCTTTTCAAACGAATCGTTCACGACCGACCCACCTCTAGTAGTTAAAAGTGACATGTGTCAAATTACACTCTGGTTTTAGATTGGTTTGGTAGTTCTATTGCTACATCAATATCTGTCATATTTTCGAAATTTTTGGGTTGACAAGCACGAGACAAGCACGTTGGACATTCATATTTATATTTGTAGATGCTATATGCTTTGGTAAGTGGTTTTGATTCTTATTTTTTATTTAACGTGCTTCATGCTTCCATCATTTAAGGCTTTTTATCCTATGTTTTTGAAATTTCGACTGTGAGAGTGATTATAGTTTATGTAAAATGAAGTTAATTTCTAACATTAATTATGATTTGGAATCGTAATTATGTTTACAATTCTGCTCATTAAGTCAATAACGGGCTTATAGTAGAAATATGTAGAGCGAAACTTATGACAAATCGAAATTAAGTTAATATACCTATCATCTACCACAGATAAATATTTTCCTGTAGATACAAAAAATTACATATTTATTATTTCGTGTTTCTAGTGAATGAATCTGTGCTTCGTGCTCGAAAAATTGCACGATGTTTTTTTATTACTATTTTAAGATATTTTTCATATCTCTTGATTAAGATAAACTCGACATCTGGACGAGTAGCTTGGGGTGCACAAAACTTGGGATATTCACTTTTCAACCCTTATCACCTCACCAGTTGTCATATCTGTCTATGTATAATCCAATTGGAAAAGCCCAAACATTGGGTGATGGGTTCTGCAAGTTTTGAAAGAAGCAAATAAAAATCAAAGTATTTTCATCAGTAGTTCATACGCTGATTTGTTGCTGCACATTTTTTTTTAAATTAGAGTTGTTACTGGTGGATGAAAATGTTGCTTGTACATGCGTTAATTTGAAGCATTAGGAGAAATTACCAAGTTCAAAAAGAATGTCTTATGCAAAGCAAAGTTTCCAGAAAAAAAGTATACCTCAGGCCACCATTGCTGAGGTTTATTTCTAACAGTTTTATTGTTACGTTAAGGTCAGCACATTACACGACAATGCAACGGGGCTATTTATCATTCACGGTAAATCGGTGCGATATTGGGACCTACAAAAGCGAACATTTTCTAATGGATTGATTTTACACCTAGACGATATAAGACGGTACGACGAAAAGTATGGCAGCTATATGCAATCAGGTAATTACATTGCCAGTTTTGCACGCTGACGCCAATATGGCCTACATTTGCCTAAAAAAGTCACTGTCACATATTTTAAAAATATAAAACTTACAACGTACATGTCGCTCCAAAAAACCAAGAAACCCAAAACAAGAAAAGAAGAAAACCATTTCAACCCTCCAATCCATGTAAATTCAATTTACAATAGATAAGTACATGCTAAAAAAGTGTACTTGAAGTCTCGAACCTTATATTTACATAACATACGTAGGTACCTCTAAATTTAGTACCTACCCACAAGATGAGTATTTATAGGCTGTTTCTGTTTTAAGAAAAAGAGTTTATATCAACATAGATCCAGAACCGCTTTATTTTTAAGATACAGTGTCTTGAAAATTAAGGAAAAATATTGTTTTTTTTTTAAATACTTGGATATTTCTTGAAATATTTTTTGAATTTTGGTTGATAGACATAAAAAGGCATTTTTGGAGGAAAAATATTTATCCTACTTCTATAGGTGGAGTCCGCGCTAACATACCTCTGAGTATTCTTGACGAAGAACGGTCCTTTCTATGCATTTCGATGTGTGTTTGATATTCTTTTCTGTAAATTTAATAGTGTTGGGCAAAATCGACATAATGTTGCATTATATCTTTGCCAAAAATTCACATTTCTCGAGGTGTCAAATAACAAATGCCGCTATATTTCGGAATATGGTATATGAATATTGAATGATTAATCACTCATATCTCATTCGAAGTTGAAGACATTATAATTTATATTTCATATTCCAGATCGCTCTCAATAGAAGTGCGCAGTTGCGTCGAGTTGTTGAATGATTTCTCACTTCGGACACTTTGAAATATGGAATATCATTTATCATTCCATCAAAGTCGAAATAATTATGAATGGAATATTTGGAATATGAAACATCATTCACACCTTATTTGCAAACATCGAACTTCAAACTTCGATTAAATCTCTCATAATCGCCCAACACTAAAATTTAATGATTTAAATGTTTTTTAGAAATAACTATTTTTAGTAATTAATAAATCCATAGCATGAAATAGGTAAACATTATGGTATTTTTAAGGTTAAATATTTTTAATTGAAAGCCTTTTGTTAGGTCAAAAAATCAAGGGACCATTTTTACCAAAAAATGAAAGTTGGTAGTTGGTAGTTGTTTTGAAAAAAACCTAGTGGCGTACCATTTTTTCGTTAAGAATACTTGAGGACATGTTGATGGATGCCACTGATGTAAGTAGAGCAAATTTTTTTTTGGGGAAAAGGTATTTTTATATCTAGTTATTATCTACCAAAATTCAAGAAAAAACATTTCAAGCGTATTCAAAGTATTTAAGGAAAAACGAATTTTTTTCTTAATTTTCAAGACTCTGCATCTTAAAAAGAAAGTGGTTCCAGACCTATGTTGATATGAACTTTTTTGTTTAAAGTCATCCAAAGATTAGGCTATAAGCCTAAATAATAAAACAAACTCCTAGGCAAAATTAACGCACCACTTGATTAAACTCAAATACTTACACTAATGAGAACAAATTGAACTAATTTATAATGAAAGGTCACAAATTGGTCTATGAAATCATTTCAGAAAGAAATTAGAGAAATTTGAGTTAATTCATTTAAAACACGTCTGGTTCTTCTTTTTTTGTTAGAAACGGAACCGGTTTTAGTAAATTTTGCAACAATCCAAAGACATACTTGTGATTTAAATTACTATGGGAATTTTTCTCATTCAAAATTACTGCCGTTCTTCTAGAATCTTCCAGATTCTCCATAAATAAAAATAATCTCTGTTCTTTGTTGAAGTGTGTACACTATTTTTGCAAACAATTTAAAAAACGCACAACCTTAAAGTCACAAAACTGAATTTACAGTGAAGGTAAAAAATTTAACAAAAAACTGAACAATGCCTTAGGTTCTTTTTATCTCTGAACGTTTGGTATCGACTCCTTATCATTTCCTTCTTTATTTCTACCAAGCATTTAAATATTCTTTCTAAGCAAAAAGCAAAAGGAAACTTTAAACGGCTATTTGACTTCACTTTCATCCATTTTAAGCTATTAATGTAAATAATATCGATATAATTATTGTTTTTCGCACCTATGGCTTGTTTAAGGGGTTTCCCTGATTCGAAAAGTACTGAAAAGAAGTATGTGGTCTACTTAAAAAAGTCATTTAAGATTTTAGGAGTTGTCTCTGCCCCAACTCAAGGGTTGATGTAATGTAATTGAAAATCAGCTGAAAAGATGTCCCCCTTGATAATAAAATTGACGTGTTTTTGCCTAATTCCATATTTTATAAAACAACTGAAATGTTAAAGGTGGTACGTTTTCAAATTGACACACTGAATAAGAGGGTGAACTATGTGATTTGTATTTTAACAGCGGCCTCTCTTCTTAAATCCTGGAACTATTACCATTAAAGTAGACATCTAAATTATCAATTTCCATAATGTGCGTTTCCCTCTTAAATTTGAAATGAAAACTAATTTTAAATTTTATTTAAATGTAAAATTGTTTTGGGACTTCCACTCACTCAGTTGCATTGCAGTTATTTCTTCAAGTTCGCTGACAAGTCGCGGATAACACCTAGTTATCCAGTGCTTATTTGATTAAATTTTATTTGAAATTCTTTTATGAAAATTAAATGGATGGAGTTAAATTCGGGGTACATTTTTTCTAAATATCTTTATGAAGATTTAGTTGTCGCTATATCCAGGTGTTGTTATATTCAGGTTAATACTAATGCTATATTTATTGCATTCCTTGTTTGTGACCTCATAAAATTTTGGTGTTATATATGTAGTGTTTCTCAGCTTTTTTAAACTTCTCGTCTGATTTTCAGTTTACGAAATAAAAAGTAGGACCATATCAGGAGTATATAGGGGATTTTTTTTAAGTTTAATCCACTCGCAAAGGGCAACCCTATTATGCCTTCAGAGCACTCTGAGTAGGATGCGGAAACAAGGAAAAATGGATATGAACCGCCTTCTTAAGCAAAGATAGGTTGTAATTTTTGGAAAAAATTCCATTCGGTAACGAATTCCATAGCTTGGAAGTTCTATAAAAAAAGAGTCTTCATAGGCAGAAGTCCTCACTGTGTCAAGTTGTACCGCACAGGAATTTACTGTCTTCGCCTGTCTTGTATGCCTCAAGAATCTTGCCCTTGGGGGCGAGCATCTTCCATGATAGTACTTGTATAAAAAAGACAAGTCACCAACTATCCTCCTGTGCTCCAGTGTTTCGAGAGACTCGGTCAAACTCTTGTCATCAATTAGGCGAATCGCTCTTCTTTGAATTGAATCCAAAAGAGCTAAAATGTGCTTTGGAGCTGAACTCCAAACATGAGAACACTATTCTAGTGTTGGCCTAACTTGAGCTTTGTATAGTGTAAGTAGCTGATTAGATGTAAAGTACATTTTAGGTCTAAAAAGAAAGTTGAGCTTCTGAGAGGCGGACACATGATCGTCCCAAGTGAAGTTAGTGCTCACATTTACTCCTAGGATAAACAGATTAGATCCCAGCGGGAGGATTTTAGCGTCCATGAGTGTGTTTGTTGCATTATCCCTTGATGTTTTCTTAGAGAAAACCGCGGCCTGGGTTTTTGAAGCGTTGAAGTCGACTTCATTTTTCTGACTCCATTCCAGAATGATTTGGAGATCCCGCTTAATCATCTGTATCTGCAGTTTCCTTAGTCGATCTGATGCCGCGACGGATAATGGTTTGTAGAAGAAAAAAGATGACACCAGGCTACTACAATCTGCGTAGCTGTATAGGATTGGTAGTTGAAGCTAAGAGATCGTTTACTGTAACAGAAACATAGTAGGAGAGAGGACAGAGCCCTGAGGCACCCCTGCTGTAATCGCAAATGTCTCAGATGAGATGCCATCGGCGACCTGAAGAGATCTGTCAGCGAGAAAATTGCATATCAAATGACAAAGTGCAGGAGGAAGACCATAAGATAGAAGAAATCGGTGCCATACTCTGTCGAAAGCCTTTGAGATATACAATTGTCTATGCGAGATGATTCTATTCTCGTCCAGATATTTGAGAATCTCGATGTTGATAACCTTTTCCATCACTTTAGATATAACGGACAACAAAGCTATAGGTCAGAAGACAGCCCAAGCACATTTTTTGCTGAACCGAGATTTACTGGAGGCAGACTTCATTTGGGATTGGGAAATTGAGCATTCCATACCAATCAGGATAGTTTCAGTGATGGATTTGGCGACTGAGGAAGGATTGCCTGTGTTAAAGCAGACTTCCTGCCATGGGAAAGATGCAAAGAAGTATCTTAATTCTTCCCAATTAGCAGAGCTAAAGTGCCAAACCCTACGGAACTGTGTCTGAGAAGAAGGTAGTATATGAAGCGTGCGAGAGACTGCTACAAGCTTGGAAAATGGAAGTTTCCAAGCGGACACTTCAAATTTCTGATTTTTATTTTCCTTATATATAACTTTTATCATTAATGACTGTTTATAATTTTATAATTGTCTCTGTTTAACGTTCCATTCCTTCCGTTGTATTTAATCACTAGGTTTGCTTGACTATCCCAGAAGATGTATCTGTGAGTTTTACTACTGAACATTAGGTTTCTAATTATGGATGGCAAAATTCTTTGTCACATTCTTATTTAGTTAGTGGCTTCATTGATATACGCGGGTCTTCTCTCTGTTATGATTTTCGAAAAACGTCATACGATTCAGTAATCAAGTTTGAAATTCTTTACAAATTATCCAAATAAACCTAAAAATTGTAGGCAAGCCGAAATTAAACTTTTAAAATATTTGGATCTTTTTTAATGGAAAGTCGAATATTAAAGTAGTTTGACAGTTAGATGACTGTCAGCCTTCACAGTTAGGTAGATAACTTAAAAATCTACTCTCGTAATTCCAAATTTCCAAGTATTTCCTTACCTATAGCGTGTTGTTACATGTATTTTTTCGCAATTTACTTGTTCGCAACCAAAGTAAGGGTCCCTTGACGTGCTCGTGAGTCGTGACCCTTCCGCATTATAATTTGCTACGTAGGCGCTGCGCCGTTGATTTAAAATACATATTTTAAAGTTGTGGTTTGTCTTTATTATTTTCTAGATCATTTATAAATATAAGTTATATTTAGCTTATCACCACTTTATTTTTGTCGTTATCACATTTTAGTAAATTGTATTAAAGACAAAAGTATAAATTAGATTTTATGAATAATTTAAATAACTACATGTTGCCTATGGTATACGATCAATTATTAAGGTTAATTAATTACGGCATCTCAAAAAGCAGCTATCCTTAAATTGTGCAAGGAAAAGAAACAACTATGAGTTCGTTGCTCTGTGAATCACCCTCTGTGTTAATAATTGCGAAACAACATTTAGTATTGCGGAAATTTGGAGAAATAAATAAAATTGTTAAGAAGTAAGAAAGCGAAGATTTTCTTGAATTCTGAATTTTTAATTCGTCGAACAAGATGACTAAAGATCCAATTATCCTTACGAGTAAATAATACACTCGAGATAATACTTATTTTAACATCAATTTGAATAATCATATCATTGATTGCAACTCAATTTATTGATTCTTTAGTTTCATTAATTAACAATTACAAGTATTAGTGCAATAGACCAAAATGCATGTAGAATTATTATTCGAAATCGAAATTTACTTGTTTCGATTTTACTAATTCTCTATGAAAGATCGTTTGGGATTCGTGAATGCTTTTCCTTCTTCGATTTTCCGTTCTCATACTTTCGAAAGTATTCTATAAAATACTGATGATGTTTCTGTCTAAATTACTGGATATATTTCTGGGGTAACGCCAGATTGTTGCTGCAAGATTATGCGCACGGCGAGAGAATCAACTGGCAACGTCGCTTCAGTCCCAATCCCGCTCTCCGTTAGCAAGTACACACGGTACGGTGATTTGCCCAATTAACTGTTACCCGCGTCGTTACTTTATTATTGTTTTTGTAATTGTAAATATGAACACTCTGTACAGTGCAGCTTAAAACCGTTGATTGTTTTAAATCAGTGCGATATAAATGTTTTCATGCATGGAAGTGTAAGTATGATTTATTTGTTCTTTTCAACCAAAAGTAGCAGTTATATGTGTACATAATGCTACTTAACCTCAAAGTCGGTATGTCGTATTGACATTTTTGTTGACTGAGTAATCAACTGTGGTTCTACCTAGTTTTGGCATGTTTGGTTTAATTAGGACAATGAGGTTATGTTGTGTTATTGTAGTGGGGGTATCTCAAACCTGTAAGCTTACGTCATTATGGAGTTTTCCACCTGCCAGTGTAACACATATCTTTTTATATGAAGATTTATTTCTCATTTTGCACATTACCGTGTCGAGTACTCGTTCGATTGTATGTCGTATATCTTTACGGTGATTGAATTAAAATCAAATGTTGATGTTTATCGTACTGCAATAAATTGTTAAAATAAAATCCATCGCTAAGATTAAAAGGAAGAAAAGGTCACGGGCGCCCAGGTGACTTACATTAACCATATTAAATATATGCATCCTACAGCGTTTGGAGGAGCATTCCTTGCCCGTCTGGCCTTTTTTTCACTCCCCCCCCCCAGATAAGTTTTCTATCGGCTCTTGCTAATTTTTTTATTTTATAAGTAGAGCTTTTTTATGTTGTCGAAATTTAACCAGTATGTAGCGGGAAATATACAGGGATGTTTCAAAATATTAAATTATGGAACTTCAAAATATAACGTATCAAATGCAATAGCCAATAAACAATTAACTATCCAAGTAAAGCTTTAGAACTTGGGACTTTGTGATGATCTAAACAAAAATTAGGAAAATACCAATTTTCATAAGCTAGTGGGTGTGTGTTGTTTACTTTGTTGAGAGGGGGGCGGGGGACAAATTTTATGTAAGATAAAAAATAGAAAATCGTAATAAAAGCAACAGCACCCCCCAAATTATTTTATCCAATGTGCTAATTTACAATATATTTATGTATATATACATCTTTTTTTGGGGGGGGGGGGGATTTGCACGGAGTTACACATACCTAATACTTTAAAACACCCCTATAGAAAAAGAGAAAATGAAATTTGCCGCTTCTTGAGTTAGATTTCTTAGGGTAATTCGAGGTTACGTCTTTTGGAAATGTTCAAATGTTATTTCAACATATTATAATTCCTAGATTACTCAAATGAATGAAAAATAAATACATATAAAATTTTTATATTGTCGAACTTCCAAGTAATTGTCGGCCAGGTTCGACATTAACTTTGTTATTTATAGGTAAAATTTCTTATTTGGAAATTTTACTGAGGTCATTTTTTGCCTCTTCCTGTTTTTTGGTGTTTTTATAATTTTGTATATAATCAGGTGATAAGGTGATTACAAAATGGCCGCCTTATTTCATTGAACACAAGTTGAATCAGGCGGCCCCGGTGTTCCTACTCGCTTTTACCGCATCCGTACTCCCCTGTTCGACCTCGGAATGCGCTCGTCCAAACAGCTACGATTCCACGATGTAAAATTACTGATGTTGCATTTGAATTGGCTACGCTTCTAGTTCTAGTGTTGATTGACAACCAAACCAACGCGTTCTGATCTGATTTTTCTACGCCAATGATTCGGATAAAGTAGATCAATATTATTCAGCTTCTTTTATTTTGTGAGCACATGAAGATAAGTCGATATTCCTTCTAGTAATTTTCTTTTATTTACATCATCTGATCTTTGCCCCTTTACTAAGCGAAATAATTTTTACATTTGAATATTGTAAAATACAAAGTTTTTCAATCTCCAATTAAGGTTTTCCCTAATTGATACAAGATCCATTCGTGGGATCAAAATTGACTTCACAAAATGTTACATGTTAGCAGGTGTCTACATGACCAGTAAAAGTATCCATACAATTACAACATGATATTTCCTGAATTTACATTTTTTTTCAAAACTAATTGGCCTTTCATCAACATTATATGGTGAGCATTTCTTATTAACCAAGAAGTTAGAAAAATGCCGCTGACGGTCATGAATGAATGCAATTTGACTGGTTTGGTTTCATTTGAAGGTTACAGGCAAAGAATATGTCAGTTTTTCCAAAAACCTGAACCATCTGCTAGCCAACGGTGTAAAGCTTCATTTGGTCTAGAATTACATGCTAAAAATACACCAATTTAGGAGTTATAATCCATTTTCGTTTTCCTTTAATAAAGACATGATAGAGAATCTACATCTTAAAACCCGGCTACTTATTTTGACTTATCGCCTTCTTTGCCTGTACCTTTCATTTGCTATTTAATTTTTCCCGGATGTTTGGCTATACTGAGGATTTATATTTAAATCCAATCTAATATGAATTATGTCCGATTTTTTAATTGTCGAATGTTATTTTTTTAACCATAACCATGGCTTAATATTCTGGTAGGGAGGTGAAGGTAGCGACATACCGTCCTGGTTGGATCTCACTACATGGCATCGTTGTGTGGTGGTACACCCATTTCAAATTAATAAAAACAAAACAGGGAGATCACAGTGGGCTATAACCATTTGAAATTTGGGAGTTTCCCGAAAATCTACATGGGTCAGACAATGAGATCCATGAAAGTGAGAGACAAATAACACATTAAATTATATAAATTACAGAAATGTGTCTTAAATTATGAGTCGCATTTATTATCATAAAATCACGAATTTCAGAAAAATTTCGACATTTTGTATGCTGTAGGAAATGTAAATTATTCAATAATTTATTAATGATAGAGATCAATAAATATGAAGATCGGGATTTAATAGTAGACGACTAAAAGGGTTTTGAAATACCTCTTTAATTAAATTTATTTATAAATCTCTATCTTTCCAATAAAGCTTAATAGAGTGTCTGATCTACGATTTTTTCGACGAGTCGTGCCCAACGTACTTTTGACGTCTAAAACAAAGAGTACTTCGCCTGACTACCGCGCCCGATCGAATTGGCTTTCCCTTCAACCGGTGCCCGGGGTACGTGCCCCCTCCCTCACCCCACCACCCCTAAATCCGGGCTTGGCCTAATAGCTATTTATACTAATATAAGTGGCTAAAATGATGTTTTTTACAAGTTTATCGTTTATATTGCAAGCCGAAGCCAAATTTTATAATGCCATTAGAAATTAGAAAATATAATTTTATAAAGTTGTGGTGAATTAACAGTTACTATTTCCTAATGACTCAATTTTATTGCAGTTTCCATAGAAACAAAAAACTAAACAACGATTTTTTTTAAGTACATCCATGCGCAAATGGTAATTGAAAGCTTTAAATGATTTAGGGAATCTTTATTTTACCCAGTGAAATAAAAGTTGCTTATTTTACGCTTGTTAATAATGACATTGTTTTTATCCATTTCAACTTTCAAACATGACGTTACAAAAAATGTATTTGTACACATACAGTTTATATTCCATTTAATACCTATGTTGCGAATAATTTGGAAAAAGTTTTAGTTAAAACGTGGTTTCAGCTAAATTTGTGACAATAACTTGCACATACCGTATTTCCTCTAGCAACTATTTAAAGGGGTGTAACTTTTTTGGGCCGTATAATTTATTTATTCATTGGTTAAGTATATTCGTTTCTAAAATGTGTGAGTTGGTTGCATATAATTATGCTAACTTTCATTTAACTTTATTTAGGGATAATTTTAACCAATTACCTACAATATAAAATAATTCTATTGTCAAGCACTTGGTTCGCAATTCGACCTTATTATTTATTTATTATTATTATTTCAGATTTCAGGTAATAATTCAATCCTACTCTATTCATGAAATTTCAAAGTTTCCTAATTCTCTCGCTACTCTTCGCTGTATTATTTATTGATGGATCCTGGTAGTTTCAAAGATCTAGATCATTACTTTCCATTCCTGCGTTGCTAACCTATACAATCCGTTTATTAGAATTATAGTGATATGACCTAGATCGATTTAAGCGTTATTTTCCATGATTTTCCGCTTTAAATGTAATTTTAGTATTGACAGATAATATAGGTGGTACATAATTCATTTTCTGATTGGGTCACTTGACGCACACTTGCCTTGTTTAGGAAAATATTCTCTAATCTGCATTAACAACTGCTTGGTGCTATAGAGTTTTGTAAAATATCGTAATTCAAAAAGATAAGTATTTGCGGTCTCATCTTCAATTTCTTTGGAATATTTTTTGCCCTGAATGGTAGGGGCTCTGCTAGAGAGAGAGAGGAATGCTTGAAAGGCGAGACGCCTGTTCGTCCGTGTCCTGGCCGTAGCGCTGCCGCCGATATGGCAACGTCGTCCGACAATTACCTCTCTCTCCTCCCGAAGGCGGCAAACGTACCCACTGGTGTAAATATATAGAGGTCAACGGAAAGTTTCCCTTTGGCGCGCATGCGATCACTCGTCCCGTTTCTCTTGGAACTTGGGAAATAACGATTTTTTCGTTTTGTAGTTTACTCATTAGAACTCCGTCTTTGTTTTGGATTGTATTTTGTGCCCCACCAGGTTTCGGGGGGCACCTGCATACTTTCAGCTATTTTAGCCAGCTATTCTGCTTGGTTAATTTTGATATTTTGGTTACTATTTTTGGACAATTTTTCCCAAGTGTGACTTTTTGTGATTACGCTCGTCACCCGCATCAGCATAAATGATGAGCATAATGATTAAGTTAGTTATTCTTGGTTTGGATGTTTTATTACTTAATCTTGAGTGGTTTTATAATTTCATGGTCACTGTCTTGGTAAGACAGGGTGTCCCAAAATTTTTGGCATAATATTTGGCAGTTATTTTACTACCAGATTTTTGATCTTACCGTAAACCGGGTGTTTTTATTTCTTTGTTTAGAATCTAAACGTAGGTCGTTATTGTTTTTCGGTTATGGTTTTGTGTGTATGGTCTCGTGTCGTAAATTTTTCATATCGTGTACTTTCCGATTAAGTTTTTCACCTCTTTCGCACATTTTAGTTCCAATTGGATTATTGATCGATTTCAAGTTCACTTGTTGTCTGCCATTATACAGGGTGTCCAAAATACTCATTAATGTCGTTTTAAAATATTCTCTAGAAATTTTTGTTGACTGGTTTCTTGGTTTTACAAAATCGTAAAGAAAATGGAAACTGATACAATTATTTTCGTACATGTGCATAGTTTTGAACACTTTGTATTAGTTTCTCGAATAGCGAAACACTCTTACAAATACAGAGCGTTCAAAATACTCATTGACATGTAGGAACATTATTTTAGCATTTTAATTTTATTAGTTTCGGCATAAATGTAAGACTTTAAAGCTTAATTTTATTATCTACGGATCAATGTTGTAATGCTGACCTCCTCATGTTGTTCGCATTAACTTATAAGTGCTGAAAAAATTATTACAATTCATTTACTCTATTTGCCTATAAGAAAATTTCTTTTTCGCCTGCTGCTTCATCTTTGTTCTATTGTTGAACTGCTTACAACATTAGAGCCAATCTAAATGTTAATTGTTGAGGTTATGTGTTTCAATACGAATTATTTATTTAATCACATTGTAATTACGTTAATTATACCTTGGAAACAATGTCTCAGGTAGACTTTTTGTCATATTTGAACCAGTATGGCTTATTTAAACTGATGGAAATTGACACTATGCGCACTTGGTTACTGGTCAATATAATGCAACCCAATAAACCGTTCAAATCGATTTTGCTGCAGTTATGTACTTTGCACTGGAATATTCTTGACACATATTTTTTCGCCCTTTACTTTTTCCATGTTATACGGAATGACATTTTAAATTATCACTCACACTTATTTTCCAAATTTTGTCGAGTATTCAGCCTTTTAATTAATATGATTGTAGTATGTTACTTTTTTTCGGTTCTTTACAGTTTTGTATGGTGAAATAGATTATATTACTGAAAGTCTTTCAAAGTGATATTATTTGACCTTGAGATATTCTATACTTAAAAGGTTACAACGTTTGTCTTGTTTTGTATGATGCGACACGCTGCGGGGTATTTTATGAAGTCCTAATGCCTTTCGGCCACTCGTTTATTTTAGGATTAATACATAGTTGCTCTTAGTTCTTCTTTATCTTTATATCTGTATTTAAATACTGATTATATTCTACTTAAAGTCATTAAAAATTGCTTGGGTTTTGTGATCAGTATGCAGAATTCTTTTTTTTTTTTGGAAATGACATCTTATATTTTATTTTGGTTTAATGTTGTCCTACCTTTCTATTTATTGTGATATATACATTTCTGTCGTTTTTTCGTAAAGATGAATTTTTAATTTTCCCCTTTTGCGTTACAGTTCATTAGTATTTTTTTTTTGCGCCTAGTCCCTAATTCAACAATTTCACCCTTTGAACATTTTTCCCTAAGTTAATTATTTTTTTCGTAAACAAGAAGAACATTACTAGATTTTTTTTTGACACCGTATTTATCTTTAGATACTCTAATTATAATTCCCTCCCCCCTTAGCAACTACAGATTAATTTTTTTGCTGAACTAGACAATTTCGTTCTCGAAAAGGTATCGAAGTAAACTTCAGGTGAAGTAGGAAGGGAATTTCATATTTTTTCACTAAATAAAGTTAAAAGGTCCATAACTTCATGAAGAGAAAACTGAAAGGATGTGGTTTTGCTGAGCCGATAATACAAAATTTGCTTTAAATATGCAAGGTGCTAACATATTTAATTTTTATTTACACGATATGTAAGTTTTTTATTGCCCTCTCTTGTTTTTTTAAATTAGATACTCCAATAGTATTGCCCAAATAGTTTTGTCAATGAGTAGAAACCTCGAACCTCGAGCCAAAGGTCCCTAGTCAATTTTGACAACACCATGAGTTTTGCGGAGTGGGAGGGAGCATAAATAAACACCAAACGTATCAGCTCGGAATGAGGTTGTTTTATGATTTAACTGTACTAGAAACGTACAGTCGCGTCAAAAGTATGCCACTACTGCGTCATCGTATAGAGAGGAGATATTGCGGGCAACGCTCAGCGCCTTGCCCGGCGCTGCCGGCTGGACTGGATTGCGTGAACGGTACGCAAATACCCAACCTTTGTTAGACGACTCTGAATCTAATTGAATTATTAAAGCTCATTTTCAAAAAAGAAGTCATTATAAGAGCCCCATTAATAATGATAATAATAATAAAATCCTTCACCATAAAATAATAATAAAAATGTGTATAAAATTTTACGATAAGAATTAATAGAAAAATATTTTGAGTTGGTGATTAGGGCCTTGAGGAAGGCTTACTCCATAATTTTTTAATTACGTCTCCACTTAATTTGGAGACAGAAAACTGTAATTACTACAGGTTTGTTCTCCATTCCACTCCAAGTTATACGACGGAACCTTTGGTGGCGCAGGCGCAAGAGATGGATATATCGAATAGTCCGCCACGTACCTTGCGTTAACTTAGTTGTGTTTTATATTAGCTCTCTCTTTTTCGAAATACCTCAGTAACAAATCGTATATCAAAATTTTCATAACCGAGGTAGTAATCATCGGTGACTAATCTTCGTCAGCGTTGACATATTTCTCACAATTTTCATGACGTCAACATATGTATCCTCTCGCGTCCGCCATCTTTAATATGACTCGGTTTTGATACATTTTGAAAAATCTACGTTCGTACGAGGTGAGATCAAAAAGTTTTTACTTGGTAGTGTAGTAGCAGTGTTAATATACTTGAAAATTGACGACTGAAAATTTATGATATCAACGTTTTGACCCTTTTGGGTCGATCTGGGCGGGATCGCATGACCTTGAATATTAATAACATGTGCTCATTGTATATTGTAAGGTTTCGTAAACACCTTTAATTTTCATCGTTGAAATATCTGCCGCATATTACGAGGTTCGGGTGCGAAATTTTCGCCTATTTTATCATTCGACTGATCGACTGCTATCGTGGTTGTTCAGTACTTTCTTTGTTGTAGTGCAATCGTGCCTTAAATTAATAGCGCAGTTTGATAACCTTGACTTTTCTCGCGCTTGTTCGTTGACGTTATTTATGTTTTATAATGCGCGCTCATGCTATTTGTTACAAATAATGCAAAATGATATTGTCGGAGCTGTTTTCTATAATAATTATTGAGTTTAATTAAACAAACAATGCTCAGGTATTGTACCAAACCGAAATTTTTTAATATATTTTTATAATATATCTAACAGTCTCTATAAGCGATATAAAACAACTTACGTGTTTTTAAATTATTAATATTTAGTTATTATCAATGTAAACATAATATGTATTAAGTAAGTTATTGTGAAAAAAACTGTTATGATGTATTTTTCATAAGTAAATAATAGTAGTAGTAACTAATACTTACATTAGGACCAATACTCAAATTCTTGTGAAGTCAAATGTAACAAATATTTAAGAGCAAATATTTGACCAATGAGGTTTTATTAATTTTTAAAAACAGTTTTTCCACATAATAAAATGCTTTTATGCTAAAGAAGAGAGCGTCGTACTTAAACTATGTATTCATCTAAATTCAGGGAAATAATTTGGTTGCTTTCTGTCTGCGTGGTCTAACTAGAGAATTTAAGGCTGAATTTTTTTTTTGTTGGTGGAACTGACTGGTCCTTGGTTATCTTCAAAAAATGTAATACAAATCTTGTCTCCTGAAACCAAAAAAGATTAAAAAGCACAACAAAGGTTGGTGTAACACGTTTCGTCAGCCAAACTATCGTGATAGTATCTCTCTGAAGATGGTAGCTTGGCTGTCGAAACGCGTTAGAACAACCTTTGTTGTGTTTTTTAATCTTTCTTGGTTTCAGGGACGAGATTTGTATTTAATTTTTCTAAGGCTGAATGAAAATTGTTATTCTTCATTTAACTAACATTTTACGACTCAGATTGGAAAATATTAAAATTTTTTCTAAATAAATAATCTTTTCCAAACTGGGTTGTGAAAACCCTAAGTAAACCTCATTCTATGTTTTTTTTTTGGCTTCGTATGTCAACATTACATAATTAAATATTTTAAACCTCTTAAATAGTCCCCCCATCCCTCGAGGACTGCATTAATTTGTACATTCACTTATACGGGTGTTTCAGTCATTATAGCATTAATTTTAAGAGAAAATAGAGAAAAATGAGTATAATACGAATACGTGATTAAAAAAAATTCAGGTGTAATTACGCTGAAAAAGAATATTTTAAAATCATAATTTAAACCCCTTTTTGAGCTGTCACTGACTCCAAGGCCCAGATAAATAGAAAGAAGAAGAATGTACGGCCGCGCAGTTGGGACTCGGGCGAAACGAAACATTCCTATGTCCTATGTCCAAATGACAATACGAAAAACATTAAATGATGCTGGTGGCACCGATGATTGCGGAAAAGTCATTGGGTAATTTGCTTTTTTATATGAAAATCGGGTAACAACGAATTGCAGAAGAAAGTTATGCGAAAATAAAAAAGTTGAAATCGCGAGATGGATGTAAACATTGATATGAACGCTGCAAGTAATGAATTAAATTCGCTGTTGTGGGTGCATATGTTAAAATGTGCAGCTTACCGACGAATCATCACTTTTTTCATTCGCCTGACAGGTCCAAAATAGTTCGAAAAAGAGGCACTCTAGTATTAATGTAAGTACACTGCACCTATTCTGACTGTGGGTTATTGTTGAGATATTTTTATAAACAACAACCTAACTGCTAACCAACGTTAATTATCCTTCAAAATTAAATAAACCAGTTCGTCGTATCGTTATTTATTTTGAAAAATTCATATTTTAGTTTGAGTCGTTTGTGTTCGTTTATTTTTTGAATTTGCGTTTTACTTTTTATCAGACCAATTGATTAACGAAACAAAAAAATGTAAAAAGTTTAAAGTGTATGAAGATACAAATACTTATTCGTCAAAATAACTAATTGAGATTTGCTGTCCATTAATTAGCGATGTTTCGCCCTCGTCAGTTCGACTTATCATAGCAGCTGGTGAGTGGATGATAACGTGATCAGCGTCTGTTGCCGTAAAGCATTTAATGTGGTCAGCAGCTCCGAGCTTTTGGTGGTCAATGGGTTGATTTGGGTCTATTTTAAAAAGCCGAATAATTTTTTTTTTCGATTTTCTATCTTTACTAAGCCTTCCGAACACGTAGTTAAAATTAATGCCACGACTGAATCACCCTGTATATTTAGAAAACAATAAGTGTATGTATAATGAAATAGATTTCAGCATACGGTCCTGAATACAATTCTCAAACAATTTTTGATAATTTTTGACGGCATAAAATGATATTCTCGATTTCGATATTCTAAACAAAAAAGTAACTGAATTTTAAAATCTACTTCTTCCTGCCCTAATGATAAAATTCTGTATCCGTCACTGATGTGTGGTACTCTCCCCCCCCCTCCCCTATTTGAACTTATTTCCCTCTCTTCTAGAACTAATTGGAGTGCTATTAGGTGCAATTTAGAAGATTAATAAAATCTAATTTAATAGTATTGAATTACTTCTTTAAGCTGTACTGTTATCGTAACTATGCCAATTAATGCTGTACTCATCATTAACGTTTTAGATATTGGGGTTACTAACTATTCTTCCTATTGTTAGTTTGTTTTGAAAATTGTTTACATTCCACCCACGTGAAATCCAGATGACAATGACGTGAAGTTTTTTACTAAACATAATCGATGCCGTGTCGAAAGTGTTTTTGCTTTAGATTGGTAACCGAAAGGAATGTTTAAATCTTGGATCGTATCCTCCGCTTTTGACGCGATGCCAGAAAGCGTAAAGTATTTCGCCGACCGATCACAGCTGAGGCTATCAAGTGTGCATGGCACACCCAGCCCTTCTTCAGACTCATGCAGAGGGGTTATTGATCCGTTCTTCAACTTCAGCTGTAGTTACCTGCGTCGAACGCCGTAGAATGTAAAAAGGCTTCTCGACAGCTGCCCTGACCAATAAGTTTTGGGGTTATTACTTACTCAGAATTAGACTGATGGTTTTGCTTGATCATTGAATCTCATCTTCATGAAAATATTTTGAACCTGTCTGAAACAAATTTTTAGTGTTTACTTTATTTTCATTGTAATTTCTAAATGTTCACATTTGTCATCCGTTTTCCTAAATCAAGTCAACTTTGCTTAATGCCCTACCAGAAATAAAGAGAAGTTAATTATGGTAATAAAATGCCATCAGAAGTTAGTGATTTAGATCCTTTATTTTTCATAGTATCTTGCGTTAAGTCTGTTGCATTCCAAACAATAAAAATAATAATTGGATTACAGCTTAATTTGCTAATAATATGCTTTCCACGAATTATTTTTTATATTAAGCTCATGACTTAAATTGATAATTCGTGAAGTATATTTTGCAATAAAAACAACAAAAGAAAATTTCACAATTATTAATCTATTTTCCGATTGATTTGCTTTATACCGTCACTGGTGGATTATGTCGGTAGTTTGTTTGGTCATTGCTGTAGCATGTCATTGATCACAGACTAGTCTACACACTAAATCTGAACTCTTATTCAAAGTTTGTATTAAAGATGTGTCTTACGGCTTATGGGTCCATATATTCACCCATTGATTTTCGCTACTGGGAATAATATGGAAAAATATTACATGTCTAAATAATTTTATTTTTTTAATTTGGTCTTAACTTTGACGGATGATTTCTTTTTTATCATCGGTAAATGGCAAGTTTGGAAAAAGATATTTCCTACAATTCAGATGCAATTTAATATTATGGAATTTTAAGTGACGAAAACAACAAATTCAACATAAAACAATGTCAACATTAAAACTAGCGGAAGTGTAAAAGAATGGTAGCTAGCTGAAGCTACAAAAGTACCAAGTTTACTAGAAATACAACATAGTACACTTAAATCGATGCGTCATTATTTGTCATAACGAGTCTACCTATATTATCCAGATTTACTACCTGCCGACTTCCTTGTTACGGCTTAGTGCCTGTCGTATACTGTAGAGCAGGGTTTCCCAAATGGACACGGGGCCACGAAGATATAATACCGGGTCACAGAATTATCTTCATACTCGCAAATGGTCTATATTTATGCACTAAAAAAGTTGACAAAAATCTTTGAATGGCTCGCGAAGGGGTAGTATCAGAAACAACCGGTCTAGAGCAAAAAAAAAAAAGTTTGGAAAACGCTGGTGTAGACAGTATAGAGGGACCTTCCACTGCATGTTTTCGCGGTGCTAAATATGTATGTTTTCGGAAATTGTAATTTTACCAATAATTATTAAACGGGATATTTTGAAAACAAACATGTCTTTTTTTATATTTCTGAAGTAAAAACTTCTTTAAGCGCGGTGAGCAATTTTTGATAAGTTGATGGTTGCGTTACCAATATATCTGTAGTTAGGAAGACATGAAAAAGAACTTAAAATGCGTGGTCGGTTCCGGGTATTGCACCCTAGACATACCACATGAGAATTCAAGGCGCTACCATTTACAAAATGAAATTCGTTTTAGCTTACCGTGCCTACAGTTTGTAAGATGTTTAAATTATTTAAATAAATGAAATTTCTCACTTTTGAAAACATTTTTTGACACACGACTACACTTGAATATATTTAAAATTCGTAAAACGTCACCTCATGACATATGACAAGAAAATAGGTTAGTATTTTTTTTTTTACATAGAAATGAAAAACAGAGTAATTAAAACATGGATGATCAAAAAAATTAGACATAGATAAAAAAGTCAAATAAAAAAAACAAGAATAACGTTTATTTTGGTAAAAGATAAAGATATAAAAAGGAAGCTAAAATAAATTTAATTTCGTAATTCAAGACGAATCAAGAATGATTAAAAAAAAAATGAAAACGCTACCATTCGTGTCACCGAATGTTAACAATTCTTCAGCTCTAATTCTCAACATATTTTTTGTACACTTGGTATCGTCTACAGTATTGACTACGTCGAAAGTTGAATGTGTGTATATATACCAGGTGCCTGGTTTAGTTGACGAGCCAAATTTCAAGTTCACGTTCAAGTTTCACTTCAGGGCTTGACTTGAAAGATGCGAACATCTTAATTTTTAATCTGAAAAAACTTAATATTTGCAAGCCACAGAGGAAAAAGTAAATATAAATACACTATCAAAACCTAATGCCTACAAAATACACCAGAATCTCGAAAACTTAATATTTCTTCATAGTTACCGCGAGCCACATTAATTGTTTAATTGTAGAATCGCTGTGCAGTTCAACAGTTGGTACTAAATATTTTAATATTTTTATATAGAAACATGAATTAACAAAAACCAAGCATTTTTTTTTAAATATTTACAATATTCGTATTAATAAAAGCACTGTTTTTTTCTAATTTTATGTTTTCACTTCTATAAAAACTGATGCGATCCCTCTTAATACGTGATCAGAAAGAATTCGCTTTAACTTTTCTGCGATTTATTTTGCTCTTTAAAACTCTATAATGTGTAAATCACATCAAAGAGAAAACACTTTTTGTGATTACATTTGTGTAAGGGTCCTAACAATTAACTATACAGGGGCTCCGCTAAAGAATGAGCCAAACTTTACCAATAGATTCACGACGAAAATTAATTAAATAATAATCAAAAATACAGGTTTCAACTATGCTCCAATATTTAGTTGTCGAACAAAATAAACATTTTTTTCTGTTAATTCCTGACGATAAAATAAGTATTTTTTGTGTTTCCAATTGAGATAACTGATTTATCGTTAATTAATCAATTACTAATAGCTTCAAGTTTAAAAATAAAAGTCGACAAAGATAAACTGTCAAATAATTAAATTATGGATATATTTTAGGTTGTCCCAATATATAGTTGTTAGGGCTCGTAATTATGTATGTAACCTTACTCGGAAAATCTACCTTAAGACCTTGGGAGGTTGGGGCTCCTTTGCATCGATAAGAGTATTTATTTATTTATTGATTTATTTATTTATTTATTTATTTTGTTACAGTGCAGCCGTTATGCCCTCTGTTGAGCTGGAACAAACATTAGAGAAAGACAAAGAAATGGCAACTCTTTCAAGCACCATCGAAATGTTTGATACATTTAAACAAAACGACGATGAAAAGGAATCAGATGAAGAAAGCTTTCACTTACCTCTGTTGGACGACGAACAATCGAGTAAGTATTGATATTGCTCGGCGCTGTCTCTGACAACACTTAATTTGTATTTCTTTTAGAATCTCCCAAAGAATTAAACCATGCAATTGAAAATGATACGTTAATAAATCAAGAAAACTCAAATACAAAACCTAATGATAATATTATAACAGAAGCCGCACTCAATAGTGATGAGGAACACAAAGACAAAAAATCGGAAGATGTAAAAGAAAATGGTGAGACCGAAGACGATATTCTTAATAAGTTTGATTTGGCCGCTCCCACTTCAAGCGAAGCTATCGATCCCATTTTGGAAGACGCCTTATTGGAAGATAGCGATGCGGGCGATGATAAAACTAAATCCTGTAACGATGTAGATGATAGTAAAGAAGACTTAAATAATAAGACTGACAATTGCGCAGCTGATTTAAAAATAGGTAATTGTAATGATAAATTAGCAAACGATAACGAGTTCAAAGATAAAGAAGAAGCCGAAAGTATGATTAGTGAAACGAAAGTTACCAATGGCGACTGTACTGTAGCGGATGATAGTGAAGATAAAGAAGAAGTACTGATTAATGACGAACAAATATCTTCAGATGATAGCGTTGATGCCTATAAAAAATGCGATGATTTTGAAAATATAACAGCAGATAACGAAAAATTAGAAAATAATGAATCCGATAAAAATTTTAAACAATCACTCAAAGAAGACAATATTGAAGAACAAACAACTGGAGCTGAAAAAGAAATTGAGGCTCAAAATGCAACTGAAGCTGAAAATGTAACAGAAGCTGAAAATGCAACTAAAGCTGAAAAGGCAATTGAAGCTGAAAATGTAACACAAGCTGAAAATGTAGCAGAACCTGCAAATGTAACTGAAGCTGAAAATGTAATCGAAGCCGAAAATGCTGAGAAAGAAACTGAACAGGAAACTTTATCAGAATCTAATAATATTAACCAAGCTGAAAGCACTAAAAAAGTCGACGAGAGAGATAATACTGTTCTAGAGAAGGATGTTAATTTAGAAAAGCAAGAACCAGTACATGTTGAACTTGAAACAGAGAAAGACAGTAATTTGCTAAAAGAAAGCGCCGAAGGTAATGGTGACACTGAAAAAAGCATCGGACCTGATCTGAGTAATCCGATGGAAGTAGATGACCCCTCAGAAAATGACCCTAAGAGTGGAGCTGCCGTCGATATGGAAGTCTGTGATACTCAAAGTGGAAAACGGAGTGTTCAAATGGAAGATAAATGTGATAATTCGAACGATTCCTCCCAAAACTCCGAATCAGAGGACCTTCTGGCTATATCCATGATTAAAGATGCGGATCAAGACAATGCCGATATACAGAAAGATGCGGAAATTCTAGCCAAAGAGAAGGAGGAAGACGACAAGAATTCTCAAGAGTGCAATTCTACGGATACCGAGAATGATACAGAGAACGATAAAGTTGAATGTAATGGAACTGATAATTTCGATGATGTGGAAGACAGTATGGAACCAGAGAGTGAAGTTAATGAACAGAATGAGACATTAGTTAATGGCGTGTGCGATGATAAAGATGTTGGTAGTGAAGTGCTCAGTGAAGTAGATGAATTATCCCAAGAAAAAGCCGATGCTACTGCTCAAATAGGAACAAATGATGGTATGTAGTTTTTATGTTTATCTACGGTTATAATCCAGTCATTTTGTCATTTTACCTTGAAAATGCTACGACGTCAGTGATATTTTGGAAAATGAGGGACCAATTGAAAGATATTCTGCCAACTTTTCAAAATTGGGTGGTCATTTTTATCATAGAATGGCATGAATTTTTAATTATTTCACGGTAAAGTTCTAAATTCGCCCCTAAATTGACTTTTTCAATTTTTTCTCATAGTCACATTTTTTAGAAAAACACCAGACGTCAAAGTTCTAACTCTGGAAAAAATCTTCACAACGAAATTATTTGCTTGTCTCGAGTGAATGATTTAGCCTGTAGCAGGTCGGGAAGACTTTCGTTTACTTGTTGTAAACCACGATAGACTTATATATCGGTATGCAGCGATTTTGACCTAAGCTCGTTCCGTGCGCGCAGGTTGACATTAACTGCTAATCAAGTATGCGATGCAAAACATTGCTAACATTTTGGTAAATGTCTCCGTTATTTATCAATCAATTTTAAAAAACTTTTTTGTTGAATTTAGTATAAAAAGATCTATTAATAGAGGTATCGCAAGGGGAACTTTGCCATTTAAATTTTTAAAGTTGGGGTTGCTAGCTCTTGGGGGTGAAGGAATGGGAGGTTGAAAGATACAAGTGTAAGTGGCAATTTAGAAATAAAAATCTACCTGTCCAGTATTTTTTTAAATATGTTTGTTCGCGGTTTTATAGAATTTATTCTTTACTTCGGGAAGCACGGTACAATGTAAACATCTGTGTCTTTGCCTTGCGTACTACGTCACAAGATGCGCCTGGACATACCGGTATCAGTATCGTGGTTGTAAACTCATTTTCACTGCATCCATTGACTTTTTGGCGCTTTTTTTACATGGTTTCTCCCAGAGATCTCGTTTACCATTTTCTACTATGTCACATTAATCCAGATGCCTTTGTTATTAATTTCGTTAATAAAAGTTATAAACAAAAGGAACACAAGATCGGCTCAGAAACAATCCGCCGCCTCTGCGTCTTTTAGCGACTTTTTTGAGCAAATTTATTTTTCTATATGGAAAAATTTACCGATTAATCGCTAGCCCACTGAGGAAAATGTAAATCGGAAGAGGATCTGAACTACGAATTGTCGAGCTGAATTGTCCACAAAAGAATGCTTTAATAATTGGAGAAAACAATCTTGTATCAGAAAACAACAAAAACGATAAAATTCGTACGGAACAGAATAAAAGAAAAAATGGAAAACAAAAAGTTTCGGCAATAATGTAATATGGCAGCAAACCGTGGATTAGGCCTTTTAAGGAAACTGTATTTAAAAATAACGCGTGAATAACTTTACCTTCCGTGTAGAAATGTATGTGCTATGGAAATAAGTTTGCAGCAAGTGCACGAACGTCATTTTTTCCGGGCGCGCTAAAGGATAAATCATTCACGCGGGACAAACATGTAAAATTTCGTTTTGTAGGGTTTTTCTAGAGCTACAACTTTGGTATCTAGTGTTTTTCTCAAAAACATGACTATTTACGGGAAAAAAAATTAAAAAAGCCAAGCAAACCTTATTTAACGGAGAAATTTTTGTACTTAAATATGTATAGTATACATTTGGTATTTCGGCAAGGGCTCTAACGATTTGGATAAAATTTGTTTTTTTGAAATTTACATAAATTGGTGATTGGTGATTTTCCACCAACAAGATACATTTTCTTTATAGCCATCTCGTAAACCTTGGCGGTATTTGCATTGGATGTTATGATACTGGTACAGAGATGGGGCTGACGTCTTACGTCTTTATCTCGGAAACGTCTCTTTTCACTGTTTCATTGGATGTTAGGATATCGGTAGCAAGGTGGTGCCTTACTGGTCTTACATCGTCTATCGGCCAAAGATTATACAAGGAACGTTTCTCTCCGCTCTCTCGCATTGGATGTTGGGATACCTGTAGCGAGATGGCGTTGAGGTCTTTATAGTGATGGGCAAAACCGAATGATCATTCTAATAATCGATTATAAATGAAATGTTCCATTATATCCTCGCAAAAAATTCAGGATGTTATTAGTATTTTATTTCGAATTTTATTTCGGGACGCCAAAATAGTACATAGTTTTTAAAACTTCTTGTATGGTTTTTCGATATTACTTTTTTTGACTGATTCTTATAGATGTGGCAAAGAGTAAATGAAAATTGTTATTTAATCGGCAGAAAAATGAATAAAGTAATGTAAATTCATGATAAAGAAAATTTAAATCAATACATTATTCATAATTTATACCAATTTTATTTAAAAAAATGCAATTTTTGACGCTGAAATTTGTTAGTCATTTTTTCGAACAATAATCACACTAGCACCTCTAAATACTACATAAGAATTACTCCCCTTTTGCCCAAATATAACTGTTATCGGTTTTGTTCGATAGCAGTGAGTTGTCGCATAACACTATATTTAAGATTAAAAAAAAAGCAATCATATCGAATGAATGATGTTTTATTTCTGGAGGTGTCAAATAACAAATGTCGCTGTATTTATGAGTATGAACTATGAATACTGAATGATTACCCACTCATATCTCATTCGAAATTCGTAGCCTTGATAATTCATATTCCATTTCACTCATAATCGCTTTGAAATGAATGATCGCTTTCAGTAGAAGTGCGCGTGTCAAGTTGTTGAATGATTTCTCACTTCTTGGACACTTTAAAATGTGGAATATCACTCATAATCGAAATAATCGGATTGAAATGAATGCTCCCTCAGTCGTTCGGTAGAAAGTGCGCTCTGCTGGCGCAGATAATATGCATAGTCAAAGTGTCCGCTATTGAATAGGCATTTGGAATATGAAACACCATTCATTTCTCATTTGCAATCATCGAATGGTCGATTATACAACCATAATTAAAATATTTCGATTATGTCACTCATAATTGTCCAACACTAGTTACGAGGTCGCAGATCGTAGTCGAAATGGAACCGAGTAGAGTAACTGTCAAGAAGTAGCTGCTACTCTTCTAAACTGTTCCTGCTTCTCACTACTAAACTGTACTGCTACTTTATCACAGTACGATTATATAACCATAACAAATAGATATATTTTTTAATTCATTTGGCGGACTCATGTTTTGTAAACAAAAAGCTTTAATCTGGTAATTTTTGAGAAACTCCAATGTAGGATATATATAACATTAATCATTTTTTTCTTTCATGAGAGTTTTAAGACATGTCTGTTCCAAAAGTAACAGCTATTTTAAATAACCAGTCACTGTTTCGACTGTTACTCTAACAGTAGAAGTGACAAAGTAATATATTGCTATCTAGCAACTCATAACTAGTCTTGGATCGTGCATCGGCCAGAGACTATACAGGAAACCTTTTTCTCCGCTCTCTTGTATTGGATGTTGGCATTTAAATGTTAAATTAACGCGAAAGATCGGCATTTTTAGCTAAAAATTGCACAATTGAAAACAAGATTTTACAAACATAAATATTTCGTTCGAGAATGCCTACAAAGTTTCGTCGCTGTGCGAGCGTAAAAAAGATTTAAACGTAAAATTAACGCCCAAAAACTTTATTTATTGATACAAATTGCAGACCTAAAAAACAAGGTCGTTCCGACAGAAGTTCACCGTGAAATAATTTAAAATTTAGACATTCTATGATAAAAACAAAGCTATAGATAGCATTTTAAAGGACCTTTAATACGGTTTTTAAAATTTTGTTCCCACTTAAACAGTTGCAGAGTTGTTTGAATCTCCACCACCCAATCTTGATGAAAACTTGGCAAAATACCTTTCAACAAACCGCAAAATATCGCAATGTTGACATAGAAAAAGGGAACATTTTTTTTAATTTATTGTTTGTTATTTTAGTGATTATCATGATACTAGCTTCTGAATTGGAAATTAGATTTGACGGAAGTTCGGTCAGTGCAGAAATTTCAACTGATAGTAGTAGTTTGATAGTAGTTCTTTTTATTCTTTAAATATGCTAGGTGATCAGCAAAAAACTCCCGATGTTCAACACGTTAACTGCTGTCTCGGTCACCATGGCCCATAAAATAACTTTGCTCCAGGCTTATTCGGCTTATATGACAGAATATTTTCCCCCGTTCGTAGCTAGTACCCGCGACTTCGTCTGCGGATTTAAGTGAATAATTAGAATTGAACAGGAAAATTGTTCAAAATGAAAGAAAGTTTTTAAATTTCTTGAATTGACGGATCAGTTTATTTGTTTTAATGCTTTTATTCGTCTCTGCAACAGATGGTGCTGCAGATCAAATGTGCTTTCTTATTTCTGAACTTGGAGTTACCGTTCCACTCTTTAAAATACAGGAGATTTCTTTTCAAATGCGGATTTACCAAAATATGGAAGAACCCGCAAAATACGGGAGATCTGGCAACTATCTCCGCAGAGAAGCCGTGAAGAGGGGGAGTTACACCCTATCGCGTTATGACGGTGTCAAATTTCGTCTAAAAGAAATCCTACTTGCAAAGTTCATTAAATTTGAACCCTCATCGTTTGATGATGCCGTCGTCGTGTTGTCATTGCCAAGTTTTGCATTTATTTACATATAAAATGAGTCGTAGCATATGCCCGAGAATATAACAACGAGAAAGTGCGCAAACTCTGCCAACACTGAAGCGGACAAACAGACAGATAAACACACTTTCCCATTTATATTTAAGTAAGGATTTGCCAAGTTTTAAATTTTGATTGATTTTGATTGACCTTAGCTATCTTGGAAAAATTATTTAGTACAGATTCGAAGTTAACTTTTCTGATGTTGTACCTCCATTTGATATCTTTAGGCACGTTAAACGAAATTGTTGGAACATACCCCTTTTTTAGCGGCCATTAAGGTCATACATAGTAACCGAAAAGTTACCATTTCTTCTGAAGAGAACGTTGCCAACGTGGGGCTGTATTTTTGGTTTTTTTAAGGAAAAAAAAACATAAAATTTGCTTTAAAGCATTTATGTGCAACGAAAAGTGGACTTTCCTATGACACTGTATAGAAAATCATGCGTGATAGAACTTGTTGGTTTATAAGATTCATGTGCAACTTTTAAATAACATCGGTAAAAGAATTCTTTTGCGGAAATTATGCTTAAAAAAATCAAATTGGTGTCAATAAAATTCATTTCAGTGACGAATGTCATTTTTACGTCTTCAACTTCGCGTTAACAAGCAAAATAACAAATAAAGGGATACAGGATACATATTCACAGAGAATGATTATGTTATATCGTTTTATTTTTACTCTATGTGGACTGTCTTGGTTTTTGGTTTCAAGAAAACTGGGCAATGCTAGATAGTTAAAGAAAGAATAAAGGACAAATTTGGTGATCGGTTAATCTGTTTTAAAACAGATGAAGGTCAAGGAATAACGACCGCAGTATAGGCCAGACATGAATCCATGAGACTTCTAACTCTGGGTTGCTGCAAAGGACCATGCGAATAGATTGCGTGGATTGGGATTTTTAAATAGTTCGTTGTAGTTGGATATTCGTTATAAATAGGGTCCGGAAGTTATCGCACTTGCATTTGCTACCATATTTGCCATTTTTGACAATTTTGAGGTTATTTTTCCATTTTTGGTGTTATTACCATTTTTTCGCCATATATTCAAAAAAAGAAAAACAAATTAAGAAATGATTTAAATTGCATCAACTATCAGTATAATAGTTTATAGTTCTCATAATTTAGCTATATTTGATTAATGAGTCTTTAATATCTGATACATTAACCATGGCGTAGGCTTCAGGGGAAGGGAATAATCATTTTGAAAAATTGATGAACAAAAAAAGACATAATTTGTAAAAAACCTTCCGGTTAAGTATTTGTAAACATTTAACTACATTATATTTTCATTTAATTACGTGAACGGAGGGTAGAAATTTCGAAAAATAACAAAATTTTGAAAACAGTACATCGATTTTAATATAGAAATCGGAAACTTTGAATATTTCGAAAACTGTCGAAATTTCAAAAACAAAAATTCGAAATCTCCAAAAGTTGAATTTTGTGAAAAAGAACATTTGGAGAAAGAAAAAAAATTAATTTCCAAAGATCAGAATTGTTACCTCATTCAAATTTTGACAATGTTGGACAAAAAATCTTTCTCGAAAGAGATAGAAATATTTTCTTCGGAATATTTAGCTTTATATTAAAATTTCGATCCAATTTTGGTAAAATAAACGAATTTTAAGAAGGCGTAATTTAGAGAAAAAAAAATTATTTCAAGTTCAAATTGAGGTAAAAGTCAAGGTTGCGAAAATTAGACGAATTATGCAAACCAACCTAAAACTCCCAAAAGTCAAATTTCAAAGACATTTTCAACAAAAGCTAAATATTAACGAAAATGATTCGAAAAATTAAATGATTTTTAACAAATGCAGTCGAAATTTATAGAAAAAGGGTGACATTTCCAAGAAGAAAACCAGTTTTAAGAAAAAAATTAAAAATATTCAAATTACAATAAGAAATTTTTTAGGGAAGATCGAAAAATTCAAAAATTTGGAAAATATCAAAATTTATAAGTCAAATTTTATGAAAAACAAGTTGCAAGTTCCACGACAAGTTGAGTTTTGAAAAAAAAGTTGCAATTTCAAACAATATTTTTTCTCGGAAAAAGTCGAAATTGCAGAAACATCGGATTTTCAAATTACAATTTTAAAACCCGAGAATAATGCGAATTTTGATACATGAGAAACTCAAATATAAAAGGGTCAAACTTGCCGGAAAAAAAAACATATATTAAGGAACATTGCGAAATTTTGAAAAAGAGCGATTTTTGAAAGAAAAGTCGAAAATTTATAATTCTGAGAATAAAGTCGAAATTTATAAAAATACCATTTTTAGAAAAAGGCCAATTTTGGAAAAAATACTTACTTTATGAGAAAAAAGTTCGAAGAAAAAGTCGACAATTTCCGGAAACACTAAATATGGAATTTGTGTTTAAAATTTGAATCTTATGAAATCAGTCGAAATTTCTAGGCATTCAAATTTGAAAATGTCGTAACTTTCAAAAAAAGCCCAATATGGGAAATATAACGGAATTTCGAGAAGTCGAAATACCAAGAAGATAAATGTTGGAAAAAAGGTCCACTTTTCCAGAAAAAAAATTAGAAGTAATTAAGAAAAAAATGTCGATTAAAGTCGAAGTTTAAAAAAAAAAGAATGTTGAAATTTCGATTAAAAGTAACATTTCGAAATAAATGGATATTTGCGGTGGTCAATTTTTTTGAGAAATTAGTCAAGAATGTGAATAAAGCTGAAAAACTGGTCATTTTTCAAAATGAGTTTTGAAAGTTTTTAAATATTTTCCGCAAAACTTTGACAAAAGACAAATTTTGATAAATAAGTTGAAATTTGCGGGAAGCGTTATATATTTAAAAAAATCGAAGTTTTCAGAAAAAAAATTGAAAATAAAAACAAAGAATTTTGAGATAAAAATTGAACATTTTTAGAAAATCAGATTTTTGCGAAGAAAATTGGTTTTTTTAAGGAAAAATTCAAAAAATCACAATTTTGAAAACGACGAATATAGAGAAAGAGGGGAATTTTCGGAAAATATAATTTTAAGAGAAAAATTCAAAATTTTCAGAAAAAGACGAATTGCAAGGAAGTACTCAAGACTTCTAAATCTTGAAAAAGAAAAATTAAAAATTTCACGAAAAATGCAAAAAAATAACCCGAAATTACCAAAAAAGTCATGTTCTAAAAGCCCAGCGTTAAGAAAATACAATAGAATTTCGAAAAAAAAGTCAACATTTCGAGAAAAAGGTCCACATTGTAAGAAAAATACATAAAATTGAGAAGAAATTCAGAATTTTGTGTATTAATTTTATCTAACATTTCTGCGACCTAGTTTGGAAATATTTAAATTTTTATTAATGAAAGTTGTGATAATATTCTGAAACAGTTTTTGAAATATGATTATGTGATATCTAAATTTACTTAAAACGTCACCTCATGACAGTTGACTAAAAAGAGGTTAGTTTATTTTACATAGAATAGAAAAAAAAATGAAATATAGAAGACCAAAATTAGACATGAACATTTTTTAAATAAATTATGAAAATAAAAAAATGTAAAAAAAGGTTGTAGCACTGGACATCGATGTTTCGCTCTCGTTTGAGCCCGTCAGCAGTGCATAACGTGGAAAGGGAACAGTGAGGAAGAAGTAATTAAAAATAATAAATTGAAATACATAAAAATTTTTAACATGAACAGACGTTTCATTAATTGATGAAACATCTATTCAAATTAAATAATAGCTATTCTGATATAAATATAGCCAATTTGTACTTGTAAAGTGAATTTTCTGCTCTTTCCAGTAGATGGGCAATGAAAACTGTTTTCAGATTTAAACCATAGCTGAGGGTAGTTTATCCTGATTACTGTTGCTATATCAATATAGCAATATCAAGTTTTTACAGTTTTTGATGTGACCATCAGGAAGGTTTCCAAAGTTTCCATGATTTTTAATCAAACAATTTCGTGAAAGTAGGGGTGTAGTATGAAACGAGATCTTCATTTTACGCCTCGGTCTCAAGTTAAAACACTTGTAATAGTGAAATACCAAATGTTTACATGTAGTACCGTTTACATGCCTCGAATAATGTAGTTCAAAATTTTGAATTTTTTTATTTATTATTTTCAGACAATGAAACCCAAGGTAAAGGTGTGAAACGAACTGTAGCAGAGTCGGATCAGGAGACTCCTACCAAGAAATTGAAGTTATCGGAAGGTGTTAAAGAAACGGAAGAAAGTACAGTAAAACAATCGACTGAATTAAAATCCTTGCTGTGCTTTTCTCAGTTTATGAAGAATTTAAGTTTGGACGTTTTTAGTCGCAGCGACCTAGAAGAATTTTGCATTCAAAAGATATGCGAGGTTTTGATGCACAAAAGCCAAGTGGGCGATTTAAATCAAAAACTTAGAACACAGGAACAAATCATAGAAGCGTTAAGGAAAGAACAGCAAGTCGTGAACAAACAAATGAGAGATCTGGAAATAGTCAATAGAAAGTTGATGAACGAAATTAAAACGTACAATGTGACGAAGAAACCCGTTAATCCAGTGAAGATAACGCGTTCTGTTGGATTGCAAGTTCGAATGGCGAATTCTGCGGCGGATGCTAATACTAAGAGAAGACCAATGAGCGTATCACCCCAAAAGACTGCACAAAATGCGACTGCAAACAGATCTCCTAGGCCAGTTGCACCACTTAATAAGGTGAATTGTTTATTTTTTTTAAATGTCTTCAGATTTTTTTGGTACATGTTTTCATTTCGATTTCTTATTGGAAAGCATGAAATGGTTGGTTTAGTTAACAGTTTTTATTTATCTTTGTTCGATGTAGTAATAAAAAAAACAAATTAGGTGCAGAAAAACAGGCATATATATAAAAAAACAAAAGACTCTTAACTTAAAGAGATAAATAAAAAAAAGCAAATTAAAGCTCCTAGTTAAATAATTAATCCTAACAACACCGTCGGAATTTTTTTTTCAAATTTTTGCTTACTTTAAAAAGTCCGCGAACTTTAATATTAATAATAGAGAAAGTTGACTGAAAAAAAGGTAAAATTAACGTAATTAGGTATATTAGCTTAACTTGGCATAACTTTGGCAAATAAAGAACAGACAAAGGATATTTCAAAATTTCTTTTTTTTTTCCAGATTTCAATTTTAAAGTCGAAATTTTGAATTGATTCTTTTTTGTATAATTTTGATTGTAAAATTATTTCTATTTGTTTTGTACAGTTCTCCCCTTTTTTTAGAAAGTTAGTACGTAATTTCCAAATTTGAAGGCTACATTTTGAATATTTGGAAAAAAGTCTTAATTTCGAGATTAAATTTGATATACAAAAAAATCTCTAAACTTATAAAAAAAGTCGACGTTTCGTAATTGAAGTGAAAATCTTAAATAAAAAATATCCTAAATATTCTGAAAACACATGCATGACTAAAATCCAAATTTTGAAAAAGTTTTTTTCCTGCAACATTTTTCTTATTTCAGGCTTAATTTCGAAATGAACTTTCAGATTACAAAATAATTTAAATTTAGAAATTTGAACGCTGAGGGTACACTTCTTGATTAAACTCATATTTCAAATTTAAAGCTACAAAAAAAAATTAAACTTTATATTACAAAAATTGAAAATGGATTTGGATTTAGTTTAAAAATTAAATGTTGGGCGTTATGTATATGTATTCGACAGATAAAATTCTATTCTTTATGGTGGGTTCTTATTGGTCGCAAACATTTTGTTTATTAATTTCATTTAACATTTCTGCAACCCAGTTTGGAAATATTTAAATTTTTATTAATGAATGTTGACAATATCCTAAAACATTTTTTGAAATGTGACTACGAGATATCTAAATTTATTTAAAACGTCACCTCATGACACTTGACAAAAAATATGTTAGTTTATTTTATATAGAATAAGAAAAAATGAAATATAGAAGACCAAAATTAGATATGAAAACATTTTTTAAATAAATTATGAAAATATAAAAAAAGATTGTAGCTCTCGACATCGATGTTTCGTTCTAATAATATATTTAAAAAAATTTTCATATCTAATTTTGGTCTTCTAGATTTCATTTCTTCCTATTCTATGTAAAATAAACGAACCTATTTTTTGGCACCTATCATGAGGTGACGCTTTAAATAAATTTACATATCACGTAGTCATTTTTCAAAAAATGTTTTAGAATATTCTCAACATTTACTAATAGAAATTTAAAATATTTCCAAACTGGGTCGCAGAAATGTTAAATAAAATTATTAAACATAAAATTCGATGTTAAACAATGAATTATAGCATGAATGTAAAAAATGTAGTTTCCACAGAAACGAAATTCATTTGTTAAATCAACAATTGTAGTAATAACAATTAAATATTATTTTCTTTATTTTACGAAATATCAAACAATTTAACAGTGTATTTGAAGGATAAATATGAAAATCTTTATTATTGGATGTCCGCAGTATATATTGCTTTCGCTATTTATTTATCATTAGAAAAATTTGTATCTTTATCAAAACCTTGAACACTATTCAATTGTACATTGGCTTTCATTGTAAGTTCTGAAATTTACAGTGGAAAGTCCTTAATTATTCCGAAAAAATTGCAGATATAATATTTAGAATTGCTTCAAAAATTGGAAAAGTGCGAGCAGCATTTACAAGAAATCTTTTCGGTTTTGACTTCTCAAAATTTTCCCTGAAATATGCACAAGAAATGTCGAGTATTTTCCAAAAATATTCAAACAATCTAAATATTAAGGGGAAAAAAGTCGAAACATTTTTGAAATAATCCAAATTTCAAGTCAAAGTAAAATATGAAAGAAAACTTGAAATATTAGAATATTTGTATCTTTTGGAGAGAAATAGTTTACATTTTAAAGGAACAAAGGCAAAACATTACTAAAAAATGTAATAAGTCAAAGTAAAATAAGAAATAAATAAATAAAAATGGCAAAATTTGGTCTTTAATCTCGAAATTTTGACTTACATAGAAGTTTGAATTTCTTACAAAAAAAAAAATCGATTATTTGGAATTTCATTCGAAAATTCGAAAATTCGTATTTTTTTTGAAATTTCATGTTTTTTTTCTCTGGATTCTAAATGTAGCATTTTAAGTAAATTTTGTGTTATTCAACTTTGATATTTCAGTTAGGAATTTGAAATTTCAATTTTTTTCTCGAATTCAAAATTTCGAAGAAAGTCAATATTTTGGAACTAAAGCCAAAATGTCAAAAAAGCGTTCGTATGCGTAATTTTGCGAAACTAAACACTTCAAGCTTAAACTGAAAAGTTTCGGAAAGCAATTAGAAGTTTTGAGCAAAAAACTGAAGCTTCGAAGTTTTTATGAAATTAGGGTTTAAATTCCCCATTTTTAAAATAAAATTGTTGAATAATATTCATGTTTTTCTCGAAATTTCGATTTCTTTTTTTATAAAGGTTTCGGGTTAAAGTCGAATTTCATTTTTATAAATTTTTCCGGCCCTCGAAATTGTTTCAAAGTTACGCTGTTCCACAAAACAAAAAAGTTGAGACAAAAAAGTGTATTTTATTATTACATTATGTTTTGAACTTAACAGTTCTATATTGTTTAATTTTAATGTGCTTTTGGATCATTAGGATTCGTTGGGATTTTTCATAACGTTTTTATTATATTTTACAGGTTAACGCGGCTCTTTCCCCCCAAAAGAGACCGCAGCAAGCTGGAACGCCCATTCTTTCGAACGTTTTGCAAAGGAGGACTGTGGTCAAAACTACCCCAACGCGTCCAATGCCTGCCCTTCAGTCGAAACCTGTAGAGAAGAAAGCAGGAGGAAGTGGTTTTATCGACCTGACTGATGAAGATGACAAAAAAATGGCAGCGAAAACTGCTGCTAACACGATTAAAACTGTAACAACCATACCTCAGGGAATTAGATTAACTACCGCCGTTAAAAGTCCATTGTCGACTGTTTTACCAGGTGGAGTAAATTCTAATTCTACTCCACAAGTGATGTATGTGGTACAGTCAAACACACAACATCTATCCCAAGGCGTCTTAACTACCTCGACAGGGGCTCAGAAGGCTGTGTTGGTTAACTTCCAACCAAACGGTGTTGTGGGTAAGCTGTTGACATTATGGATTGTAGTTTTTGAGTTTGTTGAATCAATTGGTTATAGATTGTAATCAGGAATGTGAACAGCTGCTGTAGAGGAATAAAATTAGGAGACTGTCAGCAGCTTACTCAATAATTAAAGGACAGACAAGATTCAGTTCTGATGCTGTCCATAACCAATTGCTTGCGACTATCTTAAATATATGTGGCATAAATTTTAATTAAGCATAGCTTACAACCGAACTGACCTAAATTTTTGTTTCCAAATAATTTAAAATCTTAAAATCCAGTTACAGTTACTTTTAAATTAGACATCTACTATATTGGTTAAAAAAATATTTTTTCTGTTCACATCTATTTACATATAAATTTATATTATTATTGTGATAATTTAGTTTGATTTTTGTTTAAAAGTATACCAAGAATCAGTTCCATACTTTTTTTAAAAATTATTTTACCAGTTATCTTAATAAACCATGCCTAAGAACAAAGGTAAATAGTTCTGTCTTTTAAATGTGTTAATTTGTGTTAAGGGATTTTCAAAATTCTTTTGCCTGATAATGAAAAGTATTAAAATCTTTTAAGACTGTCATTAAAAGGGTTAAATAGTGTTTAATTATTATTGCTATTTATAACCAAAATTTCATTAAAAAATAAAAAAAGAATCAAAAGCATATTTTGGAATTTTGTGCAAATGTTAAGAAAATGCTCCTTAACTTCTTGATATTTTCGGTTTAAACTGTAGAGAAAAAAGTTTCAAAAGATAAAAATCAAAGTTTCTAGGAAAAGTTCAAATTTTAAGAAAGACTAAATACAAATTAAATAGTTCACAATTTGAGATTAATGTAGAAATTTCGTAAAAAAATAAAATCTTTAAAAAAATCTTTATTTTCTTAAATTTTGGAGTCAATATTCCAGGTTGAAATGTCAACAAAAGTTAATATATTTAGAAAAAGTAGACATTATGAGTATAATTTTGGGGTACAAAGATAAAAGTTGAAAATTCGAGAAGCTGCTCCAAATTTATTTAACAAATTCCTCATATTTTACGTTTCAAGTCTAAATTCGGAAAAGAAAAATCAAAATTTTGCGAAATGAGTAAACATTGTGAGTTTAAAGTCTACCGCACACACATGATTTGGTTTCCGAACCAGAAATTCAAAATTCAGTCGCTGGCCGCATACGCCTGGATTCCTGATTAGCTGTTACATTTGATGCATAGATTCCAGTGTTCGAATCTGAATTCCTAATTTGGAAACCTGTTGAGAAGAGATTTCATATCAGAAAATGTAGGTTTTTTTTTTCAAAACTACATGATCAGCAAAAAATTACATCTTAATTAAATAGCTTGTTATTATGAGAAACTCTTGTTAGTTTGTTTCTAAATTCTACATTGATGAATTTAAAACTTACAATGTAAATCCATTGTTTCAGGTCAAAATTTAACCTCTCCAGCAGTTTCTGTAATCCCAAAAGCAGTAACCAACACTATTCCGCTCAAGACCACTCCTACAGCGGTAAAGACTACAGTGAAGCATCCCGCCCCTCTTCCAAATCCGCCGACTGTGACTGTACCAGCTGATAAAAAGCTGAAAGCCATTCCACCCAAACCAATTCTTACCATAAGGAAAACGAATAATGGCATCATTTTGCAATGGAGGATGCCTTATGACTTGACTGTCTATGAAAGCATCGCAAGTTATCAACTTTATGCTTATCAAGAAACGAACGCGCCACCGAGTACGGACATGTGGAGAAAAGTTGGAGATGTCAAAGCTTTGGCTTTGCCTATGGCCTGTACACTGACTCAATTTGCTGATAAAAATAAGTATTACTTCGCAGTGCGCCCTGTTGATATTCATAAGCGAATAGGTAGATTTAGTAATCCTGAAGAAATATCTTTGTAAATATGTAATGTTTAGATGGAACTACATTGATTTTGCAAATAAGTTTAAATTATTTATGTTTATATGTTTAGATTATGGTAAATAAATCTCTAAATAGGACTAATTTCTGCATTATTTATTTTCAACTGTCAGGCCCGGGTTTAAGGCGACTGGAGCAATTGGGCCCCGCACCTAAAGGGAGCTCGCAACACCAAAATTAACAAAATGTTATTTTTCAAAATTTAAGGATATTTGGTTTTGATAAAGGATAAATTATAAATCATTCAAATATTTAAAAATATATTTATTTAAAGTTTGCATTGATGAATGAGATTTATTATTGTTTTTATTATAATACTAGCTTTGTCTGTGGGGAACTAAATAACTGTTTTTCTATAAAATGTTAACATTTTACTTCCTCAAGATTTGGTTTTTGAAAAAACAACTTGCTATATTAGGCAATGCTCATTTTTCGGTACAGTCATTAACTGAATCTACTAACAAAGTTTAGGTTTCTATATCCAGAGATTTAGGTTCTGCATTGCTCCGTTAATAGTTATAGCTAGGATATGTTTCTTAATATCATGTATAAAAGTTGATAAGCAAAACGGTCTAAAGTACTATGTAAAAAAAATAAATAACAGAAATAAAACTATGTAATAAACTAGCCAAAGTTACCAACAGTTTTGCAATTTTATGGTTTGTTAAATTGAAAGAGTTCGATCTGTTTTTTTTTACATATAATATTAATAATAATAATTTATTGCATATTCTTAATATAAAGAGAATTCAAAAACTACAGAAATTAAATAATAAACAATTATTTACATACTAATCATTGGTTATAATTAAAATATGTAAAAGGAATTGAAAACACAATTAGTGATCTAGTTCAGTCCCCAAAAGAGAGAAAAGAAAAAAAAGAAAAAAGATAACAACCATAATTACCATTTAAACTGTATACTGTTGTGGTATTCTTTGATTAATTATTTAACTATAAATAAAATTAAAAAATTAAGGACAGGAAGAAATAAAATACAGATATTTACAACGCCAGGACTTTAAACATTTTCAGCTAAAAACATTTTTCTTACTGCTACTTTAAATAATTTAAGATTTAAGTTTTTTAGACAGGATGGTACAGCATTGTATAGAATATAAATATTATATGTAAACGACCTATGAAACAGAGAAGTTTTGTAAGAAAGTGGTGAAATTTGACCCTTAAATCTTTAATTTAATGTATGCACATCGGTTCTGTATTTGATTTTAGCAATTAGGTAACTGGGAGTATCATTAACTTGCAAACTGTGATATAAAACCAGAGGGTGTAACATGCGTCTTTGCTTCATAATTAGCCAATTTGCATCTTTTAATTTAAATGAAACAGATTGATATTATCTAATGCCATATATAAATCTTAGGCAGGATTTTTGTACTTTTTGTTTCATTAACATATTCCTTATCAAGACTAGGACCATAAACCACATCGCTGAAATTAAAATGACTTTAAACCAAACTATCAGCAAGTAACTTTTTTAACTGTTGTGACAAAACATATCCTTGCGGATACAATATTTTCAGAGGTGTATGCTGAACTAATGCATTTATTGACGTGACTTTTAAAGCTTAAATCGGTATCTAAAATTAGGCCTAAATTACGTTTGCTATTGGTACATTCCACCAAGTTGCCATTGATTTTTCTTTCAATTTCCTCCCTATTTTTTCCAAATACCATTAGAGATGACTTTGAGGGATTTATTTTTAGATTATGTTTAGCTGATATTGATATCAAATAGTTAAAATCTTCATTAAGAAAATTTTCTGCCATCATTAAATTATTTGGTTTAAAAGAATAGTACACTTACGTGTCATTGGCATAAAGGTGCACTTTGTAATGTTTTAAACCTGATAAACGGTTTGTATACATGCTAAATAAGAGCGGCCCTAAAATTGAGCCCCGAGGAACACCACAATGTACACTTTCAGCTGTTGACGTACCTTTATTGGTCAGAACATATAGTACTTTATTTTGCAGATAACTTTTCATAACATTAACGGCGTTATAAGAAAATCCCAGGTAGCCGCTAATAGTTCATGGCTTATGGTGTCGAACGCTTTACAATAGTCGAGGGGTATTAGAACTGTTTTTTTACCAGTCTGTTGCTCTGATTATATCATCTGTAACATCTAACAGAGTTGTCGCGCAACTATTCATAAAACTAAATCCTGATTGTCGAGAGGGTAGCAATTGATATTTATCTACATATCTTCTGATTTGATCATACAGGATTTTTTCGAATACCTTTGACAAACAGGGATATATACATATAGGTCTTAGATCGTTGTATTCCGATATATTGGGTTTTTTAGGTAGAGGTAATACACGAGCAATTTTCCAATTACTGGGAAAGGTATTATCTAATAAACAAGAATTTACGATATTTGTAAGATATGGCAATATAATCGGGCAACAGAGAAAAATCATTTCTAAATTAATCAAAATAAAATAAAATAATAAAATAATTCCAGGAGGAGGGTCATCTTTTAGTTTTATAAGCTGCATAATAGCATCTGTCTGCCATGGAGGCTTGAATTTTTTACCTTTAATGGAATGTAAAGGAGCTAATACATCAAAGATATTAATACATTATTAAAATACCCAACCTTCTCATTAATATCTTGAATGTAGATTATATTCATAAACGGTGTCACTGCCAGGAACCCCTGCAGTAAATTTTTATCTTTTCTCTTAAAATTACGTACTACTAAATTATTGTCTGGCATCTTTCCATTTTTATTGGGAATCAAAATGACTATGAGTCTTGTAGACTCATAGTATTTTCACTAATTCTAGTAGGGTTATCCACAATTTGCTTCAAATTTAATAAGCCAACTAAATCGAGAAAGCTTATTACTCTCTAAAAAAATTATGTTCACATCTCCTCCACAGATAACTTCATCACATTCTACCATGAGCTGAGATAGAGAATCTTCAAATATATGTTTTAATTCTTCAATATTACTATTAGGAGGCTTATATAGTAACCCAAAAGCATACTTTTTTCCTGATAATCTAACTTTTATCCATACCTGATCTAGGGCCTCAGTTGATGGAAGATTAATTATTGAGTACCTATATTTACTTTTTATATAAAATCCTACACCCCCTCCTCTGTCACCCCTATTTTTCCTTTCAAAATTGTATCCGGCAACGCAAATTCCATCCTTAACAATACTTTCAGTTAACCATGTTTCACTAATGCCTGCAAAGTCAAAGTTTTCCTGCAGTACCAAAGTTTTAAAAGATGCAAAATGGTTTGTAAGAGATCTAACATTTAGAAACGAAAATGACAGTTTCTTCATACTAATATTACCACGAAACAGTACAAAATAAAAAAATTTCTTTTTATTATTATTTTTAAATTATTGCTTATTCTTTTTTTTTAAATTTTAATAACAAAATACTATGATAGCACTAATTTGCGCTCCCCAATAAATTACAATTATACAAATACAAAATGGTTATGGCGATATCAGATCTTCTAAAGTTCGAATTATTTTTTTTTCATCTTTTTGTTTAATAAACACATTGCCATTTATGGTCCAGCAATTGTTTTTATACTTTTTACGGGCTTTTTTTATAAATTAACAGATTACATTTCGTAAGCATTTCTGATATTATACACATCAGGAAAGTCAAACACTGTCCATAGGAAGAATGTTAATAAGAGATTTAACATTGAGAGCTAATAGTGGGATAGATGAGCGGCGCCTTGTATTCTCCTACACCGGTGTAAACAATTCAACGCAGAGCGCAGTGATTAGTGCTGGTGGAGATTTTAGTAGTACATCATAGCTTCTAACGTGTTTTGGTACGGGATTACTACTAGCAGGCAACAATTTTATTAAAATTTGCATACCACATGCTGTTTGTTCTTTTAGTCCGTTGATTTAATCAACGTCTGAGCCAAAATAAAACTGATATTTTTTGATAACCAAAATAAATAAAGGAGATTTCTTAAACAAAATAAATAATAATTCTAATGAAGAAAATAACAAAATAACTCTTTAAACATTACAATATAAGGACTTCCAATAGGCCGCCAGACTATGCTAAACAATATTCCAGTCTGTTGTAAAACTCTCGACGAGTTTTTTCTAACATCTAAACTGGAAGATACGATCATGCTGCGTCAAAGTAGGGGAATACGTTCAGCGGCCGTAGAAAACTATGGAAGGGACAATTTTTAGCGTTTTACATGGACAATGAAAATTTTTCCTTGTCTGTATACGGTGATCCCAAGGGCTTAGTCTTTTTTGGAGCACATATCGTTTCTTAGCCAGGTGTTGTTAAATTCGATTACCACTGGACGAGTTCGTTTATTCGCGGGATTTTTTTTACCCAAGCGGTAACTTACTTTGATATCCCGTTTTTCTAATGGAATTTGTAGTTTATCTTGTATAATACTTAACGTAGATTCAATTAGATTTTCGTTACTAACTTCTTTGATTCCATATACCACAATTTTTTGTTGATGATGCAGACGATTATTATATTCCACTTCATAAGATGTATTATAAATTTGTTGATTTGCGTGATATGCATCTGCAGATCTTTGATTTCTTTTTTTACAAATGACTCAAAGTTTTCAAACCTGGTAATTAAATCTGTCCAAGTTGTAGATTTGGGATCATCAGCGACGTTGGTGGATATAAATTGGCCTTTAAATTTGTTTATTTCACTAGAGAAATGCTCCTGTAGCTCGAGTATTGAGGTCTTTGATTGTTTTTGCGTCGTTTTTCGAAGGCATTTCAACTACAAGTGTAATATTTAACCACCATACTTACCACTTCACTAAAACATTGATTGTTCACATCCACTAACTATTGTTGTATAATAAATATTTGTAATTTAGCAATATATTTGGAGAGGCGAGACACGTGTTACTCAGGTCGCGCCCTCTTTCCTTGAACTTGATAACAGCACCAACATTATTTTATATCTACTAGCTGCCCAGCCAAAAAAAAAAAAATCCATTTGAAGCGAAAAATATTCCTAAGTAGGAAGGTTGTCATAAGCCTAACACATGGAAAGGTGGGATTGCGAAAACAATGTCGGAACGAAACCTAGTGGCAACTCTTCTCAGAAGAGTTTCGCCTCTGGTATGGTGGACATACTGAGTTACCGTGCTCTGATGTTTTGAAATTGGCCTTTTCATTTTTTCATTTTTGCATATTCCCCCATATTCCTCTTTTCGTTTATTGTTTCTTTTCTTTGTTCCTGAAGAAGCCCCCTACGATGGTGGGCGAAACGTCGAAAACTTTTGGTAGTTCTTTGACACGGTCCAATCCCGGAAGAAGTATATCATGTACTGACTCTAGCCGTGGAAGCCTTCGTTATCATGGATTTATTAATTATTAAAAATATTTATTTCCCAGAAACATATAAATCTAACTTACATAACATAAATTTTCATAAAGAAACAACAAAGTTGCTTTAAAATAAAACATTAAATTTGTAGAAAAGAGTATAAAACGCCCATCTAAATGCAAAGAAATGCATTTTATTTTTTTTACTTAAAAACCGTTCGTCGGGTGAAAAGAAGTTAAGAGAGAATTTTAACTAAAGATAAACGGTGTTACTGAAAGCCACATTTATTTTAGATAAAAAAAATCAGTGGCGTTATTTTATAACTATTTTTAATAATCAACAAACCCACAATACAAAATAAGTGAACATAGTTTTTAAAGATAAACAATCGTTTTAATCAAAAACAGTCCATGAGGCAAAAAAAATTGATGCAGCATTTTTACCAAGAAAGGAAGGTCGTTATGAAATTAGTACTTAATGTGTAAAAAAGCAGTGACGTACCATTTTTTTCGCTAAGAATGGTCTCAGCATGGACGCCACTGACGGAAGAAAATCAAATATTTTTCCTGCAAAAAAATCGTGTTTATGCCTAGTTAGTATCTATCAAAATTGAAAAAAATATTTTGAGTGGTTTCAAAGTGTTTAAGAAAAACAAAATGTTTTCTTAATTTTCAAGACATTTTAAGTTAAAGATAAAGTGGTTCCGAATCTATGTTGATATAATTTTTTTCTCTTAAATTCGCTCGGGGATTATGCTCTTGAGTATGTGCCCCTTATTTTGAAACACCGGGTATATTATTATTATTATTATTATTATTATTATTATTATTATTATTATTATTTCTAATAAAGATCTCAATGTTTTAATAGGTTAATTTTTTTACATATATTATTAGCTAAATATTGCATATATTTTTATTTAATTTCACTTACTATACCTGCAATTCGAGGTCAAAACCCATAGACACTCCACTATAAAGGTTAAACTGGTTATTGATACGTTTATATCGCAGGATAGTGCACATGGGTGTTTTAAAGGTTGAAATTTATGAAATAACAATAATCATTTTATGTTTATTCATTTTATCTAACATAAAGAATAATCTTTTTTATACTTGAGACAGTAAATAAATATGATTTATGAGAATAACGTTTTATAAAAAAATTTAAGTTTTGGATATATCAAGTTGTCAAAAAAAGATAATTAATAACTTTATAACCTCTTGACTGATGTTGTCAACAATTTACATCTACTTTTATTACTAGGCTCACTATTTCCTAGAATGTTAGTGAAAGCGTTATACTGTGGGGGGTAGTTTTCTTCGTCCAATTTTATTTACCGATCAGAATTTTTGCCATATTCGCATTTTTCTAAAGCAGTTAGCGCTATCGGAAATTAAACCTTTTCTATTCCAAATACATTTTTTCTATTTATAAAATTGTCTGCGGATAACCATTTCTGAGAAAATACCTATTTGATGATCTATTTTTGTCAATTCCTGAACTGGACAACAATTTCATTGGGGATTTCCTTATTTGAAATTTAATTCAATTTATTTAATTTAAACGGGTTATACAGTGCGTTTCAAATAATTTTTTGGATGGTCATTTTTAGGAAAAATGCAAAACACGTCAATAAATATGTACAGGAAGACATTTCATCTATTTATAACGAGTGTAACTGTCATTTTTGCGTCCTCAGACCAACGCTTTCTATTTCTTTAAATAACACGCTATATTTTCCTAGAGTGTTAGAACTCTCTTCACGAGTAGATTTTAAAAATGTACACTACTTGTGATCTAGAAATAACAGTTAACGAATTAAATGCATTTTAAAATTCTGTTAACAAAAGATGCATAGCATTAACAACACATTGTGTCCTGAAAGTCCTGGAAAGGCAAGATATCCTAGATTAATAGGGAGTTTTAGGAAAAGTACAGATATGCTTCAGAAAAGACATTCATTTTTTACGTGTAAATAAATATTTATATGTATCCCCCCTTCTGCCCAAGAGATTTTTCCCATTTTTTTTCAATTGCACAATAGAGCTTCTGAAACGTCATTTGAAAGATAATTTTAATTTCTTCACAGTAAAATTTTCTAAAAAATTTTACAAAAACAAAGGAATTGCGGCTGCTTTTTTGCCAAATACACACCTTCATTACAAAATACAAACGAAAAAATAAAGTAACTAAGCGATTTTACTATGAATAAAAAATCTACTCTAATAAATGTTAAACTGTCACAACGTTTATTTAAGTTTTTCTAGTAATTTGTTGTGATTTCTCAAATATTCTGTTCCTCAAATCATCTATATTTAATTGCTTTGTTTTATAATCATTACTTTTTAAATATTTCCAAAATAGCAATCTAGAGGTGTTATGTCCGGAGAGTGTGTTGGTCATTTAATAGCATCTATTCGGAAACATGCAGAGATTGCTAAATTTCAAGAGCAAAAAGAGGTGTTGTACCATCTGGTACCATATTTTAAAAGCTAAGCGTTGTAAAGCAGGTATAATTTGATTACGTAACACTTGTTCGTACTTTTGGCTACTTAAGTTACCATCAACTACAAACATACCAATAATACCTGCCCACGTATTTATTTTTTGAGACCTCAAATTGTAACAATTGGCTAAACTATAAAGTAAAAGTACATTCGTCGGAAAAATAAATAAATATAAAATTATGGTCAACTTTTGCCATTATTATTTCATAGAAATCAAGCCTTCGATCATAATCATCTTCACTTAACTCTTAAAGTAAATGTATTTTGTAAAGTTTTCTGGATTCTGGATTCGTTGTGGGTTGCCTAAAAATTTAGGCCAGCACTTAGGCCACCCTTTCCGGGCCCATTGTGCTATACCCGTGATTGAGGTGTCCTTGATCATTGATTCAGCCACCCAACCTTGTTGAGAAACTGAACAACGTCCCTTGGATGCGCCTCTCTCAAACTGGCCACACTAGGCCAGAAGTCCCCCAGCGTGGATCCTCTGATTGATGCTAGTGCCGGGCAGTGACACATCACGTGCTCGACACTCTCATCTTCTTCTAAGCACCCTCTGCAGCTCGGGTCGTTTATGATTCCCATTCTGTGGAGGTGTTTGTTTAATCGACAGTGACCTGTCCATATCCCTACAAGTTTCCTGAGATTATTCCTTGAGAGTTGTAGGCATAGTTTTGCCCTTTCCCTGCACGGCATTCTAATGAATGCGTGAGTTTGTCGGCATGTTGTTATTGATGCCCATAAGGCTTTGTGTTTACGATAAGTTTCTTCGTTAAGTAGGGATCTTACGGTTGATCTTGCCAGGGGAAGTGTTGGTTCTGGTCCAACGAATTGTCCCTCCGAACCCTTCCTCGCCAGTTTGTCAGCGCGTTCGTTTCCCTCTTTCCCAGAATGTCCTTTGATCCATATTAGATCAATTGCATTCTCTTGTGATAGACGTTCTAGAGCTAGGTGGCAATGCCATACCAGCACTGACTTTGTTTTCACATTCCTCAGGGCCTTAAGGGCTGCCTGGCTGTCCGTCTTTATTTGGATATATTTTCCTGTAATGTTCAGTTGCGTCATTTGTTCGGCGCTATATAAAATTCCCAACATCTCCGCTTGAAAGATTGTTGAGTATTTATCTAGCTTAATACTTACACTTAGGTTCAGGTCTTCCGAGAAGATTTCTGTTCCAGTGCCCGTATTTGTTTTCGATACATCCGTGTATATACTTACGTCTGGTATCCTTGCTTGTACTTCCTCCATTTTTATACGGTAGGATTTTGTAAAGTTATATTTCACCAGTAGATGGTCCATCGGCGCATCCAGAATAGGTACCTTTTGGAGCGCCTCCTCCATTATGCGCCGGTGACCCACCATTTTACCTACCGTATTCCACATTCCTCCTGCTTGCAAACGGAGAGCAGAAGCCTGTGCCGCCCCCTCAAGAAATATGTCGAGAGGTGGCAGGCACAAGATCGCCTCCATTGCTGCTGTTGGAGTGGATTTCATTGCTCCTATCTCTGCCAGACACGCTAGTCTCTGGATGTGATTTAGCTTTTGTTTTATAGTGGTGCACTTTGTCTTTGGCCACCAAACTATAACTCCGTAGCTTACAATTGGTCTGATGACTGCCGTGTATAGCCAAAAGGTCATCTTAGGGGATAACCCCCAAGACCTCCCGATGGCCCCACGGCATTGCCAGAAGATCTTGTAAGCTTTGTTTAATTTATTTTCAGTGTGGTACTTCCAGCTCAGTTTGCTGTCAAGTTCAATACCAAGGTATTTCACTCGATTTGACAACCCGAGTTGGGTTCCCATGAGTTTGGGAAATTTTAGTCGCGCTAATTTCCTTTTATTTGTGGGATTTGCTGCTAGAGAATGTTCTTTGCACCATTTCTCGACTATATATAAGGCGTCTTGCATTAACTCGAAGAGTACTCCCTCGTGTTTACCTGAAAGCAGAATGGTTATATCATCTGCGTAGCCAATTGTATAGAGACCCCGATCATTGAGTTTTCGGATAAGGTCATCCGCTATGATTAACCATTTAAGGGGGGATAAGACTGCCCCTTGCGGACATCCCTTACTTACGATTCCTCTGACCGTATAGTCTCCTACTGTAACTTGTATTGCTCGCCACTCAAGTATATGTCGTATGAGTTCCCGCAAGGCGGGTTCAATACCACTACGCTCAAGCGCCGAAGAAATGCTATTGAAGAGCTTGTTTGCCTGAGATCTAAGTTTTTCGAGTTGCCCGTTCCACCAAGGTGTTGCCCGGGTTTCTCAAAGCTCAGTTCTTATTGGGCAAGCCATCTCATATGCTGTAATGATATTTTTTCGCACTAAAGTGACGTATTTTTCGATCAGTTCAACTGTCCCGATTCTCTGTGGGATTTCTACAGTCCCTAGGAGCCTTTCCAGATGGGTATTATAGTCCTCCCTGTTGGTGCTTCTGGGATTCCTGTACGGTTTGGGTTCCAACCTACAACATAAAATATTGAATTTTATATATTGATGGTCAGACATTGTTGCATCCTTAGATACATGCCAGCCATTTATAATTTTGGTAATACTCATAGACGCCAGGGTGATGTCGATAACACTCTGGCCTCTGGAGGTAGCAAAGGTAGCTTCACTGCCTCTATTGAGTATATCTAATTTGGTACTACTTAAGTATTGTAGTAAAGATGTACCTCGAGGGTTGTTTGTTTCGCTCCCCCAAGCTGTAGGGTGGGCGTTTGTGTCACATCCAATTATAAGATCTACATTACCTGCTTCACAAAAGTCGACCAGTCCTGCCATTTCCTCAGAGGGTGGTGGTCTTTTCGAATCTATTGTTAGGTAGGTCGATGCTATTACAAGTGATATTTTTCCTTCTCGACGCGCAAATTCCACTCGGAGAGCTGTTTGATCTCCAGAGCAGAATTGGGGTAGGATATTCGCTTGCAGTAGTTTCGGGACATACATGACAGCTCTTGGCTTGTCCCCATTTTTGAGGTAAAAAACTGTTCCACTTAATTTGCCTAAACCGCATATTGCTATATATCCACGGTTCTTGTATAAGGGCTATAATTTCTCCATGTCTGTCGAGAAAACGACATAGGTTAGCAGTCGCTGCTCGACAGTGTTGGAGGTTTATTTGTATAAAGCCTATACCATTCCCAGAAGCCATGGCTGCCAGAACGGCATAGACATTTAGTTCTTGCCCTCCCAGTTTCAAGAAACGAAACGCCCGGTTTCCCGAATGTTCTAGTTTCCTAAAGCTGGGGGTGGCTGTGTTATCTCCGTCCCTGGGTCGGGGGGTAACGGCTCCTCTACCTCCATAGAGGACGGAACCCCCACCTCTCGACTCAGCGACGAGGATGAGTCATGAAGTTTTGCCCTTAGGGAAGAGAAGAGGTGACTTACCCTTCCCTGGCGTTCTTCTAAAATTTTCCGGGTTCTTTCCCCAACTCCAAAAACAAGGATGGTACCCTTAGGCTCCTCCTTGCTGGCGCTGTGGAAAACAACCCAGTCGTCTACCTTGGCCCAGGGATTTTGAGCTGTCAGTCGGCCCAGGATGACCTGCGGGTCCTCGGTTGATTCGGGAACCCACAAGGTGGCCTTCGTCAACTTAGGCAGCTGATCCACTGGGAGAAGGTCAAGATTTGCACCCCTGCATAAAGTGGGGAGCCCCCTAACTGTAGTCCCTAGCCAAACTAGGGAGTGATCGTTGTCGCAGGAACATTTAAGTATTTCCTGCGAGTAAATGCAGTTCTGGAACGTACGAGGGTTCGCCGGGTGCCGGGACAGTTCAGTGTCCAGGAGCTCGGCCAACCGTTCCTTTACCAGTTTAGCTTGGTGGGCTGTAAGCCGACCAAGTGCACTGGAGTTCCAGTCCTTTTTGTCAATGATGGCCCCCCTTAGGTGGTTGGTCACCATTTCGCTGAATGTGGTTTTAGAAGAGCCTGCGGCCGGCCTCTGCCTACCCGGTCCCTTCTTGGGAACATTCCCAGGAGAGGGGCCAGGAGACGATTTCGATCGTGCTCTCTTCATACCGGGCCTTGAGGTCGGCCGGCGATCAGCACCCTGAGGCGCATGGTCGCCGGCTCGTCCTGAAGGGCCGGGTTTGTTTTGTTCGGCAGAGGTGCTGCAGGTGGCAATAGTTTTTGCTGCCCGCCTCTCTCTCTGCCTTCTCCTTTGTTGAGCCCCGGAAATTCTTTTCCGGACTCTGGGGATTTGGGGTGGATCGTTGGATCCGCCCGGTGCTGTTTCGCCAGTAGCTCTTGTAGACACCTCAGCCTGGCTACTCGCCGAAGGTGTCCCGCGGTCGCTGGATGACGGTCGGGTGGGGCCCGCTTGACAACCACCGGTCCCAACCGGGAGCGAGGTTCCGTCCCTCTGCTCCGGTATTTTGTAAGGTTTATAAAAGTTTGTTTTTAAAATGGGCAAATAGATGATCTACTACTTGCATCATATTCTATAGCAGTTTTACGCACAGAAGTATGATAATGTTCCACAAAACTCTGCAATACTTCAACAGTTTTATTGAAATTAGTCGCAGTTCTTGTCGTCCTAATTGGGGCTTGTCTCGCAGTTCCGGTTTCTTTAAACCTTTGTATCCGTCTGTACACAGTTGATCTTGATACTGGCGTTCTGTTTGGAAAAGTATTAATAAATGAACACCTTGATCGGATGACCTTTTGAGATCGCATATCCTCTCATGATCAAAGTCGTTATTCGCCGTCTTTCGTTTGAAGCCGTATTTGATTAAATATTTATTGAAAATTTTGACAAGTCGAATATTTTATGAGATACCTATTTTATTATAAAATGAGAGAAATGCTGTTTCCATGATTCGTATCCAACAAACTTGATTTATAATGCACAGACCATTACGTTGAACATTTATTAGATTCGAAGTTTGGAAACCAAATACCGGTTTTGATCTTGTTAGATCTCGTCAGTTTGGTATATCCAACTCGAATTGTAACAAATGTTCCGACAGTAAGTACTAAAGAATTCACGGATGTTAAGCGAAGCGGTTGCTCTCTAGGAAAGTTCCCAGAAGACAAGGGTTCTAATGCACAGACCAATAGGTTTAAACATTAATTAGATTCGAAATTTGGAAACCAAAGACACAAGTACGTACTAAAGAATTAACGAGCGTCAAGCGTGTGACTCTCAGACGACTACCGCCACCTATTGGTCCATAGAGAAACTATGGCCATCGCCAACAATTTGGTATGCAAGTAGAATGCAACTTAGACTACAAATTCATGCAGCTCTCCAAATTGACGAGATCTAACAAGATCGAAACCGGTATTTGATTTCCAAACTTCGAATCTAACAAATGTTCAAACCTATTGGTCTGTGCATTAGAATCCTCGCCTTCTGGGAAGTTTTTCCTAGAGAGTAACCACTTAGCTAGGTGGCAGTGTTTCAACTGTTGGTAGTTCAGCTACCTATGATTCACTACACACGCCTGGAGGACTGCATGAGAGTTTACATTACTCTAGTAAAAAAATATTAGGTTCTCTACTTCCGTAGTCTACTGCTTACTATACCAATGTAGACCATACTTCAGAGACTGCCCTCCTTACCTCTATCCACCATAAACAAATTGACATTTAACCTTGACATAAAAATTCTGCAGTACTGTCAAGAATAGAAGAAATCCATTCTTTATTGCTTTTTTAGGCGTTTGGAACAAAAGATTCAACAATGAAAGATTTTTATTCCATTGCAAAATTAAATTAACAAAATATTTTTTAAATGTTTCTTTAATTATCTGTTTAAAATACTGATTAAGTAAGGAACATACGAAACATGACAAAAAATGGGATACACTAGATGGGAGGACTTTTTGTACATACGATATTTGTTCCACCACAATTTTTAGTCATGGAATGTGCAATTTCTATAACAGTGTTGGAGGAAAGTATGTATATGTGAGTTTGTTTTGAGCTTACCGTTTTTTCCAAATAATCATTTTACCGACTGTAAAGAACTATTATTAAACGTTTTTTTCTTAAATTACAATATTAAAATTTTTAATATTACAATTTGAAAATTAATAAAAGACACTGTTATATCATAGTTTTCAGTTTTCACTTCTGTCGGCAGTCCCCATAACTGTCCAATTTTTTTCTAATTTCGACTATTCAATTTTAAAATCTTTATTTTATTCCGAAAAATATAGGTTAAAATTGCAAGTTTACCTTAAATCTCGAAACTTCGAGTTTCATTTCTATCAAATGTACAGGGTGCGCCATTTTTGGCACTTTTCGGGGGTATTGGGGTTATTATTGAAGATAGAGTATTAGGGTTTTCACTTTAGTGTCCTACTTTTTGATCAAATGAAAGATTCTGGTGTCAAATTTTTGTCATGGTTGTCTTAGTTTTTAAACTACAGTGTGAATTTGAAAATCTTTGCATTTTAGACATGCTCAGTATTTTCGTTACTCGCTCATATATCAAAAAGATTAAAACTAATCTTGCTACAGTTTTTTACGTTAAGTTCAATAGCGTACTAGGCTTTTTCCTCAAAGTCAAATTTTTAAGGTATTGACCAAAAATTTATTTATTTTTAATGGAATATCCTATATATTATTTTTTAGATTTTTAAAATGGTATTTTTATAGTTTATTTATTAGAAACAAATGTAAAATTCATAATTATTTAAAGAGTTAAACTTTCCAAAAATTAGTTTTAATATTTTCAGTTGTGTATTAAAACTTAAACACTATTGCATTTTTCACTTTATCGTAAAAGGTGTAACTGGTAAAAATAACCTTAAATTTTTTAAAGATTGTTTTAAAACTAAAAACGCCTTTTTTAAGGCAGTACTGGTATATTTTTCTTATTTTTCTAATGCATTTGATAGAATTAGTAGTTTATTTAGAATGGTTTGGTGCTGCAAACGAATCCCTTTATGAAGTTCAGCTAAAGGGAGAGAAAAGAAATTAATATGTTTTAATTTGCAGAACCATCAAATTGCTCATGCCACTGAAAAATAGAGAAAGGTGTTTGTGTAATGAGATTTAAGGCTCAGAGAATTTTGAAAAAATATAAAAACCATTTATTTTCAATATACAACTGAAAATATGTAAGAATATTAAAATAACTTTAAAAGGGTAAAATTTTTAGAAAAATTATGAATTTTGCATTTGTTTCTAATAAATTGGCCATAGCCTACTGCTGTAAATATAATAAAAATTAAAAAACATTAAATTTTGAACTTATTTTTTAAAATAAACTTCAACAAATATACATATATTTTGAAAAGGCACAAATTATGCTTAATTAATATAAAAAATAATATACAGAGTCCTCTATTTAAAAAAATATAACTTTGGTCAATATCTTAAAAACCTGACTTTCTAGAAAAAACTGACTATGCCTCTGAATTTAGCGTAAAAAAACTCTAGCAAGATCAATTTTCACCTTTTTGATACAAGAGGGCATAACGAAAATACGAGGCATGGCTAAAAAGCGAAGATTTTTAAAATAAACCTGTAACTTAAAAACTAAGACAGCCATAACAAATTTGAGACTGGAATCTTTCACTTGATCAAAAAGTAAGACATAAATTAAAAATCCCAACACTCTATCTTTAATAATAAGTCCAATAGTCCCAAAAATTGGCGAAAATGGGACACTTTGTACAAACAGTTTTCTAATCTAGTGTGCTGCTGTCATTTTTTGACATGTTCACGTATGTTCCTTACTTGGTTCGTACTCACAAAATTGACATAAAAATGTTATCAGGAGCAGAATAGATCCACTCACGATTGCTTTTTTTTGGGCTGTTTGAAAGGATTCAGCAATAAAAGGTTTTTCTTCCATTGTAACATCAAATCAATAAAATATTTTTTAAGGTTATTTCACCTGTCTGTTTAAAATACCGATTAAGTAAGGAACATACGTAAACATGACAAAAGCACACTAGATTAGAAAACTTTTTGTACACACGGTACTTCAATTTTAACGTGTTAAGAAAAAATGAAAACTTCAAGCTTTAAAATAAAACTGATAAGTTTTGAGAAAAAGTCAATTTTTCTAGTGATTGAATATTTTGAAAATGTACTTTTTTTAAAATCTTCAGTTGTTTGGTTTCTCTTTCAAGGACTGCCAGTTTGACAAAAATCTCTAAATTCGAATTACCAATAAAAAAAATCGACCCTACAAATTTCGTGCTTTTCTAGACATTTTTTAGAATCAACAAAATCTTTCGATTAATTTAACAAAATTTTGTAATATCCGTAGCCATATGCTGCCCTATGAATTTGCCTCATCAGGCAAAAGTCCAAGATGATAGTCTTCTACAGCGGGCCCTAACTCCAACATTATTCCATCCATTCAAAAAAACATCTCGACCTAGCATTGCGCCCTGTGCCCTTGCACCTGACTTGTTATTGGTTTAAATAGCGTCTACGGTGCTTTGCTCCATTTATGGTATGGTATAATGGATGAAAGATGAAGCTGAGTAAACAGATGTCACCTATCGCCAAGATAGTACAATCATGTGATCGGGATTACCCGGAGTTCATCTTTACCCTCTTTTCCTCAATATTCTAATGCCTAGACAGGAGAATATGGGTTTCCAATATTTTGTTTAAAAAATGTGGTTTTTAGGGTATTAGTATTTCGTTACAAAGTAAAACTACGGAAGAAGTAAAATGTTTCCCTACTTTTAAGGATGGTCGCAATCTGTAATAATAAAAAAATGGAAAATGGTACTCTTACAAATGTTGAATTATTTTTTATGAAAAGAAGAAAATGTGCATATTGTATATTAGTTTTACTATAAAGAATTAGAGAGAAGGACATAAGTGGTGTGAATAAGTAAAAAACATTCAGTAACAAATACATTCATATTTATTTAATATGTATCATTACAAAGAGAATCAATTCATATATTTCTATTAGAATATATTTATAATATAAAACAATTCCGGTATCTATTATATACAGTATTTGTACTTTTGAGCAAATACCTATATTGCATGTGTGTTGAAAAATAAATACCACTATTGTATATTGGTTGAGCATTAGTAACTGTCAGTTATATATAATGGCAATGTTGAGGTTATTGTGTGTTATCTGATATAACTTAAATATTTTCAAAAATACTCACTATTTAAGACAATTCAGAATAAAAATAGTAATTAACATGAGCTCAGAATGGAGGAGTATTTCTCAAAATCTTTAAGTTATTTTGTTAAAATAATCTTCAGTACTGCTTCAACAACAAAAATTGAAATGATTCTCTTATAAAGGTATGGACGAAAACAGTTTCGATTTATAAACACATATAACGTTGAATTCAATAATTGATTTAGATTGTCTTATAAACAGAAATTAGGGCGTTTTGTAAAACACGAAAAAACGCACAATTCTGATCACACAGGCTAACTAAAACATTTACAATATCAAAACCCTGTTCTTAATATCCCAGTATTTTTTAACTAATGCTTGTGCCAAATTGTGCATAATTATTTACAATTTTATTGGTAAATGATTTTGAATTATTTGAAACTATTTGAACTCGACTAAAGTATGACTAAATCACTGATTTTTTTTCTTCAGGCGGGGGGTAGATTTAACATTCTTAGTTGTAGTCTAGTTATTTTAAATGCCAGCTTCAATATTTTTAGACAACTATCATTAATGAGCACAGCTGAAAAGTAAAGTAAAAGAACATTATCAACTAAACAATTAATAATTTGTAGTAAAATTATTTAATATTATTGTTTTATCTAATTTAATATACATAATACGCCTGCTTTATTAGATCGTTTTCTATTCCTTTACGTTTTCGATTTATGGGACTCATTCTCTTTTTTGCTTGTGAAAATAAATTGTTTTATAATATAAACCAATAACCAATAAGTACAATTCAGAGAGATCAATAATTTAGTCAATACCTTAAAAACAAATAGGTGCAATGTTAGTATAACGCAAAAGTAAAATACATAACAAACAAAACCCTTATATTAGTCAGACTATGGCACTTATGTTTATCTAAGTATTCTTCTACAGAAGAGATCTTAGGCTGCATAATATCTTTATTAAATACAAAAATTAAAAGGGACCTAATAAAAATCTATATTTAAGCATTTTTGATCTTACCTGCACTTAGTACAAGAACACCTAATACTAATTGAGTATTTAGAGTAGTTTTACTACAGGAAGCGAAATGGAACTGTAATATATTGCAATTCTCGTTAGAAATAATGTAACATCGTTCATTATAAAATTGTTTTTTTATCTAAAATTAAAGCTTATTAAGATTGCAGATCCATCTCTCCACCGTTTAAACTAAAATAGTCTTTAATAAGTAGAGTATCAAAATTGCATTTTCGTAAAACAGAGTACTTGCTGTAAATCTTATTTTTTTTTTGGTCAGTAGCACGCTGCGTACACAATTGATGAACAAATGTTTGCAATGTTTGTAAAAGAACCGAATAATTTCAAAAGCGTTAAATGAATATGAATTTAGGAATTTTTTTTGAAAACTCGGATATATATTTATTTTAATTTTGAGTTTCTGCTTCTGGGTTTCATTTATATCTAAAATTCTGATGTTAAATCCAAAATTTCAACGCTTACTAAAAATTTTGATATTTATCTTAAAATTCCAAACTTAATATGATACAGCTATGAAGACGTACAAAAAAAAACTCTTTTTTCGAAATGTTAACTGTTTCCTCAAAATTCTGTGTTTACCATTAATTTTATTTTTTATAAAATTTTGATTGAAAACGCAAGAGTTCGACATTTTTGGAAATTTTGACTTCTTCAAAATATCGGCTTTAGTCTAGATATTTTGACTTTTTTCAAAATTTAGGAGCAAACTAAAACTGAATTTTTTTTCAACGATAATATCCTCGAATTCTTTTTTCGACTTTTATTTTTCTATCCTTCTCCCGAAAGATATAAATTATATTTTATTAAAAATCTATAATTAGATCCCCAGCTTTTGCTATTTTTTTGCAAAATTTCGAATTGAAACTCAATTGTTTCAGATTTTTTAAAATAAATTATGGTGCTACTTATAATTTCCTATCTAAAGTTAAACTTTTTTCCTAAAATATCTAATAATGTATTTCCGAATTTAAACTTAGATTTTTTGCGTAAGACATTAAATTATCTATAAGTTTTTTTAGAGTATTTGGCTTACCTTGTTTTTTTTTTAAATTTTTAGTTTAAGTTATAAAAAATGTCAGAGTAAATTCGAGGTTTCCACAACATTTTCAAGAAAATTTGGATTTCACAAAAGGGAACTTTTCTCCTTTTAGAAATGTCGAGATTTTAATTGAAATATTCGGTCTAGACTCGAAATTTTAGGAAAAAAGTCCATAAAAATATTTCAAGTTTATGTTCAAAATTTTGAGATGAAAGTCAAGTGGCAAAATATGTTCTGGACTTTGGTCCAGAAAAAAACCGGAGAGACCGGCCAAAATTTTGATTCTGGACAATGCCGTCCAAAAAACCAGTTTCGGACATGCTACCGGTTTCAGCTAAAACTAGGAGGAAACTACAAAGTTCAATTCTAAATTCGGAATATAAAAAAGAAAATGAAATTTCATAAAAAACTACTCGAGATTTAATTCGATTCAAATTTTAAAATGTAAATTTTAGAAAGAAGAATAATAATTTTCAAGTTTAAGGTGAAAACTTTTAGAAAAAAGTGGAAACTGAGACAAGAAGCTTGCAATTTATAATAAAATATATTCAAGTTTTCCAATTTAAAATTTAAACAAGGAATTTTGAAAAAACAGTCAAATCAGTTAATGTTGTAGCGAAGCAATGAATTTTCAAACGAATTCTTGACAGAAAGGTTTATATTTCGAATTTAAAATCGAATTTTGAAGAAAAAAAAGCCGAAAATTTATGACTAAGATTGAAATTTTGAGAACCCAAATCAAAATTTTTATATTTTATAAAAACAGTCTACAATTTTAAAGAAAACATTAAAAATTTGAGGTTTTATCTCGAAATCTTGAAAAGAAGCAGATTATTTTGAAAAAAATTTACAATTTAAATAATAAAAAGTTAGAGACATTTCAACTTTTTTCTTCTTTCGCCATAATCTTGAAACTTTATGTAAAACTTGAAATTGTTGTCAACAAATTTTTAATTTAGGATCACAAATTCGATAAATAATTCAACTTTTGTTGAATGTTGAAATACATTTTTTTATTCCTCAAGGAGAACTCTATTGGTCGGTAATATTATGTTTAATAATTCTATTGAACATCTCTGCGACCTAGTTTGGAAATATCCAATTTTTTATCAATGAATGTTGACAATATTCTGAAACATTTTTTGAAATTTGACTACGGGATATCTAAATTTATTTAAAACGTCACCTCCATGACAGTTGACAGAAATGGGTTAGTTTATTTTACACAAAATAGGAAAAAAAATGAAATATAGAGGACCAAAATTAGACATGAAAAATGTTTTGAAAAAAATTATGAAAATATAAAAAATGTAAAAAAAAAGTTGTAGCCCTGGACATCGATGTTTCGCTCTCATTTGAGCTCATCAGCTGTCAACATTTATTAATTAATTAAAAGTATTTTTTGAAATAAATTAGTTACAATTTTTTCCAAATTTTGACTTTTAAGTCTCGAAATTATGACTTCAATATCCAAACATAAAAAAATGACGAATTTCAAAATTTTAAACTGCAACTCCGTATTCTTAGAATTCTATATTTTGAGAATAATGAAGTTTTTGATAAAGTTTAAAAATTTTAATACAAAAAAAAAACGAATTTTGGTAATATTTCTTTTATTCAATTTTTGTTCAGAAATTTCTAAGAAAGACGATATTTCAAGATTAGAGATGAAATTCAAAATTTTGAGAAACAGTTTAATTAGACATTACATTTTTTTAATTTTCATTTTGACTCAAAGTTTAGATTGATTTTTTTCGTGAAATGTCAGATTAAGAGTTGATTTTTTATTTTATAGTTTTCAACAATTCCTCCCTTAAATTTTTTGTTTTAGGCTGCTATGCATAACTGACGAGTTTAAATAAGAACAAGTTTTAGCATTGACATACGACCTCTTTACACTTCCCAATTTTTTATGTGATGCTACGACCTCTTTATTCAATTTCAAATTTGATAAACTTCAATGGATTTAAATTTTAAATTTTGAATTTGAAGATTAAATTTCTGTTCTTAGTAATAAAAAATAATCAACGTTTATAAAATATATAGGTTATTTTCGAATGAGATGCTAATACTGAAGCAGTATAATTTTTGGGCGATTTTAAGAAAAAAGTTATTATCAACTTGGGTTCGGAACTACTTTATTTATAAGATACATGACCTTGAAAATTAAGAAAACAGTTTGTTTTGCCTGAAATATTTTGAAATTGCATGAAATATTATTTTGAGCTTTAGTAAATACTAACTGGACATAAAAGTGCATTTTTTCTTAATTTTCAAGATTCCGTATCTTAAAAATAAAGCGCTAAAGGATCTATGTTGATATAAATTTATTTTTTTTAAATCATTTAAATATTATACTCCTTAAATATTAGCATCTTATGCGGAAAACCCCTTTTTTAGACGTTTTGAGTAATTCTTGAAACCTGAACTTTTCTTCTCAGGAAAATAATCTTTAGTGGTGCAGTGTTTCTTGATACATTTTCAGAAAATTCGTTTCAGTTTTGGTTGAAATTAGAAGAACAGCCGATCTCTATAAAAAGTAAAAAAACGTCAGAAATAAACCTAAAATATTGAGGACCGAAAAACGAAATTTTTGAACTATAGCAGATATTTATATTTTAAAATCAAAATCGAAAACACTAGAAAAATTTTTAATTGTAAATTTTCAGTGAAAGTTCAAAATTTCGAGGAAAAACTAAAATTACTAAAAGGAAACTTCCCGAAATTTGAGAATTAAAGTGACACTCCCAATTCAGAAGTCCACTTTGAATTTTTAAAATTGAAGTAGAAATTTCGAGAGTAGAGTTGAAACGAAAATAAAGTCGAAACTAAAATAAATTAAAATTGCTACGTCAAGTTAAGAATTTCTTTCGTGCCAACCATCGATTTTCTTTGTTTAAATCTCGTGTCCATTTCTTCAGAAAAAAAAATTGCATTTTAAAAGAAATCGTCCCGATTATTGATTGTATTTTGCATTAATAGAACAAAAATTGATCATCTGGAGCAAAAATGGCAAAGGGGAATTTTTTAATACTATCTTTTACCAGAAACATTACAGTTCTCTCAAGCACCATAATTTAGGTACCTATTATGTTAATAATATGTCCTAATAAATTCATAAATTTTAATATCAACAGATCAAATGCGATAAGATGGAAGTGACACAAAAGATAAAAAATTAAATATGGATATGCTTTAAAAATACATTTGATAACAAATAGTCATATCTTAATCTCTAAGGCTCATCGTTAGTATGTCAAGTAGAAAAAATCGAAGCTTCTAGAGGAAAACGGATTTTGCCGCTTAATTTATTTTAAAAACTGGAAATTTGGAAAAAGTACGTTGATCTTTTCTGGTTATAATGAATATATTTTTTAAAGAATGGAATGTGTAAAATATATGGAACGTGACTCTTTTGTCTTTGCTCAGTCTTTAGACGTATGAAGTGCTCACGAATTTCTTTTTTAGTCTTTTTTAAATGTGCGTCAAATAATAAGTTTCAATATTATTTAATAGTATCAACACAGCGTGCTATAAATGCAAAATATGACCAAAAACCTCTGTAATGCATTTTTATCTACGTAACAATTTGATATTTTAACATAAGGCTGCGTTTGCATAAGAGAGCCCAACTGGGATATCACACGTTCACCTAAAACCACCCTATCATTCTAAATATTACAATATATGAATTACATTTCAAAAAAACTATTAAAAATGTAATAATATATACATAAAATTGGCTTATATCTAATTTAAATGCTATCACGTTTTATATAAGTCTTGTAGCTCAAGAAGTGGGCTGCTGCAGCCTTTCTATTTTACAGAATACAAAAGGCCCGCATGCCTCTTAAAAATCTTAACCGATATATTACTAAATAAAAAATCGTATACAAACAATCTAATATAAACAAATACATTTACAGAATTTGGTCTTTAATACAATATTTATAAATTTGATGGGACCTAAAAATCTGAAATATTTACAATTTTACAAGATTTAATCTAATTATTTTTGGCATTCGCTCCCTAAACTGTTCCTAAATGTGTTTAACCAAATTTCGCAAAAAAATTAGATAATTGGAGGTTATTGTTGTATAAACTGCTTTATGGTAAAAAAAGATCTTCCTACACCAGTTAAAAATGTATAAAAATAAAAATGATTATTTTTCGATACAGCAGCTTCATTTTGTCTTATTTTAATAGAAGTGTTGCATTGAAAAAAATTATTTTTACTTTTATAAATCCACTGAATATATTGCAACAAGACATGAGGTGTATAGACCCTGTATAAAAAAGTTAAATCTAAGTAATGTGTATATAGAATATATTTATCTATAAAAACGGTAGATCATTATAAAGCAAGGGTTCATACCATCACCATAACTGTTACGTATCTATTGTATTGAAATATGTACTGTTTATTTAATAAAAGACACTATTGTGCTGTTGCAGCTATTGGTATTTGTTATAATAAAAATATATTGAGGTTATTGTTTTAGGGCAATTAATTACAAGAAAGCCCAGATAACTTTTTAAAATATTTTGAAATATCAATATGCGTGTAATTAACGAATTAAACATTGAATGTAACCGTTTTAGAGGAGTTTTAGCCTCAAGAAAATTAGCTTCGTGCTATGCATTTATGTCTGTAGTTATCATGTGATACATTTATTATAAAAAGTTCATTATGGTTATTTTCATGACATAACTAGAAATCCATGCATTTGTTTTTATAATTTTTGTCTGTCTGTAGCTAAACCGTTTTTCATTGAACTTTCGCTAAAAAAAAGCATCCTCTTGGGCACAATTTCAATTCTGCAATATTTTGATCGACCAAGAAAGTTGGCATTATGGATAAGCCATGTAAAAAAAATGTCAATTAATATTAATATTTTGAAGTTACTATTGGATATCATAATAATAAAACTGATATAATCAGTTATCAAATATCGACCTATTATTAATCCAAGTCTTAGCTGGCTGATTATTTTTTATAATTGGTAAGTACCATTATTGTGAAGGAATGTAATAAATGCGAAAAAATTTTTTTTAATTTAAAATTTTACCTCAAATTTTAAATTTTTTCAGAGACTTTCATATTGAAATTTCTTTGATATTTCGGCCGTTACTTCACACTTCTAGACTTTACTGTTAAAACTTTGACTTTGTGAGAAAATCCGATAGTTTTCTCAAAATTTGGTAAATTTGAGTTTGGAGAAAAAATTTTCGGTCAAAATAAAAAATTTTCAAAAATTAATTTTTACCAAAAGAAAGAAATCAAAATTTACTTGCTTATGCTATACATATACAAAATTGTCTGACCATTTTAATTTTAACAACAGTTAGGCTTTTTTCTCGTTTTTTTCTTGTGGAACGGACTGGTCCTTAGTTATCTTTTTTAAAATTGAAATACAAATCTTGTCTCTGGAAACCAAGAAGAATTAAAAAACACAACAAATGATGCTCTAACGCGTGTCGATAGCCAAGCTTCTTCATAGAGATATTCTATATTTCTACCAAGCTATCATTCTCTGTATCTCTTTGAAGATGATAGCTTGGCTATGGAAACGCGTTAGAGCAACCTTTGTTGTGTTTTTAATCTTTCTTAGTTTCAGAGGACACGATTTGTATTTCAATTTTTTCTCGTGATTTTTTCCTCTAAATTAACATTATTTAATCTGGAAACTTAAACTTTTATTCCAATTTTCGAATTTTAAACCCGAATAATCGACTTTGCTTTAGAAATTTTAAAATTTCTCGTTGGTTTAAAATTTTTATAACATTTTTATAAATTTTTTTTTTCTTTTCGAAATTTTAATTTGGATTAAAATTTATTTTCCAAATCGAAGTTTATTATTTCTGGAAATTATTAAATTTCACTTAAACTAATAGGTTGAGGCACTTTGGAGAATTGAAAAAAATGAAAGAGTAAACTTTCTAGTTAAGAGGGGAGTAGAATTTCCTCTAACGGGGCCGGAACCTACTTGTCCGCTTGCCTATAGGGCGACAAGGGAGGTAATAGAGGAGTTACTAAGGAAAGAACACGCACCATCAGGAAAGAGAGCCAGGGGACTCTTAAAGTTAAGCAAATTTGGTGGACAGTTTGACTCTTTACGGGACATTGTGCCCTAAGCCCTAATGAAACATATTACAACCATTGGCGCAAGAGAAAATTCTACTCGTAGAATTTGTGAGGATATAGAAGAAACTCCTTTACACATACATTACGTGATGTCCAGCTTTGGCAAAGGCTAGTTATTTCAGCTTTGGGGACGTTCTAACTGAACCAAAGACTACAGCGGAAACATTTATCAAGGAGGTTCTGAAATATTTCAAAAGAACGGACACTATATGAGTCGATCATGGGAAGCACAGTAAGCGAAAGCTTCTGTGCGACAGAGATAACCAACTCCAAAGAAAATAACAATAATAATTACTGAAAAGTGGAAGAACAAAGAAAAAATATTTATTGAGAATATAGTAAAGAAAATTTAACTTTAATTTACAATGACTTTATTAACTAAACAATACATAAAAATATATGTTTTTAACAGAGAATATTAAGAAACACTTCAAAAAAAGCAATTTTTTTTTAAAGCCAAAGATATGAATTTATCATAAGAAAATTAGGACAGTATCCAATTAGAGCTCTTAAATTTACTGAATTTTTTATTTAGCGAAGATCGGTAAATGAACATTTAATAATAAAATAAATACCCTACTTACCGTAAATATCGCTATTTTTTAATTTTAGGATAAGGTATACAAGTTAGTTAATAGCTTCCAAATTAAATTTGAAATATTTGAGTGTTTGTCAAAATTAACAGTTTCAACTCTAAATTTTTAAACTTGAAAATAAGTTAGTAAAGTTTGTTCACGTTTCGACCTAAATTTTTTAACAAATTTCAATTTTTTCTCAAAAAAATTCCAAGTTCAAAACATAGAAGATAACCAATAACACACTCTCAACATTTTTAGATTTATTATTTCTTTCACAAATTTTGACTCTTTCTCGATAGTTTTTTTTAAATTCTGAGTTGAAATAAGGAACCTCTATTAATTTTTTTAATTAAAATTTCCAGAAAATAAGGGCAATTTAAAAAAAATCGAAGGAATATAAATTTAGGTTAATCAGAGTTTTTAATTTATTTCAAAAAATGTTCAGTATTTAAACTTTAATCTATAAATCTTAATCTTCTTTAAATTAAATTATTTAAACTGAAGAGGTTTAAACTCCTAAAAATTTGCCTTTGTTTTTCTAACAATTCCTTATTGAGTATTCAATATGATTTTATAAATTTAGAGTTTTAAGAAAATCCACGTTTAAAAAACAGAAGAAAAACCATTAACAAACTTGCAAAATTTTAGAATAGTATATTAAATGCACAGATTTAAAGTCGACATTTTTAAAGGGAAAAACTTGTATTTTTCAATGAATGCCGAGTCTATTTTTCGAAACTATTACACCTGTCTGAAAATTTCGACATTCTTATTTGTTTATTTATTTATTTTTATAATTAAAATTTCCATAATTTTGGAGATAAAACTTTAAAATTCTTGGAAAAATTGAATAGTTTAAGTCAGAGTAAAAGCTTAAAATTAATAAAAAATTATATGTATTAGGACTTTTCCAAACATTGAAATTTTCAGCAGTCTAATATTTGAATTAAAAAAAAAAAATTTAAACACTAAATTTCAAATCTTGCAGTTTTTCTCCTAGTTTCGCGTTCAGACTTTAACTTGCGTGTAGGTTTTAAGTTTTTAACAAAAAAGCCCAGTTCGAAAAATAGAACGAAAACCAAACGAAATCTCAAAAAAATTTGAGAAAAAATGTTTCTTTTCAAATTTTGTGTAACACTTAAATTCGTTTTTATAAATTTTGAACAAGTGAAAGTTTAAAAAAATAAATTCAAATCCATTAACAAAAACTCACAAAGTTCACAACATTTCAAAATCAAGGAAAAAGGACAAGTTTGAAAATTATTAGGTATTTTTTTTGCATAAAATTTTAGGTTCTTTTTGAAATTACAAATGTTCTCCAAATAATTTGGCTACAATTTCGAAATCAAATCAGAAATCAGAATCAAAAAGTTAAAAATCTTTGAAAATAATGATTGATTTAGAAAATTCGAGATTAAAATCAAAATGTCGAAGATAAAATCAAAATTTTTAAAGGAGCTAATATTTAAATTTGTTTGTTTTTATTGGTTATTTCTGAAATTACTACTCTTAAAGGTTACCACTGAAATGTTCGAAATTTGGGATTTTATTCAACATTTTGATTAATCCTAGAATTGCAATTTTCATGTTAAAGTTATTTTTTTTCTTGAAATTTTGACTTAAACCAGAAAAGCTCAAAAACAAAATTGAAGGTTTAGGATGGAGGTCGAACTAAAAAAAAAATAAATAATTTAAATTATCAGTTGAAATTTCGAGAAACAAATAAAAAATCGAGCACAAACTCGACAACATATTTCCAAAAATTTCGGCTTAAATTTGAAACGTCTAGGCTTCTCTTCCTTAAAATTTGTACTTAAAGTCGAATGTTGGGAGAAAAAATTAAAATATTCAGAATAATGTCCAAATATTTAGAAAAAAGGTGGACTTTACAAATGGAAAATTTTTGAAAACCTCGCACTTATATTTGAAAATTTGTCCTATTTTCTATAAAATTTAAACAGTAAACATTTTTGAAGCTAGCAATATTGGCTTTAAAAGCGAAATCTATAGTCCAAATTGGAATTTTCCATAGTGTCACGCCTGTAACATAAGAAACACAACTTCATTCATTAATTTAAATAAACGCAAAAATAATAATGAATAACCAAAAAGCTTCCAGTTTTCAGCCAAAAAATATTTATAACTTTAAAAAAAAGTAAAAGCTTTCACTTTACATTAAAAATTTGGCAATTCCGCGATTAAACTCAAAAAGTTGACTTTTTTCTAAGAATTTCGATTTAAATATCAGTCTCAAAATTTCGATCTTCCTTGAAATATAGGGATTTTGTTTAAATTTTATAATTAGGTAAATTTGAAATTTCAAGTATATTATCAAAAATTTGATTTTTTTACCTTTTGATTTACATCCTACAATTTCGACTTTTCTCGAAATTTCTACTTATTTCAAAATTTCGACCTAATCTCGAAATTTCGACTTAACCTTGAAATTTCAGCTTTATTACTAAGATTCGATTTTAATCGCAAATTTTCAGCTTTAACCTTAAAATTTAGAATCTAAAAATCCTGAAAAAATTTGGTTTTGAGCTAGCAATGTTGGATTTTAATCCCAAATATCAAGAAAAAGGCCAAATTTGTGATATTTCTCGAAAAACTGAATTTTCGTCAGTTCGCTGTTCGCATGTGTCAAAAAAAAAAAATGGATACGACTAAACCGTTTTGTTTGTCTTCTTTTTGTGTTTGTATAAAAAAAAGAAAGTTTTTAGTTGATAAAAGCATTTATTTGACGTTGTATTTCCTTATTTCATAATGTCTAATACTTTTTTACCAATATAAATAAAATTTTATCGAATAAATGCAAATCAATCTTTTAATGTGGAGTTTAATTAAAATCGACGCGTTGCGCTTGAAAATTTTTTTTCTTTCGATTTCAATTAATTCAGAGATGGACTATTTTAAGGGTGCGTTTAGATTAGACACTTTATTCCGCACATTTCTCTTTGATATAATAATATATTAAGTGTAAACCATCCTAAGAGAAGCTATTTGAGACTAATCGCACAGCTGAGACAAATTTCAGTCAATGTCTGACATATCTCAGAAGTTGTAGTCTTTCACTTTCTCTCGAGATATTTCATTGGATTAACTATTGTATATCACTTATAATATTGAGATACTAATCCATTTAAGTAATTTGCAAATTTAATTAGACTAAACCTTCATCATTTAAAGTAACGAAGACATTTTGTGTCGACACTTTATCTCAGCAAGAAGTGTCAGCAATTTTATTCAGCTACATTTTTAATAGTATAAACGGGCAAGGAAATTTAGTCCCAGATACCTCAGATTTCTATCATGAAATAAGTCTCTAATCTAAAGCACCTTAAAGAAGAATCCATATTTTTCTAAGCGATGTTTCTTATTACCCATGTTATGACAACGATGTTAGTATCGATGTCTAGCTTCGAGAAGAATTAATGTCTATCCATATGATAATGCGAGATATTTTTTCTCAAATAACATCACGCTAGAGGCTTCCTTTACATTTGAGGTTGTGGGAAACGTTACTTTTTGTGTTTGGCCACTTTTTTGAGTTTTTTTTTTTTTCAATTGAACACTTTTTATATTTCTGGAAATAGTCTTCAGCACTGCGCATGAAATTTCTTATGGTGGAATCATACTGTAAAAGTGGACGGAGACTTAACGAAAATTGGACAATACAGAAGATTGTCTAGTTGACTTTAGTGAAGAATTTCCAGAGGTGCCAAATGATTTTAATCAATTTACTGCAACTCTCGATTGATATGTGATAACGTATCATGAAACTGGCAGCGCATAATGCAAATAAAATAGTGGTAGTGTTAATATTTCAGTGCCACCTCGAACTATCGAGTGTAAAACTTCAGAAAACTAGTCTAATTTGACATGGATTCAACCCAAAAATCAAAAAGCTTTTTGAGGAAATAACTACTTAATCCATTTTTACTTTTTAAAACGTATCCCAACAAATATGCTTCAAAGTTTCCAAAACAAAAGCAGCTACATTACACAAACATTAATTATTTGAATTTTGTCTTTAACTACATAAAAGCACTAACTATAATTTGCTGCAAAATGAGTTATTTCCAAGAAAAAATAATTTTTAAGACTTGGATGTTCATTTGAAATTCGGATTATTTTAAATAATATTGGTTAAGAAAACACCTGAATTATTCAGCTAACCATAAATATTTGTGACTTTTTTAAATCTAAATGTTGATTAAACGTAAGCAATTTTTTTACACATATTGTTATACGGTTCTCAAAACATTTTAAAAATATATATTTAATTTAAATAGAAAAATAAATGTACTTAAGAGTTTTGTTACATTATGGAAGACTATGGTACTTTATAAACTCATTGCAAATACTGACAAGTACATTTCTTGCAGTTAATTGCCCTTTTGATGCTATTGAGGCCACTTAAATTTTTATGGCTACAGGTAGAACCCGTCAAACAGTTCTATCCTCCTCGGTTGCCAAAATTACATTAAAGAGATCACATAAGAGTAAATTCTAACTACAACAATAATATATTATGATAGGTATTAAAGTACTTTTGCTTAAAAATATTGCCACAAAGTGAACATGACACGTTTTTTTTTGGAGTAGAATTCAAAATACCTTTACATATATTTAAAACGTGTACTAGTATTTAAAAGATGTGCTACATCCCTTAGAACGACCATCAGCACCATGTGATAATCACTCAGCAAAATATCGGGTAGATATTTCATTGAAATTACCAATAAATACAACTAAACTAATAGGACGAGTCTCTTGGTTAGGTTAGGAGATCCTATTTCATCGAAAGTCATCGCTATTGAAGATTTTTTAATTTAAAGTAGATGATTTTAATGTTAATAGAAAACGTCATAAAACAGCATACATTTAATTGCAACTGAAGAAACTGAAATAATTCCAGTATAATTATAAGAGTTATTGGAACCAACCTTGAAGAATTTTCGTTAGATTATCTCAAAGTTTTAAAAATTCCTTATGTTCGGTATAAAGTAGACATTCGATTTCTTGGCATCGTAGGTTATTTAATTAAATAAGTATCCTAATCGCCCTGCTGCAATTTTTTCTCTGTCATCCCTGTTCGACCCCGATTCTGATATGAAATTTGGGCTTAAGGGCGTTATTATACAGGATGCTAAAATAAGTAGAGGTCAGATTATACGCAACTCAGTTATAAATGCGTGGATCAATATCACCCCAGTGGCGTGTTCTCTATGGAATCTAAGCAAACAAAGCTTCTTTGCAGAATGAAAATATTAATTTTTAGTCACACAAAAATTTCAAAAAGCATATCGAATTTATAAACAAAAATGTCGATTTTAATTGCAATATTTCAATATTTTCTAAACATTTTGGAATTTCGAAAAAAAAGTTGACCATTCGAGCTTCCAATTATCAAAGGCTAAGTGTTACGATTGCAGTATATTTTAATTTCTCGAAATTTCCAGAAACACGCGTAATTTAGATTTTAAAATCCAATTTCAAGTCATTTCTAAACAAAGTCTAAATTTTGCTGCGACTTTTTTAGAAATGTTGAAACCTTGAGAAATACTTCAAAAAAAAGTTCAGTATTCCAGCTGAAAGTCAATCTTTCGATTTTAAACTAAAAATTTTTGGGAACTTAGGCAAGTACAAGATTTTTCAAAAATATCATTTTAAATTTAAAGTCGAACTTTGAAAAGAAGAAAACATTCTAGAAAACTCTACATCTCGAGCCAAAAAGAACACTACAATTTTTGAATTTTGATATGTTTTGGAAAAAAGGATAATTGTTCCAATTTAAATTAATATTTCGATATGAAAACAGAAATTTTAAGAATCCACTTTTATACAAATTTAGATTATTTTGCGACAGTCCAACCTTTCTATCAATCCAGAGTTTCAACCTAAAATTTTTATTTTTTAATTTTGAGTTAAATTCTAAATTACTAGAAAAAAATCGAAATTCCGAAAGGAAAAAGTACAAGTTTGTAGAAAAAGTCTAAATTTCGAGTAAAAGTTAAAAACTGGAAAGAAAAACTAAATTTAGTTAAGAAAATTAGACTTTAATCCCGAATTGAATTTGTCTACAACGTTTTGTGTCGAAACTCAAAAGCATTAAACTGGGATTTTTTTATAGATCGTTTTTTTTTTCAAAACTTTTAAGATTTTCTCAAAATTTCTTAATAAATTTCAAATTCCTTTTTTTTTCCATTTTGGGTTTAAAACTTTAAGCACGAAAAGAGAATGCTTTCGGTGACAAATTTTAAGATAAATTTTTTTAGTAACTGTTAACATTAACAGTAAAATTTCATTCCGAATGTAAACCCCAAACAAAGCTACATTTTTTGGAAATTTTAAAATTTTTCTTTGATTATTTTTGGAAATTTCGACTTCAATCAAAAATTTTAGATTCGGACGTTGCAACTTATAAAATAAATTAAAATTTGCGCAATAAAGTATTGATTTCTTAAAAAAATGTAATTTGTCAATTTTTTTTTTTTTTAAATAGACAAAATTTTAAGAAGTTTAAAATGGATATCTTAAATAAAATGCATTTAGACTTTTTTCATGAAAGTTCCACTATTTCTGTAAATAAATTCTGTTTTTTAGCTTGAGGATTTTTACCTTTTGCTCAAAATATTTATACTTAAAATTTTGGAAAATAAGTTTTTCATTTCAAATTAATTACACTGGAAATCTTGACTTTTATTGTTCTATCGAAATTTGATTTTTTTCACAACTATCGTCTTTAATAACTTCATATCCAATGTAAAGTCGAAATTATAAATTTTATTTCAAGATTATAAAATTTTCCCTTATAGTTACGACTTTGATCTAACAATTCCGTCCTAAAAGTCGAAATTAAAAAATAAACAATGAAATAAAAATTTCCACATTATTAATAAAAAAATATACCCTGATTTTTTTTGAAATATACACATTTTTTTCGAAACTTCCATTTAATTCTGAATTTAGCTTTTAAATTCACAATTTTCATTTGACCTAAAAATTTGGAATTTACAATTGAATATTTAAATTTAGTTTCAAGATTTCTACTTTAATTTCAAAACCTCACTATAAAGTTGAAATTAAAACAAAAATTGTAGTTTTAAATTCAAACACTGTTCAAAGTCAAATTTTGATATTTTCAAATTTGACTTAAAACACCTGCTTTTTTCAAAACTTTGAGAAGAAATTTCTAATCTTAAATTGACAGTTGAAATTTTTTGACACAAATTAAAATAAAAATTAAGAAAACGGGCGGCCAATTTTGTACCAATATTTGTTCCAATATTTTAGTCTTAAAATCAAAAGTTTGAGTATAGGAAAACAAATCGAAATTACGAATTCTGTATTAATCTGTCCTTCGAATTCTAATCCAGATTTTGGTAAAAAATGAAAATGTCAAGAAAAAATTTTAAATTTCCATGAAATAAAACAAACTTGAATCCCCAAAAGGTCAAATTTTGTATTAAAAGCTAACACCGTGAGTTTAAAATTGAAGTTAAAAAAAAGATAGAAGCGAGTCAGAAAAAGTTTCGAAATATTGATAAAATTTAAAATTTTGACTTTAATTTCAAAATTTTAATAGATCAACATTTTCTCAAAATTTAGATTGAATTCTCTATTTTGTTTTAGAAAAATTGAACTTCTAGACGAAATTAAAAAAAAAAAGAATAAAAAAGCCCTACTTTACACTTGAAAGTGGATTTTTAATAAATTCAAACAGTTTCTAAAATTAAATTCCAAATTACTAAAATAGATTGCAATATTTTCGGTTTTGTATTAATGGTTAATTTTTTTCTAACTTTTAACTTTGATCACTGAACATTTTTGTCAACATTTTAGGTTTAAGTTACTAACTTTTATTGTTTTTTGAAAATTTCGGTCGAAAATTCGATTTTTTTTACAGATTGTTAATTTTTTCTAAATTTCCATATTTTACCTTGATATTGATTTCGCGGCGACAATCAGTGCCAGTGAAAATTTCAGTACTACATTATGGGATTAGCGCACAACAAATTTGTTACAATATGTTCTTTTAGTCCGTTGATTTAATCACCGTTTTATGATCTCTGAGTCAAAATACTAACTGGTATTTATTGGTAAATAAGTTAAATTAATAAAGAAGTCGACTTTCTCCGTCAACGGAGGGGGGACATACGTTCAGAGGACCGTAGACGAGACGAATGATTTAAGGGATTTCCCTTAGCATTCCACATGACAGTTAAACATTTCCCTTATCTGTATACCTATATAAGTTACATATAATCCCCCCTCTATTTATAAGTTATATCTGTTATAAGAGGCTTTTTTTTTGTTTTATTGAATTCAAAACTTTTCAAAATATGTTGGGGATCGCAAACCTTTTGCGAGTTTAAATAACTTCCATGTAAATTCACAAAATGCCACAGAGAATAAAAGAAAATCTGTGTCTATGAATTGGGTTAAATTATGTTAAGGAAATAAAAGAAGTTCGTGACAAACTGTAAGTGGCGACGAAGGGTGGCTTTTTAATAATAAGAAACATATTAATGAAGCAAAATCATAACGAAAACACAATTTCCATTGAAAGAGGATGTCAATAGCCTAAAAAGAGAATATGTTGCATTACGAGATATTCCAATTGATTGAAACAGTTAATGCCGGATGCCGAAGTAACAATTAAGGCCTTTGAGCTCCGAAATCAATCAAAATCGGCCATTTACTAGAAAAGCATCGACTTCTATTACAATTGTTTCTTGATGCTAGAGCACGTACAGAAAAGTTTGCTCGAAAGTGAATGGCGCTCGGATGTTATGTTAATTCGTTCAATTATTACCTGCTACGATTTAGATTGGAGGTAGTCAACCTTTGTCGTTTTAGTAAATTGCTGTAACCTCTTTGGAAATGAATTGTTTTTACCCGCCCGCCGAAAGTCCGGCTATGTTATTTGACGACTAAAAAAATCTCTGCGTCTTCAAAAATATACTTCACCCGTAGATTGTTTGTTCCATAGAAGACCAAAAAAATGTTTTCACTTTTAGAGTATCATAAGTCCATATTTCCCATGCGTAAATATACTGTTGATGGCCAACAAAAGCTTCTCAGCTTTCTACCTTCTCTTCTTTACTTCGGCAGACAGAAAATATTTATCTTACAACGACAACCTCAACATAAAAAAACTCCTACTATCCGGCAAAAATCTCAAAACGCCCACTAGTAATAGGTAGGGATCAGGTTGATTGCGACTGATTTAGACAAACATTGGCAGAAGCGCAACGTGTCTATTGCATCAAATGTTGAAGTTTCCTTTGGTGAGTTACAAATTATCGGAAAAAGAACTTTATGTGATGGAGATTAATCTAAGGATTATGTATTTTCCTTTTTTTATAAATGTGAATTTGCCTTCATAAAGTTAGAGTATAAACTGTACTTTCAATAAGGGAGATATTGAGAACAAATTTGTATTTTTTGAAAGATGTAAAACTAATATTGATTATCATGTTTATGCCACATCTGGAGAGATTTCTTAGTTAACGAAGACGGATCAAAATGATATAAGGAAAACCAATAAAAAAAGTTCCTGCCTCGCTCATGATTCGGTAGAAATCATTTCAGTAAGTGCACCTTGTAAAATTATGGTGGTAAAATCTTGAAATTATTTGATTTTGAAATAAATGTTGCAATTGTATCATATCAATGGTCTGTACTGATATAGTCATGTTGAGGTAATCAATTTTATGACGTTTGTAATCAAAGAAAAACCATTATGATAACAGATCTAAATTTTCAAAGCCGATACTACTTATCATTTTTGAAAAAAATATACATTAGTTGCAAAGAGCTAAAGACAAATCAATAGTTGATCAAATGAGAATTGATGAAATGGGAGCTCTTGGGAAAAGAGCTGACAGTTGGTTGGCATCACCCGATGCAAGGTCCCAACTGCCAGCTAGCGGTTAGTCACTGGGCTGGTAACCCATTGGGCGGCTTGAATTCGGGCGTCGCAGTTTGAAATTGTGCAACGCTGGTAGGGGGGTTGAAGCTCGGTGCATAGCACTGGGGGAAATACAGTTCAGGTTTTACAACTGTGGTAGGGGTCAATCCCCTAGGCAACATTCCGTTGGCAGGTAGTTTGCCATCCGAACCCGTCGAGTCTCTTCTTGTTTTGGCCGCATGAGGATTCATGTGGTTGTCGATGTGTTTTTTAACTTCGGGTTCGGTAGCAAACCTTCTCCTGCAGTTCGGCATTGGACAACAGAAGGGTCGATCACCTTGATGCGTTCTTGTGTGTTGATCCAATATGGCTTTTTGCCTAAAGTCTTTTCCGCATTGACTACATTTGTAAGGCTTTTCTCCTGTATGTATTCTTAAATGTTGGTTGAGTATAGTTCGTTGTCTAAAGTTTCTACCACAATATACGCATCCATATGGTTTTTCGTTAGTATGTATCCTTAAGTGCTGCGTCAGATGGGATTGCTGTCTAAACCGTTTCCCACATTCCGGACACGGGTACGGCCTAGATTCGATATGTATGCAACCGTGTTGAAGAAGAGTGGACTTCTGCTTAAACTCTTTTTGGCAAATTGGACATCTAACATACAAAGGCATACCAGCTGACCTACCGTGTTGTATGACATCTGGCAAACCTTTATTCTGTTGTCCTTGCTTTAGGTACTGGAGGGCGCCAAAGTTTGCCCCATTCCCGAAAACAGAATGGTTCATTCCCTTGGCATCTTTGAAGTATGCTGGGTATTGTAAGTTTCCGGCCAAACCGTTAGGAGAAAAACAATTTGTTCGGTCGTTTTGTGAGTCACCATCACCGTAAGTTGATGTCACCTCTTCTTTGCCTTCTTCAGAGGGAAATGGAACGTCTTGTGGCCACAGCGTTGGGTTGATTCCATTCTTGAACACCAAATGAGGACTCACATCTGAAATATAATTGGTCTACTTTAGTAAATGTTATTTGAAATATTGAAATAGGGAAATTATATTTATTCAAAACCAAATTACATTTAAAATATGCAACCTAATCAAATTGCTTAAAAGAGTACTACGTATATCGTTGAATTTTAGCATTATTTAAACTTGAAATACCTGCCCATAACTTAAGAAGTTATATTAATAATAATTTTCAGTTGAGCAAGTTTTAATATAACTTATTAGACTTAATGTATATTTAAGCGCTTATTGTTTCTATACAAGCAAAAAATTTCTTATGCCGCAAACTGTATAAGAAATTATTAAATTACAAACTGTGGTAACATATGTCAATAGAGGTTGTATAAACAGTTGTAACAACTAAATTTCGCTGTAGATTAATACATGGGTAATGTAATCTAATCGAAGATGCTAACTCCATTAAATACAAATAAACCAAATCGATGATGTCATACTGCAGAATGACCAAGTCTATGCCCTACGTCCTACACTACATAGGATCGTCATTCTTTTTGATCACTTTTATTAAAAATGTGCGTGAAAGATCGACCATGATCTTGGTTTGTCGTAAACAATATGAGCAAATCCTTAATTGATTAGATTTATATTTTTGAAAACTTGTTACATTTTTTGAACGCAAAAAGCCCAATAGCTCTCGCTTACTACTGTAAGTGAAATAGTTAAAGGTAATCATGTTACAAATTTTGGATTGGTAAATATTTGGAGCAGCTTTCCTGTGTAGTAGCAAGTCAGCACTTCAGCACTATCTGTGATGACAATATGATAGATGTGACTATAATCTATAAGTATTTTATTATAATTATTACAAAGTTCCATCAACTACATTGGCGCAGCTAGGATTTTTTCCTTGGGGGAGAAGGGGGCAATTTAAGGTTGTTGTCCTCAATTAACTTTTTTTTGTACTTGAACTATCAAAATAATTTTTGACGATAAGAAAAGATCCTGAAGGTTGTACTCCAATTTCCGAAATAATTCACAAAACTATAAGAGTATGTGGCATCGATATTTCTACGGTAGACATGAGCTTTCTAGGGTGGGCATTGACCACCCTTGCCCCCTAGTTACGCCAATTCTTTAGTTTTTAACGAGATCAGTTCAAACTTGCATTATCTTTTTATAGTCGTGGAACTATTGTAATTTTTTTGAGTTAATTTATGAACGTTCTAAGATTATCAAAATAGACTCAGCAATTTATACCGAAAATGACTTGTTAAATGAAACTTAATTAAAAGAGCGAGTTATTGTCTGCAGCTTCTTATACCTATATTTTTTTATATCAGCTAGAAAGTAAACATTAAAAATGTTCCCTTAATTTTTACAAAATATCCCTTGGAATACCAGTTAATTATTATTATGATTATAAAGAATAAGTAACAATCAATGAATGCTTTATAATAAATGTTGTACAAATTGATGGGGTTATATGTAGGTAAACATTTTTTGTATAAGATAGTAATTTGGTTTTGAATAAATTATTCCTACCAACTAATAGTGTCGTACAAAACTACCTCTAAAACAGAAATCAAAGTCGTAAAATTAAATTAGTAATACAGGTAATCTTATCCACATGCGATAAAAAATTATCGATTGCGTCGAGATATTCTTACACATATATTTTAATAAACATATAAGGGTTGATATGAAGGTTAGCTTTACTTTCAAATAGAATTGATATTAGAATTCCTCAGAACGACATAGGTAATTACAATTGTGCGGCATTACTCTTTTTTGATAATTTTTTTTTAGAAAATGCGGTTTAATAATGTTTTCAACAAAATTGAACTTTATTAAAATAAACATTAACTATGATACTTGCAAAATACATCGCTCACTGACTGAAAATTAAAAACAAAGTAACAATTCCGTGCAAAAATCAGTTTAAGAATCTAAAAACTAAATTTTTTTATTGTCTTTATTTCCTTAGTTATACAGAGTACAAACTCTAATGGAATAAATTCGGTAAAACTCAACCAAAAGTTGGCTGACAAAATCCCCGAAACAGGTCGATGTTTGTTTCGGATTTGCAAGATTTTAGGGTGGTTTTTGTATTTTTAGTTTACAAGGGGATGATAACAGAGACAGACTGGCTTCAAATTTTGTGGCGGACTACCTAAGTCAGCGACCCCTTACTGGGGGGTTATTATATTAAATTGACCAATAAAGAGAATTCACGAATCGATCGAATGTTTCAAAATTAGGGACGGAAATTAAAAAAAAGGCGTAAACGCTAAGTAAATTCAAAATTCAGAGTTCCAGTAAAAATTTTCAGGAATTCAAAAAATTAGATATGTTTTAGAAATTTGGAAACAAAACTCAAGGATGAAAACAAACCTTTGCAACAAAAGGTGAAAGATATTAGAAAAAAAATAATAACCTTACATGTTAGTTAAGGTTTTGAATAAACAGCTTTTGAGAAGAAAAGGTCGAGATTAAATTCGAAATTTTAAAAGTAAAAAACCGAAACTCCAGAAATAGTTGAGATCTTTATTGGTTTTTGGAATAAGAGCAAAAACTGATGTTGGAATTTTGGAATCTAAAATTTCGAGGAAACCATAATGTAGAAAAAAATTGTTCTCGAAAAATAGTTGATATTTCGAAATTAATATTGAACAACTTTATTTAATGTTAAACCTTTTTCTAGAAATTCTGGGAAATTTTCTTTTCGAAATTTCTACTTTACTCTCGATATTTAAACTTTTTCTGAAAATAAAAACAATTAAATCCAAAAGATTAAACAGCAAATTTTGAGAAAAATGACAAACTTCGAGAAACACTTTCAGATTTATAACAAAAGAACTTTTTTAAGATTGTGAAACGGACTTGTCCTTGGTTGCCTTGAAAAATTTGTATACCAATCTTGTCCTCTGAAACCAAGAAGGGTTGAGTTAGCAAGATTAGGCTAGAGCAACTGTTGTTGTATTTTTTAATCTTTCTTGGTTTCAGGATACAAGATTTGTAAATCAACTTTTTTATGTTTTTTTTTTTTCGAAGTTTTTAAATTTATTTTACAAATTTTACGTTTTTTTCAAAATTTTCAATTTCAACTTTCGATTTTGGTTTTTTGGCTACAATGTAGAGTTTAAACTCAAGATTTATTTTTTTAGGTATTTTGATTTTTTCTTGAAATAATTAACTATAATTTTAAATTGTCTATTGTTTATATTGAATTTTCCAAAACAGTTTTTGCAAGATTCAATTTTTTTAATGTCTACTTTAATTTCGATATTTTAACTGAAAATGTCGACTTTACATTTTCTTTTTCAATGTCTTTTATAAATTACCAAGTTTTTTTAAAATTTACGTTTTTATTCCAGAGATTTTGACTTTTTCTCAAAATTTTCGATTTAGGGGACTTTAACATCGAAATGTAAACTTTTTCCTTGAAATTTCGACAGGTGCCTTTTAATAAATTTACCTTGAAATTTGGTGAAATAATCTGTATTAATAAAATTAAAGCGTCTAAGTGTCTGTCTGTTAACTGATTCTTTGAGAATTCCAAAATTTATGTAAGTAAAACCTTTACTAAAATGCAGAGTATTTTTAAGTGCACTTTTCAGGCTATTTTTATTTCAATAAAACTCAACCTTCCCTTCTAGGAACTTACCTATGCAAACAATTTTATTTGAGGTTATAACACAGAAAAAACAAAAAAAAGAAACAACCGCAATGTCTACGGTTGATATAATATTGCGTGTAATCTACAATTCTAGCGAGTACTAGAATAATAACCTTTGAATGTATTATTATATTAAAATTCAAATGAGGAATTATTTTATTTTTAAATATGACGTTATTGGCCCTTGTGCAGAAAAAGCGCGGGGGTCAGCTAGTTTATAGTACGAAAAGTTATTTTAAATTTCACCTCTTTTCTCTTTTGAGCTACGCTTTTTCATTATTATGTTCTCCCTAAATGTTCGACTTTGAACTAGAAATTTCAACCTCATTCCCAAAATTAACATTTTTCCAGAAATAACTACTTCCTGTCTTCTAGAAATCTTGAATATTTTTCGAAATTTAAGACTCTGGTCTCGAAATGTTGCTTTTTCTTCTTTAAATTTTGAAAAAAAATATTTTTCTTTAAACTTGGTCCCCATTTTGATATCTCAATTAAAATCAGTCCAACAATAGTTATGAGAAAACTCAAGACTAGTGTCAGAAAGAAATGAAAATCAATAACAGATAAAGAAAAAAGTAAAAACCAAGTACTAATAGAAATTTTTCAGTCACAATTTCAGGGAAAGTTTCTGTTATTTTTATTTCACAACTTTGGACATTTTCTCATCATCTCGAATTTACTGTTTTTCCTTAAACTCCAATATTAAACTAAAAATTTAGACCTTAAAACGTAAATGTCGACTTCATCCAGAAGTATTGGCTCCTTCAGAAAAATTATGACATTATTTTTCTCCTTAAATTGATCAAATGTTCGACTACTTACATTTTTTTTCAGAATTTATACTTTTAATTTCTACTTATAGTTAGACTTCGTTTTTCAAAATTTTAACTTTTCAATAATTTTGAAATTTTGCCTATTTATTTCAAGTTTATGTTAGGTTCCTTTTAAATTCGAAGTTTTCCCCCAATTAGACCTTTTTATAATTCCAGGTTCATAAATTTAATTTTTCTTTTTCTTAGAATTTGGGTTGTAAACGTAAATTTTTTTATTAATTTCGAACTTTTTTCGGAGTATTGTTTTTGATCTAGAGTTTTCAAAAATTGTATTAACCAAAGACCTCTGTCTGTTAGAAAATCGAATGCTCGCAATCTGGCAACCCTATTGTATGGCTCTTAGCGCAGCCCCAAATAATGTTCTGAGAAGGAAAATTTTGTGTTTATGTAAACACATAAAACATCCTTTATGTGGATTTTAAGAACATATTTAAAAAAATTATATCAAATCTGAACTGAACCAAAAATAGAAAGAAAAAACCGATATATTTGTTGCGAGAAAAACATTTTTTTTTAAATTGAAGCTAAACGATAAACGATAAAAATAAATGTTCTAAGTTCTGTTTGTAACAGCTAAGCAAGAGATTATAGAGTTAATTTGGTGTTTAGAGAAATTCTTGTACCACGGCTTACAACCTTATTTTGAATTATGGTCAATTATTGATTTTTTTTTGGGTTAAAATTTTTTTAGGCACGTTAAGCGGCTAAAATAGGAGACAATAGAATGGTTTCGCGTTACCAATAACACTAATTTGAACTACTACTTCAATGCTTAAAAAAGGCAATTGTGGGGTCGTTGTGAACGTTTTTGAGAAGGGACGAAAAATATTTTAAACATTTACTCATTTTACAGGGAGTTTCAAGAGGTATCAATAATTAATAACAACTTAAAGCTTTTTTCATGTTGCTGAGTTAACTCTTTCTTTATAAATACAAGTGGCGTAAAGAGCTGTCTATGAAGCAGTTGTATGTAGTCGATACATATAGGTAACATTGTTTCAATATATTTGAATTTTTAAAGTTAATTCCACATACTTTGCATATCGACTTATCCAACAAAGAGTGTAGAAACTCATTATTTGCAGCATTGAGGTAATTTAAATTAAAGTGTTTACATAATTACGTAAAATCAGTATATTGAAAATATATTCTCTAGAAATATCTTCTAACAGTTTTTTTAATATCCAGTAACTCAAAATAGATAAGATCAAGGACTAGATCGTATACAAATATATAATTAACTAGAAATAATAATTTTAATTTACAAACTATAACATTTTTATTTTTGATATTACAATTTTCAAATAAGAAAATATACTATTATATCACAGTTTAATCTGTCAGTAGTCCCCATAACAGCCCATTTTTTTTAAAGTTGAGATTTAACCTTAAATTCACAAAGTCTACGTCGACGTAGTTTGAGAAACCGCTAGTAGTAAATAAATCAAATTTCGAGATCTCAGTTAGAATTTCGAGTTTAAAATATTAATGTCAAAACTGATTATGAACCCACATTTTAATTTTAATGTAAAATTTTCACTTTAATCAAAATTGTTACCAAAAAAAATCGATTTTAAAGGCGAATTTAAAATAAGTAAAATTTTCAGGTTGAATACACAATTTTGGGAGAAAACATCCCCATGTCGAGAAAAAATTGAAAATTCATTCAAAATGTGAACATTTCAAATTTAATTTGAAATTTAAGAATAAACATTTGAAAATTAAAGTATTGAGATTAAAGCCTCTTGGCTCTTTAAGATTTTCGAAGCTCTAATCTCAAATTTAGATATAATTTTATAAAAAAAATATATAAAATTAAAAAAACTCAGAAGCAAAAATTTTAAACTAATAAAAATTGCAAAATTCCAAATTTTCTCCAAAAGTTTTGACTTTATTTGCGAAATTGACACCTTTAACTGAAATATTTGACGACTTTGAACTCAAATATTAAGATTTTGCTTCAATTTGTAAACTTGAAACGCTCAAAGTTTGAAAATTTGTAGAAAAAGTTTAAATGTGAAATTAGAGGCAAAGGAAAAACAAGAAGAAATTTCCGGAATAGAGTCGAGATTTTATTTATATATTTTTCGTATTTTGACAGATAATATGATACCTTACCAAACTCACAATCGTATTAAGGTGGCACTTTACCGCATTTACGTCATTTGTCATTTTACCACATAGCAACCGTAACTGTCAATCAAAAACAGTTGGACATAAATATGCACAAGGACGCATCTAGAGCCGCATTTAAAATATTTTGGGCACAATTTTCTAAATTCTTTTCTTTTTTATAATTATTAATGTATAATTTAAACTAAATTCGACCCACAAAAATCGCACTTATCAACTATTGTTATGTAAATCAACGAAGCCGTGTTAGGTTACTAAGTTACCAAAGATTTAAAATTTATAACTTTTGTAGTGCTTTCATAACTCTACTTATTTACCGATAACTACCACAAAATGCGAAAAAATAATATGAACAAAGTCGTGAAAAGCGGTTTTCGTCTAGCTTTATGTTACTCGCTTGCTGCTCCCATTCTTATTCAAATGGTACAAACGATAAGAAAGTTGTACCAATTTTCAATTCAGAAGAGTTTCGCCTCTGGTATGGTGGACACACTGAGTTACCGTGCTCTGATGTTTTGAAATTGGCCTTTTCATTCTTTCATTTTTGCATATTCCTTTATATTCCTCTTTTCATTTATTGTTTCTTTTCTTTGTTCCTGAAGAAGCCCCCTACGATAGTGGGCGAAACGTCGAACACTTTTAGTAGTTTTTTGACACGATCCCGGAAGAAGTACATCCTGTACTGACTCTGGCCGTGGAAGCCTTCGTTATCATGGCAATTAAAGTGTATGCATCCAAATGAAACAATGAATTTTAATCAACAATGTAGGGTTTAGGTAACTAGCGTTTTGTATTTCATGAGAATTAATCTTCAAAAATAATAATCATATTTTTCCAGGGAACACATAATGGCAAAAGTTCTGGTGTCTTGGAAGCCACCCACCAGGCGGGGATAAAATAACCTTAAATTTGAAATCAATGTTGAGTGACCCTTCATATTAAAGCTTCTTCAATTCTGCTCACGACAACGTCTTTAGCACGGTCCAATCCCGGAAGAAGTATATCCTGAACTGACCCTGACCGTAGAAGTCTTCGTTATCATCAAAAGTAGTTGTTGAAAACAGTAGATTTAAAGCAAAAACCTTTGATAATTACCCCTTAAAGTTTTAAATATTATGTATTCATTTGAAGAAAAAAATGTTGGAAATACTACAAAAAATACTGTCTTATTATAAAGGTTTAAAAAACGACCCGCAGACTCTAAAGAAAAATATAACTTCATTTCAAAACCCGCAGCAATATTTGTCAGCATTTCCGGGCATTTATTTCGTAAATCTTCTCCGATGCGCTCCTTCAGATTTTATAATGGTATTGGAAGTGGGCCAAATAAAATTTCTTTTACATATACCCATAAAAAATTAGTCAATTTAAATTTGGCGATCATGGGGGCCAATTCTGAAACACATTTTATGAAAGATAAACATTTCAAAATTCTTACGATGGAAATGTAGTGGAGTTCGATTTATTTTAAATCATATCATTGCCTTCATGTGGAAGTTTAATAAGATTAAAAATGATTTATTAAAAATGTGTTCCATTTCCATTTTTCGCAAAATAAGGGATCGTTTAATCTAAATTCACCTTTTTTTTAAGAGCATATGTAAAATGAATTGTTTCCAACACATCTCCAACAAAAACTAGGTAATATGAAAAAAAGCATCGGAAAGTTTTAATTAATGCCCAGAAATGCTGACAAATCTCGGTGAAGGCCTGGAAAGAGATTATGTTTTAGTTTATACTCAGACGGTCGTCATTTTTAAACATTTATAATAAACCAATATTGTTTATTGTATTTGAAACATTCCTTTCTTTCCCTCCTTCAAATTAATCCATAATACTTTAATAATTGATGTGATTATCAAATGTTTTTACTTTCAAACTGTTGTTTGTTACAAGTAGTTCTGATTTTTTAAAATGCCACAGCTGACTATAAATATTAAATTTGTCAAAATTGGTATAAAAAAAACGCGAACAGTTAGCTATAGGAATGCTTGATATTATTTGATAGAGAATTAAATTCTACAATTGATGTTGACATAAAGTACAGGAAATTCGTTTTAAAATAAACAAGTTATTAGGGCTTACGACTTTTACTTATTAGATCATAATTTTTGGACACCCCGTATATACTTATCAATTTTTTACATGTGTGACACAAAACCTGATCAATTAATAGAACTTAAACCAAATTTCGTTTTAATAGCTAGAATACGTCTTGAGAATTTAAACGTTAAAATTGTTTTCATAAATAAACCAAAATATCTTAAAAGCTTTAAGGTTTGGCTAAGGTAAATCTTTATAAAGCTCGCTTTTATTTGGATTTTAGAATTCAAAAATGTGAAAATATATAGGGTGCTCCACTTAAAAAATTCAACTTCGATACGTTTTGTGTTTTGGGACACTGTACAAGTTTAGTTTTCCTAATGGATACCCCTAATTTTGATTTTTATTTAAATTATTATTTAATTAAAAAACTAGCCCTGCACGGATTTTTAAATGGCTTTCGCTTCTACTAACGGACTGGCAGTAGCGACGTAAATATACAGGGTATGCAAAAAGTTAGACCTTTTTAAATGAAACACCCTGTATATTTTTGCAAATTTGAGTTTCTTCAGTCATTCTGATCACGGGCATGTACACATATTATATGATCGGCTTACAAGTTTTTGAGTTATTTTAATTTTATTGTGACTACATCGAGACAAAAGCGATATTTTATAATTTCGTAACAAACCAACAAATGGAGTAATCAGCAAACAAAACAAAATTTATGAATTATAAGGACAAATACATCACAGTTTTAAAATACCCACCATTAATTTTTTATTAAATTAGAACGAATTTTCTGAAAAACTGATGCATCAATATTTACTATAAATTTTATTTAATTTGTTTTTTTAATCGTTTTATAGTTTTAATTAGTTTGCTGTAAAATAAATTTTTGGGCATTTTAAAAAAATATATATAACAATGGATTCCAATGGCTCCATTTGTTATCCTGGGCGGATATCAGATCTGAATTCACTGGAATATTTTCTCTGGGGAAACACTCAAAGAAAAAATTTCAGTAAACCAGTGACAACTACTGTCGAACAATTAAAATCAAATTTAAGAAGCAAATTCAAAAGTAATGTAGATGCATCAGTTTTTCGAAAAATTCGTTTTCGTCAGTTTTACTAAACATTTTTGAAATGTATCGAATTAATGATGCCTATTTTAAAAATGTGATGTAATTTGCTTTAATAATTCATAAATTTATGCTTTAATTGCAGATTACTTCATTTTTTGATTTATTAAAAGTTTATAAAATATCGTTTTTGCCTCGATGTGGTCCCAATAAAATTAAAATAACTAAAAATCCAGTGAGCCGATTAAAAGGCAATGGATCCCTATTCATCCCTAAAACAACATTTTTAAAATCAAGTAGCGTGGGCATAATTTTTCTAATCATATGTCGTGAATAACCCGGTATATTTAAATTGTTCAAATGAATAAAAACAAACTTCTGACTTATTTTCAAAAATTAAAGCTTGCGTTTTTTATTTTCTTGTCTTATTACTTATTTTTTCAAGCTTGATACTCGTAAAGTTATATCTACAAGCTATTGATATCTTTTCTCAAAATCTCTGCTTAAATCCAATTATTTTGAATATTTTAACATTTGTAAATGATCCAAGATTTTGCGAAATTAAACAATTATAATTTAAAGCCCTAATGCAGTTTTCAAAAGAAAAAAATTCCCAATAAAATAATAAAAATTATAAGAAAACATGTCACGTTTCGACTTCAATCTTCAATTTGCGTCGTTTAACCGGAATATTCCACTTTTTTTTTCAAATTTAGACTTTCGATTTGAAAGTTACTAAGATTTCTAAAAAGAAAAACGAAATTTTAATAATGGTCGAAGCTTTTAAATTAAAATTTTGATATGTTTTAAAAATACACACTATTTCGTTTTTCTCAAAATTTGGATCTTTTCAATATGTTGACGTTATTTCAAAATTTTGGATAAAAAATTCGAAATTACAAAATTATCAAATTTAAGATGAAATTGGAAATTTTGAGTGAAAAGTCGAAATTTCGTGAAAGTTTAATTTATTTTAACCGTAAATATTTTTTTGATCAAAAAATTACCCTGAGCATGTAACAATTGCACCAATTTCTATTCCAAATTTTGGACCTAACATATGTATATTGAACGATGCTGGACTAGCGTCCGTATTTTCAATTCTTTATTGTTGTTGCGAGTCTACGACCGTCGTCCCTCAGATGTCCAGTCCAGAGTTGACTTGTGACGGCAGGTGCAAGACAAGAAACAATCCCAGACCAATCCCTGAATCAGAACACGATAATCAAAATCGCCATGCTGATTTAAAGGTATCATTCCATTTACTAACAATCCGTATAACTCTGTGTAATCTTACCGGTGTGAAAACAGCCATTTTTACGGAATTACCCAAACGTCCATAGGCGTGCGGTTATCCCGATATGAGTTACCAGCATCGAACATTTCAAACGAAAATAAATCCGTCGTAGCGGTCAAAATATTAGCAGCGTTAGGCGATCATTCAATTAAAGTAAATATCTATAAATTATATAAAAAATCATATATACCTAACCAAATGAAAATTCGGTATTTTGTCCACAAAAACTTGAGAATTCAATTCGTGCAAGCTGATCACCTAACGCCGGAATCTTCAGGGTGAAATGTACCCCTATATATGAATTCTAGAAAAATTTAAATCATAACTACAGCCCGAACCTAACCAAAAAAAATTTTGGCATTCTATTCAGAAAAATATAAAAAATTAACTGTAAAAGTCGTGTTCACTGACGGCAAGTTCTTCGGGGTGAAATATACACCTATCAATGAATTCTAAGAAACTTCAAATTATAATTGCAGCCTAGACCTAACCAAATAAGATTAAGACATCATTTTATTCAGAAAAGTATAGAAAATCAACTGTAAAAAGCTAACCGACTGACGGCGGGATTTTCGGGGTGAAACGTACCCCTATCTATAAATTATAACAAAAATTTAAAACATAATTACAGCCTAGATCTAACCAAATAAGATTTTGGCATTCTATTCGGGAAAATATACAAAATTAATTGTAAACATTCTATTTACTGACGGCGGGATCTTCGGGCTGAAATGTATCCCTATTTATAAATTCTAAAAAAATTCAAATCATAACTACAGCCCGAACCTAACAAATAAGATTTTGGCATTCTATTCGGAAAAATGTAGGAAATTAACTGTAAAAAGCTCATCTACTGACGACGAGAACTTCGACGAGATCATAACTACAGCCTGGATAGACTGTAGTTATGATTTAAATTTTTTTCGAATTTATATATAGGGGTACATTTTACCCTGACGATCCCGGCGTTAGATGATGAGCTTGTACAAATTGAATGTCTATGTTTTTGTGAACAAAATGCTGAAGTTTTATTTGGTTAGGTCATGGCATTTAGATTACAGGGTGCCCCCGTTTTAAGTGCCTTAAATAAAACAGGTGATAGAAAAAAAAAATTTAAGCAAACAGTTTCCTATGAACATGTATCCGGAAACTCTTAAAGAAAAAGATAGAAGTTGTTGAAATTTGAATTAAAAAAAAAAGTTTTTACTTTATCACTTTCAAGTTTTGTAAGATATTTAAACCAAATGTTGCACACGTGGTGTATGAATGAATGATCACAAAATAAAATAAAACTAAGTTTCTATCTCAACCAGTGGTGAAGTTATGAATAATCTGTGATATTATTGTAGGAAAAACGCAGTACACCACTGGAGAAATGAAATAAAATACCTGTTTTGGGTAAAGTATTTAATTTTGAATAAAAGTTATTTCTTGACATTTTTCCGTATTTGCCACTGGTTCCGTCATGTCGTTGGTTTTGGAAAAAACATCATGTTCAAAGTCCCAAAAATTTAAATTCTGTCACAATTGTCACAAATATAAAAGAACGTTGACAGTCAACTTTATCCAAAACTGTTCATTTCATTTTATCCAGTGTCATAGCATCTTAAACTGACTCCTCTTTATGTTAGTCAGTGATTATTTTAAGACCAGCATACCAGGCACGTAGCCAGGATTTTCGTTCGGGGAGGGTCCAACTCCACCCTTTTTTTTATCTTAGAAAATTAAACTTCTTCAATAATAAAAAATGTAAAGAAAAAATTGAGTTGTTAAATCAATAAACGTCTTGGTCTTTTACTTAGTGCTCATTTTTTACTTTTGCGAAAAATTTCCAATCTTAACTTCGACATTTGAACTATAATTTGAAACTCAAGTTTGACATCAGTCTCGATATTTAAATCTTTTAAATCTAGTCTATCTCGACATTTTGAAAAAATTAGAATTACCCAGTATTTTTTTCAAAATACGTGATTTTTGAACTTTTCAGAACAGCTTCAAATTTTAGATCAAAGACGAAATTAGGAATATTAGACATTAAAGATAAAATAAAAAAATTCAATAGAAGCTTCCATTTTAATTTGTAATTTCGATTTTTGTGGAAACTTTAAATTTATTTTAGAAAGGAAAAGGGTGAATCTAAAAATCTTCAAGAAAAGTAGAAATTTGGACGAAAAATTAAAAGGATGAAAAAAGAAAAGAACTTTATCAAACAAAATCCAGAAGCTTCGAAGTTAAAGTCCATTTTTTTTAAATCTAAAAATGTCGAGTTTACCGAAATATTTAGAAAAATTTAAATATTGAGAAAAAACCGAAAATTTTCTGAGCAATCAAAAATGTTGGGTTTAAATTAGATTTTTTTTTTAAAAGTAGAAATTTCAAGACTAGAATTAAAATTTGAAAAAATTAAAGTACACAATTTTTAGTGCAAAGCGAAAAGTTTAGAAAAGAAATAATAAAACTGAAATTTTAAAATAAAGATCTTTAGAAAAAATTAAAATTTTAAACAAAAAAATGCGAACATCATAAAAAATATTTCTGGTTAAACTGAAAATTTTAAGAAAAACGAAATTTATAAAATTAAAAAATAAAAATGTTGATATTTCTAAATTATTTCAAAATGGCTTAAAAACATCAAAAGTTGGAATTTCAAATGAAAATTTCGTTTAAATAAAAGGAAAATTAAAAGTCCAAACTTGAATTTAAAAAAGAGTTTATACTTTTTAAATTAAAATGAATATTTTGAAAATAATGTCAAAATGCCTATAAATATGTTTATCAAAAGAGAGAAATCTCTGAAAAAGTTGAAATGTTGAATTTGAATAAAAAATTAAAAGAAAGTTAAAAGAATTTTACAAAAGAAGTTGATATTTCGAAAATTTCTAAAAATAATCGAACTTTAGAAAAACGTTGCAATATATAGAAAATTTATGAATCAAAAGTAAAACATTTTTGAGAAAAAACACCAGAATTCTGCAAAAAATTATTTTATACGTCCTTGGAATTTATAAAAATAAATTAATGAAATCGATTATGTGCTTACAGAGACGTAAAATTGAAGAAAATAAATTTAGAATTTTCAATTTAAACTCGGAATTTTGTTAAATTATCGAAATGTCTAGAAAATATTCTTCAGAAAATATAAGAAGACGCATTAATTATTTTTACGAATTCGTCTCTTTTAATTTTTTTTCATTTTGGTAATTAGTAAAAATAAGGAATAAAATCTAGTGACCTTAACATTATATAAATTTGACAAATAAAAACTTGAAACTTACCAAAGAAATATTTCCTAATATCCATTTTAAATTCACGTATTTAACTTAACACCGATCAAGAGTCGACTTGTCGACTAATTCTTAACTCGTACCATAATCATGATTTGTATTGTATTTCCTATGTCAATTCGGCAATATGAAATATGAGCTAATATAATAAACGAGATTAGGTAAAAAAATATGTCCTTTGACTGCAATACCGCTTCTGCACGTACGTGACGATTGAAGCATATATTGGGAAGCCTTGAGCTTATTGCCAATTTTTCTTAAAATGCCTACATGGCGATTTTGCTTATCATAAACTTATAGTAGTTGGCAATTTCGGAAATTATTTACATGCTTAAATATACAATCAACCATTTTCCTATTAATATTTCAATTCGTTTCATTGTAAATTTTCTGGGGAATATACATTTCGGGGGGGGTCCGGACCCCCTGGACCCCCCCCCCCCTGGCTGCGTGCTTGCAGCATACATTGTATTCGAACAGTTCCTACGTAAAACATAAGGTAGTAAATGCCAAAGAAAATATCAAGAAAAAATTCTTCTTCAGAATTAAACGCTTTATCCAAAAATTGTATTTTATTTCATTTTATTTAGTGGCATACTACTTTTTTTTTCAAAACAGTATCACAGATTACCTGCAACTCCGCCACTGGTTGAGATAGAAACTTAATGTTCTCTTATTTTATGATCCTTTATCCACACACTATGTGAACAAAATTTAGTTTAAATAACTCTGAAAACTTGAAAATTAAACAATAAAAACCTTTTTTTTATTTAAATTTTAACACCTTGTATTTTTTTATTAAGAGTTTCCGGATAAATGTTCATAGGAAACTTTTTCCTTAAAATTACTTTTTCTATTAGCTGTTTCATTTTAGGCACTTAAAACGGGGACACCCTGTATATAAATTTTAATATAATTTATAGATATTTACTTTAATTGAATGGTCGCCTAACGCTGCTAATATTCTGGCCGCTACGATAAATTTATTTCCGTCTGCATGTTCGTTGCCGATAAATCATATCGCGATAAACGCACGCCCATGGAAGTTCGGGTAATTCCGTAAAAATGGCTGCTGGGATTTGGCCGCTGTTGTCACACCGGCTGTAATCTTCCTATAAAATGATTTAATCATTTTAAAGAAAATGATATAAAATTTGGGGATATCTTATTTAATTAAATGGGCTTCTACATATGGTTTATTTTTAAAAGGCCTGATAAAGAACGATAAACGTTCGGATATAAGCACGACAAAGCAATTCAAGCCACTTCAAAAATTTAACGATATCGAATTTTTCGTAATCTGAAGTTAAATATAAAAATGATTTGTTCATTTAAAAACAAAATAATCAATTGTCGTACATAATTTTTTCAAAAAAATTACGAAGCCAGGCCGAAAGTTTTTCAAAGTTTCCCATAGCTTTGATGCAATTTTGGTTAGCTTACCGTATTCTCCATGTTGGGTACCTACACTTTAAAAATTATACTATTTTTATTTCATAATAGAGATCTGTGTTTAAGGGAGGCCTTTTTGCCACATACAATTTTGAGTATACTTGTTAGTCTTTAGTATGCAATCTTTTGAAGTTGACGTTACCGGTATATGGATAAGAATACCGAATGTGTTTTGTTATGAATGAGGTGTGGGGAAAGTGCAGGTGACCAACTCTAACCGCCCGTGCGGCACATATTGGCGGGGCAGCGGGGCTGCGAGAGTGGCCTCCTTGAGGAGGGGCGCTCGCCTTGGTGTGTGCGGACGTGCTGGTTGAGGATAGCCTTCTGCCGGAAGTGTTTCCCGCACTCCGGGCACTCATAGGGCTTCTCACCGGAATGGATTCGCAGATGCTGATTCAGGATAGCCCTCTGACGAAACGTCCTCTCACAGTAAACGCAAGCGTAAGGCTTCTCGTTCGCGTGTATCCTCAAATGCTGTGTGAGATGGCTTTGCTGTCGAAACCTTTTTCCGCACTCCGGACAACCGTACGGTCTACTGTCGGTGTGGATTCTTTCGTGTTGAAGTAACGTCGATTTCTGTTTAAAATCCTTCCCGCACGTTAGACACTTGAAGAGTCGAAGTTCTCCCCCAAGGCCTGCAGTCTTTTGCTTCAGTCCATTTTGTTGTACTTGTTGTTGTTGCTGTATTACGTCTGGCAATGTTGCGGCTCTGAGATCTTGCACTGAAAGAAAATACAATTTTAGATATATAAGAATTTAGGATGTATATAGGGTTTATGGAAATTGAGTCAACAAATCTGTTACAAAGGTAAATTCAGTTTTTTTAATATTTATTTAAATTATTCTAAATGGCAGTCAGCTGAAGGTAATCTGGTAAAAATAATATACATAGACTGCCACTTTATAACAAAATACAGTGTTAAATACTAAATTATATATAAAAAAAACTATCGTTTATTTAATAACTGTTATAATTTTAAGTTCATTTGCGTAAAATAAGCTTTAGGTGAAATTTTGCCTTATTTGTGCCGTTGGTCAATGTGCGCCAATTGACGTTTTGATGATTGGGTTCGAATTTTGGCCGTTTAACAAGGCTTGACTTTGTCACAAAGTGCGTTCTCGAAAACAAATTAGGGGTTGTTTTATTATTTTTGGTGTGATATTTATGGAAGAACCCTTGGATGAATCGTACAATTGAGGTTCTAGTACGAGGTTCGAAACTCCACAGTGTAGAACCGCCCTTTACCACAGGCAAGTGCATGTTTAACTATCCCCCCATCCGTGGGGTTTAAGATCAATTTTTATTGTTTCAGGTTCTAGTCATACCGAGTTATACGTTGCCTCAAAATATATTTCTTTGAAGCTAATAATTTTTGTGGAACTAAAAATAGTTCCACTCAATTAAATATTGCGTTGGTTTCTTTGCAAAAATCAATAAAATTTTGTCATAACCAATTTTGTCAATTTTGCTGAATTTTTGCAATATTATATTTTTTTCTAATTACCAATGGCGTTACAAAAAATATTGTATACAGCACATGACTAAAATGTGTTTTTCTTTACTCGTGTGGTTTATAGCACAACGCCACACTCGTAAAGAAAAACACCATGTTATATAAAATACTTCTATTTTTTTAGACCTTTACTACCACAAAGTTGTATTGAAAAATATGTTCGAGGCCGGTTAGATCCTGTTACAATGTTTTGCACACAGGCCTGGATTTAAGACGAGTGGATCGATTGGGCCCAATCGAGACCTGCACTTAAAGGGGCCTCGCATTACCACCAAAATTAACAAAAAATTATTATTCGTCGAAATTTAAAGCAAATTGTTTTGATGATAAAGGATAAATTTTACATGTTTCAAATAATTAAAAATATAGTTATTTTAAGTTCTCATTGATTGATGAGACTTACTATTGTGTTTATTATAATACTAGCTGATACCCGCGACATCGTCCCCATAGAATTAAATAACTGTTTTTCTGGAAAATGTTAACATTTTACTTTCTCGAGGTTTGATTTTCTTAAAAAAAAAATTCCATGTTAAGCATTCCCCATTTCCCGGTGCAGTCATTAATTAAATTTACTAATCAAGTTTAGGTTTCTACATCTAGAGGTTTGGTTTATGCATTGGTTCGTAGTTAGCTGCATGGGCGTAGGCAGGATTTCCTTCAAGGGGAGGCGGCAACCATTCTGAAACATTTTTGGACAAAAAAAAAAACGTTCCGGCTGAGTAATAATGTACATATTGTAACAAACTGTAGTTGTAAAACTTGTATTAGTGATTGTGTAGTGTAATGAACTCTCTGGAAACATTTGTTAATGGGAAGCAGAGAGAAATCATACGGCAGATAAGCGTTCTAGACTTTTGCCGCTTGTTCGAGCCCGATCTGTACAAAGATACGTTCTAGAAATCGAAACGGTATAAACATGCGGTCGTCTTTCCCTTAAGATAGTCAGTCAGATAGTCAGTTAGATAGTCAGTCAGATAATCAGTTAGATAGTCAGTCAGTCAGATAGTCAGTCAGGTAGTCAGATAGTTAAGTGAATCATAATTGTTGTGTTCTTAAGTAAGTTTGAAATAAAGTGTCTACAATTCACCGAGTTTTAATTATCGAATCGGTAACATGCAACAATATATTTTCAGTTAAAAACTACACAAACTGGGGTTCGAATTTTTAGATTTAAAGTCAAAATTTTGAAAAAGCCAAACTTTAAAAAAAATTTCAGAAAACTTCAAGCAATGTAAAAATTTCGAAATAGTATAAATTAAAAAAAAACCGAAGTTTCCAAAGATCGATTTTTGTGAAAAAAGTGGCAATTTCCATAACAAGTCAAATTTAAATAAAAAAATAATGCCACTTTCAAAAATATTTCTCTCAGATTTTTTATTTTATTTAAATGTTAACATATTCTTGAAATTTCCAAGAAATCTTTTTCTCAAAATTTTCTAAATATAATGTTTTTAGACTTAGATTTCTATTAAAATTTTGATCAAATTATAAAAAAATACACAAATTTTCTGAAAAAGTCGAAGTTAAAAAAAATCAATATACCGAGTTTTAAGATAAAAGTTAAAATATGCAGAATAAATGAATTTTCAACAATAATTTAAAATCACTGGGAATTAAATTTAAAAAAGAAATTAAGAAAAAACAGATAACTAACAAAACGGACCTCAAAAAAAAATCACGATATTTGAAAAATACGTACAATTTAGAGAAATTAGGAGAAAAGATTGCACTTTCAAAAAAATATTTCAACTTTCCAAGAGAAAATTCAATTTTAAGATCAAAATTTGAATTTTGAAAATAAACGAAAAAGACGAAATTCGATGAACAAATTTTGGAACAGCGGGAATTTCCAGTAAATCATATTAAAAATAAAAACCTAATCTGTCACAGAAGCTTGAAAAATATCTAAAATTCGAAAAACGTTAAAATTTTTATTGGTCTAATTTTGTGAAAAAGTCGAATTTTAAGAAAAAAAATCACAACTTCCAAAATCCTTCTCAAAATTTAAAATTCAGTAAAGACGTTGAATTTATAAGAGAAATGACAATGAAATCGAAGTTTAAAAAAATGAATTCTGAGAAAGGGCAAATTTTATGAATAAAACTATTTTAAGAAAAAAGACGAATTACCAAGAAAACATTATATATCGGATATTAAGATAAAATTCAAAATTTAATGAAAAAGAAACCAGCAGAAATTTCGAAAAAAATTTGATTCTAAATTTTAAAAAATAACCAGATTTTCAGAAGATTATTGAGATTTGAAATTAAAAAAAATTTTTTTGAGAAAACTTCAAAAAGAACAAACAATTCAAAATATTCCAGAAAAAGTTGAATTTTAAGAAAAAAGTCGAAATTAAAAAAAAATAATCTAAACTTTGAGAAAAAGATCTAAATTTTGAAAAAAGCTTTTAATCCTATGGTGAAAATTTGAAAATTTCCGGAAAGAGTCGGATTTTGTCAAAACTAAAAAATATTGTGATACACGTCGAAATTTTGACAAACAAATTAAAACTACCATAACATTTTTTATAATTTTCTTACACAAATTTTAAATTTAAAAAAATATATACTTTTTTTATCAGAAGATTTCGAGAAAAAGGCAAACTTTAACAAACAAGCTGAAAATTTTAGAATTAAAAAAGTCGACATTTTCAGAAAAAGTCGAATTTCCATAAATGGGAAAATTTCAGAAAAAAAACAAGGAACTTTTAAATAAAAATTTGAAATTTTGATAAAGTCGTGTTTCATAAAAGAAGTTGAAGTTTATGATTAAATGCAAAATTAAAGACACATTTTGTAAAAAAAATATACGAATTTTGAGGAAATAGACAAAATTTCAAAAAAATATTTCAAGAAAAGACTGAATTCTGAAGCTGGAAAGAAAATTTTTGTTGCCCCAGTTGAATATATACATTTTCGGTTTGCTGCATGAACTAGAGGAGGGCACGCCCTATTCTAACTACGACTATGATTAGCTAGGATATATTCCTTAATCTTACGTGTAAAAGTTAATAAAGCAAAACGGTCTAAAATAATGTATTAAAAAAATAATTAACATAAATAAAACTTTATGTAAACAACTATTTAAAGCTGCAGACAGTTTATGCACTTTAATGGTTTGTTAAACTGAAAGAGTTCGATTTGTTTTGTTTTACATATAAACTCCATAATAATACTAACATTATTTTATTTCTTAGCCAAAACAAAAACTAGGGAAAAGGGCCTCGCAAAAAAAATCTAATAGGGCCCTTACTTATTGGATCCGGGCTTGTTTGCACAAGCATTTTTAAATGTCTTTTTTGGACCTTTACTATACCCATCGAGTTACAATTTAAGATTAATGCCAAATGAAATTTCGGAGACATTTTTAATTAAATACTTATTTGAACTACATCTCACGCAGCTTGTTAGAGACACCTGGCGTAAAACTTTGTATTTCTATAAATGAGAAAAAAAATCCTCTACAATATACAGAGTATTTGAAAAAGTTGTTACAAAACCTAAGAATGTGAAAGTAGAGCCAAAATTAGCAAAAAAAAATTATATAAACATAGGTTCTGTGGAGCGCAGTTACTCATTTGACTATTTTTGTAATAATTTTCTTTATAAGTATGATAATAAAATGAAATTTGTAGAGAATAATTAAACGGTAAGAGTTTAATCAAAATTGGTTGTAAATGAGGATAGTTTTCGTTAACATAAGTTTGTTGACATTCTTTAAAAATTTCTTTAAATATCAAGTAAATGATTTTACTTTCTAAGAAATTGGACTTTTTCAGTAAAAAAATGTCTTCACATCTATCTTATTTATTTATTTTCTTGTAACGATGTCGATGTACGGTTTAGAACAGTAACATTTTTATACATCGTTCACGATGTCAATTTTATTGAAGTATTTTTTAAATTTTTCGTGCTATCATTTCATTTTTATGTATCTCTAATTTCTTATTACTATTTCAAGGGCTTCTTTTAAAAAAGTATGCTACTAGCGACAAAAATAATTTTGCTTGATAGATCAAAGGAATAAAAAAATATCCACAAATTTATGTCAAGGGTAGTTGGAAAAATACCGTTATTCATAACCTATTTTGATTAAACTCATGAAAATTAAAACCCATAACATATGATTATTCTCTGCAAATTTCATTTTATTAAATAAATATAAAGAATATTATTCAAATCAAAGTCAAATGATATAGCCCCTATTAGAGGGCTATATCTAAGTAACGGTGCTCAGTAGGCACCATATTTATAAAAACTCTTTTTACTAATTTTGGACCTACTTTCACCTCCTCAAGTTTTGTACCAACTTTTTTAAACACACTGTATATTCTAAAAGTATTTGGAAATAAAATTGTAAACAATATCATCAAAAAATGTGTTTGCTATTTATGACATACAATAGTAATTTATTACATGTTTTAAAGTACAACCTATAATTGAATGAAAAAACAAAAACGAAGAGATTTGATAAGGAAGGCTTCCACGGCCAGAGAGTGTACAGGATATACTTCTTCCGGGATTGGATAGTGTCAAAGAACTACTAAAAGTGTTCGACATTTAGCTCCCCACGCGAAACTCTGAAGAGTTTCGCCTCTGGTATGGTGAACATACTGAGTTACCGTGCTCTTCTGTCTAAACTTTCTTATCCTTTGTACCAATTTTCAATTCAGAAGAGTTTCGCCTCTGGTATGGTGAACATACTGAGTTACCGTGCTCTTCTGTCTAAACTTTCTTATCCTTTGTACCAATTTTCAATTCAGAAGAGTTTCGCCTCTGGTATGGTGGACATACTGAGTTACCGTGCTCTGATGTTTTGAAATTGGCCTTTTTATTCTTTCATTTTTGCATATTCCTTTATATTCCTCTTTTCATTTATTGTTTCTTTTCTTTGTTCCTGAAGAAGCCCCCTACGATGGTGGGCGAAACGTCGAACACTTTTGGTAGTTCTTTGACACGGTCCAATCCCGGAAGAAGTACATCCTGTACGAAGAGATTTGCTAAAAAATTATCATATATCTATTATACTTGTTATAATAAGAATAATATAAATAATGTTTAATTTCATTTGCCTTTTGGTCATTAGATTCTATTTTATCTTCTTCTGATATGCAAATAGTAGTTCTCCACAGTTTCTCTATGGATCAATAGGCGGCAATACTTGTGAGTCACACGGAGGATGTCCGTTGATTCTATATCATCTACTTGCCGGAACATTTGTCAGCATTCGGGTAGGATATACCAAACTGACGAGATCTAATAAAACCGAAATCGGTCTTTGGTTTCCAAACTCCGAATATAATAAACGTTCAAATCTATTGGTTTATGCGATTCTCTGCTGTGATAAGGTCATAAAACAAAAGAACCTTCTAACCAAAGTGATTTTAACAGGCTGAGATGTGGCACAAATAAATATTTCATTAAAAAACAGTCTGAAGATTCATTTGGCATTAATTTTAAGCTGTAATTAGATAGGTATAGTAACGGTTCAAAAAAAAAAAAATTAATAAGACTTGTGCCCAAACATTGTAAAAAGATTGAAAGATTAAATTTTAAAAGCAAACATGTTCTTCAATATAACTTTATAATTACTACCTTCTGGTGGTAATTTTAAGTTGTAACCAGAGAGCGGTCTAAAATAAAATAAACTTTTTTTTTGTGCCATAACGTAACAGGATTCCATGAGACACAAAGGTATTTTTCAATATAACTTTATAGATGCTATCTTGTGGTAGTGATTTTAAGCTGTAACTCTATGGGTATAGTAACACTCCAAAAAATTTTTTTAAATGCTTGTTCCAAAACATTGTAGCAGGATTTAATGAGGCAGATACATATTTTTCAATATAACTATAATTACTATCTTCTGGTGGTTATTTTAAGTTGTAACCCAATTGGTTCAATTAGTGTGCAAAAAGTTGACCGGAAGTGGGCCTATTATGAATTACCTAACAACTTCCAACCAGGCACAAAAATATTTTGCTCATTGTCGTTTTGTATATTAACGTTTTAGAAACATTTTATGCTGTAACTTTATCGGTGGGAATTTTTGCAGGCAGCTCTTCCTTTATTATTCTGTAGAGGAAAAATTAATCGGCAACACATTTTATAAAAATACTAACTAGCTATTACCAGCGATTTCGTCTACGGGGTTAAATGAATAATTAGAACTTAACAGAAGAAACTATCCAAAATTAAGGAGTTTTTAAATTTCTTGGATTGGCGGATCAACTTTATTGTTGTAATATTTTAATTTGTCTTTGCTGCTGATCAAAAATGCTTTCTTATTTATAGAATTCGTTTGGATAAAAGTAATTAAACTAATTTAATCAGCTATGTACAGCTTTAAAGAGTTCGTGCAAATTAGAGTATCTTCTCTTGATTGAAATTTATCCAACCCTATAAATATCGCCGTACTTGAAAAGAAAAGCTCTATCCAAATATGCGATATCATTCTATAAGTTCCGTTTTAAATAATAAAATTTTATGTCGTGCACGGTTTATAAACACAAAGTTAAATAAGCGCAAAAGATGTCAAACCAAAAAAAGAAGAGAACAAAATCGACGGATTCGAGAGATTTTTTTATAAAACATATTTCCTTTGTTTCTGAAAATTATGCATTACGAGCCCTGTCGCATATGAATTGAACCACTACGAATTTTTTTTTTAAATATGTATCTAAAAGGAACTCAACTAACATTAAAACAAAAAGAAACAAATTAATAGCAGTAATACTTAACGGCTTTATGTATTATACATATTTTACAGCTATGTTAAATTTTAAACAAAACAATATAAGAACAGACATTATGATCTTGTCTCATATTAATTGAACCATGATTATTTGGAATTTTTTATTACTGTGTATAATCTCTCCTTTGCTTTAAAGTTGCTAATATATGTTTAAGCAGTGTGTTCATCAGTAATTTGCAAAAGCCAGGTTTAAATTGTTGCCCGATTTAATTCAACTTATCAATTAATTCCAATTTTGTACGTAGGACACTATAGGTCCCAATGATTTTGTCATTTTATGCCACAATTGGCGATAGTTCTGGTCTATTAGAAGATCATTCTAATAATGCTATATTTTGTGTATTAAATTTTTTTTAACTATCTTTGCTGTGTGCATGAATCACCATCTTGTTGGAAAATATATTCTTCGTTTCCATTTGCTAGCATCGGAATGGATAGCAATAGTTCATTTTGTGGAATTTCTATATATTTACTAGCATTAATCGTTTTATTTATCACAAATAGTTGTCCCACTCCTTGAGAGGACCTACAACCCCACACCATAATTGAAGCAGGAAATTTAATTTTACGCTTTAATGTATCTGGATAATGCTCTTTTTTTTCTTAAAACCTTACTTTGGCCACATACATCTCAAATTTCGATTCATCACTCCAAATTATTTTGTCCAAGTCATTGGTTGACCATGTAGAGTGCTCCTTAGTCCATTTTAAGCTAGTCTTCTTTTAATTTGTTGTAAGAAGTGGCTTCTCTTTTGCCTAAGTATCTTTATTTGACAAAATTTTATATTTGAAAATTTATAGGTAAGTTTAACATACCCTATAAAAACCGTATTCAGGTTTTTTTATATTTCGCAGACATGTATCTTTAGATCCGGATTTTCCAATAGTTTCACCCCATTAAAAAGTCAATTCTCTGGACGGCATTTTTCTGTCATTTTCGACGTTCTGCCACTTTTTTGATAGGTCATTACACTTCCAGGAGTTTTATACCAGTAAATTATATTGCGCACTGTACATCTAGGTATTCCTAATAATTTTGAAATATTCCAATCCGAGTTATCATTATGGGCAGTTATAATGGCCTTATGAAGGTCTGCAGAAATTGGTTTTCCATGCACCGTAATAAATAAATATATAGCTTTATTTAAGGTCCATTTTATTTACGTAGTATAATGTTAGCAACTACGACAAACAAACATTGATATTTAAAATTTATTTTGAAGCAATCTACTTTAATTGCAACTTTTAAGAAAATGGTGCAATACATTTGTGACAAGCACAACGTTAGCTTTTATTTTTCAAGTACAAATTAATATTAAAATTCAACAGCATAATAACGGCAAGAATATATATTTATAGCAAAATATCCTACTTTATACAGGGTGCTTCAATGTTCCACTGAAATTTATGGAAATATTTTATATTCATAAAAACAGAAAATTAGTTGAAGTGGTTCAATTCTCCTGCGGTTGGGCTCGTATTTTATGGGCGCAATGTTTAGGTACATTGTATATTGGAGACATATTTAATACTCCTGTAATGTCAGTTCCCTATTTTCTCCCTAAGCGAAAGCTGTCTAAATCAGAAAAGGACAAAGCACACGGTACTGCGATAGATCAGTATACTAAAAAATAGTTTTTTTAAATATTTTATCAGAGATTAGTTAAAAGTAGAATATTGTCTTTGAAGAAAAATTAATGCAATAAAAAATGTTACTGAATAAAGTGTAAAAATTTGGTACAAAAATAAAGCATCATATCGAACAGAAGGTTTGAAATTCTATACTTTTTATTATTCAAAATAAGAAATAGGCCAAAATTAACATAGGTTTGCCATAAAAGTTTGCATAAAAGTCTGGAGTTCAGTTAATAAATTATTTACTTCTGTAAAAAGCTCTTAAGATATCTATAAAAGCCAAAGTTAGTGGGTGTAAGGTTCAATAACTCTTAACTCAATTCGTCATTTGTGAGATGTGAAATCTACCTTTGTGGGTTGTTGTACAAAAGGTTTAGACCTTCTAATGATGAACGAATATTTTATAGATCCTAATGCATTTTTTAAAGTAAAATCTATGCCTAAAGTGTAATTACAGCAGAGGGACAATTTAAATGCTACTTTAAAAACGAATAAGTCTTAATTTTGCGAAGAAAATCTGCTAAGCAACGAATTTTACAGGTTGGAAAGGTAATCTTCATAATTTTCATTTTGTCACTAGCCTCATCGTGTTATACATTTTACTTTGTTTTGTAAGGGATCGGCGGTATCGATTCTTCGAAATATCTTTTTTTCTTTCGGTACTACTCCTCTGCGATAAGATACACCACGATTTGGTAAGTTCTGGGGGATCACTTTCTCTAAAAACCACCAAACAGTCAATTACATTTTGTTTATTGGGTTTAAAAAATAGTTAAGAAGTTCATCTTGTCTCGAAAATTATGATGAACAAGTGCCTCTATTGTAAAAAACTTACTAATTAATATACTGGCTTACGGATAAATAGTGAGTCTACGGAGCATTTTTGGTACTTAATTTCTTATCATCAATGGTAAAAGGACATTTTCAATCTTCCTTACCTTCAAAGCTAAACTAATTAGATTGTTTTGGAATGAAGAAGAAAAGATCTGGTTGACTTCAATGCCTAAAAAACTTAGGGGTACGTTTTTTCTAAGAAAACGTCAAAAGATAATGCATTCAACGTTCTCGTGGACCTTAAAATGCTCTTTATGAAGTTTAATTTGCCTATCCTAGAAGTAGATGTAAAATGCAAGCACTATTTTTGGAATAACCATGGGGGTAAGAACTTTTATTTATGCAGATTTTTTTTCTGCGGAACTTTCAACCTTGGGTTTCTTTTTTTTTTATTATTAAGCGAAATTGTGTCTAATAGTTACAATGTATCCTTGTTTAAAACGGCAGTTCGTCGCTATCTGTCTATATTTCTGCCTCCTGTTCGTAATACTTCAAGGGCATAATACCCTTTGCGAGACCCCTAATTAGAATGTAATCCAGTAACAGGCAATAATTAGCAATTTTAAAGGCACCTCCTCAGCCATAAATAAAAAATGGAATTGTAGAAAAAGTGCGGAGTGCTTTGAAGGGTTGAAATTGTAATCGTAATTAAAATTTTTTTTAAATTTTTTAAAAATATTTTATATACGCATGCATATATGTGTGGACACCTTTTCTAGTGCAGGCGTGTTCGAATTTTAATTTTTATTATTTTAATACTTAGGAGCCAAACGAGGGTTAAACATTAAAATAAAAAATGCCCTTTTCATTTGAAACCATTTCACAAATGTTGGCACTATAGGCCATTTAAAATTAGAATATTGATCCACCCTATTATACGTAGCGCTTCCCAAATGTAACGGATAAATTTTATAAAACCACGAAGAAACATATTTCAGAAAAATGGTGATACACGTCTATTTTTTTTAATTGCCATTATGACATAAGTAATTTTCAATCCCCCACCACTTCACATCTGAGATCTGCTCAATATTTTCAGATCTATTAAGTTGCAGTTGTTTAAACTACTCATTGCTATGGACGCCTGCTCCAATATTGGCACTTTTAATTTAGTGTATTTTACTAAATATCTCGGTTATTTATCAACCCATTTAGAAAAGTATTTTTTCGCATTGTGAGTGGTAATATGCTACTTTACCACACTCAAAATCGTTTAGTAAAGTGGCACTTACTGCATATATACGTCGCTTTAATGCATAGCAACCGTCACTGTGATTAAACACAGTTGCACCTAAAATAGCTGAAAGACACTTTTAGAGCAAAATTTAAAATGTTTTCCCACTCCCACCCGTTTATGCACTGTTTTCTTTATACCTTGCGAGCAGGAGAGATAGACCATATCAGTCTAGTGAACGGATATAACGAAAGTCGAGCCGTGATTGGTCGATTGACCAATCATGGCATGCGATAAAGACGAATGTCATTTTTAGATTAAGAATTATACCATAAAATCTGTCAAACTGACTTCGGTATTTACCAAAAAAAATTATTTAAAATGAGTGCTTTTAGTGCAGAATCAGTACTTTATCCCAGCGGACATTTCTGAGGCTGCAAGTGAAATATTCAAGATATTATTACCTTAGAAATTAAAAGTAAATATAAATTTTGCTACGATAAATTTATGACGTTTCATTGACACAAGGACACTATATAAAATATATTAGAAACTGCAAATGTCACATGAAAAATTATTAATTTGCTAAATCATATTTTAGTCTTTGATAGATCGTAGTCGTAGGAAAAATACGCTGTACAACTCGAGCGGATTGTCCATATCGCACTCGAATGATTGAGGCACTCCGCCTACGGCGTCGTGCTCAAACTTCGTTCTCGTGCGATATGGACATCATATCCGCTCTTGTTGTACAAACTACTATTTAAGCTTTTAAATTTTTTCTCAATAGCAACACTCATTTTTATATTTATTAATCGATTTAAAAAACAACCACTTGCTACTACTGCTTTTACTGCTTACTGTTTTGTAAATCGATCCAAAAAAAAACAATTGCTACTACTGTTTTTACTGTTTACTGTTTTGTAAATCGACAAAGCTGTATCAAGTTGATAGGTTACGGAAATAATAAACAGATAACTATTTTAAATTTCCAACTTTGAAATGCTTTCATATCTATAATTATTTATTAATAACTATCACAAAATGCAAAAAAATAGTATAAACAAACTCGTGAGAAAAGCAGTTTTACTAAAGCTATAATAGCTTTAGGTTAATCGCTAGCTGCGCTCGCTCGTACTCAAACGCTATACTCGTTTAGAAAAACCGTGTTTTTCTACACTTGTTGTTTATTATACTATTTTTGGAATATTTAGAATAAAAGACTCCAACAATCGAGGTAACACAAGGGATATTTTGCTTCTTAAATTTTTTAAAGTTTTGGTTGCTAGTCCTTATAGGTGAAAAAGTGAGGGGTTTAAAGGTATAAATTTAAACGGAAATTTACAAATAAAGATCGACTCGTCCGAGCACTTCTCCATAACATATCGCTTGATACTTTTATAGAATTTATTCTTTACTTTTGGGAAGAACTGTATATATTCCGGCCTTAACAACCAGGCTCAACATCTGACCTATACTATTTTGGTTACTTTTGGTTTTAATAATTCTTTTCCAGCAAGATTATGTCTATATCTGGCAAAAATTGGGCAAGTGTAGGGAGTGTGTAAACTTGTCCCTTTTAATCCCACACAGTCGACATCCATCGTTTTCTGCTAAATTCAGTTTGATCAGGTATCCTTAAAAGCAGGGATGTGCAACAAGGCTAAAACTTTTGCGCGGGTCGCATGTGAGAAAAATATGAACCCTAAATTAGATGATTAACACTAATTATTAGGTTTCTATTAACAAAACCAAAATAACAAAAGTACTATGGAAAATTACCTAATTAAAATACATAACAGAAATAAAAAAGGGAAATTATTATGGAAAAAAAATCTTAAACAAACTTGGCTTCTTTGCCCGATTTGTCACAACAACTCGCTCTGAACTTTCCAGTCCTACGTTATTTAGTCTGGACCTGCGGTTCTTTTTAACTATTTCCATTAAGGAAAATAATTGTTTAAAATAATAAGTGCCTCCAAAATCATAGGTGTAACTAGAATAGGACAGGTTGGGGCGCTTGCTCCCCTCTGGTTCATGCAGTAAACCAAACATTTATATGTATTTAATTGGGGGACTTTCAAATTCTTTAGAATTCATCCTTTCTTTGAAACATTTTTTTGAAATTTCGTATATTTTTCTACAAAATTTCTTTTCCTTTGAAATTTTGCATTTACTTATAAAATTCGACTTTTTTTATTAACCATAACCATCAAAATTTCGAATTTAAATGTTCGCTGGTTTTTTTCTGAAATTTTGCCATTTCTCGAAATTCAATTTTTTCTGAAAATTTCGACTTTTTTATTTTGAAAATCTCAGCTTGTTTATTAATATTTGCATTTTTCTCGAAATCTGGTCGATCTTATGATAAATAAGTATATTTCTTGGAAATTTAAATTTGTTGTGAAAGTATAAAAATTACCAAGAAAATTTCTTTGTGAATTTCATCCCTTTTTTAATCCTTTTTAAAAGTTTTAACTTCTTTGTCAAAATTTCGATGTGTATTACAATATTTGACATTTTCTGACGTCCGTGGATTCAAGATAGGGCGCCTGTCTAGGAGTCAACAAAAAATAAATATTAGATTTTTCTCTTAGTGTGCTCTTTTTCTAAATTTCGATAAAATCTAATTCTTTCTAGAAAATTTCGAAATTTCACTATGATTAAACGCTTTTTCCCAAAAATTTAAATCTTTTTTGCAAAAGTCTCTGGTAATGTCGTCTTTTTCTCGGAGTTTCGAAAATTATTTTTTTTAATTGCGTCTTTTTTTTTGACTTTCTTTGGAATTTTTTTTGGCCATTTCTAAGTTCTCCAGAAATTTAGCTTTTTTTCGAATTCCGATATTTTTCTGAACATTTAGTTAAAAAATTCGTTTTTTTTGGAATTTGATCTTTTTAAGAACTTTTAACTGGTTTCCTAAAGTTTGCTTTTTTCGGAAGATCTTGATTCTTATCTCAATATGCAGCCCTTTAGGCGTGTATAGTGAATCATAGGTAGCTGAACTACCAATAGTTGAAACACTGCCACCTAGCGAAGCGGTTGCTCTCTAGGAAAGTTCCCAGAAGACAAGGATTCAAATGCACAGACCAATAGATTTGAACATTAATTAGATTCGAAATTTGGAAACCAAAGACGCAAGTAAGTACTAAAGATTCAACGAACGTCAAGCGTGTGACTCTCAGACGACTACCGCCACTTATTGGTCCATAGAGAAAACTATGGCCATCGCCAACAATGTCGTATGCAAGTAGAATACAACCTACACTGCAAATTTATGCAGCCCTCCAGGCGTGTATAGTGAATCATAGGTAGCTGAACTACCAACAGTTGAAACACTGCCTTCTGGCGAAGCGGTTGCTATCTAGGAAAGTTCCCACAAGGATTCTAATGCACAGACCAATAGGTTTGAACATTAATTAGATTCGAAGTTTGGAAACCAAAGACACAAGTACGTACTAAAGAATTAACGAACGTCAAGCGTGTGACGCTCAGACGACTACCGCCACCTATTGGTCCATAGAGAAAACTATGGCCATCGCCAACAATGTGGTATGTAAGTAGAATACAACCTAGACTGCAAATGCTTGCAGCCCTCCAGGCTGCATTGAATCATAGGTAGCTGAATTACCAAAAGCTGAAACACTGCCACCCAGCGAAGGGGTTGCTCTCTAGTAAAGTTCCCAGAAGACTAGGATAGGTCTTTGCATTAGAATCTTTTTCCAAATTTTGAACTTTTATAAAATAGTCCTCTACAATTCGCCTCAAAATTTATCGCAATCCTAATTTTTGAACTTTTTCAAAATTTTGTCATTTTTCTGAATATTTATTTCTTTCGACAAATTACGACTTTTTGCTCAAATGGTGTTATGGTTTTAAAAATGTTAATTTCTCTCTCTAAATTAGATCAATTTTTGGGGATTTCGGTAAAAAGATATTTTGGAAATTTAACATCTTTACTGAATTTTAAATTTTGAGAACAATGTTTTTGAAAAATGCGATTTTTTCTTTTCAAATTTCTTGAGAAAATTGCGAAAAAAGCATTATGGCAATAAAATTAAAACCATATGTTATTTTTAATTACTCATAACACTCTACAGAAAAAAAATTCAATAAAATTAAGTTGTTTAAAAGTCAGTATACAAGAAAAAGATTAAACCCATCCCCATAAAATATATGGACTGCAACCCTTTGGCATAAGTAATACGCTCTTAGGAGCACATTCTTAGGGGAAAATTGTTTTGCCGAAAATGTTCAGTTTATTCTGAAGATATTAAAGAAAAACTCTTTTTAGGGTTACCTTTACGCCTCTTACACACGGACGGTTTTTCGCCGGTCGGCAAATTTGCCGACCGGCACAAAAACCGACGGTACCTTTTCACACGGCACCGGCGTTTAATTTGCCGTCGCACTACATATTTGAACTTTACATGAGCCGTAATGGAAAAAGTCACTACTGAAGTTTTATGTGCATATGTTTTATATAAACGACGCAAATCTCGTAAAAGAAGGTAAAAGAAAATATGGATACATCGTGTATTAGAGGAAAGAGCCGCTGTTGGAGCTTTCTACACCCTGATTTCAAAACTGAGATCACATGAATCAAAATTTTTTAATTATTTTCGGATGTCTATTTCGTCTTTCGATCAAATGCTTGATATTTTATGTCGTGTATCAGCCAAAGATCATACGGACCATACTCTTTGCTCTGTTGCATTGGATGTTAACCTAACCTAACCGATTGATGAGACAAGTTTAGAACTCCATCGAAGAAATTAAATTACACCCCTAAACAGAATCTAAGAGAAGTCTTAATCCGGTTCTGACATCTGTAAAATATTTAGCGCTGTGACGGTTTTGTTGCCGTTCGTCTGCAAACCTACATAAGCTACCAGCTAACGCCTCTTACACACGGACGGTTTTTCGCCGGTCGGCAAATTTGCCGACCGGCAGAAAAACCGACCAACTTTTAAATAACAAGGAGTTTAATGCATCTTTACACACGAAAGCGGCGACGGCAATTTGGCCGACCGGCTGCCGCAAAAGTTAAAATATCGACGGCGAACACACGGCTGCCGGTCGGCTTTTTCGCCGTCGCTAGGTTTTGTTAGCTGGTAGCTTATGTAGGTTTGCAGATGAACGGCAACAAAACCGTCGCCGCGCTAAATATTTTACTGATGTCAGAACCGGATTAAGACTTCTCTAAAATTTTGTTTAGGGATGTAATTTAATTTCTTCGATGGACTTCTAAACATGTCTCATCAATCGGTTATCATAATTTTATCTACTTTTGTTATGCTAGAAAAGTGTCCTAAACCTTTGGTTTTTATCCCATTTTGTATTATCGCAATTCTTGTAAGTTAAGGCGAGGGTAATAATGGTCCTCGAGAGAAAGTTGTCTTTTAAGGGTTGTAAAAATCCAATAAAGCATATGCACATAAAACTTCAGCAGTGACTTTTTCCATTACGGCTCATGTAAAGTTCAAATATGTACTGCGACGGCAAATTAAACGCCGGTGTCGTGTGAAGAGGTACCGACGGTTTTTGTGCCGGTCGGCAAATTTGCCGGTCGGCGAAAAACCGTCCGTGTGTAAGAGGCGTTACAAAACCTAGCGACGGCGAAAAAGCCGACCGGCAGCCGTGTGTTCGCCGTCGATATTTTAACTTTTGCGGCAGCCGGTCGGCCAAATTGCCGTCGCCGCTGTCGTGTGTAAAGATGCATCAAACTCCTTGTTATTTAAAAGTTGGTCGGTTTTTCTGCCGGTCGGCAAATTTGCCGACCGGCGAAAAACCGTCCGTGTGTAAGGGTGCGTTAGGGAAGAGAAATTCACCAACTAAATCACAAATCTAGCATCTAAAAAAATAGTTGTTATATTATTTTAATAAAATATTAACATATAATAAGTTAAAGGTAAAAAAATAAATGTTTTGACCGGCATTATAATAATAATCAAATCCATGGGGTTCTCCAAGCGTCATAAAAATAAGGGTGTTACGTTATTTCACTGTTAATGCAAAATATATGTCAGAATATTCATTATAGAAGTAAAATTGAAAACATATGTTGTGATTTATTTTCCATATCACTGTACGGACAAAAACTAATCCACGAGGTAAATCACCCCTTTCAATGATATTTTTGCAAAACTCCGAGGCAAGTCAATTTTATTTCTTAGTTTTTCTAATAAAATTGCTAAATGTAATAAAATTTAGTTGCTTAAAAGTTGATTTATATAAAAAAAATCAAACTCACCGTCATAAAAATTAGGGGAAACTCTTTGGCATAAGTAATATTGTTTTTGAGCGCATTATTTTAGGAAATAATATAACGTGTGCTTCATCAAAAAATTCTAATATATCCTTGAGTTATTAAAGAAAAAACTGTTTTTTAGGGTTACCTCTAAGGGGTGTTTTTACCATTTAAATCGCCGAGTTAGTTCAATTTATTATTTTAACTACTTATTTCTCCTTTATTGTTATGCATTTCTGACGAGCTCCAATGAGAGTGAAACATTGATATCCAAAGCTATAACTTTTTTACATTTATTTAAACAACATTCATGTCTAACTTTGATTTGCTATATTTTATTTTTTCCTTATTTTGTGTAAAATAAACTAACCTATTTTTATCAGCTGTCATGAGGTTACGTTTTAAGAATTTAGGTATGACGTTGTAATATTTTAAAAAATGTTTCAGAATATAGTCAACTTTCATTACTAAAATTTTTAATATTTTCAAACCAATAAGAGTTTAAAATCAAGAATATTCTTAAAATATTTCTGAATTTCTTAAATCTGCATTTTTTAACATTTACATTGATTAGGATTTAACTTATGAAGCAAATGAATAAACTCTGCTAATTTTTTTAACAACATATTAACTTTTTTCTTGCTGAAATATTTTGAGAAAAAATACGTGTTTTATTATCTTTTGACACATTTTTAAATTATATTTATTTAAATGTAAAAGAGCAAGTGGAGAAAGGTCAATTCATTTTTTTAAATGGTGTTTTTGGGGCAAAGGTATAGAACATAAAAATTGATGTTAATCTGAAAGAAATACTTCGTACAAATTATATTAATTATTTAATTGATGTTCAATTATTCTGTTACAAAAGCGTACTACTCTGCATTCAATCCCTAAACTGCCAAGCCAAATAAATAACTTTATTTCGCGTGAATTAAAACCAGAGTATTATGCGATTTCAATTTTGGCGGATGCGCCGGACAATAATAGTACAACGCTACATACAGTGTGGAATAGCCAAATGGAATAAATTTGGTATCTTAGTTATTCTAGCAATTTATGAAAATCTCGAGACTAGATTATAAAATGGCATCCTCCACCGTAAAAATTTCATCCCTAGATGCAACTCTCTTCAAGTGACAGTTGCAACCCCTAAATTTTTAAATCGAAGGTAGGGGCTTGTATACCACATTTGAAAGCTCTTTTTATTCTCTATTCAAAAATGTCATGGATGCTATATTTATTTCAAAAATTAACAGTAAAAAAAAATAATTTAAATTTTCAACAACAAAATATAAATCTAATATTTTCATTTAATAAAATAAAAAACAAACCTTATCTTATGTGGGAGATGTTCAAAATGGGCACCTCTAACATCTTGGCAGCATCCTAATCGTAAATAAAAAGATCTCCTGACATTATTCAACATCTCTGTTGTCACCGACGCAATTGTAAGCGTTATTCTTGCTCGTAAGTAAGCTACTCGCGGGGTTTGGTTTTATACACTGTACTTTTTACATAACCCAATAAAAAAAAGTCCAGAGGCATCAGGTCTGGTGATTGTGGTGGCAATTTTACCGTACCTCGTCTTCTATCCACTGATATGAAAATCTAAAATCGGGATATTCCCAGACATCGACTTGGTAGTTTGGTTGTGCTCCATCTTGCTGGAACCATCTTACATTAGCTTAAACGTGTGGATTTTCTTGAGCTGGATATAAGTTTACCAAAGCTGGTACAATGTTGTTTTGGAGCAATGCTAAATAATTATCTCCATTTACATTTCCCTCAATGAAAAATGGACCAATAATATGATCTCCAATAATTCCTGTCCAAATGTTAACTTTTTCAGGGCTTTGTGTAAGCAATTCTCTCATTTAGTGTGGATTTTCCCTAGCCCAATAGCGACAGGTTTAATGATTTACATGACTGTGAAGAGTAAAAGTGGACTCATCAGAAAACAATATGTTTTCTATTTGGATCACATTATTATCTAATATTTGCATCATTTGGTCACAAAAATGAGTTCTATCAAAATTGTCTTTATAGAGCTCTTGACATAGTGTCAGTTTATAAGGATGCATTAGAGAGTTTTTTTTGCTTTCGTATTTGTCCATGTTCGTGAAAATGCTTTTTGATTTTACTAATTGTATCTTGGGATATTGGGGGTAAATCGGGAAATTTTTTTTTTAATAGACGAGCGACTTCGGCCTGTGATCTTACTCTAGTTTCATAACCCATCATTTGTAAAATTATGATTTTATGCATTTCCGTTAAATGACCCATATTAAATTTTCAAAATGCGCAAAAAGACAACTGAAGCATGATACCGACCACTATTTAATTCTCTTGCCGTTTTAGAAAGTTACTGGAATGTTTTCGACAAAAAGTACAATTGACTATGATAAGGTTGATAAGTTTAACGTTTTCTTTTGTACAAAATCAAAAAAGGATATCGATCGAAATTGTTTTTGGTCCCTTCATGATTATCGAGGACGAACCGGACGAGCCGCTATTGTATTGTATTATAGAGAATTTCGTCTAGTTATTCTAGTTGATCAATTATTTTCTTTAATTGTCTACTTAAATTAATGTAGCAACCATGACAATTTTGAATAAAAAAAGAAAGGACCTTTTAAATGGGGTATAGTAAGCCCATACTTTCAATTTAAAAATTAAGGGGTTGAAACGGTAACTCGAACGGGGTGGCATGTAGGAATGAATTTTTTGCGATGCAGGATGTCATCTTAAAATCTAAAATTGGCTTATTTCGGGATTTTCATAAATGTGTACAATAATTGAGGTATTGAATTTATTCCATTTGGCTCTTTCACACTATATGTTGTGTAAAGCTGAATCAATAGAAATTTGTGTTGTGTGTTGTATTTTGGGATTTAAAAAACATATCTCTTTTTGGCAATTCAAATATTTTGTGACTTAAATAAAATTATTTTGTGTATTATAGTGCGAAATCCGTTTGTATGCATCCTAAATACTTCAAATTCTGTGCAAAATTCGTAGATATAACATAATCTTTTGTGAAAAAAAAACAACGCAAAACACAATTTTTTATTGATGTGGATCCCGCCTAATATTGAATTTTCTTTAAAATGTTCTTACTAGTTTATTTCTGTAGATTTTATTTCTATTTGCAGGGATATTAAAAAAAACTAAAAAATATACGTAACATTTTTACCTTTAAAGCATTGAACCTTTTAAAATTTTGTACAAAAATAAACTTTCTTTTCCTACAATGGTTTATGAATACAATTTTCTCATCTGTGCAAACGCAATTTGAAAACATTTTATAATCCCAGAAAGTTTAAAATAGTTATGTTTTCTCAGCAAGAAGTATTGTTAACACTTCAGTTTTTGAAATTTGGTGACAATATAATAGTTAAAAGCTACTGTGAAAGAAATGTAACAAAAAGTTTTCTTAAATGCTGATTATTTTTAAAAGTCCACTAGAGTGTTAACTCGATTTAAGCATTTATTATCATTTGAATGACCTAAACAGTGCCTATCCTTTAAAAGAACGTGATGGAAAAGATATTTCTCATTTTGCTTTGTTAGGCAAAACGTTTATTTTTGGTATATAGAAATCTTTTTGAGTTTTAAGAGTCGATTTTAAATACAGATAGAGTTTTAAAGAGAAATAAAGAAACACGATTCTGTGAATATGGTTGTACCTTGAAAAACTATTTCTAAATGCCGGAAAGCATCCAAGAGATCATTACTGAAGATTGCGATGATTCGTGAGGTTTTACCCCAAACGAAAGTCGTACTGATGAATTTTTCATTCATCATTTCAAATGAGGACTGGATTATCTTAGAAAGTTAGAGAAATTAGGACTAAAATTTTACCTCATTCTCAAGGTATTTGACACAAATATCTTGACTATAATTGATTCGATCGAATATTTAGTATTGAAGATCTTTAAAACGTGCACCCAGTTTTTAAAGTTTTTTCGACAAGATTTTTCAATTATAAACTAACAATAATAATTTTATTCTACCGTTAATAAAAATCAATTGTATTTAAATTTTAAACCAAAATTTATCAACAATGTTATCAATTAAGTAATTTTCTTGCTAAAAATGTTCGACAAATAAAATCAAGAACAAAGACTGAAAATTGGGTAATGACTTAACCCAAAATAATTCAAATATTTTAATTCACATCAGTAAAAAATTGATTTGTGCGTTGTATTTTGAAATTTACATAATATATTTTTTACGCACTTATTTTGTGGTACAAATAGTTATTTTGTGTGTTATACCGCCAAATCCGTTTGTGTGCGCTCTAAACTTATTAAATACGATGCAGAAACCTAAATATAATATAAGTTTTTGTTTGAGTGTCTCTCTGAAGATGATAGCTTGGCTACCGAAATGCGTTAGAACAACTGTTGTGTTTTTTAATCTTTCTTGGTTTCAGGGGAAAAGATTTGTACATCAATTTTTGAAGATAATCCAGGACTGGTCCGTTTCGCAAAATAATAATAATAATAATAACTTGTTGTGACATACAACGCACAAAACAAATTTTTATTGATTGGATCCAGCTAAAGGAACAAGAACAATCAAGGGGCGAATTAGAAATTGATTAATGTTTTCCTACTGCACTACAACATTTCCTATAAGTAATTCCAAAAGTATTGATTTACAAATAGTAAAAATTTAAGGATCTGCGGCAATAATATTGAAAAACACTTCCGACATGCTCAAATGAAAGTCAGTTACTTATTATTAGAGTTGCAAAGTTGCGGATATGAAGCTATTTACACTAGGACGTTTATAAATCTGAGCTGCTGTATTAACAATAAATACATGGAAAATAATAATATCCTAATAATCAAATTCCTGAGTTAGAGGGATGGATTTCGTTGTCATAATTTATTTGGGCGTTCAAAAAATTTCAAACGTAATGTAAGATTGTTTTCTGAAACATTGTATACTTTGAGGGATTATTTAGTTTTTATAATTCGGAATTTATATTAATATTAAGGACGATGATTTCATTGTTGAATTAATGAATTATCAAAACTTTCAACGAACGGTATCACTAATTTGTTTGGCTTTCAATTAAATTTCCTAAGAAATTATCAAAATTTTTCTTGCCAACATTGGGTGCTTAAGATATGTCGATATTGTTACATATATTAATAAATGCTTTAATAATTTAATATAGATTGTATTAAATTTTGTTGCTGGATGGGACATTTTTTGGATTAATTTATACTTACAAATAAATACATTTGTAAAGTTAAGCCGAATTGAAAATGAGGATAGGTTATATAATATTCTGAGCGATGATAAATGTTTTCCGGACAATAAATTTTCACTAACAAATATTAAAAATTAAATGTATTTTTTTATAATTATTTATTATTATTTAACTAAAAATATATTATCCAAAATTGCTAATAAAATTCCTAATATTTAAAGAACTTTTTTGGCATATTTTATGTTTATTAATCCTTTCAGCGCCAAGCTAGGATGTAAAATCCACCAAATTTTTCAAAAAAATATTCTTTCTTTTATTGAAGATTTTAAGTAATTTAGAATATAATTGCGCCAGTTTTTATTATTTATATTATTTTTTTAGTGTGTTTCATGTGTATCCTTTTAGAAAGAGTTTTTAATGATAACCTTTTTCATGAGCCATATGTATCGCTATTGATGCACATAAACATCTTATTACTTTTAGGCTTCTTCTTTTGCAAATTGACGAGAAAAAAGAAAAAGTATCTAGCAGTAGAAAATTATAAAATGTCGTCGTATTTGAAACTGATTGTAATTTGTATATACTCATTAGATTTTTATTGCAAAGACTTGTGATCACAAATGTCCAGATTTAGATAAGAGTCAGGGCAGCTCAAGTTATGATCTGTACGCGATGATTTTATTTGTCATCAATGTAATAACCATTAGTTTAAAAGTTATGTTTAACAATGTTCCTTACATGTTTCAAATAAATTAATTTGTCGCTTTTGTGTTGTTAATATGCCATAGTTGAGATATCCTTACCCCAACTCAGATATACTGAGAATGTCATATAAGTCAGGATATTCCATTTACCTTATTAAAAGTGTGTACGGTAATAACACCACTAATTCATTATTCAAGTAGAGGTTACCAAACAAAAAAAAAAAAGATAGTGCTTCGTTACTTTAATTCTTTTACGTTCTTAATCAGTTCCCATATGTATTTGCAACAATTTTAAATAAAGCTTTTAATGGTAGTTGCCCATACAAATGCGTCTCCAAACAAAACAGTACATAAGTTCCTTGTCAAAATATGTTGTGATTCTTAGCGAATATGTTAAGATAGGTTGAAATAATCTAGCTTAAATTTCTGCAGTTTTTATTGTAATAAATGTAAATTTTGTCATATGGAAATAAAGTATGTTTGAATTAAAATCTTTTTAGGTTTGTTATTACATTTTGGTTACAAAAAATTTGATCGTGACAGTTATTGAATGCAAAAAACCAAAATAATCCACTAATTGTCACGATGTGGATAACTGACTCTTAGCAGGTCGGTCAGTGACAATTTTTGTTTTAATGTACAGAGCAATCAGTTTTGGTTTTAACTGAAGCCTGTAAACATGGATGACGTATTCAAGGACTAATAAAACGTGTTAAGTACCCAGAGCGATACTTAAATATAAAGTTTTCCAGAAAAATAAAACGACAAAACAATCCAATTGATTAAAAATATTACAAGAAAGGGTTTTCCATCTATTTAAAAAAGATTAGCTTACACTGACAATTCCGTGAATTATAGTAAGTCAGGATGGAATTGGCCCCAAATTATTGGATGTCATACATACCTATACATACACAAACAAAAATCACCATGTGACTCTCTTTATTCAACATAAAAGTTTATTAAAATGCAGCATAAATCCTGATAGAAATGTGCAAGGAAATGAGGATAATTCTAGTTCGATGGAATGCTTTTCCACATTTCCACCGATCATTATTATGGCTGAATCCTCAAAAAAGCGATAACAAAGGAGTAAAAATTATATTTTTCAAGAAAAATAGGTAAATAAAAATAGAAAATAGTAAGAAAAAGAAAAAAGCACAAAACAAGAGAACTAAAAGACCCCGAAAAGTTAAAAGAAAAGACATAAAAATAGGTAAAGTCAAACATAAATATATACACATTCTACATATTTAGGTATATCTTGGGAACATTTTCATGTATGTCCAAACAATAAATAAATCTTCATATTGTTTAACTTTTTTTTCCAAAGCAACCTAATAATTCAAATTTAAGACAATTACTGAAAAACTTAATGACAGTTTGGGTAATTGCATGACAATTACTGGTAAAATAACACTGACAAATAAAAATATTTTTATTAAAAAAACTTTTATTTTTTGACAAAAAACGAGTTGCTAGTTTCATAACAAAGAAACTAATCTTTTTTTTAGAAAGTGTTAGTGTAAAAAAATACATCCAGTATTTTTGATATCAGTAATAAATTAGACGTTATATCCCCATGCTAAACATCGAAAAACCTCGCCCCGTACATGAAAATTAATAGGTAATAAAGATGAAATAAGGTTACCTACTTTTGTCAAGGTGCATATTTTGAGCATATTGATCCAGCTGTCCGGTCGCATCAGCTCCCAGACTTGTTAACATAACCCCTGGTTGTTTTAAGTAATGCAATGCTGAAAAACTCCCAGCGCCGAGCATATGGGGAGGTGGAGCTGCAGGGGGTGGTGCTCTTGCATATTGTTGATAAGCTTGCTGTTGTTGTTGCTGCTGTTGTTGGAGATCAGTCGGAAAGCATTGAGAGGCAGGTCGAGGTTCCATGTCCATGGTGGGTTGCTCCGGTTGGATTTCATCCTCGCGAGGTTCCGCTTGCGTAGCTGGATATGGTGATGGTGCTGGTGAGGGCAAACTCTGATCTCTTGGAGGTGCAGAGTCTGCTTCTACGCCGAGTGGCACGGTAGGTCCGCAGGCCTGCTGAGGACTTCCGGCTCCCGTTGTACTTTGCTGTTGGGGCGGTGGGTACGGATCCTGTACACCCCATTGCCCTTGACCTCTGTCCATTCCATCTTTGTACAGGACATAAGGCGCCGCCGTGTCTGAAACAAACCATTAGTAACTATTAAAACAGTCTCTTGAACAAAATCCTACCAGATGTGAAATTAGAGGGTACACCTGGCTGTAATAATTTTTTTGTCTTAATAACCTTTTTCATGAAAAAGAAAAATATTTCTTTTTGGTCTGAAAGTAATCTTGGCTTAAAATTATACCTACATATATTTTTAATTATTTATTTTTCAACAAATACGAGTTTGTCTCACAAAATTGCTAAAATAATGTCATCGTAGAAAGATGCACACCTTAGATAGGTCTTTTGTGCATGAAATAAACAAAAGAATTTTCACTTACAATTGTTATGTTCAAAAATAAATGTTATAATTTACTCCGTTATTGTAATTAAAGGAGAAATTATTACAGGACACTTGAACTCACTTTCAATTTGGAATTCGTTAATATTTTTTTCTGCATTTGATGATACCTGGACCTATTTAAAAATGTATGTAAATAATCAAGGAGACAAAAAATAACAATATACCTTCAAATCAAACCCTATTTTCTCAACATTGTATTGGAATGCATACTTTGAAAATAATCCCCGATTACAAGAGTGTGCAATTAATGACCACTTAAAAAGATTGCGATCATGGCATGTACATCATCATAAAATTAAAGTCAAAAAAGGTTATCCCATTTATCTAACAAATAATTAAATATTGCATAATTTTACTTTCTGGTGCATTAAACTATGAAATTTTTAATTAGCGATGTATGTATTTTATCTTAGTCTATGAGTCTAGTTTGACCTCTGCACCTTTGTGCTGGCACGTGTGTAATAAAAAAGCTTAATCCTTGATAAAATTAACATAAAAGCATGTGGCCAAAAAGCTTGACAAAAATATTTAATTTATTTCCTCCAAAGTCTGGTAATTTTTTTATGTCAAGAAGGGTTCTTATTTATTTAGTAAATTATTTTGAAATTAAAGGTAAAATATGGAAATAAAAGCAAAAAGTTCAAGAAAAAAGTAAAAACTTTATGATATAAGTCAATATTAAAAAAAAATCAAAGATATTTTAAATTTTTTCGTTCACATTTTATATTTTTAAATTGAAGTTATCAATTCTCTTTTCTTAAACTTTTTAGAATAAAACAAAACAATTCTTCTTAAAAAATATACTACGAGTTCTTTCTTAAATTCGAAATTTTAATAGGAAAATAAAGAGATCGAATTCTGCATTTCTAGTTCACGAAAACTTTTGTATTATTTTTTTTCTCATAAAATATTGGATTTAAAGTCGAAATATATATATATATATTAAGGGTGTTGTAAGGGAGATACAATCGGAAGCAAAGTTACTGAAAATCTGAAATATCTACTTCTTACAGCACATCTCGAAGTAAATAAATTGTTATTAATGCTAAAAAATGTGTGTCATTTAAAATTTATCATTAATGCAACTTTAATTTTACTTTTACTTTAACAGTAAATATGCCTTTCAGCTTTTGACATGCACAATTTGGTCCGAATCTGTTAAATAGTTTTTCAAAATAATATTCATAGAAAACATTTTTAGGAGCTTTATTGATGTTATTTAGATTTGATTAAAATTATATGGAAATAACCTTATAAATTTTTTATTTTTCCTGAACTCTTTAATGGACGATTATGAATCTGCGCAAAATTATATAGTGAGACAACATAAACATTTGGAATGCTCAAAAACTTGTAAATAAAATAAATTGAGGCTACTTTATCTGTATTACATTACATGTAAATTTAAATTGCTATACATTTTAAATGTTGAAAATCAATTAATTTTAAATTTTCAGAGTAACTATAGAATTTAGATGTCATGCTGGTTTGAATTTCGAATATCGATCCTTAAAGTTTAAACTAAAGTCTATTCAAAAGACAAAAGTCCAAAATCAAAATTTTGAGTTTCAATTTAACATTTTGCAAAACTCGATATTTCTAAAAGATTTCAGATTTAAATTTGATATTTCCATTGTTTTTTATTTCGACTCTCCTAAAAGTTTTTTAAAGATTTCAATGGATTTATTATTAAATTTGCAATTTTCAATTTTAATCCTAAAACTTCGACTTAAGTATCAAAATTTCGAGAATAAATCAGATCTTTCAAGGAGAATTCGTAATTCTGTAATGTTTTTCAAAATTTTGGGTTTAAAGCAGATATTTTAACTCCAAAGTAAAATCTCAAAAACCAAAATCAAATTTTCTATAAAAACTCGAAATTAAAAACCTAAAATTATGACAATAAAAGGAAAAGTACTGAAACTTTGTAGAACTATCCCAAAGTAGAAATTGTAACAAAATGTGGTTATTAAATTTAGTAAGGAATTTTTCTAGAAAAATTTAATAAGGAGAAGCGGCCACAATAATTTATCAAACGGCAGATTAGCGCTCCAGAAATTTCTGCAAACGATAAGTCTTATCTGTACATTCCTTCTAGAAACCGGAACGGCACTTATAAATATAAGCGGTCGTCTTCGGTTAGTTAGTTAATTAAACAGTGTTAGTAAGTTAATTAGTCAGTTGGTCAGTTAGTTAAGTAAATTATATTTGTAGTTAGTGTTCCGGAATCAGTTTGGAAATATAGTGGTTACAATTCACGGAACCGATAGCGAGCAACAATATGTAATAGTTAGCTTAAGCAAATTAATTAAATCAGCGGAAAAAATAGTACAGTATTAAAAATTGGTAGTTATTTCCTATACAGTTTTATTTTCGAAGGTGAACAGAAAGAGGGGAAGGAGCTTAAAAGTAACTTTTTTCAGATTGTTGTTCTATCTTAAAAACTATTAAACATATCATGATTATTGCTATATGAAAAAAGAACTACGTTTTTACCAGAAAATAAATTTTATTCATTTTTGTTACAACAATCAATACTTTAGACGTTATGAGGAGTCCAATGTGACAAAAATAATAAATAAGGCGCTATGACACCATGACACATTATTCAAAATGAGAAATCAACATCATTTATAATAAAAGTACCAGTTTATCTGTGTTTTTATTGTCCCTTTCAATACGCATAAAATGATCTGCCAGTGATAATTTCGTCTTCGCTAAGAAACGTGCTTGAGGAAAACCAAAAAAAGGTACTTTGTATGGCGTACTCTCCAACATACAAAAAGAAGAGGAGCGAAGGAAACTTCTGTTGATATAAATTTTAATCTTACTACGATGGTTACTGCTCAGTGACAACTTGTTCTACTCCTGGCATAGGAAATGAAGACTGAGGAGATTGAAATACGAACAGCTACAAATGACGCCATCTGTACAATTATACAAAGCCCCATGAAGAAGGCAATAAATTATTCTGTGGTTGCCGTCGTCAAAGAAGATAGCTCTTTTCCTGGCTCTAGCGCCACCAGAGAAAAAAAAATGTCAAGTCGGAAGAAGGAAGATTGGAAACTACGATATTTTCTTCCCAAGAACTTTAAAAACTTGGACTTTGTTGTTCCATTTTTTCCTTTTCGTAGTTTCAGCAGTTGTGATAAATCCTCAGCCAATTATAGGAAAGGTAAAATATCTATTATCAAGCTTTTTGAACAAGAACCACGAATATAGTGATTACTTACATTTTATCTTTTACAAATAAACATCAAAATTTGGAATCAATGGCGGAATTGGGAAAAAAATGTTTCTTTCACTGTACCATGCGCCATCTACTCAGACTGATCTTAGCGAACTGTCATCGATTCTTAACTTTTTTAAATTCCAGTACCAAGTTCAAGTTTTTTACTTCTTGTCAGTTCTCTGCAAAAGGGACATCGAAATATTATTCCTTTGGAGTCTTCTAGCAAGTGCCAGAGCGCTTAGGATTTCAATAGGCTCGTGTATGGGGTTGGAAGCGAGAAACTGTTGGAATCCTGGGGTCTATCACCATCTTGGACTTTCCTGCTCCTGATATCTATAATTAGCCGTGGATAAGTAAATATGCTGAAAGATGCAGGCTGTCTGGGCGTCAACGGGGTCCCTATTATTATGAATCAAAAAGAAGATGATGATAATAATAAAGAGGATTATGTTTACCTCCAATAAATACGACGGCCGTCCTGTAAATTAATAAATTTGTTAAGCCAATTTTATTTCATCTTTATTAAATTCAGCACCCTGTTATTCCTAAGGCGTTAATGTAACAGTAAAAATAAATAAAACCTAATTTGAAGCAAATGTAATGCAGTTTCTTTTCGTACAAGCAGTAATTAGGATTTTTTTAGTAGTTTGCGGGATAACAGCAAAAATCTGAAAAAGTTGACTTTTTAAGCCGGCTCACCACCCACCATAGGGAATTTTTAGTATATTAATCAGAAAACCTTATGGAATTACTGTACTGTACGATTTTAAAAACTGCACAAATTATTCCCGCTGATTGCCCAATCTTCAACTAATTTTCTTGGACTAGAATATGCACTCAAAAAGTGTCAGGATCCTTCAGACAGTTTAATTTTTTTTCTTTTTGTGGGAACTATAGGCCCTGTCACCTAGATTCAAAATCCTTTGTAACTTCCACAAGTTTGTTCGAATCTCAGCCAGCATTATATATCCCGGCCTTTCAGCCAGGCTCAGCATCTCACCTACACCTATTCCTTCCAGAACCTCTGGTTTTAATGTTCTTTGCCAGTTAGATTATATCTGTATCCGGCAAGGTTTGGACAAGCACACACAATGTGTAAACGTGTTTGCTTTTCAGTTCCACACAGTTGGCATCGGTCGCTTTCTGCTGGGTTGAGTTTAACCAGGTGTCGTTTAAAATTCCCTTGGCCAGTGGGCAGACCTAGTGCTTTGCTCAGTCTGCTTTTATTCATTGCAATAAGTGCTGCAGCCTTTGATTGCAAGAGTTTATCATCACCAGTCTTGCTTGCCTGCAGATGGTTGTTCCTCCACAGGTTTAAATGAACCCGGTCGAGGTTTTTAATTATTTTAATTTGCTTTATTTTATTTTTGACAGCAAATATAAAAAAAGTCGAGAGAAAAATATTAATATTTTTTGTTCTCTAAAGACGAATAGAGAAAAGAATTGCCCGAATTTTAAAAAATTGTATTTTACATTTAAATTTACTGTAAATTTGTAAGATAGATATGTGTGTTCAAAGTTACGAAGAGCGATTGACAATTGCTGCTAGGTGCAATCTTAAAGAGATTGCCAATCCTTACCAAAAAAAGTAACTGAAAAATCGGACTTTTGAAGGAAGCAACTGGCGAAGAAAACTCCAATCAAATGGAATTAATTCAACTTCGCAAAGAAGGTACACAGAAAATATTTGATTTCATACTTGCAATTTTGTAGAAAGGCAAACTTTTCAAGTTTAAAGGGAAAAGTTTCAGCAAAAACTCAAAATCTATAGAAAAAAACTCGAAATTTAAAAACATGCTGTCAAATTCCCCAGTTTAAATCTAAACACAAAATTATAAAAATAAACTTAAAAATTTTTTAAAACTTTGAAATTGCATTAGTTTTTCAAATTTAAATCCGAAATTTTTATAAAAAATTGAAAGTTTTGAATGTAGATCTGTGTTTTTTACCAACCTAAATTTCTAAAAAAACCATTTTGTGTTTTAATGTCAAGAAAAATTCAAAATTTTATGGTAAAATCAAAATTTAAAATAAAACAATATTATTAAAAGTTTAAATACAAAATTTTGAGGAAATTGTTGTTAACGAATTGAGGATTTTTAATTTAAACTTTTGAATTGAAATTTTTACTTTATTCTTAAAATCTACAATATATTTAATCTCCCGTGTTTAAAAATTCCAATATTACAATTAGACTCAAAATTTCGAAAAAAAATGTAAACGACTCGAGTTTTAAGATAAAATTTTATGTAAAAAGTAGAAATTTGAAGAAACATTTGTTACAAATATTCAGATTTAAAGATTTCAATTTGAATCCTAACATTTCAATAAAAGTTTTGCTTTATTCTTTAAAATTTGTAACTGTAGCCTTGTAGAAAAGTATTCACTTTGAAATAATAGCTGCAACTTTTCTCTTGATGTTTTTATTTTGAATTGAAATTTCAGCGTTTTTCAAAAATCTTTTTTTTTCACAAATATTTGAATTTACCTGAGATATTCGAAATAAAACTAGATATTAACAGAAAGGGTTATAATTTCAAAAAAAATCTAAATTTTAATTATACGAACATTTCTAAGAATTTTTATAAAATTTTTAGAAGTTTTTTCAAATTTAAATTTGCAATGTTTTTATTTTTTTTTGAATTCTTACTTGCAATGTTATGCCTTTCTCCAAAATAAAATATTTATTTTTGGAAATGAAGACTTTAATTTTAAATTTTCTATTCAAATCTTAAAGTGACCACTTTTGGCGATCTTGGCGAGGTATTGACTTAGAAAAAATTTTGGGATAACGAAATTTCAATTTTTTTCCAAAATATCTTACGTTTTTGTTAAAAATTCAACTGTGGGAATACAGTTGAAATTTGGAGATAAAAGTCGAATAAAAAAAGAAATTTAAATTTTTAGATTATAACTGATATTAATATTTATTAAATTTTGAGTTTGAAATAGAAATGAGCTTAAAGTCGAAATTGAAAAACGAAAAGTAGAAAATAAAACCGAATATTGAAACATAAATATCCCTATTTATTTTCTTTGGCCCACGATGCTCACGCGCATGTAAGTTTATGTTGTTTTTATGTTGCGCGAACACAGTAGAAGTATTACATATTTGTAATAACACTAAAAAACTTAATTTCTTGGAAGCCATAGAAATTCCAAAATATTTACAATCTAGTCAATTTACACTTATGAACGAGCACAACTTGATCTTTTGAACACACCTCTAATTGAAGCTTTGGACAAGAATTTGGATTAGACGGAATATTTGTAGGAGTCTGTGATCCATGGAGCTTGTTAGCATAAGAACGGCTAAACAAATTGCTGGTATTACCGCCGATGATATAGTAATCCGAAACCTGGTTCGATGTTAGCAAATATTTAACGAAAACCTTGTGGAATTTTTAAATTTTGTTGCGTTTTTTTGTCGTTAATAAGTCATAGTCATGAATATTAAAGGATTCCCCGAAGTAAGGTTGGAAATGTCAATTTATTTATAATTAACATTGTTAAAAAAATAAAGTTTTAAGAATTTTCAGTATTGAATTTCAATTTAGACAAATGCTGAGATTTAAAAACAGCACTCAATAAAATGCAGGCAAATATTTGTGGAAAAATTGACGACATGAAAAAGAAAATTCAAATCTTGTCATTCAAAAGCTGAAACCTCAAGGAAAAAGTAAAAAATTTTGAAATTCGTGATTTTTTTTTATTTTAAATTTTTTCCAGCTCATACTGATATCCTGATACGAAAACCTAATGGGGATACTTAATCAGGAATTCAGATTGGGGCACCGGAATGACCGTATTTGAAACGGAAAATATAATCAGGTCCATTGACCTGAGATCCGACCACGTCCGAAAAATAAATTATTGATACCAAAATTTTGTACTATTTTTGTACTTTTTTGTACCGTTAAAAAAATTTTTGTACCGCAACCCAAAAACTGAAAATGGCAATTTACAATTCGCATCCTAGGTCAACGTGAAAACCACGACTACCTTCAAAATCAAATCTGACTATGCCATAATTTTGTACTATTTTTGTACCTTTTTGTACCACAAGTTTTAATTTTTGTACCGTTTTAATTTCCAAGAAAAACGATATCACAACTCGGATCCCAGGTCAACGTGAAAATCACGACCACTTTAAAAATTAAATTTAATTATACCATATTTTAGTACTATTTTTGTATCCTTTTGTACCATCAATTAAAAATTTTGTACCACCACCCCAACTAAATATTTCGGATCTCGAGCCAACGTGACAAACTAAAGTACATATCTAAATGAAAAATAAAATCCGACTATACCATAGTTTTGTACTATTTTTGTACCCTTTTGCACCATCAATTAAAAATTTTGTACCACCACCCCAACTAAGCAAAAAAATATTTTAAATATTTCGGATCTCAAGCCAACGTGACGAACTGAAGTACATATCTATATCAAAAATAAAATGTGACCATACCATAATTTTGTATTATTTGTGTACCTTTTTTTGTCATCAATTAAAAATTTTGTACCACCACCCTAACTAAGTAAAAAAATATTGTAAAATTTTTCGAATCTCAAGCAAACGTGACAAACTTAAGTACACATCTACATCAAGAATAAAATCCGACTATACCACAGTTTTGTACTATTTTTGTACCCTTTTGTACCATCAACTAAAAATTTTGTAAAAATAATTTACATACACATATATATATATATATATATATATATAGATGTTTATAATTATTATCTTAGAAAAAAGGATTAATAATTGATTCGTCCACTACTCGGTGCAGATTTATTTTTAAATGCAATGCAATCAAATAAATAAAGCTTTATCTTTTAAAGATTACAATGACCTATGCTACCAATAAAATAACATCAAGCTAGACAAGTTGGCAGTAAGTGTAACTTGATTGGATGCTATATCATAATCTGTAAATGATTTAATTGGAAAAGAAATGTCCATGTAAGTTACCATGCTACCAAACAAGAAACGTACTTTGTATTAAGGACTAAAAGTTGCTTTTATTTCAAATTATTCTTTCAATTAGAGGATAATAACACAATTTTCCATTTGTATAGAGCAATTCGATTATTGTTACTGGTTTATATCTTAGAAGGCTTGTGACTTCCGAGGCACAAATATGTATAGCTTTTTGTTTTTCTCATTATAGCTTTAGAATCTAAATCGTTTAAAACATTTAGGCATTTTTTTTTAAATTCGTATGAAACTGTTTCCATAAATAACTTCTAGCTACCAATAAATAGTGTCAAATCTTTAATTGGAATAAACTCAACAAAAATGAACCAAAATTTTTCTGACAAAATTTCTGAAACAGGTCGATTTTTGTTTTAGGCTTGCCTCATTTTAGTGAGCTAACCCCTAAACTTTTTCTCAAATTAAATTGGCTTGGGAACTCTCACAAGGAAAGGTCGCGAAGTGTCCGGCGCCGATTTTGCTAATTTTTGGATATGTTTTAAAGAACCAAAATCTAAGAGACACGTATTTTTTTTTATCGGCTGATAAACGGTTTTAAAGGCAGTTTTACCCTCTCAAAGTAGAAGCAAAAAATGCAGATTTCGCTGTTTCTCGAATACCACAAATGATATTCGAGTCGTTTCTTTTTCCAAAAGTTTTGCTTTGACGAGAAATGAAAGAAAAAAATTTTTCCAAAATTTTCCCACCCCCCTCATGGGGGCAAACTACCCCATTTATAAGTTTTTTAATCATAAAAATGGTAATTACGTCAGCAAAATTTTGAAAAAAATATATGTTATTTTATACACCAAAACTAATTTTACCTGTTTTTGGATTTTGTCGAAAAACAATTTTTTGGGGGGTATTTACACGAATACGTATATGATAGCATGTATTTTTATGATTTTTGTTTTATTTTTTTTTCTGAAGCGAAGTATTTCGACGAGAAACTAAAAAAATAATTTTTTAAGATTTTTTTGGTGACCCCTCATCCCCACCCTCCACCCCTCCCTTATAGGAGGGTGAGCTACCTACTTAAAAAACTGGACAATTCGAGATTATTATGATCCTTCTACTATCTATATACACCAAAAAAACAGGTTTACCAAAATTTTGTAACCCCACCCCTCCTGAAATTACCCCTTATGAAATTTTTAATTAACAAGAAAATAGTCGTTATAACAGCTAAATTTTGAAAAATAAATGTTATTTTATACCTCAAAATTAATGTTACTTTTATTTGGGTTTTGGTGAAGGAAAATATTTTAGGGGTAAACACACTTTAGGTCAAACACGTATATAATAGGATGTATTTCTATGATTTTTAATTCGTTTTTTTATCTGAAACGAAGTATTTGAACGAGGAATTAGAAAATTAATTTTTTTGAACTTTTTCAGTCACCTCTCTTCCCCTCTCTCCACCTTATTTTACCAGAGGGTGAGAATCTACTTAAAAAATCGGAAAGTTCGATATCATTACGATCTGGTTTTATACACCGAAAAAAAATCTAAACTTTTGCACCTTCGTAAGGGGGTAAACTACTCCTTTCTGAGGTTTTTAAGTATTCAAAAAATTGTCATTATAACAGCAAAATTTTGAAAAAAAAAACACTATATTTTATAACCAAAACTTATTTTATTGAATTTTCTTGGGGTTTGTTGAAGAAAAATTTTTGGGAGTAAACACCCTTTAGAGCAAATATGTGTATAAAATATCTATATAAAAACTGCGGTCAGTTGTCTGAACTTTATAAAAATTTAGAAGTTTTGTATATTAGATATACCTACACGAGAAATATGGGAATTTACCAAAACATTTAAGTGTATAGTATTATGGCGGTAAAGATATTCGTTTCTTTTTTTCCTGGAACGAAATATTTCAACAAGAAACAATAAAAATGATTTTTCCCAATTTTTCCAGCCACACCTCGCGCCCTATTTCTATCAGGATAAGTTACCTGGGATGGGAAATGCAAAAATTTAAAAACTTTCTAAACTCTGTTTTGTGGTATCTAGAGAGACAGCAATGATCTCGAATTTCCAGCTTTTCAAGTAGATAGCTAACTGGCTCATTCTACTGGTATGCCAACACGAAGGGTGGGAACTGTAGAACCAAAATTTAAAAATAATATTTTTCTACCTTCTTTAAAATACTTTGTTTCAAAAATAACGAACCGAAAATTATACAAATATATTTCCTATTATATATAAATATTTGCGTTAAAGGGTGTTTACCTCCAAAATATTTTCCTTCACCCAAACCCAAATACAGGTAAAATTAATTTTGATGTATAAAATAACATTTATTTTTCAAAATTGAGCTGTTATAATGACTATTTCCTTGTTAATTAAAGATTTCACAAGAGGGTAATTTACTCCTATCAGGAGGGGTGGGGGTAAAAAATTTGGTAAACTTTTTTTCGGTGTATATAGGTAGTAGGTGGATCATAATAATCTCGAATTTTCCGGTTTTTTAAGTAGGTAGCTCAGCCTCCTATAAGGGAAGGGTGGAGGGAGGGGATGAGGGGTTACAGAACAAAACTTAAAAAATTATTTTACTAGTTTCTCGTCGAAATACTTTGCTTCAGAAAAAAAAATAAAACAAAAATCATAAAAATACATCCTATCATATATCATATATATTTATCATATTCGTGTAAGTGGTGTTTACCCCCCCAAAAAATTTTTTTCGACGAAATCCAAAAACAGGTAAAATTAGTTTTGGTGTATGAAATAACATATATTTTTTTCAAAATTTTACTGACGTAATTACCATTTTTATGATTAAAAAACTTCTACATGGGGTAGTTTGCCCCCATGAGGGGGGTGGGAAAATTTTGAATTTTTTTTTTCTTTTATTTCTCGTCAAAACAAAACTTTTAAAAAAAGAAACGACTCGAATATCATTTTTGGTATGTGAGAAACAGCAAAATCTGCATTTTTTGCCCCAACTTTGAGGGGATAAAACTACCCTTCAAAGCGTTTATCAGCCGATAAAAAAAATACGTGTCTCTTAGATTTTGATCATCTAAAACATATCCAAAAATTAGTAAAATCGGCGCCGGACACTTCGCGACCTTTCCTTGTCAGTAAGAATACTTTTCCAAGAGGATTTAAATAGACTGTGTGGTTTCGCCATGAAACAAAGGCAAAAAAACACTTAATTTTTAAAGGACGATGTTCCGAATTTGTTCTATTTGCATGCTGGCAAAGTTTAACCTAATAATAAATTAAGGATTTGTTAAATATCTGGAGCGATTTGTTGGATTTCTTGTTTTTATAATGTCAAAACCGTAAAAGAATGAAATGATATAATATAAATATTCAATTTTTATTTATATCTTATATTAAAAATTCCAATTATGATAATTAAATTCATAGATATACAATGTAGACCATAAGCAATGGTACACAAAGCAAAAGTGGATTTTTTGTACAAAAATAACGAGGCTTAGCTACATTTACCTTATACCGAAAGTTGATATTAACAGAGGTACAGGTTGTTAAAATTGAAAATAAAATTTCGATTTTTTCGTATAACTATTAAATAAATTGTAATATAGGCACGAAATTCAACATAAGGAAGTTTTTTAAGTCGACAAACTTTAATACGCTGACATATTAATAATAGCTGATAGGTAGCGATACCTGCGCTATCCTGCATAACTTTAAATTATCATAAATTTTTTGTGCACCCACGTGTATTTATCTTAAAAGAATAGTTTTATTTCCAAATATTTCTTACGTAAAACGGTATAGCTTCTGAAAGTTGATACGAGCAACCCTTTCCAAGATATTTGCCTCTAAGATGTGAAATTCCTTCTTTTTAAATTAATAATTTATTAAATTTTCGTAGTAGGCTTGAAAAAAGTAATAAATAATAAGGCAGCTTTCAAAGTAATTTGGGTTAAATATTACTTTGCTAATAATATTTTTACCTAAATTAAATTTGAAAAATCTCAATAAAGAAAATGCAAAAAATTAAGACATAATTTATTTTCTAACATAGAGATGTTAGATATAATCTTTGAGTCCGCACAAGAAAATTGTAATTGTCTGGATATTATCTCTAATAAAAGGCATTCAGATTTTTAGTTGTTTATAAACCCTTTACATGACAAAGATCATTCCTCGCATTCTTATTTTTGAAAATAAATTTTGTTTTGGTTTTTGTTTAAATTTGCTTTAGAAATTTAAAAAATATGTGTAATAGTAATGTCCGTAAAGTTCTATTTGATATAAACCATTTTAAAGTCAGTTTTATTACTTTTATTTTGAAACCTACTACGAAATCACATTTACATAACTTAAGATAAACGTACGCCAAATTTTGAAGGCAAATATGTTAAAAACGGTTGCTTGTATAAACATTCAGAAAGTATACCTTCCCTACGTAAAAAATGTAGGTAAATAAAAGTATCTATTTAAAATAAGTGTACATGGAGCCACAAAAAAATTATCATGGCAATGTGTTAGCAAATTAGAATTTATCTAACAAAGAAACCCCGTTTTGATAAATTTTTTGTCTATATTGAAATGTGTGCATCAGTTATGTGAAAAAATTATTTTTTTTTCAACATTGACCTCCTGTATCTCGTTCAATATCAACTTTTGGTATAAGGCAAATGTAGCTAAGTCACGTTATTTTTATACGAAAAATCCACTCTTGCTCTATGTACCATTACTTATGGTCCATTCTATATATCCTAGCAGGTAAAATATTAATGAAAGATTAAAAATCTCACTTTGCTAGAAATAGAACTGTTAGAGACAATAATTCCAAATTATATGTGGATTTAAATATTTTCTTTAGTAACATTAAAATTATTTTCGTAGTCACTTCTCTGCAGCAGGTCTTTGCTATAATTAGCAGATAGTCGTTTAATTAAGATGAGTGAATTAATAATTTGGACATATTTCAAAAAAACAAGGGAAAAGCTCTCATTTACCTTACTTGACTCTCAATATTACATTAATTAAGCATCCAGAAAAATGTGGTAGTATAATTTATTTAAAAATAAATTTTGACAGTAAAAATTAGTTGAATTAATTTTGTTATTTGATCTTGATTTAAATACACATAATGTTCATATATTGTGTATTGAGTAAAATAAACTTTGTCGTAAGTACAAAGCCTTTTCATCAAAAATATTTTTCAAGTAGCTGCCGTGAAAGAACAAGTCAATGGATAGAGTGTGAATTTTGTTGTTATTTAAATTGACATTTGCAAAATTTAATGCTGAAACAAATAACACCATGTAATCTATACAATATAATGTAAATAAAGTTGCATTATCTCCGGTTTAAAAAATAAAGATTCACTACAATATTTTTTGGCATTTTGACAGATAATGTGCTACACTCTAAAGCGTTTAGTAAAGTGGCACTTTACCCCATAAATACGTCACTTTATCAGGTAGCAACCATGACTAAAGTAGAAGAATGAACTAGTGAAGATACAAGAGTAGGAGCAGCTATTGCTGCTGGTTGGTAACCACAATTAAACACCATTGGACATAAATTATGCACAAAGACACTTGTAGAGCAGCATTTAAAATGTCTTGGGCCCAATTTTCTAAATTATTTTTAGAAGCAAAACTGTTTTTTTTCCACATAAATAACATTTGTCAACTATTGTTACGCAAATCAACCGTGCCTAGTTACGGAAATAATAAGCAGATAATTTTTTTTAATTTATAATTTTGTAATGCTTTCATATGTCTAATTATCTATTTATAATTATCGCAAAATGCAAAAAATAGTATAAACAAACACGTGAGAAAAGCTCATATAACTTTAAGTTAAGCAAACTCTATACTCGTTTATTAAAACTGTTATCCTCAAGAAATTATAAAAGCATACATGTTATTTAAAATTCTTTCGAGGTCAATTCTCCCCCTCTTCTTCATCACAAATTATCATAAAATATAAGACCCCCGCCCTTCACCTGTGGTGTAATAATTGAACGACTCCAAAAGTCAAAATCGTGAGTTATTTTTGTTTTGTTAAAGTTTAAAGTAAATATCTTTAGGAGATTCAAAGTACTTCAGACATTTTCAACAAAAAGTCGACATATTGACTTTATTCTTAAAATCAAAATTGAAAAAAAAATAGTCAAAAAAAATATGTCAAAATTTCATAAAAAATTCATGACTTAGGTAAAAGCAATGTCAAAATTTATTTTTTTTCTTAAACAATTTAAAAAAAGATCTAATAAATTTAGTTCAATATTGTCTATCTCGACAGTTCAATGTCATATTCAGTTGAAAAATTCGCACCATCATTTTAAAGCCAATAAAAAGCTTTTATTTCAGCTGCTTACTAGAGTAACCACAAAACTTCCCCGAAGTTTTTTCCTCCTGGGTACGCTGGGTGTGATTACAGCGATAGTATTTCTGTAAAATTTTCAAACATCCATTTATCCGCTCTTTTAATAATTATTGTTACTTTTATACCTTATCTTTACAAAGCCAAAATGCTATTAATAAGATATTTCTATCTTTCCTTTCTTAAAGGAGACGGCAAGGCTGTGCGGTATCCAGATTAAAGTGAGGTTTTGTGTGTTAATTCGTGCTCAGTAAGAGTACTAATTTGCTAAAGCCGCAGCGCCCACTACTGAGTCATTGTGGAGAAAAAATTGTAAATTAAAAAAAATGTTTGCTACATTTTGATAATTCTCGATGATTAATTGTTTTTGTCCATTTTTTGTCATCATTTATAAACCAATTGAATAAATAATAACCCATTAAACATTTAATATGTAGTAAGATATATTTGATACTGATATCTTGATATTTAAAATCCCACAAAGCCTTTTTGACTACTTAGCATTATTTTGGATATTTTTATTTTTAACCAAATACCAATTTTAAATGTTCACGTGTTAAATGTTTAAAGGTTTATAAATTGTTCAGTTTGTTGATTAACGATAAAATAAATTTTGAAAAAAATTGGTCATTGCGAAATATTAAATTGTAATAATTTTTTTATACTTTACATTTTTTTTTCTCGACAATGGCTGAGTAGTGCGTGCTACAGATTTAGCAAATAAGTACTCTTAAAAGTACGAATTACACAAAAAATCCCATTTTGTTTTGAGTACCGTACAGCCTCGCCGTGTCCTTGTTAGTAAAATATAAAAGTATATAAAAAGGCAATTTTTATGACATTATGTCATGCTATAATTTTTCATTTTATTTTGGTGTGAAATTTTCTTATCGAATCTCCTACATTCTTGAATTACTACACAAAATATTTTTTCAGGCATGAATTCTTTTAGAAAATTCATGCTTCCGGAAATATTTCCGGTAGTAATTCAAGTAGTAGGGAGGGAGATTACTAGTGACAATTTATCAATATATATTTACTTTAAATGTTTGGAAGAAATTTTATGGGAGTTTAATTCTGGAGATTAATTGGGTTGAAGACATAAAGTGAAATACAGGGTGTTACAAAAGTTCGGGCCGCTACTTCAGGAGCATATTCTACACATTAAAATATGAAAAATGTTGAAATACATTTTTTTCTTTAAATTGCCTCCTAACGGAGATATGACCATTTAAAGATGGCGCCCCTAAACCGGTTTTTTTACTACAAAAAGTTAACGGTTAGTAGCAAAGTCATGAAATTGGGCAAGCAGTTAACGAATTGGATTAGGCATATTCTCATGTAACATATTTTTTAAATAAGCAGTAGCGTGGTGTGTAGGGGGTTGCCCGCGATTATTTTTTGCCGTAACTTTTTTGTATTGCAATATTTCGACACAAAAGTGCCATAATCGTAAAAAGCAACATTTTTTATACAAAAAAGGTACTCTTTCTCAAAGTCGCTAAAAGTAACCGTTTCCGAGAAAAAGGCGTTTAAATAATCCTATCCCGTCTTCGAAATTCTAACTAATTTGTATAAGAAAAAATAAGTTGGTCATGCAAACTGATCGTAAAGAAAACAATTGTACTTGACAATATCTGCCAGAGATTGACGTTGTGTCACTGATAAAATTTGGTCGTAAGCTGTAAACTTTAGCAGTTTTTGTTGTCAATAGTAAGTGTAGTAGTTTTTTAACTTTTCATTATTTTGATAAAATGGACTATTCAAATCAAGAAATGGCCGATATGCATTTAATGTACGGGCTTGCAAATTGTAATCGTGCTGAAGCAAGACGGCTTTATGCTGAACGTTTTCCTAATAGACACCTACCAGGAGAAAAATTGTTCCAGAAAATTCATGCTCGTTTATGTGAAACAGGAAATTTTGTTTTCAAAGGCGAACGTGTTGGAAGGCCAAACGCAGAAGTTGCTAATTTAGAGGAGCGTGTGCTTCAGCGAGTTGAAGAAGATCCATGTGTCAGCACTAGACAACTTGCTTTAGTCGAAGGAGTAAATCACGTAACTATCTGGCGAATTTTGAAATTTTACCAATTTTACCCCTATCATTTTCAAAGAGTGCAAGGGTTACTTGCTGCTGATTATCCTCCAAGAATAGAATTTTGCAACTGGCTATTGCATAAGATCGCTGAAAATGAGAACTTTCCATCGCTCATATTATTTACGGACAAAGCGGGTTTTACCAGAAACGGGATACTTAACTTTCACAACATGCATCAGTGGCAAGTTGAAAATCCCAATGCAGTTATTCAGTCGAGACATCAGCAACATTTTTCACTTAACATTTGGGGAGGAATAATAGGGGACTCTATAATTGGACCGTTTTTTTTACCTCATAGGTTAACAGGAGCATCATATAGACATTTTTTGCAAACAGAGTTACCCGTGTTACTTGAAAATGTTCCACTCATAACAAGACAGCGAATGTGGATAATGCACGATGGGGCACCTGCCCATTTTAGTGCAGTTGCTAGGGAATTTTTGAATAACAACTATCATCAACGATGGATAGGTCGAGGAGGTCCGATACCATGGCCAGCTAGGTCTCCTGACCTCGACCCACTCGATTTCTACTTATGAGGACATCTAAAGCAGATCGTCTACTCCACACCAGTTGACAATATCAATGATCTTCGTAAACGAATTGAAAATGGGTTCAACCAGATTCACAATACACCAGGCATTTGCGAAAGAGTAAGGAGTTCCCTTAGAAGACGAGCCGAGCAATGTATTGCTGCAGGGGGCAGTAATTTCGAACACTTGCTTTGATTTTTTTTTTCTTAATTTTGTACTATTTTTATATCAATGCAGTTAGTAGTGGATAAATTAGAAATTTGCAAAACGAATTCTAATAAATGCAACAATTTTGTTTAAACGCTTTTTTCTCGGAAACGGTTACTTTTAGCGACTTTGAGAAAGAGTACCTTTTTTGTATAAAAAATGTTGCTTTTTACGATTATGGCACTTTTGTGTCGAAATATTGCAATACAAAAAAGTTACGGCAAAAAATAATCGCGGGCAACCCCCTACACACCACGCTACTGCTTATTTAAAAAATATGTTACATGAGAATATGCCTAATCCAATTCTTTAACTGCTTGCCCAATTTCATGACTTTGCTACTAACCGTTAACTTTTTGTAGTAAAAAAACCACTTTAGGGGCGCCATCTTTAAATGGTCATATCTCCGTTAGGAGGCAATTTAAAGAAAAAAATGTATTTCAACATTTTTCATATTTTAATGTGTAGAATATGCTCCTGAAGTAGCGGCCCGGACTTTTGTAACACCCTGTATATTTATTAAAAATATTTTCTCTTACTTTTGTGCGACGTTCAAGTTCTCTAATACCCAAGAAGTAGTCTTATATAAACGTTACGCTTCATTGTATTGAATTTTTTTTATAAAAAAAACTACAGCAGCCCACCTCAGCGGTTTAGCATTTCATAATTTGACAAAATCTCTCAGATCGTTCTGATAATTTAACTAGAAACTCGATACACGTTCTTCCTTGTTTTCTTGTCTTGTTTTGTTACATTTTTAATTCGTGACTGATTTGCATTGAAAGTTATTCGTAGGCATGGAAATGTTGATTCCGCAGCATTTTTAAATTACTTTACTTCCAGTTTCTTGTCATAATATCTAGAAGACTATTAAAGAATCCCAAAATATTCCAATAGAATTTTAGAGTTTAATATGGTGAGTTTTCGTGACATTGCCTTTTTAAATTTTGTATTTAAACTGTAAGTTATCTGTTATTTATCGTTTATGATTATACAAGTATATGAAAATAAATTTTTGACAAAAATTTGCCAAGATCGATACTTATTTTGTTACCAATTACTCTCTTAATAAAGTAATTGGCAGGCCTACCTATCTTGAAAAATTTAACGTTTGAGTGAGGAAATTTCGTCGTTGACAAATTTTTTTAAACGAAAACCTGACTGCCGACAAATATTTAATTTTCATAAATAATAAACTGTAATGACAATAAATACAACAATAAATATTAAAAATTTTAAATATTTAATTGTTTAATAGTGTAACGAACTGATGTGATAAAAATCGCTGGGCCTTATGTTGTTATTGCGATGACTCATTTGCAGGTTCTGGACTCTGCTATCTTCTAGACTTTCCAAATGGAAACATCGCGAAGAAGTGCCCGATATAAACACACGCGCATACGAATGATGATTTATTCAGTACGAGATTTGGTATGTGGATTTTCAGTATTTACTAATTAATGACATTTGTTATTGTAGTAAATAAATAAATTGTTTTAAATTCATTGCATATTTATAAACGAATCTAACACGTAATATTATACTTGAAAACAAAATAATTTTGGCTGTCTGAACACTGAATATTAAGTTTATGGGTGGGCCTTTTTTATCTTTAAGAATTTTTGTTTCAGTTTTTGTCAGAGTAGCTAATTATTTTTGAATGCTTTTTTTATGTTCTTTTTTTTTAATTCTATTTGGCTGTTCGTGCTTTAAGTTGTTTAATTTCTAATACATACTCCTAGACAAAATTGCGGATTTAGTATCTCTAGACAAAATTCTACGGTTATCTATAAACAAATGGGAAACAAATCACTTGTTATACAATTTCTTGGAAACAAAGAGGAATTTAAAGGTGGCACATTTGTTACGGTATCTCTGAAACTACGAGGGTCGCTTAAAAAGTCCTTAGAAAATCCAAAGGATGCCGCTGTTAAAGTTTCAGCTCCAGCCGTTATGTAGTTCCATTTCTATTGACGATTGAAGTGAACAACTTTTGTTTATTCATAACAATAGAGAAAGGTGAGTTTCGAGCTGTGATTAAAAAGTTTTATTTGAAATGCTTAATGAGAGGTTAACGCAAGCAAGTAAAACTATCGCAAGTCAATGTCTGAGAGTACTTCCACCGAACTTACCTAGGGTAAACAGTGTCTGAGGGTCCTCTCAGGCAAGTCGTAAAATTTGCGGCAAGTCCTTGCAAAGTTGTGCAAACAACTGTGGAGGGCGCTCTAGCAAGTTCAAATTTATTTCCTATTTGCTGGAAGTTGTCTAAAAGTAGGTTGTGCAAGTCGTAGATTAGGAGGTAGAAATACTCGTGTATGGTCAATACATATATTCGCTTATTAGAAGAGTTGCGAAGTATAAAATTAAGGCAAAATCTCTTCTTTTATTACTTTATAATATATGAAAAATAAATCCAAAGAAAAGTTAATTATTTCTGAGTTATTTCAAAAAACTAAAAAAAATTGATTTTCTTTTGTATTTTTATCGTCAATTACGCAAGAGTTTTTGAGGTACTTCTTCATGGAGAATTTGGAAATACTACTTATACTGATTTATTATTTTTACTGAACAAGCTACATTTTACTAAGATTATTTTCTTGGATTTTTACAAACTTGAAAAGAGATTTTTTTTTAATTACGTACGTATAGTCAAATAATTATAGGTTTATATGTAAAAGGATTCATACTATTAATTTAGCTAAAGTTATTTATTGGAAATGCAAATAAAAATTAGTTTCTTTTTCGCAAAGTATCGCACGTGATTGCTATTTTTAAGATGCTTAAAGCACCTAATCTTTGGATAATTTTAAGAAAAAAAAAGTTTACATAATCATAGGTCCTGAACCGCTTTGTTTTTAAAATACAATGTGTTGAGAAGAAGTAAAAAAAATTTTCCTTATATACTCTAACCCCTTTAAATATTTTTTTCAAAATTTTGGTAGATACTAATTAGGTATAATCGCGCATTTTTGCAAAAACATATTTGGTGCACTTCTATCAGTGGCATCCACGCCCACATATCTCTGAGTATTGTTCAAAAAAATAATAAGCCACAACATTTTTTTCTAAATAGTTAAAATTTCATAAACATTCTTTATTTCTTGGTACAAATGCAACCTTGACTCTTTCGTGTGGCAAACGGTTTTCGATTAACATGTTCCTGAACATTTTTAATAAAGAAAAAAAAAAGAGAAAATCATGCCACTATTTTTTTTTAAATAAATATTTTTTTTAATAACACAAATTAATACAAATTATTTTGTTTGCCGGCTGGTTCTCGATTAAAAATATACAATGCATTTCTTGGCATTTCGATCAGCATTTGATATTTTTTTCTACAAATTTAACGTTCTGTTTTAAGATTTGATTGTTGTTGTTTCTTTATAAAAATATATGTTAGGCAAGCTGGATTTATAGGCTTTTGGAAGTAATTAGTTTAGTAATTAATCAGCATATACTATGAAATAAGTAAACAATAATTTTTTTAATGGAAAATCGTTCGTTATACGAAAGAATGTCCGGAGAGCATTTTTACTTAAAAATGAATAACGTTTATGAAATTAGTATTTATTTAAAAAAAAAGAGCGACGTACCATTTTCTTTATACTCAAGGACATGTTAGAGAGGATGCCGCTGATTTTTCTTGCCAAAAAATGAGTTTTAATGCAAGTTTGTATCTATCAGAATTTGAGAAAAATATTTTTTGTAAAACTGTCATTAAAAATGACATTTTTAGTTCATTGATAAGTGAACTAAAATTTGACTTTCACAATGACAGGTCAAAATAGTAGTTTGTACAACAAGAGCGGATATGATGTCCATATCGCACGAGAACGAAGTTTGAGCACGACGCCGAAGGCGGAGTGCCTCAATCGTTCGAGTGCGATATGGACAATCCGCTCGAGTTGTACTGCGAATTTTTCCCACGACTACGATCTATCAAAGACTAAAATACGATTTAGCAAATTAATAATTTTTCATGTGACTTTTGCAGTTTCTAATATATTTTACATAGTGTCCATGTGTCAATGAAACGTCATAAATTTATCGCAACAAAATTCGTTATATTGTATTGTATTGTATTTTTGTTTTTGAGGGATCGTAGTCGTGGGAAAAATTCGCTGTACAACTCGAGCGGATTGTCCATATCGCACTCCAACGATTGAGGCACTCCGCCTTCGACGTCGTGCTCAAACTTCGTTCTCGTGCGATATGAGCATCATATGCGCTCTTGTTGCACAAAAAGTAATTATTTGTGAGTATGAAGACAATTCTGCAACCTGGTATTTTATTTTTGTGGCCCGGGGCCGGGTTGTGTCCTACTATTTAGGAAACACTGACATAATATCAATATGCAATATTAAACAGAAAGCTGTACTGGTAAAATTAGAAAGATTTTTTTTTTTTGGTTGAACGGACTGGTCCTTGATTATTGTGTAATATTGTTCCAAAACTGTAAAACATATTTAAATAGTTTTAAATTATTTATTTATAATATTAATATTACTATTACAATCTGAACGGTTACTTATTTTAGTTTTTCTGAGAAGTAATTGCAGAGGTATTTATACTAGTAATCCATGCAAAAACTACGACGGATGTTTCTTTTAGTCTTCACAATATGAAACAAAGTTTTTTCTTATTTTTCAATATCATCCAGTGTTAATTTACAAAATTCTTCAGGGCGACATACTCCAAATAATCCAGAAATTGACGCAGCTTTTTACTATATATTTGGTGTCTGGAGCTTCATTCAAAAAAATCTTGTAGGCTTGTTTTAATACTTGCTTATATCCTAGTTGTTCTTGATTTGAAAACTAGCTTTTATCGTAGAGATATTTCATAACTAAGAATTTCCTTCGACGTAAAACAAAAATATATTTTTAGTGAAATTATCCGATTTCTGGAGCAATAAATCTCAGTTGATGTATTTGCTGTTTCTTCAACATCTGGTGGAATAATAAAATTGCTTTAATTTCCAATCTTTTCTTCAAAATTCATGTTTATTAGCCATAAAATTTACAATATTTTAGGACAGGTTCAATTGTGGTTACTAATAAACATTAAACAACTTACAATTGTTTTACTTGGTTACACTATCCAGTACCTGACCTGATTGTCAGATGTAATTGTCAAATATGTAATTTAACATGCAAATAATAAATCGAAAATTCAACCCTAGAGACAGCATTTTCTTTTTTAATTTAACAGTTTTACAATAGTTATTTATGATAAGTGTTAAAAGTGACATTTTATTTTGTGAGTGGGGAGTACCTCACGAACAAAATAAAATCACTTTTAACAAGTGTATCACACAATATTTCTTGTAAAACTGTTAAATTAAAAAAAATATATCTCTGGGGTTAAATTTTTGATTCACCGTTTGCGTGTTGAAGTACATATTTGAATTACATGTGACAATTAAGTCAGGTACTGAATAGAGTGTAGCTAAGTAAAACAATTGTAAGTTGTTTACTGATTATAAGTGACCACAATTGGACCTGTCCTAAAATATTTTAAATTTCATAGCTAATAAACATGGATTTTGAAGAAAACATTGGAAATTATTTAATTATTACTCCACCAGATGTTGAGGAAAGAACAAATACATTAATTCAGATTTATTGCCCCAGAAATCGCGACAACAATATGACGGTATGAAATAAAGAGTCTAGCGGATAACTTCACTATAAATGTAATTTTGGTTTACGTAGAAGGAAATTCTAAGCTAAAAAATCTCTTTATAAAAGCTCTTGATAAAAGCTAGTTTCCAAATCAAAAACAACTAGGATATAAGCAAGTATTACGACAAGTGTACAAGATAATCAATTTTTGAATGAAGTTTCAGACGCCAAATATGTAGTAAAAAGTTGCGTCAATTTTTGGATTATTTGGAGCATGTCGCCTTGATGAGTTTTGTAAATTAACACCGGATGGTAATGAAAAATCCGAAAAATCTTTATTGTTAAATATTGTGGAGACTAAAAGCAACGTTTGTCGCAGTTTCTGCATGGATTACTAGCATAAATACATTTGCAGTTCTCAGGGAAATAAAAATAAGTAACCGTTCAGATTGTAATAGTAATATTAATATTATAAATAAATAATAACTATTCGAATTTTCTGTGTTTGAAAACACTATTATATAATAATAAAGGACCAGTCCGTTCGACCAAAAAAATCTTTCTATTTTTGTGGATACAGCTTGCTATTTGATAAGAATGTATATTGCTAATATATCAGTGATTCCTAAATAGTGAGCCACGACTCGGCACTGGGCCATAAAAATAAAATACCAGGTTGCAGAATTGTCTTCATACTCACAAATGATCAGTTCTTATACATTAAAATAGGGTAGGGGAAATATTAAAAACAACCGGGCCAGGGCAAAAAAAGTTTGAGGAACGCTGCTATATTTACTTTTAACACTAGTACGAAAAAGTTTTTCCCACTAGTGTTAATTAGTTATTTATGATACAAGTGTTAAAAGTGACATTTTATTTTGTGAGTGGGGAGTATTGCGGAACGAGCGTAGCGAGCGGAGCAACCCCACGAACAAAATAAAATCACTTTTAACAAGTGTATCATACAATATTTTTTGTAAAACTGTTAAATTAAAAAAGAAAATCCTGCCTCTAGGGTTAAATTTTCGATTTATTGTTTGCGTGTTGAATTACATAATTGACAATTACATCTGACAATCAAGTCAGGTGCTGGATAGAGTGTAACTAAGTAAAACAATTGTAAGTTGTTTAATGTTTATTAGTAACCACAATTGAACCTGTCCTAAAATATTTTAAATTTTATGGCTAATAAACATGAATTTTGAAGAAGAGATTGGAAATTAAAGCAATTTTATTATTCCACCAGATGTTGAAGAAACAGCAAATACATCAACTGAGATTTATTGCTCCAGAAATCGGGACAAAAATATGATGGTATGAAATAAAGAATCTAGCGGATAACTTCACTCAAAATATATTTTTGAATTACGTCGAAGGAAACTCTAAGTTTTGGAATCTCTTTATGATAAAAGCTAGTTTTCAAATCAAGAACAACTAGGATATAAGCAAGTATTAAAACAAGCGTACAAGATTTTTTTGAATGAAGCTCCAGACCAAATATGTAGTAAAAAGTTGCGTCAAACTAAAAGCAACATCTGTCCTAGTTTTGCATGGATTACTAGCATAAATATCTCTGCAATTACTTCTCAGGGAAACTAAAATAAGTAACCCTTCAGCTTGTAATAGTAATATTAATATTATAAATAAATGATTTATAACTATTTAAATATGTTTTAATGTTTGGAAACAATATTACACAATAATCAAGGACCAGTCCGTTTAACAAAAAAAAAAATCTTTCTAATTTTTTCAGTACAATTTTCCATTTAATAATATTGCATATTGCTATATATCAGTGTTCCTAAATAGTGGGTCTCAACCCGGCACCGGGCCATAAAAATAAAATACCAGGTTGCAAAATTGTCTTCATACTCACAAATGATTAGTTCTTGTACATTAAAATGTAATTAAAACATCTTTTAGTGGATCGGGAAGGGGAAATATTAAAAACAACCGGGTCAGGGCAAAAAAAGTTTGGGAAACGCTGCTATATTTACTTTTAACACTAGTGCGAAAAAACTTTATCGCACTAGTGTTAAAAGTATTTTTGACACGTATTACTATAAAAGTCAATTTTTAGTTCACTTATCGATAAACTAAAAATGTCACTTTTACTGACAGCTTTACAAAAAACTGTTTTTGATACGTGTCATTATAAAAGTCAATTTTTAGTTCAGTTATCAATGAAGTAAAAATGTTACTTTTAATGACAGTTTTACAAAATAGTTATTTATGATACAAGTGTTAAAAGTGACATTTTATTTTGTGAGTGGGGAGTATTGCGGAACGAGCGTAGCGAGTGGAGCAACCCCACGAACAAAATAAAATCACTTTTAACAAGTGTATCATACAATATTTTTTGTAAAACTGTTAAATTAAAAGAGAAAATGCTGTCCCCAGGGTTGAATTTTAGATTTATTCTTTGTGTGTTGAATTACATATTTGACATTTACATCTGACAATCAAGTCAGGTATTGGACAGAGTGTAACTAAGTAAAACAATTGTTGTTTAAGTTGTTTAATGTTTATTAGTAACCACAATTGAACCTGTCCTAAAATATTGTAAATTTTATGGCTAATAAACATGAATTTTTGAAGAAAAGATTGGAAATTAAAGCAATTTTATTATTCCACCAGATGTTGAAGAAACAACAAATACATCAACTGAGATTTATTGCTTCAAAAATCGGGACAAAAATATGATGGTATGAAATAAAGAATCTAGCGGATAACTTCACTAAAAATATATTTTTGGTTTACGCTGAAGGAAATTCTAATTTATCAATGAAGCTCCAGACACCAAATATGTAGTAAAAAGTTGCGTCAATTTTTGGATTATTTGGAGTATGTCGCCCTGAAGAATTTTGAAAATTAACACTGGATGATATTGAAAAAAATTTGTTTCACATTGTGAAGACTAAAAGCAACATCCGTCCTGGTTTTTGCATGGATTACTTAGCATAAATACCTCTGCAATTACTTTTCAGGAAACCTAAAATAAGTAACCGTTCAGATTGTAATAGTAATATTAATGTTATAAATAAATAATTTATAACTATTTGAATGTTTTAATGTTTGTAAACAATATTGCACAATAATCAAGGACCAGTCCGTTCAACAAAAAAAATCTTTCAAATTTTACCAGTACAGCTTTCTATTTAATATTGCATATGGCTATATATCAGTGTTTCCTAAATAGTGGGTCACAACCCGGCACCGGGCCACAAAAATAAAATACCAGGTTGCAGAATTGTCTTCATACTCACAAATGATTAGTTCTTATACATTACAATATAATTAAAACAGCTTTTAGTGGGTCGCGAAGGGGAAAACAACCGGGTCAGGGCAAAAAAAGTTTGGGAAACATTGCTATATTTACTTTTAACACTAGTGCGAAAAAAACTTTTTCGCACTAGTGTTAAAAGTGTTTTTGACACGTGTCATTATAAAAGTCAATTTTTAGTTCAGTTATCAATGAAGTAAAAATGTCACTTTTAATGACAGTTTTGCAAAAAATATTGTATGAAGCACTTGTTAAAAGTGATTTTATTTTGTTCGTGGGGCTGCTCCACTCGCTACACCCGTTCCGCAATATTCCCCACTCACAAAATAAAATGTCACTTTTAACACTTGTATCATAATTAACTATTAAGCATATCAAAGTATTTAAGAGAAAACAAATTTTTTCTTAATTTTTTAACTCCCCGTATTTTAAAAATAAAACCGTTTTGAACCTGTGTTAATAAAACTTTTTTTCTTTAAGTCACCTAAAGATTTTGTTTCTTCAGTATTAGTATCTCATTCGGAAGTACCCTGTATAATCATAAAAAAAGAAGGACAAATCGCAAACGGAATTTGTAAAATGTTTGTTAGTTGATTAGACAAATACTTTATTGTCAGTCGACAATGGAATGGCGCCAAGAAATAAAATTACACTTGTCCCACTCTAGCATACATTACCCACTCTACCGTGTAAACGCCCATGCAATAACTTGCAGACAGAAGTGTCTGGATAGTGCAAGTTGCATTGCTGAGAGAACTTTGCTTTAAAAACTTGCTTAAGTGTAAACACTCTCACAAGTCGCTCTCGCGAGTGCTATCGCAAATTACTATGCCGTGTAAACCGCACATAAAAATAAGGTTCTTCTTAAAGGTCTAACTCAGAGGTCGGCAATCTTTTTCGGACGGCGGGCCATTTTCAAAATAATTTTTTTTATGCGGGCCGCATATTCAAATGTAACTTAAATAGTTCTTTTTTATCATATACGAGTATAAATATTATTAAAAATAAATACAGAAAAAAATTATCAACATCGACATGCTATAATAGCAATTATGTCAGAGAACAAAAATTTTACAATTCTTAAAAGGGAAAAAAAAAGAAAATACAATTCCAATTACATATGTATAAATACGTAAATATAAAATATATAAATATAAAATATATAAAGTATTAAGGAAAATAGTTTATCTTTGATTTTATTCATTCATTAAAATTCAAAGCGCTTTTTGTTCTTGAATATTGTTTGATAATTCATTTAAGTCCGGTTGTGTTTGAGCTACTGAGATCCTCAACAAGTTTTGTAATTTTCATCCATCAACCTCGTTCTATATTTTGATTTTATAAAATTCATGGAGTGAGGATTAAACTTGCGCAGTAAAATAGGTTTCCCACTAAGCTTCTGTTAGCGCGCATTTTGGTCATCGGCCACATTTCGGCATGCTCACGCTCTAAGTTTGTTGATTTTTCCTAAAATTATATTAGCACTTTGGCGGGCCGCGCATAAAGTTGCAAAGGGCCGCTGGTTGGCGATCCCTGGTCTAACTGATGAAACTGCCAATATTATAGAGAGGTACCAATTAAAAAAATTATTCAGTAATGTGACACCTCAACCGTCGCGTCGGCCAAAATTTACTTTTACATCATTGAATGAAAAAAAACTATTTATATTTTAGTTAATTTTATATTAAATCGATCATCGTAAAATGGCTTTTTAGATAGAAGAGAGCTTTCTTTAAGCAATGATATCGTACCTTTTAAAATTGCTATTAACTCGAAAATTTTGCCATTGAACAACGACTGTCATTTCCGTTCGTTGGTCATGCAATTCTTAATCGATTTTTGTTTCTAACGATTTAAAATGTCTCACAGTAGAAACCTATTGATTTTGAAGAGTATTGCTAAAATAGTTTAATGTTTATTAAAATAGTATATTCTACAACAAATTGTGGAATAGTGTATATTCCACACGAGCGAAAAGTTTGTAGCCCGAGCCGCAGGCGAGGGTTACGGTTTCGCTAGTTTCGAATATGCCATTCCAAACGTGTTGTAGACTATACTTTCTCTAACAAGATTATAGAAAAACCCCTAAATGTTTATAAAAATATTCAAAATAGATTACAAATTTGAAACGCGAGACTTTCAATAAATCCTTTAATTATTATATGTAACCATAGCATCAAAAACCAATTGCTTGATATCCCGCCCTAAAATGAACCTAAACGGCTTCTGATTCGTCGAAAGCCGTGCTAGAATATTAATATTCTAATCGGTCTGAAGAATTACAAATATTCTGAACGGGTGCTGGAATGACATCTGTTCCATAACAATTTTTAGTGATAGAACGTGCAGTTTCTATGATCGTGTTAGAAAAAATAATATTGTTTATTAGCAAAAAATTAAACAAAATCAGAGGTCCTTATAACTTATATAAGAGCGCATTCAGATTAGACACTTTATTTCGTATATTTCTCTCTGACATTAGTGTCATCTATGCTGAGAGAAGCTATCCGAGACTTATCTACACAACTGAGAGGAGATAGCTTCTCTCAGGGTGCGTTTAGATTAGACATTTTATTCCATACATTTCTCTCTGATATAATAATATATCAAGTGTAAACTATCCTGAGAGAAGCTATCTGAGACTAATCTCACAGCTGAGATAAGTTACTCGACACAAAATGTCGAGACAAATTTCAGCCAATGTCTGACATATATGTATCTCAGAAGTTGTAGTCGTACACTTTCTCTCGACATATTTCATGGGATTAACTATTGTATATCACTTATAATATTGAGATACTATTCCATATAAGTAATTTACAAATTTAATTAGAAAAACCTTTTTATCGTTTATAGCAGCAAAGCCATTTTATGTTGACACTTTATCTCAGCAAGAAGTGTCAGCAATTTTATTCAGCTACATTTATGTCATAGTGTAAACGGGTGAGTAAATTCAATTTCACATACCTGAGATTTCTATCGTGAAATAAGTCTCTAATTTAAACGCACCCTTAGGACAGTTGACACTTACGTAAGAGAGAAAATATATTTTACCTCGGAGAGAAATGTACGGTTTTGTCGCGGGGTGTGCACTTTTATAATATTTAGCAGTAATTTTTGATCTGCAATATTTCAGACCTTTTAAACACTTCATTTCATGGAATTGTAGTTACAGTTGTTTTATTCGGTTTTATGTTTTTTTTTCCCTTATACCATTGGATCCAATTCAGTAAATTAATTTTGATAGTTATTTATAAACTGTGTTTATAATATGCAAAGATATTATCATTTCTAAATAGGTATGTTTATATGTATTACTCGTTTCACGTATTTGATCAAGTTCACACTAGAAGTGTAATAAATGAAATAAGCATAAAGTTGTTAAGTTTCAAAATTATGAGAGCATGCAAATGCTATTTCCGATGGAATTGAAACGTATATCATTAGTGACAAGATATTAAATATCAGGCGTAAGTATTTTTGTGGATTAGGTATAGCGTTCAATTCCTGCACAATTTTCCTTTGTTGCACTTAATTGCTGCAATGGATTTGTAACATCTTGATTAATACAGAAAACTGTTTACTAATAGCGTGATGCGTAAATATTGACGATTAATAAATTTCCAGCTCTTGATATTATAACCATAGAAAATGAAAGCAATGATGTTTTATCAATTAAACAAAAGAATCTTATGTGGGTAATTTCGTAATGAAATCAGGTTAAGGTTGGGATAAACTCTGCAGATTACAGTACAATTATTGTCCTTCGAACTAAATTTAAAATTTTTGTTTTTTAAAGCAAGAACACCACAACCAAATCAACTGAAATATGAGGTATTTTATTGAAACAGCACCAAGTTGGTTGTTTGTCATAAATATTGTTGCATGTTATTGGTTCGAAAATTAAAACTTCGTGAATTGCAAACATTTTATTTCCAAACTGATTTCGGAACTTTACAATTTTAATTCAGTTAACTATCAGATTATCTGAATAACTAACTAACTGAGCAACTAACTGACTAAGGCAAAGACGATCGCGTATTTATACCCCTTCGGTTTTTTAGACGGATTTCCGTAGTGATGAGGTTATCGCTTGCGGAAATATCTGAAGCGCTTAACTGTCATACGATTCATTTTCGCTACCGCTTCCCATTCTAAAATGTTTCTAGAGAATTTCTTACACTAACACAAATTTCATGCCAACATTTTGTCACACTACCTCCCCTTTAAGACTGATCCAATCAGTTCCAATCAGTCACTTCGCCGCTATACTTGCAGAGTCTGTTGAGGTGTACTGATACCAGAGCGAAGTAAATATATTTTCAATTTTCCCGCTTTTGACGACAGTCGCTGCATCAAAGCGCTAGGCAACCCTAATGAGTGAAATGTGATTCACTCAAGTCCCTCGGGAGTAAAATCAGTTCCCTCACTGCTGTCGTCGTCGCCAGTACTCCACCAGCGCAAGATTTCTCCAACCGTCGAGAATCTTCAGCCGTCCAATTCCCATTGCGACCTTTGCTCATTTGCCTAGCGCTTTGACCGCAAATTTTCTACCGACGCCGACGTACGACATTGATAGTGCATCGTTGCGACCCCAGCTTAAAAACCGTAAGTATTTTATTTTTTTTTTGCATTTTTTTTCTTGTTTAGTGTTTATCAGTGTTATTATTATTTTTTGTTTGTTTGTTTAATACTGCTTGCAGCATTCACCTTGCCCCCTTTTAGCCTGACAAAATTTCTTTTCGTAAATTTCAAGCCACGTGCTCGCAGAGTGTCTGCTTTTCCGTTAAAATTTGAATTTTTTTTTGCTTTACGTATTCTTAATTTCGTGGCAGTTGTTTCTAATCGACATTCGCAGTGCTTCACTGCCAAATTGTCCGGATTTACGGTTAAAACCCCATATTTTCTCATTTTTCAAGCCTTGTGACCGTTATCCAACATTTTCCTTGTTTGATTTTCAAACGACATGCCTCCTTTAGTGCTGCCATCTATGAACGTCAACCGCCATCTTTTCTAGTTTTCTAATGACACGTATCGTAAGTACTGCCATCTTTGAGCGATAGTTGTCGTCTTCCATGTTTATATGGGACACCGTCTTTTTCTGTTTGAAAACACTTGGCGATGGCGGTCTTAGTCCAAACATTATTTGTTTTCGCCCAAATCGGCCGTTCCTCCCGGTCAATCCTTCTAAAAATATGTTATCACGACTAACGCGGCATCATTTAATGGCGTGCTCAACGTGTGTCTAATATCATTTGATAAGGATATCGTTCTCCGTCCCTGAGATGTCGTCTATGCGAAGGAGTAGACAATTTTGTTCGCAGCAACAATATGGCGCCCAACAATCCCGAAACAGATACCAGCCTACGCTCGAAGATTTAATACGTCAAGAATGCAGAGACATTGAACGTGGTAAATATAATCAACATGCCACAAGAGGTTATGAATCAAACGCACACAGGACTTTTGCACCCGCGACTTCCTTTCCGAGAAATCGCGCTTCAAGGACTTCGTTTGCTTCTAATACTAAGACATTGCAATCTGGCGAAGATGATTTTCCTTACGAGCCATCTAGTAAAGCTGTGGCGGCATTCGATCTTATCCATGAGACCGTCTACCAAATCAAGAGCGAAGGAATCCTGTCCGCAGCATCCCGAAAGCATTTACGAATCTTCGAGGACACCATAGGCACATTCCTTTATACCTACGCCGGATGGAACCAAAGATCACTGGCGCTCCAGCAATTGGTGAGTCAAATAACTTCTGAAAATTCCAGGCACCTAAGTTCAGCGGTTCTGACTTCCGCGGTCGATTCATTCGCGGCTGCTATTCTCGCGGATTGCCCCAATTTCGTGATGGAAGTCGCAACAGATTTTCGCCCCGCGAAAACTCTCAATCCCAAGACTAAGCTAACTAGATCTCCAATCTCTAAGGCCGAGTTCGAGAATTATTCCAGATCAACGGCTGAGGTCGCAAATTGTTCCAATTCCCCGGCTAAGGTCGCGAAATCCACCAATTCCGCGCCAGATCTCGCAAATATTATCGAGACCGTAAATGCAACTTTCAACCAATTTCTTATGTCCTTAGCCGAGATCATGGATGCACGGCTGACCCCTTTTAATAACCCTTTTACTGCTACTGCTCCCATTTCAGCGACTGAAGCTGCGAGATGCGCGGAGTCCGAGACTGAGTTCGCAACATTCTTCAGATCCGTGGCAGAGGTCGCGAGATGTCCTAGTCTCGCGAATGCAGTGGAAGACGACGCAATTTCAGCTGCCAAAGTCGCCACCAGCACGACGCCTAGCAATTCCGCGGGTACTGTCCCGAATCGCTCCGATTCCGCGACAGAACTCGTGGATTGCCCCAATTTCGCGACAAAGTTCGCAAATTGCCCTGATTCTGCGACAGAGCTCGCGAATTCCTTAAATTCCGCGACAGAGCTTGCAGATTGCCCCAATTTCGCGACAGAGGTCGCAAATTGCCCTGATTCCGCGACAAAGCTCGCCAATTCCTTCAATTCCGCGACAGAGCTCGCGAATTGTCTGGATTCCGCGAGAAAGCTCGCGAATTGCCCTAATTCTGCGACAAAGATCGCCAATTATTCTAATTCCGTTACTAAGGTTGCGGAATCCACCGCTTTCGCGGTAGAGGCCGCAAGATCCCCAGCAGTTGCGAATGCTCCCCTTTCCGTAGTCACGAACTCCACCATCGCCAGCTCCACGACTTCCAGTTACGCACCAGCGACCGCCGCAACCACGAAATCGACTTGCACGCCTGCGAAACCGACTTGCGCGACTACGAAACCGACTTGCGCGACTCCGAAACTCCCTTGCGCTACCGCGAAATTTTCTTTCGCGAGTCCCGCGAAATACTTTTGTTCCAGAGATATAAACCCACGACAGCATCTAGCTCGAGTCCCCTTAGCCCCACAGTTTCAGCGAAAATTCGGAATTTCGACTTCAGAAGGGACTGAGCGATCCAAGACTGACTTTGCCAAAAAAGCTCGCCCCAGTTTCGCGCTTCCAGCTGAACCGCCTCCCCCGGAGCCGCCGCCAGCGGATCCGCCTCCAGTTGTCGAACATTGCTTTTGTCGTTACAATGCCGGCCTTAGCAGACGTTTCAGGACACCCGACCGACTCGAGCTACCAGATGTTCCCCTACACCTTTTTTTTTGAAGAGCCACTGATATTTACACATCGCCGTACGCTCGAAGTATAGTACAGTGCTGTACTGTGTAAGTGCCGTAAGTGTAAGTGAAAGCCCGACCTTTTCTAGGTCTAACTTAACCAACCCACATAATGTTCTCTTGAACAATGTTTAGGATTAAGTTAGGTTAGGTACACATTGTTAATATGATTAGGTAACCGTTGTTCGTAGATTTAGGTTAAATTAAGAAGTGCAGTGCAGTGCGCGAGTGTAGTGTAGTGCAGTGCTAGTGACGTGCTCGACGGCAGGACCAGACCTACGACCGCTTCGTGATCCAGAGGAACCATTTTCTCTCCACAAATTTTCGTTTTTTCCAGTCATTTCCAGAGGACTCACTTCCTTTCGGGCAGAGTCCCCATTGACTCTCGCCAATCTTTCGAGGACACTTTCCTCGCCATAATTTCTTCTTTTTTGTCAAAAGGACCCATTTCTCTTCGGCAGAGGCCCCATTGCCTCTCGCCGTCTTTTCCAAGGACCCATTTCCAAGCAAAAGACACCAGCAAAGAAGAAGTAGCAGCCAGGTCACGAAGCTGTTACCACACCACATCTTTGAAGAAGATGCCCGCGAGGAAGACTGTGGTCACGTCCTTACCCGAGGCGTGACAGCTATCTTCGATAAGATAGCCATTTTTATGTTAGGTTAAGTAGATTTAAGACTTTTGTATTTTGTTGTTGGAAAATAAATGCTAGGGGAAGCAGCGTCGCACTATCACCGCGAAAATTCACTTTCACCAGAGTGTCGTCACCGGAGGGAGGGAGAATGGTACCGGAGCGAAATAAATATATTTTCAATTTTCCCGCTTTTGACGACACTCGCTGCATCAAAGCGCTAGGCAACCCTAATGAGTGAATTGTGATTCACTCAAGTCCCTCGGGAGTAAAATCAGTTCCCTCACTGCTGTCGTCGTCGCCAGTACTCCACCAGCCCAAGATTTCTCCAACCGTCGAGAATCTTCAGCCGCCCAATTCCCATTGTGACCTTTGCTCATTTGCCTAGCGCTTTGACCGCAAATTTTCTACCGACGCCGACGTACGACATTGATAGTGCATCGTTGCGACCCCAGCTTAAAAACCGTAAGTATTTTATTTCTTTTGCATTTTTTTTTCTTGTTTAGTGTTTATCAGTGTTATTATTATTTTTTGTTTGTTTGTTTAATACTGCTTGCAGCATTCACCTTGCCCCCTTTTAGCCTGACAAAATTTCCTTTCGTAAATTTCAAGCCACGTGCTCGCAGAGTGTCTGCTTTTCCGTTAAAATTTGAATTTTTTTTTGCGGTACGTATTCTTAATTTCGTGGCAGTTGTTTCTAATCGACATTCGCAGTGCTTCACTGCCAAATTGTCTGGATTTATGGTTAAAACCCTATATTTTCTCATTTTTCAAGCCTTGTGACCGTTATCCACCATTTTCCTTGTTTGATTTTCAAACGACATGCCTCCTTTAGTGCTGCCATCTATGAACGTCAACCGCCATCTTTTTTAGTTTTCTAATGACACGTATCGTAAGTACTGCCATCTTTGAGCGATAGTTGTCGTCTTCCATGTTTATATGGGACACCGTCTTTTTCTGTTTGAAAACACTTGGCGATGGCGGTCTTAGTCCAAAAATTATTTGTTTTCGCCCAAATTGGCCGTTCCTCCCGGTCAATCCTTCTAAAAATATGTTATCACGACTAACGCGGTATCAGTACCACTTTCATCTTTACTAATATAAATTTTATAACTACATTTTGTTACAAGATTTTATCACTGACTGACAGGTTTTAATACATTTGAAATTTGAACTACTAGGATAACAGACCTACTGATTACAAACCCCACTGCTTTTGTATAAAATCATTAGAAGACCTTATAGCTACTTACTATTTAATGAATTTAGGTATCTCATTAATTCGAATCATATTTCGTTAAAGAAAACAACTTCCTTAAGATTTTTTTTGTCTTTGGAAATTATAACTTCTTTGCATAAAAAAAACGTCAAAGTGACACTTGACAGATCGATTAAAACAATTAATAATTAATTAAGTGCAATTTTCGCAACGTTTTCTTCTGCCAAAAATCACAGCCAGCTTGATGACTTTTTCGATTCAACACCTAATAGAGCTATCATTGAAATTAGAATTTTAGTTAAAATTCGAAAACTAAAGAATGTTTTTCTAATAACAAGTGTTTTCTTTTTTTGTAGTTAAGTTAAAGAATATCAAAATTTCTAAATTTTCTGATAAAAATAGGTTTAAATTCGAAATTGTAGCCATTCTTTATAAAACAACAGTTTTTAATTCAAACACTACGAGTAGAAGGTTGAAATGAGGACAGATCCCAATGATCTGGTATTTTAAATTAAAACTTTTCATTTTAACATACACATTTTTTTATTCGTTTAATGGCAATATTTATGTATGGTAAAATTTTAAATACCTTCATTACATAGTTTACGAGATTGATTGACGGACGGACGGATAGACAGGGGAGAGATATATGGGTTCCAGTTTTTTCTTTAAAGGTACGGAACTCTAAAAAGTGTAAATTTAGCAAAAAACCTTAAATTTATACACAAAATTGAGTTAACATTACATACAGGGTGGCGCAATTGAATTTTCAAGTAATCCAAATGCTGAATTATTTATATTTTTTATGAACTTTATTGAACCACAGAAAAAAATGTTCCCAAATAGTGCAGTTCTTAAAATGCTTTACCAATTTTCGATATGGTCACCCTTAACACGTTCGAGAACCTTCAGACTTTTGAAAAACGACTCGCACACTACCCGAATGTGGCTCTGTGGCATTTTGGTTCATTCAGGGCTAAAGGCTTGTTTGAAACCATCGACCCTTTCATATTTTTAGTGCTAACCCTGTGCTTTAGAATGCAAGCCATTGTGCTGAAAAAATGAAGTATGGGAAGTTGTTTTCTAGCCATCTCGAATCTTGCTGAAATGTTCAGGGTCTGCACCCGAAATTTTTGTACACTTAAGGCTCCTGCGCCACGTCTAGAATAGTTTACGTCCTGCCTGCGTTTATTTTGATCCTGCGCCTCAAAAAACGAACGAAGAGCGGCTATCAGCTGTACGGCGGCCCAAACAATTTTCATTGGTACCCTCTGCTTTCCAGTGACCACTCCGAGGTGTACATTTTCAAAAGACCTCTGACAAGTTATATTCGTCTTTTTGCTTGCTAATATGTTATTAAATTAGGAATGCAGCTTCACTAGAGAAAACAAAATTCGGTAACTCACCACTTGCGGCCAAATAAGGTAACTACTTGGACCGGTGTGAAAACAGCGGCCAAATCCCAGCAGCCATTGTTACGGCGTTACCCGACCGTCCATGGGCGTGCGGGTATCACAATATAAGTTAACGGCAACGAACATGTAGACAGAAATAAATCCGCCGTAGCGGCCAAAATATTAGCAGCTTTAGGTAACCGTTCAACTGAAGTAAAAATCTATAAATTATATAAAAATTCATATATACCAAACACCTTGACCTAACCAAATAAAACGTTGTCATTTTGTTCACAAAAATATGGGAATTCAACTCGTACAAGCTTATCGACTAACGCCGGCCTCCTTAGGGTGAAACGTACCCCTATATATACATTCTAAAATAATTCAAATCATAACTACAGCCTGGACCTAACCAAATAGGATTTCGACATTCTATACGAGAAAATATAGGAAATAAACTATAAAAAGCTCATTGACTGACGGCAGGATCTTCGGGGTGAAATGTACCCCTACCTATAAATTCTAAAAAAATTTAAATCATAACTACATCCTAGACCTAACCAAATAAGACTTTGGCATTTTATTCAGAAAAATATAGAAAATTAACCCTAAAAGTCTTATTTACTGAGGGCGATATCTTCGGTGTGAAATTGAAATCATAACTACAGCGTGGACCTAACCAAATAAGATTTTGGCATTCTATTCAGAAAAATATAGAAAATTAATAAAAAAAATTTTATTCACTGACGGCGGGATCTTCGGGGTAAAATGTACCCCCATTTATAAATTCTATAAAAATTAAAATCATAACTAGAGCATGGACCTAAGCAAATAAGATTTTAACATTTTATACGAAAAAATATAGGAAATAACCTCAAAAAGCTCATCGACTGACGGCGGGATCTTCGGGGTGAAATGTACCCCTACCTATGAATTCTAAAAAAAAATTAAATCATAACTACATCCTTGACCTAACCAAATAAGACTTTGGCATTTTATTCACAAAAATATAAAAAATTAACCGTAAAAGTCTTATTCACTGAGGGTGAGGTCTTCGTGGTCAAATGTACTTCTATCTATAAATTATAAAAATATTGAAATCGTAACTTCAGCGTAGACTTAACCAAATAAAATTTTGGCATTCTATTCAAAAAAATGTAGAAAATTAGCTGCAAAAGTCTTATTCACTGATGGCGGATCTTCGGGGTGAAATGTAACCCTATCTATAAATTATAAAAAACTTCAAATCATATCTACAGCCTGGACCTAACCAAATAAGATTCAAGCATTTTATTCAGAAAAATATAGAGAATAAACCGTAAAAAGCCGATCGGCTGACGGTGGGATCTTCGGGGTGAACTGTACCCCTATCTATAAATTCTAAAAAAACCTAAACCTAACCTAATAAGATTTTGAAATTCTATTTAGAAAAATATAAAAAATTAACTGTAAAAGGCGTATTTACTGACGGCGGAATCTTCGGGGTGAAATGTACCACTATCTATAAATTCTAACAATATTCAAATCATAACTACAGCCTAGACCTAATCAAATAAGATTTAGGCATTCTATTCAGAAAAATATAGAGCATCAAGTGTAAAAAGCTGATCGACTGACGGCAGGATCTTCAGTGTGAAATGTACCCCTATCTATAAATTATAAAAAAAATCAAATCATAACTACAGCCAGAAGCTAATCAAATAAGATGTTGGCATTCTATTCAGAAAAATATAGAAAACTAACTAAAAAAGTTTTGTTCACTGACGGCGGAATCTTCGGGGTTAAATGTATCCCTATCTATAAATTATAAAAAGCTTCAAATCATAACTGCAGCCTAGACCTTACCAAATAAGGCTTTAACATTTTATTCATAAAAATATAGAAATATAACTGTAACAGTCTTATTCACTGACGGCGGGATCTTCGCGGTGAAATGTACCCATATCTATTAATTCTAAAAAAAATTTAAATCATAACTACAGCCTGGTCCTAAACGAATAAGATTAAGGCTTTTAACTAAAAAAAATATGAAGGATTAACTTTAAAGATCCCGCCGTCAGTGAATAAGACTTTCACAGTTAATTTTCTATATTTTTCTGAATAGAATGCCAAAATCTTATTTGGTTAGGTCCACGCTGTAGTTATGATTTCAATTTCACACCGAAGATATCGCCCTCAGTAAATAAGACTTTTAGGGTTAATTTTATTAATCTTATTAGGTTAGATTAGGTTAGAATTATTATTTGAATATTTTTAGAATTCATACCTAGGGGTACATTTCACCTTGAGTATCCCGGCGTTAATTGATAAGCTTATACAAGTTGAATTCCCATATTTTTGTGAGCAAAATGCCAAAGTTTTATTTGGTTAGGTCAAGGCGTTTGGCTTATATGAATTTTTATATAATTTATAGATATTTACTTTAATTGAATGGTCGCCTAAACTTGCTTATATTTTGGCCGTTACGACGGATTTAATTCTGTCTGCATGTTCGCTGGTAAGTTATATCGCAATACCCGCACGCCCATGGACGTTCGGGTAATTCCGTAAAAATGGCTGCTGGGATTTGGCCGCTGTTTTCACACCGGCACTCCTTGGCCCGTTTTGGTATAACTTTTTTTGTTTCATTGTAAGATTAAGTACTTTCTGAAACTTCAAGGGTTTTAATAAGAGTTTATTTTGCAATATTCGTTGCACGCTTCGAGCTGATATTTTCAAATAATTCAGACAAATATTCTGATCAGCAGCCAATTTTTTGCCATAAGTCTTCGAACATCTCTGCAAATGTTGCTCTTCTTTTTCGACTACCGCCACAATGTTTGGCAATGATGCCTGTTTCATTGTATCTTTTTATGGTAAGATGCACAAGAAATTTCTTTACGTTCACACGCTGGAGCTCTCTAATACTCGCCTTTTACGATTTTCCAACCAAATATAAAGGAATGACACTGTTCAGTTTTAACTCCAGAATTTAACACTTTTTTCTGACAAAAAGAACATACAAGGCGTTTTGTGTACTTGTAAACAATATAACGGACTATCATCACCTAAGTTTTGAGACAGCTCTCATTAACGATTTGGCACATATAGCGGTTGGAAGTTAGTTGACAGTTCAATTGCGCCACCCTATATTTACTAAAAACTTTTAAAATTTTGAGAAACTAACATGAAATATCTAAAAAATAGAGATCTCCAGTTTAACGTCGGACTCAAAACTCCAAGCTTTAAGCCAAAATCAGGTAGTTCAAACAGAAATGCAACATTTTCAAACAATTTTTTAAAATTTTGAATTGCTGCTCAAATATTTGACTTTAATATCGATACTTTCATTTTAAAATTCGATTAATTTTTCGGAAAGATTGGACTTTTAATCTACTGATTAGGTTAAAAACTTAAAATTTTTATTTTCGAGGTTAAGGTGGAAAATAAAAAAGGCTAAAATTAGAATGGAGAAATATTTTTATATATTTCAAGCCTGTTTGCTGATTTCGACTCGACAATATCTATAAAAGATTTAAACATAAGATAAATATATTATCCAAGAAATTAGAATGCATACAACTATTAAAATACATGAGCAATTTAAAGTAAAAAAGGTGTAAACCATTTACTTGCATCGATATGATGATAAAAAACGAATTGAAATAGAAGTTAAAAGATGCATATCATATTTTTGCGTCAAAACCTTATAAATAAAATGTAACTATACATACAAGCTGCTTCAGTCGTGATGGCATTAATTTTAAGGAAAGATAGAGAAACATGAGTTAGATACGGACACGTGATTAAAAAAAGTTTAGGTAAAATTACGGTAAACAAATATTTCCAAATCATAATTTAAACCATTTTTGGACTCTCGCTGACTGTAAAGATCCTAAGGCCCAGGACTCAGGCGAAATAAATAAACAAAACATTACTAGGTTATGTCTAAATGATGACAATACGAAAAATCATTAAAATGATACTGCCGGCACCGTCGGTTAAGAAAAAGTCGTTGGATGATTTGATTTTTATATGAAAATCGGGTAGCAACGAACTGCACAAGAAAGTTGCGTGAAAAAAAGGAAATCGGGATGGCTGCAAGCGTGGATATCAACACTGCAAGTAATGAATTATTCGTCGCAGTGATGCAAGTGTTATAAAGTGGTTAATACTCAAGTTATTTTTCACCTTTTTGAGTTTTGTGATCCTATAGGAAAAATATGTGATATCGACGAACATTTTTTAAACCATATGTTTTTACCAATGAATCATCATTTTTTTCATACACTCGACGGTTCTCAAATAATTCAGAAGAGGCACTCGAGTATTAATGTAAGTACATTGTATCTATTCTGGCTATGGGTTGATACATTTAATATAAATAACAATATAACTGATGACCAACATTAATGTGTTTCGAAATTAAAGAAACCGGTGCGACGTATTGTAACGCAATGTAAATAGATGAAATAGGATTTAGGATAGAATTGTAGAATTTAGTAAATAAAAAAGGTTTCTAGAAGGTTCTGATAAGGGGAAAGCGGCCGCGATAACGAAACAAACGGCAGATAAGCGTTCCAGAAATTTCGGCATTCGATAAGCCTTATCTGCCGAAAATTCTGGAAGAACGCGGGCCGAAACTATAAAAAGGCGGTCAGTTTTCCCTCGAGTCAGTCAGTTAGAATCAGTGCAATTAGTAAGTTAGTAGAAGTGAGTTGTAAATTGTGGTGATTCAAGTTGAGTTCAGTAATAAAGTGGGAATAAATCCATCACGTGTATCAATTCGAACCGATAACGCACGTAACAGTATTATTATTTATTTTTTAAAATTAATATATTAGTTTAAGTTATTTGTGATCATTTTTTGAATTTCAGTTTTACTTTTCGTCACACCAAATGTTTAACGAAAATAAAGTTTCAAATGTCTGGAAATACAAATACTTATTTACCATAATAACTAATGCCTTATCCTTGCAGCTGATGAATGGATGATAACGGGATAAGCGTCTGTTGTTGTAGTTATAAAGCATTTAATGTGATCAGTAGCGCTGGGTTTTGGGTGGTCAATAGGTTGATCTGCATTTGTTCTAAAAGATCGAATAAAAAATTTTTGATTAGAGTTTTTACGGTCTTTCGAGCACGTTGTTAAAATTAATGCCATTATGTATGTATTATATTGACTGAGAGACATTTCTAGGTAGCGTAATGGTTAAAAAACCTAATTTTTGTTTATAAAAACATCTAAACTCTTTCGCAACACACTAGTGTGCCGAGGAACGGTTCTACGACAAAAAGTCGCGGACAATGGGTCGCGCGACAAAAGGACGCGGACATTTGGACAAAAGGACGTTGTAACAAAAGGTCACATGTCGCTAGAAAGTGAATAATAACTGATAAGTAATTTTGACTTGGGAATGACGGTTATTTTGAATATTTAAGTTAATTGAATTACCTCATTTTAACTTCCTTGACTATTTTTTGTTTTATTTTGCTAGTGTTGAAAATATTTTAATTGCAGCACCATCAATCATTATTTGGAAAATAAATAAATTTAGACAAAAATACGTCTATCTAGGTTACAATACAACGTTCTGTAAGGCTGATTATAATTATTCATTAATTATCATGGTACACTTTCTTCAATAATTTAAAGCACCCGTTGGCGAATTTTTTTAAATTTAACAAGAAAATTCAAATTAACGCGCTGTTCAATTTTTTCACTAAGCATGATTTTGGCAATTCAACAGTAGATACAGCATTCAATTCAAACCAGACTCAAAAGTAAACTAAATTGAATAGAGATTACACTATCTGGGCTGCATTTCTAGCCTTCAAAGTCAACAACTTTCATTAGAGGTTTGCACCCTTCCATTCACCCTTGGCGTAAGAAGTACAGCCTCATTTATAAATTGTCGCACCTCGTAATTAGGAACAAATGAACTACTAAACGCGATTCGCCAAAAAATTATTTAATAAGATATTAGTTGATATAAAAATAAGTTTTCGGTATTAAATAAAGTGCTAAAAACTAAAGTTTTTGATTTTATGGAACAAGTAACGCGTAATAAATTAACAATATCAGATGAGTTGTCCTCTCGAAAGGCTCATCTAACGAAGAATTTTCGGTTCCTCAGTTAGATGGGGTGAGGAGGACTAGTACAATAAAATCGAAAGGGGCTGCCTAAGCGCTTGCATAATTTAAGCAACCTAGTATTTCTCTATCGGTCACTTGAGGAGGCGTCCGAACGTTAAATTGCAAGACGTTATGTAGTTTCTGATGACTACTAATAAGAGAGAAACGTCATCTTTTGTCTTTCCTAACAGTCAAAAATTGTTCCACCTGTTTTAGTTCCTGTATTCTACCCAGAAAACGAACTATCACATTACTCAAATAAAAATCGTATTGGGGCTGCAACAAAGTTAGCCACATTTGAAAGAAACAGCGAAAATTCTTCCAGTGAAGAAAGCCCATATCAGAAATTCAACAATAATCTCACATATTTTCCTGACTGAAAATATTGGACAAGCTGTATGCATCTTTGAGAGAAATACTGGAACTCGTTTAAAACTATTGAAAAAAGTAAAACAGAAGCGCATATAAAAACCTAATTGTGAATGCAATCACGACGATATTTGCAATTTGAAAAGAAATGCGATTACGACACTTTCTTATCAAGTCATAAGATCGCTCTTCTGCTTAAAGGCTCTATATGTAGCGTCCATAAAGTTGAAGTACTTGCTAAATGTGTATTGCAACTTCATAGACTACTGAGTTACAACTTTATTCCACATTCCTTTACCTAATAAATGGCAGCGAACAGCTCCTTTAAACTGGACATTTTAACACTTGCATATAAAAGCTACGTACTTTATGATTACAGGAGCTTTTTTAATTGGACATTCTCAATGAATTGTTCACTATAAATGTCTGTTTAAGTACACTATTATAATTGCATTTAGTATTTACATTTATAATGTATTATATGTTGATAAATATCGCGTTTTATGGTGAGTTGCAAACATACACCTCAGTGGCTAATAAGCTTCTTTGCTACTAGATCACATTTGTTCCGCTATAGCTGGATTGATTTGGATACCAGGAAAAGTACTTTATGCAATAATTAAAGCAACATATAAATAAAATAACATAATTTTCTTAAGGAAATAAGATTAACACTTTCGCTCTTACAAGAAACGCTAATGATTTTATTTCAAAATTAACAACATAATAATCTTGTGTGTAGAAAAGTGAAATGTTAAAAAAATTGCTTTAAGCTACTTAGCAGTCACATTTTGTAGGTTAAAAAGTACACGTAGGAAAATGCTAAAGGCTTCACAACTGATTATAACAAGTGCAGGCCCATTAATGTAAAACAAAAAATAACACACATATGTATAAATAATAGGCTATTCCACTGGAAAGCGTTTTAAAAACAGAGCAAAAATAGCAAATGGTTTTTTAATAGGACAAAAAGTAAAGAACTTACAGCAGATTTGGCAGATTTTAGAAAACGACGTTTTTCACTTTTTACTTTTTTTCTTATAAAATCTAAACAAGTCGATATTTAATTGTATTTTTAGTGAGATAATGCATATAAAATTTTGCATTACTTTGCTATTTTAACCGACTTTCTACCTCTACTAAGAACGAAGTTACCCATGTAATCCCACGTTCAGTAGGATATGTGTATTTTGATTTACCTTCTTTTTTTTTGAGTTAAGTGCATTATTGTATACAAGTATTACAATATAATTTTGAGACTAGAGATTAATTTTGATTGTTATTATCTCAGGCAAGGTAACAATTGCTTAAATGTTTAAATTTCGCATTGTTTATTGCATCAATGAATTTTCTATTTTGGAAAAGAAAGCTTAGAAAGAAATATCGAATTAAAAAATAAATTTAAGCTCGAAATTTTTAAAATGCAAAATTTTGATATCGAATCATATTTTACAAAAAAGGAATCTTTTGATAAAAATTCGATATTTTTGGCTTATAATTAAAACTTATTTAAATAAAGGGTAATAATCACAAACAGGAACAAGAATTTTGAACAAATAATTTGTAAATTTATTTATTTTGGAAAATATTTTGAGAAATTATAGTCAAATTTCCGAAAAATTAAAGATGAAATTTTAGAAAAAGTTAGATTTTTATGTAGTTTAGTATCGAAAGTTTATTGAAAAAAAAATTGCAACTTAAAAGGCGAATTTTGAAGCAAAAGTCCACATTCGAAAAAAGTAGACATTTATAAAATGTATTAATAATAAATTAAAATATACTACAAGTTTAAATTCTAAATTAAAAATAAATGAAAAAATGATTTTATATACATATGGAGTATGGTGTCTGCAAATTTCAACGACAACGCTTGACAGTAGATTCAGAACAATATATAAATACAATTTACAAAAAAAGTTTAATAAACGGAGTTTAGTAAGAGAGTTATAAGCCGTCAAAACTTAGAAAGAACTAGTGATTATGGTCGTCCCAAAAGCAATATTATTGCGTAATATTTACAAGACAATTGACATTTTTAACCCTTACTTTGTAAATTGTTTAAATATTTTAACTATTAAACTGTATTAACGACAAATATAACAGGATATATTGAAAATTCCACAACATTTCTATAAATATTTACTGTGACCTAACCTGGTTTATTTTTTTAGCATCATTGGCGGTCTTACCAGTAGTTTGTTTAGCCGTTGTTATGATAACAAGCTCCATGGATCACAGACTTCTACGAATATTCCGCCTAATCCCAATCCTTATTCAAAGCTTCAAGTAAAATCTTGCTGCTCGTTCATAAGTGTAAATTTCCTCGATTGTAAATATTTGTAAATTTCTAGGGCTTCCAAGAAATTCAGCATTCGCGTTAGCATTGGTAAGTTTATGTTGTATTTCTAATAGATGCTTTGAAAAAATTGATCTTTCTGGATGTTTATTTCTGAAGGCAACAAGATGTTCACTGCACCTAATGTAAAAATTGCGTGATGTTTGTCCTATGTAGGTACCATTTCACTCAGAGCAATTCAACTTATAAATACCAAATATACCAGGTTGTGGAGTTTTTTTTGCGTTTAAAATCATGTTAGTTTACAATTTAAATGATTTAAAGCTAGCAGTCAAAGGCAGCAAATTCCTGTACACTCCCGTATTTCCCAACGGGTGTGTCGCCGGAAGTTCTCAGGTGTATCGCCAAAATATGAAATCCTAAACATTTACAAATATATAATGTTCTCTTTGCTCTTTTAGTCCGCTTTTTTTTAGTGGGTGCTAACGTTTTCTTTTTTTGGCGTCAAAAAATTTTTAGGCGGTTTATGCGCGCATGATAATTGTCACTTTCAAAAAGAAACACTGGTGTATGGAGACTTGTTTCGATGGAACTTCCAAACTGTGACATTCGTTTCTGCACAATTTTTCCAGAGAATCACAACTTATAGGCATTTAAAAAGGCAGTTCATCGTAACTTATATTCATTTTTACCTTCTACTAGCAATGATCTAAAAGGGTAATAGATTAAACCTTAATAAGTGGATTGTGTTAAAAAACAACATCAGTGTCACAAAAACCCCTGCACCATGCAACATGTTCCATTAAAAAGTAAAGAGTTTTGCTCACTCGGTTCAACGGAAAAAGATCGTCCTTCATATGAAAAGTATCATCTAATTAATTCATCTGCATTTAGAATTTCTTTCAATAAAAATAGTAATTGGCTGTTTTAGAAACTTCACGCAAGTTTAACAAAACTGGTGTTAAACATCTTACGAAGCATAAATGACTAATTACCGCACTTTACTGGGAAATGAATCGTCATTAAATGTTCTGTTAATCGTTATTGCTTATTTATGTCTTTTTCCTAAGTCAGTGTATTATTAAAGCACCGAACAGAGATATAAAGTACAAAATAAAAGTACATCTTGTGATAATCTAATTGATTAGGCAAAGTACCCATTGAACTTGTTTACGCAAGGATTTAAAATATACGTTTTTTTAAAAGTAAAATTACAGTAGAACCTCGATTATCCGTGAGCACTTTATTCGGGCGGCGGATTTTTCGTTGCTGTCGGCCAGATGGCGCGTGAACGTCGAATGCACCGCACAAAGACTTTCGTCTCGGGGAATCCACAATTTATGTGTTTACTTGTTATTTTCGCCAAATGCCTACCGAATCATTAGTTTGTCTTTTTACAAAAAATCAACATTTTCAAAAAATATTTTTGAAAATTTCCAGATAAATATTATTCTAATTATTGAAGACTTACAAATAAAGTTTTTGGATTTTTCGTTTTTTCGATTATCCAGCAAAGGTTCGGTCCCGGCTGGACCGGATAATCGAGGATATACTTTAATAGGATTTGGATCATTTCGGTAAATCGTATATGAACAGTTGAATTTTATTCATATGTTCGTTCATTAGGTTTTGAAGGTGGAATTTGGGAAAAAGAATTATGCCCAAACATGGTTTGAAAAATTATCATTCAGATTAACAGAACAATAAGAGGAAAACCTGTCCTAGCCCTTTGGTATGGAACACATCATATCTAACGACGAGTTTCGTAATGGTTAGTACACACTAGCAACAAAATCGCAGAAGTCGTGTCTATAAGCAAGTCCTGCGATTTTTTACAACACCCTGTGAATAAGCAGCAATTCGACAAGTCGCCGTCTCACTTTTCATGGTATCTCGGAAATTAGTTTAGATCAATTGCGCAGGTCTAGATGGCTGACTAACAAGGAAAGTACCCGAGGTGTACCCCACCGATTTTTTTCATTTTGTGATATGTTATAGTACATAACAAAATATTGGACACGTATTTTTTTTTAGATGCTAACTCGGCGATTTAAGTGGTGAAACCACCCTTCAAAGTTAACCCCAAAAAAACAGTTTTTCTTTAATAACTCAAAAATTAATTAGAATTTTTTGATGAAACAAACGCCCTGCTATTTCTTATAAAAAAACGCTTCTAAAAACATATTGGTTATGCTAAAAAGTTGCAATCCCTAATTTTTATGAGAGTGAGTTTCATTTTTTTCTTATATATCAACTTTTACAAAAAAAAATCCTTAAAAGGGGTGATTTACCCCTTGAGTTGGTTTTTTTCTGTACAGTGATATGGAAAGTAAAACACGACATAGGTTTTCAATTTTATTTCTATAATGATTATTTTGACATATATTTTGCATTAACAGTAAAATAACGTAACACCCCTATTTTTAGGCCCCTTGAAGAACCCCATGGATTTGTTCATTATTAGATTGCGAATCAAAACATTTATTTTTTCACCTTTAGCTTATTATATGTTGATATTTCATCAAAATAATGTATCAACAATTTTTCTAGAGATTAAATTTGTGATTTAGGTGGTGAACTCACAACCCCTAATTTGTATAGGGGTGTGTTTAATTTTTTTCTTTGATACCATGTTTTAAATCTTTGAATTTTATGCAATTTGGCAATGTCATTCAGAAAATTAAAAAATAAAATTGACTTGTCTCGGAATTTTACTAAAAAAGCAATGGAAAGGGTGATTTACCCCTAGAGTCATTTTTTCTGTAGAATGATATGAATAATTAAACACAACATAAGGTTTTAATGTCATTGCTATATTGCTTTTTCTGACATATATTTTGCAGTAAAAGTGAAATAATATTAAACTTTTACCTTTATAAGGGTTGGCGATGGGATTAAGCATTACCAGATTGCGAGTCAAAGCGTTTATTTTTTCACCTTCTACTTATTTTATGCCGATATTTCATCAATATAATATGCCAACAATTAAGTTTTAATTTGAAAATATTTATTGTTTAGTCTCACCCCTAAAATTTCTATTTTCGCTTGAATATAAAGAAATATTATTTAGCGAACAAAGTCTCGAAACATTATATTGTGCAAAAAAAATCTACATTTGCCGATCATTTCAGACAATGTAACAGTATTATTAAGAAAATTAAAAACCAAAGTTGATCTCTTCCAGTTTTGGATTAAATACATACCGTGAGGTCCAAAAGTAACGCAAGTAAATTCATTATCTACGAAATTTGAGATTATCAAATGACACTTTTAATGCATAATTTTATCCCTCTCCCTTCAACTCACCTGGAGTTACAGTTACCCCTTTAAAATTTTTAAATTGAACAAGGATGCATGTGATACCTTATTTAAAATGGTTTTTAATTCTCTATTCAGCAGACTTGGGCTTTTTTGAATTTTGCTAATATTCGTCAAGAAAATAAAATTTAAACATTTTTAAATGTATTTAAAATACATACAATCAAACATATTTTAACCTATGCATATGTGCCACAAATCTGTCACATTTGTCTTCTCTAATAGATTTTGTGTCATAATTATTGATTTTTTTTTCCTTTAGGCAAGTGAAGAAATATCCAACAAGAAGAAAAAATAAAAAAGAGTCTCTTTTGCACATATCTGGAAAAATGATACATTACAATAAACTATATAAAAATGCAATAAAAATAATTTAGGCATAATTTTATAATGATTAACTCCAAATGATTTCCAAACCTCTTAAAATTAAAGTTTTATTGTATTTCACTTCTAATACAAAATGTATGTCACAAAAAACATTTCAACAATAACATTGAAAATATATGTTGCGATTAATTTTCTATATTACTGCAAATAAAAAATTAACTCTTGGGGTAAATCACCCCTTTGGATGAGTTTTTTTACAAAACCGAAAGAGGTCAACTTTGGTTTTTAATTTTCTTAATAATATTGCTATATTGACTGAAATGATCGGTAAATGTAGATTCTTTTCAACACAATATAATGTTTCGAGACTTTGTTCTTTGTTCAGTAAAGAACATTTCCATTCAAGCGAAAATATAAATTTTAGGGGTGAGACCCTAAACAGTAAGTATTTTCAAATTAAAACTCAATTGTTTACATATTATATTGTTAAAATATCGACATAAAATAAGTAGAAGGTGAAAAAATGAATGTTTTACCCCGCAATCTGATAATGATCAATCCCATCGCCAACCCTTATAAAGGTAAAAGTTTAATATTATTTCACTTTTACTGCAAAATATATGTCAGAAAAAGCAATATAGCAATAAAATTAAAACCACATTTTGTGTTTAATTATTTATATCATTCTACAGAAAAAAATGACTCTAGGGGTAAATCATCCTTTCCAATACTTTTTTTGTAAAATCCCGGGACAAGTCAATTTTATTTTTTAATTTTGTTAATGACATAGCCAAATTCCATAAAATTCAAAGATTTAAAAGTTGGTATAAAAGAAAAAAATAAAACCCACCCCTATACAAATTAGGGGTTGCAACCCTTTGGCATAACTGATACGTTTTTAGAGGCACATTCTTCTGGAAAATAACGTAACAATGGTTTTACCGAAAAATTCCAATTTATTCTTGAGATATTAAAGAGAAACTGTTTTTGGGGGTCATCTTTAGGGGGTGGGGAGTTCACCACCTAAATCACAAATTTAGCATCTTAAAAAATTATTGATACATTATTTTAATGAAATATCAACATATAATAAGTTAAAGGCGAAAAAATAAATGTTTTGATTCGCAATCTAGTGATGAACAAATCCATGGGGTTCTCGAAGGGTCATAAAAATAGGAGTGTAACGTTATTTCACTGTTAATGCAAAATATACGTCAAAATAATCATTATAGAAATAAAATTGAAAACATATATTGTGTTTTACTTTCCATATCACTGCACAGAAAAGAATTAACTCAAGGGGTAAATCACCCCTTTCAAGGATTTTTTTGCAAAACCCCGGGACAGGTCAATTTTATTTTTTAGTTTTTTTACTAAAATTGTTCAATTTAATAAAATTCAGTTGTTCAAAAGTTGATATATAAGAAAAAAAATGAAACTCACCCCCATAAAAATTAGGGGTTGCAACTTTTTAGCGTAACCAATATGTTTTTAGAAGCGCTTTTCTATGAGAAATAACAGAGCGTTTGTTTTATCAAAAAATTCTAATTAATTCTTGAGTTATTAAAGAAAAACTGTTTTTTGGGGGTAATTTTAAAGGGTGGTTTCACCACTTAAATCGCCGAGTTAGCATCTAAAAAAAATAGGCGTTTAATATTTTGTTATGTACTATAACATATCACAAAATGAAAAAAATCGGTGGGGTACACCTCGGGTACTTTCCTTGTAAGTCTCTAGTCCATTTTGAGATTCGTTCAGAACATTCTAGAGACAAAATTTTTGATTAGCCTATAGCCAGTTGCACGATTTTGTCTACAAGAATGTAAATCTGCGACCAAGCACTAAAGCCCAACTTGCCGAGTCGCGAGCCCTTAATCCTAAAAAAAGCCAATGAGAAGTAAAAGCATTCTAATTTGCCATTTTGATAGTGAAAAGTTTGTTTTTGATAATTAACTAGTCTAACGAAATTGATCAGATATTAAGTCACTGTAATAATAGCCTGTGCTAAAAAAGAAAAGATCAAAAAGTCTTGTGGAAACAAGATGATCCTTATCTACAGCGACAACTAAGCAACCCTAAATGCGCTGAGAGCTAACGAAATAAACTCCAGAAGGGTAAAAGATTGTGTTCATAAGCAAAGAAAATAATTAGCACGGCACAATACTGCTGAGTTTCGATGGGTTCAGGCCCCTCGGGGAATTGAATGAAATGAAAAAGTGGACCTTCTTGCTAAAGAAGGAGCTGAATTTCCTTTAGTAGGACGGCACCTACCTACCGAGAACTACTAAGGGAAAAAAGAACACATCAGTCACTGGAGGGATGTCAATGGCCTGAGGCAGTTGCGGATGTTTATTGACAGACCATCAGTAATGAGAGTTAGGAAACTCTTAAAGTTAAGCAAAAATCACCCTAGGTGGATAGTTGAATTATTTACGGGACACTGTTGCCTAAAAAAACATCTTTCAACCATTGGCGTTAAAAAATTTTTATCTTTAGAATGTGTGGAAAGGAAGAAGAAACTCTTTTAGCCATATCATCTGAATGTCTGGCTCTGGTACGAGAAAGACATTCCAGCTTTGAGAACGCTGTAACACTCTAACTAAACCAAGGGCAATAGTGGAAACACCCATAAAGGAAGTTTTGGAATTTTTCAAAAGAACGAGCCTTATATGACTTAATCGTGGGGGACAAAATAAGAAAAACTTCAGTGCTGTAGGGACAACCGACCTCAAGCGAATAATAATAATATTAATTATAATGAATTTTCCATTAGAGGTAATAGACGCCATTTTCATTTTTTGTTCATTTTTCATTTCTTTTATAATGTGGATTCCCTGGGAAAATTGTTCACATTCTCTTACAACAAAGGTGTATGCTCTAACATCTGGAAATCTGTTAGGGTGCAGCCTGTCCCTAAAAAGGGAAAAAGGAACCTGATTAACAACTATCGCCCTATATCTTTGTTACCCGTTATATCCAAAGTGATGGAAAAGGTTATCAACATCGAGATTCTCAAATATCTAGAGGAAAATAGAATCATCTCGGACAGGCAACACAGTTTTAGACAACAACGTTCCACTGGCGATCTACTGGCATATGTTACTCATATCTGTAACTCAGTTATGGAAAAGCATAGTGAGGCTAGGATTGCGGCATTGGATATCTCAAAGGCTTTCAAAAGAGTCTGGCACCGATGTCTTCTAGCCAAATTAACGTCTTATGGTCTTCCTCCTGGACTCTGTCATTAGATATCCAATTTTCTCGCTGACAGATCTCTTCAGGTCGTCGTCAATGGCATATCATCCGAGACATTTGCGATTAACGCAGCGGTGCCTCAGGGGCCTGTTCTGTCTTCTACTTTATTTCTGTTACACATAAACGATCTCTTTAACTTCCAATCGTATATACAGCTACGCTGATGATACTAATCTTATGTCATCTTTTTTCTCGGACAATCTACGATATTATCTATCGCTGCTTTAGATGGACTAAGGGAACAGCAGATACAGACAATTATTCGGGATCTTGAAATCATTCTGGAATGGGTAAGAACAATTTGGTCGATTTTAATGCTTCAAAAACTCAGGCCGCGGGTTTCTCTAAGAAAACATCAAGGGATAATACAACAAACATACTAATGAATGGTAAAATCCTTCCGATGGGATCTAATCTATCTATCCTAGGAGTGAATGCGAGCACTAACTTCTCTTGTGATGATCATGTGCGCGCCATTGCCAAGTCCACCCCTCAGAAGCTAGGCTTTCGTTTTAGAGCTAAAAAGTACTTCACATCTCATCAGCTACTAACACTATACAAAGCTTGAATTAGACCAACTATAGAATACTGCTCTCATGTTTGAAGTTCAACCCCAAAACACACTTTAGCTCTCTTGGGTTTAATTCAAAGAAGAGCGATTTGATGACGAGAGTTTGACCAATTCTCTCGAAACACTAGAGCACAGGTGTAGGGTTGGTGACTTGTCTCTTTTCTACAAGTACTATCGTGGAAGATGCTCGCAGGAACTAGTAGGATTGATCCGCCCAAAGGCAAGATTATTGAGGCATACTAGACAGTCGGAGACAGCAAATTCCTGTGCGGTCCAGCTTGACACAGTGAGGACTTCTGTCTATGGAAACTATTTTTTCTATAAAACTTTCAAGTTATGGAACTTGTTACCGAAAGGAATGTTCCCCAGGAATTACAACCTATCCTTGTTTAAGAAGGTGGTTCATTGCCATCTATCCTTGTTTCCTCATCCTGCTTGCAGTGCTTCGAAAGCATAATGGGGTTATCTTTTGCGAGTGAATAAAAAAAAAAGATTTGAAAGGCTCGCTTAGGAGGCATTGTTATTTTTTTAAAAACCTGTTCAGACCACGTAATATGTTCAAAAAACATTTTAAACTCCAACAGAAGTAAAGAATGTATGAAGTTCAATAGGACTTTATTTCATTCAACAAATTTGTTAAAAATTCTTTCATTAAAAGAAGCTATTCTTCAGTTTAGTGTTGCGAGGTTTTCTGCTAGAAAATTAATATTTTGGGAGATTCTTTGCGGTAGAAAAAATACAGCTATGATGTTTTAGTGTTGATCATTCCTTTCAGAGGAAAACTGTACGTTTATTTCGTACTCTTAGAGTGTCCTTGGAAGGAAAACCTAAAGTGACTTTTCTCAGTTTAGACTAGTGTCTCCAGAAACCTTTGTAGTGTCTAGAGTGTTCTTGTCTTTTCCTTTCTTAAAAAGAACTAGGTATTGCGTTCTTTCTTTTAAACTATAATTTTTTTATTTTTAAGGATATTACTGGAAAAGATGCATCATCATCGTCTGATGTGAGTACCTGTTCTTTTATAGACAGTAGTTTGTGGCTCTTGTATGCAAAATTTGTTAAAATAAATATATTTTTATATGAAGGTATTAACAATACTATTTTCATTTTACATTTAAGAGTACGTTGCTCTTGTTTAACATTAATAAACTCTTTACCAGACTTGACACTGGTGTCGTTTAATTTTTTATGTAGATTAGTGCCCATTTCTTTAGTAAAGATTTCTTTGTTATTTTTGTCATTAAGTAACTTAGGAGATCTGAACCAGCGAACTCAGCTCTCCAGCTACCAACTAGCTGCTGGAGCTTATTATTGTTATTTGTAGACAAAGGTGACATGAAGAACACTCCGCATGTCAATCACACATTTTTTAACTCAGAAAGTTTTCGCGTGTGGTTTGTTTGACATACTAACAAGGGAAATTTAGATCTGGATGAAATTTTTTATAGATATAATACTCATTTTAGAATGTTCAGTTCTCAGAATATAAAGGAGCATTAGTCAGTCAATTCCGAGAAACATGCCGTCAAAGTTTCAGCCTTCGCTTACATAGTTGTAAGTTCGCAGGGACATTCATAAGCGAAATAGAGCAGATAGGAGAGTACCAGATTCCCATTTCCCTAGACCGTGCATGCAGAAAATTTGTAATGTTTGACCGATTTCACATGATTTGTTAATTATTAAACACACTAAACTAGTCTTTGATAATAACCATTCAAACGTCCGAAACTAGAAGCTAGTCAACAGGGGTAGTCTTTTAGACCAATTTCAAAATTTTTGAAAGTATCGAGCTATATCAATTGTTAAATGCAATTATCTCTAGAGAATAATTATAAAGGTTATCTGTGGTCGAAATAGTCAAAGTAAGTGAATTGACATGGATTATGCGATTATGAAGCAATTGCTCTTTGTTGTTTTTGCATGCCAGTCTCGTTTAGTTTGTCTCGCTTCTCTTTCTTTATTTTCCTGATACCGTTTACACGGTTAGTTTTTAACTTTTACCAGGCAAAACTTAACAATACACATAAAAACACATCAGCGAAAGACACAAAGTTATAAATTTAAACGATTGTTTCCTTTATTTTCTCTACGGAAAGCCGACAGGTCTAATTTATTCCGGCTACTTAGCAATATAACAAGTAGAGCAAATTTGTCACCTTCAGCAAATAACACTACTTGTAATGTCATCCTTCATCTCCGACAATATTTATTATATTCTAATTGATTAGATGAATTAAAGCTTTTTCTTTTGAATGTTTCAGACACAGGAGCCAATTAGAGGCTAATTGTGACATTTCACCATTATCAACCGATGAAACGTTTGGACAAGAGAATGTTCATTCTTTGTTCCCAGTTCTGAAATAGGCAAATTCATATAGCATATATTATTTGACATATTAACGGTATTCCTATTTGATGCGCTTTACTGAAGTCAATTTTTCCGATTTTGGGAAAATGATTAGTAAAAATCAACTTACCTTTTTTTTTGACTTAGAGTTGTTTTTATTTTCTTCTGCTTTTTAAACCTGATTTATTTTATTGCTATACGATCGATTCCCATTACGGTAAACAACACCCTTTTATTATTTGTACAGATTTCTGTCAAAAGTTCGGGGATATGATAAAATTTTAATGCTTGCCTGGATTTTTGTCAACCGTGTAATTAACTATAAGTGCACAGCTCTGCAAGTAGTCGCATGGCAAATTTGTGTAGATACTAACAAAGGAATATTAGTTTTTGCAGTTGTAAATTAGGTTGAGGAACTAAAAAATGTAAATGTCGGATTGAATTATTTAGGAAAAAATGGAATTTTGATCACTTCCCAAGGTGTGTAGTTTTGTACCGAGCGAAACGCGAATTTTGACCGAAATCGAAAATTGTGTAAATCGCATTCATATGCATATATGTACATCGACATTTAGAGAAAAGCTGTATTGCTACAGATTATTTTTTTTTTTGATTTTTTAAGCAATTGGAACCAATGGTTAAAATTTACAAAAAAAAACATTTTTTTGGAATCTCGAATTTGTTTTCCAATTTTAATTAAAAAAGTCTTTAAATTAAAAGAAGTTAAAAGCAACCATTTTTTTTAATCCAAAAAATTTAACATCTTATTTCAAAATTCTACATTCTATTTGAATTTGCGATGTTTAGCTTTAAAATTTTTAATTTTGGAAAAGCTTTTAGCTTTGAATCTTTTTAATAAATCAAATTTCGATGTACAGGATGTTCTCCTGAACAAAAGGGAATATTATATATGTAAAATTCTAAACCTAAAATAAAGAATAACTTTTTCTCATTTCGGGCTTCGTTTAGGAAATATTCAATAGAAAATGTTATTTTTTGCATTTCGACACAAAATGTGCAATTTTACTAAATTCAAAATCGTTTATTAAAGTGGCACTTTAACGTATAGGTACGTCACTTTACTACACAGCAACCGTCACTGTCACCCTTCTAGAACAGTATTTAAAATGTCTTGTACTTTTTAGTTGCAAGAGTGATTTTTATAATTATTAATGTGTAATTCAAACTCAATTTTACCGACAAAAATGACACTTATCAACTATTCATATGTAAATCAACAAAGCCGTGTCAGATTACTATGTTACGAAAATAATAACAGATACATTTTTTAAATTTCCAACTTTGTGGTGTGCTTTCAACATTTTTAATATTTGATTTAATATTTTGACTTTAACTCGAAATATGAGACATTTTTATAAAAAAATTGATTTGGTTCCTATTTGGAAAAAATTATTACTTTATGATAAAGCTTTACGACAGTTAAGCTTTTGTACCATGCCCTGTAGGAAGTACTACATTTTCTAGGGTTCGGTCTCAATAATTTAGACCATACAGAAATCTAGCAAAAGAGTATGCCATTAGGTAAAGAAAAAAAAACTCTGGAAACGAGATACACCATTTTTTTTGTTGGAACATTCATATTTTTTCGTCTGGTAAATAATGTTTTCTTTATCTTTTTACAGTTCTGCGTGGTACAACATTTAGTGTAAGCAAAAAATATTTAAACAATAAATAAATTATGCAATTTTTTCATAATTGTAATGTGAAAACACGATTTAAAATATTCAATTTTTATACCACTATGGTATATAGAGGGTTGCTCTTTGCAGTCTAGGTCGTATTCCATTTGCACGCTTGTCCTTGCTGAAGCTCCTTTCCCAGCTTTCGCACGCTCCAGTAGATGGCGTTTATAAAAGTTACTTGTACGACATAAAGCACAAGTAGCATGGAACTTTTTTAAAAACGTAGTGCACCCTTTTTTGGATAATACTAAAGATCCTCAATACAAAACCATCCTACGACACATGCTGGCTGGATACAAAGTTCAAGAATGCAAAGTGAACTTGGAAGTTCATTTTTTACGCTCCTTTGTCGACTGTTTTCCCCAAAAATTAGGAGAATTCAATGCAGAGCAGAGCTAACGATTTCACCAAGATGTGCGTGATATCAAGAGTCATATCTTGCTAAGAAAAATGAAACGTCAATATACTATTAGGCTAGCATACTGCTGGATGCTCAAGCGGGAAACAAAATGAAAACCAGAAGCTGGTTTGAAGAAGTATCAAATAAAAGAAAAAAATACGGAACGTTAAGTACATTTTATAAAGAAATTAGTTTTTTCATTAAAAGAAATATCCTTTTGACCATTTTAGTAAAATGGTTATTTTTATTAGTGTTATGCACTGTCAAACAAGCATTTTGCATTTTCCAAAAATAATTGTACGTGATGAAGGAAAATAGAGATCTTTTTTATCTTCAGAACACTCGAAAACATAATAATTACTAAAAATATCCCATACAGCTTAGAAGCAATATTTTTTGCAGACCTGTGTACTGTATATACATATATGAAATGTCAAATGGCGCATTCAATGTATTTAAATGTTTTAACATGTTATCTACCACCTGTGTAATCTTTGCAGTTCAGGTAAGGAAAATGCATCATATAATATGTTCATTCATGTGCTAGCAAAGTCGCCAGACGAACATTTTTAAGCTGAACACTAGGGCGCCTTTAAAAATAAGCATACAGAAAAGCTAAATTGCGAAGAATTTACTAAGCTCACATTATAATCTTATAATTGTAAAAAAAAATAATATTAATCCAACAGATCAGCTTTTTTAAGAAATTTGAAGAATCAATGAAAAACTATAATGCGAATTCATGATAATGAGATGGGTCAGTTTAAAGTGAAATGTGAAGTACTTATTTGGCATTATTTATTTTTGTTTGCCTAAGTAAGCCTCCATTAATGCAGAGGAAGTTCAATAGTTAGTACAATAGTTTAGCAAATATAAAATGCAATACCACTTACGATAATAACATTTTTCAATATTATTACAATTTGGAAAAAAAACAGTTGCCATGCGATCGTGCCAAGTACAGGAACTTCTAAGAGTAAGAATCTAGCAATTATTCTATAAAGAAACGAGCTCCAAGACAAATGATATGTTTTTAATATTTCAGTTGTTTCATAAAATATAGAATTAGGCAAAAAAACGTCAATTCTATTTTCAAGGGGGACACCTTTTCAGCTGACTTTCAATTAAATTACATCAAGACTTGAGTCGGAGTCAACCCCTAAAGTCTTAAATGGGAAATAGGGTTGAGCGATACCTCATTTGAAATATCGTTCAATTGCATTTTTAAGTATCCCACATATATTGATTTTTCTTTTCATACTTTTCGAAAAATCAGGAAAAATCCCTAAACAAGCTATAGGTGCAAAAAACAGTAATTATAGCGATATTATTTAAATTACTTGGTTAAAATGGATGAAATAGAAGTCAAGTAGCCACTTGAAGTTTTCTTTTGCTTTTTGCTACGAAAGAATATTTAAATCCTTGGTAGAAACAAAGAAGGAAATAAATAATAAGGATTCTGTAACAAATGTTTAGAGATAAAAAGAAAGTAAGGCATTCTTCAGGTTTTTGTTATTTTTTTTTATTATTTACCTTTACTGTAAATTCAGTTTTGCTAGTTTAAGTTTGTGCGTTTTTAAAATTGTTTGCAAAAACGGTAAACAGACTTCAACGAAGAACAGAGATTATTTCCTTTTGGGGAGAATCTGAAAGATGTGCTAAAAGAACGGCAGCAATTTTTAATAAAAGAAATCCCCACAGCAATCTAAATTACAAGTCTGCCTCGGAATTAGTTACCAAATTCTGGTTCCGTTTCCAGCAAAAAAAAAAAGAATAAATAGAACTATTTTCAATGAAACAGGTCAAATAGAAATTTTAGACACCTTCACTGCGGACCTCACTTCGTACTGTAGCTCACGAAGTAGGAATCTCACATGAACCTGTAAGGAGAGCGCTTAAATTAAATAAATTTCATCCATATAAAATGCAAATTCTTCAACAATCTTTTGATGACCATTTTGACAGAAGCATTCAATTTTGCGAAACAATGACAGATTTCATAAAAAACAACCCATTTTTTTTTTCTTAATGGGTATGTTAACAAACAGAATTGCCTATACTGGAGAGATAAACATCCGCGACTCTTTAGGAAAGATAATTCACAGCATCCAGCAAAATTAAAGTATGGACTAGTATACTTGAAAATGCAGATGTTGGACCAAGATTCATTAAGGGAAACCTAACTGGCAAGCGCTACTTAATTATTCTTGATGATATATGGACTCCTTAATAACAGAATTTAGAAAATCAAGTTATTAAGGATGGTAATGTTGTTTTGCAAGAAGATTTTCTTTGCTTCCAACAGAATGGAGTTCCACCACATTACTTTCCTTCGGTTAGACAATGGTTAGATAACAAATTTTCTGGCACATGGATTGGTAGAAGAGGAGCAGTCGAATGGCCACCACGATCACCCGATTTAACGCCTCTGGATTTTTTCTGTGGGGATATATTAAATCGATTATTTATAAAACAAACATTCGAGAGCAGACTATATCACTGTTTAGAAAATAATGGACAGCATTTTGAGAATTTAATTAGGTTCACTACATTTTACCAACTTGTTTATGTTTTATTACAAAGACATTTATAACCTAGCTTGTTTAGATGTTTTTTTAAATTTTTCGAAAACAATTGAACAAAATGTAAGTATGAGGTATACTTAAAAAGGTAATTGAACGATCTTTTAAATGAGGTATTGCTCAACCCCCCCCCCTTCCCATTTAAGATTTTAAGGGTTGACTCCGTACCAGCTCAAGGGTTGATGAAATTTAATTGAAAATTAGATGAAAAGATATTCCCCCTTGAAAATAAAATTGAAATGTTTTGGCCCAATTCCATCTTTTATCGTATTTTTATCGTATTCGCATTTAACATCAATTTATTCTGCGACGGAATAAAGGTTACTACAGCGTCAAGTTTTTTTTTTGTCATAAATTTCATTATTGTACAGTGGACTTCGTCTAACGACCTCGCATAAAGAGAAATTCGCTTAAGGAGCAAAACAAAATAAAATAGTGATTCGTTTAACGGGCGATGTTTCGCAAAACGAGTAATAAAGGCAGAAAAAATACCAGATATTGCTCATACTATCTACCTTAAGCTGTGTGATGGGGGTTAAGGCAACTATTAACAACAATTTACCGACTATTCCAGGGAATGTGGATGAATTGACATATTAACATTCAGATGATAAGTAAAAATAAATAACATTGAAGTTAGGCAAACATTAACTAATTATTAGCTATGTGTCATAAATAATAAATTAATGAATTCTACTTCTTTTCTGCAAATCAATTTCGATTTCAAGTTGATTCTTTTCGAAATCAAAGAAAATATGACAATAATTTTGAGCATGAACGCATTATCACATTCTACATTAGTTTATAATGGGAAAAAATCTTTTCGTTTAACGAGTGTTTCGCTTTATGTTTACGACTTTGGAACGAATTATATTCGTTAAACAAGGTTCCACTGTAGCATTATAAGCAAGATTCTGGAACGAATTAGGTACCTTCGTTAAACGAAGTTCCACTGTATTGAAGGAAATCTATCTTTTGCCTTTTTGCATTGGCAAAATACCTAAAATCGAGTTTTTGCGTCTTAAATTAACTCGACAAGCAAAGGTCAAGTGCAGAAAAAGTCGCAATTTACAGTAAAAATATACAGTGTCCTGCGTCGGGCATCTGTAGATCCTATAATAAAGAAGTTAGGAATTTCATTTAAATGCAGACCATAACTGTGTATAAGGATGTATTTCAGGAAAATATGTTCACATGTTTAGGGTGTACCGCTGAGGGTGAATTTTTTTAAAAGAGAACCCTCTGTATTTTTTACATTTTTGGTCTCCTTTCTGACATTTTTACATGTTCCTAAGATATTGTTAAATTTGGTTAGATAGTTCCAGAGTAATAAATAAATAAAGAGAAAAAAATAATTTGCAGCATTTTCTTTAAAAATTAATTAAAAATACATAAACGCCCTAAAATCAAAACTACGCTAGGTGTTTACTATAGTGGGTCTCTAGTTACTTTGCGATAAATATCATAACCCTAACTTGTACAGGGTGTCCAAAATTCAATGCCAAATTTGAGTATTTGAGTTTAAAATCTTTCTGGATATTTCAATTTAAGAGTCGAACTTTCTAGTCTTAATCTGCAATTTTCTTTTATTATTATTACATGTTTTGGTGTTTATTATGATCTTATTTTTATTGGATTATTATTTATTTTTATCTTTGTTAATTTCTAAATTTGGATTTCTTGATAAATACCAAGCATTTTATTTTCTTGCAATATTTGAAGCTGAACTTTAATTTATCGAAATTTTAACTTAACTTCCCCAAAACCTCAAGGTTTCTTAAATAAGTGAATCTGGTGTTTCCTTTTTAATTTCGATAATATTGCATTATTATTTTTTCTTTTTAATTTTAATTGTAAATTAGCTAATTTGATTTATACATTTTTCTCTTTTTCCAAATTTTGACCCTAACTGCGAAATTTAAAGTTTACACGCGAAAAGCGTTTTAAGAATAAAATTGAAATAAAAAAAACTTGAAATGTAAAAAGTCAACATTTGGAAAGAAAATATCCACATCGAAATTTTAGGAAAAGAATAATTGAATCCGAACCTACACTTCAAATTTTAAGGAATAACATTAAAGTCTTTTAAAACAAACAAATTATAATAAATAAATAAAATTCGAAAAATCCAAATTCGGCGTTTAAATTCTAAATTTCCAGAAAAAGGTCGAAAAAGGCAAAAGATAATATGAAAAAGTAAACATTTTAAATTTTCAAATTAGAAAAAAACAAATAAATAAAAATAAATAATAATAAAAAATGAACAACAATATTGAAAGCACATTTTAATTTAGAAACTCCAAAAGAAAAGTTCAATATTTTGAAACAATTTCGTTATGTAAAATTTAATTGACAAATAAAAACATCACTTCAAGAAAAAAGTTAAAGTTTAAATTTGAAATCGCAATTTTGACGAAAAAAATTTAAAAATTCGGAAATATTATTTCAAGTTTCAGTCGAATTTTTGAGGGCCATTATTTGGTCGCTTCTAATTTGGAATGACCTATTACTTTTCGGTTTTACCTATGTAAGGTTCACGGCAGAATTCAATCCTCAATTTTGGCTACTCTCATATTTGCCACTCCGAGCATCGGAACCTTGCCCAAAATAGCATCCCGTTTTTGAAATCATGTGTTAGATTTTTAATGAAATTTAGGTGCTGTATTCGGAGTGTATGATAAAATGGAGTTTTAAGGAATTTCCAGAAACTGTTATCAAAGAGGCAAATGTTGAGTTTAGTAAATTTCATTTACTAATTTCTGTAAGCAAACAGATTTATTAAGGAATAAGATTATTTATTAGAAATGTATCAATTATTTTTACCATTATTTTTCTTAAAAAATACATTAATATAATAATACTTTACACTTCACCTTAGGATTCAGGATACCAGCAACTAGCATGACTAGAAAGTCAAGAAAACAAAAACAAAAACAAATTCAAGAAATTCAACTATTACAGGAGTAAGAACTTTTTTGTGTCCCATGTGGATCTGCCATTGGATTAAATTTTTGCTTACTGTGGAGCTTTCGTATTTGGTCTGCGACTTATATCTAATACATATAAATTTTCTTGTAAAATACTCATTTTATAAGGCAAAAGGAACAGGTTTACTTGAAAGCAAAAACTTTTTTCTCAGGTAAGTTAGAGAATTCTATTATAGTATTATAATTAAACATTTGCAAAATTAAGTAGGCTGAGACTTTAGGAACTTAACCAAAATAAAATTTATTTGTTGCGCAACCAAGACTACCAAATTTGAAATATAAAAGTTTACACTTCCATGCATTTCCAGCTTCGAATTATTTAAATTTAAGTCGTTTATTTACAAAGATGATCAAAAAATAATAATGAAGACATAATAAATAATTAGTGTAATACTTGCACAATACGTATTTTGCCAACCAAAATTACATCCTTTAAGTAATAATTATCAAATTAAGCATTAAAAGTTGTCAAACGCAGATCATTGTCATGGATTTTTAACAGCTGAGCTTTTATTAGTTGTTGAAAAATTGTCTGCGTTGTTCCATTCAACTTAATTAAACACTTTGATTTGTTCGTGTAATGGAAATTAATTTAGCCGTTGCTGGTTACTTAGTAAGAAACCAGCACTATTTTTCATCAGAAAGAGATATTATTTTGGTATAGAATTGCATTATTTGGAAAGCTAAGAATACTAACATATTATATGTGAAGGTCCTGTCATAATTTTTGAATCTTGGTCGGACCAATACAAAAAAAAACAAAATTATAATTATAATTTTTTGTTTCGATTAAAGATTTTATGTATTTTTATGTAAATTTAAATGTCAAATTAATAAGTCAACAAAATACAACTCCGTATTGTAGAATCAATCATTTCCATAAAAATTATTTTCTTTTCAGTTTTTCCGGTGTTTCAAAATTAGCTTTTAAATAAGATTTCCAAAAACAGCAAAAACCTTTTTTTTTATATTTTAAAATAATATACCTTGTGTATAAAATATAGCATTCATAAATAGAAAATTTTCGTATATGTACAAAGGCGTACGTGTGCGTCGCAACGAAAGCGGCGCCTACCTTGCGAAATGCAGTACATGATCTGGCGGGGCACTTTGAGGCCGGCGGCCAGACAGGCCGCGAAGGAGGCCGAAAAGTTGATGGCCATGGTGTACCATGGGTGACTCACTCACAGACAATGGTAAAAACACAGCCGGCAGCCTAAACTGGAGCGGCGGCGAATTTGAAACTCCGAAACGGCGACGGCACGGTTGTAGCACATGGCACTCTGCGACGGCGATGACGACGACGGTGGTGTCTAGCGTGTGGCGATCTAGACCGCGGCGCGATGCATTCGCCGATGCACCAGCATCCTAGTAGGCGACGGACGCGAACTTGGGCACAGCCACAGCTGCATACGATTTCGCCCAAGAGGTAGACGGTGGTGGTGGTGGTAGCGGGGATGTATCGGCAGCCGACGACCTCATGGCTCGATCTCCTAGACTTTAAAAACGTCCTCATCAAAATATTCTCGCACCATTGGTGATTCCCAACAAAAATAAAAAAAGAGAGAAACCCATTGGAGAGCAAATTGCATTCAAAGATGAAATAATATAGTAACGCAAAAAAAAATAGAATGAATTGATAATTACATTAATTTATAAAGCATGTTGTTGCAGTAGTTAATGAGGAAACGGTGCAATTCGCTACTCCATTATTTATGAAAAATATCCTTAATTCGGATGCAATTTTTTAAAGGACGCTAGCGAAGAATGAGCAAGTTTTCTATTGCTTCTCGCAATTGCAATTTAGGTGAAATATTACCGTTTGATTAAGTTCGTTCATATTAGTCACCTTACCATCTAAACAACGAACCAGTTTGTAATTTCAAAGTTATGATAATATCAAAATGACTGTTCCTTTTTTTACTACAAGAAATACAACTTAGGAGTACAAAGTTTACAGAGTGGTCCCGAGATAATGAACCAAAATACATAAGACTCTGGGGTTGGACCAGTGGCGGCTGGTGCTAATAAAATTTGGGGGTTAAATTAATCTGGAGAAATTAAGAGATATTTAGGATTTTAAATTGATATATGTTATACATACATATAAAGTGTATTGCTAAAATTCTCTTTTTTTTTCTATTCGCAAAAAACAGAAAAAAAGAAGAGGAAGTCCATACGACGGACAGTGTTTGGCAGCTGCAAATTTATCAATAACTTTTTACTGAAGTCGAGAATTCCTTGAATTAAGTCATTTTCTTTGAAGACATCGTTAATGCTTACAATCCTTCCTGGCATAATGTACCTTTTTTAAAAAGTATTTTTTCCAGACTGGAGAAGCACCACTCTGCTTTAGCAGAAGCCATTGGGATATTTATCAGAATCTTTAAAAGATTTAGAGTTTCACTAAGCTCTCTGTTTTATGAAATAATGTTATAGAGTATAAGTAAACCAAAAGCCGATGAAAACTTTTCTGTTTCGTAAATTACAGATAATTCAGTTCTTAGTTTTTGTAAATTAAAAAATTGATAAACCTTAGCGGTTCCTTTAAAATTCCTTTCGGGAAAAGTGATTCTATGTTGGTTGAGCTTTTCAGAAAAAAATAAGGTTGCTGCAATTAAATGGCCAGTGAAGCTGAATCGTTCTTTAGCTTAACAGATAACAATGTCACATAGGTACTTCTTTAGCTTCGCGAACTACTTCTGTTAAAATTTCGCTTTTTGCAAAACACCATCTGCACAATATTTAAGTCTGGAATAGGTCATCCACGTCGCTTAATTTCGACACAGATCTGTTACAGAATGGCTGTGCAATTAAACTTTGCACTAAATTCATTTTTATTTAAGTTTCAAGACTCGCAACATTGACCGATGACAGATTATAATAGCGAATCAATATTTGGTTTGCACCCACAAGTGTAACCTAATGCTTGCTTATGGGCAAGTATTTTAAGCGAACAAAATATGAGTTAAGGCGCAGGTGCATATGTGTAAAGCAAAGTTTGCAGTCTAGCCTGCAAACTTTGCAAACCATGGACCCAATAATGTCGTCAAACCTTTACGAATCGGCGGAATCCGCTATTGTCAGCAATATGTTTGGTAACGATAAATCTGTTATCAATAAATAAAATAAACAACATAAAGAACAATTTACTTTCTTTTTTACCCCAGCGTTTTTTTGGAGGTTGTGCAAACCTGCAAACCTTAGCACTAGCCGTCACTGGGTTGGACACTTTTCACCCCTAAAATGACAACTTTTATATGTCTCAGGAGCAAATTACCAACATACTATTAATTTTACTATTTACATTTTACTGCTTTGCTTATTACGTTTATAACTGTAACTGTCACTATCATTGTTGACAGTTTTTTTTTGTCTTTTATTGTTGTTTATTCACTTGCTATGTTGTGACATAATAACACTATATTTTTGAAATATTCAGGTAATCCCTCACCTGTTATATAAACGAAAAATTACTACAATTTAGAAATAGTTCGTCATTTATAGGTTTGACAGTGTCCGACACCTGCATATGGCAAGCATTGCAGATTCCTGAGGTAAAAATATCACGATTTAGCTGAACTTGCAACAATTTAGTTCAGAAGTCGAAAGTTAAAGAAATATGGGAAGTTAAAGCTTGAATATCATTATATATATTTTTTTGTCATTTATTTCTCATTGAATATTAATACCCATACAAAATTTTGGAATGTTGACTCTTTTGAATGAAAGAATTAACATCTGTTCTCAGTTTAATTATAGTTCACAGAGAGCGCCACCTGTGATAGGTTTATAATTTCAATAATTTATTTAAAAATAATTCAAAAAGTATCAGTAATGATCCAAAAATGAAAAAATAAATAAATAAAAATAGGTTGAATATGTTAAAAACCTTCAGATGACTTATTTTTGGAATAAAATTCCTATTTTCCAACATTTTTTGCATGAAAAAGGGATACTTTATGAAAGTGGTTGCCTCGTAACGTTTTCGGGATATTTGACTTTGAAACTTCCAATGCTAACAGTTCAATTAATTTAGATAATTTAGGAACATCAAAAACAAGGATTTATTTAGAATTAGAAATTGCAGCAAACTATGACTTTTGGCGATAATTGCTCAAAATGCATACTTCCAAAATGTTTAAATATTTACTAGCATTTTTATAAAAAATCCTTTTATTTTAAAGGTACTTATTTAAGGTTTCACCATTGTAGAAAAACATAAAAAAAGTGATATTCTAGATGGAGCCTATAAAAAACTGTTCCCCAGATGTGCTTTTATGGAAAAGTGGAAGATATATCACACAAGGTGAACCTAGCAAAAGCAGTGTTCAAATTGTTACTCTTTTTTTGTAGTTGATTAATTCATTTTTTTGGCTACATCAATATGATATTTTTGTAATTTGCATAAAAACCTGATGTAACAAAACTGTGGACACCTATGGATAATCCAAAAGGGTTCGTATGTCAGCCTGTGCTATTGACAAATGTAAAAAATTAATTTTCAGTCATAAAACTAAAAACTAGTAGTTATATCCATAATTCTTTTAAGTTTTGGCTAATTTATCTTGTGCCTCCGCCTCCCTACACAGGGTTGTCAGGGATATTCCAGCGACGTTGTCCTGATTTTATATATCTATTCTTCTCTGGTCAGCCTAACCCCAGGGTAAGCCCAAAACTTCCGGATATTTTTAGGAGATATTATTCTTAATGCCTACTGAAGAGTTCAACATTTATAAATTTTAAAAGTATTCTCGTCCATATCTGATTTCTACAGATTCTGTTAGTCCTTTATTTATGCCAAACGTCGTTGTATGACATACTTTTTATAATTCTTGATATACCGTACCGTAAAAGAAATAAACGGAACGAACGAAACCCTTATAACCTTACTCCATTGTCTGCCCATCTATCCGTCTGTTACAAAGATGTTTTCTTCGAAAACTATGTAACAAAGGAATTTAAAATTTTGCATGGCCTTGGTTCTCGATGATCCACGCAAATACTCCTAATGATTAGAAAAAAAAATTATAATAAATCTGCATTAATGTAGTCACTGAAAAATCAAGTTTTAGTTAATATATCCTGGAGATATCATTTGAAGGAGCTACCTCTAAGGATACTTAGATATTTTTTTTATTATTCAGGTCCAACGATCCTAAAGATAAAACTCAAAATGTGTAAAAACTGACCCTCCAGATCTCTTAGGTTTCCATAGATAAAATTTAGATATTAATAGGGTTAGTAGCTATTGGATTAATAATTATAAGAAAACTGCAGGTTGTTTTTTGAGCTCCTAATAATAGTTAAGAAAAAAATGTTTTAGGGAAAAAAACCTGCTTGCGTTCCAAGCCTCTTATAGTATTAATTTTTTCTAAATAAAAAACTTGGTTTAGCAGAAAGATAGAATGCAGATCAAATTTGTGTTAGTAATTGGTACAGAACCCTTTTGCCACGCCCAACTCTTGAGATGACTTTTTTATTTTCTGTTTTAATTGTGAGTTTTAAAATTATTAGATTTTCACTATTTGTCAAAAAATTTCAACTGCAAATTCTAAATTTCCGGAAATTTTTTCCTTTGTTTTTTTCCTACAATTTCAATTTTGTCTCGAAGCTTTTAATTTAAACTAAATATATTTTCTTCAAAGTTAGTTTTTTCAGAAATTTTACTTTTCTATAAATTTCAAATTTCAAGTTACCATTTTTATCATTTTTCTTAAAGTTTCAATTTTAAACTCAAAATCTAGGCTTTTGTAAAGAATACAATTTAATATAAATTTTTTTTATTGTAATCTTAAAATTGTTCAACACACACGTCGGTCGCAGTTGTTCCAATTATTATCGGGAAGTAGAAAAAACTCGACTTCCGCAGTAAAACTAGTTAGATCTCGGGTAATTTTTAACCAAATCGGTTGTAATACAGCTCTTTCCATAAAGGGGAGTTTTTTTAAACAATGATACCATTTACTAGATTTTAAAATTGGCATTAACGCCAAAATTCGTCATTGATAAAGTTAATCACGCCAGATTCTTGATCGATTTTTGTGATTCTTGTTTCAGTTGATTCAAAATGATTCATATTAGAAAGAGATTGATTTTGAAAAGAATTTCTCACATAATTTAATATTTATTAAAGGATAACGGTAGCTTATTGCGGAAAAATCAAATTCGCAGGAATCAGAGGTACTTTTATAACTTTTATACGTGCTGTAGGTCAGGTTCCTCTTAAGTATAGTGCAAAAGCAAGACGTAATTTGCTTTAATTTTTGAGAAATATCCATTTAACAAGTTTTTCTTTTCACTTCATGGAAATTATTTTGTGCTCTTTATTCGAATAATCTGTATAGCGTATATGCAGTGTGTTTTAAATAAAATTATCAATCCTAAATTTTGAGGCTTGGGGGGGATCCAAATCTTGTTTTCTTTGTGTCGACAGTAGAGACATATGAACATCTCGCAAGAAAATTAAGGAGAAAATTTAAAAAAATTAAATTATTAAATTAATAAACGGTTTTCTTTTTTACTGCCCATGTCGAAATTTTTTTCTTTTGTCTAATTTTCGACCTTAATCTCGAAATTTGGACTATAATACAGAAACTTAAAAAGTTCCACATCAATAGCCTTATATTAAAAAAAATACGACTGTTTTTTCAGAAATGTCTCCACATGTCCAATTTTCTTTAGAAATGTCCATTTTTGTTCGCTACCTATTTTAAAAGTAAATTTTCCATTTTTTAGATCAAAGGTAATATTAGAATCTTCGACGTTAAAGGTGGAATTAAGAAATTTAAATAGAAGTTTGCATTTTCAAGTATATCTAATCTCGATTTTGTCGACACTCAATTTTTCGACTTAAATTTTAGGAAGCATAAAATGGCATCCGAAAATCTTTAGTAGGAAGTAGGAAGTAGGAATTTGGGGTGAAAATAAAACAAGAGTGAAGAAAAAAGGATTTTATGAAACAAAATCAGGAAACTTCGAATTTAAAGTTGAATTGATTGGAGTAAAAGTAAAAAAAAAATAGTCTAAACTAAATATTAAAAAAATTCTTATTTTTCATTAAGCACAAAAAACTAGAAATTTTGCGACAGGCAAATTTTTACTCGAAAGCACAAAATTTAGATAAAAATAAAAAAACCAAAATTTTAAACTCGGATTTTTGAAACAAAATTAAAATTTCGGACAGAAATTAAAATGAACATTATATAAAAAAGATTTTGAGGTAAATTAAAAACTTCGAAAATGTCGCAATTTTGAATTTATGAAATCATTTTCTTGAAATTTCGGGTTTAAATTCGAAATGGCAGAATCAAGATGTGAATATTTCATAATCAAACGCAGAAAAGATTTTAACTTTAAGGTTTAAAATTTCGAAAAATGTGTAGAATTGTAGTGTTCTAAATAATATCAAAGTTTTAAATAAAAATTATATCCAAAATATCGAAAGTTTGAATTTCAGTTGAAAATTTCATTTAAAAAAGGACAGTTAAAAGTGCAATCTTAAAAGTTAAATAAAATAGTGGAAATTTTAAAAATAAAGTTAAAATATATCAAAAGCACGCAATTTGGAGTGGAAATAATCAAGATTTTGAAGAAAACGTAGAATTTTCAACAAATTTTCCGTTTTAAGTTTGTAGCTTCGAAAAGAAAGAACTTTTGTAAGAATTGGAATCTTTGGAAAAGTTGAAATTTTGGGTCTAGAAGAAAAATTAAAAAAGTTAAAAGAATAAATTTACAAATTTGTTTTTCCAAAAGTCAATTTTACAAAAAATCGACATCTAGAAAAACTTTCTAATAAAGTCAAAATTTCGGAAAAAGAATGTACAGAAAATTTGGGCCCAAAAATTTGTAAATAGTAATATAAATTTCGAAACAAAAATTCTAGTAAAAGCAACTAATCACAGCCAACATTAAAAAAAATTGAAATCTCTCGACAAGCCCAAACCTCGCAAAATGGTCGATATTTAAAAAAAAAATTAGTCACAAGATAAAAATTTTGAAAAAAAAAGTGAGGATTTCTAGAAACGTCGAAATTCCTAGTTTAATGTTAAAATTTTTGGAAAAAAATTGTATAGTAAAACCCTGCTTAACGCGGGGGTTACAAATTAGAGCGTTATACTATACAGCGTTAAACAAGGTCATTCCTTCATGTAAATAATAGGGTTCATATATAGATCATTCAGATTCCTATGCATTTTCAAGTTTCCTCTTTTTTTATCAAGAAGGTGCCTAGTCTTATTTGTATTTTTCTTTTGCGCCTTATAGAAAATTGTCAATATGTGGGCAAGGCATCCATGGCACCACGTCTTGCTTTTGAACTCCTATCAAAATTTGGTTAATTATTTCCGTATAGTGGCTAAACTGGTTCTTAGAAATGCCCTTGGAAGTTTTTATTTTGCTCTTCTTCAGAACCACTATTTTCAATATTTTTGTGTTCTTCTTGATACACTGTTTCCTTGAGCTTATCATTAAATTGTTTTCGAAATCTAATAATTCCACATTTGTAAACCTGTTTGTTTCGCTATTTGACTATTTCGTTCATATCAACAACAGATTTTCTAATGTCATCGTCCTGGTTTAGATCTGGCCTAATGTTTTTTTTAGACTCGTACTCGTTTGAAACATGATTTCTTCTCATTCAAAAAAAAACATGTAGATATGTATGTTCATATGTACTTTGGATTTAGGGGAAGCCCAATGGTTCGTACAATTTTCAGGCAATCCCACTGTTCCAATAAAAAAGCCTTAAACCGAAATAGCGCTAAACGGAGTAGCGTTAAGCGGGGTCTTACTGCACTTGAAAATTTTGGTAAATAAATGTACTAAATTATCTATTTTGTGTTCATAAGGGCCTAAAATTAAGAAAGAAAAAATGTTGAGAAAATATAAAAACCTATGTATGTATTATAATTATTTTTACGTATTGTTTCGTTCCTTTTCTATTTCATTTTTTTTTATTAATAAGTAAAAAAAGTGAAGAAATGTGTATCCTCTTTTGCGGAAAAAAATAAACTTTTAGCTTTTTTGATTCTTCGCGTCCAGGCAACAAAATGTACACCAATGAGTTGAAGTAATTTGGAATAAAAATCACTTTCTTGACCTTAAGTACATTATGTAATAAATAAAAATATGAAACTAACCAGCGGAAAATTTGCTAATATATCTATTTTTGACTTCTTTTCTTACTTAACGTATCACCGATTTAGAGTTGACTAACACATCGTATAATATGCGTATATTTTCTATGGCAGTTTAACAATATGGCCAATATGATATGTGAGCTAATTCAGTAAAGTAGATTACGAATAAGAATGTGTCTTTCGAGTGCAATGCCTCTAACGCACGTCGGTGTCGATAGAAATTTTGAAGACCTTGAGTTCATTGTTTTTAAAAAACAAATGGAGATTTTCCAAAAATGCTTACATGGCGTCGATTTGTTTATCATAAGATAAGTCAATAGTTGGCAATTCCAGAGACTTGCCCACAAAATTTTATTTTGTGACTTGGCTCCAAAATTATTTATATTTACCTTTCTCAAATGTACAACCAATCTTATTTATTGATGTTTTGATTCTCGTCGCAAAGTTTTTGGCGAATATTTATTTCGGGGAGGGGTCTGGACCCTTAGGACCACCCCCTGGTTACGTGCCTCTTTTTAAGAAAAATGCAAATACACGTCAATAAATATTGGAAGGCGGCATATTTTATCATATTAATACTGAGTGTAACTGTCGTTCCTGCGCTCCCCTGACCAATCCCTCCTTCTTTTTGAATGCCATACTCTACATTTTTCTATAGTTTGAAGAACTATACATCTGCCTCTAGACGACCAAAATAAACTTACCGCATTTCCCGGAGAATAATTTGGTGAACCTGATTATTCCAGTGCATGCCTAGATTTGACGATGAAAGTATTGTAGAATAACTATAATAAACAAACTGTCTAAAAAATTAGGTTATAACATTATGGAATAAAAAATCATAAAAGGATAGAGGAAAGCATAAATGAAAAACATACAAATTTTGCTATTCATGTGAATCTAGAGCAAATTGAAATATCGACATCGGTCGCTTTCTGCTAGGTTGAGTTCAACCAGATGTCTTTTGAGTTCCCACTGAGAAAACCTAGTGCTTTGCTTAGTCCGCTGTTCATTGTATTAGGTGCTTCAGCCCTTGATTGCGAGGATTTATCCATCGGCATTCTTGCTTGCCTGCAGGTGGTTATGTTCCTCTACCGGTTCAAATGAACCCGTTCGAGGTTTGTCAATATGATGTTTTTGAATACAGCATAAGGCACGCCTACGATCTATTCGGTAGGAACCTGGGAACTTTCACAGAGCATCCTCCTGCTAGTTCGTCGACGACCTCGTTGATGTGCATGTTGCTATGCCCGGGCACCCAAACAAGTGTGATCTTGTTCGTTTCTCCCAGTTTATTGAAGGTTTGCGCACAGTCCCACACTACGGTCGAATCGGTGGTATGCCCCTCTAGGGCATTTAACGCCGCACCGCTATCCGTTCATATGTAAATTGAGCTACCAGGCGTTATGTTGATTTGAAAATTTTGCGCATTCTCGAATGGCCCATACTTCAATCATAAAGACCGACGGATGTTCTCCCATTGGATTACTTTTCCAGTAATTATCGCATATTATTGTAATTATTGATCCCCGCTCCATGTCTTATGCCGAAGATGGATCTGTCTGTAAACCAGATGTCATTTTGTTGGCCTACCACGGTTTCTGCTTTTTCCCAATCTTTTCTGTTAGGTATCAGAATCTTATAATTCCGCCCCAAGCAGGGTTTTCTGAGAGTGCGGTCTTGTCCTGAGGTAAAAGGTCTGTTGTTGAGGTCTCCAAGTGTAGTATGACCTACCCTTGTCTCCCCCCAGTTCCCAAAACACCAAGTCAGTAGACCGTTAATTTGGCCTGTGTCTTAATGAATTCATCTGGAGGAGGCAGATTTAGAGCTACCTCTAAAGCTTCTGCTGGAGTTGTGCTCTTTAACAGGTTCTTTGCCTGTGCTGTTTCTATCCTACGCCGCCACCACTTCACAGCAGCTTAGGGACGGTAACAATACCGTTTTGTAGAGCTATAGCACTACGCCTAGTTTTAAGCCACGTGTTTTGCTCATGACTTTGTTACCCGCCCTCATAGTAGTGTGAGGTTTATTTCTTTGGGTTTCCAGGTGGCGTTTTTACTAAATATAACCGACTACAGCACAAGACCCGACCTTCATCCAGTACAGGACAAGTTTGTACCTATATCAATTTCTAATATAGAGTTTAAAGGAAATAAAATCTTTACATGTACCATATTATCACAGCTTTAAAAAATCATTTATCTTAGGAAACTAACCTAGGCGATGCAAATGGATCATTCGCTTCCTTAAAATTCTTGCTGCCCCTAGACTTTTCTTGCCTATGAATCCGTCTAACAATCCTTCATACACCTGAAATTTTCCTATAACATTTGTAAACTTACTGAGTTATTTTTGGGGAAACATTAAATTGGTAGAGTTCTAATAATATCTGCTAATTTTCCAAAAGTCTATAGATTATGTCGTAAATAGGTATATTTCATTTAAAATTGGTAGATTTCTAATAAAATCTACCTCCCTAAATCGTGAGGGTTGGAAACGACGTTGAGCGCCAAACTACAAACAATGCAATTAGATTTTAGAAAGATCGCGGGGGGCGTGTCTTGTGCTGTAGTCGGTTATATTTAGTATAAATGCTTCCAGGTGTAAATTCCATTTCAGTCTAGTATCTAGGTACACTCCAAGATACTTTATCGAGGTGGAGTACAATATCGCTTGCCCCCATAGGTACAGTGGTTCCATGAGAGTTGGTTTATATATCCTTGTGAATATTAGGGCTATAGTCTTTGACCGCTTTACCTGTTTCCGTACACCAGGATTCAACAATTCTCAGTGAACTAAAAGAATTTTGAGTTTTTTTTTCGAATTTTAAATTCACTTTATCGAACTTTCGATTTTTATATACAATTTTATATTTTAATTTTAGAATTTAGGCTCAAAACTTTGAAGTTGTTTCTTGATATTTCGATTTTAAACATGATATTTTAACATTAAAGTTGAAGTTAAATATTCCCACCTAAAATTGTGAAAACGAAGTCGAAGATTTTGGAAAAAAAAGTCGTAGAAAGGTTTCACTTTAATCACAACATTTTAAATCCCAAACTGGAGATTTCCATCTTTTATCAAATTTTCGCTTTTAACTTTGAAGCAGCTTTTTAAGTTGAAATTCAAAATTGGATTTCCAAGTTTAAACATAACATGCTCAAGAATTTCGGAAATGTTGAAATAAAATTTGAAATTTTACTACAAGATCTTTAGGAAGTTGGCTACTTTAATGGAAACCTGAATAAAATGGACTTCGCATTAGTCAATGAGATGATGCGTTACATGTTACCATGATATACATTATCATACATGTTACATATGTAAGAACATTTTGACATTGAAGCAAATTCTTTTTCCACCAGTTTGTTATATAGGAGCGCAACAATTATAATGGGCTTAAATAAGGGCATTTTGATGGCAGCCTAATTTGTAGGAAACTTTCAATTTAAACGAAACTCTTTGGTGTTTAAAGACAATGTAATTTAAAATAATTTTTTTAAACATCTTAGATTTGCGAGATTCGTCGAATGATACTGATATATGAACTCCATTTTCCTCCCCATAAAGCAAAGTTTTATGGTTACTTTATCTACATCATCTGACTATTTATTCGGTAGGAAAGTGCTCCTAAAGCTAAACTACGCGCGCATTGCGGAATATTCTGATAGCGTCCATCGTAACTCTATTTTCAATCTCGCGAGATGAGCCGCGTTGTTGCCGTCGCGCTCGTTCGTCTGCTGCACCGGCCGCCCCCTCCCCTTCTTCTGCTTTGCCCGCCTGCACCGCCGATTTCCCGTCCGCCCCCGCCGCTGCTGCACGTGCATCGCGCCGGCCTGCTGCACTCGAATCAATATCACACATTATCACAAAAAACTGACCCGACTTGGAGCGGGCTTTGCACCTTGCCAGCGAGACGCTAGACGCCGCCGACGCTCGCTCTGCCACCGGAGGAGGATCGGCGTCTGCCCTGCCGCTGATGCACCGTGCACACGATGTGCGCGCCAATTCCCTATCCTCGATTATATTGTTTATATTGTGTCGATATGATTACACCGTCCCGTCTCCTATTGCTTGCCTCAACCAGCTTCTAGTTGGTCTTTGTTCTTCAAACACTCAGTCTTAATTACTGTTATTGTTCAGAAATTTCAAAGAATCAGCACGATTCATCTTAATACAAACAAACGTATGATGGAAGAGAGTTAATGTTCAAATTTACTGAAAAATACAACTGTGGTAACTTAATTTTTAGCTTCAATGAGTTCAAGTGCTTTTGACTGTAAAATTCGATTTACTTAATAATGACATTTCCCCGACTTTATATTAATGGTCGCCCTTTTATGGAATTTTAGTATAAAACGCCAAAGTAGCCTATTAGTGATAACCAGCAATTAAAAAGAAATTGCATCGACACAGTATTTGTAAATAATTTATTTTTCCAAATTTTTGCTATTGTGCTTGATAAAAATTTTCTAGCTTTTTACTATTTATATTGAAATAACTACCAAAAAGAGATTGGTAATTTTAAATCAGATGAGTTTTGCCTTTGGTCTTATTGACATACTGATTATCGTGCGCTTATGATTAGCATCATATTATTTCCACTGCGGTAATAGACAAATTTTTTTGTTTAAACTGCGAATTGTTTATTCGCACCGAATCTAGTTCGCTGACTGCTTTTTTGTCGAATTCGCAGTAGTTTCTCAGTGTCTGTATAAATAAGAAACTATTTAAAATAGAAAAGTTATTGATTAATTGGTTCCAAAGTATCATTTTATATATTATATAGTATGTTTAGTTATAAAATTGTAAATGTTATAACTGGGTTGCCTATTTTTAGATATCAGCAATTTTTCTTATATATCACCATAGTTAAATGCTGACGTAATTTTTTTTGAATGAACTTAATATTTTGCACGTTTTCATAGATTTTTTTATTCTTTTTCCAATCATATAAGTTGAATGTGCTCTTAAGTAAAAAATTTTAAGAAACGTTCGTTTCCTTTTTCAAATGATGTATATATATTTTTTATCTTGGTTTTTTTTTTTCTAATAATAGCTTTCAACCTTTTCGATACTGGAAATATGATGCTATTATATTCGCTTTGGTGTGAGGTTCCCTACGGATTCGGTCACGAATTTCGCTACGAACCTTTCTTTTCGAATCCGCTGCCAATAAATCGCGTTTTTTTTTGGGGAGCCTTAAATCTTTGTTTTTTCTTATCAGCTTCCGTAATTCAGATCTGCCTTTTGTATGGTTGACATACAGAATGACTTCTCTACTATATAATCTTGACTGCTATTCTTCCTTTTGTATCATTTTCACTCCGTAAGAGTTTCGCCTCTACTGCGGTTGAGAAACTAAGTTTTCATACTCTTCCATAAAGAATGTATTTGGTTATTACCTTGTTTTTGAAAAAGCTCCCTAAAATGGCGGGCTAAATGTCAAAGTCCTTTAGTAGATCTTTGACAAAGTACAGTTCCAGAAAAATATAACTTGCGTTGACTCAAATCGTGAAGTCTCATAACCATATTCAGAAGTTTTACGATTTTGCGAGGAGGAAATTTCTTATAAAAATTTATATGCTCTAAGATTTGCCATGAATTTTTCGACTTATTTCTAAGCTTGCTCTTTTGCCTTGATGCAGTGATCACAATTAAGTTACGAAATCACTCAAAATCAAGGACAACTTTAGAATTCATTCTTCGGAAAAATTCTCTATAAGGCCGGTTAATCTCTTGTTTGGGAACATATTAAAAGGGATTCATTCTCTCAGCAATTGCTCTAACTCCATTCGGAACTGTCGAGAAAGTTATCAGTTGAAGAGTGGAATAATTTAACTCCTGCCATCAGTTCCAAAGGACTCTCCAATTCGAAAACCTAAAGCACACCAAGAAATTAAAAATCTCTACATTCCAAGCCCAAGACTTTGCATTTAAAACGATTATTTTTTTGCGAACAGATCCAATGCTTTCTAAGACAGTGAAAATACCAAAGAAGCCAAAAAATAAAGTCCCTTGAGATCTTAAAAACCAAGGGAATTTTAGGTGTACAACTTGAAGGAATTACGGTGATGGATCAATGTGGATTTACGAGAATTTATAAGGGTTTGAGGATTTAAGGGGATTTATTCAAGATTTGGATGATTTACAGGGGTGATTTAGGATAGCTAGAGACTTAAAAATTAGGCCAAAATTGTGTTTGACAACATAATATTTGGAATATATAAGAAATATTAAAGTTTTTCAATATTACATTAATGCTTGAATTATTGATGTTAATCAAACATGTGTTTACGTATTTAGTCATTTCCTTCATATATTCTTTATACGAAGTTTTATAATTTTTTTATAGAAACATATTTACTACTAATCCCTTAGGGACTGAATTCTTGAATTCGTGGATTCATTACAAAGAGTTTTAGGTTATAAAAACGTATTTTGCCTTTTTAGTACTAATTTTAAAATATCATTTCATCCGTGTTTTAATCCACTCACAAAACAAATTTTCAAAAATCCTTTAATACAATTTTTCTGCTTGGATATGGTTCTGCACTTGTGAGTCAATTAATCAGTCCATAAGGTTTTCTCACTTTCAAATATTAGTAGACGTATATTCAGTTCGTTGGGATTTGAATTTTTAAAATCTAGTAAGGATTTGTTTAGTTAATATATTTTTTACATTAAGCTTTGGCTTATGAAACTTTTTTATTTCATAATTTTGTACACATTTTTCGATACTGCTTTTCGCCCTTTAGGTCTTGAATTTTTATAATCATTCAGTTATGCGTTTAATTATTTATGCCACTTATTTTTGACACAAAAGGTAGGGTTATATTTTTTGCACACTAACTCTAATACTAGTTCTTGTCCTTAGGAGTTGACATGTCCAAACCATCAAAAAACGTGTTCATTATTTTTTCTTTAAACTATTTATACAAAATTATTTTACTTGGTTTTTACTAATTTCGAAGCTCCAATTCGCCTCCTTTATACTCTCCTTAGAGAATAAATTTATTATTTCTTATGGCTTTCCTAGACCTCGAAACATAATTCTGTTTTTTTATATAAGCTAATAAAAATAGGTCATCCCATTTAAAGTTTTTTAAGAATATTTAAGTTTGCAAACCGCAATCACTATGCATAATTAAAGAATATGCAACAATATTGATGGTTTATAGAAACTACAAGACTATCAGTGGCTGTTTATGTGGAAGACTAGTTAATATTATATCACACTAAGTGTGTAGAAATCGCTGTATCGGAGTCCTGTTTTCGGATTTATGTGCCTCTACTAAGGAAACGACTCATTAATACCTTCATAATTCCTATATTATTTAAATACATTTTAACAGGACCCAGGACTATCTAAATATGCAAAAATACGCAGAGTGCTTTATTTCGAAATGAAAATAGTTATAAAATGCCGAGAAAATATGAATTCGATATCTCTGAAGATTTATAAGCTACTGTTCTTCCACACTCTAATGCCGAACCATGCAGATATGAAATATAAACAAAAATAACCAATTTATAAAGAAACTCTATATGATATCTGATATCTTATGTTTTTAAAAATCATTAATTACCCCAAATAAAATATTATTATGCTACTCCCTCAACCTCCTTATAACTCATTTGTGTTTTGTAAATTAACGCGTGATGGCACCTGTTATGTGACATTATCGTCTTTGTTTTGTAAGGGAGTAATAAATATTCCTTTGCAGAAGGGTGGAACCCTAGTATTCCGTTACGCACACTTTGACACAGTTTGCACCCCTGTAGAAGTCAGTGTGACCTACTAATGAAGAACACTTCCGTTATTGAAAGCGTTCCAAACTCGTGTAGATGATTTGTTGACAAACAAGTTACTAACTCACCTCACCAACTTGTAGGGGTTCTAGTTCTCAATGTTGCGAATTTGCAGATTTGGCTAAGCAACTTTATTCACGAAATGGGATATAGTACTTTTACTAATGTACGTGAACTTTGTACTGATTAAACCAGGACTAAGAACTAAAGTAACAAAACACGAAGTTGTTTTGTGTGCAGTCAGAAATGCGGGTGTAAATGTTATTGATTAAAAATATCTAGAATTTTCTAATTGTAAGGTGGGTTTGTCATTTAATGGATTTTAAAAGTAGGTAAGCCTTTCTGAAATGAGCCCCGAAGATGCTAAATATCCGAACTTTTGAAAAATGATTTAGGAAAAAATCATTCTATTGGGAAATATAACTTCACATAAATTTCTACAAACAATTATTAATTTTTTGTTGTTTTCTTAAATAGTATATTGTGCATCTAGGAGTAAAACAAAACCTTCCCGGACGACGACGTAAATTGTGGCCGAGATGTTAGCCGAGGCTAACAAACATCGAAGTCTAGGAATGTGCTTTTACTATGAGGCACATACAATATTTTATTTGAAATCACAATAAATATTACTTAAATTAAGGAATTTTTATAAATTCATCACATTTTTCATTGTCATTAGATACATTTTTAGAATCCACTAATAGCCTGCATTCAGATATTAAATTTACTGCAGAAATTGAAACTAAAAATAAAATAAATTTCCTGGATTTAATTATATTAAGAAACTTAGATGATTTAGAATTTTCAATTTATAGAAAACCTACACATACAGACGTTACAATTCGAAATAATTCCTTGCATTCAATTCCACACAAAATGACAGCATACAATTCAGATAAATAAAGCTGATATGATACCAAGGAATGAAGAAAATTTTTATCGTGAAATTAAGATAATTTTATAAATAGCTTATAGCAATGGATATTCTGAAAACACCATTAATAGGTAAATATCTAAAAAAGAACACATTTAGCTATTATTTCTATTTTTCCTAAACAACCTACCAAAATAACAAACCATTTTGCTATAACATATTTTGGAAACATCTCAAAAAAGATAAGTAACATAATTTCTCATACATGCCCAACGACACCTAGTTCATCATTTAGTTCGTTAAATAACACGATTTTTAACGCAAAGGAAAAAAATTCACGACTTGGTTTGTCTAGTATTTATAAATTGAATCCCTCGGAGTGTAATGCTATGCATTTCTAGATGGGTCAAACATCACGTTATTTTTACATTAGGTACATCTTGATGCCTTCAGAAATAAACATAAAGAAAGATCAAATTTTGCAAAGCATCTATTAGAAATAAAACGACAATTTACATGCGCGATCACAGTAGAAGTATTACATATTTGCAATGATACCAAAAAAATTAAATTTTTTAAAGCCATAGAAATTCACAAATATTTACAATTTAGTCAATTTACACTTACGAACGAACAGCTTGATATTCTAAACATACCTATAACTGAAACTTTGGACGAGAAATTCGGATTAGACGGAATATTCGTAGGAGTCTGTGATCCATGGAGTTTGTTAACATAACAACAGCTAATATAAAAAGCTTTGTATATACGAATATATACAAGTATTCAAGAGAGTAAACCCACATTGGGTGACTTGTAACTGACTTTTAACTGTTTATTACGCAAACATTTTCGCAATTGTAAATTACCCAATATTTTTTGTTCATAACTTCGAGAAAAAAATCAAAATCACCCCTATCAAATACATTTTGCCAAAAGTTATGTTGTAATTAGGGGTATTTTTATAACAAACTAGCGACCCGAATCCCTCAGGTGGACGATATGTACACTAGAATGCGACTACAATGTTATTTTATGTAATTTTATTAAAGGTAATTTATTTTTTGTAAAACTGTTATTAAAAGTGACATTTTTAGTTCATTGATAAGTGAACTAAAAATTGACTTTTATAATGACACGTGACAAAAACACTTTTAACACTAGTGCGAAAAAGTTTTTTCGCACTAGTGTTAAAAGTAAATATAGCAGTGTTTCCCAAACTTTTTTTGCCCTAACCCGGTTTTTTTAAATATTTTCCCTTCGCCACCCACTAAAAGATGTTTTAATTATATCTTAATGCTGGAAAGAACTAATCATTTGTGAGTATGAAGACAATTCTGCAGCCTGGTATTTTATTTTTGTGGTCCGCTGCCGGGTTGTGACCCACTGTTTAGGAAACACTGATATATAGCAATATGCAATATAAAATAGAAAGCTGTACTGGTAAAATTAGGAAGATATTTTTTTTGGTTGAACGGACTGGTCCAACAATATTGTGTTTCCAAACATTAAAACATTCAAAATAGTTATAAATTATTTATTTATAATATTAATATTACTATTACAATCTGAACAGTACTTATTTTAGTTTTCCTGAGAATTGCAGAGGTATTTATGCAAAGTAATCCGTGCAAAAACCAGGACGGATGTTGCTTTTAGTCTTCATAATATAAAACAAAGATTTTTCAATATCATCCAGTGTTAATTTACAAAATTCTTGAGAGCGACAGACTCCAAATAATCCAAAAACTGACGCAACTTTTTACTGCATATTTGGTGTCTGGAGCTTCATTCAAAAAAATCTTGTACGCTGGTTTTAATACTTGCTTGTATCCTAGTTTGATTTAAAAACTAGCTTTTATCATAGAGAGATTACATAACTTAGAATTTCCTTCGGCGTAAACCAAAAATATATTTTTAGTGAAGTTATCCGCTAGATTCTTTATTTCATAGCATCATATTTTTGTCCCGATTTCTGGAGCAATAAATCTCAGTTGATGTATTTGCTGTTTCTTCAACATCAGATGGAATAATAAAATTGCTTTAATTTCCAATCTTTTCTTCAAAATTCATGTTTATTAGCCATAAAATCTACAATATTTTAGGACAGGTTCAATTGTGGTTACTAATTAACATTAAACAACTTACAATTGTTTTACTTAGTTACACTCTATCCAATACCTGACTTGATTGTCAGATGTAAATGTCAAATAATAAATCTAAAATTCAACCCTAGGGGCAGCATTTTCTCTTTTAATTTAACAGTTTTACAAAAAATATTGTATGATACACTTGTTAAAAGTGATTTTATTTTGTTCGTGGGGTTGCTCCACTCGCTACGCTCGTTCCGCAATACTCCCCACTCACAAAATAAAATGTCACTTTTAACACTTGTATCATAAATAACTATTAGTATTTCCAAATATACAATGTTTTTTGTAACGCTACAGACTCGATACCCCCTTTCCTGCCTAAAAGTTGGTTGGTTAAAATCGGCTAAGTAGGTATTATATTATTTGTTTTATCTATTTTTTATACAAAGTGGTGGGTAATATCATAAAACGTTTTTTTTTTTTCATTTTTTTTTCTCTTTTTGTCTCTGTATGAGGTTGAATTGTTAAAATCAGCGAAATACATGTTTACCTATTTATTTTGTATATTATTTGCATAAACCTTTGGATTATTAACCGCCCATTCTCCTTTTTTTTTTCTTAATAACCTTGACATATCTTTTTTTGCCTCTCAGGAGCTCGATCGTTAAAAGTGGCCAAACACAGGTTTAATTATTGTTTTCGTAGATTTTCTACATAAAATATTAAATCAAATATGCAGTTCCAACTTTGTTATGCATTAATTTTAAAAATCCATTACATCTCCTTTTCCTCTAATGGTTGAATTGTTAAAATCGGCCAAATATGTTTTATTATTTCTTTAAAAAATGCTTTATCCAAAATTTGGGCTTGTAAAAGTCAATTTTAACTGTGTTCTATGCTGACTTCGAAACTTGATTTCACTCCCTTAAAGGACGGATTTCCAAAAATCTTTTCTTATTGCTTACCTATACCATAAAATTAATCTACTGTCCAAATGTCGTGCTGCTCACCACGACCTTTGATCGTGGTTTGGTTTGCTCTATTATCGGGAAGTGCCAGAAGCACGACTGTTTGGCATAAAAATGATAATATCTGGTAATTTTGCAGCAAATTAATCATTGTATAGCTTTTCTGATAGAGGAAAGCTTTCTCAAAAATATGCATTAAATAGGTCCAATAAAGCTATATTCGATACAACTCGTCACTTTGTATGGGTGGAACTTTTGTTAAAAATATTCCTAGAAAATATGGTATTGAGAAAATTGATGCAGAATAAGGTAATCCTTTATTTTTTTAATGCAGGTTCTGATAAATCCGTTGAAAATCTAAGGCGAACTTAGTTCTCGAAGCATTCGTAATAGTTTAACGAAGCACGTCTTTGGAAAGAGGATTGGGAAAAAAAATCCTTTTTGACAGAAAACAACTTCAGGAATTATTAAGAATTAACAGCATGATTTTTTTTATTTTACGCATCAATATAAATAAATGAGAACGTTTATTTAAAAAAATAAGAAAGACAACATGATGCAAAGCCTTAATGATTTCTCAATTGTTTTCTGTCAGACAGGCTTTTTTCTCGATCCTTTTCCAAAAAGCGTGCTTCCTTAAACGATTAGGGATACTTTTAAAACCAAGTTCGGCTTAAATTTTCTATAAAAACTTCCTTTCAAATATAATCAACAGATTTATAAGGACCTGAATTAGAAAAACACATCACTAACGAGCCGTTTCTGCAGTAATTTTTCCAAGATGATGGTTTCCAAAAATGTTTTTAACAGTTATGCACAGTAAAGGGCAATAATTGGTTAAGCCAGAAATTTATTTAATAAAATGAAGGATATTTTGTGGCAAGGACCTTAGTTTGAGTCTCAAGATCAGGCTGTTAAAATGCTATGTGTTTACGGTGCTGCTTTATGGAATGAAAGCTTGGACGCGGAAGCAAGACATTTAAACGTCTAGTCGTCTAAAGGCATTTGAACTGTGTGCATATAGAAGAATTTTGAAAAGAAGATGGATAGATAAAATATCGAAAGTTGAAGTACTTGAGAGAATCGGAAAAGAGGAGGTATTAATTTTAATATGTATATAATTTAGGATATTAAAATTACAATGAGTTCGAGGTATCGTTTCCAGTTACTTTGCCGCCACTGTATATTTAAACATAAAGGCGCATTCTTAAAATTTCTACTTTTACTTCAAAGTTTGCATTTTCTCAAAATTTGTAATTTAAATTTTTTTCAAAGTTCGTTTTCTTTTTTAAAATTTTGTCTTTCAAGTCATTTTTTGAGAGACTTCTAATAAATTTTTTTTGGATAATTTTTACGAATTTGACCTTCAACAGAAGAAATGTTTATCTAAACTTCGAAGTTTTTCTAAAATTTTCAATTTTGTTTCATATTTTTTTGAATTTTCCCTTCTAAAAAAATTGATTTTCATTTTCTATAATTCGTCGCTTTAAAATGTCTCATCTTTTTCTTGAAATTTTGTCTTTTATGTCAAAACCCGATCCACATTTATCGTAGCCATGGTGGGACAAGGTGGATGTTTTCCCTTTCGAGCTTTCGCAAGTCCAGAGTATGATTGTTTTTTCACGTCTAATACGCATTAACGTTACTGCAGGTCCGGTATTTGTTTTTTTTTTAAATGTAAATAAAAGCAAGCTTTAAACCCGAAAGTTGTATTTCATAGTTAACGGTTTTTATTAATAACAAAATTTTCAGGTTATTAGGTTTATATTTCCTGTTTCATTTTTCTAGTATATGTAGATGTATTTAATCTCTGCAATGTTTTTTGTTTTCAGTTAAATATCCACCAAGAATATAACAGAAAGGGAAGTATTTTTGATTCAAAAATAAAAAATCTCATGGTTCCTTTTCTAGATATCAATATTAGAGGACTACAGCTAAGGCCGGTTCTTCGGTAGAGCGAAGTGTGTGGTCGCTCTAGGTGTCAGGTGGTAAAAGTCAGCCGAAATAAAATTGGTTCAATATCGCAGTATTTAGGACAACCTTTTTTTTTAATTGTTAAAATTTTTAAAGTGGCAGATTGTGTGGTACTAAAATTCTTTCGTGTGAAATATGGAATAGCAGTAATATTTAGGGAGGAGTTTCTTTTTTTTTAAATAGGCAATTTCTCTATTCTCAGAAGAATATCTAAGGGCACCGCTGACTGCAGCCCCCAAAACCTCCTTTACTCCTGGTTATGCCTTCGATGGGTACGCCAAATTGAATCGGTTTTTTATTGCAGCAGCAGTTACCTAAGATGCTAATCTAGGGTTGGTTTTTGCAGAGCAAATATTATTATTAGTATTATCCCTATTATAGTAAGCTGGCACAACTGTAATGGATATGATATTACATTTTTTCTTCCCCTCTTTTTTATCACAAGTTCAGATCTGACATACTTCTAATAAATTTCTTTTCATTAATTTTTATGAATTGACACTTTCTTCAGGGGAAATTCATATTCTCAACCTTGAAATGGAAAATCTTAAACAATAGCTTGATCAGTTAATATCTCCGCAATCAATCTATTGCATAGTAAAACAGGCAATGTGATGTAATATAGTGGAAATTCGAATAATTTAAGGTATTTTCAAGTTTGAGTAAAAAAAAATCGATTTACCAGTTGGTTACATAATTAAATGCCTACATTAATTTTAACACTTAATCAGTCGTGCTGTGGTGTGCTGTGCGAATTTGTGGTATAACTGCAGTAGCAGGATATGTAGACGCGACGTGAAGGTCACTCTTCAGTCATAAATTGATTAAAACGCATCAGTTAAAACCAAGCAAGGCAATTTAGTGAAAATACTTTAAATAAACTGGTTGGAGTAAACATCGAAGCGGTGCAACAGCAATAAACAAAATAACCGTCAGAAAGAAAAGCCAAAAGAATATGAATATTTGGCTATAGGAGAGTTGGTGGGTCGAGATCGAGAGTAGTGAGTGAGGTAGAAGAGCAGCGACTGCGACTGTCTGAAAGTCGGGCCAAAGCCAAACGATAAGAGTTCGCGGGCTTGATATTAGACGCGGGGTCGTCTGCAGGTGCGGGAGGAGAGGGAGTTGCCGAGCTGCAAGCAAGACCATGGAGGAACTCGAAACCCTTGAGAAGGTCGCGGTGCCAGTGACGGCCCACCATGGACCGAACTGATGATGTCGTGTGCACTCTCTTGTACACTTTGCATTCGTAGACACGCCGGACATGATGCATTTACCACGTAGCAGGCCGTCGTTGCAACATGATGCATCCAAATACGTCTAGCCCCAAGAAGTGATTCTAATGACGACGTTCAATAAATATGTGTTGGGAATATATGCTAATTCAACTGCAGATGAAGCTTCAGCGGTAAACATTTAAAAGACGAATTGCGAACGAGGTGCTAATTTTGATAATTCTTATTTTTGCAATGTCTTAAAGATTACATTTTCTACAAAATCTCCTTCTGCGTACATAGGTAATATACAGGCTGTCCCAAAATGTTCTTATTACACAATATTGCAGTTAGTTGATAAGACAGAGAGATGAAAAAATGTTGGAATAACATCAATTAAGCTATTACTATATGCGTTCTCAAAACTTTGATGGTTGTTGGCCACCTTTAAAAAACTACCATCCCTCCTATTTTTTCGAATTGCATCCCCTATTTATTTTCCCTAAGAATAAATCTTCAGTTCATTCTAAATATAGCTGTATGTATGAGGTGACGTAGTCTCGCTAATTAATAATAATATTTGTATACACATGCATGGTGTCTCAAGACGTTGTTAACAGGCGATATCTCATTTGCTAAAGGCTATCCAAAAAAGATTTAAATTGTTTTAATTAATCTATTATAATCCAATTTATACGTTTTTTGTAAAAAATATGATTTTAAGCTGGATATTCGAATTTTTTATAGCTTTTTACTTTTTTCAAAACGTCGTGTTTTTATTTTTCAATTTTTGATTTGAAAATCAAAATTTATAATTTCTAAGAATTTTCATGTTGTCTCCGAAATTTATAATCATTTCGAAATTTTGAGTTTCAATTCGCAACGTTTCATCTTTCGTTTCCTAATTTTCACTCTTTTTTAGAAATGTTCTCGTATATACCGAAATGTTAACATTTTCGTAAAATTCTGTGTTTACATTTTCTACTTTTCTTTTCTTTTTTAAGATTCCGCAAAATTTGAACTTCTAGAGATTTTGATTTTTTTCCAAAGCTTTACTCAGTCTTCGAAGCTTTTATGTACAACTATGAAAAATTTGCAATAAATTTAAAGAAGTAATTATTTCCACTTTATTTATTTCACCGCATAGTTAATTCTAGTTCCATATATTTGAAACTAATTACTTCTATTAGATATTTTTGCTTTTGTCAATAAACGGGTCTGACGAAAAGTAAAAGAGAGATTCTGACAATTATTTGAATGTTAAATCCCATAAAAATAATTAACAAATCTGACACAAACTAAAACATGACTTGCAAAAAAATAAATAATTATGCGACACATCCCCAAAATTAATATTCAATGCTTAACCAACCGAATTATTAAATTTCGGAGTATACTAAACCTTAAGTGGTAGTTAGGTTGTTGTTTATGAAAATTTTTTTAACTATGGAATTTCCTAACATGGTCCAAAGGCAGAATAGGTGAACTTTACTTTTAGAAACATTTAATTCTCATGTTTTTAATTGCTTGATAACTGTGATGTTATAAAGAAAAAAAGATGATTCGTTGGTAAAAAAACGTGATTCAAAAGCTTCCGCGGGCATCAGATGTTTTTCTCATAGATTCAAAAAACACTATTTGCCACTTTATAACACTTGCAACATTTACCATTTTGTTTTTAAATTCTGCAATGTTCGCGTTAACTTTCTTCTGAAACTCTCATATGTTAAGGACTTTATTCTAATGCCCCAAACAATAGATTTATCAGATTTAGAATTTGGGAATAAAGGACAGGCTTTAATTTTATTAGATTTTGTCAGTTTCCCATACCCCATTAATATCTATTTGTCAAGCATGCTACAACGTGTGGTATTTTCTGAGATATATTAAAGTAAATATTTTGAGTTTGCTGCTTCTAGAATTAACGAAGATATATTGATAACATAATAAATGAAAAAACATATTTTTTATTTGTCAATAAAAGTTTATTATTTTTGAGATTCCTCATTTTGTAGTTCGTAAAGCAGCAGAGTAATAAAAATAACGTACTTGCGGAAAGAAGAGATCAGTTTGCGTTTGTGCTATTTTATCAAATGAGGCACGTTCATTGTTAATCTCAAATCAAACCCAAATTGCGTCTAAATAACAAAATAAATGGGCAAATGGTTAGAATCTATTATACTTCCTGAATCTCTTAGGTTATATTATCAGAACTCGAAAAACAATAATTGGAGTAATAATAATTTAAATTGTAGTATATTTCAAAAACAATTAGCATGTTAATCAAAAACGAATCACGTATAATCAAAAGTCAATTAGCGCAGTTGGCAAAAGGTACAGTTAACACTCTTCTGATGGTGGCAAGTGGTCTAACTATCGATCAAAGCGATGTTTCATTCCACTTGCAATTTCTTGTGAACATGATTTGCGCTACAATTCTTATGCCCTAAGTGCATTAGGTAAAAAAGCCGTTATGTGTAATTGAAAATAAACCCCTTCTGCTGGTTTGGCCTTTCATTTAATGTCAGATTAAATTTAGATTAAATAAACATTTAGATGCTCTGCATATTTACCACATCGGGAAGAGAACTTTAGAATAATTTAGATTGTAAATTCTAATGGAGCCACTCGTAGAGCACAGTTATTATCAAGGTATTATCATTATTATCATCTGTTATAACATAAATAAAAATACATTTACGAAAGAAGTGCAATTTTAGAGTTCGCTGGATCTTCTTTTATCAAATATACTAATATGTTATTTTTTAAGTTCAATTCACTAGCAAAGGGATGACTCTATTATCCCTTTGGAGTATCGCTAGTAGGAAACGGACATGAATATATATGGCGATGAGCTGCCGTTTTAGACAAAAATGAATTCCATATTTTAAGAGTTCAGTAGAAAAGAGAGTCTCCATAGACTGTATCAAACTGGTCTCCATAGGAATTTGCTGCCTCAGGTAGCTCTTGGGGTATCAGATCTATCAGTTCTTGCAAAATCGAAGTACTTGTAGAAAAGAGACAAGTGGCCAACCACCTATCTGTGTTACAGTGTCTAAAGAGACTTGGTCAAAATTTAATTTTCGCTTCGGCAAATTGCTCTCTTTTGAACTGAATTCAAAAGAGTTAATGTGCATTTTGGGGCGAAATTCCAATCATGAGAATAGTGCTTCAATGCTTGTCTAATTTGGGGTTTAAAGAGAGTATGTGCTAATGCGATTTAATATACATTTTAGCTCGAATAAGAAAATCCATGGTCTTAACAAGACAAGTTTGTTCTTGCGATTTCCTACTAGAATAGACAGATTAGATCTCGGGGGGAGGAATTTTCTGCAAATGAGGATGTTGTTTGGATACTGACGCTTTCTTAAAGAAAACAGCCGTTTGAGTTTTTAAGTTTTGGAGCAAAAATATAAACCACATTACATGTTTACGTAAAAATGTACTCTTACTGAAATTCGATACTGTCAGCGGTTTTCGATTAAAAAACATTATATCTCGATGCATTAAAAACGCTCGCCCAAAAATCTCGGATGTAACACATAGTTGCAGGGCCGTGCCGTGCTATGAAGCAAAGAGGCAACCGCATCAGATGGCATCGTAAGAAGGCGTCACAAGCAGCTCAACCAAGATCCGTTCAATAATTAAAAATTTTTGCGCATTGCTCTTCTATATTTGTCTATATCAGGGGTGGGTAAATGTGGCTCTGAGTGCTGCATCTGGCTCTTCGTTGAGTTGAATGCAGCTCCCATTGAAATTATTAATTCAGAACCTTTTTTATAATTCTCGTTAACAGTTTAAGTTAAAAATTGGAAAAAATCAAAATTACAAAATTAACAATGTGATTTCTAAAAAGTCCACAACACTTTAGGGCAAAATTTCGAAATTAGACTCACGATTGTGCTAAAATAATAACAAAAATATATATTAGTGGATACATGATGGAAAATGTTCAAAAATTTTTTCTAAATTTTAAGAAAAAAGGTTAACAGAAAAAAATGTGAAAAATTAAGTCTCAATAGAGCAAATAGAAAAAGAAGAAAAGAAATTGTTTAAGAAAAATTTAAAAAAAAGTGAATGCTTAAATAGTTTTTTTAAAAAAGAGTGAAATTTTTAAAATAATATCAATTCTTGAAAAAGAGAAAAAAAAACTAAAAACGGTTCAAAAAAAATTTTTTTTATGAATTTCGAGTTTTATTCAAAATTCTTATTTCTTTTCCGAAATTTTGATTTTTTCCTAAAATTTTGAGTTTACAAATTCTTATCATTTTTGAAACTAGCAATTTGGAAAAAAAATTGAAATTTAAGAAATATCTTCGAAAATTTTGCGACAAGTGGCCGACAAATGGGGATCAAATAAATTTCGGGAACAGTCAATGTTTTCAAAGAAAAAGTTAAATTTTCAAACATTTTAGAATTGTTAAAATTGAAACTGAAAAATCAGAATTCTGAGAAAAAAGTTAAAATTTAGGAAAAAATAATAAATTTACTTGATACACAAAAAGACTCCAACATTTTCAGAATAACGTCAAAATTGAAATATAAATTGCATCTAAAGACTATTTTCGAAATTTGGAGAAGAATCTACATGTTGACATTAAAGACAAAATTTAAGATGAACCTGTGAAAAACAAAAGTGCAGATTTATATGTTAAGTAAAAATTGAATATTTGTAGAAAAAGTCAAAAATTTAGATAAAATAAAATTGGTACTAAAAAATCGGAATCCGTAGAAAAAAGTCGAACTTTAGAAAAAAAAAACTAATAATTTACTTTATAATACATAAATTAAATGAAAAATCTAAATTTTTTGGGAATAATATCGAAATTAAAATATAAATTGTATAACAAAAAACTCTTTTCAAAATTTTGAGTAAAATGTCTACATGTTAATATTAATATTAAAATTTTAGATAAACATATATAAACCAAAAGCTCGAATTTTTATTTTGGGGAAAGATGGAAATGGCGATAAAAGCGCTAAATTTTTGAGAATGAGAAATGAATTAAAGTACAAAATACTTTGTGATTTTGTTCGTAACAATTCCTGTTTTACACTTTCCGCGTTTAGTATTTTTGTTATTTTAAGAAAAAATTGTTTGTAAAAAAAAATTAAATTTAAAAATTACTCCAGAATCTTTGAAAGAAGGTCAAAATTTCAAATATAAAGTCAGAATTTGAAAAGAAAAGGCAAATTTAAAATTGCCTGAAGGATGTCAGAATTTAGACATGGAATTTACCAACGGCGTATCTAGGTTTTTCCAGGAGGGGCAAACTCGAACAATGATATTTGGGTGTGCAGGAAGCTGCAAGGTGAGCATCTAATGCATTACAAGTATAAATAATGTATTTGTCGAATTGTATAGGGTGAACAATGATCTTTACTTGTCCACTCTTGCCCCCCCGAAGGTTGTTTTAAAGAAAAAGCTTTTAAGCACTGAAAAAATCTATCGCACCACCCTGCATAGTTGAGTTTGAAATGAAAGAAAAGCTATTATGTGTTTATTAGCTAAAATGTACTTTACGAAAAATGATTTTTAACTAATATTTAAATAAAAAAATATTTGCGAAATATTCAACAAATAACAAATTTAAAAAGAGTGCTTTTATTTCCAGAAATTTCTTAGAAGTGACCACACGAAAAGGTGGAAATATCAATGCTATTTATTGAAGTGGGAACTTAGAGAACTATAGGGGATAAACGAATTGTTTTCCGTTACCCAAAAATGCCACTTTGAACTACTTGCCAGATAATCTAATCGAAAACATACAAGATTTTAACAAAATTGCAGTTTTTTTTGAATTACTGCATAATTTCGGTAATTCGACATCCCGTTAATCCGGACCTCGCTAATTCGAATCTTCCTAATCCGAACATCGCTAGCTCGAATATCACTAATCCCACCCTCGCTAATCCGAACATCGCATATCCTAACCTCTCTTATCCGAACCTCGCTTATCTTAACCTCGCTTATCCGAAACTCGCTTATCCGAACCTCGTATATCCGGACCTCACTTCTCTGAACTTTGCTTATCCGAACCTCGCTTATCAGAACCTAGCCTTATCCGAACCTCGGTAATCCGCCACCCCGCTAAGCTGAAAAACAGCGCATTAAAAACATATTTTTTTTAAATATCTTGAAATTTGGTATATAAATATAAAATTTTGATACTGTGACCGGTTTGTTAATATGCAGTAACCCAAAATAGAGAAGATTAAAAACTAAATTTTATACAAATATAAAATATATAAAAACTAGTAATAATAATTTTAATATACAAATTATGAAATTTTTATTTTTGATATTACAATTTAAAAATTAAAAAAACCCTCTTATACCACAGCTTTAAGTTTTCATTTCTGTCGGCAGTTTATTTTTTTTTCTTTTATTTCGATGCCAATTATGTGTTATATTCGATACTTTCGGGCAAGCGTTTTTAATGTATCGAGAGGACTGAGTGAGTTGGTTTTAGGCTTACGACATATTTGCAGAAAAAGTTGCCAAAAGTAATTTTTTAATTAATATTTTGATAGCTTATTACTCGATACATGTTAGGTTAGAGCAGCTGCGACATTTTCCCTTATAGGCATTACCTATGCAACTTTTAGAATACGATATTGTTTCTTTTTAATTCCCTGGGTGTTATGGGATTTTCAGTAACACCCGACTAAAGTAGAGATTTTCTACTCCCAGGAGTTGTTACAAGAAGAAGTTGTCACAAATCTCCTAATTTTTGTTTATAATTCTAATATTTTTCGGTCTGACTTCGAATACAGGGGGTATACTTTATTATTTCAAAGTATCTAATTAATATGTTGCGAAACAGATGGAAGCATGGTTAGTAGAGAAATTAAATTTATTTACTAATCCATGCTTTGCGGTGGGGGAGCAAAATAAGTCAAAAATTCTCTACTATCACTGCAAGTATTTTTCCAGATTTCTATTTTACATTACAGGATTTCTTTTTTAATTTCCAACTATCGCTAGAAGAATTTTTTCAACAGTATTTTTTAGGCAATAGGGAACATTTTAAGAAAATTCACTTTCTGTGTGCATCCCAAACTCTTTAAAAACAGTACAAAAACAGCAGATATAACCAAACAAAGTCGAACTGTCGAGAAAAAAGTCGAAATTTGGATAAATTTCAAGAAACATCTAAAAATAATGTGGAATTTCTAGAAAAAAGTTGAATTTTAATAAAGCCGATATTCCGCAAACAAAATTAAATTTTAAGAACCGAATTCAATTTTGAGAGCAAATTATACCATTCAAGAAAAACACAAATTGTGATAAAATAAGTTGCAGTTTTAATGAACAAGCTTCCAAGAAAAAATTGTAAATCTGAAGCATGAAAGGTTGATTTTGGGATAAAATTAAAAATCTATTGAGGAATTCGAATCTTGAGAAATGACTGGAAAATTGTATTTAAAGCCAAAATTAACAAAAAGTCGAAACAAGAGAAAAAGCGAAATTTAGACAAAAGGTCGAAATTTCCAGAAAAAGTTGAAATTTGGAAAAAAGTTGAGTTGGAGCAAATAAAACAAAAAATCGAATTTTAATGAATGTAGTGAAGCCATCTTTGATTAAAACAACCAAATCTCGAGAAAAGAGGGAAATTTAAGAAACACCTTGCAATTTTCAAATGTGGAATTTTAATACATACTACATTTTTGCAAAAAGCCGCCTTTTAGAAAGAATGGCAGTAATAAAAAATAATTTAAATGAAAAAAACTTTTTAATTTAACAGGTTTTTTAAACGAACCAAAAATTATAAAATATTATGTACCTAACATTTAATAAGGCACATTCTGAGAAAATATGTTGAAATTTAAAAGCACTCGAGATCTTTCAGAAAAAAAATTAGAAGTTCGATTTTTGAGAATAGTAAAAATTTCAAGAAAAAGATCAACTTTGTCAAAAATTGTTAAAAAAAAATATATAATGTTAGGTAAATTATTACTTCTGAAATAAAATCAAATAATTTTATTATAACAAGTTTTATGTTGGAGAATATTTAAACCTTTTAAATAAATTAAAATCCTTGACAAATTTCTGAAAAAAATTTAGTATGACTGCAGCATTGATATTCATATACTATTTTTTTTTCAAAAATTTTTCAAAAATATTTATTTATCAAAAATATACAAATATTTTAAAATATGGGACTTCCAAAATGTTGCAAAAAACCACATAATTAATTATCATTTTAAACAACAAGTGCCTAAAAACAAGTTGATATTTCGAGAAAAAGATCTCCTATTTAAATAATTATATTCGCTTGAATGCAAGAGGCAGAAGAAAAGGGGGCAGTTGCCTCACCCAATATTTTCTATATTTCTCAACAAGATCAAAGTTTTTCTAAAAATTAATGTTAAGGCTTGATTTTTGAAATTTTGGCTGAGTCTTATAAGTCTTGGTCGATTTTGATGTAGAAGCTAGTTTTCTTGGCCGAAACTGGATTAAACCGAAATGTTGGTTCATCTCTAATTATAATAGTGTAGCTATAATAATGTATTCTTCATGGTAGACCCTTATTGACCGGCAATATTATGTTTTTTCAATTTATTTAACGAAAAAAAATATAAAAAAAATATAATAATGTAGACATAACTAAAGATGGACTTTGGTATCATTCTATTAATACAATTTAGACTTGTAAAAAGTCACGTTTTCCTTTACTAACTTTGCTTAGAGAATTAATTGGACTGCTTTATCTGTAAAAATATTTTATGGTAGATATAAAATAAATAAATATAATTTTATTACCCTACATGCCAATTAACCAGCGTTCATGCTCCTAACGTGTAATTCAACGATGATGCACAAATCTAGAAAACCAGATACATCTATTCTCGTGGCTGCGGTGCGATAATTATCTAAGTTTTCTTTCTACAGTCGCCAACGTATGCAGGTTTAATTAATCACGGATTTTGACAGCTCGGTGGAGAGCTTCACATGCATCCGAGAATAACCCCTGACGGCCCCATCCAATTCCAATTATCTTTTTCTTTGTTGGCTATTAGGCACGCCACACTATGCAATCTTTGGAGAAAGGGTTGCGCTATTAGCTGCAACGCTTTGAGAGAAATGGGCAAAACCTCGGTAAAAGAGCGAAATCTATTTGTCTTGGCAAACAGCTGAAGTCGATTATTTTGTGTTGATTCACCGGCAGTCACATCTAATTTCAAATAAAATACATACCTAACATCTGTGAAATTCTTATGTGATTAATAAAATAAATTGTGACGTAAAGATTATAGACATTTAAAAATCCTGCAAATCAAAATACAATTTTGTCTGATAAAAGCATATATTTACAACAACAAAATGTAAGTTTGTGCTCACCATTGCATTTTCCATTAATCTAACTAACTTTTAGAACATTTTTATCAGATAATATTTAATAATTTTTGCTAACTTCTGCGATGGTAGACCCTTCCATGAGTCAAGACGCTAGGTAGTAGATCCAAGGTGGCATAACTACAATGAATACTACTAATAATGAACCCGCTTGCGCTGGGCAGAGCGCGTACTCTGAAAAAGTTTAGAGTACTCTAATGCACGGACTTATGGGTTAGAAAATTTATGACATTCAAACTCGGAATCTGATAAATGTTCAAACTCTTCGATTGGGCATTAGAGAATTATTAATTTCACTAAATCTGCAAGTAGAATATCATGGAGAAATGTTAAGAGTGTCAGTTCTTTGCTATTTAAATTTGAAAGTGGCCACCATTCCTAGGGCCCGGAATTATTACCATAAAATTAAGAACCTGTATTGTCGACTGCAGCCACATTGCAGTCATACTTCATTATCGACTTATAAATTTGCATTGAAATTTAAATTTAATTTCAAATTGTCTTGAAATGTCCATTCAGTTGCATTGGGCCATTTTATTTAACCGTCAGAAAAAGGTTAAATGAAAATGACCAACATGAATGGAAATTTGAAAATAATTTCAAGTAAGAGATGTAAGAAAAAACTGTGCAAATTAAACAATAAATTAATACTTTTATTAAATACGTACGTAATTTCATATTAAATTATTTGCAATAATTTTTAAGCATTTTTACTACTTCAATTGTTTCTAGATTTGTCTAGTAGCGAAATATTCTGAAATAGATATGCAGGATGGTGAAATAAATCGAGCAAAACAATCATTTTTTTCACAACATTTCTGTTGGAGATACTCGTAAAATATCGACATAAAATGTCCTTGTGATTCTGTCTAATCGGCAATTCTGGATATTCAATTCTGTAACCAATGATTTGCAAAGAGTGAATAGGTTTTGTCTATTTAAATTTGCAAATTACTTATATGGAATAGCATCTCAAAATTATAAGTGATATACAATAGTTACACAACTACAACTTCTGAGATAGGGGAAAGGTGAATAAAGTGGCCATAGCGGGTAAAGTGGCCTCTGCCGATTTTGAACCATGTTTAATTACCTATCGACGATATATCGAATTTTTTCTAATAGGTTTTATTTTTGTAGTGAACAAAGAAGCCGTTTGTAGTACCTGCTTTAAATGTGTTAAGTTAAAATGTGTATTTTTTACATGTTGATCTAAAATAAGTGTCATTTAGATTGTTTTTTTACGTACGATAATTTCCGTTTTATTATTTACTAATAATTTTATGTTGAATAGTTGTACTTTGCACTATTTTTTCATGTAATTAATTCAAATTAAAACTTACTCGTGTGACATAAAGTGGATGTTATTCAAATTTTCGGTTATGTAGGTAAAGTGGCCACGCATGTGTCTTCAAAAGAATAAGAATAAGAGCTAGTGGATTACTCTCTGGAGATGAAACTGAGATTGTTTGGAATTATTGGTATTGATTTAACTTCAACAAAGAAAAACGAGTTGCTTCAAAAAACTAGCTAAAAGATTTTAAATTTTAGGCAACCTAATATGATTTTAGAAAAATTTGAAGCCATATTTGCTGCAAGGAGAACAACATCTAATGAAATTCATTGAATAAATTTTTTTTTCAATTAAAGCATATTCTGCTAATCCTACTCGATTGGGTGGGTATAGTGGCCAATTTGTAGTGCACAATCATAAGAAATTATATCTACTACAGCTGCCAATATGTATTTTTCTTCAATCAGCATTTATTACACCGTGTTTTGCCATTAAAATATTTAATTTTAAATTATTTTTTGTCTTTCCAAAAAACCATTTTCCGTTAAGGTGATCACTTTACCCACCCTTCACCTATATGTCAGTTACTAGATGAAATTTGTGTCGACATTTTGTGTCGAATAATTTAGCTCAGCTGTGTGATGAGTCTCAGATAGCTTCGCTCAGGATGGATTGCACTTGATATATTATGTCCGAGAAAAAAGTACGCAATAAGGTATCTAATCTAAACGAATCCTAAGAACAAACCCCAACTCTTTACTTCAAATGAAATGTTGTTGAATCTTCTCGTTGAATATCTAATCACCAAAAGCAAAAGTAAGAAAATAAATTAAAAAATTAAAATTTTGAAAAGTAGCTTTTGAGGTAAATGGGAACTAATTCCAACATCGAATGTCACGGATGAACCTGAATCTTGTAACTATGAGGACCTCTTATAAAATGCAATTGCTAAGGATTTGTCTTGAGAAGACCAATATGTGGCTGAAGGTCGCAATTTTTAAAATTGAGATTTTATAAAATTTACATTAAAATTATTCATACTGTGTTCAAGTTGTTTACAGGGTTTTGATCTACCAATGGTAGCTGCAGCTTGTAATTTATGTTGGGAAATGGGAACAAATTAAACGCTCGTAATTTTATTTCTAATGCATGCTACATTTTCCAATTAATTTATCCAAAAGAATGATAAACTAAATAATGGAAAAAAATAATAAAGGCTCGATAAATGTAATGCATGCTCAATATAGAACTTACGTGCTTATTAAAGTAATAAATGTTCGATAAAAATAATAGGCGCTCAATAAATGTAATGAATGCTCTACATAAAATTTGGGTACCTGTTAAAATAATAATGTTAAGATATGAAATTCATACGATTCCAAAACTAATAAAAAATCGACAAAAATAACATATTCTCGATAAACAAATTCAAATGTATTTTAAATTAATAAATATTTGTTAAAACGTTGTGGAGGCTTGATTACTTTAGGAATGCTTTGTAGCAAATTTTAATGTAGTATTTGTTAAACATCCATAGGAGCTACCGATAATATTGATAGTTATAACTATAGGAAACTATCGATAGTTTGATACTATTGACAGTTCTTAATAAGTTACGTTGGAAATTTTATAAAATTGTTTACCTTTTGCGAAAAATTGTTAGAAAAAATATTTAATATTTTGCTTGAAATCGAAATTTTTAAGTTTTGAACAAAAAGTCCAATGCTTAATATTTTAATATAATACAATTTCAAGAAACTGAAATTAAATGTAATGCTTAAACTCAAAAATTTCAGACATTTTTTCTTTAATTTTACGTTTTTCTCTAAATTTTGGCCTTTTTTCCCAAAACTTTGTGTTAAAATTCAAACTAGTTTTACACCTTTCAAGTTTTTCCCAAAAACATAACTTCCAAATTCGAGGTTTAAGATTGATATTTTTACAGTCGAAAATTTAAGAAATTTTTTATATATTTTAGGTTTATTGCTGAAATTTACAGTAAAAAAACCTAATTTTAAGTTTCATTTATTAAAAAATTCTCACAATTTTAATTTAAGTCTGAAATATTGGTATAAAGTTTTAAGTAAAATTTCAACTTTGGGTTTGAAATGTTCACTTTAAAACCAAAACTTCGACTTCAAACGCGAAGTTTTTTGTAATATTTAGATTTTGTACTTTTTAGCTCCAGAAATTTAAGCAGAAAATTTTAAAATAATTTTAAACCTCTTACTTCAAAATCAATCTTTCAGCAACTATTTTTGTAGAAATTCTTTAATTTTCTGGATTTAACCTTTAAATTTCGTCTATAATAAATTTAATTTAATTTTAATTTTAAATTTAAAGGTAAAAAATCAATTTAAAACTGCTTCGAATTTCTCGATTTTTTTTAAATTCCTAAACATATTTTCAGCTATTTTCCGATTTCAAAGTTTCTAAAAAATAGTCGAAAAATATTTGAAAAAAATAATTCGTAGAATCCCGTACATTTTTATATTTTCTAAAAATTTTGATTTTTAAAATTGAAGCCTTTTTAAAAGTTAAAATTAAAAAAATAAAATTAAAATGTAAACCTAACGTTTTAAATGATTAAAATTTAAAAAAAAAAGTGAAAAATTAAGCCAGAGTTTTAAGACAAAATTAGGCATATTTGTTAGATTTATTTCCAATTTTGCCTTAAAGTTTTAAAATTGTTTTTAGCAATTTTAGTATTTTGATTCCTTTATTCATTTTGACTTGAGCATCGAAATTTTTAATAATAAATTAAACATTCTGAGCTTCTTGAAATATAGGATTTAAGGCGCAAAATTCTCTTAGTTCAAAATTTTGAGTTACCAATAATAATTCTGAATTTTATCTTAAAATGTTGAATCTATTTTTTTAAATTTTAACTCGACTCTGAACGTTTTAAGTTGAATCTCAGCATTTCGTTTTAAAGTAAAAATTAAATAATAAAATAGAAATTTTTATTTAAACTTTATTCATAAAAAGATCGAAATATCCCGTAAAATAGCGTAAGAAAATTTAGAAAACATATGGAATTTGTCTAAATTATTTACTTTTTTAAAACTTAAAATTTTAAGATTTTTTTTAAAATTTTAAATCTAAAATTGTATATTTGAATGTAATCTAAAAATTTTAAAATTAAAAATTCAATTTGAAATTAAAAAAAATAGTAATTCCAACTTGAAATTTTGAATGAGTCAACGTTTTAAAATAATTTCAAATTTCTAAGAATGTAGTGTAAAAATGAGTTTTTTATAATGTTACAATTTTTTTTTTCAATATTTTCAATCTTTTCTAAACTTTTTTGTTAATTCAAGAATTTAAATTTAATCTGAAACTCAAGATTTCTACCTTTTTTCTGAAAATATCAATTTTAATTTCAAAAGTTTATCTTTAAAGTTGAAATTAAATAAAAACTCCAATTTTAAACCTGACAGTGTCAAAAAGAAATTTGAAAAAAAAAGAGGAAACGCAACAAAACCCTTCCGAAGTGCTTCCCGATTTGTAAAATGCACGATACGCTACTGAAGCGACTCCACAAAAAATGGATTTCCTAAAAAATGATGTATTCATATTTATAAACAAACTTTTTATTCGTTTATTAGATCAGACGTCCAAACATATATTTTTTATCTTCCAGTAGAAATATAATGAATCGATCAATGAGAAAATGTTTTGCATGTTACTCGTACGATAGTTACTAATGTTGGAAACATTCGTATCGCTTCGCCGTGTATCGCGAAATGGAGCAGCTGTCTTCCTCGCGGGGAAGATCGTTGGAGCCTAGATGGCAACGGCAGGTCAAATTAGAGGGTTCATTTTATTGCATAAAATTGTCAGCTAGAACTATGACTACTATCAATATTATTATAAAAATCTATCGATGACAGAAACTAACGATGTACACTATCTAATGTTTCCTAAAATATGAAATATTCTGTTTAGCTAAATTTAAAAAGCCATACGTTGTCGTGAGCAGAATTGAAAAAGCTTTAATATGAAGGGTCATTCAACACTGATTTCAAATCTAAGGTTATTTTATCTCCCGCCTGATGGGTGGCTTCCAAGACACCAGAACTTTTGCCATTATGTGTCTCCTGGAAAAATATTATTATTATTTTTGAAGATTAATTCTCATGAAATACAAAACGCTAGTTACCTAAAGCCTACACTGTTGATTAAGGTTCATCGTTTCATTTGGATGCATACACTTTAATTGCTATGATAACGAAGGCTTCCACGGCCAGAGTCAGTACAGGATGTACTTCTTCCGGGATCGTGTCAAAGAACTACTAAAAGTGTTCTACGTTTCGCCCACCATCGTAGGGGGCTTCTTCAGGAACAAAGAAAAGAAAGAATAAAGCAAAAGGAGGGAATGTGCAAAAACTGAAAGAATGAAAAGGCTAATTTCAAAACATCAGAGCACGGTAACTCAGTATGTCCACCATACCAGAGGCGAAACTTTTTTGAATTGAATATTGCTACAAAGGATAAGAAAGTTTAGACAGAAGAACACGCTAACTCAGAATGTCCACCATACCAGAGGCGAAGGTGCAAATCCAAAAATTACTAAAAATTTTTAAATAGAATGACGTCACTGGGTAGAATTTCATTTTGATATCTTTTCAGTCTTGGGAGCTATTCTCCGTCCACACACTAATGGAGGACTCTGTAGAATCGAAATGTTTAAAAAGGTTAAAATTCTTAGTAAATTTGAAAATTAAAAAAAAGTCCTAATTTTGGAGTATCTAAATTTTCGTAACAATTAACATTAAGAAAAATCCAAATTTTAAAAGAAACTGAAAATTTGAAAAAATTCGTATACCTAATTGTAAGTTTTAAAAAGGTTAAAATATTGAAAAATAGTCAAAAATTTCAAAAAAGTAAAATTAAAATAAAATTCAGAAATTTTTCAGAAAATTCAAAAACATAAAAAACGACTATTCCCTTAAAAGAGGTCAAAATTTTTAAAAAGTTAAACTTTTGAAAAGCAATGAAATTTTGAAAAAAATTAGACAATTTTAAAAAAGTCCAAATTTTCAAAAAGAATAAAATCGTAAAAAATGTTAACCTTTCAAAAACTCCATATTTAAAAGAAAAAATAGAGTTATCCCAAAAGTTGCAACTTTTGAAGACAAGTTAAAAAAAAATGCTGAAGCGGAAATGTTTTAATAATATTAAAATTTTAAGTCAAAAATCTAAAAAAAGTGAAAATTTTGAAATGACTTAAAAATTTATTTAAAAAAGTAGAAATTTTGATAATAGCAAAGTTTTGAAAAAAAAAGAGAAATCCAACCCTTTAAACGATTTTATATTTTCAAAAAGTAAATATGTGTCCGAATATACGTTGGGCCCCCGTTCCCTTCTGATTTCTTTACGCTCCCCTAGACGGACGTGTCGCCTAGTTGGGAAATCTTGTTTTAGCCTACTGTCTTTGGGGATGAAAACACCCATTTCAAAAAATAAGCAGCTAAAATTTCTTTTTTTCCGATTACAATTTGCCGTCAAAGATTTATCAACCATCTTACAATTATAATGGAGGCTTTCTAAGCTTCTTTATTACTTTTCCATGGGACATACAATTTATTGACGATGACGTTTTTAAGTATTCTATGTAATTTATTAATACCTAAGCAATGATGTTTTATCTTTTTTTTTGTTTGTTTTTTAATATTGAGAGTATATTTATTTAAAAAGTTTTTACATCTTAAAAATGTGTAAGTGAAGTCCTGAACCAAAGCAACATTGCATAATGAGTTAAAATTTTATGATGTTCGTATCAGGGAGAATTTTGGCACGTTTTGTGCCAAAAAAACCGTATCCACATCCAAAGGAGAGTCCTCTCAACAGAGGTGCACCTACATGGAATTTTTTATTATACAAGGTAATTTCAAATGTAGTACCATAAATTTAGGATCCTATTTTAGAACCCAACATAAGATGAAAAGTTTTTATAAATATGTGTCGTAAAATGCTTCGTTTCCGAGTTGCAGGGTGTGGAAAGTTAGTTCCTAATTATAGTTTTTAATTAATAGTTGCGAAACGTGTACATATAATTTAATTAAATTTGGTCGAACTCCATACCCTTTTGTGCCGTTTCCAAAAATATACGAATTAATTAACCCAACTTAACCAGTTGCGGGTATATCGAAGGAGGCGATGCTTAAAACGTGCCTTATTTATTTTGTGTGCACTTTTGTAGCAATTTGGTAACAAAAATATAAACTACAAACATCTTTACATAAAAAAGGTACTTTTTACGAAATAATTTTTTTATTGAAATATTAGTTAAAAATAATTTTTTTGGTAAAGTAGATTTCAGTCAATAAACATGTCATAGCTTTTCTTTTATTTTAAAGCCAACTTTGTGTTACATCTGAGATTTTTGGGGGAGTGTTTTTAATGCATCGAGATATAAAAATGCATTTTATTCAAAAATCGCAAAATCGCTGACAATATTGAGTTTCAGTTAGAGTACGTGAAAAATTTTGTGGTCTATGTTTTTGTTACGAAATTGCGACAAAAGTGCACACAAAATAAATAAGGTACATTTTAAGCACTGCTCCCCTTTATATATCTGGTTAAGTTCTGTTAATTAATTCCTAGATTTTTTAAAAGTACACGAATTAGTTAAGAACTATAATCAGGAACTAACCTTTCACACCCTCTAACTCGGAAACGAAGCATTTTATGACACATGTTTATATAAACTTTTCGTCTTATTTTGGGCTTTTAAATACGATCCCAAATTTATGGTAGTACTTTTGAATCACTTTGTATAATTCCGCAAAACTCTCCATTTAACAAAAGTGTTTATTCAGTGGTGTGTCCGTTATAAGAGATTTCACTAAACATGAATAAAAAAAGTTTAATCTTTCTGTAATATTGGTTTGGATCACTATTTGTGCTAGCCAGACTCGCCCTTGACCTATTTTTTATCGATAAAACATATTTGGTAGTTGTGAAATATGCATGGTATATTTCAAGGAATGTTTTTATTTTTGGAAATCAAAAATATTTCGGGGTATTTATTTTAGTTGACACCAATGATTAGGGAAGCTGTGTAGGTCTTTCGCCTAAAGCACTTAATCTGCTTAAGACGGCTTCGATAATAATCGGCAAACAAGACATATTTTATTAATAATGAGCATATTATTAAATTAATAGATCCGACGCAAAGGATAAAAAAGTCGAACCGCATAAATTAGGAGAAGTTATACTTAATATTTGTTGTTTGTTTTACTTGGGTTTTGTTTGTGTGGAAATCACGGCTGCAAATTATACACGAACTGTTTACCGATTCGAGTCGTCCTCGGTCAGCTGGTCACTTTCAAACAGTAGCTTAATTATCGATTTCATGACAAAAAACGGCTTGCTTTATTCTTGTTAAGGAATTTGCGCAATTCTTACAATTTACTACTTTAAAAATATTTGAAGAAAAATACAGCGTATCCCACGATGTTCATATTGGGCGACATCTGGGTTAGTTGGTAAGATAGAGGTATGAACCAAAACATTTTGAATGGCATCAATTAATCTATTATTATGATCCCTCAAAACTTTGGTAGCTGCTGCCACTTTGAAAAAACTTCCCCTTTTTCGAATTTCACTTCCCTTTTTCACTAAGAATGAGTCCTCAGTTAATTCTGAATATAACCCCATGTAGTATTTCATCGTTGAAATGGCGCAGTCCCATTGATAAATAATAATAGTTGTGTATATGCAAGATATCCCAAGATGTATATAAATATAGAAAAATGAAGCAAAAACATTTTTAAATGGTATCAATCCATTACAATGCATCTTTTAAGCAATTACGATTGCTACCATCCATAAGAAGCCATCCATGTCCTTTTTTTTCAAATAGCACCCTCCACTTATTATTCTAAATACCGAAATATGTAATATGTGTTAATTTATATGACCTGGTGATCCAGTGTTAAACGCTGTCGAATAAAAACTGAGAACAGGAAGAAATTTTAATCTTCAACAGATATCTTGATAATTGATAACAGTCATTGTCAATTAAGTATACATTTCCTTCCCAACTCATGCTTTTGTGATTATAAAACCATTGGTTTTTTGCTACAACCTTATTTTGTACAGACAGGAACTACTACTACGATAGTAATTATTATTAATTTCTGTAACCATTCCCAGTCACTTTAATCATAAAATACTCCACATGGCTGCATTCAGAATGAACTGAAGCTTCATTCCTGTGAAAAAAAAAGGAGCAATCTGAAAAAAAGAGAGGAGGCGTGGTTTATTGAGGGTGGCAGTAACTACCAAGGTTTTTAGGAAACATAATAATAGATTAATTGCCGTCATTTAAACATTTTTCTAATTCATGTCTGTCTCTTATCAACTAAGCAAGATATAGCCTAATATGAAAATCATGGAACTCACTGTGTATTAAACCAGAGTTCAAGGTATACGAACCCTAACAACTATATAGGTTCGACCAAATTTCATTTCCACTACAGGGAACTCGGAAACCATTAGAGATACAAGGAAGTTTAAATGGGCAAAGTAGTGCAGAATTTAATGCCTAATAATATTCCTCTATGAAAAAATTAAATTCCAATTGGTCCTGATTTTATTTAGAAAAAACTGAAAATCGCCATTTTTAATAATCAACTGTAACTTGTTTATTTGAAATCCGAATCCGATCGAAATAAGTAAAAAAATGTAATTGGTTGTTTTTTAGGGCCTTTCCATTGGCGTACGTTAATTTTTTCTAAATTCAACTGTTTTTGAGAAAATTATACAAACTTGGTTATTTATAATGGAAGCCATATTGATTTTTCTCATTTTCGAATTCAGCATAATTTTCTCATTAATTTAAAATATGTCATGGATATTTTAAATGTGGCAAAGTGGGTTAAATAAGGTCCTTTATTATTTAAAAACAAATAAATCATAGTAGGTAGTGCAATCTCTATAGCTCTTAAAAATAAAAAATACAGTCCCTAAAAAAGCAATAATTATTACTAAAAAACTCAAAATATTTTAAAAAACTGTATAATATTGAAATACTTATTAATATTTGTAATGTGTATGATTCCCTTTAAATGACGTAATTGTCAGAACATTGTAAGAATTTTATTAGGAGCAACTTTCCCATGACTCATAAGTAAGTGAGTGTTCTAGACTTTTCTAGAAGTTAAGTATTCTGAGACGAATAATGTGCCTAAATATGAGAGTTATTTTTAGTGTTGGTTTTTTAGATATTTCACGTTACAACGAGTAAGTATTTAAGGTTAAAAGAATTTTTGTAAAAATTACTGACAACATTTTTAGAACATCTACACGATTTCTTAGAATTACCTCATTTAAAGTGTTTGCATGTTACGATTACACTAATAACTTCATGTTATCTACTTTGTCACATTTGAAGTATAGTATGTCATATATCAAATTAATCACTAAAATATGCCAAATTCTAAAATAATAAAATTCGATATGGAGTCCATAAGAAATAATGAAATTGACATAAGTTACCTGGAAACAGTTATATTAAAAAAAATATTGTACATTAATGAAAAATCCTCGAAAAATAACTAATAACAGTTTTTGAATTTTTGCAAACGGTCTTTAAATAAACAAGTTACAACTGATTTTTAAAAATGGCGATTGTCAGTTTTCTCTAAATAAAATCAAGACGAGTTGGAATTCAATTGGTTTCTCAACGGAATATTATTAGACATTAAATTCTTCTTCGTATCTCTAATAGTTTACGAGAACCCTGTAGTGGAATTCAAATTTGGTTCAACCTGTATATTAGGACAAAATGGAACACATGTACAATTAAATAATTTGACCATTAATTTATTTTTTTTTAAATAATTTTTGATGATAGATCTGAATAAGCAATGGTTTAGGTAATCAGAATATGTAATTACTATTTTTTTAGCTAAACCTTACAACATGTAAAAGTGACGAAAATGTCTGAAAATAGGTGGCAACTAAATAATGATACAGTATAAATTAACTGGCAGGAATTAGACAAGTTAAGCTACGCAGAGTGTCAAAAAAAATACAATTGGGAATGTCAAGAAATGTCGCTTTATTCTGCAATCATGTTGAGTAAAGTACTGGATTTATTGGACAAAAGAAAGCGACATATCTTTTCATGCTCAAAAATTAGAGAATTCGTTCTGAAAAATTATTAATGCTGTAATACTATACAATGGAAATGAATTAAATATTCCTAAACCTACAATGTCGTATGTGATTAAATATTATGGAGAAACCGACACTATCCTAAAAATAAGAGGCAAAAGTCAGAGCCGTTCAAAACTAGTTTCTAATATAAATAAGAGTATATTAGTAAATTTATTCAAAAAAGGGCTGAAGGAACGCTGGTTTGAATTTATTAAAGGAATGTTGTCGCAAGTCAATACAAAAATGTGGACTAAAGTTATATATGGTTGCATTAAGGTAACGATTCAATTTAATAATTGAAAGACAGGAAAAATCAGCGTTAAAGGCAAATCCACAGCAAGTCAGGTTGAGATCGGTCGGCAAAAGACTAGTCCCAAGTAATTTGTAGCAGCGAATCTAAATTTGACATCATATCTGTCGATGCTTACTCCAACGCGTGATTCACATTAAACATGGGGCTTTTTATAAGGACCTAAAATTTTCTAATGATGTGATTATTTTAAGATGTATGGAAGCTCTAGCATTATAATACTTTGAACTCATTGATGACACGGTGAATGCTAAAAAATGTCAACAAATAATATACAAAACAGCTATTTATCAAATATCGTAAAATTAAATATTGGCGAGAATTAGGAAGTTTCCACTTGTCAAAAGTACTACTAATTTTAACGTTACGTGATAGTATAAAGTAAACTTAAAAAATTGCTGAAAGAATTATTTCAGTACCTTTAAATTTGAATAAGTTATTGCACTTTAAGTCCAAAGAAGGTTTCACCCCTTTACCACATCGGCAATTAGATAAATAATCACGCGATACGTATTTCGCCAGCAGAACTGGCATTTTCAAGCGTACTAATCTAAAAAGATTAGCAAAAGATGCATCGATGTCATCTGCATTGAGATTCAAGTCGATACTGGCAGTCTTTTGCTTTCTTTCCGATTTCTAATTGTTTAACACATCTGGTGCATGCAATTTTGACCTGCCACAAATAGCCTTCAATAAACTGGAGGCCGCCAATGGTCCTTTACCTCCGTTAAGGGTAACTGGCCTCTGATTGATATAAATTGTTTCGTATGCATCAAGTTCTCTGCTATTTGTGACCGATCTTAACAATTTTAAATTTTCAATGTTAATTTTTTGTCCTGTATTTATCATATGTAGGGCGACACTTGATTTTTCTTCTCTATTGTATCTAAAATGAGCGATATGTTCTTTAAATCTGGTTTTAATGGATCTCTTGGTCTGTCCAAGATATGATAAATTACAATTGTTACAGCTTATTTCGTAAATTCCGGAATTCTCAAGCTTGTCCAATTTATCTTTAGCATTACCCAAATTATTGCGGAGACTGTTATTGGCTGTGTACACTACTTTTACGTTGTTTTCTTTTAGAGCTTTATTAATTTTCAAGGTCAAATTTGACCTTGTCACCCACAGAAATTCTAGTATCTTTTGATGTAACTTCACTTTTTCCCAGCGTACCAATATCCGAAACTTTAAATTATTTAGAAGAACTCTTGACATTCAATCAAATAGACAAAGAAGTAATTTCAGAATATTTAACTCTAACTTCATTATGCATGAAACAGAACGTCTTCCAGTTTGACAATAAATTTTATAAACAAATAAATGGTACCACCATGGGAAATCCATTAAGTCCATTTCTAGTAAATCTTTTCATGGACAATTTTGAACAAGAAATCAAAAATGAATTAATAAACTTTCCTCGAATTTGGATACGATACGTAGACGACATTTTTGCAGTTTTTGACACCAGTAAATATGAAGTTCAAGATTTCGTTGATAAGTTAAACTCAAAATACAATTCAATTAACTTTACATTTGAAAAAGAAACCAATGGATTACTACCGTTTTTAGATATCTTGGTTATCAGAAATAAAAATAATTTAGAGTTCGATATATACGGAAAAGAAACCAATACAAATCGCTTAATCACAGCTGATTCTAATTATTGTTCACAACAGAAATTAGCAAGTATACGTTTTTTAATTAACAGGCTTTTAAATGTTCCTGTAAGTAAATCCAGATATACAAAAGAATTAGCTTACATTAAAGATGTTGCGACTTTTAATGATTTCCCCGTAGAAACAGTAAATAGCATGTTAAGAAAATGTAGATTTAAGAAAATAATTCAAGATTGCTCTAAGCTTGACCAATCTAAAGGTAACACTCCTACAACCGTTGTGAAATTACCATTTTACCCAAACATCACTAGTAAAATTAATAAAGTTCTAAAAGAAAACAACGTAAAAGTAGTGTACACAGCCAATAACAGTCTCCGCAATAATTTGGGTAATGCTAAAGATAAATTGGACAAGCTTAAAATTCCGGAATTTACGATATAAGCTGTAACAATTGTAATTTATCATATGTTGGACAGACCAAGAGATCCATTAAAACCAGATTTAACGAACATATCGCTCATTTTATATACAATAGAGAAGAAAAATCAAGTGTCGCCCTACATATGATAAATACAGGACACAAAATTAACATTGAAAATTTAAAATTGCTAAGATCGGTCACAAATAGCAGAGAACTTGATGCATACGAAACAATTTATATCAATCAGAGGCCAGTTACCCTTAACGGAGGTAAAGGACCATTGGCGGCCTCCAGTTTATTGAAGGCTATTTGTGGCAGGTCAAGATTGCATGCACCAGATGTGTTAAACAATTAGAAATAGGAAATAAAGCAAAAGACCGCCAGTATCAACTTGAATTTCAATGCAGATGACATCGATGCATCTTTTGCTAATCTTTTTAGATTAGTGCGCTTGAAAATGCCAGTTCTGCTGGCGAAATACGTATCGCGTAATTATTTATTTAATTGCCGATGTGGTAAAGGGGTGAAACCTTCTTTGGACTTAATCACAAGCCACAGTGTTTAGTTCAGTGCTTTAGTATTGCACTTTAAAGTATTTATGGCCCAGGCGACTCCGTAAATGTTGTGTGACGTCACTAGGCACGACCCGGCTAATATGCCGGCTGTTACTACCTATTAACTAAGTATATGCTATAAATTAATAAACCATAGGGTCAGTGTGAATTCAATGAACTGTTTTATTTTGTTGTTGCCGGGAAATAATCAACAACGGAAGAAGGTTTTATTCGTGGTGATTCCAAAAGTTTGCCGAAAGTGGATATAGCAATGATTATAGATTTATATACCAGTGCAGAAATTCGAGGTGTAAAGTAGACTATTCCACTACTTTCTTAAAAACTTTTGAAGTGCTTATCCTTACATAAATAATTAGTATTGACTAGTGTATAGTAATTGATATTTAAGAAATCAGTAAAGATTTAGTGAGAGATCAAGTGATGTCATTCTTATGCAGTATGTCGATATCAATATTTGATTTTGAGTTTTTTTTTGTATAAGACCGACTTATTAACAAAAACATTATTTATATTTAAGGGTGGTAAAAGTGTTATTTCTTTATAACAATAAATATTTTTGTGGCAGACCTGGAAGAGATTTGGATTGGATACGTGTAAGTAAAAAGAGAAGGAAATTATTGCATTGTACGAGCAAAAATAACATCGGAACATAAAGTTCATTTGAATGTAATGAAAATGAAGAAGTTATCACAAAGATACAAAGATACATCTGCTTCGACCTGCAACAATGTTTTTGTTGTATTTCATAAAAATACATTAAATAAAAACCAGTGACGTTACATTTCACTTATGTAATATTAAACTTCATAAAAAATGAAAATTAAAAACAGGGCTAAAAGTAATCTTTTTTCTTTTAATATCATATTTTAAAAACAAACCATAATATATTTAAATTTACTCACTTAACAATTATATTATTTATTTATTTATTTGTCACCCACTGTTTTTACTACGGTAGATCATATTTATGTTTGTTATTAAATTGGTTTATACCTATATCAAAATGGTCTTCACAGTAATATAATGAAGACTGGCATAAAAGTAGTTGTTTAACACGTCTTTTCATAAATTGAAACACAGAACTTGTCCCCTGAAACCAAGAAAAATTAAAAAACACAACAAAGGTTGCTCTAACGCGTTTCGAGAGCCAAGCTGTCATCTTCAGAGAGAAACTAACATCTAATCTTAAAATTAACCCTTATATACTAAGAATATTCACTTCGTGCGTGATCGGCCGCACCCGAACGCGCATCCAATCATACACGTCGTTATGTCACAATTTATTATCTATCAACCTTAACTATTTTTAACAGAGATGAATGGCCTAAAGGTCCAGCGCAACTATTCATAAGGTTGTTTCCAGCCTTATGGATGACTAAGCTCTCACATGCATTTAACATATAATTCTTATTAACTACTCTTAACAATTTAATATTATTATCTATCCTATGATCTAATTCAAAAGCATGTCGAGCCACACTTGACTTCTCAGTTCTTCCGTACCTCAAATGAGCCAAATGTTCTTTCAGTCGGATTTTAAGAGATCGTCTAGTTTGTCCGACATACTTTTCAGGACAATCCCTACATGAAATTTGGTAAATACCAGACTTATCTGTTTGCTCTACTTTATCTTTTAAACAACCCAAAAGCGAATTTAATTTTCCGTTAGAAGTATAAATAACTCTAAAACCCTGATTTCGTAAAATTCCACCCAAACCTTGCGTGAGCGAGGGTTTAAATGGAAGTGAGACGAATTTAAAGTTTTTGTTTTCATCAGCTCGGAAAGTTGTAGTATTCACCAATTCACATTTAAATTTTTTCTTGTTAATAATTTTATAAATAATATTTGGATCGAATCCATTAACTTCAGCTATATGTTTAATTGTCTTCAACTCCTTTCCGAATCTTTCCCTACTAAGAGGAAGACTCAGAAGGCGATGGGCAAGGAAGTTGAAGCTTGCCATTTTGAGCAATGGTTAGAATCGGAAATTATATAGCGGAAGGTACTGGAATCTTTCCTATATACATCAAATTCTAATCTATTTTTATTCCTAATAACTAAAGTGTCTAAAAATGGTAAAGCGGCTTCTTTCTCTAATTCTACGGTGAATTTAACTGTTGGAAAACGTGAATTTAAAACATCAATGAAATTATCTAAATTTTGATTTTTTGTGTCAAAAAAAGCAAAAATATCATCTACATATCTAATCCATACCCTAGGAAACAAACTACATTCATTTTTAAGACGACTTTCAAAAACACCCATGAAGAGCTCAGCCATAAAAGGTGACAAAGGATTTCCCATGGCTGCTCCCTCAAGTTGTTCATAAAATTCGTTATTAATTTGAAAATAATTTTGATCCATACATATTTTCGTTAATGAAATATATTCGTCAATAATTTTGCCTGAAAGGTTATTAGATTCCAACAGATCTCGAAGGTATAATAAAGTTTGAGGTATGGGTACACTGGGAAAGAGGGAAGAAACATCAAAAGAAACCAGCATTTCACCTTCCAACAACTCTTCATTCTGAATTTTCTGTACAAACTCTTGGGAATTCTTGACTGACAAACTGAGTTGTTGGAATTCTAATTTGCTGAATTCTTTTACTAGCCATTTTGATAAATTATAGGTCGGTGCTCCAATAGCTGACACAATTGGTCTCACCGCCTTTCCGGGTTTATGTATTTTTGGTACGGTCAATTTTTAAAGATAACCAAGGACCAGTCCGTTCCATCAAACGTCTTTTCATAACTCTACACCACTTTTTTCTCAAACTTTGTACTTTCGGTACGGAAAAGAAAAATTTCTCCGGGCAAATGACAGTAGTTCTTCTATATTTAGAAACTATACAATATTTATACAAGGAAGTCTTTGCACTCATTTTTTGCTGGTTATTGTTTAGCACGAAATGACGACGGAAACAAGATTTGAAGAAGTGCTAGCTGAAAGAGCACGGCAAAGACAAGGCGACTTTGGGCGATCCAGACTCCTATCATGTTTTATGACGTCATAGATGTTTGCAGCGGCACATCGAGAGGACGTGAGAAATTTGAACTTCAAAGGATCATAATTCAGCTAATTTTAAAGATATTTCAAAAAAAATCTTTTCGTTCGTTTTATATTTTTAGGACTATATTTGAGCCTATTTTTAAAAAAATGGAAACTTCCTAATTATATATTTCAGGACGATGGAACGGCCTGTTGTAAAGTCAAAACTAAAAAAACTAGTTTCAGTACCGCAACTTACTTATCTAATTATTATCTAATTATCTAATAGTCCTAACATTGATATTATTGAAACAGTATGAAACAAATATTATGAAACAATCAACGGATATTACCATAACTTAAAACCCAAATCCAACATATTCTTAAATGGATTTACCCTTGAACAATACAAATCCTTATTGAATTCGGTGTCCAATCGAATTCGAGGGACCTTAAAATTTAAAGATCATGTTACTCCATTTAAAAATGCAAATGCGAACTATGTCCCAATATTTGGTTGTCACACAAAGTAAGCATATTTTCTGTGAGTTATTAATGATAAGATCAGTTTTTTGTGTTTTCTGTAGTGAATTAAGGCAATTTATTTATTGTTAATTAATCAATTGATAGCATCAAATTAAAAAAAGTAAAAAAAAAAAAAACTGTCAGTATACATTTTGAACCAAATTTCATTTCCACTATAGGGATCTCGTAAACTATTAGAGATACAAGAAAGCTTAAGTGGACATAGTAGTGCAGAATTTAATGCCTAATATTATTTCGCTGAGAAAACAATTGAATTTCAATTCATCTTGGTTTTATTTAGAAAAATCTGAAAACCGGGATGTTTAAAAATCAGCTGTAACTTGTTTATTTAAAGTCCGATTGAAAAAATTCAAAAAATGTAATTGGTTGTTTTTTAAGGCCTTCTCATTGGTGTACGTTAACTTTCTCTAAATCCAAATGTTTCTGAAAAAATTATGTCAACTTTGTGATCTCTTATGGACGCCATATTGGACTTTATTTTCGAATTTGGCATATTTTTCTGATAGTAAGCGACGTAAGTGCCATAACTGTTAATAATAAAAATACAGTACCTAATTACGTAACAATGATTATTAAAAAACTAAAAATATTGTAATAAACTGTGCAATATTTAAACAGTTATTAGTATAACCCTAACATGCATGCACCCCTTAAATGGCGTAATTCTTTGAAAAAGTGTAGATGTTTTAAAAATTTAACATTGAATACGTATTCATGTAACGTAAAATATTTAACAACCTAACATTAGAAATAACACTCATATTTATGCACATTATCCGTCTTAAAATATGTAACTTCTAGAGAAGTCTAGGACCGACACTTAATTTAAAGGGAATCATGCACTTTACGATTATTAATAAATAGTTCAATACTATACAGTTTGTTATAATAATTTTGGTTTTTAATAATAATCATTGCTTTTTTAGGAACTGTGTTTTTTATTACTAAAAGTTAAAAAGTTATGGCTCTTGCATCGCCTTCTATAATTTTTTTGTTTTAAAATAAAAAAATTGTTTATTTAAGCCACTTTACCACATTTGAAGTATGGCATGTCATATATTAAATTAATCAGAAAAATATGCCAAATTCGAGAATATTAAAATCCAATATGGCGTCTATAAGAAGTAACGAAGTTGAGACAATTTTCCCGAAAACAGTTAAATTTAGAAAAAAAAAATTGCACACCAATGAAAAGACCTTAAAAAACTAATAACATTTTCTGAATTTTTTAATCGGACTTCAAATAAATAAGTTACAGCTGATTTTTAAAAATGGCAGTTTTCAGTTTTTTCTAAATAAAATCAAGACGAATTGGAATTCAATTGTTTTTTCAGCGGAATAATGTTAGGCATTATATTTCGCACTACTCTTCTTATTTAAACTTTCTTGTATCCCCAATGGTTTACGAGATCCCTGTAGTGAAAATCAAATTTGGTTCAACCTGTATAGTTGTTAGGGTTCGTATATTAAGATTTTGAGATTTTACTAACAGACTCAGAGCCTGTATGTTGCCTGTTATTAATACAGGGCGATTTAAAATTCAGTGTACTGGGTGTTCAAATTTTGGCACATTTCCGGGGTATTAGAGTAGGGAAAAAAATCCGAATATAGGCCCCCATTTTGTTTTTTCTATATAACTTAAACGGCTTGCGTGGTTGGAATTTGAAAATTAGCATATCGTTAGTCTATAGACATCTTACAAATAATTCTTTCACAGCAGAAATTTTCCAGTGCAAAAGAAAATAATAATATCAAATTAAAATTAAACTTTTTTTTGGTGGAACGGACTGGTCCTAGGGTATGGGTTAGATATGAAGATACCATTTTGCAATTTTCGACACAAAAAATCAAGATTTAGGTAATTCCATTGATGAATTAAATTCACTTTTTCCAACTGTTAAATTCACCGTAGAGTTAAAAAAAAAATGAACATTACCGTCTTTAGATCCTTTAGTTATTAGGAATGAAAATACATTAGAATTTGATGTATATAGGAAAGACACCAGTACCTTCCGCTATATAACTTCCGATTCTAACCATTGTATACAACAAAAAATGGCAAGCAATTTCTTTACCCATCGCCTTCTGAGTCTTGCTCTTAATAGAGAAAGATCCGGAAAGGAGTTGAAGACAATTAAACATTTAACTAAGTTAATGGGTTCGATGCAAATATTATTTATAAAATCATTGATAGGAAAAAAATAAAATGTTAATTGATAAATACAACCACTCTTCAAGTTGACGAACACAAAAACTTTAAGTTCTTCTCACTTCCATTTGAAACCTCGCTTACGCATGGCTTAGGTGGAATTATATGAAAACGGAGCTTCCGGGTTGTTTACAGTTCTAACGGCAAATTAAATTCTCTTTTGGGTAGCAAACGGACAAGTCCGATATTTACCAAATCTCTTGTAAAGATTGTTCTTAAAAGTACGTCGGGCAGACTAGACCACCTCTTAAAATCCGACTGAAGCAACATTTGGCTCATTTGAGGTACGGAAGAACTGAGAAGTCAAGTGCGACTCGACATGCTTTTAAATTAGATCATAGGATAGATAATAATATTAAACTATTAAGAGAAGTAAATAAGAATTCTATGTTAAATGCATGTGAAAGTTTGACCATCTCTAAGGCTGGAAACAACCTTACGAATGGTTGCGCTGGGTTTTTAGGCCACTCATCCCTGTTAAAAATAATTAAGGTTGATAGATAAGAAATTGTGACACTACGACGTGTATAACTAGATGCGTATGCGCATTCTATGCGGTCGCTCATGCACGAAGTGAACGTTCTTAGTATATAGGTGTTAATTTTAGGATTACGTATTAGTATCTTTCTGAAGATCATAGCTTGGCTATCGAAACGCCTTAGAGCAACCTTTGTTGTGGTTCTTAATTTTTCTCGGTTTTAGAAGACAAGATTTGTATTTCAATTTTTAAAATTAAACTGTTTCTATTTTTTAACTTAGGATTAGAATTGACATTTCCAGCCCTTACTTCGTGGAATTTTTTAATATTCATAACTAATAAATTTTATTGACGATAGAAACGCAACAAAATTTTAAAATTTCACAAGGTTTTCGATAAAGTTGAGAGCTTCATCGAGTCAGAAAATCTAAGTACGCTTCCAAGAGATCCAACCAATAAATTTGAGACTGATTTAAAAAAGACGATCCATAACACCAAATTAGTATTCACTGAAGCAGATAAGCGGTACATAATCATTAAAACTCCAGAAGCTCCAAAACTGTACGGAACGGTAAAACTACATAAACAGAATTTACCAATAAGACCAGTTGTTTCCTACACACAGGTTCCAAATACAATTTTGGCAAAAAGTTTGGACAAGATCCTGGTAAATTATAATTATACCTCTAAATATATAACAAAAAATTTTCAAGATTTAATAACAAAACTCAAAGAACAAAATTTACCTGGCAATTGCAAATTGGTTTCCTTTGATGTCACAAATATGTTTTCACGTGTACCACCTCAAGAATTCTTACCACTAATCAAGTCATTTTTGGAAAGAAAACACACAAATCCAAACTTAACAAATGAGATAATTGAGTTGTTTCAGGTGTGCGTGAAGCAAAATTATTTTACATTTGAAGGAAAGTATTATTTGCAAAATGAAGGTCTTCCAATGGGTAGTCCAATTTCACTCATCTTATCAAATATATTTATGGATAATACAGAAAACAAAATATGTAATTTTTATGAGTCGAGAAATATCCATTTTTGGTATAGATATGCACATGACATACAAGCTGATTCTCTGGGCTCTTCTAGGCAATTAGATAAATTTTTAGAATACATTAATAGCCTATATTCAAATATTACATTTATTGCAGAAATTGAAAATGAAAATAAAATGAATTTTCTGGATTTAACAATATTAAGGAACTCGGATGAATTAGAATTTTCCATTTATAGAAAACTTAGGCATGTAGATGTTACAATTCCAAATGATTCCTTACATCCAATCCCAGACAAGTCGGCGGCATATAAATCAATGATAAATAGAGCTTATATGGTACCAATAAATGAAGAAAATTTTAATCGAGAAACTAACATAATTAAACAAATAGCTTATAGCAATGGATATTCTGAAAACACAATTAATTGATTAATATCTATAAAAGAACACAAATTAGCTATTAATTTTATTTTTCCTAAACAACCACACAAAAGAACAGACTATTTGTCTATTACATATTTTGGAAATATCTCGAAAAAGATAAGTAACATAATTTCTCATCCCAAGCGACACCTAACTTTAAATCATATAATTCGTTAAGTAACATGATTTTTAATGCAAAAGGAAAAACTCCACGACTTGGTAAATCTAGTATTTATAAATTGAATTGCTCTCAATGTAATGCTGTATACAATGCTGTAATTTTTTCATTAGGTACAGCGAACATCTTGCTGCCTTCAGAAATCAATACCCAGAAAGATTAATTTTGCAAAGCATCTATTAGAAACACAACGTAAACTTACATGCGTGAACGCAGTAGAAGTATTACATATTTGTAATAACACTAAAAAACTTAATTTCTTGGAAGCAATAGAAATTCACAAATATTTACAATATAGTCAATTTACACTTAGGAACGAGCAGATTGATCTTCTGAACACACCTCTAATTGAAGCTTTGGACGAGAATTTGGATTAGACGGAATATTCGTAGGAGTCTGTGATCCATAGAGCTTGTTAGGATAACAACGGCTAAACAAATTGCTGGTATGACTGCCGATGATGCAGTAATGCGAAACCTGGTCCGGTGTTAGCAAATATTTATCGAAAACTTTCTGGAATTTTAAAATTTTGTTGCGTTTCTATCGTTAATAAAGTTTATTGGTTATGAAAATTAGGATTTGAATGATTAAAATATGGGCGCCCATAAAAAAGAACATAATAATATTATATAATTAAAAAAGTTAAAATAAACTTTCACGGGAATTTAAATTGGATTTAAAAAATTTTATCTTTCCTTTGTTATGGAATGTAGCAGCAAAATATTAAACGCCGAAAGTAATTTTTCAACTCTTTTAAATATCGGAGCTTTAGGAAGATTTCCTGTAATACCTTTTGTTGACTTTTAGGGCATTTACTTACATTGCCTATTAAAAATAAGTACAAAATTTAAATATTGGTAGAGTAATGTATGTTTATACCGGGATATCAAAAATTATCTTGGTCAAGGGTGGTTGTCGAATGTAAAACGTGTCTCTTACTTTACGTTTGAAATAATTATGTCACTGTCACACTGACATCACCAATAACCTACAAATTTCATACCTATTTTTTTTAATTGTAAAACAATAATGAACTACAAATTATGAAATAACGGTTTTAGTAACAAGAAAAACTAAATTACAGTAATTGTTGGAAATGTCCCCCGTTTTGTTCGATGTACAAGTTGACGCGCCTCCTCATGCTGTGAAAAGCTTCTTGCAGCATTTCTGGCGTTATGGTTGCACATTGCTGAACAATTCTTTGTTGCAGTTCTTGCAAATTATTTACCGGAGTTGCGAAAATCTTGTTTTTTTAGTAAGGAAATATAAAATAGTCCACAATTGTCAAACAAGGTGATGCCGGAGAAAACTCAATTTCTGTATTAAAACTTATCAGCCGGTCATCAAAAAACTCGCGCAGGAAAGCAATATTTTCTCGTGTAGTATGTGCTGTTGCACTGTCGTGCTGAAAATAACCGTACCGAAGTTCATCAGCATTTAACTGTTGCACAAATTCAGCCAAAAAGTTGTGTCTCTACCTTTCTGCGTTGACGGTGAAATCGAAAAAAATTGTCCCAATTATTCTTCTGCGAGAAACTGCCATCCAAACACCAATTTTTTAAGCATGTAGTGGCGATTCAGTAAAAACATGAGGGTTATCATTGCTCCACATTCGCATATTTTGAGAATTGATGTATCCCGAAAGGTGGAACCACGCTTCGTCAGAAAAAAAAAGTTAAGTCCAGAAGATCGTCATTTATTAAATTATTGACAAACCAATGGCAGTAAGCAAGGCGTCTGGGGTGATCTGCGCCCAGAAGAACTTGATATGCTTGCATCTTATATGGATGCATATTCAAGTCTTTCTTTAAAATCTTCTGACATATTCCATAAGAAAGTCCAGTTTCCTGGGAAAGACGTTTCAAAGGTTTTGCAGGCTTCTCTTTCATACGTTGACGAACGTCATTGACAACTTCTTCTGTACGAACTCTTGGTCTACCAGCACCTTTTTTATGAGTCACACAACCAGTTTCGCGAAACACTTCAACACAATTTGTAAGGCACGCATAAAAATTGTCCGGTAATATTGCCACGTTTGGGAAGTGCTCTCGAAAATTGTCCAAACACAAACGTTGACTGTTTCCATTAATTTCCATTAACTAGCGCACCCGTTCGAAAATAGACTTCAATCATGAAAATTTTGTGCTATGTGGTAAAAGGCATGATTCAAAAACTGGATTAGAAAATTTCAGCGCAATGACTTGCAATGACAGATTCTGACACAACAAAACATATTCAAAAATTTAAAGTAAGACACCCGTTTTACATTTCACAACCACCCTTAGTAGGTAATTTATGCCGGTTCTAATCCCACCTTAGGTGCTATTCCGGTTTTACCCCGGAGCCAACCCAGCACCTCGGCCTTATCAGTTCCACCTCGGGTGGTATTTGGAGGCCTTTTTAAATGTATTTCAAATGTAAAATAGGCAAAAAATCCACCTCAACTGTCATTTTGAATGGATGCCGGTTCTACTCCACCTTCAAAATGTGGTACCCGATTCTAATCCGGAGAAAAAGGTGGTACCCGATTCTAATCCGGAGAAAAAGGTGGTGACCGCTTCTGATCAGGTGGCAGCTGTTGGATTAATTTCTAGACTAGGGCAATCGAATCACATGATATTCTAGAATATTCTAGAACTTTTTTTTTTGGAAAATATAATTAATTTAACTCGTTACGCAATACATATTTTGTACGCTGTTTATTAAATAATTTCTGGGAAAAATGATTAAATATCTGACAAAAGGGCAAATCAGATCACGTGGTGGCCTAGAATATTCTGGTATTTTTCCCCAAGGTGACCTGTAGGTATGACTTTGCAAGTTAAATGTTGTTTTGCTAAAAAAAAAATGTAATATTATGTAAATAATTCTGGAAACTTTATTTCACAATTAACGGTCGTAAAAAATTCTTTGCAAATGATTCTAGAAGAAAATCTTATCACGCACGTGCTTTGTTATCTGTAATAAATGCGTATAAAAGAAACGGGACATTTGCCAAGTATTCAGTTTAAGTTTGAAAAAGTATTCAAGTGTTACGAGTTCAAGGAAAGAAAGATGGCTGATACAAAAAATGGTATTGATTTTTTTAATCAACTAAGTAGCGGAACTCTCTGGCTCAATTTATCAAGTATGAAACTCAACGAACGATACAAAATAACCGGTGCTAGAAGGGAAGAAAGCAAATTTGGCAACAGGATACTACTACAACTAAATAAGGCCTGGAATATGTACCTTTCTGAGAGGTATAATGCACTAAGCGATGAAAATATCCAGGAACTCACCAACTCCTATTTGGTTAATCACGGCAAGGAGGGAAAAATTTTTAAACTGGAGCTTATTCCGAGGATAGAAGAAGATGAGGAACAAGGAAACTTGAGGAGTGTAAGCTTTTTCAATGAGGAAACTCCACTTGGTGAAATTTTAGAGTTTTACAATTCTGCAGATCAAAGTTTCGCAAAATAATAAAAATACCTTGTATATTTTGTACAAATTTTATTCAATAAATTTTTAAAATATACAATTTTGTTTTACTACTTTTAATTTGAACAAATATTTTTTCGACAGACTTGCCTTTTATAAAAAATCTTGCTTGTTGAAAATCCTCTGATAAAGCCTCATTAATTTTACGACTTTTGTTTTTACCGAATCGACCACAACACATTCACACGAGTCGGGTCCTTCTACCGCCTCATTTGAACTCCAAGGACATCCCGCGTAATGAACACCAAAACGAGTTTCGATTTGTTCTCTGTCTTTGTAATTTGACAATAAAACATTACACTTTTCAAGGTAATCTTTGTGGTCGTCGAGTAAAATGTCCTTGTTTAAATTTAAAAAATTCGCTAAACACAACGTCATTTTGCCAATTCAAAAATGTATGTTACCAAACCGAGCGGCTTACCAAAAATAACGGTAGTGTCTTTACAAAAGAGGGTTTAAATATTCAGAGAGTTTGGGACTAGTTACTTAAACTGTTAAATAAAACAATAATCTTGTACAATAAATTTTTTATTTCAATACAGCAATTATAAATTACTAGATCTAAGAAATGGACATTTCCAAATGTTGCTTCATATATTTTACATTAATATACTCAATTGGAGAATCAGACTGGGCAGGCAAGTCATATTCCCCATTACTAAGAACAATTTCCCTATCAACTTCCTTGTATTCATAACATTTGATGCTCAGCAATCTTTCTTTGTAAACAGCGTGATATGTACAACGAAGACGCAACACCACGCCATCACCATATTCAAGTTTAAAATGTCTATAAAAGTCTGAATCGCTTTCTATGATTTCAGAAATTTCCATTTCCTTCATAATTAAATTTTGACGAAAACTTTCAATGGCCTCTTCAACGGTTAAATATTCAGGTTCTTTATTTTCAAGCGAAAAATTGGACGATTCTTTTTCAGTTTCCAATGTCGCTGTTGTTGCTGCTGTAGTTGTAGTTGTTGTAAGCAACGTGAGACATTACCTGTTACTAATAAAGATGTTGTTGGTAAAAATAATGCCAATTATGTTAAACATGGTAAATTATTTCCCAACAGTGTGCGGGCCCTAATTATCGGACCTTCAAATTGTGGTAAAACTAATACAATGATAACGTTACTAGAACATCCCAATGGACTGAAATTTGAAAATGTATATGTTTACTCCAAATCACTCTATCAACCTACCTATGAATATCTGAGTAAACTTTGGTCACCTATAAAAAATATCGGTTATCATACTTTTTCTGATAATCAAGAAGTGATTTCTCCAGAAGAAGCAAAGCCAAATTCAATATTTATATTTGACGATATAGCCTGTGAAAAACAAAAACATATGAGAGCCTTTTTTTGCATGGGTCGTCACAAGGACATTGATAGCTTCTATTTGGGTCAAACATACTCTTCCATACCTAAACAGCTGATTCGCGACAATGCAAATTTTCTCATCCTTTTTAAACAAGATTACAAGAATCTGAGACATGTATATGATGACCATGTTAATACAGACATGTCTTTTGATGAATTTCTCAGCATGTGCGCCGAATGCTGGAAGGAGCGTTATGGATTTCTAGTTGTTTGTAAGGATTTTCCAACAGACAAGGGGAGATATAGAAAGGGATTTGACATTTTTATCGACTTTTTGTAGCCTATAAATAAAAGTGACATTTTCATCTGTACTTCATTTACCGAAAAGGAATCTGACGAATAAGTTGTTGAGCTATTATCAGTTCTGCCAAAAGAAAGGTGTTGATTCGTTAACAGACCCTGTTGGAAAGCCGCTGAGGCGTTAACAGACCCTGTTGGAGAGCCGTTGATTCGTTAACAGACCCTGTTGGGGAGCCGTTGATTCGTTAACAGACCCTGTTGGGGAGCCGTTGAGCCGTTAACAGACCCTGTTGGAGAGCTGTTGAGTCGTTAACAGACCCTGTTGGATAGCCGTTGAGTCGTCAACAGACTCTGTTGGAGAGCTGCTAACATACCCTGTTGGAAGCTTGAATTGTCAATCGAATTATGAACGAAAAAGTGATTAGAAATCTTATACAAACTCGGAAGGATATTCGAAAAAAATTTCAAGCTTTGAAAATTGGTCAAACTCTTGCTGAAGATCAATTGGAAAATATTTTTAAACCAATTACAAAGCCGTTGAAAGAATTGTCTTCATCATCATCATCATCATTAATAAATGATGCTAAACGGATAAAAGACGATAAACACATGTCTTTCAAGACGCCTAAAAAGTTTAAAAAAGTAGAAGAAGAAGCATTTAATTTAAATAATTATACCAGTGATGAAGATGGCACAGCAACTCCATCGTTTTCATCTTTTACGACTGCCACACCAAACAATACGTCATTTGAAAGCACTCCTCGTACCACTTTAAACATGAAGAATTCCATTGATAATATTTTGACTCTATTAGAAATTGATCAAACTGAAATGGATTACACTTTTGGGCCAAATTTTGATCCTGAAAAAGGATGGAAAATTGGCAGTGCACCATTTGACATATCTATAGATGGAAATGTTTGTTTTATCAAAGATAAATCCTATCCACTAACGCGAGGTTTAGTCGAATTGCTCTTTATGAAAAAACCAAAATTGGAATTGTGTACTCTAACTGATAAATACAATTATAAAGAGATTATAGAAAATTCCAATGTATTGCGACGAAATTTTGATAAATCGCAACAGTTTCGTGGCAGTAAAAGCGTAAAGTATAAAGTTATTAAACAAATTTTAAACAGTATTGATGAAGAAGACAAGCAAGGTGCCCACACTGGATCAGGACTAATGAAATATTCTGACAACAAAATTGATTACATCTATTGGGATGATCCTAATGAGTTGGTAGATCGCCTAAAACTTTTACTTGCATCACACCAAGCTGGAAATACAAATCATAATAATGAAATAATATCAATTATTGAAGAGTTGAAGGAGGCTTCCATTATATTATAAACAAATCACATTTACATTGTAATTGAGCAATTAATAGTGGTGGGGATGTATTTTTAAGAATAGTTAAAAGCTTTTTCTACAATTTTTTTGCATCATTTCAATCATGTCTGTCGATAAATTTGGTAGATTTTCTTTGGTGCGAGAAGTTCGAAAGAGTGTAGGTCCTCCTTCAAATTTGGGATATTATATTACGCAAGATGGTCACTTTGATTTTCAAAACAAACGAATTTTCAATTTACAATCTCCTGCAAACGAAACAGATGCTACAACAAAACATTATGTTGATGATAAATTGAAAGACTTGACAAATTTTAAAAACGAATGTCGACAAAAGTTTATAAAACTTGGTACATCCATTAATTCGGTTCATAATCAATTAAAAGTGCTAGATAAGCAATACAAAGAGCTTGACAAGAGTGTTGCTGATTGTATTGCAAAAGTTGACAAACCTAAAAGTGATTTTTCCAGCTCTACATCATTCCAACAATCACCGTCACTACATTCAGAAAGGCAATCTAATTCAATTTTTACAATATTAGCCGATCGCAAGTAAGGTAAATGGAGCAGCAGAAGCAGCAGCAAGTAGTCGACGAGTTACACAAGCCTGCTCGTCGAAATTTTCGTCGAAGGTCAATAATTGTTAAAGGAATAAATGATCTTTGGATGGCCGATTTGGTAGAAATGGGTGCTTATAAAAAACAAAATAACAATTACAAGTTTTTATTGACGGTTATTAATGCTTTTTCGAAACGAGCATGGGCCATTCCGTTGAAAACTAAATCTGCTTCTGATGTAACTCGAGCGATGGAAAAGATATTGGCTAGAGAAAAAGCACCTGCAAATTTGCAAACAGACAACGGAAAAGAGTTTTACAACACAAAATTTCAAAATTTGATGAAAAAGCATAAAATTAACCATTACTCTACTTATACTCATTTAAAGGCTTCTATGGTGGAACGATTTAACAGAACTCTGAAAAACTGGATGTGGAAGGAATTTAGTATGAATGGATCTTATCGTTGGATTAATTTTCTCGACAACTTGTTGAAAACTTACAACAATAAAGTGCACAGAACCATAAAAATGCGACCAAACGATGTAAATGCTAGCAATGCAAAAATGCTTTTAAAAACTGCATATAGCAAACGAAAAGTTTTTAACAAAGCAAAATTTCGACTAGGTGAATATGTTCGCATTAGTAGGCATCGACATGTCTTTGAAAAGAAATATTTTCCCAACTGGACTACTGAAATTTTCAAAATTGCAAAAGTTCAAAACACAGATCCTGTTACGTACTTGTTGAAAGACTATCTAGGGAAACCAATTTTAGGAAGTTTTTACGAACATGAATTGCTAAAGACTAAATGTCCAGATGTTTATCTTGTCGAAAAGGTTTTAAAACAACGAGGTGACAAAGCTTTGGTAAAATGGCTAGGATTTTCAAACGAACATAATTCATGGATCAACACGAAGGAATTGTTATCTATGCGGCAAAAAATAAAAGGCTGACGTAAAAGGGGGACTGGCAATAAATTGGAAGCATAAGCTGAAAATAATCAGTATGAATTTGGCAGCGATACTACCAACTTTGTGAAATGTTTTCTATTGGTGTTGTAATTTATTATCTAGTAATTTTCTTTACATGTGAGGTACTACTCTCACCAATACCAATTTTGTTGGATTCTAATCAAGAAACTGCCAGTAACTTGTCGTTTGCAATAAAACTGCCCAACAATGACACTGTGCATGTCGCTTTGTCTGTAAAACTTTTATCTCCAAGCAAACATTTACCACAGTATCAAGCAAATAAAAGTGCCGACGCGACAGTCGTTATTTCAACGCAGGAAAATGATACAACAACAACAACTACAACTACAGCAGCAACAACAGCGACATTGGAAACTGAAAAAGAATCGTCCAATTTTTCGCTTGAAAATGAAGAACCTGAATATTTAACCGTTGAAGAGGCCATTGAAAGTTTTCGTCAAAATTTAATTATGAAGGAAATGGAAATTTCTGGAATCATAGAAAGCGATTCAGACTTTTATAGACATTTTAAACTTGAATATGGTGATGGCGTGGTGTTGCGTCTTCGTTGTACATATCACGCTGTTTACAAAGAAAGATTGCTGAGCATCAAATGTTATGAATACAAGGAAGTTGATAGGGAAATTGTTCTTAGTAATGGGGAATATGACTTGCCTGCCCAGTCTGATTCTCCAATTGAGTATATTAATGTAAAATATATGAAGCAACATTTGGAAATGTCCATTTCTTAGATCTAGTAATTTATAATTGCTGTATTGAAATAAAAAATTTATTGTACAAGATTATTGTTTTATTTAACAGTTTAAGTAACTAGTCCCAAACTCTCTGAATATTTAAACCCTCTTTTGTAAAGACACTACCGTTATTTTTGGTAAGCCGCTCGGTTTGGCAACATACATTTTTGAATTGGCAAAATGACGTTGTGTTTAGCGAATTTTTTAAATTTAAACAAGGACATTTTACTCGACGACCACAAAGATTACCTTGAAAAGTGTAATGTTTTATTGTCAAATTACAAAGACAGAGAACAAATCGAAACTCGTTTTGGTGTTCATTACGCGGGATGTCCTTGGAGTTCAAATGAGGCGGTAGAAGGACCCGACTCGTGTGAATGTGTTGTGGTCGATTCGGTAAAAACAAAAGTCGTAAAATTAATGAGGCTTTATCAGAGGATTTTCAACAAGCAAGATTTTTTATAAAAGGCAAGTCTGTCGAAAAAATATTTGTTCAAATTAAAAGTAGTAAAACAAAATTGTATATTTTAAAAATTTATTGAATAAAATTTGTACAAAATATACAAGGTATTTTTATTATTTTGCAAAACTTTGATCTGTAGAATTGTAAAACTCTAAAATTTCACCAAGTGGAGTTTCCTCATTGAAAAAGCTTACACTCCTCAAGTTTCCTTGTTCCTCATCTTCTTCTATCCTCGGAATAAGCTCCAGTTTAAACATTTTTCCCTCCTTGCTGTGATTAACCAAATAGGAGTTGGTGAGTTCCTGGATATTTTCATCGCTTAGTGCATTATACCTCTCAGGAAGGTACATATTCCAGGCCTTATTTAGTTGTAGTAGTAATTTGCTTTCTTCCCTTCTAGCACCGGTTATTTTGTATCGTTCGTTGAGTTTCATACTTGATAAATTGAGCCAGAGAGTTCCGCTACTTAGTTGATTAAAAAAATCAATACCATTTTTTGTATCAGCCATCTTTCTTTTCTTGAACTCGTAACACTTGAATATTTTTTCAAACTTAAACTGAATACTTGGCAAATGTCCCGTTTCTTTTATACGCATTTATTACAGATAACAAAGCATGTGCGTGATAAGATTTTCTTCTAGAATCATTTGCAAAGAATTTTTTACGACCGTTAATTGTGAAATAAAGTTTCCAGAATTATTTACATAATATTACATTTTTTTTTAGCAAAACAACATTTAACTTGCAAAGTCATACCTACAGGTCACCTTGGGGAAAAATACCAGAATATTCTAGGCCACCACGTGATCTGATTTGCCCTTTTGTCAGATATTTAATCATTTTTCCCAGAAATTATTTAATAAACAGCGTACAAAATATGTATTGCGTAACGAGTTAAATTAATTATATTTTCCCAAAAAAAAAGTTCTAGAATATTCTAGAATATCATGTGATTCGATTGCCCTAGTCTAGAAATTAATCCAACAGCTGCCACCTGATCAGAAGCGGTCACCACCTTTTTCTCCGGATTAGAATCGGGTACCACCTTTTTCTCCGGATTAGAATCGGGTACCACATTTTGAAGGTGGAGTAGAACCGGCATCCATTCAAAATGACAGTTGAGGTGGATTTTTTGCCTATTTTACATTTGAAATACATTTAAAAAGGCCTCCAAATACCACCCGAGGTGGAACTAATAAGGCCGAGGTGCTGGGTTGGCTCCGGGGTAAAACCGGAATAGCACCTAAGGTGGGATTAGAACCGGCATAAATTACCTACTACCCTTGATCAAGATAATTTTTGATATCTCGGTATTTTAATATTCCAGGAAGCCCATATTAGAAACACAAAATTATTAGGAAACAAATACTGGAATTCATTTTTACAGGTTTGGTATGGGCATATCAGTAAAAAAACAGCTTTATTTAAGTGTTTCCTACTTTGTCAACATTCGTAATCATACTTAGTTTTAATCCTACCAAATATGTTACTTACAACTTACCTTAATAAAATACTTAAATTTCAAAAATACGAATTGTGCTACAAACTATTAATAATGCAAAACGAAGACCGAATATGGTATCGAATATTTTTACCCTCCAATTAGACATGTTTTAAACATTAGCTCTAAGATGTCACTCAATAAACTAAATTTGATGGGGGCTCATATTAAATACAGGGTTCATATTCAAATCCTTTTCCCCATTTTTGTTAAAGATAGTGTTGCAGTTTTTACTGCACTGTCCCATTTTTAATCAAATGAAAGTGTACAATTTGCGGCTGCTTTATTTTTTCGACTACAGGCTGATTTTGAAAGTCTTTGTATTCTTTCACGCATCATAGCGTAGTCAGTTTATTTTTTTCTAAAATATTAAATGGGACATCCTTTACATTGTAAATATATACACATCAGGAAAGTCAAACACTGCCCATAGGGAGAATGTTAATGAGATATTTAACCCTGAGAGCTAATAGTGGGATAGATGGGTTGCGCATTGTATTCTCCTACACAGGTGTAAACAATTCAACCCAGAGCGCAGCGATCAGGGCTGTTGGAGATTTCCGTAGTACATCATAGCTTCTAACGTGTTTTGTTACGGGATTACAACTGGCAGGAAACAATTTTATTAAAATTTGCGTACCACATGCTATTTGTTCTTTTAGTTCGTTGATTTAGTCAAAGTCTGAGGCAAAAAAAACTGATATTCTTTGATAACCAAAATAAATAAACGAGATTTCTTAAACAAAATAAATAATAATTCTAATGAAGAATATAACATAATAACTCTTTAAACATTACAATATAAGGAGCTCAAATAGGCCGCCAGATTGTGCTAAACAATATTCCAGTATGTTGTAAAACTCTCGACGAGTTTTTTCTAACATCTAAACTGGAAGATACGAGCATGCTGCCTCAAAGTAGGGGAATACGTTCAGCGGCCGCAGAAAACTATGGAAGGGACAATTCTTAGCGTTTTACATGAACAATGAAAATTTTTCCTTGCCTGTATATTAATAGCGTATTTTTGAAGACTAATTATTTCTACAAATAAAGGGCAATTCAAAATTCAATGTACCTATTTTAAGAGAGTATTTTTGGCACTTTTTCTTCTTATAAACATGCAACCTCTCTAAGTTACAACGATCGATTTCTACAAGCTATGTATAATAGAGGATTGTATAGAGGCAGGGAGAGACCATTTTCAATATTTGTTCTAAAGTAATTAATGCAGTTTATTTAAAATGTATAACATCCTTTAAGCTTAGTTGGGTTGGTAATGATGATTATTTTGATAAAATTTTCCTTTAATTGGCCATGATTTTCTTGCAAATCATTACTTTACAAATCATTTACTTTGGTTGAAGAGATAGTCAAATTAGTAGATTTGAAAAATGTTACTTACTTTAAAAACCGATACCTTAAAAACTAATTGCGAGATTTGGGATTTTGCTACAAGATTGTAAAAATAAATCAACGAGTTTTCCAACGATATGCAAAACAAGGTAGGTTCGTATTAAATAAAAAATTAGTTGGAGTGGCCACTTCTTTAGGGGGCAGTAAGGTAAGTCAAAAAGGTTTAGTTATTCCCCCAATTCCAAGATATGTATTTCAGATTTTATTGTTAGTATTTTTCTCTAATGGAAGAAGTACCGAAGGTGTACCTCACCCATTCTTTTTATTTGGCAGTGTGTTGTAGTATGTACAGCAAAACTTTTTACTGTTTACAATTTAGTTTTCAATATGGTTATCAAATATACTTATGTGTACCATTAAATACGTTTTTTTACTTCAAAACATCTTAAACTTTTTATATTTAGAAAAATATAACCGATCCTAAATATGTGACCTCTTACAAGTCACTTTCGCATCATATACATATTAGGTGTCTGTGGCTGTACTGCAAGAAAGGGCAACGTTCCCAAACTTCATAGATCTTTACTTTGAACTTCTTTATATCCAACTAATTCAGAAAGCTAACTTAAATAATTGACTGCAGCTATGGCGTTCAAACACTGCTAACATATCTTGATATTAAAAAATGCGGTTCCACAAAAATCTTCATCACATTGCGTTTCCTAAATGAACAATTTAAATGGTTCGAAATAAAAATTTTTTTTCAATAGTAAGAATCTTGCTTAACAAACTTATTGCAAGGTTTTGAATATGAAATTGTCAGTTGAAAGTCCAAGTGAAATTGGTGCAATTTCTGTTTCCAGGTTTTAGTTCGGAATCCTATGTTTATGGTATATTGTAATTCACCTCGCCTCAACCGTCCTACATTCGTAGTTGACGACTCTTCTTGGGCAATGACAGTTCATACACAATAAGTGACAACAAAATGTCTAGGGACTTGGGAGTGTCACCTTTGCCTCGTTATTGATGGATACAAATTACTTGGACAAAGAGCACAAAACAGTTTCTATGGCATGAAAACGTGATATAAGGTATTCAATATTTATCTTATAATTGTTTTGTATCAAATAGGTTAAAAAAAATATTTCTAATGATTTATTTTCTCATGATTTCTGTGAGTGGATTTTAGATATACCCTATGTTTTTTCATGTTATATAACTAGTTGAAGCAGAAGTTTGTGTTTTTGCTTTATGACTTGATTTTAATCGTGCCAACGTCATATACGCCAATAATTGACTGAAAATGCAATGAGAACTGTCAGAGCAAATTATAAATTACGACAATGAATTGCGGGGTTACTATCTCATGAATACCGTATATGTACGTATGCGTTAGTTAATTTACCATAACTTGTAATAAGTTAGCGGTTGTATATGCAAGCACAGTTTGCACATAAATTATTTGATGTTTGCTTTTATAGTCTCGTGCACGACCTCAACCTTAAACTCGGCCTAGGCAACGTAATGCATGATTGGAAATATTAGATCTAGTTAACGGCCAAGTCCTCGACATTCAACTATATTCTCACCGGCAATTAAGGAGCATGTTTAACATGGTCACTTTTTGTGCATTCTTCGCAAAAAATGAGTTAGACATTTCCTTGCAGCCGCGAAGGATATACTTAGTTTATTTCGCGGAATTACTTCAGATACTAAAAAGGAACGACATAATACCGTAAATCTGTATTTTTTTAATTAATAGTTTGCAATGTGAAATATTTATTAATTAAAATCAAAAAGATGATTTCTTTGCAAAAATACTCAACTAATTAGTAAATAACTAAATTCATTACTAGTGCATGTTTTTACACCATTAGAATCGATATCTTGTTTAGTTTATTTTTTATTTGTCTCTATACACTTACTGAGTAGCATATCAGTGACATAATAAGTAGAAAGAGATGAAATGTACAAAAAAAAAACAATCGATATCGACATTTAAATTATGAAACAATCAGTAAAATTACTTATAGTAGTTCATAGTGTGTGTTGAAGCTAAAATTAAAACATGACTAGTTGACATAATTGGAAGTCCTATTTTGACATTTATATTATCAACAACAGATTTTCTTCTACCTGATTTCTCTTTGACGGAGTCGAAATTGGTGAAATTTTCTATCATTCGCTTTATTGGATTTCATGAAGGCTTGATTGGATATCGAACAGCAAATTTATCACTGTATTACATGTTTATGATAAGACTCTGTTACATTCTTACTAAAAGAGATGGTCAGGGATGTTTTCATTTTAGCTTCACCACACACTATAAAATCAAGTATAAATAATTTGACAAATGGTTCTTAAATAGTATAATTGTCGATAGAGATTATTTCTACTCATAACGTTACTGATATGTGACCCGATAAGAGTTCATTTAATGTGAAACGGAGAACATGAATCAAATATCTAGCTTTTGGAAAAAGATACGAAGAATTTCGTGGAACCTTGCATCTGTCAAATTTTTTATAAAAATCCAATTATCTTAAAAACTATAAATTTTAGGAACAATATTTATTAAATGACCAATTAAATGTTCTGTAATTAAACAGTTAAACGTGCTTAAAATTGAAAATATGTACAACTGCAACCATAGACTAGTTTCGGCCTTCCTTGGCCTCGTCAGCATGGTACGGTGGTTGTATACCCTTCCAATTTAAAGCCGTTATTCAGTCGTATAAGTATCCAAGAGAGCAAACCTCCATTGGGTGACTTGTAACTGACTTTTAACTGTTTATTACGCAAACATTTTCACTACATGCTAATTGAAGCATTACTCTCTGCTGAGATAATAAGCCTTGTATATACGAATATATACAAGTTTATTACGATGCAATTGAAATCTAATTTCATTAGAATCTAATGAAAATTAGACTGCAATTGCAAAGTTCACTTAGATGAGGCAAAGCTTGTATCACGGGTTGCATCGCAACATCCATAGATACAAACGTCCTCGGCGTGACTTTACTTTCATCTAGTTTTGACAAATGACCAATTAAATGTTCTGTAATTAAACAGTTAAACGTGCTTAAAATTGAAAATATGTACAACCTCAACCATAGACTAGTTTCGGCCTTCCTTGGCCTCGTCAGCATGGTACAGTGGTTGTATACACTTCCAATTTAAAGCCGTTGGTCAGTCGTATAAGTATCCAAAGAGCAAACCTCCATTGGGTGACTTGTAACTGACTTTTAACTGTTTATTACGCAAACATTTTCGCCACATGCTAATTGAAGCATTACTCTCTGCTGAGATAATAAGCCTTGTATATACGAATATATACAAGTTTATTACGATGCAATTGAAATCTAATTTCATTAGAATCTAATGAAAATTAGACTGCAATTGCAAAGTTCACGTAGATGAGGCAAAGCTTGTATCACGGGTTGCATCGCAACATCCATAGATACAAACGTCCTCGGCGTGACTTTACTTTCATCTAGTTTTGACAAATGACCAATTAAATGTTCTGTAATTAAATAGTTAAACGTGCTTAAAATTGAAAATATGTACAACCGCAACCATAGACTAGTTTCGGCCTTCCTTGTCCTCGTCAGCATGGTACGGTGGTTGTATACAGTTCCAATTTAAAGCCGTTAGTCAGTCGTATAAGTATCCAAGAAAGCAAACCTCCATTGGGTGACTTGTAACTGACTTTTAACTGTTTATTACGCAAACATTTTCGCTACATGCTAATTGAAGCATTACTCTCTGCTGAGATAATAAGCCTTGTATATACGAATATATACAAGTTTTCATTCAAACTTGAAAAAAAAACAAAAAACATTGCATGTTTAAACAAAAAATATTACGGTAAATATCAACATTTCGAAAAAAAAGTTGAATCTGTTAACGAAAAATTTATTAAAATTTCAAAGTTTTTTTTAGACATTTTGTAGTTTTCAAGAAATTTGAAAAAGAATTTTTGGAGTTCATTTCCAAATATTATTAAGTCTAAATTTTGAAAGAAAAGGTCAACATTTTTTGAAATAGTCAAATTTTGATTGTAAGCGAAAACTGTTAAAAAAATTAAATATAATAAAAAATATTTCTCAAAACATTGACTTTAATAATGTGATTACCCCATTTTTACAAAATTTGAAGTACATTAAAATTCTGAGTTGATACTTTTAAGCTCAAAAATTGATAAACCAAGTCTATTTTTTTTTGCGAAAATTCGACTTTTCTTCCGAAACATATTTTTGGGTTTAAAAATTTGAAGTTACTAATGTAGGTACTGTGTAAAATTTGAAATTTATTAAAAAAATTACTATAACTCAAAAATTTAAATTTAAACTCGAAAATATTGGAAAACTGTTGTTAAAGCAAAAACTTCACTAAAAAAATTAAAATTTTAAATTCCTAAGAAGAAAGTGAAATATGAGAAAATTTCTAAAAAAAAAACAAACTCGAGAATGTATAAGGAAAATTAAAAATTTAAATTTTTTCTAAAAATGCTGCCTTTTTTATCAAAATTTCCGATTCTTGTCATAATTTCTTTTTAACTTAAAATTAATGTTTATCATTTTTGATCTTTTCTGGCCATTTAAACTTTCTTTTTTTTTAATGCGGTGTTAAGGCTTACATTTTAAGATTAAAGTCGAAACTTCGAGAAAAAAATCGAAGTTCTATAGTTTGGCTTATTCCAGAAAAATGTTTTTCAAAAATTTTAGGCCTAATTTTCAAATTTTGATGTTAATCTCCATTTCGAGAATAAACTCGAAATGTTAAGTCTTTCTTCGTTTTCAGAAATGATTTTCGTCTAAGAATTCCGCATTTAAACCTGAACTTTAATACTCTTCTGCAAAATTTCTTTAACTTCTGAAAATTTTGACGTTGGGTTTTAAACCTTTCCTCGAAATTCCGAATTTAGGCTTAAAATTTTGACTTTTTCTCGAAATTTTTAAATTGTTATAAAAGATTTATTTTTGTTTGGTGGAACGGACTCGTCCCTGGTTATTTACAAAAATTGAAATACAGAACTCTGTTGTTTCAAATGGGAACTATGCGTTTTTTAATCATTTTTCGATTCTTCACGTAAAAAGAAGAAAAATGTTATATGACAAATTTTTTAAAATTCTACACCGTTACAGAGATATAATTCAAAATAAAAAGGAAAAATATATCTTTTTTTTTCTAGTAGCAACTTGGTAGTAGAAAACAAAATATCATTTAAAAGATAATCGTACAAGACGAATAAGTTTTTGACTAATTGTTAGAATACTTATTGAAAAATATTTAGGAAGCCACGAAAGCAAGTAAGTAAGTAAGCTTCTCATTTTTGGAGTAATGAAAATCAACAACAAAAGTTCAAGAAAATTCGTCCTTTAACTGTTATGCTGTTAGATTAGAACTCAGGATTTGTAAGCTTTAAATTTTATAATGATTTTTTTACGACTACTGCATGACAAGCATATTGGTAGGAACAATCAAATGTGCTTAAAAATGTTACTCAATTCAAAATCTTAAAATATGCCAAATGTATTGAAACAGAAAATCGTCCTTGTTGTTCTTGATGTAAATTTTTTGTCAATTATTTTTTTCCTATTACTTATTATGATTAATTCTTTAAGCTTTTATCGCCTACAGTCTATTTCCTACGTGAACAAAAAAAACATGTTTGATTCTTTTTATTTTGAGAATTATGTAAAATACCTCTGTAAGGACACAACATTTTAAAAAATAAGTAATATAACTCTTTTCTTCTTTTTATGTGAAGAATCCAAAAATGATTAAAAAACATGTAGTTCCCATTTTAAAAAAAACAGAGTTTTTTTGAATAAAAAAAAAACAGCAAATATCATAAAATTTCCATTACCCTATGTAATAAATGTAAAATCTGATTACGTTATTATAGTCTTCATAATATTCCGTGACTTCAACCCAAATTTCATGTTTTTACTGCAAATAATAAAAAAGATACAAAGAGTCAAAATAACCCTCATTTCTGTCATTTTTTTTTCGAAAAATTGAAATACCTTTAAAACTATCAAAGGTAGCCATAAACATGAATACATAAACTCACCTTATGTTTTGCGTAAAATCCAAATAAAATATAAAATTTGAAGATTGCCATTTAAAATAAGAAAGTTGATGTCTACTTCCAGTCTAACCGGTAGTGGGGGGAAGTTGAAAATATTTTTAGAAGATAGTTTAGCTCCGATTAGCCCCATCGGCAAAACCAGTTTGCCTTTATAATAAGTAGTACTCCATCTAAAGGTAACCTCCCAACTAAAAAGAACACCCGGGTGTTTTTATCATGTTATCATGTTTATATATATATATATATATATATATATATATATATATATATATATATATATATATATATTTGTTACAAATTTGACATGTGGTATCTTTTTACTAAAACGCTTCTTGAATATTTTAAAGTTGAAATAAGAACAAAGCATAGTCGAGTAACACAATACTACTACCAGAATTTCATTTCAGAAGGATTTTGCAAGCAACATTTCACACGAAATTTGTCTTTTAACGCTATTGCCAAACGCAAATCTAAAATTAATTAATTGTCTTTTTTGGTAATTAAACCTGCTTTTTGTGTAGGAATATTTGATACAGCAAATGATTTTTGAGAAAGTACTCTGAAAAAAAAATAGCGTTAAAATTCTCTTGAAAAAGCGTTTCAAAACATTTTATTACATAGTTATATTCGTTTATTTTGCGCATGAATCTGAAAATAAATATCGTACGGTATTTAAACATCTCATTTTTTTTCTTTTCTGCCGTGAAAATATATCGATTAGCGGGAATTATAAAAAATATGTCTCGAAAGTTTAACCGAAGTAACGAAATTAACAGAATTATGACTAGTAATTTCGCAGCAAATTGCAGGAATCGTTACAATGGATAACATCAATGTTTCGCATGAGTGTTTCGCCGATTAAATTGAAGAAGTGAGTGGGAGTGTGGTTTTATAAGTAGGTTTTAGAGTCTTTTTGTGAAATTGGGGAGTTGAAGCGTTTCAGGCACACGTAGCAACATCCTATGGGCCGAGACACCTTCGGACGTGTCTGAAGAAGGCGAGCGACTCTCTAAATTGCCTTCGTTCCTCTTTGTGAATGGGAAAAACTCTCAAATCACCATCCACGTCGTGACCGTTTCTTTTTAACTGTTATTCGACTTGTACTAAGCTCGCAATTTGGGGAAGAAACGTAATAGCTCTGTGGTTTTACCTTTGATCCACTACAACTTTTAAATTCTTCACTCAGGAATTCAATTCTAAGTTGGGTGTGCTTAAAAAATGTACACGTGATTTAGAACGCCTTACGATGGTTTGAAAAGTATTACAGATTTGCGGAAAATTATTTATATGATTATTTTAATCGAAACTTGATATTTATTCACAGTGGCTATCAATGTTCGTGCACGTTAACTGCGACATATAATGAGGACAGTTTTAAAAAACCAGATGTTTGAAAAGAGCGTTATGCAGGTATATTTATTTCAATAACATCTAGCTGAATTCCTTTAAGGAAGGGTAAATTGTAAATTCAGTTGAGAACATTTTCGTCAACACGATCCTCATAATGCCCTTTTGAACACTCATCCTTGTAATAATATTTTAGATTTTGGAGCAAAATGGAAATAAAATTTGATTTTTTATGTTAACTTTACACAATGGGCTAAATTAAAATTTAAGGCCATATTTTTCAAACGAAATATTTGAACTTAATTTTGTAAGTATTTTAATTCCATTTATAATTTCTGCAGATTTATTGTATGCTCTTTGTTACAGTTTTTGTTAGAATAGCAGCCCTTTTTTTACGATCTCTCTGTGCCATAGCAAATTAAAATTAATCAAAGTGTACCTGAACAACGCCAGGACGTCTCAAATGTTAAGGTAGAATAATTTAAGTATTAATAGGGGGTCCAAATTTTTCGAAGCAACGACCATATTTGTACCTCAGGAATATTTAGTGAGCCGGGTAACACGGATTATAGAAAGAGAATAGTGCACGATCGTAGAAAACGGTGTCGAAAAAGCGTCCAGAGAGTAGGTAGTAGGTTCTCATGATATCAGGGGCCTGTAACACAAACTTACAATTGTAACAAGTCTACAAGTTACAAGCAATTTGCCTGTACCTACAATTCCTACATAATTCGGTTAACACAACGCAAATTGCTACGCTTGTAGAAATTCCATGAACTTTGTCTCGTAATATGATAGAAAACAAATATGTGATAAAGAAAACAATACCATCCATGCACGTATATGCTGGCAAAAATATTGGGAACCCTCAGTTCTTTATTTTTGTACTATAAAACTATAAAAACAAATGTCTATTATTCTAGAGAGTCAAATGCAACGATTTTATTTATCACAAGGAGAGTCACTGGCACCTTCACTAACAATAAGTTCGTTTTTTGTTTCGAAGTTTGAAATTATTCGTCATGTTTACTTTGCTTGAATTAATGATATTTGTACAAAATATCCCAAAATCATCGGAGGAGCTGCGGAACGTAATGCAGATTGTACAAATCCTACAAAACTCTAGGAAATTATCTATACTTGTATTCATTCTGTAACACCACCCAACTTGTAATTACATGTGCGGCGTCAGTAATTACAGAAGAAATATCACATATGTAAACGGATTCTGTAACACAACGCCTTCACTTGTATGCATATTTTGCAGTATATTCTACAAGTGTAGGTAATGTTTTACAAGTCTTCAACCTTAGGTAAATAGTACTTTTCTCCAAAACGGCTTTAAAGATTTCAATGAAATTTAGTATGTGGGTTATTTTTGCTTTAAAAAGATAATATAGGCACTTGGCATTTTGGTAAAAATTTGGGATCACTATTTTTCAGGGCCATCTTGATCCTTCAGGCATAATTATTTTATCTCCCAAACGGCATTGTTGATTTCAATAAAACTTGACAACTAGCAGTTTTTTGGGGCTGAAAGACGATATAAATGGATATCATTTTGATAAACATTCGAAATCAGGATTTTTTAAGGATATTATATATTTTTTGCAATTAACTGATTAAAACATTTGTTTTTTCGCACAAGATTTATTGGAACACAATATAAAGTGATTGACGTTTCGACCTCTATCGTAGGATGCTTCGTCAGGAACGGTTTTTTTGATCTTTGAAACAGCTTTTTAATAATATGTTTGTATGTTTGATTAGAGGCAAGAAAAGGTTAGCGTGAGATTACAAACATTGGGCAATACATACGTAACTTGCCTAAACTCAAATTATCGGAATATTCTGAATTTTTTTACTAGGCATAAAGAAATACTTTTCGCAAGGAAAATATATATTCTACTTCCATCAGTGGCGTCCGCACTAGCATGGCCATTTTTAACAAAATAAATGGTACGCTACTGCTTTTTTTCAAAACAGGAACTCATTTCATAAACACGTTTTTTAATTTTATTTAACATTTCTGCGACAGTTTGAAAATATTTAAATTTTTATTAGTGAATATTGACAATATTCTAAAACATTATTTGAAATATGACTACGTAATAGCTAAATTTATTTAAAACGTCACCTTATGTCAGTTGACAAAAATTGGTTAGTTTATTTTACATAGAATAGGAAAAAAATATAATATAGAAGACCAAACTTAGATATGAAAAAAAAATTGTTTCATAAATTATGGAAATATAAAAATATAAAAAATATAAAAAAAGTTTGTAGCACTGGACATCGATGTTTCGCCCTCATTTGAGCTCGTCAGCAGTACATAAATCGAAAGGGAACAACGAGGAAGAAATACTTATAAATTAAAAATTGCAATATATAAAAAAAAACTTTTTTTTACACTCTTTAAAAAAGTTTATCCTGTGCACGCATATTTATGGACATATCTAATTTGCGCCGTAATTGCCTATGTCTGATTTTGCAGCCCGAAACCATTAGCGTAAACATCAGTCTCGTTTGCGACCAATAAATTTTGCTTGATATAAATAACATTATTACTCCTAAGCAAAATCTAAATCCGTAACTCGATCTTTCGATCCTGAATTGAAAAGATTTAAAAAAAAATTTGAAAACCTAACTGAAATCATTTATTGTATTATTATAAAAGTATAAACCTTACTAATAATTAAGGATAATAAAAAATATTACTCACATTTTGATTAAATTTGATCACGAAAATGATACCTAAATCGTTTTTTTGTTTAATATCTAGACATGATTTTCTGAATAAACATTTATTTTCTCTAAAGAAGAAAAATAAATCAGTCAGCGAAGCTCGCTTTCCCGATGATATAACTTGTTTCATGTGTAGGCTACATATGTAAAGAATCGCGGAGTTTCTACAATTGTAGCGAATTGCGTTGTGTTACCGAATTATGTAGGACTTGTACGTATAGGTAATATGATACAAATGTATGAGCTAATCTATAAGAAAACAATGCAGCAGAAGCACGTTGAGAGCATTGGAAAGCTCTGAGTTCTTTATTTTTATATAAGCAAATGCCCATTAATATCATTAGGCCACAAAATAAATAAAATATTATTTATTTCGTGCCTAGTCTGTCAAGATAGCGATTTTGTTTATCACAAGGAGAGCCGTTAACAATTTTGGCAAAATTGTTTTTTGCTTTGAAATTATTTATTCGTCGTATTCACATTGCTTAAATATTAAACGGTATTTATACTGATTCATACATATCTAGCCATAATAATTTATAAACTACATTTAACAATAAATACGATACACGACGACGGCTCTATCTAAAGAATCGAGATGTCTCCAAAAATTAGTAATCCCAAATGGAATGGCACCTGCCTTAATTGTCTTTTCAAAGCGTTAGAGCCGTTTTGGAGAAAAAGAACTCTAAAATAGATAAATCTACACTTTTAAATGTATGCTGTAACATAAAAGTAGAAGAAGTGCTAGCTTTGTGCTGCAAAATCTCCTTATATGTGTGATATTTTTTCCGTAATTACTGGCGCCGCATTGGTATTAACAAGTTGCGTTGTGTTAAGGAATAACTACAAGTGTAGAATAATTTCTTACAATTGTAGGACTTGTAAGGTTTGTGTTACAGGCCCCAGGAGTGATGGATTTCTGCTACTAATGAGGAACGAAGTAAATAGTTATTGCTATTAAATAGCTACTGTGAGAGGGTGAAAAGAGATAGTCGGAGGTACTTCACTTTCAAGACACATTTTAGTCAAATTTTTATACATGCCCAATATAGGGCGTGCATTATCCTTATTCTATAATCCCTGCGGCTAAACAAACGTTTCGTAAGGTTAAAGTCGAAATTCTAACAAAGTGAATATTTCGAATAAAATCTCTGACTTTGAAGAAAGAAGTTAAAGTATCAAGAAGAATTTTTTTTAATATAAAGAAAATCTATTAAAAAAATATTGGAGTTTCAACTCGAAATTTTACTTTTATAGTAAAAATTAACTTTTTGAAAAAAAATCATTGTTCATCTATAAGGTGTTCACCTAGTGTGGAATAGCATAATATCTCAGTAGTGACTGAAGATACGGAAAACTTAAGGAGCAATTCCTTTCAAAGCTCTACAAAATTAAAATATGGCGGAGTACACAGGGTGTTTATTTTTTTCTGTACAGCACCTGCATTTTTTATTTGATTTTCTGGTTCCCAATGAAAAACAAAGGGTACTTGTAAAAAAAGTTTTTTCAAATATTTTTTCGTCGCAGCTGTAATGAATATTTTTACACTACGCGGCAAATTGATTTTTTTGCACAAACATCTGAATAAGTCAAAAAATTTTAAATATTAGAAACAAAATTTTTTACAACTTTATTTTTCATAAGAAATCAGTAAATCAAATAGAAATACAGGTTTTAATTCTTGTAAAGAAAAAATAAACACCCTGCCGCCACCCGTCTCTATTTTTAGGTCATGTATTCGTTCTTTTAATTCTACATCTAATAGAATCAGTCAGTTAGTGTAATTTTAAAGGTTTCCATTAAAAACAAGTACATGAAACGTCTTAAGTTTCTAGTATTTTGGAATAATGCTTATTCATTCCAATATTTGGTAGCGCTCATGAAATTTCTAGGCCCTTCATAAAACGAATAATTACACTAGAAGACAGCGACATATACAAAGATATTCCAAAATTTTAAGAAAAAAGTCGAAGATTGTATATTTAAAGGGGTGATTTAGGTAATGCAGGGAAAAACTAGAAGTAAAACTCGAAATAAAAAATTTAGAGAAAAGTAAAAATTTTGAAAGAAATCCTAAATTGTTATGACAAATAAAAATATAAAAAGGTATGATTCAACTAAAAATATAAATGAAAAATTTCGAAAAAAAACTTTCAAGTTCTTTTTGATGTCATATAGGGTGGTTAGCAAATACAAAATTATATTTTCCTGTAAAAATTCAAATAGCACACCCTGTATATTAATTTCTATTTTTGTTAGGCAACAACTAAGCTTTGATTTAATTGTTAGAATTTGTGAGTCTAGCTCTTATAGGTTGAGAGTTATTTAACTTTAAATTTGAAGAATAAGAATTGTCCATATTTGAATGTTTAAAATGCATCTTTGATTGAAGTTCTTGGAAATTTATTTCTTAGCGGTAGTAAAAAAGACTACTTAAATAACCTTTTTACCGCTTAATTTCCAAAAAAGTTTACAAAAGTAACAATTAGACCTGTTGCGTCCTCACTGCAATTTTACCAATTCAAAGTAAAATATACAACTGTACTTTAGCTTAATTACTCCACAGTGTAGGTTTAACCTAATTTTTTTTGAAAATATGGTGCATAAAATATATTTATTCATTTTTTTTTATTGTCGTTGTCGAAAATAAACGAATGTTGCACCATGCACTAGTTTTGGCCTTATTTGCTTAAATAATGTGAACTGTGTAGAAAACATAGAGCATAGATGCATAGAATTTAGATATATATGATAAGCAGCATCTAAAACGAGGTTTTCCAATTAAAAATTCATATTTTTGAAAATATGTAATTTATATGATTAAAATTAGAACAATAAATTAAATTATGGCATTTTAAAAGCATTATTTTTGCTTAGGTTTAAAATATATGAGAAAAGTGCATTTTACTAAAATAAATTTAGAGAATTTCCACTTTTTTACTTTCAAATTAAATATGTCCCGAACTATTAGAATTAGCCAAACAGATGTTACATCAAAGCAAAGCTTAGATGTTAGTTAACAGAAATGAAAAATAATATACAGGGTGTGCTGTTTGAATTTTTTAAGAAAAATATTATTTTGCTTTTGCTAAGCACCCTGTATAGCTGCAAATGTTATTTAAATAAATGTGCATCAGTTTTTAAGAAAAGGATATTTCGAAATAATCTGCTTTAAAAACAAAATCATTTGGGTTTCCCTCCTTCCAAACAAGCCTGAAATTTAGGATTAATTTTTATAATTTTTCTAAATATTTCGAAAACTGTTAACGGCAACCCCTATTGGTTGACATCATTTTAATAAGCATTTTTTAAGAGATTTAAATATGTAAAAATATATAGAGTATTGCCTTGAAAAAAAGGGACCTTTAGTGCACCACTCTGTATATGTTCATCCTGTGCAATAAAAAATAATTTTGGGATATGCGCCTTATACTGATATACCTTCGTACCAGAAATATTTTTGTTAGCGAAAAATCTGTAGAAGCTACAGAACATTACCATATTAATGACCCACTCCGTATAGTTGATTTACTAAAGAAAAATGTCTTACAAAATTTTCATAATTAGCTTTGAGTTATCTAATAGTTATCCTAATTTTTGTTTCTAATCCTTCTTTACTTTGAACACTAGAATAAATCAGAAATGTTAAGATTTTCGAAATGAGTTACTTTAAAAATAATGAATTTAGCAAGTAGAATACAACCTAGACCGCAAATTCATGCAGCCCTCCAGGCGTGTATAGTGAATCATAGGTAGCTGAACTACCAACAGTTGAAATACTACCACCTAGCGAAGCGGTTGCTAGGAAAGTCCCCAGAAGACAAGGATTCTAATGCACAGACCATTAGGTTTGAACATTTATTAGATTCGAAGTTTGGAAACCAAAGACCGGTTTCGATCTTGTTAGATCTCGTCAGTTTGGTACATCTAACTCGAATGCTAATCAATGTTCCGACAAGCAAATACTAAAGAATCAACGAACGTCAAGCGTGTGACTCTCAAACTACCGCCACCTATTGGTCCATAGAGAAAACTATGGCCATCGCCAACAATGTTGTATGCAAGTAGAATACGATCTAGGTCACGGGGGTTCTACTTTGGCACGAAATTCAAATATACTGTTTGCAGCGCCCTCCCACGCAGTAACCGGAACTACCGTCCATTTATACATATATAGGTAAATTAAATATATGCGTATAGTTCCTAAATTTGTGTGCGGTGGCGCCTGAGAACGTAAACAAGTTTAACTGTCATTGGATTTGGATGGAATGGAGGACGAGAACATCAGTCATCTTCGAGCAAAATTTTAAATGGTGTTGAAAATTAGGTAAGTGATCTCTGCGAGGATTACTGGTAAGTAGAAAATTTTATTTATTTGTGGAAGTGACGTATCAATCGGAATGACATCCCCGAATTCGGGAAAAAAACTGCTGAATCCCAAGCTGCCGGAATGTTTATAGAAATGGCGACTATAACAATAAACAGTTTTTTTAATGAAATTGTATGTTTTGTAAACCCTTTATAGTGCACTATCCCCCTTTGTGATTACCAAAAGCAAAAATAAGAAAAAGGTAACATTTTAAAAAATAAGATTTAATGTAATCCGCATATACACTGTTTGCCTATTGACAAAGTTCAAATGATGCTAAAATTCACTTCTAACGTTTTGTAAAATATCTGTAGGTATTTGTAGGATCGTTTGCTTAATAATATGTCAGAAACTATTATATATGATACTTTCTTTCTAATGAGAATATTATTATTACTACTTTACAGTGAAAATACAGTGATAAACAAATGTATCCAAAATATCTTATTGTCACTACTGCTCGAACAAATACCTCCAGATATTTGAAAAAATGTTAGAAATTTTATTGTTAGTATGGACTTTGTCAACATGCAAATGGAGCATACATGGACCTCGTTAACATTAAAAGCTACTTTTTTTCTTATTTTTGTCTTTGATGATTAGATATTCAACCACGGGATTTAAGATATTTCATTTGAAAAAACAAAAAAAAAGGTTTTTTCTGACCTCCCGTAGTGAGCAAAATGCAAAAACGACTAAAATGTTGCAATCTTTTAAACAAAAATCGATCTGTTTCGGCAGGCACACCTCCTCGTAGTAAAAAAATTGTACCCTAAAAGGTGTCAAACTTTCAACAAAAATCAACCAGAAATTATGTGGAAAAAATCTTCGCTGCTTTACTTGATTAATTTTAGTTAAATTCACTATCCAGTATATTATAAGTCATCTGTATAAATATTTAACTTCTAGAGAAATCTTGAAGTAATTGAACTGATAAATATATTTTAAAATTATTTAAATATGAACTTATATACATGTATGAATATACATATTTAATAAAAATATTTAATGTTAAAATGGCAGTTTATTATTTTACACCTCATACTTGAAATTGTTTTAAAATTTCCATTCACGTTGGTTACTTTTGTTTAATCTTTAAAAACAGTAGTGCAATCCAACTGAATGGACATTTCAAAACAGTTTAAAATTAATTTTGGATTTAAATTTGAATATATAAGTCGGTAATGCAGAGCAACTGTAACGTGGCTATAGTCGATATTACAGGTTCCTAATTTTATGGCAATAGTTCCGGTCCCTGCGTGGGATGGCCGTTTTCAAAATAACAAGCACAGAGTTGACACTCTTAACCTTTCTCTATGGTCTAGGTTGTATTCTATTTGCACCCAACATTGTTGGCGATGACCATAGTTTTCTCTATGGATTAATAGGTGGCGGTAGTCTGAGAGTCACATGCTTGACATTCGTTGATTTGGTAAATAAAATAGGATATCTCGTTTGTGTGAGGTGCTTGGGCACCACTGGTCTAAGTTTTTTTTTAAGTTTTGTTTCCATTAATACTATCTTACGTATTTGGGTATTCTATTTATATTCTACTTTTGCAGCAACATCATTAAATCTTTGGCCCGTGGCCATTCGGAATTAGAATTAGGCAATTCTAACAAAAGTACAGTGTATGGTCCAAATGCCAATACCGTACCTAAAAATGCGGTAGTTTATGTTTTACTATTTAATTAATAACTAAAAGTGTTAAGTACCAATATTGGCGTTTATGCACAGTTTCACAATTTACAACAAAATGTAAAATTTGCGCCGCGTCATCTTGTGGTAAGCAGAAATATTGTAGCTTAATTTTGCAGTTGTTTTTTGATTTTAAACACTAATATTTAAAATATTGATTCGTAATTAGAAAGATCTAAGGCCTATTTATTTTTTACTGCGTTTTCTTATTTATTTATTCCTGCTTTTTCTACAAAGATGTATAAAGGTCACAAATTTATTAAAAACAACTTAGAAATGTCGAGTTTAAAGAGAAACTTACGAGATAAGGTGAAATTTTGACTTTATTTTCCAAATTTTGACCTTTTTCACGATACTTCGTGATTGGGGTCCAAACTTCGGATTTAATATCAAAATTTCAACTTTTTTTCACGAAATATCGAGATTAAAGTCGAAATTTCTATATTCTAGTTTAGGGTAGGTAAATGAAAGTTGCGTCCCGCCATGCCCCTTACCTTTTAATATTGACAGTTGGCAGTAGGGTGCGTTCAGTTATTTCAATGTTTAATAACCAAAAAATCGACTTTTTGTTTGAAATTTGAAGTAAAAATAAGTAGAATTTTCGAGAAAAAAGTGAAAATTTCAAGTTTAGAGCCAATATTTAGACTTTAATTGTTAAATTTCGACTTAAAGCTCGAAATTGCAACTTTTTTGTAGCAATTACGACTTTAAAATAGATATTTGCACTTTTTTTTTCCAAATTTCGAGATTAATGTCGGAATTTTGACTTTAATCTTGGCATTTGAAAGAGAAAAACATCAAAATTTGTTGACTGATTTTATTTTTCAAATTGATTTTCTTTCTACGCCTCTGTATCTTTTACTTCAAAAAAAGCAAATCAGTTATTTAAAAAGTTTTGTAGTGTATGTATTAACGTGTTTAGCCACTAAATAAAACGAGAAACAATAAAAAACTAAAGTACGGTGATTTTTGTGAAATTACGGTAATTTTAACTGTGTATGTATGGAATTTTATCTTCAAATATATGGCAACACTGGTTCGCCCTAAAAATGTTATTTTCAGCAATAGCAAATAGGGGTTAGTTGAGTTAGAACTTAGAACCTTTGGCTATGGTGGTACCCTACCTTTCTGTGGTTCATGTATATAATTTGCTGCCTAATGGGTTATTTAACAATTATTACTAACAAGGAAAGATCGCGAAGTGTCAGGCGCCGATTTTGCTAATTTTTGGATATGTTTTAAAGGACCAAAATCTAAGAGACACGTATTTTTTTTTATCGGCTGATAAACGGTTTTAAATGTAGTTTTACCCTCTCAAAGTTGATGCAAAAAATTCAGATTTTGCTGTTTCTCAAATACCACAAATGATATTCGAGTCGTTTTTTTTTACAAAAGTTTTGCTTTGACGAGAAATAAAAAAAAATTTTTTTCAAAGTTTTCCCACCCTCCTCATTGGGGCAAACTACCCCATTTAGAAGTTTCTTAATCATAAAAATGGTCAGCAAAATTTAAAAAAAAAATATATATTATTTTATACACCAAAACTAATTTTACCTGTTTTTGGATTTTGTCGAAAAAAATTTTGTTAGGGGGTAAACACCACTTACACGAATGCGTATATGATAGGAGGTATTTTTATGATTTTTGTTTTATTTTTTTTCTGAAGCGAAGTATTTCGATGAGAAACTAAAAAAATAATTTTTTAAGATTTTTTCGGTGACCCCTCATCCCCACCCTCCACCCTTCCCTTATAGGAGGGTGAGCTACCTACTTAAAAAACCGGAAAATTCGAGATTATTATGATATTTCTACTATCTATATACACCAAAAAAAAATTTACCAAATTTTTTTAACCCCACCCCTCCTGATAGGGGTAAATTACCCCTTATGAAATTTTTAATTAACAAGTAAATAGTCATTATAACAGCTAAATTTTGAAAAATAAATGTTATTTTATACATCAAAATTAATTTTACTTTTATTTGGGTTTTGGTGAAGGAAAATATTTTGGGGGTAGACACCCTTTAGGTCAAACACGTATATAATAGGATGTATTTCTGTGATTTTTAATTCGTTTTTTATCTGAAACGAAGTATTTCAACGAGGAATTAGAAAATTAATTTTTTTGAACTTTTCCAGTCACCTGTCTTCCCCTCTCTCCACATTATCTTACCAGAGGGTGAGTCATCTACTTAAAAAATCGGAAAATTCGAGATCATTACGATCTCTTTTTATGCACCGAAAAAAATTCTAAACTTTTGCACCTTCGTAAGGGGGTAAACTACCCCTTGCTGAGGTTTTTAAGTATTCAAAAAATTGTCATTATAACAGCAAAATTTTGAAAAAAAACACTATATTTTATATACCAAAACTTATTTTATTGAATTTTTTTGGGGTTTGTCGACGAAAAATTTTTGGGGGTAAACACCCTTTAGAGCAAATATGTATTTAAAATATCTATATAAAAACTGCGGTCAGTTGTCTGAACTTTATAAAAAATTAAAAGTTTTGTAAATTAGATATACCTATACGAGAAATATGGGAATTTACCAAAACATTTAATTGCATATTATTATGGCGGTAAAGATATTTGTTTCTTTTTTTCCTGGAACGAAATATTTCAACAAGAAACAATAAAAATAATTCTTCCGAATTTTTCCAGCCACACTTCGCGTCCTATTTCTATCAGAAGGATAAGTCACCTGGGATTGGAAATGCAAAAATTTAAAACCTTTCTAAACTCTGTTTTTTGGTATTTAGAGAGACAGCAATGATCTCGAATTTCCAGTTTTTCAAGTAGATAGCTAACTGGCTCACTCTACTAGAATGCCAAGACGAAGGGTGGGAACGGTAGAACCAAAATTTAAACATAATATTTTTCTATCTTCTTTAAAATACTTCGTTTCAAAAATAACGAACCGAAAATTACACAAATATATCTCCTATTATATATAAATATTTGCGTTAAAGGGTTTTTACCCCCAAAATATTTTCCTTCACCAAAACCCAAATACAGATAAAATTAATTTTGATGTATAAAATAATATTTATTTTTCAAAATTGAGCTGTTATAAAGACTATTTCCTTGTTAATTAAATATTTCATAAGGGGGCAATTTACTCCTATCAGGAGGGGTGGGGGTAAAAAAATTTGGTAAACTTTTCTTTCGGTGTATATAGATAGTAGATGGATCATAATAATCTGAAATTTTCCGGTTTTTTAAGTAGGTAGCTCAGCCTCCTATAAGGGAAGGGTGGAGGGTGGGGATGAGGAGTAACCGAAAAAATCCTAAAAAATTATTTTATTATTTTCTCGTCGAAATACTTTGCTTCAGAAAAAAAAAATAAAACAAAAATCATAAAAATACATCCTATCATATACGTATTCGTGTAAGTGGTGTTTACTCCCCAAAAAAATTTTTTTCGACAAAATCCAAAAACAGGTAAAATTAGTTCTGCTGTATAAAATAACATATATTTTTTTTTAAATTTTGCTGACGTAATTACCATTTTTATGATTAAAAAACTTCTAAATGGGGTAGTTTGCCCCCATGAAGGGGGTGGAAAAATTTTGAAAAAGTTTTTTTCTTTTATTTCTTGTCAAAACAAAACTTTTGGAAAAAGAAAGGACTCGAATATCATTTTTGGTATGTGAGAAACAGCAAAATTTGCATTTTTTGCCCCAACTTTGAGGGGGCAAAACTACCCTTAAAACCGTTTATCAGCCGATAAAAAAAAACGTGTCTCTTAGATTTTGGTCCTCTAAAACATATCCAAAAATTAGCAAAATCGGCGCCGGACACTTCGCGACCTTTCCTTGTAAGTCTGCTTACTAGCCACGGGAACTTCTAAGGACATCTGGTTAAACTCAACCTATCAGAAAACGACCGATGTCGACTGTGTGAGACGGAAAAGGAAACAAGTTTACAAATTGTGTGTGCTTGTCCAAATCTTACCAGATACAAATATAATCTGCCTGACAAAGAAACATTAAAACCCGACGATCTGGAAGAAATGAATGTAGGTCAGATGTTGAGCCTTGCTCTAAAGGCCGGGACATAGGATAGGATACCCAAAAAAACACGGATCTTTCCTCATAACTTCTTTATTTCTTAATATTTTTTCACCAAATTTTGATCACCTTCAAAGTATTCCACCCTTCACCACAACGCACCTCCGCAAACGATCCTTTTATTGTTCAAAAGAGTATTTAAATTTACTTAACGGGATGTTCTTTGGGTCTTTCAGCGATTTTTCTTTTACTTCCTCCACAGTGGCAAAACGCTTTCCTCTCCTGTTCCTTTGGAGTCTGGCGAACAGAAAGATATCACAGGGGCTAGATCCGATAAGTGGGGCTGGGGAGAGTGAACAAAATGGTGTAATGCCGTTTTTTGTCAAAAACTGCTTTAGGGAGAGAGCGGTGTGAGCCGGCGCGTTGTCATAATCGAAGAACCAGTCGCTTGTGCACCAAAGATCTGCCCTTTTTTGCGGATATTCTCTTTCAATAATATTCCAGGTATCTCACAGAGTTGATCAATGGTTTGAGATGGTCTTCACGAACATTTTTACCGTTACCTACTTATTTTCGGGAGCTCAAATACGGAAATATTAATGGAAAATTAAATAAGGACTTTTTTTCTGGTCGTCAAAAATTATTTCAAAAGCCCAAGTAGGAAAAGTAAAAATAATATTATCCGAGAAATTCTATTCATTAATCGAATGCTGATAATCTGGCAACCCCAGTTGAAATGCATTTCCAGCTAACAGGGAATAGTCCTAGAACCAGATATATAATACTTCTATATGGCGTGGCTTATTCTATATAATCGCAACAGCAATAACTCCGGCACACTATTTGAGAGGAAAATATATGTCTCATCCACTAAAGGACAATCTTTTTGCTTATAAATTTTCTTAATCAACTATATATCCGGAGGTGGGAACGAATAAGTGAATAACATCGTTGAGAACTATGGTTATCTAAAAGGTAAGCTTGCGTTACGCCCTACTTTTAAAATTGGATTGAAAACCTTCCACTGTTCGCAGCGCCATCTATTAATCTGCAAAACATGAACCACAGAATTCTATTTTATCGTAGGTGAAATATTGCGAAACGAGTAGTTAAAACGTACACCTAATGGATTGAAGTAGTTTCAACTTCAACGGTGAACGTTCCTCCCTGACCAAAAGATAAATAAACAATGTTCTAGACACGCTTTTCTAGGCAAAGCCCAAGAAAAGATTACCATAACAGTGATGTGACCGATTGGATACATTGTACCTACGACTACCATCATCCATTGTCATCAGTAGGTTCAACTTAAGCTCTCATTTTACAGTTTTCGAAAAATACTTACTGGTAATACACAACAGAGGCTGCTGATGTCTGTGGATGGAAATCAGTCCCATTTTCATTCAACAAATTACGTTACCGATGCATCTCCTTCTGAAAGAACTCCCTATTGAGAACTAACAAAAAAAGGGAGGGATATTTGAATCGTTGGCTAAATAAAATTTTGTGATTGGTTGTCCTTTAATGAAACAGAAATATATTATCCATCTCAAATTCTTTACTAAAATAAGTGAACAGAACACGCCATATAGCAGAATCACATATATGTATAGAACATCACCAAAATTTAGTGATAGCTCTTGTCTTTAGTTGCACAGGCCCACGTATTTTAATCGTTTTTTAGCATTTTAGCGTTTTAGAAATGATTAGCACCCAAGTAATTCTTGACGTATCTGCAAGTTTCTTCCAACTTTACTACTATTTACTTATTTTGTTTAATGCTTTTGACTGTCTGACCTACTGACATTAGGTGAAATTTCTTTTGCGTTTTGCAAAAAATTCTTTTTAGATTTTTTCTGTCCGCCACTTTTAGATTAAAAGTTAAATAAGAACAAGCTATTTTAGCAAAATACCAAATCAATTTCTAACATTTTTAACCAAAGCCGCTGTTTTAGAAAATTACCAGTTTTTCTTATGGATTAATGGCTTTACCAGGGTCCTACGATACCTCTCAACAACTATCTCGATACTTCCATCGCTCCTACTGGTTGTGTGGACATGTAGACGAGTATCCTTGATACTTCGAGGGAAAGATCCATTTTTGGTCAACATTTTGATGCAGATAGTTACATATACATTTTACAAGTTTTTGATTCTTCGTTCCTTGCCGTGAATTTTACCTTGAGGCCAGGACAATGCTCAGCGTCTATTATATTTCACTTCTCGGTTTTTCTTTCAGTTTAGGATTTTGAAGTATATTGACTAGCCATATTTTAGAGCTTTGTTGTTTCCCGTTGTTAGATTCTCAGTTGAGTATTTTGAGTTTCAACGATTTATTGCAAGCTTTTCATTTTTTTAAGTTATTATGTATGGGAAATTGGGGTATTGTGGATCATGGGGAATTGCGGTCATATTTTTTCCTGCTAGTGGTTGACAGCTATCATCAGGTCGCCTAATGTTAAGCTGATTTTCGCGTCCGTATTCAACTTGTGTACATGCACTGTTACATCGCTTCGATAACATATACAAATGTGATATTTCGAAAAACTTTTTTTTACTTTGTGTTTCGCCTAGTTTGACGACATTTTTTAAGAATAAACTTAGGTAAATATGTTTATATTATTTGCGGAAACTTAAGCCTTCGACACAAACAACAAATTTTGCATGAAGTTTTCATTGTCTTACTGTATGCTGCTGTAAAAAAAGAGCATTCGGGAAATTACGGAATACCTTTCTCGGAGAATTACGAGTCGCTTAATTCCTAATATGTATCTGATTATTTAACTTTGTTTATTCCTAAGTAATTTTTTATGCAAATTTGATGCAACATTACAAAAGCAATATCTAATCAATATTTGGCAGGAAAATTATATTTTTTTAAATGTAAGTATACAATGTTGAACTTAGCTTCTCTTGTGAGTAAAGAACATATTTATTGTTTATATTTGTAATTTCGAACATGCGGAACAAAGACGCTAAAAAAGAAACAACAGTTTTCGACCGATTGTTACCCGAAAGAAAATATCAATTTTTGCTTAATATGTAACAAAAATATGCCAAAAAGAATAGCTGGCCATACACGAACGAATCTGATCTGCGGATTTAATCCTTAGAGATATATCTGCGCACTTGGCTCGTTATATACCAAATATGATGCTTTCCACTAACGTACATATCTGTACACATATTATAACCTCCAATTAAATCCGTCAGTTAAAAGTTGAACGTTAGTGGGCTAATATTCGTCACTTTTGAATTGGAATTGGACTCGGCTCGCAGCATGTTTGCATGCACCCGATATTTAGCTGATGTTATCTGGCATTTCTGGGTGAAAGATACGAAAGTCAGAAGAAATCAAAACCTTTGACAGCCACTAACTAACATATTTAGTCTGTGCAAGATAAAGCCTGCCGATTAATCTGTGGCTGGTCCCTATCCATTGACGCAAAGTTAATTCGGCTGATTTGATATGTGCCATATCTAATTCGTCGAGTAATCCGCTGGTATATGGCCGGCTATTGTGCCGCCAACATCGTGCGTGATCAAGCTGTTCACTTGGCATGCGTCAGAATGACTGTAAGTTGATGGACTTGCGAACATTTCCCTTGCCATTTTTTACTTAATTTTTCTTTATTACTCTTTAATAATAAACCTTTTGTCATTTTAAATCAAAAATAAAATTTTTCTACCAAACGTTTCCATTTTTATTCGATTTACAAAGTGGTCGATAATTTCCCGAAATATTTGAAAATCGCAAAATATAATATTAAATAAGTGTAGAAAACGACTATAGCATTTGAGTGCAAGTAAGCGCGGCGAGTGAACTATACGAGTTTTGTAAAACTGCTGTTCTCACAAGTTTGCCATTTGAAGTTATATAAGATACAACCTGTACAGCAGTTTTAAGGTTTCCCCAAACCAATGCGATTTATTCGCAACGGATCCGTAACGAAAAATTCGTGGCGAAATTGGTGATGGAATCGGCAAGGAACCCCACCCCAAAGCGAATTTAATCGCATCATATTTTCAGTATCGAAAAGATTGAATGCTATTGTTAAAAACAAAAAACACACAATACCGAAAAATACAGATCATTTAATGTATAAAATGCACCTTTCTTAAAAATTTTCATCCAAAGGCACATTCAATTTATATAATCGGAAAGGGAATAAAAAAATCTATGAAAACTTGCAAGAAATTAATTTCATTTAAAAAAATGGGCAACCCAGTTATAGCTCATATAATTTGATAATTAAACACATAATCTGTAGTATATAGAATGATACTTTTGAACCAATTATTGAATAACTTTTGTATTTTAAATATTTTTTTATTTATAGTCACTGCGAAACGGACAAAAAACGCAGTCAGTTGGGAATTAGATTCGGTGCGAATAAATTCGTAGACACTTCGCAGTTTAAACGAAAAAATTGTGCCAGTCTGAAGTTGTCTATTTACCGCAGTGGAAACAATATGACGCGAATCGTATGCGGAGCGAACTTTCGCAAGTGCTGCGACTTTTCCGCATTGGCCTGGGGGAGCCTTTAAGCGTATTTGCGTTTATGAGTTATGAGTGTCAAGTCAGCCGACTTTTCACAAATAGGGGGCAGTTTCGCAATTAGATGTGATTCTTCGTGGTTGTTTGAAGATTTGTTGATTTTAAATTATTTTGCGCAAATAATAACCCTAATTAAAAATCATCTGACCTGTTTTTCTTGATTAATTTTCATTTACATCGGAAAGCATGGACTAATAAATATTTTTAGTAGTAATTTTTGCCTTGTACTGTTTTGAATACCATGCCATGCCAGTTAGTAAAGTGGGTTTCTACGGGGGCCAACGTTTCTCAGTCTGAAACACATAAGGGTTTTTACTTTCCTTTTCTTTATTGCTGGCCAGCGATAGTAGAGAATCTTTGTTTTGCAGTTTAATAGTTCTCTTTCTCACTTCTAAATACCTTAGCCAAATTTTCAACCGGTGAAATTTGTAGTAACACATGTTTTACCTCAATGATTTCCTAGCATATTTTTCTAGTAATTTGGGGGTATACTCACCGGAAACATTCGCATCTAATGTTTTAATGTAACAATCCGGATGCGAATATTACATCACTGCTCCCGATACGTATCCACTCTTAGCATGTATAAGATATTAAAAGGTCCTTTCAGATTTAGGTTAATTGCACTACCTAGTATTCATAAGGTACTTAGAATATTGTGACATCTTTTTATATAACAGTCATATTTTCAACCAAAGAATTCGATAGTTTCGCTCTTTTCCTGATCTAAGTTTTTTTGATATTTTTAATGGTAATCTTCGCAATCATTCCAAGGAATTAATCGCCTCGCTTCATCACCGACTACTTATATGCTGTAATTACCACACACGGAGAAAAGCATTTGCTATGCTTATGTTGTTTTATTCGGAGAAATGTTTCATTTTTGAAGATAATTGCGTGTTGAATAAGACAAGATCATGATAATTACTGAGTAAGGACATGGTTATTAAAGTGTACATAGCATATAATGTTTAGTATAGAATATCCTTTAGAAAGTACTTTGCTCATCTACCTCCATTGCATGACGCTTATCGTTTATCCTTCTCAAGAGTTTCCCCTTACACTGACGTAGATCATATAAATAAAGTAAATAAATTAATTCAGCCAGATAGTCTCCCTGTCCGAAGAGAGCGTTGTAAGTGAAGGCTGTTGCTGAAGCTGCAGCTTTGTGAACTAGTTTGTAAGTAGTTGGTAGTACAACACACAAAGTGCATGTAGAATAGACGAGCAGATGAGATTGGTAGGCAGCAGCCTAAGGCGCTAAGTTGCTGCAGCGTCCGGGTTAGCATTAACACAGAGAGAGGCCAGGCTCAGTTTGCTCCTGTTCGAATTAAAAATGGTGATAGCTCTAAATCGCAAATCGAGCGTTTCGGCCGAAAGTTGCCTCAGGCGTTTAGTTCGATGACCGACTAGCGCCTACAACTGCGCTACCAACGGCCAAACCTACTTCTTTGCGTAAATTGCACGACTATTATTTTCCGCACATTTGTTTCGACTTATTACGCGAATTTCCATAATTTTCCCCATATTCTAACATTAACCACTATTCAGCACCATTTAGTTGCCACTGGCTCCATACAGCTTCAAGCTTTGCAATATTTAACTGGTTTTTATATTTTATAGTACGGTATAACCTAGTCTTTTTATTTTTTGTCTGATGTAGAATGATCAAGTACAATTATTGTGGTTGCATCCAGGCATTTACGGTTTTATTAGGGTAATCGCAATTCATTGAGCTGCCGCGTTATATTTTACAGCTGAAGTCTCCTATAGTCGCATTGGGACGGCAGCGATTTAAATTAATAATTTTTTAGAAATAAACTTCAGCTTTTTAGTAAACCTTTTTATTTCAAAAGCTAATCTTATAAAGTTAAGAGTAATATGTTTAAGCTGATCATAAAAATAACACATAGAAAAAAATGTTACCATTTATTATTTGTAGTTCAACAATAAAACTAACAATAAAAAATACCACATCTAAACATTAACGATAATATTTTCGAATTTCGATTAAAAAAAAAAACTAGGAAGTAAAAATTTTTAATAATAAAAAATTGGCTGCCAAAGCACAGTCCCTCACGCCTCGGCAATTTGGATTTATACTAAAAAATAATCTGCTAGTAGAATGCAATTAAAATTTACTATTGGATTATGTTGTAATTTTAACACATTTAGCTATTTACCCATCAACTGCGCTGCAGTAGGAGATTGCAGCTGAATTACCAATAACCAACTTGCTTGCACTTGGTAAAATAGTTTATTAGATATATTTAGGTTTCGAGTTTCGAGTTATTTTAATATTCAATTTAAACTACAAATTTGGAGATTTTTTTATATAGTGTGTCCCACCATAGAGTACTAAAGGGGGATTTTTTTTATTTATGATTTTATGAGAAATAGTCTTTTCTTATAAAACCTCCCACTTCATCTTAAATCACCGAAAATGACATTTTTTTTGAGATTTTTTTTGTACAGAGTTTAATTGTTTGAAAATTTCAAAAAAGTAGGGAAAAGTAAATTGTTGTTATTTTTAGTGGTATGGAAAAGTGTTACTAAGAAATGTAGTTTCATTACAAACAAAATTAACCAAGACAAAATTTTGGTTAATTGTCTAAAAAATAAGCAAAACATGTTACAAATTATGGTTGGACACTAGAAAATAAAAAGGTATGTCATAATAACAATAGGTGATTAAACTAAAACATCATCATTTGAAGGTATGACTACCTGCTTCTGTGCAAATTTCATCTCTTTAAAAATTTCTGTTTTCTGAATTCTAATGCACAGATAGGTTTGAACATTTATCAAATTCTGGAAAACAGATACCAGTTTCGATATTGTTAGATCTCGTCAGTTTGGCATGTCCAACTTTAACTTAACAAATGCTCCTGTTGAAAGTGTGCACTAAACAATTACAAATGTTCCAAATATAAATTATAGCGACACTGAATCTTCTGGGCTGCCTGGAGAAAAAAAAATTGATGACATTGATAATAATTGAAAATAATCATCTTGGTGATAATACCTATCAAAACAAATATTATTCTTGATTTGTGAATAATAAGGGATTAACTTACGTATTCATTTTCCTTGACAAATTTGATTAAAAATTAATTTTATTTTTTTATTATTGAACTTTCTTTGTGGTATTTTCTCATGCAACCACAAATTTCTAAGTATAGAACCACTTAGCGGTCAGTAGAAGAAACTATGAAATAGCTTCATCTATCGTGCAAGCAAAATAGACCCAGAGTGCAATAATGCCCGCATTTTGAGGACAGTTCTATTTTATTTGCAAACATTTCTGAAAATAAATTAAAATTTAAAATTTAGGCCTTTTTGAAGTTCTAAACCATATTTTTAAATAATATTTTTCGATACTAAGAAAAATAACGACAGTTTTCTCCAGGTAATTTTGTAGAATTTTCAAATAATTGAATTCCCTGTATAAAATGTAAACAAAATAATTTCATTTTCAATGATTTTAGATCAAACAGGGGTTTTTATAAGGAATGACTTTTTCTCGTAAATCCACAAATAAAAAAGAAAACCCTCTTCAGCACTATTTTGGGATACAATGTATATAATGTACAAAATTGTTTCCAATTATTTACTATTTCCTTTACATTGAATTTTTCCTTTTTTCTCTAAATGGGAAGCTTAAGCTAAGAAAATTGACCTTGGAATTTTTTTATAACGTTTACTTTGTACTAAACTGTAAAACTGATCTTGTGTTGTTATTCAAAATGTTGACCTTATAAAAAATACTTAAACATGGAGTCTTAGCTAAAATATTTTTTGTTTCTGTTAGTCTCAATTTTTTCCACAAAAGGTCGATGTTTTTTGAAATTTCAGAGTTTACACCTTCAGTTTTGGGTGATTCCGCTGGAGATGATTCTCGACATAAACTTCTTCTAAATTGGAGTATTTGTTAGGCTTCAACTTAACTTTATATTTAAATACTTGACGCACTTAGAACTGAAGCTTGTTACCTGGGCACTCTCTTGGAACAGCTGATAGTAAGTCTTTGGGTTCTAAGATATCTTTTAGACACAAAGTGGTATAATAATTACTAATAATTAATAATATCCGTCGTTTTATTTCTGATTTTGTCCATTATTTACTTATAATGACGTTAATATTCAAAGAATATATTTTGCATCCGCGATAATTTGATGTTGCACCCTCGATTAGTCGAAAAGTGAATAATTTATTATTTATTTGTTTTTATATCCCTCTGGACTCAATGTCTTTTAAAGTGTAAGCACATAAATTAATACATGTTTTGCGGTTAATAGATTTTTGTGTGTGTATGTGGTTTTTTTTTACTATAATCTGGAAAGGTGGGCCGATTTGGTTGCACCCGCGATATCACCTTAAATTTCCATTGTGACTATTTATATTATTCCATTAAATAAAAAGAATAAAATGTTGCCCTTCAAATAATAAAGTTATTAAACATGTTTTTATTTTAATAGTTAGAAGCTTTAAAACTTGCCTACCTTTATATAATATAATCTCAAAATCTGCATTTTTTCTTGAAATTTCAGAAACAGTTTTTCATAGCAGTTTTTTCAGCTTATTTTTGTTAACACTAATACTAAAATTTTGACTTTTTTTAAACTGTTTAGATTTAAACTTCCCTCCTTATATTTTTCGTTCTATGTCGGTAGGCATTATTTAAGATTTCAAATGAGAACGAAACATCGTTGTCTAACGTTCTCCCTTTATTATATTATTTTGTATTTTCTATAGATTTTGAAATATGACGAACCATTTATTTATCAAAAATGCCGGAATAATTATATGTATGTTACTATAATTTAATCTCACGTCCTGGTTATGTGCATGTGTTCGAACTATTTACATGATGAACAAATATATTTCCTTAGAAGTGTCATAATTAATAATTTATCCCTCGCAATTGTGCAAGCAAATCATATTAAACTCATGCGGGTACTTAGCTAAATGCATTTTATACAGGGAGTTTTTGAAGAATGGGCCATACTGTAATTGGATATTCATGCAGTCAAAATAGGCCGATTTAACATCTTTAAGTACAAAAGTTGATAGTTACAGTTTATTAGGCGCCAAAGACTAAAAAGAATCGTTATTTTGTATCAAAAGTAATGTTACGGGCTTCGGTTCGAATGATTATTACGCGTGAATTATAGCCACTTTGTTTCCGAACTAAACACTACAACTGAACAATTAACTCACTTATTGATTTCTAACTGCTAACTCACTAATTAACTACACTGACTCTAACTCTAACTGACTCGAGAGAAATGTGACCGCCTTATATAGTTTTCGCTTCCCGGTTCTAAAAAAAATACAGCAGATAAGGCTTATCGTTTGCCGAAATTTCTGGAACGCTTATCTGCCGTTTTCTTCATTATCGCGGCCACTTTCCCTTATCAGATCTTTTTAGATTTTAAATTCTACAATTACATTTCGTTACAGTAATATATCAAAAGAACCAAAAAAGTTAAGACCTTTTAGATGGACATTAAATGCTGCTTGACTTACAGAAAACAGTTCGAAGCTGTTGCTAGGATCAATCGGTGGACGGAAGACGAAAAGGCGACCTCATTGGTAGTATCCCTGCCCGCAAAAGCTCTGGAACTAGTCCGAACTCCCTCTGACCAGGAACAAGCTAACTATGAAGAAGTAGTAAGGGCTTTAGAGCTAAGATTTGGAGACCACCATTTGCAGCAAGTTGTCCAGTCGCAACTGCTAGTGAGAAGGCAGAAACGTGGTAAAACGCTGCAAGAATTCGAGGCTGACGTGCAAAAACTGGCGTATGTCGCCTACCCAATGACACCAATCAACTTTCTGGAACTTCAGGCCGTTAGAATCTTTATATAAGGAATAAGAGATACAGAAGCCCAGAGAGTGATGCGCTTGTCAAACTTCCGAACATTAAGGGAGGCATTGATTAGAGCTTTGGAGGTTGAAGCCGCTTACAAGGTTTCGGAGCCACTCAGAATATGGAAGGCTGACATCGAAGAGTAGATTTTCGTAGATTTTTTACTGAAGCGCTAGCCTGAAGAAAATTGACTCGAAAATCCAAGAACTGCTGGTATCTTTTAAAGGCAGATTCAGCAGAAGCGCAACATGTTACAACTGTGGCAAACCGGTGCACGTCAAAAAGGACTGCAGGTCAGTCCCAAGAAGTCGATAAGCCCCACAGCAAGAAAACAAAAATCAGCCGGCGAGAGAGAAGGGGCACTCGCTGGCTAATGTCGAGCAACCAGCCCCCAAAACTCTTCCTATCAACAGATAGGAAAGACCAGGGAGAGTTTGGTGGTGAATGCCAGCATAGATCGAAGGAATGTACAGGCAACAGTGGACACAGAAGCCATGGTTACTCTGGCAAGCAAGACTCAAGCAATCCGTGACTGGCCAAGACCCAAAGATAAACATCAATTAAAGAGCTTTCTGCGGTTATGCACGTATTACAGAAGATTTGTTAAAGGTTTCCCCATTATCGCTGCGCCGTTACACAGACTAACAGAAGGAAGAAAGCCTTATGTCTGAACTCCCGCTTGTGATACTGCTTTCCGTGAGTTAATCAGTTGGTCAGTTAAGTAAATTTTAATTGTTGTGTTCAAAAATCACTTTAGAAATAAGGTCGTTACAATTCACGAAATTTTAATTTTCAAACCGATAACGGGCAACAAAAGGCTTAAAAGGTCAAAATTTTAAATAAAAATCTGAAATCAAAATATTTCAACGTCAAGATTAAAAAAAAAAAATTTTTTTTCAATAATATCGAGATTGTTCTAATTAAAATTTTTATAAAATCAAGAAAGATCAGTTTTAACAGAGGTAAAAAATTTGAATTATATACACATGGTGTGTCCCAAGATAAAGTACAGAAGACGGTTTTTTTTTTTATTTGTGGGTTAACAAGAACAAGTCATTCCTTTTTCTTATTTTTGTTATTTTTTTGTAGAGAGGTCATATACTAGGCAATTTCAAAAAATGGCCAAGAACAAATTGTTGTTATTTTTGGTGGTAACGAAAATTGTTACTAAGAAATGTAGTCTGTGATAAGAAAAAATGCTTAAGAATAAAATTTTGGTTTCTTTTTTTAAAATTAGGCAAATAGGTTACAAATCAAAATTAAACACAAGAAAATAAAAAGATATCTGATAATAACAATAAGTGTTTAAACTAAAACAACATAATTCAAACGTATTATTGCCTGCTTGTGTACAATTTTTTACCTTCTTTATAATTCTGTATAGATATTTCGCAAGTGCAGCTTTATTTTTTGAATTCTAATTCCCACAAGTTTTCACCTTTCTTAATATGATAACAAAGGCTTCCACTGCCAGAATCAGTACAGGATATACTTCTTCCGGGATTGGACCGTGTCAAAGAACTACTAAAAGTGTTCGACGTTTCGCCCACCATCGTAGGAAGCTTCTTCAGGAACAAAGAAAAGAAACAATAAATAAAAAGAGGAATATGAGGGAATATGCAATAATGAAAGAATGAAAAGGCCAATTTCAAAACATCAGAGCACCGTAACTCAGATGTCCACCATACCAGAGGCGAAACTCTTCTGAATTGAAAATTGGTACAAAGAAAAAGAAAGTTTAGGCAGAAGAGCACGGTAACTCAGTATGTCCACCATACCAGAGGCGAAACTCTTCTGAAGTATTTCACCTTTCTTGTCAAGTTTGATTAAAAATGAATTTTATTTCAATATTTCTAATTATTCTGTGTAGTGTTTTCTCAAGTTACCCTATAGAGCCATCTAGTGGTCTGTAAAAGAAACTATGAAATACCTCCAACAACTGTCATTCAAGCAGAATAGATCCAGAGTCCAATAACGCACACGTTTAAAGAGCTGAGTTATTACAGCGTAGGTTTATTTATTTGCAAAATTTCAGGCTTTGTTTTGTAGTTCTAAACCATATTTTTCAATAATAGGTTTTCGATTACTACCAAAAATAAAAACAGTATACTCCAGGTTATTTTCTAGAATTTCTAAATAATTGAACTCCCTGAATAAAAAATAAAGAAAATTATGTAATTCTCAGTGATTTAAGATCAAGCAGGATATTTTATAAACAATAATTTTTTCTCGTAAATCCACAAATAAAAAGGCAATTCCCCCTAGTACTCTATCTTGGAACACACCGTATGTCGTAAATTTGAAAAGATCATAGATATCAAGAAAGTCAAAATTAACAACAACAAAATCGAGTTTCTTTTAACTCTTTTAATCGTTAACACGAAAATTATAAGGTGTGCCTAATATTTTAATTTCCTGTCATCAAAATAAAATAGATTTTTGCTTTTTCTACTAATCAAATTATCTGCCCCCGCACCCAATATTCTGAGAGATTTAGATAAGGTACTGTAGTAGTAATAATTGCTCCAGGGTCCGGAAATTTTCTCAGTCGAACTGATATTGGGAAAACCCTTAAACTTCAATTTAAACTGATAATTATTAGTTCTTACTCAAAATTTGGTTACAAAGACAAATATTTCGCCATCAGAGAAAATTAAAAATTAACATAAAAGTTTGAAAAATTAGAAATGTTGAGAAAACATTCACTGTGCAAATAGAAACGACCTAGACTACGCAAGTTCAGTCCTCTATGAATCAAGACGCCTATTGCAGATCTTAGGTAGCTGAACTGCCAACATAGATCTGCAGCGAAAGGAGATGGGCATTTTTTACCCCCGCCATGACAACTTTTGTCATGTCACAGGGTTAAATCACCAACATACTTACTAGTTATTTTACTATTTACACTTTACCGAGTTTTACATTATCAAATGTGTCACTATCATTGTTGGCAGTTTTCTTTGTCTTTTATTGTTGTTTATTTTCTTGCTATATTTTGACATAATGACATAATAACACTATATAAACTAAAAATTACTGGAATTCAGAAATATTTTGTCATTTATAGGTTTTCAAGCCTTCCCTTTGACAGAGTGTCCGACGCCTGGTCTAGGTCGTATTTTATTTGCACCAAGAAAACTACAAATAAGGACGAACAAATCGTATGAAAGGTGTAAACTTAAAAGTGTCTCGCAATCCAAACTGCGCGGAACTCCAATTTAACGTCTCTGCGCATTTTCCTGCTAGTGACTTTTACTTTTACCAATTTAATGTTTTTGTTTACATTTTCGATCGTCAACTTTGGAGATTATTTAGGTTACGGAACAGATTTTTCTTTGAGATTGGAACCTTCTACACATAAAAATTGCGAAGAAATAACAAGCAACTTTATATTATTTAGCAATACAATAGACTGGAATATTGTTTAGCACAACTCCTTATACTGTAATGTTTAAAAAGTTATTATGTTATATTCTTCATTAGAATTATTATTTATTTTGTTCAAGAAGTCTCGTTTATTTATTTTGGTTATCAAAGAATATCAGTTTTATTTTGACTGAGACGTTGATTAAATCAACGAACTAAAAAAACAAACAGCATGTGTTACGCAAATTGTAATAAAATTGTTGCTTACCAGTAGGAATCCCGCAACAAAACACGTTAGAAGCTATGATGTACTACTGAAATCTCCACCAGCACTAATCGCTGCGCTCTGCGTTGAATTGTTTACACCGGTGTAGGAGAATACAAGGCACCGCCCATCTATCCCACTATTAGCTCTCAATGTTAAATCTCTTACTAACATTCTCCCTATGGACAGTGTTTGACTTTCCCGATGTGTATATTAGCAGTTTAAAAGAAAAAGGGAGACTGTACGCAGTGGCAAAAAATTTCAGTTCAATTAATATAAAACAACATCATAATGTCTGTTTTTATGTTAGTTTGTTAAGAATATAATATCGTTGTAAAATAGGTGCTTTTTATTTATAATATGTAAAGCAGTTAAATATTAATACTATTAATTTGTTTCTTTTTGTTTTAGTGTTAGTTAATTTTCTTTCAAATACATATTTGAAAACAATTTCTTAGGGCTTGTGTATATTTATACACAAACATATTTAGGTTAATGTTATTATTTATAAAGAAACAAATTTGGACTTTGTTAATTCGGAACAGTTTTCCTATTTCTTAACAAAGCATATGGTCAATCCTGGTGATGAAAATGCCATGTATAAAATTAAGGTACTTTATCAAAGAACATATTCACATACTAGAATGAACGATGAGAACTAATTTTCTTTTGTTTTGTCTTAAATATATTTGAACTTACGTAAAACCAAAAAAAAAAAATCGACAGGAAAATCAAAATAATTTTTAAATTACATACATAAATATTTTTTCGGTGCATGTGCACCGAAGATGTGCAATGACTTTTAGCGCAATTAGTGTTTGTGTATTAAATTTATCTCATTCTTCTCTATACATAAGCATATGAAGTTCTCCTTCCATATTTACAGTCTGCTTAATTTGCACGTTTGTCCTTGTAAAAGTTTTTTTCTCATGTTCCGATAGATGGCGCTTTGTAGCGCCTATTGGACTTGTATAAAGTTTAGGTAACTATATTTACCGACAGTGATGCATTTATCGGATTTAGGCATATATGTAATACTTCAGTATGGCGTGTTTTGTCCCTTTGCTTGTGTCAAAAAGATGCAATGGATATATATGTTTGTCTTTTTAAAGGACAGAATATACTAACCAATCATAAAGTTTATTTCAAATATCCCTCTTCTCACCAGTTGTTATTGTTGTCATTCATTTATTAGTGTTCCCGTCCATCTTGTCATTTGTTCCCACTATAAAGAAGTTAATTTAATGTTGCCCTGATTTTTGTATTTAATGTATTTGTCAAAAAGTAATGGTAAATATAGTTTTCACAGGAAGACCAACTGGAGAGTCTTTATTTTACTTACAATTTCTTTGGTTTGGAAAACGTGTTTACGATATGTTGTATTGTTTTTTTTCCTATTTTGCCCTGTATTAAATTTAGTAGTTAACAGTTTGCATTGCTATTTTAATTATGCTATGACGTTGCTATTTGTGTTCCTTGAACAAAACATCTGAAAATCATGCGCGTGCGCGCAGAATATTTTCCTTGAAAGAGTCCGACATAACTTTCATCTCACCTTTTTGACAACACACAACACGCAATATAGAAGTATTTAATATATGGATTTTAAGTTGGGTATACCAGACTGACAAGATCTAACAATATTAAAACCGACGGTCTCTGGATCCCAAACTTTGAATTTAATAAATGCCTTAGCCTATCAGTCTGTGCATTGCACAAGATTGAATATAAGATATATATTTTAAAAATTTTGAATGTCTTTTTCTCGAATTTCTAATATTTTCTGGAAATTTGAAGATTAAATATAAAAGGTTTGATTTTTTATATATACCTACACCTACTTTAATTCACTTTGAAATATATGATGTCAGCTAGGTTCAAGGGAGTGGGGGTTAAGTCACCATTGGGTACTTTACTGCCTTATTTTAGAATTCAGGAATCTCCCATTAGGGTATGGCTTATTATTTACAAAACTACTCTGTATAAAAAGAGATATTTGTGGAAAGTATTGCATTTATAAAATGGTGATCATATGTAATATGAAATAGTTATTTATTTATGAGTACGTTTGATAGTTATAGAAGACATCGTTAAATTCGTTCCAACACAACATGGAGGATAAAATATTGCAATAACATAACAAGAGTAGCATGCTTAATGTCAGCATGGTTTGAACGTGATTGTTAATCACATTTTTTTCATTAAATTAGCCCGCCACGTCTCTTTTAAATAATTTTTTTTTATTAATTAGCGTTATCGCTAACAATATTGACAAAACTACTTTATTATTGAAAGGTCTTTGGTGCTTTTAGTTGAATAATTTGTTGTTAAGTTAAACAACACTGCCACTATTAAAATTTTATTACGATTCGCCTTAGATGTGTCAATGTTAATTTATTCCAAGTGAACTTTTACCGTGCGGATGCTTCTGTAAGTAAGAGTTGGACGAAATTTCAGCAGTTGCTTAAACCTGTCTGAATCTCTACAAACTCGTCTAAAATAGTTATAGTAATTAAGCTCTTCCTGTTATTTATTTTCTGATGAGCTACCGGCAGAAGTCTAAAACGACCTGCACTTACATCCGGTGGATCCCAACAGCATCTTTGTTACATATCACACGGTTGACACTTTTTTCTCGTGTTTTGTAATTTTTCATTCAGCGAAATAAACGGGACATTTGGTACAAGGTAAGCTCATGGAACAATCAATTTTAGTTTTGGTAATCCTAGAGAGAAATGCTAATTTCTTAAATGCGTTTAAAATTGAAAACATTTATTAACGTTTTTAAACTTTTTAAATCTTTAAAAAAAGGTGCTTTATACTATTTCATATCAATCAAATTTAAATTGAACAGCTAAAAAGGTATTCTAATTAAATTATCGGTAATTGAGCAGTTGACTGTACTACAGTTGAAAATATTAAGTACATATTAGGTTCTGCTAAATCAGCATAGTTGGGTATTATTTTAAAGCTATGTTTTTTGTTTATTAATACTCATTTTAATATTCCCAAGACATACTTACTAAACTATTGACATTTGGTTTTATGGTCTACTATTACCGTAAGCTGGGGCTCCTTTGGTAGGTTTTTTGATGTTTTTACCCATTTCGGAAAAGCCAGTGCCAAATTAAGATCAAAAAACGTTTTAATTCGTTAGATTTAACCCTTGCCTTTACAAAAAAATTAATTTTATTATATTTAAAGCTTTTAAATTAAATACATAGCCTTCTGATTTTGTCCTAATTTAACCACGCGATGTGAGACAACTTTGGGACAGGCTAGTTTTGCCAATATAAAGATTTGAAACGCCAATAAGTACTAAAGATAGATTAGAAACGATTTATTTCGGCCCATGCACATACCTGAGTAAACCTTTAAAACTCAAATATAGATATGTAAAAAGGCAACAAATACAAAAATTCTACAAATAAAAAATAACCATTTACAACATTCTTACAAAAATTTTGAGAACTTTGAGTTAATACGTTCTGATGTCCCTCCATAAATTTTTTTACTCATTCAGTACCAGGAAAATTACGATTAAATCTTAGTTTGTTTCTTACCCAATCTGTCGAGGTACGCCTTGACGATGCAGCGTATCTACTGGAAAGCCGAACATCGCAACTGCATGCCTTACTAATTGTCTTTCTTTGTCTTTTTACCCTGCTGGGGTGTCTTTCTTCTATTTTGAGCAGAAGGGTGTTCTAGGGAATACTGTATTAGCTGGATATTTTCCGATATGATAGACTTTTCGTTTTAACCGCTTGAAGAGCCTCTTGAAGGGTTTCGACTATATAATTCCTGTAAGACCTGCTTTCCAGGCCTCGTTTATAGGTGCGAACTATCACAACAATGCTTAGAACAAGCCAAATTTACTATGGCAAAGTAAAACGTCGATTAGGGCAATCTTGGGACAGTCCCAAAGTTGCCCTAATATTGTCTGCAGATTAGAACAGACAAAACATTTACACTTCTCATGGGCTATATGACACAATTGTTCTCTTAAACGGTAGGTAAGAGATGTTTCAAATGTTGTACTTTTTTTTTCTATGAACCGTCGTACTTCTTCTATCTGATGAAAAGTTTGCAAGTGTGTGAGTAAAATTGAATATGACAACAAAACAACTGCAGAGTGATTTTCGACAAAGCGGTGGCTGATGTTCTGCAAACCTGCCGCTAATGGCAGTACACAATAATACGCGCCCCATGGCAATAGACATAACAAAAAAGCAAGCTTTTGGTGGAATGGACTGGTCCTTGGTTATCTACAAAAATTGAAATATAAATCTTGTCCCCTGATGTGCTGATGACGACCACGGGAAATTTAAAACACTTCAAGTTACCCCTGCAGTACCAAAGTAGCTCCGGTTTACGTTACTAGATTAATTTCACATTAATGTTCGATTTTTTATGTACGTTTAGTTGCTCATAATTCCGTTATTATTTAACTTGGCAAACAATATATTATGAATACTTTTATTCCAAATTCCATATTTCATAAAAATATAAAATTACAGAGAATTTTATTTAACTAACTTTGTCAAGAAACTCAAAAAAAAAATAATGTTCAATTATTTTTCCCTGACTCCATGTTAATTAACCATAAAAACCGTACTATTTTGCTAATTTAACCAATTTTGTATATTTAATAATAACAAACTTAGTAATGCTGCGGATTTAATTTGGATCACATTATATTGTGTTTTGTAAAATTTTATTTATGCAGGTTTTTTTGTAGAGAGAAAATGTGTTGCCTACTTCAAATTCACAGAATAGTGCAAGCACAATGTAAAATTGGCACTGTGTCAAATATGACAAAAGCAATAAATCAAATTACGGTCATTTTAAGAACAATTCTCTTAAAACCTTTTGATAATATGGATTAACCCGATATAAATATGATTGAAAATGCTTTCATAATTGTTTTAGTACTAATTTTACTTCTCTCAGTTAAGTACACCGATGACTAATTAGAACATGTACCGAATCCATTTTTTAATCATTGTAACATGTCTACGCATTTACGACATCTTAATGGGTAAAACATATCAAGGAAATTTCCACTAGTAATTTGTTATTCTGTTAGAGGTATAATTATTGTTTTATTTAACGAATCGATCTAAAAGGAAATAAATATTTCAATATGAGTATGTATTATTTATATTTCATGTGTTCTCTCAGGAAAATAATACGTTCTATTGCAAGGAAATCACTTCCCCAAGTTGCTTTGCGGAAATTTATATAAACGTTGCTGATCGAAGCAAATACCTTGGCCATAACATTGTAATTATTTTGACGAAAGTTTTACTTCAGCTTGTTGCTTGTTGGAGTAAACCACTACTCATTCAAACGTAGCCTCGTAAGAAAAATTGGTAAGATTTTTTTCTCTTTTTCATGGAATTAGATTTGCTTTAACTCAGACAACCACTCCTCATTCGCAGAATTCACAACCAAGATCTGGAATGCTCAATTCTTCATTCCGAAAAGCAGCTTACATCAAATAATTCTTGGTTTAGAGAAATGTGTGCTTCGGAGCTCTGTTTGAAGAATTGCACATTCCTTTCTTGACGAAATAACCTTACGATTCAAACCGGAAAACCGGAGTTTTAGAAGACTGGTTTTTGATGAGGCTTGGATGGTGAAATCCTCCCTAAAAAATCTAATCTATTTATTCCACGAGTAAATACACCACTTTTCTACAACTGGCCATGTGTTCGTCATTATTAAATTGGTTCCTAAAAGCTGGCTTTGCTTTTCCAGCAAAGAAATTACTCACATCTCATGAGCTATTCATTCTCTATAAAGTCCAAGTTTACCAAAATTGAGTACTGTTTGTTGCATTCCATTCGAAGGAAAGCAATTCACCAAATTATTGATAACATTTTGCCCGAGTCTCCTTTGAAACTGGTAAGAGGATGGTCGCCACTGATCTATTTTCTATAAATACATGGAACTGATGACTTTGATCTGATTGTAAGCGACAGTAGGAGGCGGACGATTCCTGTGCAGTCCCGCTGGAACTTCTATCTATGAAACTTGTTAGAATTTCAAAACTTTGAAATTCATTGGCGAGCAGAATTTTCCCCGAGTGTTACAAGTTATGGAAATTTAAAAAGGCCACCAATATTCATTTCTGTTTTCTTCCTCATAACCACTAAGGCCTAATAGATTTATTTATTTCGATTTCAATTGTACTTAAAAATAAGAAGTTATATTTCGATTTAAATAAGCTCTCGCAAGCTGCCGAGCATGGTCGTTATTATTTCAATTTTTAGAAGGAACGAAAAAGATAAATTTTTCCTATCTAGTTGCTAGGCATGCTAAATGATTTAAATTGTCCCCAATCATATCAAAATTGGATTAAGGGTATACGTTGAATAATATCCCCTAATATTGCAATGAATTTTATTGTGGATTTTAATTTTTAAAAATATACCATTACATTATGTCCGTGTGCACATTAAGTTCCTAATATGAAACACTTGAGGATTCCTAACAAATTCTTTTAAAATAACAGAAAAGAAGAATAATATGCCGCAACAGGAAGAAAATAAAAAAAGGAAAGCCAAAAACTTATGAGGAAAAGCAAAGTTACTGAATCTAAAAGTTCTTCATCTGAAAACGTTTTTGATATTGATTTTTCTTAAGTTCTGTGAAAACCGTTGATTTCATACCACATGATAATTAAAATCAATAACAGTATTTACATCAACTGTCTTTCTGATTTAAATAAGTTTTAAAATGGAGTGGATAAATATAAGAGATATCTCAAATTAGCGACCCTAAAAGTCTAAAATTAGGATCCCTTCATGGTAGGACATAAAAAGTGCAACTTCTTGTTGCATCACTTTTATTTCAGTACCTGTTACTAATTCCAATAAAATGTTTATTGTTGTGAAATGCGCATTCATTTATCTGTATAAGCTGGTAAAATTAATCTTGTTGCTCTTACATTTTAACAGAAACATACACAAATGTAAATATATTCTATCGTTTTTCGTAATTTCTTTCTTTTACTCTATAACCAATATATGTATATTTTTTGTTGTTGGAAACTTCGATTATATTTCCAAACTTATGAGTTTATACAGTCAGGTTCAGATTTAAGGCGATTGGAGCGATTGGGTATAATCGGGCTCCGCACTTGAAGGGTATCACCACCAAAATTAACAAAAATTTATTTTTTGAAATTTAAAGCAAATTGCTTATGATAATAAAGGATAAATTACAAATTATTCAAATAATTAAAAATATAAGTATTTATTTTAAGTTCTCATTGATGGATAAAATTTATTATTGGGTTTATTATAATACTAGCCAGATTTAGTTTATGCCATGATAATGTATAAGTGTAAGTCACGTACTCCGACGCGAGGCGAAATGTGGCACGTAATAGGGAGAGTGGTGGCTTAGAAAGAGATAGACAGTAAGGTGTTTAAGAACTGGCGTAACTCTATGCATCGTCGTACGTATGTTTTTTTTTTAAGTTTAATCCACTCACAAAGGCTAACCCCATTATGCTTTCAAAGCACTGCGAGTAGGATGCAAAAACAAGGATATTGTCTGTAACTTTTAAAAACAAAATTTTAGAAAAAAATGTTTTTATTAAACTTTTTTTGGTTAATTGTTTGTCACGTTTTGGTGACCTTTATTTTCTTTTCCCTGTTTTTGTTTCATTGCTACGGTAACGAAATTTGAATTTTCAAATGACATCCGTATCTTTTGTTTGCTTTTTTAGAATTTGCATGTCTTTTTGGATTTGGTGACCCCAAATCTTAGAGGGTTTAGAAGTGAAAATGTTTGAGAAAATATAATTTCATAATTTGACCGATTCTTATATTATATAATTAAATATGTACTATTTTTAAACATGCGTTAGTAATTAAAATTAAATTTTGGTTACTTAGATTTCTTTACAAATAACATTAAAAAATAAATGATAAAAATCAGTAAAATTATGATTTTTCGAAATTCTCCGAATCTAACCCCTAGAAAAGTGATGTTACCGTTGATTGAATACATTATTATTTAATCAACGATGTTACCGAATGCAGAAAGTTAAGATTTTCCCAAAAGAGCAAATAAAAAATGCGGGTGTTATTTGAAAATTCAAAAATTCGTTACCAACGCAACAAAATAAGAGCTAAGAAAACAAAATTAAAGTCACTGGAAAGTGGCAAATAATTAACCAAAAAAGTTTATCCGACAAATTTCTTCCATAAATATTTTAAAAAAAAGTTATAGCTAATTTTCTATACATGCGCCGGACCATGATAAACCAAATGGTCTGTCTATTAATAATATTTGTCTTTTTTAAATATACAAAAAGAATTTTATGTTTAAATTAGTTTGAGCATAACCTATTAATTTAATAAAAAATTATTAACTTTATTAGGAAATACGTACTCTCCACAGTTTATTGATCATTTATCTTAAAACAAAATCTGCATTAAAATGTTTTTCGCATACAAAGTATCGAGTTGACAATAGCAGCTCATTTCGCGGGATTTTTCGCCTCTATACATCAACTTTGTCCTTAGGCACTCAAAACAATGACACTTTTTCATGACGGCTGTTATAACCACTGTTGCACATAGGCACAAAACAAGTCTTGCACATTTTGTTATTAAAATATAAATATAAAACCTAAAAATTGCGAGACAATTGCATAAAGTATCAACATTTGCATAAGAAAGCACTGCTTAATCTACTCAAGGCGGCCCTTCTACTGTCTATCCTTCATATGTTGTTCTCTTTTCAATCGTCTCCGGATTTAGTACCACTTATCGCAACAGTGAAATATAGCGGGGTATATTACCATTCTTATATTATATCATGATTTATGCATTGGTCCGTCAATAGTTAGCTAGGATATATTCCTTAATATTACTTATAAAAGATAATAAAACCAAACGGTGTAACAGACTATTTAAAAAAGAAAATAGGTAACAAATATAAAACTCCATGTAATCAACTATTCGAAGTTACAAACAGGTCATGCAATTTCATGGTTTGTTAAACGAAAATAGTACGATTTGTTTTGTTTTACATATGAACTCAATAACAGTACAAACATTATTTTATTGTTGCAAGCTGCTCAGCCAAAAAAAAAATTCACAGATTTCGCAATCCTTGCAACCAACGGAGACATTGGAAATGATAACACCAAATAGAAACATAATTAACACTTTATTTAACATACAAGGTTATACAGGGTATTTACAAATTTCAAAGACAACGTTGGCAGTTGATTCGGAATGATAAATAAATACGAATTACGAAAAAAAATTAATAAAAAATGTTTACTTTTCGAATTGCAGACTTTCAAAGTTGTTATAAAAAATAATTTAATTAATAATTTCATAATCTCTTTACCGATCGTGTTGAAATATGAAACCTTTATTTATTTAGATTATTAAGGCTAGAATCTTAGTGACGAAGACCCTTGTTTTATCCGACATCCCTTGTAATTCATCACGACAATTATCTATGTATCTTCGAAGTAGTAAATAATAATAATTACATAAAATATGTATTGATTTACAACAATACGTATTACGTTAATTCTGTAATAAACCTTGTGATATTTATTATTATTATTTTGTTGTTGCTTAATTAGTGAAGTTTAATATTGTATAATCTTAAGATATAGATATAGATATAGATTATAGATTTTATCTGATTGTTTTTATATGTAATTATTCAGATTACAAGATGCTCTTTTTCAAAAAGTTTCGGACTATAAGGAAGAAGTACTCTATAGTTCACCAAAATTGATTTTCCGATACCACCTTCCAAACATTTTTACACGGGTCTACTGCATTCCGAATATTGGCCTAGAAATCTGAACTGCCGATGCCGATCACTATTCAGGTATTTAAATTGATTCTTGTTAAATATTCGAAGGACCAGTACACTATGAGGCGCCGTTCACAACATAATTATTTTACATGAATATTTAATAAATCAAACAATATATGTAAAATTTTAAATTATATATTGTTTCGTTCTTGAAATATACTTCATCTCTGTAAAAATGAATATTTAAATTCTCCTGATAGAAATTTTACATAAATCTATTTAAATATTTTATATGAAAGTTTTATGTGGTTTTAAAAATATTTATATAAACTGTGATACATGAAACGACCGTGAGAGGCGATAGTAGCCGCACGAATCGAGCATGGAGTATGGTATTATTTATATATCAATTTTATTTTTCGTTGTCGCCACCTGAATCTTGATTATATTTACATATTTATCAATAGCACTAAAATCTGACATAAAAAGTGACAGCATGCTGCTAATAATAATAATAATAATAATAACAAAATAATAATAAATAAATAAATAAATAATAAAATAAAAAAAGTTTCAAACCTTAATTTAAGTTCCAGCGCTTCTAGCGCCCGCTACGGTGGTTTGATATATCACACTTTATATAAATATTTTTGAAATCACATAAAATCTTTATAAGAGATATTTACGAATATTTATATAATATTTTTAACAGAAGATTTAAATATCCATATTCATTGAAATTAAATATACTGCAAGAAAGAAATAATATATAATTTCAAATTTAATATAAATTGATTTATTAAATATTCATAAAAAATTATTATGTCCTGAACGGCACCTCATACTACACAGTGGTTAAAAAATATGTTTCCTGTTTATGGTCTATTGACTACTTTATATTGAAGTCAGTTAGCTACCGCTTACAAACAAGATATATGATCTACTTATCACAGGGCCAAGATTTAGAAGTAAGAGGTCGACGAATTGATCCAAACAAAATTTTAAATAATATACAGGCTCTTTTAGTTAACATTTCCACAGCCGATATCTCTGAAAATAAAAAGGACCTATATACTGTATTATAAGTTTAGCATTGTAATGATCAGATGAATTAACCCTAAGGGTGCGTTTAGATTAGAGATTTATTTCATAATAGAAATCTTAGGTATCTGAGACTAAATTTCCTTGCCCGTTTACACTAGGACACAAATATAGCTGAATAAAATTACTAACTTTACTTTTAGCTGAGATCAAATCTGTTGATAAGTCGTTCATATAAAAATTGCGACTGATTATTTTACTTTCTAATGGGAATCGTTCTTCAGCTTCTTTTGCTATTTTAAGAAACGGGCTGCAAAAAAGGGTGCACAAGTGGTGCCGTAAGTTACCATTATTAAACAGAAAGTTTTAATAAGTCCTTCTTTGCGGATGCCATAAAACTCGTTGAAAATCGGTGTCATATGGATACCCTTTTTATCATTCTGTACATTTTAGTGATCTTACTTGACAGTACAATAGGATAAATTAGAAACGGAACGGAAATCTTCTTGTATTATTGCTTGGGCGATTAAAATGACGTTAAGGCTGACTGCAGATGTGTCTTACATCACCTGAATTTTATGCTCCTTCACAGTTTGTTTGAACCCCCTGGTTGGATAAGTAGTACAATTCAGAAATTTGTCATTTCGACAAGTGGTCCACACGTGTCATACCTATTTTTTACAAGTTTAAGAATCATTTTATTGACACTGAATGTGCCTCGCCCATTTTTCTTTCGTTTTCGAAAGGCAACGTTACAATGAAGAGACCACAGGGTGCTCGTAATTAGTAATTGTCGTAAAAGTGTTATTTCGGGTCTTTTCTTCTTGGGATAAAAGTATGTTGCTTTCAGTTTCCTCTTGATCCTAAAATTTATTGACCCGGTCATGTAATTGTTCTTTCTGACAAGAATTTATGGTCTTTAAATTGCATGTCATATTTTTGTTTCTTTGAATGGACTTTTAAATGACCAGGTGCATTCAAACCAATTTGTTTTCTTGAAAATGAAGTTAATTTTTTCAAATTTCGATGAAATTTCTAATTACTCCCAAAATAAATTTGTTTCAGTTAATAAATCTATTTAGATTATTTCGCATTGAAATCAGGATCATTGAAAAAAACATTAGAAGGCAGTTGAATGGCAAATTTATCAATCTTAAAAATTGAGGTTGGTTCTGTGATTTTGTTTATCTTATTCCAGATAACACGTGAATTCGTTTAGATGTGATTTGATCCATATGGTACATTACTTCAAACTCTTGTAAAGAAAATTACAATTTCTTAACTAATGCTGAAGTAATGATGTTCGCTTGACACTCTGGATTTAACAACGCTGGACATTGTTTAAAGTTACTGCACCTATTTCTAATTAAAACTAGAGCTGTACTGGTTGTACTAATTGCCATTTTCGCTTTGCATGATTGTTTAATTTTTCGGCTATTATGGGAATAAATAAAATTAATTCCCTTTTTTTGCCGAAAGCTCTAAAACCTTTAATACAGTTAATTAGTTGTCTTAGACCGGGTTGTGTGGTTTTTGTGAATTAAAAAATGTTTAGGACGGTTGGACCTGTTCTTTTATTTTAAAGCGGTCTTGCATTTTTTAAATTGAAATATACTCGTATAACCAAATAGACTACGAAATAATTTAAATCAAAATAATATTAAGGCATCTATGCTCATGGCTCTTGAAAGAAATATTTTAGTACAAAGCGAAAACAATGAAATATTAAAATATATTTAATCTACAAGCAAAAATTTGTCAACTTTATTGTAAAAGTAATTTACATTTATTTGAGCCTTAAAAATTATAAGTGCAGATATTTTACCACATTCGTTTACTGAGTATTTCAAGACCGTACGTGAATTGGATTTAGGGTAAGAGTTTACAGCATAATAATGGAATTATAACCCCTCACTTAAGGGCCGCTGACTTGGGTAGCCCGTGTAAACTTCAGAACCTTTAAGTTTGCGCATCTTTACATGCTCACAATACCGCCTACTGTGTTCAGTTTTTGTTAGCGGTGTTTTCGTACTTAACTCACTAGATTCTCTATTTTCAATCTCTCGTAAACGTTTTTTACGCTCTCAATATGTCTTACACTTTTCGCTATTTTTCATACTCTTAATATCCATAGCTGATAGCCTTATCCAATGAAACGTCACTGGATTAAACGAATATGGTGCACTTCGGTGAACTGTAAACTTAACATTCTCTCATGCCGGCCTCTCGACGCCGAGAGGGCTCGACTGGCGATCCGAGTATGTCCGACCGACCGACACCTTGTTCTTCAAGCTTGAACGAAAACCCGAAACTTCACCCCATATCTCAACATAAACATTTCCAATGTTAAAACATTTTCATTTGAAACAAAAAATATTCCTGAGTAGGAAGGTTGTCATAGCATGGCAGATGACGCAGTGGCATATACAACTCAACACACTTTTCAATTTATAAAATTAGTTGAGATAAACCCAATAATACAAATAGGTTTAAAGTACTATGTAAAAAATTAACAGAAAAACAATACCTTACAATCAGCTATTCAAAGTTACAAGCAATTTACACATCATAATTTGTAAAATTGATAGAAATTCATTTTAAGTAGAGCTGCCAAGCAAGTTTCTAATAACAAAGACGGAACAAAAAGACTGTGAAATCGAAATTTTTAAAAAAGAATTAAAAATTTGCCGTTTGAACCTAACATGTATACTTTTTTCTTGCAAACTTTGCAGCTCAAAATTTCTACTTAAAATTTTACATTTCAAAAAAGAAAAGTGGGAAGTGTAATTTCAAATTCAAATACATATTACTATTTCTCATAAAATTTCAAGTGTTTGTTCAAAATATTAAATTTTCGCCCAAAATCTTAATTAATATTTTTAATAATCTTCAAACCTTCATTTCAATTTCAAAATAGTGGCTTCAGTAGTAGAGAATTCAATCTTGAAAAAAAAGGATTTTTTTAAAATTGTAGCTTTGATTTCAAAGTGTTGCTATTTAATTTTATTTTGGGAAGGATTGAACTGTAAACTCAAAATTTGTATTTTTTTAAATGATTTTAAATGAAAAGTTGAAACTCGAAAAACTTTTTCTCGAAACTTCGACTGTACCTATTCCCAACACTTCTACTACAATTTCGAAATTTCAACCTCACCTCGAAATTTCAATTTTAATGTCGAAATGTCCACTTTTAATTTAAAATTTTAAATTATATCTTTTTTTTCTCCCAACAATTTCAATTCAAAAACATAAGTTTATTTTTGTAGAAATTTTGATTTTTAATTTTAATATTCCAATTATAAAACTCTTTTTTTAAGCATTCTAGGTTGAAGTTTTGGGTTTAACCCCTTATGACTTTTTGAATGTATTAGCAGTCTTATTTATAAAAACTGATTTAAATTATCAGTCAGTTTAGAGAAAAACGTTGAATATTTGAAGGTCGAAATGTTTGGTAAAAAATGCGAAGTTTCGATAACTGGATTTATAAAATAAACATTTTGAAAATATAATCAAATTCTAATCCGACATGTCCAGAAAAAGGTCAACATTTCAAATTTAGACACCAAATTTTTTAAATAGGAGCCCAAATTGTATGAATACAATAAATATTTTGGGACAAAATTATTTGAGAAATATTTGTTTTAATTTTTATGTCAAATTTTGGCGAACAGCTTCGAAATTTTAATAATATGTCAAACTTAAAATTACCAAAAAAAAATTAAAATTTCAAAAAATAATAATAAATTAAAAAATATAAAGATTTCTCTAAATTCCAAGTTTAAAGTTGAAATTTTTAGTTAATCAGTACTTTCGCGTTTAAAGTAGAATTTTCTAGAAAATCCAAAATTCAAGGTAAAGCAGAATTATTTTTTCAAAATTTTTGGTCCAGCCTAAAGAAATGTAACTCGAGGTACGACAAAAAATAATAAAATTTAGATAATTCCCACTGAAAGATGCCATGAAACCTCAAGATTCTATTTTTCTTAATGTATTCCAAATACTATTTTTTTTAATTTCCCAATTAATTACAAATCAATAATTCCTGAGATGATATGATTATTTTGATATAATTGGACGTTTTTAAATAAATAAATAAATGAAAACATAATTTAATTTATTTAGATAATAATAATTAACTTTTTTGTTATAATTAAATATTATACTCAAAAATTATTAAAATACTGATCCAGTATTTAGATCTCCACAGAAAAATTAATTAAATATTCCTTTCAAAATATGCATTAACTACTTATTTTTGAAATTTAAAAATTGATTACCTGAATAGAAAGTTTTTTCCAAACGTAACGTTTTAAATTTAACAACATTCTGTGACAATGACAGCCCTCGAATTCGGTTCTAATATATAGAGGGCCCCGGAAAAAAATCTAATCGGGCCCCACACTTATTGGATCCGGGCCTATATGCAGCTTTTATTGTTACCTTAAATTCAATTTTATATTATAAATGAAAACATGTTAAGCATTTAAAAAATTTTGACTTCATTGGCCAAATTTTAATTTTATTTATGTAGAAAATTTCAAATTTTGCTTTTATAACTTTGAGTTACAATCAGAAGTTCGATGCAACCATAGAAGGGGTCGAAACCGGTATACGGTGTGTGGCTGTTAGTTTTCAACTTTTAGCAGGTTCGCACTGTTTCATTACAAAACATTTAATTGAGAAAAAAAAAAGAAAACAGCTTCTAGATCCTCTATATAGTCTAAGAATCATTTTGTTATGTTTCCTTGTTTTAACAAAAATGAGACAGGTTCAGAGTTTCACATGCTTGGCCGCCGGGATGGTGTGTTGGTGTGGATGTGCGAATTACATCACCAGAGCAAAGCGCAACTTCTCCGCTTGGCCCGGGTTTTACTGACGCTGCGGAGGTAGGAGAAACGCAGTTTCCCTTCCGTCTCTCATGTTTTGGCGCCGCATCGCGACGTTAAGCAGCCCGCCAATAAGTACTTAACTACGTCTCTCTTGTGTGTATGCTACGCTGTCAGGTTGTAGTTATTTTTTTTTTAATTTTACCAGCCTCTTGACCGTCAACAAACATAATATCAGCTGGGAGATGAGATGTTCATGCATTTAAATTGTACTAGGCTGGTTTTTAAAATGCTAATCATAAGTTTTCTCTCATCACCTCCTTCTGACTTTTGAATGGTTGTACTTATTTTGACCAATGAAATTTTGAGGTTAAAAATAAAGACTTGTAAACTTTTTAACAAATAATAATGGGCAACATAATCATAAGGCCCTTATGAGCAATAATTTTAAATAGCACCCTTAGACAAGGGACACTTCTTTTGAAAGGTAATAAAAATAATTATTTAGTCATACTAATGTTGTTTCAGTTAACGGTTAAATAAATAAGGGTAAGACGCACTCTTTCCCACTCATGTGTTTTGAACAGCTATACAGTCTGTCCCACCGTCAATCGTCGAGATTGATATCTGACAAAGTACCCATCTAAAAAATTTAAAAATTGATCAACTTAGCCAAATCGACGTGGCCAATACAACTGAAATATTCGCAAAGTTGTAATACTTCCATAATTTTGGTGGAACGGACTGGTCCTTGGTTATCTTCAAAAATTGAAACATAAAGCTTGCTCTAACGCGTTTAGACAGTCAAGCTATTATCTTTAGAGATACTTGAGTATCTCCCTGAAGATGATAGCTTGGCTGTCGAAACGCGTTAGAGCAATCTAAGTTGTGTTTTTTAATCTTTCTTGGTTTCAGGGGACAAGTTTTGTATTTCAACTTTTGTAATACTTCCGGTTATATTGGAAGTTTACACCAACTTCGTTATTTTAAATAAGACCCTATACAGGGTGTTACAAAAGTCCGGGCCGCTACTTCAGGAGCATATTCTACACATTAAAATATGAAAAATGTTGAAATACATTTTTTTCTTTAAATTGCCTCCTAACGGAGATATGACCATTTAAAGATGGCGCCCCTAAAGTGGTTTTTTTACTACAAAAAGTTAACGGTTAGTAGCAAAGTCATGAAATTGGGCAAGCAGTTAAAGAATTGGATTAGGCATATTCTCATGTAACATATTTTTTAAATAAGCAGTAGCGTGGCGTGTAGGGGGTTGCCCGCGATTATTTTTTACCGTAACTTTTTTGTATTGCAATATTTCGGCACAAAAGTGCCATAATCGTAAAAAGCAACATTTTTTATACAAAAAAGGTACTCTTTCTGAAAGTCGCTAAAAGTAACCGTTTCCGAGAAAAAAGCGTTTAAACAAAATTGTTGCATTTATTAGAATTCGTTTTGCAAATTTCTAATTTATCCACTACTAACTGCATTGATATAAAAATAGTACAAAATTAAGAAAAAAAAAAACAAAGCAAGTGTTCGAAATTATTGCCCCCTGCAGCAATACATTGCTCGGCTCGTCTTCTAAGGGAACTCCTTACTCTTTCGCAAATGCCTGGTGTATTGTGAATCTGGTTGAACCCATTTTCAATTCGTTCACGAAGATCATTGATATTGTCAACTGGTGTGGAGTAGACGATCTGCTTTAGATGTCCCCATTAGTAGAAATCGAGTGGGTTGAGGTCAGGAGACCTAGCTGGCCATGGTATCGGACCTCCTCGACCTATCCATCGTTGATGATAGTTGTTATTCAAAAATTCCCTAGCAACTGCACTAAAATGGGCAGGTGCCCCATCGTGCATTATCCACATTCGCTGTCTTGTTTTGAGTGGAACATTTTCAAGTAACACGGGTAACTCTGTTTGCAAAAAATGTCTATATGATGCTCCTGTTAACCTATGAGGTAAAAAAAAACGGTCCAATTATAGAGTCCCCTATTATTCCTCCCCAAATGTTAAGTGAAAAATGTTGCTGATGTCTCGACTGAATAACCGCATTGGGATTTTTAACTTACCACTGATGCATGTTGTGAAAGTTAAGTATCCCGTTTCTGGTAAAACCCGCTTCGTCCGTAAATAATATGAGCGATGGAAAGTTCTCATTTTCAGCGATCTTATGCAATAGCCAGTTGCAAAATTCTATTCTTGGAGGATAATCAGCAGCAAGTAACCCTTGCACTCTTTGAAAATGATAGGGGTAAAATTGGTAAAATTTCAAAATTCGCCAGATAGTTACGTGATTTACTCCTTCGGCTAAAGCAAGTTGTCTAGTGCTGACACATGGATCTTCTTCAACTCGCTGAAGCACACGCTCCTCTAAATTAGCAACTTCTGCGTTTGGCCTTCCAACACGTTCGCCTTTGAAAACAAAATTTCCTGTTTCACATAAACGAGCATGAATTTTCTGGAACAATTTTTCTCCTGGTAGGTGTCTATTAGGAAAACGTTCAGCATAAAGCCGTCTTGCTTCAGCACGATTACAATTTGCAAGCCCGTACATTAAATGCATATCGGCCATTTCTTGATTTGAATAGTCCATTTTATCAAAATAATGAAAAGTTAAAAAACTACTACACTTACTATTGACAACAAAAACTGCTAAAGTTTACAGCTTACGACCAAATTTTATCAGTGACACAACGTCAATCTCTGGCAGATATTGTCAAGTACAATTGTTTTCTTTACGATCAGTTTGCATGACCAACTTATTTTTTCTTATACAAATTAGTTAGAATTTCGAAGACGGGATAGGATTATTTAAACGCCTTTTTCTCGGAAACGGTTACTTTTAGCGACTTTGAGAAAGAGTACCCTTTTTGTATAAAAAATGTTGCTTTTTACGATTATGGCACTTTTGTGTCGAAATATTGCAATACAAAAAAGTTACGGCAAAAAATAATCGCGGGCAACCCCCTACACACCACGCTACTGCTTATTTAAAAAATATGTTACATGAGAATATGCCTAATCCAATTCCTTAACTGCTTGCCCAATTTCATGACTTTGCTACTAACCGTTAACTTTTTGTAGTAAAAAAACCACTTTAGGGGCGCCATATTTAAATGGTCATATCTCCGTTAGGAGGCAATTTAAAGAAAAAAATGTATTTCAACATTTTTCATATTTTAATGTGTAGAATATGCTCCTGAAGTAGCGGCCCGGACTTTTGCAACACCCTGTATATTGTTGCGCGTTATCGGTTCGAAGATTAATACTCCGTGAATTGTAACCACTTTATTTCCGAACTGATTCTGGAACATTACAATCATAATTCATTTAACTGACCAACCGTCTAATTAACTCACTAACACTGTTTAATTAACTAACTTACTCAATGACTGACTGGGGGAAAGGCGACCGCATATTTATAGATAACGTTCCGGTTTCCAAACTGATCTCCGTGCAGATAAGATTATCCCTTGCGGAAATTTCTGGAACGCTTATCTGCTGTTTAATGCATTATCACGGCCGCTTTCTATTATCAAATTTTCTATAAAACTCCTTATTAACTTTTTTAATTACATTTTGTTATAAATTTTTGCATTTTTTTACTAGTGTGATACGAGGGAAGGAGGACACTTTCAACTAGCATTTACTTAACCTTTCAAAACTATCCTTAACTCAAACAAAATTAGTGTTACTGAATAGATATTTTTCAATACCATTCAAACGAGATGTCAGTTGTTGTCGTAGGGTGATATTTTATATTATTAGTCTTAGCCGTTTTGGTACATCAAAGGATTGGTCGTTTGTTATCTTTAACTGAGAATCTTATAACCCTTTATTTTTGCTCTTCAAATTTCATTAGTTTGAGTCTCAGCTTAACTATTTAAAAGATAAGAGTGGAAGCGGGGACTCATCACTAGCATTCATAGCATCATAGATACATCAAGTAAGTATTTTGTTAAAATAACTAATTATATGCTTTTCAAATGATGTTAAATGATTTTTGATTTTTTTATTGGTTGTAACAAACTCCTTTCTGTATTAATATGTTAATTTTTCACTACTCAACAAAGTGAGATTGCAATTCCGGAAAAGTAAGCTACATAATCTGCCAATAAATATACATAGTTATGCCTAAAGCTTACATTTCATCCAAGTTTAAGGTAATACTACATTTATAGCAATAAAATTGAAGTGCGTAAGTATCTGTCTCTCCACTGATTTATTTGTCCGAGTTAATCTCAGAAACTCCTAAATTTATTCTAATAAAACTTGTACCAACATGTAAAGTATTTTTAAGGTTACTTTTTGAGTTATTTTTATTTCAGTAAAATTTCAACTTACACTTTTAAAAACTCAACTGTGCTAACAATTTAATTTAAGTTATAACACAGAAAATACGTTATAAAATAGAAACAATAATTAGGATTATTTTGAAAATGTAATAAAGAACTGTTGAAAAAAGCACTAATTAGTGAAATATTGAAAAAAGTAATTTCAAGAAAAGTTGTTTCAAATTAAAACTGTAAGAAAAATAGGAATTTGTCCAAAGCAATGCAGGGAAAGGGGATTGATAAAGGATTATATCAAGCAGTAATAACTTGTGTACCTTCAAAAATAACAATTGGTGTGTAGCTGTTGCAGCAGTTGACTGGTGAGCAGACATGAAGCAATTCAAAGCCATAAAAATGTTGGGACAAATAAAAAAGAAAACGATTCATGAACTTAAATGGAGGTTTCCACGGATACAAGTTTGAGAATATTCACGGTTTTGGTGGGTTGAAGCCGCTTTAAGTTATGTTGGTTTGTCGACGTTTCGGCACTGTGTACTGAGGACATGAGGATGCCGGTATAAATCTTGGTCTCGTCAAAGACGATATGAATATGATTTCCCGTGCTTATTCAGTGGGAACTTTTAACACTTTTTATGTTTTTATATGAACTTCCAGACTCTGGAATTTTTTGCCAAGCATGGATTTTCTACTTGTTACTTATAGTGCTACAAAGGCATAAAAGCCTTTTGCGTGTAAATCTGTAAGGAACCTACCGAAATGATTTAGTTGGTTCCTTCGAAAAGAATGTATCCGTGTCTTTAAAAACAGTTACTATTCCCTTCTATAAGTTTTAAACTGAAAAAGTTCTTGATTTTTAAAGAACTGTTTAATCTAAAGTGCTTTAAACAAATTGTGATTTTTGACTTAATGTATTTTGAAAAAAAAAAAATCAAAGTCCCAAACTTTCAGGCAAATCTGTATGGGTCTGGGCGAATTTATTTTATAAATTTTGGTCGAAAAAATAGTCAAAATTAAAGTCGTAATTTTGGATTTTTTTAAGAATAAATAAAGTCTTCATCTTTACACGAAATCTCGGATTTAACCCGAAATGTTTCTAGTCTAAACTTAAATTTTTCTCTAAATTTGGAATTGAATCTATCTTTTTTTTCATAAATTTGACATTTTAGTCGCTGTCTCAGTCACTTCAAATTTTTAAATAAATAATTCCAGAAATTTTCAATAAAAACCTTTGATCTTTGTTCGAATTTCGATTTTTCTCCCAAATGGTTTCCTTAAAATTTCACCTTTCAAAATGTCTAGCTTTATTTCGATCTTAGTTCCTCATTTTCGACTTTCCTCTATATTTAAAGATCAAATCTAAATTAAAGCAAGTAATTGTTCATTTTAATCAGTAAATTTCAAATTCAACCAAAAAATTGGGGGCTTAATTTGCTTCAAAAATTTGGTACCTTAGCGACAAAATTTTGAATTTAACTTTTTAACCTTAACCGTAGCATTTCCAGAAAATGGTCGAATTTTTATAAAAACCTAAGGTTTAGCACAATTTTTCATCGATTTTTGGGTTTAAAAGTATCAAGTTGGCATTCTGATAAAATAAGAAATATTTAACTATTGCTTAGAAATTCAAAATTTGTAGAAAAGTGGAAATCTCAGTATTAATTACATTTTCTTAAATAATTTTTCTAAAAGCTTTCTGCTTCAAACAAAATTCGAAAAAAAAAAATATTTTTTAAAATCAAGACTGTTGTTTTCTTGAAAAAATACAATTTTTTTAAGGGTCCACTAACATTTTAATAAAATAATTTTGAAAAAAAAATATTAATGTTGCTTCTCTAAATTTCTAAAAAATAGAGATTTTGAAACAATATCGAATGGTTAAAATTTTTAAAAAACTTAAAACTTCGGGACAAAAATTTAAACTTTCGAAAGAGATCGATATTTTCAAAAAATATAGGAACTTAGGAAAGAATGTAAATTTTTAATAGGTCGAAATTTTTAAAAAGTAAAAATTTACAAAGAAATTTAAATGTTTAATAGTCGACATTAGAAAAAAGTATTATTACAATAAGATTTATTACAAAAAGTTCGAAATTGCAAAATAAGTCAAAATTTTGAGCAAAATATTAAAATTCTAGAAATATTGGAAATTCCGCATCTCAGTCGGAGAAGTGCTCTAAAGGTTATGATTGCCCTTTGTGAGTTGATTGAACTTAAAAAAGAGACATATTTTTAATTTTGAAATTTTAAAAAGGGAATAAAATCTTAAAAATTCAAATTTATTAACATTTAAAAAAAAGTTCAAGAGTATAAAAATGTAGTATTTTTCGTAAAGTTAGAAAACTATGCAAAAGGTTATATATTTTCAAAAAATTGAACTTTTTCAAAGTTTGAAAAGAATCTGATATCTGAAAATATAGAAGTTTAAAAATCAATCGAAATATACACAAGGTATCGAGACCTTCAAAAAAAAGTGGAAAGGCTAAATTAGGAAAAAGGGGTAACATTTTCGAGAGTGAAAAAATTCAAGAAAACTTAAGATGTCTAAAAATAACCAAATTTTAAAAGGATTGATAAATTAAAAGCCATATGTTTAATGTTTTCTTAAAATGTTGACTTTTTAAAAATAGTTACTTCCTGGAAATCAAAATATTTAAACATTTTGAAGAATAATCGATATGTGAAGGAGTCGAAATATTTTGAGAAGGTAAACTTTGAATAAAACAGAGTCAAATTTTTCAAAATAAAATCTTTTCAAAAACTCGAAATTTACAAAAAAAAGTTCTTAGATACAAGTGAAATTTAAAAAAAGTATAACTAAGGAAATTTAAAGTGTGAATTTTGACAAACGATGGAAATCTGCAGATGTCGAAAATTTTATAAACTGGTAAGTTTCAACAGTTGAAATTTAAAAAAATCTGAATTTGCAAGAAGTTAACCTAAAGAAAATTTGGCATTAAAAGGTCGACATTTGAAAGAAAAATTATTTGAAATATTTAATATTCCAAATTTGGAAAAAATTAAATATTTTCAAGAGTTTCAAAATTTAAAATTGCTAGGAAAAGTCTAAATTACAAAAAAAGTCAAAACATTTCGACTAAAAATCTGAATTGTCAAAAGTTGCAATTTTCAAAGTGTTTCGCAAAAAATGTTGAAGAAAGTGAAACTTTTCACTTCAATTCTGATAACGTTTTTTATTTTATTTATTAATGTATTTATTTTTCACATTTGTGACTTGCCTAAAATTTTCAGCATGTGATGTGGCTTAAATTAACTTTACGGTAGGACACCACTTATTTGAACACTAGTTATAAAACATTTTCCTGGATTGTGAGACTGATTTAATGATTTACAGATCAGTCGGATACTAATTTAGAGTCATGTTTGATAAAATATTCATTTATTTTATGGGTAGAATTTTCGTGCTGAAATGTTATTTTAACTTTCTGTTACTTTTACTTGTATGCAATATTTCTCTGTTTACATGTACGCGAATGTGGTCAGTTTCTTGAAAATATGTTGAGAAGCGGTAAAGTGCTTGAATGGTATTAGAACTATCTGGATATTTATTTTTAATGGAGCCGAGAAGTTAACTTAATCTTAGGTGAAATTGTGTAATGTTTCTCAAATTTAGACAGCAGAGCATGCAAAACACTTTAATGTATAAATTCGTCATTTATCAAAATTTATCCTTGGTACTAATATAAAGAAAGTGACGGAATAAGCTTTCACAAAGCTTTTATAAAAGTTATAGATGTTGTGACAAAGACATGTAAAAAAAGAACGAGTCTGTAAAAATAATTCTATAAATGACTCAAAAAAAGTACAGTTTCCTCATTTTTATCAGAGCATTTACTATATGTAATAGGAAATTGTTTTTAAAAATCAATATTTTATAAATCGCAGCGAAGGTGAACTAAATGCTTATCTTGTTATTCAACTACATTAGCATGCTTGTTAATGCCAGCCCTGCTAGGGAAATACGTATCATGTAATTATCACTAATTACCAATGTGGTAAAGGGGTAAAACCTTTGGGTTAAGGTGATTTACTTCTTATTAGAAAACTAAGAAAAAATCATAATAATCAATTTACATTGAGAATATAAACTCGATGACTGCCAGACTAATGGCAATTTCGTTACTTCAGTGTAAATGGTTGATCGCATGCTACAGGCAATTGCAATAAACTTACTGCGCTACCGCCGACATTGCCACAAACTGTAACATGCTAACATGTTGTCAACTATTGGCTCGCCATCAAATCACCTTGTTAAAAACAATACCTTTTTCTAGCACTATTTTCATAACTTTTGCAAAAGACCAACATCAATAAATAAAGGGAAATTTTAATATTACATACCTACTCGTAAACTTTGTTATGAAAGCGTAAGTATAGAGCTTTCAAAAAGAGTAAAAATCGCACAAATATAAAAAGATTGTCTTATACATGACTTATCTGAATATCCAAAAGTATTTTTTAACCTGTGATTACAAAATGCAACGAAAAATTTCGTAGGCCACATAAACAAAATTTAAGAATCTTGGGAATATATCTCACGAGTTACATGTATACGTATACTTCGAGTTCGAAACAGTTCTGCAAGACAATAAAGTTCTCAGATATACTTCGAAAACAAAGTGAAGAGTGTTCTTTCTTAACGAGTTATATTTGATTGTATCTGACACATAGCATGTCTGCTGGGAATACAGGGATATTCCTGTACGACTGTCGACCTCTTATTCCTGTTCACTGCCTCTAGCCTAATAATAAATCCAACTGGAACGTCGCAAAACAAATTTATGTCCACGATTCTACCACAAAGAAAGCCCTGTTCTCTGCTCACGCATTTCTTCCACTTATTTAAAATGGCACGAGGTTTGAGCAGACCAAGACTAATTCTTGCAGCATGCTATTGATTATAAACTGCATAAACCAATTGAAAACATATTTCTATATTAGGAACATTGCAAGTAAAGATAGTTTTAGTTCCATAAAAATTATTTTGTTCACGGCCGCTCTGAATAGAACTGTTGATGTTGCCATTTAATTTCGCAGCCACGATATTCGTCTGCGTCCTGCTGACTTTCGACCCTCTACGAGGATTGCCTTTTATATTTCGGGATTAGAGAACAAAAACAAATATTAATCATCGAAAATCACTTTATTGTTTGTTCATAGCGGATGACCTTATCCGAAAATTCAATGACCGGGGTCTATATACAATTGGCTACGCAGATGATATAACCATTGTGCTTTCAGGTAAACACGCGGGAGTACTCTTCGAGTTAATGCAAGACGCCTTATATATAGTCTAGAAATGGTGCAAAGAACATTCCCTAGCAGCAAATCCTGCAAAGACGGAAATGGTCCTTTTCACAAATAAAAGGAAATTAGCGCGACTAAAATTTCCCAAACTCATGGGAACCCAACTCGGTTTGTCAAATCAAGTGAAATACCTTGGTATTGAACTTGACAGCAAACTGAGCTGGACGTACCACATTGAAAATAAATTAAACAAAGCTTACAAGATCTTCTGGCAATGCCGTGGGGCCATCGGGAGGTCTTGGGGGTTATCCCCTAAGATGATATTTTGGTTATACACGGCCTGTCATCAGACCAATTGTAAGCTACGGAGTTATAGTTTGGTGGGCAAAGACAAAGTGCACCACTACAAAACAAAAGCTAAATCACATCCAGAGACTAGCGTGTTTGGCAGTGATAGGAGCAATGAAATCCACTCCAACAGCAGTAATGGAGGCGATCTTGGGCCTGCCACCTCTCGATATATTTCTTGAGGGGGCGGCACAGGCTTCTGCTCTCCGTTTGCGAGCAGAAGGAATGTGAAATACGGTAGGTAAAATGGTGGGTCACCGGCGCATAATGGAGGGGGCAAAAAAAGGTACCTATTCTGGGTGCGCCGATGGACCATCTACCGGTGAAATATAACTTCACAAAATCCTACCGTATAAAAATGGATGAATTACAAGCAAGGATACCAGACGTAAGTATATATACGGATGGATCGACAACAAATACGAGCACTGGAACAGGAATCTTCTCGGAAGACCTGAACCTAAATGTAAGTGTTAAGTTAGATAAATGCTCAACAATCTTTCAAGCGGAGATGTTGCGAATTTTATATAGCGCCGAACAAATGACGCAACTGAACATTGCAGGAAAATATATCCAAATAAAGACGGACAGCCAGGCAGCCCTTAAGGCCTTGAGGAATGTGAAAATAAACTCAGTGCTGGTATGGAATTGCCACCTAGCTCTAGAACGTCTATCACAAGAGAATGCAATTGATCTAATATGGATCAAAGGACATTCTGCGAAAGAGGGAAACGAACGCGCTGACAAACAGTCAAGAAAGGGTTCGGAGGGACAATTCGTTGGACCAGAACCAAACCTTCCCCTGGCAAGATCAACCGTAAGATCCCTACTTAACGAAGAAATTTATCGTAAACACAAAGCCTTATGGGCATCAATAACAACATGCCGACAAACTCACGCATTCATTAGAATGCCGTGCAGGGAAAGGGCAAAACTATGCCTACAACTCTCAAGGAATAATCTCAGGAAAATTGTAGGGATATGGACAGGTCACTATCGATTAAACAAACACCTCCACAAAATGGGAATTATAAACGACCCTAGCTGCAGAGGGTGTTTAGAAGAAGATGAGAGTGTCGAGCACGTGATGTGTCACTGCCCGACACTAGCATCAGTCAGAGGATCCACGCTGGGGGACTCCTGGCCTAGTGTGGCCAGTTTGAGAGAGGCGCATCCAAGAGACGTTCTTCAGTTTCTCAACAAGGTTGGGTGGCTGAATGAATGACCAAGGACACCTCAATCACGGGGATAGCACAATGGGCCCAGAAAGGGTAGCCTAAGTGCTGGCCTAAACTTTAGGCAACCCACAACCAATCCAGAAATCCCACTTTATTGTTTTTTAAAATATTCTCCATGAAAATCTATACACTTTTGCATGCGTTTGAACCAATTGTCGAAGCGCTTTTGCCACTCTGATTGAGGTATCTTCAAAACATGCATCCCGAATGCAGCAACCGCTTCTTCAGGTGTCGAAAAACGTTGACCTCTCAGTTTGTTTTTTACGTACGGGAATAAAAAGAAGTCATTTGGTGCCAAGTCAGGGAAACAAATGGTTGTGTACCACTCAGAATTGACTATTCTGCGTTGTTCTAGTGGTACGGTTGCGACACGTCCAGTTTTTCCGAAAAAACAGGCGACCATTTGCTTCGAAGTGCTTCGTGCGCGAACAACTTTTGTTGATTTGGCTCATCTTGAAATACCCATACAGTCGATGCTGTTTACTTTTGGGCTCATACGCGTAAATCCACGATTCATCACCTGTCACGACTGTCATAGACGTGTTTCATAGCACCACGATCGTAATTTTTGAGTAGTTCTTTCGACCAATCGACACGAGCCTTTTTTTGAGCGATTGACAAATTGTGTGGGATCCAACGCGAACAAATTTTGTTGACAGTCAAATGGTTATGCAATATTGAATGTATGCTGGTCCCACTAATGCCTAAGGTTGTCTCAATCTCACGATAGGTCACATGATGATCTTGCAATATCAGTTCGCGCACAGCATCAATGGTTTTCGGAACTACAACTGATTTTGGACGACCTTAAGGAAATTCGTCTTGGAGTGAACTACAACCACGATTGAATTGACCATAACATCGATAAACACTGGTCCTTGACTGGAGCTTCATCGTCAAAAATTGAATTAAGTTCATCCATGCACTCTTGCTGAGTTAATCCACGTCGAAAGTTGTAAAAAATAATCGCACGGAAATGTTCACGATTTAATTCCATTTTTGGGCCGAGATGAATCTTTTAAGTTACTGTAAACAACACAAATAGCGCTCGTATGTCAAAACGTTCTGAGTACGTATAACCTCAAAAATGTCTAACTTTACGATAGAGCTGACAGTTGCCAGATTGCAACACTAGGTTTGCCAAATCCCGAAACATAAAAGGCAACCCTCGTATTTTCCCCTGTAGAATGAGTTGAAGAAGGTAGCATTTTTCGTTTCGCATGGTATGTCCGAAGTATTCTAATTTTCTGCTTTTGAAATGTGGTAGATATTCTAGTTGTAGTACCGTATGCGTTGTAATACCGATGCGTTGTAATACCGTATCGTTTGATACGTGGTGATCCATAAGATTTTGAGTATGAAGCGATAGCATCACATCTCCAAAGTCTCTATCCGCTTACGTGATTCATTGGCAAAGGTCCACGCTTCTGTTCCATATAGGAGGGTTGAGAGTACATAGCATTTTAAAATTATTATTCTAGTATGGATATTGAGGGATAGGCTGCATATTATGTTACGCATCCTGTTAAATGTTCCTCTCCTAGTCCTTCTTTAAGGTGCATAGTTAAAACGTGTGTCTTCTTACAGTTTATCTTTATATCATATCTGTTGCATGCAGCCTCTACACGCTCTATAAGTCCTTGAAGTCCTTCAGCAATATCTGCTACAATGACGGTATCATTAGCCTGTCTTAGGTTCTTTATTATATCTCCGTTCATTACAACTCCATCTTCTATGATGTCCAGTGCCTCTTTAAATAGATGTTCTGAGTACACGTTGAATAGAAGAGGTGACAGTATGTAACCTTGACGCACTTCCTCTTCTTATATTAAACTTTTCCGATGTTTCCTTTTCGACTAGAAAAGTGGCTTTTTGTTGCAAGTATAGTTTTGATATTATATCTGTGTCTGACTGACGTAGGCTTGAGATGAGTTTATGCCTTTTCGTAGTCTATGAAGTATGCAAAGACGTCTGCGTTGACGTCCTGTGCTGGTTGGAGCATTTGGTTGCTGTTCGTCTTTTTGGGAAGCGGGATGAATGTCGAAAATAGCCAGTTATTTGGCATTTGACCACCTGAGTAAATTTTGCTGAAGAGGTTCGTTAGGAATTTGGTCTGTTCTGGGTCCAGTGGTTTGATGACTTCTCCATGAATCTAGTCTGACCAGGAGCTTCGTTGTTTTTTAGTCGTTTAATAGCTGATTCCACTTCCCCGCCCTCCACTGCGAGCACGTTATCGATGTCTTCGTCTCCGAAAAGTTCTTTCATTTATTGGTTTCATCTTGTAAGTTTTTGGTCAGTCTCGAATCCAGCATTATTTATTCCTGGACCCTGTCTTTGATATCTTCTTGTTGCTTCTTTTATTTGTTATGAGAGGTAAAAGTTATCCGTGTTTTTCTTGTAAGATCTCGATTTCGATACATTTTTTCTGTAGCCATCGTTCTTTAGCCTCTTTGATTACTCTCAGGATTCTTCTTTGTATTCCAAAATCTAATTAAAAACGTGAAAAACATTTTAATTCAAAGGCTGTCAAACATACGAGGGTTAATCAAATATAAACCGGAATTTGTTTTTAAAAATTTATTGGGACAAGATACATATATAAAAGTTATTAACTATTTTTTACTTAATCTCCTGTTATGCATTTCTCCCAACGGATTGAAAGTTTTTTAATACCATCATCTAAAAAGAAGGGAGGCGTGTTTGCAGCCAATTGCGCACAAATGTCTCAACAGCAGCATCATCATGGAATCTCTTACCTCCTAGAGCATTCTTTCAATGGCCCAAACATACGATAATTGCATGGTGATAAGTCGGGATTATAAGAAGGGTGTTCTAATGTTGCACAATGCATTTACTCTCATTTTTGATCTGTCAGATTGGCTAAGTGGGAACGGGCATTGTTCTGAAGCAAGATCGCATTTCTGATGGAGAATTCGCGCCTCTTCCGCACTTCCAAATTTTATCCCTATCTGAGCTGCAATTTCACCAACAGTTAAATGGCGATCCAAAAGGCGTTGAACAGCGTTAATCTTGTCCGCAATCACACTGGTCCAAAGACGACGGGCATGGGGCTCATTTTCAACTTGAAGTTCTCCTTACAAACTATTTTCTGTGCTATTCATGCAGTTAAGTTTTCTTCAAACAAGTATTTCCAAACAGTGCTTTTAGTCACCTTCAATAGCAAGAAATTTAATAATTGGAATGAACCTCTTGCTCACTCATTGTATTTAGATCTGGTGGACGGCGAGAACGGAATTGGCTTGAGCGCAGGGAGTCACGTGATATCCCCGCCTAACATGTCTAAGAGCATGCGCACACTCCCGATGCCCTCATAACATGATAGAAAGTCCGGTTCATATTTGAATGTGCATTCATTATAATAAAAGCTGCTAAAGTTTAAGCCAAATCCTTTTAACCTACCTTAACAACTGCTAAAAATCATGACAAAAGAAACGGATGTACTGTTTTGTTTGGCAGTGCATTTGCATGGGCTACAACCATTAAAAGATTCGATTAAAATTCTTGCAAATACACATGAGAACTGATTGAGGCCTTAAGAGAATTAAAGTGAAGAAGCATTATATTATTTGTCCAAAAATATGTTTGGTGACAACTATTGGAGTGATGATAATTACTGATACCATTATCCTACCCGCATGCACATTTTTTTAAATCGTATATTCATTTCATACTGATTTTCTCTTAAAATTAATAATATGACTGAGATTCCTTGAAATTGATTAAAAAACAAAGGGGGAAAATTTGTTCATAAAATATCCAAATTTGAAGAAGGATTGAAAAACATTTACACAATGCTGTAGCATAGGGCCCTATTTATAATGGAAAATTTAGACCCAAGTTTACAAAAATAACAGCTTGGCACACGAACATATTTTTTGAAAACTAAAAAAAATTTTCAGCCTTAATTTTTTGCCATTAATTTTTGATAATAAAAAATATCAAAAAGGTCCTCGATTCCATACTCTCGCTCCGATATAAAAAATACATTATATCATTTTTATTTGATTTTCAACAACTAAAAGAAGAAATAACTTCATCGCTATTTTTGAGCCTTCCTTTTATTTTGGGGCTACTTCTCATTTTGGCCCTTTGCGGTTGTACCTGCTCTGCATTTTCATGTTGTAAATTGTTATTGGAGCTGTAAACTTTTCACAATTCTCGTCTCTTATGGCTCCTGGTAATTTTTACTTATTTTGTTAAAATTTTGGCATCAATCTAATCTAATCAAATTTCGAATTTGGATTCAAAACGTGGATCATTTTGTTACCTCATTAAATTATTAGATGTCATTTAATTGAAAAGTCTCAAATTCTGAAAATTTCTCAAACAATACGCCGTTAATCACAATATTTGAATTTTTCCGACCTATGTTTGGAAATTTCCAGACCTAAATTAGTGGATTGACACAAGTATTTTAAATTTTTTTTGAAAATTTAATTTTTTTGTAAAACTTCAACTTGCGTCAATTTAGAGAAATTTTTATTTTTCAAATTTTGTTCTTTTCTTAACATTTTTTTTCCTAAAGTCCTAAGTGTAAACCTGGAATATTTATATGTATTTATACGTATAGTTTTAAAATTTTAGTTTAGTTTAGCAAATTTTTTTTTGCAAATTTGGCGTTTTTGCGATAATATTTTCCCGAAATTTATTATTCTGTTTCTGAAATTTTATTTAAATTAAAATTTCCATACTCTGAAAACTTTATTGTTAATGTCAAAACTACGTTTTGTTACAAAATATATTGAGTGAACATGTTTTCTTTAGAATTTGCCCAGGAAGAATTCGAATTTAACCCTAACACTTCGGTTTCACACTTGCAATGTCAATATTCTCTTGACATTTTGAGTTAACATGCAATATCTTTTGTTAAAATTTAAACCTAAGTTCTTTTTTAATGACATTTTATTTTTAAACTCGTAATTACCAGACGTTTTAAGTTTTATATTTTGAGTTTCCCTTTTAAATTCACATCATTTTTAACTCAAGGGCTGTAAATATTTAACTAGTCTGTCGCATCGTAGGGTTTTCACTTTAAACTTTTTTATTTGCTTACTATACGTTTTAAAAATTATTTTGGAAATCTTAGCCTTCTCAATTTTTTTATTTTATACTTTTTAATCGTCTTCCTGAATTTTTGACTTTTTTCTCAAAATTTTGAAAAATAACTATTAAATAACAAGTAAAATTGCAAAGAATACATCCATAACTAAATTGGGTTTCTTTGATCAACTTCCATATTCAAATCATTGTATCTTTTCTTATTATCCTTTAAATAAAAAAATGGGAACTTGAACTCTTTTAATGTATTTATCTTTCTAGTGCTAACTAAATATTTTAAAAAATGAACGAGGAAAAAACTAAATAGTGGTGATCAAAGTTAAACTGAGTTTAGGGTTACTTGGCTACACCTGTTTTTTTATAGCGAGAAACATAACGTACACTTATAGAACTACTACACTTATAAAAATCTAGTAACCTAATCTAATTGGATAACGAGATAAACAGTTACCAATATTTTTAGGATATGAAGAGATTTTCAACAAACAGAAAAATTCCTACATATATATTTTTTTAAATCAAATTTTGCTTCCACTAACAAAGGATCTAATTGTATTTTGTGTTAAACGTACTTGTACGTTTTTGGCACGTCTCGTTCGGTAAATATTTTTCCAGTAGAAATAATTCCTCCTCTTCGCGTTTTATCAAGTTTATATTTGCGCAGCTTTCTATCCTTATCTTTCGGCCTATTCATTTAGTTTGTCCTTTTTTCTGTATTATCTTTAGCAGTAGTTTTTTTAGTTAAAAACTTCTTTAGGCGCCTTGAGCGACTTTTAATAGAGCAGCAATCGTGTATCCACTGCGTCACAGATGCTTGCAGATCTAAAAGCTTAACTCGCTCGATAACTTGTCTCTACGTCTACACCGAAATACAGTTTGTACGCTTTACACGCACGTCCTCACATCGCCTGCGCCTTACAAAGAGCCCGAAGAGAATAACTATATAACCAAATTCCTTTGTAGGTTATGCTTTGATGTTTATGTCATTTGAAGAAACTTTACCAAAATTATTTTGTTGTCGCTTTACTTTTGACTAAATTAAGATATACAGGGTCTGTCATTAGTGCGTGGACGAAATATAGCTCTTAAGTCTGAGAAGATATCAAAATGAAATTTTGTTCAGGCGTGTACATCTATAGGGAGCATATTTTAAAATTATTTTTTTTAATTGTACCACTCATATACAGTTGATATAAACTTATTTTTTTAAATAAAACACCCTGTATATTTTTACATATAAATAATATAGAGTTTATAAGGGTTTTGATGGGTCCTTTTCCTAATAGAGAATCATAAATTCGGAGATAGGACTCCAATGCAGCCATTTGCAAACACTCAGTATGATGTATTATTAATCAATTTGCCACATAAACAATCATTGATAGTCTTTTAATTTCCATAAACCATTAAAATGTTGTTTTATATGTTTTAGTTATACAGAGTGATGAATATCTGTAAATTCAAGAATTATTACAAAATTTTAAATAGAGTGGCCCATTTTTATTACTTAATATGAAAAGAAGATACAATTAACTCTTTAATAATACCAATTAGGTGGAATTTCTTTTGATAGGTTTCATGAAAATTACCTTAAAAATTAATTTTTTTTTTAATTTTTAGGTTTTTGACAAACACAACTAGGATTATTTGTAATTATTATCAATTAAATAAATATTGATATTATGTTCATTTAAACAAATTGTTAACATACTGTAAATAATAATCGAAACTGAGCAAATATTTAACTGGATGCTTGAAAAATTGACAATTAAAAATATGTATTTTATAGGATCGTTTAAGTATAACTTTTAGAAGTCTGAAGAAATATTTAAATAAAATTTTGTTCAGTAACGAACATCTATAGGAAGTACATTTTAAAATTATTTTCATTTTATTGTACTGATCATATGCAGAATGTTGACATAAACTTTTTTTTTTTTAAATAGAACACCCTGTATTTCTTTGCATATTTGAATAGCGCCCTAAAAATGCAGCAAAATAATATAAGTTTGTGTGAGTTTTGATGAGTTATTTTTCTAGTAGAGGCTCCTAAATCCGAAAACAGGACCCCGATCTTGCCATTTATAAACACTCAATATGATGTATTATTAATAAATTTGCGACATAGGCAATCATTTATAGTCTTAAGTTTTCATAAACCATAAAATATTGTCGTATATTCTTTATTTATACAGAGTGATCCAGGTTTGCAAATCTAATAACTAAAATTTGAAATGAAAAGTTTATTTGCATGAAAACTATCAAATATAACCCCATATAATGTAGTATTGTTGAAAAGCTTATTTTATCTTTTTTTATAATAGGTAATACTGGTCCTTTTTATTTAAAATTTTTTAGTAATTTTTGGATTTGCAAACCTCGATCGCTCTGTATAAGTAAAAACATGAGACAACATGTTTATGGTTTATGGAAACTAAAAGACCATCAATGACTATTTTTGTTGTAAATTGGTCGATACTGCATCATACTGAGTGTTTACAAATGACTGCATCAGAGTCCTGTCTAAGGATTTATCATCCTTTATTAGGAAAACGACCCATCAGAATTCCCATAAACTGTACATTATTTTGCCGAATCTTTATAGGGCTATCTACAAATATAAAATATACAGGATGTTCTATTTAAAAAAAGTAAGTTTACATCAACACTCTGCATGATTGGTACAATAAAATAAAAATAATTTTAAAATGTGCCCCCTATAGATGTACGCCACTGAGCAAAATTTCATTTAGATATCTTCCTAGGCTTAGGAGCTATTCTTCGTCCACGCTTTAATGGCGGACCCTGTATACGACAAAACAAAGATGGTTACCGTTATATATGTTAGCATTTATGACTATAAAACACCTTTATTTTGTAGGTGACATTTGCATCTAAATCACACATATTATACAAGAACACGAAAAATATTTTGCGTAAAACAATGACCAAACTCCATTTTATAAATAAAAGGACTAATGTCCAAAGAATATCACTGCTAAATGAAACTATGTCGGCCATTTCATTGTTGGAAAGGTTAAGAGGAAAATAAGTGTGCTACGAAGTCAGTATTTTAATTAAATATGAAAAAAAAAGCGAAACAAGTCGAGGAAGGTAAAGTAATATTTCTTGAGGTGCTTTCATTTATGCTTTTTTTTAATAGTGATTCTGCACTAAAATGGTGGGGATCTAAATATCTCAAAAAAAGGAAAAAGTTAACTCTTGTATTAACTAATGAGCTTTAATTCATTCTTTAAGTGGAAACTTCTTTAGGTGCTTTGAACAATTCTTGATACGAGTAAAAATTATGGTTTTCGTCACTATTACGCTAGTTCTCGTTACCAACATCCTCTCATGTTATGTATGTTTATGTGTTATGTAGCGATGACTAAGAATAAATAATAGAATTAAAAAAAACTGCGTGATTGCAGCGGGGCTTGAACCTCCGCTTAGAAACAAGACGGAATGTTAATAATTTTAATTTACAAATTGTAAAATTTTAATTTTTGATGCTGCAATTACTTTGAAAATGAAAAAAACCGACTCTTATTTCCTAGTTTAAGTTTTCACTTCGGTCGGCAGTCCGCATGACTGCCTAGTTTTTTTTGTGAGTTTATTTAAGGTGTTTCTGTAATTTGTTTATATTTTTAAAGCTATTAAAGTGCTTTTAAAATAAAATTTCATGTCAACTACATAGTTTAAATTAGATGAAAATTCATAAAGCCATATTGATATTAGCAATGTTAAGTTGGTGTAGATGGCGTTAATAACTGATCTCGTTCCATTGAGGCGATTAATTTGGGGAATAGTGGTAGTGAGTAGTGATGCTGACTACAATCATACGTCCTAGCTCCTATGACAAAAATTGAACATTTATTTAAAAGTATAACTGTTTCTAGTGATTTAAAAATTGAAACGGTCTTATATTACTTTAGCAATCCCAAGAAAGATATGATATTTTAGTTTTTAGCTTAAAGTAAACTGCAAACTGACAATAGTCTTATGGTGGAGTTATTTATTATTATATCTCTCCGAAGCGTGTCATGCTAAGACGTCATAGACGTTTGTAAACGCTTCATTGATCGTCATTATTTTTTTTGCAAAAGTGCTTACATATCTACGTGATGTTACAGGCGATTGAATTTAATGCATTAATCATGCTTTTGAAGTGTCAGAAGTAAACTTAATGATTTAAAGTCTTTTGGTTTTAAAAAAATAAACAAAGGACTGATTACTTCCTTGCAGAACTACTCACACAGCGCATCCAAAACATAAACGCTTTACAGGTAATTTGGATTTTTATCTGTAGCTATTCGTATCTTACTATTGTACATATATCGACAATTTTTTATTTTTAAAATTCAATATATTTTTGTTGTTATATTTATTAAATTGCTTAGGGCCGATCTAAGCTCAACGCTCAGGATAACTTAAAATTTCTAATTCTTTAAATCTCAAAAAAGTAGAAACTTTGAGACTTCAAACTCAAAATTTTCACTTTTTATTTACAATTTTAAGTTTTCAGTCAAAATCTTATTTTCAGTTTTGGTATTTTTCTCGGTATCTTGGTTTTAGTATCAAAAATTTGATTCAGATTTCTAGCTGGTCTGTTGATTAGCTTTCGCCACAAGAAATGACTGCATGGAATGTTAGATGTTAGCGTTAATTTGGTATTGTAATAAAATGTAATTATAGAATTTAGAAACGACAGATAAGCGTTTCAAAAATTTCGGCAAATGATAAGTCTTAACTGCTGAAAACTTCTAGAACCCGAAAGCGGGACCTATATAAGGCGACCGCCTTTCCCGCAGTGGATCAGTGTAGTTAGTTAGTGAGTTAGTAGTTAAAAGTCAATGAATAATTGAGTTGATTATTTAGCTGTAGTGTTCCGAGTTTAGTTTGGAAATAAAGTGGTACAATTCACTAGGTGTTAATAATCATTCAAACCGATAACGCGCAACAACTTGAGATTATTTCTGGATTGTGCTTTATTAATCGCAGAAATTCGGTGCCAGGTCCCGTAGTTGACTTTATCTCGGACGTTTTAAACTGTCAAATAGTTTATACCGGGCGCGTCAGGAAAAATCTTGAACATTCTAAAACGCTTTATGGAAACGAGGTTAAAATCGGCCAAAATGGAACAACAATTGCAAGCGTTATTAGCAATGTTTAAAGGACAAAGAAGAAAAAAAAACAGGCGAAAGAACGAAGACCACAAGAAAAAGAACGAAGACAACAAGAAAAAGAACAAGAAAAAAACAAGGGAAAGAACAAAGACGACAAGAAAAAACAGAAAAAAAGAACAGGAGGAAGAACGAGGACAAGATAAAGAACGAAGACGACAATAAAAAGAACAGGAGGAAAAACGAAGACGACAACATGAATAAGGAAGACGACAAGACGAAGAACGAAGACTACAAAAAAAGCAAGAAGAAGAACAGCAAAGGAATGCAGACTAACAGAAACTGTAGTCTATTAGTAAATATAACTAAAAAAATGAGAGTATACGCTCCAAAAATGAAATAGAAGTGAAAGAACAAATTACAGGAATGAGAGAAGAAATGAAGGAAGAAGTGAAAGAATAAATTACAGGAATGAGAGAAGAAATGCAAGAAGAGATTGGCGAAGTTATGGAAGAAATTGGATAAGTAAAAGAAGAATTCAATAGCAAGCTTCTTGATTTGGATAAAATAACAGAAAAAAAGATCAGCAACATCGAAAAGGCCATGAAGAAGTTGCTAAGCGGACAACCTACACAACATGAATTTAAAAGTATACACGCTATTTCTTCCCAAAAAGTGAAACCTATTGACCTATGATGAAAAAACATCCTTCCAGACTTACAGAAAACAGTTCGAAGTTACTGCTAAGGCCTAATCGGTGGACGGAGGAAGAAAAGGCGACCTCATTAGTGGTATCCCTGCGTGGAGAAGTTCTGGAACTACTCCGAATTCTATCTGATCACGAACAATCTAACTATGATTTTTTAGTTAGGGCTTTAAAGCTGAGATTTGGAGACCACCATTTGCAGCAAGTTGTCCAGTCGCAACTGCTAGTGAGAAGGCAGAAACGTGGTGAAACGCTGCAAGAATTCAAGGCTAACGTAAGAAGACTGACGTATATCCCCTACCCAACAGCACCAACCGATTTTCTGGAACTTCACGCAGTTAGAATCTTCATAGAAGGAAAAAGAGAATTAGAAGTCCAGAGAGTGATACACATGTCAAACCTTCAAGCATCAAGGGAGTCACTGATTAGAGTTTTTAAGGTTGGAAAATTGAAACACAGAACTTGTCCCCTGAAACCAAGAAAAATTAAAAAACACAACAAAGGTTGCTCTAACGCGTTTCGACAGCCAAGCTGTCATCTTCAGAGAGAAACTAACATCTAATCTTAAAATTAACCCTTATATACTAAGAATATTCACTTCGTGCGTGATCGGCCGCACCCGAACGCGCATCCAATCATACACGTCGTTGTGTCACAATTTCTTATCTATCAACCTTAACTATTCTTACCAGAGATGAATGGCCTAAAGGTCCAGCGCAACCATTCATAAGGTTGTTTCCAGCCTTATGGATGACTAAGCTCTCACATGCATTTAACATATAATTCTTATTAACTACTCTTAACAATTTAATATTATTATCTATCCTATGATCTAATTCAAAAGCATGTCGAGCCACACTTGACTTCTCAGTTCTTCCGTACCTCAAATGAGCCAAATGTTCTTTCAGTCGGATTTTAAGAGATCGTCTAGTTTGTCCGACATACTTTTGAGGACAATGAACATGAAATTTGGTAAATACCAGACTTATCTGTTTGCTCTACTTTATCCTTTAAACTACCCAAAAGCAAATTTGAATGAAAAAAAAGAAAAAATTATTGACCAATATATTTCATTAACGAAAATATGTATGGATCAAAATTATTTCCAAATTAATAACGAATTTTATGAACAACTTGAGGGAGCAGCCATGGGAAATCCTTTGTCACCTTTCATGGCTGAGCTCTTCATGGGTGTTTTTGAAAGTCGTCTTAAAAATGAATGTAGTTTGTTTCCTAGGGTATGGATTAGATATGTAGATGATATTTTTGCTATTTTTGACACAAAAAATCAAAATTTAGATAACTTCATTGATGTTTTAAATTCACGTTTTCCAACAGTTAAATTCGCTGTAGAATTAGAGAAAGAAGCCGCTTTACCATTTTTAGACACTTTAGTTATTAGGAATAAAAATAGATTAGAATTTGATGTATATAGGAAAGATTCCAGTACCTTCTGCTATATAACTTCCGATTCTAACCATTGCATACAGCACAAAATGGCAAGCTTCAACTTCCTTGCCCATCGCCTTCTGAGTCTTCCTCTTAGTAGGGAAAGATTCAGAAAGGAGTTGAAGACAATTAAACATATAGCTGAAGTTAATGGATTCGATCCAAATATTATTTATAAAATTATTAATAAGAAAAAATTTAAATGTGAATTGGTGAATACTACAACTTTCCGAGCTGATGAAAACAAAAACTTTAAATTCGTCTCACTTCCATTTGAACCCTCGCTCACGCAGGGTTTGGGTGGAATTTTACGAAATCAGGGTTTTCGGGTTATTTATACTTCTAATGGAAAATTAAATTCGCTTTTGGGTAGTTTAAAGGATAAAGTAGAGCAAACAGATAAGTCTGGTATTTACCAAATTTCATGTAGGGATTATCCTCAAAAGTATGTCGGACAAACTAGACGATCTCTTAAAATCCGACTGAAAGAACATTTGGCTCATTTGAGGTACGGAAGAACTGAGAAGTCAAGTGTGGCTCGACATGCTTTTGAATTAGATCATAGGATAGATAATAATATTAAATTGTTAAGAGTAGTTAATAAGAATTATATGTTAAATGCATGTGAGAGCTTAGCCATCCATAAGGCTGGAAACAACCTTATGAATGGTTGCGCTGGACCTTTAGGCCATTCATCTCTGTTAAGAATAGTTAAGGTTGATAGATAAGAAATTGTGACACAACGACGTGTATGATTGGATGCGCGTTCGGGTGCGGCCGATCACGCACGAAGTGAATATTCTTAGTATATAAGGGTTAATTTTAAGATTAGATGTTAGTTTCTCTCTGAAGATGACAAGTTCTGTGTTTCAATTTTTGAAGATAACCAAGGACCAGTCCGTTCCATAAAAAAAAATCAAAGGTTGAAGCCGCCTATAAGATTTCAGAGCCAGGGGCGTCGCGGAAAATAAGGAAGGACGACATCAAAGAGGCCGCGAATGATCTTGATCTCGCCAACAGTGAGAAGGGGCACTCAAACAGATAAAAAGGACCCTACAAAGTTTGGTGGTGAAAGCCAGCGTAGATGAAAGGAATGTACAGGCAAAATAAACACAAAAGCCATGGTTCCTTTGGCAGGCAGGAACATTCTACATTTACAACCGAAAGTACTGTCGCAAAGAATGGTCCTCAGAACAGTTACGGGAGATACTGCGCCAATCATAGGAGGGACAGACGTCACAGTCTAATTTTGCATCGGGTGTTGATAGCAGATATCAAAGACGAGCTGATTCTGGGGATGGAAGGTAATCAGGCAACACGGCTTTACTTTCGACCTAGCGCAGAACATTTTAAGAATCGGAAATAAAGAGTTTGTTCTGACAACACCAAAGGACACCCCAAAGGAGGTAAGACTATTTGCCTGCGAAACAGCTGTGGTGTAAGGAAGCAGTGATAAGATGGTTATGGCTGTGAAGGAAAGAGATTTGGGCTGCTGCGTTGGATTAGTGGAACCGACTTATGACATTATCAAGAATTCACTAGTGGCGAGATCCGTGGTTAGAACATCTCAGAAGGTACCTGCGAGAGTTACAAACTTATTTCCAACAGCACGCTCAATCAAGAAGGGTAGTACTTTGGCAGTAGGTACTCCGGTAGCTTCGATAAGCTTCTTAGATGACAAATATGTGCCGGTACAGGAAACAAAGATTGGGCAAGTCAAGTTGGAAGTTGACTTGAACCACCTGTCCAAGGAAGAAGCAGTTCTGGCTAGATCATTTATATGAAAAAACGATGGCTCTTTTACCAATGGAGACCAAAATCTAGGAAAGACGGACGTAGTCCTACACAAAAGTAACAGTGGCGATGCAACACCTATTCGTCAACCCCCAAGAAGATTGCCTGTAGCCAGCAAGATGAAGTCGCAGAACTGGTTAAGAAAATGATGAAGGATGGAGTCATTGAGGTGTTCAATAGTCCATGGTTTTCCACTCTAGTCTTGGTTACAAGGAAGGACGGGTCAACAAGATTCTGTCTCGACTACCGAAAATTAAACGACGTCAATAAGAAGGACAGCTACCCCTTGCCAAGGATTGACGACCCCTAACAGCCTTGACTGGGTCCACCTGGTTTTCAACCCTGGACTTGAAAGGTAGATATTGGCAATATAGACCCCGACGACAAAGAGAAAACGGCCCTTTTATCTGGGAATGGGTTATATTAGTTCACGGTTATGCCTTTTGGACTATGCAACGCACCGGCTACGTTCGAACGTCTAATAGAACTGGTACTTCGAAAACTAACTTGGAAAACCTGCTTGGTTTAGTTAGATGACGTCACGGTGATGGGCAAGAGCTTTAAAGAACATCTGAAATATCTTCAAGAAGTCTTTGACAGACTGAAATAAGTTAACATAAAGCTGAATCCGGCGAAGTGCTCCTAGTTCCAAAGGAAAGTAGAATTCTTGGGCCACACCGTATCAGCCGCAGGAGTAGACACAAATATCAGACAATCCATGACTGGCCAAGACCCAAAGATAAACATGAACTGAGAAGCTTCCTGGGGTAATGCACCTTTTATCAAAGATTTATGAAAGGTTTTGCTAATATCGCTGCGCCATTACACTAACTAACGGAAGAAAAAACGCCGTATGTCTGGACTCCAGATTGTGACACCGTTTTTCGAAGACTGAAGTATGTCTTGTGCACAAGCACTATCTTGGTTTATCCTCAGCAGAATGGGAAATTCGTGTTAGACACGGACGCCAGCAATATCGGCATTAGGGCTGTGCTGTTCTAAGTTCAACGGGGTAAATAAAGAGTTATCGAGTATTGTAGCAAGATCCTAAGGAAGCCAGAGAGAAACTATTTCACCACCAGGAAGGAACTTCGTGCGATAATGAAGGCCGTGGAATACTTCCATAAGTAGGTATATGGGCAAGAGTATCTCATCAGAACAGATCATTTGGCGCTTTCTTGGTTACTTTAAATGAAGAACGGAGAGGGGCAGACAGCTAGATGGTAAAAAAGGCTTTAGCAGTATCACTTTAAAGTGGATCACCGACCAAAACGAGAGCCTAACAACGCTGACGCTTTGTCTAGAAAACCTTGTGGGAATTGCAAATACTGCATACAAGTTGAGCACCATGAGGACATGGTGGATATAAGGGATCACGTCTGTCCAGCCAGAAGACGGATCGACTGCTCAAGGTCTTCGGGAGCTACAGAAGTGCGACGCTGGTATCGGACCCGCATTGGAATGGAAAGAAGCTGGAGAATGACCGAAATGTCAAGAAATTGCCGACAGAAGTCCAGCCCTTAAGAATTTGTGGACCTAATGGAAATCGCTTCAGGTATGTGACAAGGTCCTGAAGAGGGCATGGAAAAGCGCGGATGGAAAGCGCGGATGGAAAGCGCGGATGGAAAGCGCGGATGGAAAGCGCGTCAACTTTCAGTTAGTGGTGCTTCGGGAGAAAATTTCACATGTTTTGTGGGAGGTGCACAATGGGACCTCTGGTGGACACCTAGGGATGAACAAAACCCTGGAGAAGATTCGGAAATGGTTCTATTGGGTTAACTGCTGGAAGAACGTATAGCGGTGGTGTAGGAAATGTGTCACCTGCGCTGCATTCAAGGGTCCTCGTACAAGAAACAAAGGAGCCCTAAAGCAGTATAATGTGGGAACTTCATTTGAAAGAATTGCAATCGATGTGGCGGTGCCATTTCCAGAATCAGACTATAAAAACAAGTACATCTTGGTGGCCATGGACTATTTTAGTAAATGGCCTCAAGCTTAAGCCATCCAGAAAGCTGCCACAGTCACAGTTGTATACAACTGCATTTGTCAATTTGGTATACCCTTCGAACTACACTCGTACCAAGGAAGGAACTTCGAATCGGGAGTCTTCCAAGAGGTGTGACATCTTGATATAAATAAAACTCCAACGACACCTCGTTATCCACAGTCTGATGAAATGGTAAAAAAATTTAACAGGACCTTGAAGAAACATCTTTCGAAGGTCGTTTCCAAGCATCAGATAGACTGAAACATCTACATCTACACCTACATCACCTACATCTACAACTACATCTACATCTACATCTACATCTACATCTACATCTACATCTACATCTAAATCTACATCTACATCTACATCTACATCTACATCTACATCTACATCTACATCTACATCTACATCTACATCTAAATCTACATCTACATCTACATCTACATCTACATCTACATCTACATCTACATCTACCACTGCTTCTAATGGCCTATCGCGCGGCAACTCATGAAACTACGGGTCAGACTCCGGCAAAAGTAATTTTCGGGAGGAAACTGCGGCTTCCGTGAGACTTGGTGTTTGGATCACCAAGGAAGACCCCCGAGGAGACGATGGGTTTCGTAGACGATTTGAGGAAAGCGATTTTGGAGACGCATGGCCCTGGTGCAGACGAATATCAACTTGGCGACGAACCGGATGAAGACAAGATAGGACGTGAATGCCAACCATGGTGGTTTCAGGGAGGCCAAATAGTGGGGTTATACAATCCTCAGCGGAGGAAAATAGTTTCGCTGAAGTTTACGCCATCTTGGGAAGGGCCGTACAAAGTGCTGAAGAGGATCAACGACTTGGTGTACAGGATCTAGCGTAGCCCCAGGTCCAAGACGTGGTACACCTCAACAAACTGTGCAAATATAGTGGCGAAGTGATTGATAGGAACTGATCGGAACGATCACTATTAAGAGGAAAGCAGTGTAGCGAAATGTAATTGTAGAATTTAGAACGTAAGGAAATTTTCTAGAAAAACCTGATAAGAAATAGCGGCCACAATAATAAAGCAAACAGCAGATAAGCTTTACATAAGTTTTGGCAAACGATAAGTCTTATCTGCTGGAAAGTTCTAGAACCCGAAAGCGGGATCTATATAAGGCAGTGGCCTTTATCGCAATGGGTCAGTGAAGTTGGTTAGTAAGTTAGTAGTTAGAAGTCAATGAATAAGTAAGTTAGTTATTCAGTTGTAGTGTTCCGAGTTCAGTTTGGAAATGAAGTGGTAGAATTTACCAGCTGTTAATAATTAGTCGAACTGATAACGCGCAACAGTATGTATGTATCCTCATATCTCGGTTCTTTTAGGCGTCCACTAATTAAGAAATTAAGATCGTAACTATCATTTTATTATTCTAAAATTAATATTTTCTTAAAGAATGGATACAAAAACTGGTGTTTAGGTTGTTTTGACATAATCAGTTAAACAATTGGCACTTTTCCTTTTTATGTAAAGTTCTTCAATATTCATAACTCCTAAACAATTTCATAATAAATACAACAAGAAATATTGTTGCATGTTAGCGGTGCAAAAATTTAAACTTCGTAAATAGTAAACACTTTATTTCAAACTTATTTCGGAACACTACAATTACGATCCACTTAACTATTAGACTATCTAACTATCTGATGGATTGACTAACTCAAGGGAAAAAAGACCGCATATTTATACCGTTCCCTTTTCTACAACGGATCTCCGAGCAAGCGGGAAGAGTCCAGAACGCTCTTCTGCCCTATGATTCATTCTCGCGGCCGCGTCCTATTATCAAATGTTTCCAGAGGGTTCCTTACACTACACAATCACTAATACAAAATTTATAACTAAACTTTGTTACAATATTAAACATCGTACATCGTTTTGCATTTACAAATTAATAAAGCAGACAATTGAGAAAAAACTTTAAAATCGAATTGTAAACTTTTTTTGTAATTTTGAGTTTTTCTCAAAATTTCGACTTTAAGCTTTAAATTTCAATTTAAATCTATTTTGGGTTTTAACTTTAAAAATATTTCTCGGAACTCGAAATTTCAGGTTTAATTTCGAAAGGACTTTCAAGTTCAAAGTTTAGATTTATTCCTACAACTTCGACTTCAATCTTTAAGGTTTCAATTGTCATTCCAAATTTTTTAGGCCATTTTTTGGGAATATCAGAAAGTAGGAAGTCTCATCTTAAAGTCTTAAAATGAGGCGGAAATTGAAAATATAAGCAACAAAGTATAAATCACAAACCCAGCTTTCCAGAAAAAATGTTAATTATTTTTTATTTTCGGAACATCCATTTTGTGTCGAAATTATTAATTTCATTTCGAAATTTCTGTTTTTTGAACTACATTATATTTTTCCAAAATATTGTCATTTCTCTTTTAAATTACGTGACCAGTCTCTGGTGTTATTTTTTATTCAAAATTTCAATATTCACCTCAAAATTTTGAATTTTTTTTCAAACTTCCGATTTTAACATTTTCAATGTAGTATATCGCAATTGTGGAAATATTTTAAATTAAATCTTAAGAATGTAGAAAAGACCTTTTTTTATTTCAATAGTAACTATTTTCTGCTTTTAGTCCTTTGGCTGTGCAATCTAGAAATTGATTTTAAATTTTAGCATTACTGCTTTCTCAATATTCATAATGTTTGATTTTGTTATTTTCTCCCGAAAAGTCAAATAAATCAACATAACATTTATTATATTAGTTATACCGTTAAAATTTATTCTCAAACGTTAGAATTTGAACTGAAAATGATGGGAAATCTGAAAATAAAATTGAAAGTTTGAAGTGTAAGTCAAATAATTTAAATGTGTAGTAGAAGATTTAGAAAAAAAATTAAATCCTAAATTTAGAATTAAAGAAAAAAATAAAAATTTCAGAAAAATAATTGAGTTTTTTTCTCTTAATATCAGTTTTTTTCTCAAAATTTTTTATATCGACTCGTTATGTTGAATTTTTCCAAACATTTTGATTTTATCAAATATTTTAAGGTTATTTTTCAGGGCTCATTAAGGTCCTACAAATTATTATTTTCATTTCTAGCAATTTCAAACATTTACCTTACTATCGCAATTTCAGGAATAGCAACAAAAATTTGAATATAAAATCAAAAAATCAAACTACGAGGTAAAAAAAATTAAGTAGTTGGGTATTTACCTTAAAATTTTGGAAATTCCGAGAAAAGGTAAAAGTTTCTAAAATTTGTTTTCCCCGAAAAATCGTAAAAATCGTCTTCAAAATCAAAGTTTTGAATAAGAAGTAAACATTTGAAAGTTCAACTTCAGATTTCGAGAATAAGGCGGTAATAATACGGAATAACTAACTAACTTTGACCGTTTTCTAGATTTGTCAACTTTTACTGCAAAATTTAGGTTTAAATTTAAAAAATAAAATTTAAAAATTTTTTTAAACCCCCAAATTTCGACCTTTTATCTGAAAATTTGGACCTTTTTCTATAAATTCGCGGCCTAATGCAGCAATTCAAAGAAAATTAAATATTAGATATCGAAAATGAAATTAATTTAAATTTTTAATACTAACCTCGTAGGGTTTTAATATTTTCTTTTATAAGTGGTGAAACTTCAAATTTTAAAAACAAATGTAAATTTTTTCAGGCAAGTACTCGAAATTTGTTGAAACTTTTTTTGGGAAATTTTCATTTTAAAATTAACACATCTAATACTTTAAAATTGCTTTACAAAATTCAAAATATCTACGACTTTCTACGATCTTATCACGACATTTAACGATAATTCTAAATAACCCTTCTTTACCCTTTGTTTTTGACAAATGGGCCCAGTTATTAAATGCCGCCCCTGACTTCCGAAGAAGTAAATACGCTACTGATTACATAGAGTCATAGAGCATCGGTTTTTGCTCCTATCATTCGCTTTTCTTGTTTTAACCCTAAACTTCCCATTAAGTAAAGTGTTACAAGAAAGGAAAAAACAAATAAATCTCCCAAGAAAATTATAGTTTTATCATTGATGGTAATCAATTCTATAAATGTTTGAGCTTTAATATTAGTACAGGTGCATTATAAAATGCTATTTATTATTCATTTAGTTATGTCAATGCATCCAAATGGAAATGCAAAAAACAGGGGTCTAATGAATTTCTGAATTGAGAATTTCGTGTTAGCTAACTGAAATGCGACATTACCTATTGGAAAATCATTAGGGAATTCCATCAAATATTTAAAATGAAATCTAAAATTAAAAATGTTTATCTACAGATCTGATTGCCGCTAAATAAAATGTAATTAAGTTATAGAATGTTACTTAATACAGATTGTTTTTAGTTAATATTTAATTCCAGTAGACACTAATTGCAATAGACTCTGGCAGATGCTATTGATTTTCCATTACTTTTTAGCTCTCTACTCTTTTAGTTCTTGTCATCATGTATTGCTTGTATGCAAGACATCAATGTCTAAAATTACACAGTTCTTCTGATACATCGTTAATGGTTTTTACTGACTTTATGCATATTTTATACAAGGGAAGTAGTTGTCTAACGTGGACGCAAAATTTCGAACTTAAAATATATAACAAAAACTTGTACTCTGGAGTCTCATTAATGCTATAGCTGTATAGATTTATCTTTGCATGAGAGACAACAAGATTATTTAATTGTGTTAATGCCAGTGGTAAGAAAATAAATTTGCGCGCAGTTTTTAGCAAGGCAAATCGGCGATGCTGTCCATGTGACTGACTAATCGCTGTGTAGAGATCTGCAGTTCAATCCGGGCTGCAGATCCTGTATTCTTGCCCTCCGGCGGGCCAAGTATAAAAAATGCGGCGCGTAGCTGCAGGTGTTAATGCAGATGAATGCTCGTAAGGGGGCAGAGGAATAGCGGGGGCGACTAATCAAGTTCAGGCGGGCGAGAGTCGGCCGGGTCGCCACTCATGCATGGGAGCTACCATTTGACCACCTAGAGAGGTTACCACCAATTCTTCAACAACGATTGCAGAATGTTTCTGTTAGGCTTGCTCAAATTAGACTCTGTTTCGTTTTTTTCGGCAAAAATAAGTAAAATTATGACCCAAAATTTGATTTATAAAATGATCTGCCTATCCAGCACTTTAAAGTTAAAATTATGTCACAGATTATTCTTTAACGTCATAAAACTTCTAATGCAGAGAGTTACAGCTTTGTGCATTAGGGCATTTAGATTGAGGATTCAGAATTTGGAAACCAAAGATTTCTATCGTACTTATTAGATCCCATCAATTTCTTAACCTTAATCAGGTAAATGCACAGTTCCAGCAAGTATATCTGTATAGCTGTACTTGGTGGCATAGGTTAGGTAAGAGAAACTGCATACTCGCTGGGTTAAACATATTAAGATAGGGATTAATTTTGTCCATAAAAAGGCACACTCAAAAACATAAATGATGACATGATGGGATATTTCTAAATTTGGGTAATTTTTAGTTATAACCATGGGAGGTGGGATAATATGGTTTTCAAAGATATTTGTCATTTCTCAAATGTTTTTATTTTTAGTTATGAATTTGGCCAAACTTTTCTATTGCTTAGTTGATTTTTTGCATTTTGCTTTATTTTGCATGGTATATTAAAATATACAGTTATTTTGCGAAGTTCTTATGCTGTGTTATAATTTGTGTTGATTTGGAGGAAATTTTTAATAAGCACAGTGATTAAAAGACAACCAATGGTTGCAAGATAGAGAATAACACACGGTCAGTCAAAGTCATTTTCGCAAGAAGCAGTGGATGAATAATTGCATATAAACTGTTTGCAAGCATAGCAAGGAAATAAACCATAAAACATAAATAGCACTAGGGAACAGCAATTTTGTTGTTTTAGATCGGTGATTTCTTTTCGACTAATTTTTACTCTTGGAGTTCAAAAATGATCTTAGTTTCTTTTTATCACGTAAACGTTTTAATCTACAGGGTACCCTCTCCCTGTCTCAAAAGTCATACAAAATGCGTATGTAAAGGAATATAAAGGTGAGATTTATCAAATATCTGCTTCTTCTTCTTGTTCTTTATGTGCCATGTCCTCACCGAACATTGGATAGCGTATTGGCTATTATGACTGTGTTGACAGCATCGCTAAATAGTGTTGCACTTGCTTTTAGGAACCATTCACGCAGGTTTCGAAGCCAGCATGTTCTTTTGCGACCAGGTTTTCTCCTATACTCTATTTTACCTTGTATAATTAAGTAAAGGATATTGTAACGCTCAGGGTGTCGTATTGCATGCGCAAAATATTCTAATTTTTTGATTTTAATAATTTTAATTATCTCGTGTCGTCTAGGTATCCGACGTAGAACCTCCTTATTAGGGACCCTATCGACCCAAATTATGCGTAGCAATTTGCGGAATACCCACATCTCAAAAGCTTGGAGTTTCTCAAATAGTGTCTCCGTGAGGGTCTAGCTTTCTGTCCCATACAGTAAAGTCGGGAATATATAGCATTTTGCGAGTCTTAACTTCAGATCCATGTTAATATTTCGACAACATGACTTTTTTTATCCGGAAGAACACCATTCTATCATTGTCTATTCGGATTTTAATCGCTTTGGTCATATCCCAGTTGCTATTAATGTTGGAACCAAGGTAGGTATAACTGTCAGCTTGCTCAAGGTCGATACCATAAGCTGTTATTTGTAGGGTATTTACAGGGTGTTTACTAAAAACTATAAATTTCGTTTTTAGAGTGTTAAGCTTTAGTCCATACCCAGCGCATACATTTGTAACTTTATCTAATAGCAACTACAATTCTTCCGGACTAATGGCTGACAGAACCTTATCCTCAGCATATCTGAGGTTGTTGACGCTAACTCCATCTACCTTTATACCGAATTTAGCTTCATTAAGTGCTTCTCTGGAGATGTGTTCGGAGTACAGGTTAAAAAACAGTGCTGACATAATGCAGCCTTGTCTTAACCCCTACAGATTGCCACTGATTTCGAGATGTTTCGGCCAATTTTAACGTTTGCTTCCTGGTTCCAATAAAGGTTTTTAATTATGCGGAGGCCCTTATCGTCAATGCCTGTTCTGAAATCTTGACCAATTTGTCATGTTTAACCCCGAACGCGTTTTTAGAGTTAATAAAACACACATAGATATGATGTTCGACCTCTCTGCATCTTCCAATGAGAACCCGGATGCAGAAAAGTGCTTTTCTGGTTCCAAAATTATTGTGGCACCCGAATTGAGTCTCGCTCATTTGTTCTTCGATCTTGGTAAATATTGTGAAGTGAATTATTCGAACAAAGATTTTCAAGGCGTGGATCATTAAGCTAATAGTTCTGTAGTCGGAACATTTCTTTGCATTTGCTTTCTTAGGAATCACCCCAAAGGTTAATTTTATCCAGTCAATTGATATACCGTCGGTTTCATATATTTTACTAAATAGTTATAACAGAGATTGTTTTCCTTTACTATCAAGACATTTAATTATTGCAGTTGGTATTTCATCTGGTCCTGTTGCCTTTCTATTTTTAGCAGTTCTTATAGCATTATACAGTTTGTCTGATGTTATCGCAGGACCTGAAGTGCAGGGTTGTACTACATTACTTACTCCCTCGTCATGGAATAAATCTTCGATACATCGAAGATTTATTCCATTATTAGAAAAGATGAGAAGAATACATTCTTCCCATCTTGTATTTCTGTTGGTTCTGGTTCTTAAATTATTTTCTTCTATCCATTAGCTTTAAGATATCGTTATTCATCCATTTCTGCTTTCTATGTCTTGTAATGAAGATACTTTTAATCTTATTTTAGTTATCTTCGATACTAAAATCAGGTGTTTCTTCTTCAAACTTATCTTCCATAATGTTTCTAATTAGATCTTGATTTCTATGAAAATATTCTGTGTTTAGCTTCTGTGAGGGTTGGTGTCTTTTGATCTTCTGTAGCCTTAGTCTTAAATCTCCGACTAAGAGGTTATGATCTGCAGGGGCATCCGCACCAGGGAAGGTTTTGGCTGCCTGAGTTACGGTAACGTTCATTAATGGCAATGTAGTCAATCTGATTTCTTACTGTCTTTTCTGTTGTGTCCAATTTCCAAGCATAAAGCTTTATTTTTGGCAATTTATAGAAGGTTTTTATGATGTACAGACTGCTTTCCCTGCAAAATTCAATAAGACGATTTCTCCTCTCGTTGCATATACCGAGACTAAAGTCGCGTACGATCTTGTTTTTCCTTTACTGGCTAACTTTGGCATTGAAATCTCCAATCAAAATGGTAATATCTTTCTTCTTGATTATGTCCGTAACATTCTTGATATCATCGTAGAATTTTTATATCTCTTCTTCATTACTGTTTGAGGTGACCTCGAGTTCAACTGTAGCATAATAACCCTATCAGACACAATTTTCAACCCTTTTCGATACAATAAACGCGACACCGTTCCGATGATATTTGCTGTCCTCTCCAGAGTAGTTAACAGTGTGTCCATCGATATTGCACTTACCAAAATTTGGCCAGCGCGTTTCACTGACCTCTAACATTGAGATATCAAGTTTCTTCATCTCTGATACGGTATCATGTGCTTTTTTAGTTTCATATAAACTACGTAGGTTCCAAGTTTCTATCCTAAAGTTGAATTTAATATCAATTGTGACCAACCGGGAAATTCTTTGCACCCGTGCCCCATTAAAAGGGCGCCCGTACTCAGCCATAATGATAATCCTGGGGAAAGATGATTAGATCAGGTGGTTTTCCGTTGTCTTCCTGATGTGTATGGCTCAGCCTCCTATTATGGATCAGACGCTGTTGGCAACGGTCCACTCTGCCCCGTTGCAGATTTTCTTCGCTTCTCTTCCCTTACCAGCAGGGGTGACTCTACCAGGATACTGAGCCCCTCCCGAGCAGCAACAAGGTGAAAGTTTTGAGGGGGTGGGGGTACCAAATATACTGTTCACAAATAATAGTTCTGCTCATTTAAAGGCAAGATTTTACCGCAAGTCCAATTGTATTTATACAAATTGTAAAGTTTTTTTTTACAAAGCATTAAACAAATATTTTAAAGCAAAAATGTTCGTGTTTCTTTTTCAATGTTTAGTGTGACATTTTCGTCTGATGATTGATGCTCCAACAATAATTAACCTTATTGTATATTCATTCACTTTTGCATCACACCTACCTTGACAGCGTGTCTCCATGCTATATTAAATCTTGGTGAAATTACTCACTCTGCTAATCATCGCAGCAAAATTTTTAAGTAAGTCAGCAAGATGGCTATGTAAATAATGCAATTTGATACCTATGTTGCAGTTAGGCATTTTAAAATTCTCTAACAATTGGTGGACAATTTTGACATAATTTTAAAATCGTGTATTTCCAATAAAGCCACTCACAATGTTTCTAAATGCCAAGCATTCTTTTTAAATTTTGTCTTTGTTGCGATGAAAGGTTTGTTTTTAGCGAGTTATCAAATCTGTGGATCATCAAACACACTGACCTTTATCTTTTCAAAGAAAAATCTAGGAAATGCCACAAAATATAATTGGAATAATCTGCTTTAATTGACATAGATTTAACAAATTGCTTCACGAGGCCCTGTTTTATATGCAGATGTGGAAATATAAGGTGATTTTTTTCTGTCGAGAAGTTACTGGTGCAAAATTCTTAAATCGCTAGATTTCAATTTACATTTCAATAGTCAATTTCACTGCTTCCAATAATTTTCATGAGATCTGTTGTTCCACATACACAAAAACAGGAATCCTTAATATATCCGCGTTGCTGGTTAAGGAAAAAGCGGCAAGGTCAATGAAGGTGCATGTGATATTACGACAAGTTATTGACTCTCTTCATGTCTTTTTATTGTTCAAGCAAACAAACTAAGTGGTTTGGTAAAAATTCTCCAAAAAATTTACCTTGTGGAGGAGAACACACTTCACCTTTGCTTTGAGTTACCGATGGAAAATCACCATTAGTTTCGTTCCCCTGTGTAATCAATACAAAGTTGTCAAAACTGACAGTTGTTATGTTGCCAATATGTCAATGTAATTATACAGAATGGTCAGAAAGAGTGGGCCAATGCTTAACTAGAGATACTAGACACCTAAATATTACGATTGAGCTGTACCTATACACATACCAATGTCTCTGGTTTACGAGCTGCAGGTCATTCAAAGTTAAACTTTATTTTGAAATTCTTTAATAATTGAGAAAGTCTTGATGCTACAAATTTAAAATTTGGAAATTTTATGTTTTTCGATGTGAGGATTGCAGGTTTTGACCTTGCCCCTAGACGGCGCCAGTTTTATATTATTCTTTAAGTAAATTAAAATGCATTTGTTTTATCTGTTATGCTTAAAACAAGTAAAAAATCTGAATTAACGACAAATTCTATAAAGAAAACGTAACTACAAAGAGAAGGTAAAGGGTACTTTTGTTTAGGTCTTTTAAAACTATCGGTTTTCAACTAAAATGTATTTTGTTATGATTTTTTTAGTCTTAAAATATGAAAAGATACGGAAAAACAATGACAAACTTTAAATCCAATTTGGAAGTCTTTACCACCAACTTCAATAAATTTCAAATTGTACATTCTTAAATTTCAAATTCAACATTTCCCTATTATTTTAAAATATATTTGCGACTTTTTGGATTAGTTGCCTTAACTGTTAAAGAGAAGTTAATTCTTTTTGATAAACTAAATCCTTCAAATTTGAAAAAATACATCTTCGCTAAAAAAATCATAAAAAGATGCATTGAACATTTTAAACTCAAACAACTTAAAAGCCCATAGATTTAGATGACCCAGTTTGGAAATATTTAAATTTTTACTAATGAAAGTTGACAATGTTTTGAAACATTTTTCGAAGTAGGACTACGTGAATCTGAATTCTTAAAACGTCTTCTCAAGACAGTTGAAAAATTTAAATATTTCCAAACTGGGTCGCAGACTAATAACAGTCTAAAATGAAAACTAATGAAATAAATTTAAAATTAATTTTTATATAATAATATAAATTCTTTAAGCTGGTTTTTTTATTACAGAAATCAGATATCAAATGTGATAAATTTACTTTAAAAACAGGTTTTTGAAAACCCGGTTTGAAAAACAATCAAACTCTAGTATCGAGAATTATAACTTTCAAACAATGTTTCAATTAACAGTCCTTTTCTATTACGACTTTTGGACTATTGCCACCCCTTCATAGGGGGTAGATTCACCAATAAGAAATTTATGCTAAAATATGTTCCCCTTCGATCAAAAATTGACATGTTTCGGCGTCTTTTCGAGAAATAACTTTCTTGGAATTTATTGGCCCTGTTTCGTTTCGATGAGCTCACCCTGTATGATTTTTACCTCCTCATTAACTTCCATATAAAGAGTTAGGTGGAACCTAAAAGGGTTTCAGCTCCCGGGAAATCCAAAGTAGATAACACTAATATGAAAGAATAAAATCATTTGTCGCAGAATTCCAGTTTCATTTTGTTTTATAAAATGTTGACCTTATTTTGGCTTTTTTTTAACTTACAATTAGATTTCAACATTTAAAAGTGTTTGTTACAAATCTAGGACATGCTTTCCAAATTTAAGACTCTGGTTTAATAATTCGATAGTGTCTTTTTTAATTGAAGCTTCGGGTACCAGCTTCAGCATTGTGAGCGTTCGGGGTACGTTTTATATGGCGCGTCCTGTGTTTTTTTCAGTTCATAAATAGGAAGACACAAGAAAGAAAGGAAAACAATTAAATAATATTTGGCGCTCCTCCACGATTTACACTCTATGTGGTCGCCCAACACCTTCCTAACCTAAAATCTTGGTTGTAAAATCTCAAAATGTCAATTTTTTTCCAAATTCATGGCTACAATTTCAACTCTTACGTTTTTCGAAAACATTTCGGGAATCTTAGGTTTATGGACTCTTCAAATTTTTTCAAATTTGTAGTTTCGAAAAGTCCCGTTTTTCCATTTTTAACTTTAATTTCAAAATTTCGACTTTTTTTGAAAACTGCCCTAACTAAAACTTCCTTTTTTTGCTTTTTTTTTATTTCTACTGTTAATTTCTCAACACTCAGAGCTTATATGGTTTTGGTTTTGATATTTTTCCAAATTTGTAATGTTGAACTTGATTTTTCAAGGTGTTGACTATTTGACTTTCTTGATTATTTTTTCAAAAGGCATACTTTATTCTCAAAATATGGACATTTTTCTGCAAGATCCAAGTTTAAATTCGTAAATTTGGAATTTTTTATTTTCAAGTGTATCACTTTATTTGGAGTTTCAGTTTTTTTCTTCAATAGTTTTTCTCATTTTTGTAAGACCACATTGATATTTTTGCGAATCTTGAAAATCAAAATTTTTTACTCTAATCTAGAAATTTTGACTTTCTCTTGAAATTTGATACTCGAAAACTGATTATTATCGAAATTTTGTTTTGAAACTAAACAATTTAATAAATAATCTTCTAATTGTGGACATGCTTTTAAAACTTAGATTTTGTCTCAAGATTTACGTCACATTTAATTATTATTATTTTTGTTAAATTGGAAATTAATAAAGCTCTTAATTTCAAATGTTTTTAAAATTATGAACTTTTAAACATTCAGGTATAAATTTTAAGGTTTTAACTTTAACCGAAATATTTTTTGGTAGCAACACTAACCTTTATTTTTTTCGAAATTCCGACTTCAAGCTCGGAATGTTCATATTTTTTTAAATTACGGAATATGATCATGTTTTTGCTAAAAAGCGATTTTAAATTAAGTAAAAATCTTTTGGACCCATGGGAAGTTTCGGTTTCATGGATTGTAATTTTATTTTGAATTTGGTTCATTAATTTTGACATAAATTTTGATTTTAAATTTTAGATTCTTTTATGGATTTTTCGTTTTTTTAATTTACCATTTTAGTGGCGCAATACACATTTGGGAACATTTGTGGTTTTATAGTGTTGGGGAGAGTGGCCTAAAGCGGGTAGGTGGTTAACGATAAAAGCCTAAAAATCTTAGCTTTCGTGATTATAATAACAACTTTAATTTTATTTAATAGTAGGAATATCAAATTTCAAAATCATAAAATATAATTTAGTCACTTTGTACAAAGTAATTATTTATTATTGAAATTTCAAAACTCCTGAAAAACTCGCTTTGCCCTAATAGGGAGTCTAAAGCGGGTAAGTCGCTCGGGAAAAGTGGGTAAGCACTAGAAACTTGACAAAATTTTAGCATATATTAATTTTTCCTAACATTAATGATAAGAATTAAATTATACAAGGTGATTCTAAAAGTATTACCATAAATTTGGGATCGTATTTTAGAGCCCAAAATAAGACGAAAAGTCTTTTTAAACATGTGTCGTAAAATGCTTCGTTTCCGAGTTACAGGGCGTGGAACGTTAGTTCGTGATTATAGTTTTTAATTAATAGTTGCGAAACGTGTACAGATATTGGAATGAAATTTGGTACAACTTCACTACTTTTCGTGTTTTTTCGAAACATCTAGGAATTAATTAACATAACTTAACCAGTGATGGGTATATCGAGGAAGGCAGTGTTTAAAATGTGCCTTATTTATTTTGTGTGCACTTTTGTAGCAGTTTCATAGCAAAAATATAAATTACACTGTTTTACCTAAAAGAGATACCCTTACTAAAACTTAATATTGTCAGCCGTTTTCGAGTAAAATGCATTTTTATATTTCGATGCATTAAAAAGCACCCCCAAAAATCTCGTATGTAACACAAAGTTGGCTTTAAAATGAAAGAAAAGTTACGATATGTTTATTACCTAAAATGTAATTTACAACAAACATATTTTTAACTAATAATTAAATAAAAAAATATTTCGTAAACATTTTGTAAAAAACAAATTTAAAAATATTAATTTTTATTTACAGAAATTGCTCAAAGTAACTACCGGTGACAAGAAAATATGGAGATGTCAATACTATTTATTTTCTTTCATTTCAATGCCAACAATGTGTTACATTCCACATTTTTGGGCAAGAGCTTTCCATGCATCAAAATATAAAAATGTATTTTACTCGAAAACCGCTGAAAATATCGAATTTTGGCAAGAATGCCTTTTTTTATGTAAAAATATTTGTAGTTTATATTTTTGTTAAAAAATTGCCACAAAAGTGCACATCTGGATATACTCGCCACTGCGAAGTTGTGTCAATTAATTCTTAGATTTTTTCGAAAGGGCACAAAAGAATATGGAGTTGTGCCAAATTTCATTCAATTATCTGTACACGTTTCGCAGCGATTAATTAAAACCTATAATTAGGAACTAACATTCCACACCCTATAACTCGGAAACGAATCGTTTTACGACATATGTTTATATAGACTTTTGGTCTTATTTTGGGCCCTAAAATGCCATTCTGAATTTATGGTACCACATTTAGAATCACTTTGTTTATCTAATTACCGTAAAAAATTCGGGGTTGCCCAAAACAGCCACTAATGATATGCTAATCCAGGGTACAACTTTTATACCTGAAACGGGATGACCAAAACAGCCACGACATAATTTCCTTTATCTATTAGATAAATTAGATATTGATGAAATACTCCTTCTGGGTAATTATTCATTAGAAAATACCAAGTGCAACTTGTTCTCCCATTGGTTTTTACTAGCTGGACATCATCCTCTATTTGGTATATAATGTTCTACATGATTTTTATAAATCAGTTGCCTGTAAAATTGCGCATCTTACTTGACCGAACAAATAATGTGGAAGGTAGTGTTACGAACAAAGGTGAAGAAGTTTTTTTTCTTAATTAAATCACAGGCGGCATTTAAAAGGCATACGTGGCTGTTTTCGTCATTGCACTGAAGGATACCTGAATTTGATGGTGGCTGTTTTGGGTAGTCCGCTTAACGACCTGCAATTAATGTGGCTGTTTTGGGCAGTCCCCAAAAAAATAACTAACTTTTTAAAGATTAATTTTAGTCCAGTTTTAATCAATCTCTAGCAATAAAAAGGCTTAATAATATAAATCGATCAACACTTAGAGTTATATAAATATTAAATTGACAACTTGCAATAAGGTATTTTTGTCAGTAAAATAAAAAATTACAAAAAGTAAAAAAAGCAATTGCCTCATTCATGACATAAGCCCCAAAAGTAAGAACCTCTCCCTGAGTAACTTATACACGCTTGATGAGCCCACTCACAGTTTCCACCTTTAATTCAATGTTCCTCAGGTGGCTTTATATAAACTAGACTTTATACAAACTAGACAAAAATATTGTTTTGCGGATACTTTCTTCGATGCTTTTTGCTTTCTAGTTTTGCCTGTTTTACTTGGAGACAGAAGATCTTTTAAATGTTGCTTAACGGCAGCTTTGACTCTAAGACGCTTCTTTTTGTCTTCTTTTTCTTTTTGTATATTTTGAATCGGTGAACTAGTTAATACTTCAGCTCTTTAAATTGTGCGCTTGAGGTTTGTTTCCATTCAACTTAGGTAACGGTCTGATCCGATATTTATTGGCTTTACATGTGGTGTCAAGGATTCTGTTACTGACTGGAGTGAACTATCACTCACCGATAAGAACATGATCCTTCATCTTCAACATCTAAATCATATGGAGTTTCCATATACATGAGATCAATTATTTTTCTGCTTCTGCATCGTGTCGCAACTGCAGCGACTTGAGAGGGATTGCGGTTTAGGTTTTCAAAAACAGACAGAGAAACAGTGGGATCAGAATCATTAGAAAGACGACCAACATCAGCAGACTGGACCTGTGACGTACCATCGTTGATATTTTCAACAACTTGGGCCCTGTCTGTCAGACTAGATGACAAAAAATTTGCATCATTAAAAATATGTCAGTTTATGGCTCATATAGCAGTAAATTTGATTCCTTGTGCACTGGATGCTTTTAAATGTGCTTTCCCAACGAGTTTGGCAACTTCATAATGAAAAATTACTCTACCTACAGGGCTCCATTGGAAAGTAGAAACTTCTTGTTCAAAGTAAGTTTTTAAAGGCCAAAAACACAACAGTTTAGAGGGTGCATACGATGTGTTTTGTAAAAAGATAACAAAACAAAAATTACATTACTTTATCTTAAATATTCTAGAGCTTCAAGATACTTGTGAGACTCATGGTTATCTAATATTAATATCACCTATCTCTCTGAAGTTGGAAGGGTGATCTCAACGAAATGACCAAGGAATTCTAGGAATTTTGGACCATTAATCCATTCATTATCTGTTTAAGTAGCATTGGTGTCCAGTTGTTCTCTATCCAACAATCTATCGAAGTTGTTTTAGATTCCTCCATCGCATTGTGCATCGCTGTTTCACTCCGGGATATCAGTCCTGTTTTTCTCATGTATTTATTTACTTTCTGAAAAATATGTGGAATACATTAGTAATAAACTGTATCTACCCGCTTTGCCCGAAAGCACATTTCTAACTTGAGGAATTATAATCTAAAATACAAAGAAAGAAAAAGCTGCACGTCTATCATATTTTAAAGGTAAATAGTAACATAATAATATAATATCATTAACAATAAAATAAAAGTACTAGCTATCGACTGGTCAAAAGTTACATACCTTCAGTATTTTTTTAAGAAATACACCAATTTTTTATAAGGTGCCTAGTTATGCCATGTCACACCGCCGAGACTCGATTTGCATTGATTGAAACTCAGGAGTGTTCGGGTAATCCGAGCATAGGTATCCAATCATCACTCGCTCGGTATGCGGCAGCATACGAGCGCCTAGACGCTTTAGGCGACCTACCCGCTTTAGACCCCTCTCCCCTATAACTTTGCCAGAGCGTTTGTCAGGTTTGAGTTAAGTATGTTTTAATGAGGTCTAACAAAATTGAAACCGGTTTTTGGTTTCCAAAATGTGAATCTACAAATATTTAAACCTATTGATCTGTTTATTAGCATATTCTCTGGACTCTTTCAAAATGATAGTTTCTGCTAAACATCAGTGGGTCAAGTGTTGGTAGTTCAGCTATCTAAGATTCACTAGACACGTTTAGAGGACTGCATTATGACTGGGTTTATTATATTTGTACGACACTTGTTAAAGCTTCAGAACAGTTTCCTCCACAGATCCATTACCGAGAAATTACATTTCGGACCATTTTTAATTTTATACTTTGGCTGAAACAGCTGTCAGGTCCGAGTTAGTTATGCCAAACTGATAAAATCTAAAAAGATTAAAACCGTTCTTATGTTCCCGAACTCTGAATCTGGAAATTGTTTAAACCGATTGCCCTGTGCGTTAGTAAAAATTCAACACATATGTTTTAATAATATAATTGTAAATTTTGACTTTTATGGTATTGTAAAAACTTAAATTTCAATTTTTTTCTTCGCTTACAAATTTAACTTTATTATCGAAATGTCAACATTTTTTGTAAATTCTTAGTTTTTCGAAAATTTGGACAATTTTCTCATAAATTCCAAGTTTTCCAAAATTGGATTGTAAATCCGATCTTCAAAAATTCATATACAAATCTTGTCTCGTGAAACCAAATAAGATTTAAAAACACAATAGCAGCTGTTCCGACCCATTTCAATAGCCAAGCTATCATCTTCGGAGAGATATTAAAATATAATTCTAAAATTAACCCTAAAAATAAGATGTGAACTTCGTGCAAAATCGTCCGCACTCAAACGCGTAAGCGCATCTAACTACACATATTGCAGTGTCACAATTCCTTATCTATTAACTTTAACTATTTTCAACATGTTAAGGTAGAACAGAAAAAGTAATGAAACTGAAAAATAAGCTAACAGTAATTGCTGAAATATAAATGCAAGGAACTTAATCTTATATTCCCATTAATAGTTGAAATCCTTTACTTTACCAATACAAATTCATTAATATTGTTTATTTATGTTAAGTTTCTTTATAATATGACAGGAAGTTTCACCCATGCATTATTTCTAATACTTCATTTTTAGAGCAAATGCAGCTAGATGTATCATGAGTTTGTGTTGCTAGTGGGAATTTTTTCTCTTCCGTTATTAACTTGGTCAGTTATTTTACTTTTGTTTTTGCAATTAATAATGTGTTATTAACGCATATTTTATTTTATAATAAGTAATATTCGCACTAATTTATTATGATTAGCCACCAAAATAAAATATTCTGGTATGATATAATTATATGTAGACTTGTAGATGTTAATTTACATTTTTATCACTCACTTTTCTACCATTTTACAAAATGAAATATTTTATTAAATATATACTTATTAGGTACGCACAAGTAACTCGCAAAAAGTAATTTTATTTAGAAAATCAACAACTAATCAAGAAAGCTTCTAATTAGTGATTGAAAATGCCGTGTTAGTGTCGTATGTGATTAAGAATGTTCCTGTCTTGCCAGGAAGAAAAATAATCCGCCTTCAGCTCACTCTACTTTCATGTGGAATTATAATTTAGCTTTTTGCTGGCAAAGTATAATTAATAGCAATAGTGTGTTAAATAAATAGAGTTGAGTCTCTTAATAGCGGATTTGTAAGAGAAAAATCCGCCCGTTTTCTACTCGTAATGCTAAACCGGATGGACCTCTAATTGTATCAGATTAGTTCACTTCAAGTTAATCTCAGGTAGCCGTTAGCTTAAATGTGTGTGCCGTTTAAATAAGGCTAGAAATTGAGCTTTAAACAGCGTTTTCATCGAGCTATTTCTTCGTTGCTATTATTGATGCAATTGCATGAATTAATTTTCAACAAATTGATATTGCGCAAAGCTTTTAACAAAATGCGATGTTCTTAAGTTATGGATTTAACGTCGCCAATTCTCAGCTCCCGTATTATTATCGGTTGTAATCGTATTATATAAGTTCTATAGATCAGTTTAACTTTGCTTTTATAATCAAACGTGGGTTCAGTAATTGCTAGTAATATTGCTTTATCTTTGCAATGATATCAGTAGTTGGTAATCGATTTGCATGTACTCTTTTGTCGGAAACCACTTATGAAAAGGAAGTTCAGGAAACTGTTAATATGTAATTTAAGGTAGTCAGATTTTAAATGATTCATATTTTAACCATTGCAATTTATATAGAAAATTAATAGTTTTTAAAATGACAATAAGTGAATTTACTAGCTGTCCCGCGCGACTACCTATATTTTAAATATCAGCCAAATTCGACGTTTTTAAAATATCCGAAAATGTCGCACAGCGTTAAATTATGTACATACACGTGAAGATCAGCTTTCAATCTACGTTTAACACAAAAAAGCATTTATGTTGCTTAAAATATAAAAGCTGATTTTTTTGATGTATTGAAGAATAATATTTTTGTAGTATACATAATTTTCACGCATATATTCAATTATTTGGCTAGCGAATGCCAATAAGACTGCTAAGCAGCGCTCCTTCTTTAAACTTAATAATTCATTTTGAAAATATCGCAATGCATACAATCATTTCAAGAAAAAAGCGAAACTGTTATAGTAATTTCTCGCAATTAAATAAAAATCCTGATATACCGCAAAAATTTATAAAATAAGTACACTTAATGGAGAGCTTACCATTTCAAATTAATTTTTAATATAAAAAACAATATTTTGGTTTCAATATAAATGCTAGGTATACCGTGTATATCAATTTTAATTAACATTTCTGCAACCAAGTTTGGAAATATTTAAATTTTTATTAATGAAAAGTTGACAACATTCTGAAACATTTTTTGAAGTATGAATTCTGGATAACTAAATTCATTTTAAGATGTCACCTCATGACAAAAAATATGTGAGTTCATTTTAAATAGAATAGGAAAAAAATGAAACTTAACTTAAAATTAGACATGAAATAATTTTTCTAAATAAATTATGAAAATATAAAAATATGTAAAAAATGTAGAAAAAGGTTGTAGGACTACATTAGGTTTCGCTCTGATTTGAACTCGTTAGCAGTGCATAACATGCAAAGGGGACAATGATGGAGAAGTACTTTAAAATAATAAATTGAAACCGTGTAAGCGGCTTCAACCTCCAAAGCTCAAATCAGTGCCTCTCTCGATGTGCGGAAGTTTGACAAGCGTAAATTTTGTTCCTTGAGTTTTGTTGTTAAATCTTGAAAATTTTTAATTGATTTAATAGCAAAACTCAAAGAACAAAATTTACCTTGCAATTGCAAATTGGTTTTCTTTGATGTCAGAAATATGTTTTCACGTGAACCAGCACAAGAATGCTACCATTAATCAAGTGATTTTTGAAAAGGAAACACAAATCCAAACTTAACAACTGAGATTATTGAGTTGTTTCAAATGTGCGTGAAGCAAAATTATTTTACATTTGAAGGAAAGCATTAGTTGCAAAATGAAGGTCTTCCAATGAGTAGTCCAATTTCACCCATCTTATACATATTTATGGATAATTTAGAAAACAAAATTTTTAATTCTTATGAGTCGAGAAATATCCCCTTTTGGTATAAATATGTAGATGACATACTAGCTGGTTTTCTGGGCTATTCTAGACAATTAGATAAATTTAGAATACATTAATAGCCCACTTCAAATAATAAATTTACTGCAGAAATTGAAATTGAAAATTAAATAAATTTCCCGGATTTAACAATATTAAGGAACTCAGATGAATTAGATTTTTTAATTTATAGAAAACCTGCGTATACAGATGTTACAATTCCAAATGATTCCTTACATCCAATTCCACACAAATTAGCAGCAATAGTACCAATAAATAAAGAAAATTTTAATCCAGAAATTAACATAATTAAACAAATAGCTTATAGCAATGGACATTCTGAAAACACCATTAATAGATTAATATCTATAAAACAACACAAATTAGCTATTAATTTTATTTTTCCTAAACAACCAAACAAAAGAACGGATTATTTGTCTATTACATATTTTGGAAATATCTCGAAAAAGATAACTAACATAATTTCTCATACATCCCAAGCGACACCTAACTTTAAATCATATAATTCGTTAAGTAACATGACACAAATTAGCTATTAATTCTATAAAGGAAAAACCTCACGACTTGGTAAATCTGGTTTTATAAATTGAATTGCTCTGAATGTAATGCTGTATATAAAGGACAAACATCACGTAATTTTTATATTAGGTACAGCAAACATCTTGCTGCCTTCAGAAATCAACACCCAGAAAGATAAAATTTTGCAAAGCATCTATTAAAAACACAACATAAACTTACATGCGCAAACACAGTAGAAGTATTGCATATTTGTAATAACACTAAAAAACTTAATTTCTTGGAAGCTACAGAAATTCACAAATATTTACAATCTAGTCAATTTACACTTATAAACGAGCAGCTTGATTTTCTGAACACAGCTCTAATTGAAGCTTTGGACAAGAATTTGGATTAGACGGAATATTCGTAGGAGTCTCTGATTCATAAAGCTTGTTAGCATAACAGCAAACAAATTGCTGGTATGACCGCCGATGATGCAGTAATGTGAAACCTGGCGCAGTGTTAACAAATATTTATTGAAAACCTTGTGGAATTTTTAAATTTTGTTGCGTTTTTATCGTTAATAGAGTTTATTAGGAATATTAAAAAATTTCACCAAGTAAGAGTTAAAAATGTCAAGTTTATTACTATTTTGAATTCCTTCTATAAAGATTCTAACTGCGTGAAATTTTAGAAATTTGGTTGGTGCTGTTGAGTAAGCGACATACACCAGTCTTTTTACGTCAGCCTCGAATTTTTGCATTGTTTCATCACTTTTCTGCTTTCTCACCAGTAGTTGCGACTTGCTGCAAGTAATGATCTTCAAACCTCAGCTCTAAAGCCCTAACTAGATCTTCATAGTTAGCTTGTTCATGGTCGGAGTAGTTCCAGAGCTTCTCCGGGCAGGGATACCATTAATGAGGTCGCCTTTTCGTCCACCATCCACCGATTGGCCCTACCAGCAACTCTAAACTGTTTTTTGTAGGTCTGGAAGAAGGTTTTTTCATCATAGGTCGGAGGTTTGACTTTTTAGGAAGAAATAGCAGGTACACTTTTGGATTCATGTTTTCAATTGTCCTCTTAGTAATTTCTTTATGGCATTTTCGATGTAGTTAATCTCTTTCTGTGTTGCATTGTCCAAATCAATGAGCTTGTTGTTGAATTCTTCTTTTACTTCTTTGGCTTTGCCAATCTCTTTCACTTCTGTAATTTCTCCTTTCACTTCTACTCCCATTTTTTATATTATATGTGCTAATAGACTGTGCAATTCTTGTTTGTCTGCATTCCTTTTATGTTCTTCACCTTATTCTTTTTTTCTTGTCGGCTTTGTTCTTTATCTTGTTATTTTTCTTGTCGTCTTTGTTCCTCTTTTTGTTGTCTTCGTTCTTCATCTTGTTCTTTTTCTCGTCGTCTTCATTCTTCATCTTGTTATCATCGTCGTCTTCATTCTTCATCTTGTTATCGTCGTTCTTCATCTTGTTCTTTTTCTTGTCGTCATCGTTCTTTATCTTGTCCTTTTTCTCGTCGCCTTCGTTCTTCATTTTGGTTTTTCTTGTCGTGTTTTTTTCATGTTGTTCTTTTTTTTGCTTCGTTGTTTATCTTGTTATTTTTCTTGCCATCTTCGTTCTTCTTGGTCTTTAATCATTGCTAATAGTGCTTGCAATTGTTGTTCTATTTTGACCGATTTTGCAACGTTTTAGAATATTCAAGATTTTTCTTGACGCGCCCCGTATAAACTATTTTTCAGTTTATAGAGTCCGTGATAAAGTCTAAATTTAATTATCACTACGATTCATTAACACAATATTTCGGAACCTCGCACAAATTCCTCCAAGAAATAAAGCACAATCCACAAAACTAATCCTGCTTTTGACATTAGTTGTTGCGTGTTACCGGTTCGAAAATTAAAACCCCGTGAATTGTAAATACTATATTCCAAACTTATTTCAGAACACAACAATTATGATTCACTTAACTATCAGACTATCTAACTATCTGACTAATTAACTACCTATTAACTTAAGGGAAAGACGACCGCGTATTTATACCGTTCCGGTTTCTAGAACAAATCTCCATACAGATCGGACTATCGCTCGCGGAAACATCTAGAATGCTTATCTGCCGTATGATTCATTCTCGCGGCCGCTTCCCTTTAACAAATATTTCCAAAGAGTTCCTTACATTACACAATTACTAATGCAAATTTTACAACTACACTTCGTTAAACTTTTTTTTGTCAATTGTCATGAGGTGACGTTTTGAAATTAATTTATGTATCAGGTAGTAGTTATAATTCAAAAAATGTTTTGGAATATTGTCAACTTTCAGTAATTAACATTTAAATATTTTTAAACTATCTGGCAAAAATGTTAAATAAAATTAGTAAACATAATGTTTCCGACCAATAAGAAGGAGTCCACCAATAGGTATAATGTGGAGGCGACTTATTTTTAGATATACCAATAATCAATATTTTTGTGGTACATTCTTTATTTTCACATATACCCAACTTCTTGGTTGACAGCCAAGCAGCTTCAGACAATTTATACTTTTAATTTTTCCTTTCTCTTGTAAAATTCCAAAATTTTCGGATTTTCATTTCTCGTGTATTTACATTTTTTTGAAATTATGCCCTTAGAAATGTCAAGTTTTTTTCTGTAAACTTAAGATTTGATTTACATTATTCTCTTTTGATATCAAAAACCTGAAACTTTTGAATTTAATTTTTATGGGCTGGTCAATCTTAATTCGAACATTTGTTATAAACACGCTACAAAATGCAGATTTTGATGCCCATTGATTTGTATTTTATCTGAGAAAAACCTGTTGATTTTAGAAATGTTTAGTTAAAATGATTAATTTGAATTAAATAATAATTTACCAGAACTGCCCTACATAAAGCTGTTAATTTTTCGCCGAAAAATTCTTTCGGTTCTTGTAAGATCTTTGTAGGAATTTTCCTACCTTACCGTTATCCTTACTAATAATGTATCTACAAAGTTTTGAAAAACAGGGCGATATGGCCTAATGGTCAACAACACACAAATAGAGAGAGTTCCACAGCTCACCTACCTGAGAACCATGATCAACGAGAACCACTCACAGGAGATCAGGTTCAGAATATAGAAGGCAGGGACCACCATCAGCCAAATGGATAAATTGTTTAAAAGTCACAATCTTAAGATCAACATCCAAATTAGACTCCTTCGATGCTATATTTTCTCGGTACTTTTCTATGGGATGGAGTCATGAACATTAATCGAGGGAACACAAAGAAGACTTGATGCCTTTAAAATGTAGCTTTATAGGACAATGTTAAGAATTTTGTGGGTGGAAAGGGTGACCAATAAGACAGTTATGCAGAGAATTAAGTAGGGCTTAGAAATAATGAACACCATCAAGAGAAGAAAACTTAAGTACCTCGGACATATTATGACGAACGAAAGCAAGTATCGCCTACTAAAGTCAGTTCTCTAGAAAGAAGTTTAAGGTAAAAGAAGTCCAATCCGATATCCAGCTACGCAGATGATAGCCTGGTGTCATCATTTTTTCCGACAAACTATCATCCGTCGCTGCTTCAGATCGACTAAGGGAACAGTAAATACAGATGATTAATTGGGATTTCGAAATTATTCTGGAATGGAGCAAGAAAAATATGGTCGACTTCAACGCCCCAAAAACTCAGACCGCGGTTTTCTTTAAGAAAACATCAAGATATAATGCAACAAATATAACAATGGAAGGTAAACTCCTTCTGACGGGATATAATCTGTCTATCCTAGGAGTGAAGGCAAGCACTAACTTCTCTTGGGACGATCATGTGCGTGCCATTGCCATGTCCCCTATCAGAAGCTAGGCATTCTTTTTAGAGCTAAAAAATACTTCACATCTCGTCAGCTACTCACACTATACAAAGCTCAAGTTAGGCCAACATTAGAATACTGTTTTCATGTTTGGAGTTCAGCTCCAAAACACACTTCAGCCCTTTTGGATTTAATTCAAAGAAGAACGATTCGCCTAATTGATGACGAGAGTTTGACCGATTCTCTCGAAACACTAGAACACAGGCGGATGGTTGGTAACTTGTCTTTTTTCTACAAGTACTAATACGAAAGATGCTCGCAGAACTAATAGGATTGATCCCCTCAAGGGCAAGATTTTTGAGGCATACAGGATAGTCGAAAAGAAGACACAAATTCCTGTGCGGTCCAGCTTGACACAGTGAGAACTTTTGTCTGCGGAGACTATTTTTTTCTATAGAAGTTTCAAGCTATGAAACTCGTTACCGAAAGAAATTTTTTCCAAAAATTGCAACTTATCCTTATTGAAGAAGGCGGTTCATCGCCATCCATCCTTGTTTCCACATCCTACTCGCGGTGCTTTGAAGGCATAATGGGGTTACCCTTTGCAAGTGGATTGAACTGGAGAAATATCATGGCTTAAAACTTGAAAACATGGTTCTTAAAAACCCCTACCGAATTATTCAAAGCAGCCGTGAATAGAGTCATCATATCCAGGATAATCATCAATATTCGGAACGAATAAGTAGTTGACGAAGAAGAAGGATAAGGATGTTGCTGTTGTTTTTTCTTGGCAGTATGAACCTTTTTGGAGCAGTACCTTAAATAGACAAGTAAACAAGCGGAACCATAAAATATTGTTTTTATAATTTGATTTTACAGTGAAAGAAATATCATTTATTGTTAAATATTACTTTAAAAAGGATTATTAAAGCATTAGCGAATGGACTTCTTCTATTCCTGATTCCAGTGCAGGATATTTATGTCGAGGTTAAATCTGGCCATTAATGATCAAACAAAGGAAAATACATAAACATTCCAAAAGTTGATAGCAACACACTAGATGGGAAAACTTTTTGCATACTTGTTATATAAATGCGAAAGTGTGTTTGTCTGTTTGTTTGTATGCTCTCCACGATTGAGTGCTGAAGCGATTGTGGCAAAAATTGGTATAGACATTCGTTACGATGCGGAATATTTAGTAGGCTACTTTTTGTCCCAAACTTATATTAAAGCCAAAATGCTTAAATAGCCTTTTTCTGCTTTTGACAGATAATAGTCTACTATTTTACCAAACTCAGAATCGTATAGTTAAGTGGCACTTTACCGCATAACCCGCATAGGTACGTCACTTTACTATCACTGTCAATTAGACACAGTTGGACATACAATAAGCACGAGTACACTTCTAAAGTGGCATTTAAAATGTCTTGAGCACTATTTTATAAATTATATTCAGTATCAGGACTCATTTTTATAATTGTTAATGTGTAATTTGTGGTAAATTTAACCCACAAAAAGACACCTTTTAGCCATTGTTATGTACATAAACAAAGCCGTATCATGTTACTAGATTACCGAAATAATTTCTAGCTTTCTAGTCTCTTATAACTAGAGGCCGGATGTTAGTTAAATCCTTGATCCTATATTGTCACCTTTTTCGGCGTTTTTCGTGCGTTTATTGCCTAAATTTCAATTTCGCCTGTTTTTCGCCTTTTTATACAAAATTTGTACCCATTTTCAAAAATGGTCTTGCATGTTTATCTTTTTCTATTGATTTTCCCAAGTACATTGTAATACATTTCTAAGGAATTTCTGTAGAACTATGTACTAAATAAAACAAAGCAATAAAATTGAACTTTAATTCATCATAATAACAAAAAAAAGCTTTAAGCATAGATAAATTTCCAAGAAATGTAATTTAATAACAATTACTCTTACCAGACTATTTAAAATTTTGCCTACTATTTAAGCGCAGGACAATTGAAGTATACGTGTTTTTTTTATCCTCATTTCTAAGTAAAAGCAGATGTTCGAGTAAAATAATAAGACTATCTCACAGATATTTCTTTTCTGATTTATCTTTGAACTGCTTTACTAAAGTACACTTGTGTGTGAAAAATGACTTCATAAAAACAAAGTGCTCTTATTAAACAGTTTAGAGTAACTGTGTAATTATACAATAGATGTTGAAAAACTTTTTGTAAAAATTTAAATAAGATCCCAGCAAATATTTTTTCGGTAGAAACATTATGTTCGTTTCAATAAAACTCAAAAAACTCAGGTTAAAAAAATAATAAAAAACACCAATAATGATAATAAAAACAAATCTATCAAACAATATCTTTTGAAAACGTGACTGTAAAATCTAGTGTAAATATTTTCATTAGAACTGTAGATAAATTAGGTAGTTCCAATTGTCATAATTCTGTTGTTGCAAAAATATACGGAGGAAATATTTCTTAAAAATATGCTGTCAAAAAAACACCTTGTGCATATTATTTATCGTCAAAATAATATGCTGCATAATTTTTTTTTCTCTTAAATAGGTAATATTAAAAAAGACATAGGGGAAAGGGGGCAGAATCAACCATTTTTTATTCAATGTGCCATTTTTGAAGTTGTATTAGAAAAGTTTGGTAACTATGGGCTGGGTAGTATTCTATAAACCTTTATTTACAAGACTGACTAACTTTCAACGACTTAAAAGTAATTTTAGTACCAGCAATCAGCGTTTAAAAAAAAACCTTAGAAATGGCTCTAATTGCCCCAATGGCGGGGTACGTTTAACCAAATGGTGGGGTAATTTCAACCATGAGATATAAATACATATTTTTTTTATACAATCAAATAAAAATGGTTTTTCTACTTAAATAAATCCATTATGTATTTTGCAAGTGAAATAAAAAATTGGCGAAACATGTCTGAAATAATATTCAAAACAATACTTAAAGACAATAACGTTGATGTTAGTAAACATTGTAATATGTGCGGTTAACTTTAAATAAAAATGACATTTTCTGCAGAATTTGGACTTGAGAATTTTAAAACTATGTTACCTTGATTAGCTGGTGATATATCACTGACCAACGGATATATGTAACTTAGAGTTTTTTGGAACAAAAATTTAATTTGACATTTGAATTAATTTTGTTTAATTCTTTTCCTACACAGCATTTTATGTTTTTAGCGAAAATGTCACCAGTTGGAAATCACATTCTATTATGGAGCAAAACATCATTAATCGAATTTTTAAACCTACACTCATCAAACTTCAAATTATTTTTTTTTCCATAATTTATAATCATCGTAAATAATACAATATTCCGGTAAAAGAAAAAGTTACATCATAGCACAAAAACCACACTAAGATTGTCAGAACACACTAAGCCAGTGGTTGAAATTGTCCCATCCAACGCTGGTCGAATCTGCCCCATGTTGAATTTTTGAAAAAATATTTTTTTCCCACTGTCAATAATTTTACGCTTGGGGTACTATAAATATTAACAATCTGCCATTTAATATATATCGAATGCAGCCCATTACAGATCAAATTTTGAAAATTCGTCTGAAAAAATTGAAAATCAAAAAATTAACTTAAAATCTGATTTTTGTTCAATTTTGTTTAAACACTAAAAAATGAACATGTACAGTAATGTAACTTTCCTGGTGAGTGTTCTGACATATGAAAAGCTACATAGGAGCCTTACAAAGCTAAATTTAAATCAGGGTGCCCTTTAAAAGGGCTTGGCTGAATGTGCCCTAAGGTTGAATCTGCCCCCTTGCCCCTAAGTTAATTTAAAATGTCCAGATTTTTAAAAAAATAAAGACTTTGACCACTTCCATGCTAATGGTGAAAGCAATAGCCCGTTACCGAATGATGTCATTTGGACATTATCTATTTACCTAGGGAAAAACTTCTTAAATCACGAGTATTTATTGTCGTGAAAACGTAAAAATTTAACAGTAAAAAATATTAACAAGTATTTAATTTGTAGTTGGAAAAAGTAATGTCCAAAATTGTCAATAAATGTTTCTTTTGTTAATTGAGATTTTGACTTTCTAATGGCTATTTGGTACCTTTTTTAACTCTTTGTTTTTATCTCATTTAATATTTTGATTACCTTTTTACCTTATTCGATTGTGCCGGATAAGAAAGTTTAGACAGAAGAGCACGGTAACTCAGTATGTCCACCATATCAGAGGCATGAGTTTCGCCTCTGGTATGGTGGACATACTGACTGGACATTCTGATCCTTTGCACCAATTTTCAATTCAGAAGAGTTTCACCTCTGGTATGATGGACTTACTGAGTTACCGTGATCTGATGTTTTGAAATTGGCCTTTTCATTCTTTCATTTTTGCATATTCCCCTACATTTTTCTTTTTATTTATTGTTTCTTTTCTTTGTTCCTGAAGAAGTCCCCTACGATAGTGGGGAAACGCCGAACACTTTTAGTAGTTCTTTGACATGGTCCAATCCCGGAAGAAGTATATCCTGTGCTATACTCGTTTAGCAAAACTTTGCTTAACTACCTCGTTTAATATACATATCATTATAACCTTCTCATGGAATGTCTTATCTAATTGCCATTAACTCGCAGTCGAGTATCAACAGGTCACACATTTATTGACGGTTGTGGGTTCGTCTGTGACTGAAGAGTCTAATTTTGGATGTAATTATTCTACTGCAGTTTGGACATTGGAAATCGTCCTGAAGGGGTATGTATCTAGGTATTTTTCTTGGTGCGCTGTAGTTAGATATAGTTCTTCTCCATTGGAGGCGGTTACTTGCCATGTTTTCCCAATTGGCTGCAATGTTTATACTTTTTAAAAATTCGTGGAGACTATCTTTGTACCGGAGCCTCTGACCCCCTTGTTTTCGTTCTCCTTTCAGTAACACACTATAGACGATGTTTTTAACCCTAGAGTAGCCGCGCCATAGTTTGTAACACGAAGGGGCGCGCGCGGTCTCAGAGACCGGATCTATAAATAATGTTATTAATTAACCTTTTTTGGTTCTATGATGAAATATGGTATCTTGGTATATTTGTTAATAAAATTAAATTACAAATCATGCATTGCTTTGACCTATAAACAAAAAATTTAGCCAAATACAAAGGCCAAATTATTTTACGAAATACGGAGCTAAATTTCTAGTAATATTATATTTAAGGGTTGGGGTCCAAAAATAGGCTTCATTTGGACCATACTTGTTTGGAATTATCCTCTACAGCCTTATTTCCAAGCAAAAGTCAATTTATATCTGGAACTATAATGACAAAACAATTTAACATGCGTGGGCGCGCGCGGTATCACATAATGCAAATGGCTATAACTTACAAAAATGGACATATAATTAATCACTTGATCAACCATTACATTTGTGATGTTATAAAACTCAGCTAAACTAAAAATGAGCATTATTGGCAAACTAATTATTGAAATATTAAATAATAAATATAAGTGCGGTCTGAGAGACCGCGCGCGCCCATCGGCGGGTTAAACATGCTGTTGTCTTCCATGCGATATCCATTTCCTAACCATCTTTATTTGAAGCGATAGACCAGTATTTTGATTTAGGGACAATTTGCTCTATCTAGGACCGTGGAGTTTGAGATGCGATGATACCATCTGATATTTAGGATTTGCCTAAGGTGCCTTTGCAGAGGTCGTTCTATTGCTTTAATATATCAAGCACATGGTGTCCAGGTTTCGCAGCCTATAGTAGTGTGGGTGTTATCACTGCTTTGTATGCGGCAAGTTTAGTTTTAATGGAGGGGTCTCGATTTTGAAATACTCTGCCTCGTAGCTTTCAGTAACTTCTGGATGCAGCGCTTATTCGATTTTGTATTTCCGCATCAATGTTTGCGTTTGTGTTTAGAATGCTTCCCAGGTAGTTGAAGTTGTCGACATGCTCTAATCGTTGGTTAGAAATATTGATTGTTTTATCATTTGCATAAGTAGTCCGATGTCCCGGTATGATGTAGTATAAATGTCTAGGATTATTTGAAGCTGTTTTTGCGAGTGCACCACCAGTGCACAGTCATCGGCGTACATAAGTTTCGTGATGTACGGGGTCCTTGTCTTGTAGATTGACCGAAAGCGGCTGAGATTGCACAGTCCACCATCGTACTGATACTTAATCCTCACACTTTTTGGGTTAATTTTCTCTCAACTATCATTCCCAAGGCAACCAAAATTGTGTTCAAAAGAAGGGGATCCAGGACGGAGCCCAGGCGTACTCCAGTTGGAGTGGAAAAAAATCGTTCGTCGTGTTGTTATATGATACTTCTGCCCAGTTATCCTTGTGAAGACGTTTGCAGACTCCGATGAATTTTGGAGGTATGCTGAATTTAGACATAATGGTCCGTAGTGTGTCTCGGTCGATTGAGTCCAAGGCTTTGATGATATCTCCGAAAGCAATATGTAGAGAGGTTTGCAACTCTATGGTTCTTCTCCTGTAGCTGACGAAGTGCAAAGATCATATCTGCAGTTGAGCGATTCAGTCTAAAACCACTTTGACTTTGTAGTAACAGTGTATCCAGGTAAGGTGAAAGTCTGTTAGATATCACACGTGCCAAGACTTTGCCGGGCAACACCAACGGCGAAATTACTCGGCACTTGCCACATATGGTTGGGTGTCCTTTCTTCTTAAAAATGTTCACTATGATAGCGTCACGAAAGTCTTGGGGCACTTGTTGTTATAGCCATATCTTTTGAAATAATGCTTTTAAGTGCACACAATATAAAGAATCATAGACAAAAGTAAAAGAGTCAACTCTGACCTTTTTTTTTGACAGCGGCCTCCCTCCCTTCTTAGGTTCTAGAAGTATTAGCATCAAAGTAATAATATTATGCTATTGCCTTAGAAGTTGGACTGAAAATTAATTCTAAATTTCATTTAAATGTAAAATTGTTTTGAAACTTCCAAATTTCAAGTTCGCTCACAAAGTCGCGGTAGCAGCTGGTTACTTATATTTGAGATATCTTCGAGAAAGCCTACAAGAAAAATAGCAGAAATATTAATATAATAATATTCTGAAAAAGAAAACTATTTAATATTCATTAATTCATAAAGAAATCTAATTAATGTTTTTATAACCTAATGTGTCCTTAGCTGTTTTTTTAAAGAAAGTGAACAGCAATCATACATTATTATATTTTTCATTCTTTTAAATTTATTTCGAATAAAAAAACTTACAATTTATGACTAATTTGAACGGTTAAACAGTAATAAAGGAGGTAATATAATTGCTGCGTATTTGGTAGTAACATTGGTTATTTTTTTTATTGTTTTTATTAAAATAATAATACATTAAAATATAGTGAAAGCATGTATCAAACGATTGCGTTGGTACTGACAGTCATAGTATGTTAAGAGACACCATTCATAACCAAGGGAGAATGTTATAGTACATACATGGTTAAGTAATAATAACGTTTGATGGTCGTGTGTTCATGTCCTTTTACGTGCCCCCTTCCAAGCTGAGAAAGAAGCACCTCCCGCGTCTTCCCATTTGCTGTCGGCTTGATACATTTTTGCGAAAGTCCAACTTTTCCTTTGAGGCATTAAGGTCAATGTTAATTGCTGCTCAGACATAATAACTAATCGGCTTCCTATATCTTCTTAGTGGTCGGGAGTTTTATTGTTTGTTCTTATCTTGCTTCTTCATCCATTTCCCCTTATTCTTAGCAATGTCCAAATAGACATTATTTAATTTTTCTTAATTGGACCGATAATAAAACTGCAACGGTATTTTCCTCTATTCATAATATATTTATTGTGGTCCATTGTATTGCTTTATAGCTGGAAGTAATCGTTAATGTATTTTTTCAGTATTAGCTTGCATATTATCGATGTCAAAGTTATCCGTACTGCACCCAAAGGGTTTGCAAACAATAATGAAACATAATTGCAGCTTTTGCTTTATGTTCCAAGGTAATTTTCATTTATCTTTTCATATTGGTATTAAGTATACAAGCCTTTAGGCACAATAAATAAATATGAGATATTTCAAAAATGTGGTAATGTGAAGAAGTTTACAGAAACCCATTTTCCGTCTAGTTGAACAAAGAGTAGATGAATAATGACACTCAGATAATAAAAATACAAAAAATAATTTCAGTTTAATTTTAAAATACGAATAGTAAAAGAAGCAACAATTTTTAAAACTATAACCAAAATAATCAACATTCCATTGGAACTTTTTTTTAACAAAAGGCGTTATAGGAGTATTAGGTATCCGGCGTACAAAAAGTTTTCCCATTTAGTGTGCTGCTGTCATTTTTTTTGGCATGTTTATGTATGTGTGTTCTTTACGTGATTCATACTCGCCAAATTGACATTTAACCTTGACATAAAAATTCTGCAGTACTATCAGAAATAAAAGAAGACCATCCACTATTGCGTTGTTAAGCGTTTCGAAAGTAGGATTTAACAACAGATTTTTTCCATTGTAAAATTAAATTAATAAAGTATTTTTTTCAGGTTCTGTTTGTTTAAAATGCTATTGGAACATACGTAAACATGACAAAAATGACAGCAGCACACTAGATCGGAAAACTTTTTCTACACCCGATATATGACCGCCAACATACAACATAGAGAGAAGTTGGCCCTTTATCTAGCAGCTTTAGTAGTTTTATAGTTACATTGATAACTGTACTGCCCTTGTTGACAGTTTTTTTTGTCCTTTATTGTTCTTTCCTTTACTTTTATGTTCTTACATAATAACACAGCAAAATAACTAGAATAGTTTTAAAGACTATGCCTGAATATCATATTAATTAAACAAAATGCAAGTCAACTCAACAATAAAAAAGTTTGGTTAAGTTCACAAATGACAACTATAAATGACAAATATATTGGAAAAATCATGTTACGCCACCTACTACTCTTAAAATTAAATATTACTAGAATTTAGGAATTTAGAATTATTTCATCATTTAAATTTGCAAGCCCTCCTTTGACGGTCAAAATAATGCATTGAATGCTCAATGCCTACGCAGACGTGATTGGATGGGTCATATTTCAGCTATTTGTAGATTGGACCAATCATAATAAATATTGAAACAGCCAATATTTAAATGAATAAATTTCATAATTACTAAAATATTTAATGTTACTAACTATTACGAATATTACGATTGTTCAAATGAAAAATTTTATAAGTGTGATCGATTTGTCTTTTGCTATAAAAGGAATTGGCTAAAAAGGCATTAAATTTCTTACTAAATATTTTGTTGCCCCGACAAGTGCTACTATCAAACTTTGTTATTTTGTTTATACGAAGAGGTTAGAATTTTGTAACTGCTTTTTGTAGGTACACAACAGTCTTTTATAAAAAGTTATGTCTATGAGAAAACATGTTTTGAATTAACGATAGACATACAGGATGTAATTTAAGTACGTTAAAATATTTCCGGGCTATTCCTTAGTTAATTCTAAGAAAAAAAATTGTATAAACCTGTGTCAGGCAATGCTTCGTTTCTGAGATACGGACTGTTGAAATTAGAATTTTATTTTAGACTGTTTTAAATAGCTTTCACGAAAGATACATTTTTGCACACAATTTGGCAACATGGGGTTATTTGAGGTAAGACATCATTATTTGGTATTATTATTTTAGTAGTACTTAGAGGGCGCTACATACGCTATCACTATTAATTTTAATTTGGACTTTTTTTACAGCAATCTTTTTTGATTTTTTCATGAATGAACCATATTCCTACACCTTTTTTAAGCAAAAAAGGTATACGTTATTAATAACGCAAGAGAAATTTACACATTTCTGCACCGATGCAATTTACCAAGTCTCGTAAGCATTAAATGAAGATGTTATCAAATTTATAAAAACTGTTACAGTTTAAAGCTTAATAAGAAAAATATCAGTATTACAACAGCTGCCGAAAACCCTCAGTTATTTAAAAAAGTCGAAAATAAAATTCTAAATTCAGCAGCTTGTATCTCGGAAACGAAGCATTTTCGGAAACAGTTCTAAATGAACTTTTTTCTTGGAATTTACTCAGCAAAAGCCCTCTGAAATATTTTTATGTACTTAGGTTACAACCTATAAATATTCACAAAATATGATAGTCGAGCAAATTAAAATACCAAAAATGACAGGTTGGAACTTTAGCGCTATGAAATAGCTGGAATATGGCGGAGGAATGAGACTACAGTAAAAAGCACACGGAGCCTTGTGTTGCCAACTTAAATTTTTTGTTTTTTTACTGAAACTTATTAAGCAGATTGTAAATTATATGTCAAATTTATTCGTTCTACAACTGAAAAAATAAGATCAAGCTTTCTTAATATTGCGAGTTTTACTATATTTTTACTATATTTCTGGTGATAATCGCAAAAATTGCTAATAATCTGTTCGCTAGAATAAAGAAGACCATTGAAAGTTTGAACAATTTATTGAAGACGGATCAATTGAAGAGGAAAGCAATTATAACCATAGAAAAATTACACGCTTAAAAGAAAATTTAGTAGACATTAAGATGTGGCAGCGAATTTTAAATATAGAAAGACCCAATATGAACAATTATCAGGACAGGATTATTATCAAAGCCCACAAGAAAGCAGAGTAAATGAAGGACTCTGTGAAGATTATGTTAAATATAGAAAGAAAAGTATGGGCAGTTTCAGGTGAAATCTGCAAGAGGTGAATATTTTTAAAATATCCATGTTAAGCAAGTTTGTTAGAGCGAATGCACAATATTGTTTTGTCGAGTAAGTAAAATATGCATACATCGGTATCAGTCTAATTGATCTGATTGCTCGGAATATGGGTGTAAGCATGTGAACTTGGTACGGATGCATGAGGAGGGAAAATGTACCAACTCTGTTTTAGACAGTGCTGCAAAAGCTTTGGAGCTACATTAGCAAGTAACCATGAAGAAGAAATTGCCCAATTTGTGGAGACAAAAATAACGGACCTAGTAGATGTACCAAGGAGAATAAATATTAAGAGGGCATGTATGCAGGGTGATTCAGTCGTAATGACATTAATTTTAACTACGTGTTCGAAAGGCTTAGTTAAGGCAGAAAAACGAAAAAAAAATTTTTATTCGACTCTTTAAAATAGACTCAAATCAACCCACTGATCACCAAAAGTCAGGCGCTACTGACCACATTAAATTGCTTTGCGGCAACAGACGTTTATCACGTTATCATCCCTTCACCAGCTTCAATGATAAGCCGGACTGGCGAGGGCGAAACATCGCTAATTAATGGTCAATAAATCTCTATTACTTATTTGGACGTATAAGTATTTGTATTTTCATATACTTAAAACTTTTTACATTTTTTTGTTTCGCTCAAACGTTGGTATCAACGTTGCAAATAATGAATTAAATTCCCTTTTCGGGGTGCAAGTGTTAAAAATGGTTAATACTCAAGAGTTATTTCCCCAAGTTTTATTTCTTGTTACCCTCTGTGATACCATGTAAATTTTTTAAATCATGTGTAGCTTACCGACAAATCATCACTTTTTTTATGCTCCCTACAGGTCTAAAATAGTTCGAAAAAGAGGGATTTGAGTATTAATGTAAGTACATTGCACCTATTCTGACTGTGGGCTATCGTTGATATATTTTTATGAACAACTTAACTGCTAACCAACGTTAACAGGCTTCAGAATTAAATAAACCAGTTATCGTTATTTATTTTGTAGAATTAATATTTGAATTTGAGTCGTTTGTGTTCGTTTATTTTTTAAATTTGCGTTTTAAGTGTAAGTTTAAAGTGTATGAAAATACAAATATTTACTCGTCAAAATAACTAATAGAGATTTGTTACCAATTAGTTAGCAATGTTTCGCCCTCGCCAGTCCGGCTTATCATTGCAGCTGGTAAGTGGATGATAACGTGCCGTAAAGCATTTAATGTGATCAGTAGCGCCGGGCTTTTGGTGGTCAATGGGTTGATTTTGAAAAAGTCGAATAAAAATTTTCTTTTCAATTTTCTGTCTCTACTAAGTCTTCCGAACACATAGTTAAAATTAATGCTATTATGACTGAATCACCATGTATAAATCCACAATGAATGAACAAGCATTATAATAATTTTTTTCACCATAAGTATTGCCAATACATTTACTTCATAGCTCAGGTTGCACCTGCCTTGTTGTGGTTCTGAAAACAGTGGTCTGCATAAGCTTTCATAAACTTGCGTAACATTGATATTATAAAAGTTATCACCTCTTGCAAATTTTATATGAAATTGCCCAAATTTTCCTTAATTTTTATTACCTCTAAATTGTTCAATTCCTCTTTCCTTTTCTTGTGTTTAAATAAGATCATTTTATGTACATAATCCTTTGTCATATTAAAAAACCATTCTTCTATTCTGTGTAGCAACATTTCTATCTATATATTTGCTTTCCTCTTCAATTGTGAAATAATTTACAATTTTTCTTCCTAATCAAAATACCTAAACTTAAATGCTCTACTGCTGTAATATAAAAAAAGGATATCTATAAGACAATAAAAATGACACTTTAAACGATTTACTTTGCTTCAAATTCCAACGATCAGACATCACATTGGCAGCAATTTTTACTAACGCCAAAACTAGAAAGGAAGAAAACAAATAATAAACTATAAGTAAAATCAAAGAAAAAGTAAAATTGAAATCACCGGGCAATTGATAGTTGACATTGTTGACACATGGAATACCAATCACTTAACACTTAATTTTTCATAAGAAATTAGCAAATTAAATTGGCAACACAAGGCTCAGTGTGCTTTTTACTGTAGTCTAGAGTGCCATACTCTTATTAGAGGGCCTCTACACAGACGAAGTTACAGGCGACCTCTATTTAAATTATGAGCAAGCAAAGTCGGGGGTTCACCTAATGATTTAATCATTAGCCAATACAGTCCTTTATCAATAATATAGACATCAAGGCTACAGTAATTTGTTATTTTGTGATACTGGACGAACAGATATGCAGAAATATTGTTTGATAGCAGAAAAGCGGAGGATGTACATTATTGTATCATAATATCCTGTTGTTAACAAATTTAAAACTTACTCACTCACATTCTTCTAAAAATTGTATCGGCACCTTTTATTTCTCATGTTTGGCATCCTCTTGAATCAGCAATTGAAAAAGGGTTCTTAATTCTCGAGTTTACAAATCTCCGTCAGAATGGTCTCCCAAATTGAACTTATTAGAATACATTTATTGTCGGCTTTTTAGACACATCAAAATTCTTTTCGTCGTATGGTCGTTTTTATTTATGTACGTTGAAATCTGATTCAAATTTTGTTTAGTGGTAATTATAAAATTTGCTATTTTCAAATAGTGTAGAATAACATACTCAGTGGCTACTTTTAAGGAATTGGTGGCTGTTTTAATTTTAATACCACAAAAGTCTTAAGTAAAAAGAATTTACATATTTATACTAATGCACTTTATATGATCACACTAAAATTTCGGTACCAACCTTTCAGCTGGCTGTGGTGTATTATATACCAACGACCATGATTACTCTGCCGTAATTACTATGTAGCGAGTAATTAACGAATCTTCTGCTAGTTCCTAACATACTTATCTAAATGAAACAATATAAAGGACAAATTAGATCTGCACTAGGGCTTTTGGAATCAAACAATTAATTTTGTATAAAATACTTTATTTCTCAGCAACTGTTAAAATATCGAAAAATCCCCCAGCTTTTCTATAATCTATGATTCAAGTTAACCATAATCTCTTAAAATTTAAATTTTAAATCTGGAAACTTAGAAGAACATGAGACCATGAGACCAAGAATTATGAAATTTTTTTAGAGTGCTTAGACGTAGCGCTTTCAAACCATACGTCATATAATGTAATGCATCACGCAAACCCCCCATTTTAATATAAAATATATTTTCTAATCGTTGACTCGAAAAACATCTCTGTGATAGACAGAAGATTGGACGGATGGACACCAATACGGAGCCCTAAAAATATGAAAACTGGTGACAATATGAGAGAAGCTTAGTCTCTTATTTTTATTTTTTCTGTCTTATTTTAAAATATAATTTAAGTTTAAACGATGGACTACACCAACTTCAATACTTCATAAATGCAATAATGATTTGGTTTCGCCCACTTTAAATTTGCAGCAGCCTCGAAGTCAATGCAACACTGAAGGTCATACGATCGTGCATATTTCTCCTGTAGCGTTCTGATTTATCGCATACATCTTAAAGGACCGAGATCAAACTCTGTGGGTGTTTGCAAACAGCACGCAATGTTGCAGCTGAAATGAACTTCTATGTAATTGGCAATCAACACATCCGGTAGATTTTTCTGTTCGAAACGTTTGAGTAAAGATTATATGTATGAGATCGCCGCACGTCTTACTAGGTGCTTCGAAAGATAACACTAATCCGACTTTCCACTGACAAATTGTAGCAAGAATTACAAACAAATTTAAAAAAATTCAGATTAGTTTAAGAAGTATATCAATTTTGGCGTGTTTGTGTTAAAAATATTTTCACTTGTCCGATTTTAATTCTCGTCATCTTTAGTTTTCTTCAAACTTATACCTCACCAGTGCACAGTGGGCCGCAATCAATAATTTTTGGCCAAAACTCTGAAAGTTCTAAAACCTACCTAAAATTAGTTGGCAATTACAAAGAAAATAATGAAAAAATATTATCAAGAAGTTGGGGTGACTTTTAGGGGGTGAAATTTGAAATAATGCAGTAAAAATCCGAAAAAAATTGGAGAGAATTCAACCTAAAAGTTAATTTTAAGGGGGTTAAAGATACTTTTTTTTTTAGATATATTACGTTGTCACGTTGTTATAAGTCGAAATAAATCAAGTAGAATTCTAAATATAATTTTCGGGTAGAAAATTAGCAATAAAGAAACTAATAAAAATTTAGAATACATAAAAATGTGCATAGACTAACATATGAATATGTTAGTTACATGTTATATACATACAACATATATAGTTATATGTTAGAGTTACTGGAACCAAATATCGGTTTTGATTTTGTTAGATCTTGTCAGTTTGGCATATCTAACTCAAATTTGACAAATGCTCTGGTCGAAGGTATATTATAGAATTTAAAAGTGTTACCAAATGTAATCTGTAGGTATGGCGCCACCTACTGGACCATATAAAGAAATGTGCAAGAGCTGCAACAAATACAATGCAAAGAGAATAAGACCTAGAATACAATATGCAGCTCTCTAAATGAATGCAGTGAACAGGTAGCTTACAACAACAATTGAGCCGCCGCTGATGTCTGCCATAAGCTAAGCCAGCAAAGCCAAGAACTAGATTCCAATGGAAAGACCAACAGATTTTTTGAATATTTATCATATTTAGAGTTGTGGGAAGCAAATATCGGTTTCGATCTTGTTAGATCTCATCAGCTGGGCATACCCAACTGTCAACTGCCAAACTGACGAGATCTAACTGGAACAAAATCGGTAATCAGTACCAAGAACTCTGAATCTGATAGTTGTTTAAACCTATTGGTCTATGCATTAGAATCTAGCTCTGGACCTTGCCAGCAGAGGAACCGCTTTTGCTAGACGTCAGTAGCTGAACTGTTGGTAGTTTAGCCACCTATAATCACAAATGTCTAACGATCAAGTCCTACTTGGCTGTCGTGATTCTGCAAGCGAAGTATGAGCTTGTGGACTAATAGACTTTGATTCAGATTGCTGCAGATTGTTTAAGTTGTTAAATTTTTAAATTAGCTTTATTAGCAAATTTTCGGTTATATTTCTCACAAAAGTTCTTTCAATTATTCTCTTTCATGATTAATAAAATAATCTATAAAAAATGCACAAGATAATCGTATCAAAAAATGTGGTGTAATAATCGATGCTAGCAGGATAAATATAAAATAAAAAATAATGAGAAAGTACTTGTTTCTACCGTATCCATGCAACAAAGAAAGGATATATGCATGTCTTTTGTTTTCGAAACAAAAATTATATGGGCAGTGAGATATATACTGCATGTGTCTGCATTGCCATGCCACATTTTAAGTTAAGAACCCGTATTACATTTATATGAAGAAATAATTTGTTCAAAAATACTGAAAAAATTCCTCGACTTATTATTTTGCAATTCGATTAAAACTGATATTTTTGTTAATGGGAGGGATAAAATTTCCATTCCCGTAGTTTCAAAAAAGTCATAAAAGTCCCATCAATAGCTTGGTAAACCCTAATCATACGATACGGAATAGTGTGGCCCTCATAAGTAGACGACCCTGCAAGGTAAAAATCTTAAAGAAAAAGCTAAAACTTGTCGATCTTTAATCATACGATACGGAATAGTGTGGCCCTCATAAGTAGACGACCCTGCAAGGTAAAAATCTTAAAGAAAAAGCTAAAACTTGTCGATCTTTCGACAAATGTTTATTGAAATTTTAAGGCTTCGTAACTTCTACACAAATTGACCGACTTTCAAAAACGGAGCGCCACTGTATAGAGAATCAAAGAACCTTTTTAATGAACTACCACTTTATCCCCATTCCTATTTGAAATAATTTGGGGGATGACATCCCTACATAGGAAGGTAACACTTGGGCTCTGATTTTTGTCTCAAAAGAGCTTCTCTCGCAAACAAAATCGATATATTTGAACATTTTTTGATAAGATCTTTTCCTGGCAGTTATACCTTACGGTACGTTTTCGATGAACCAGCCTGTATTTATTTGTCAACAAGAAAAGCTCGTACCGTTTTCATTCATTAGGTGGTAGACTGAAACTTTCAGTCGTCCGAGGTAATACCAACCCACGTATCACTAGGAGGCGGTGAAATGATGCTTACATCATGTTTCCGTTTCTGACACATGAGTCGGTTCCTGTTATACTATTTTGCTCGACCTGTTCTTTTCTTTATTTCCTTTTTTCATCTACTCTGATTTTTTTTCTACTTATTAAAAACAAATATGATGGATTTCCTTCGTACAAAAAATTCAGGTCCTAAACTACCCTCCCATTCGGATGTCTGGGTGGAGGGTGTTTGAGGGAATCCAAAATCGACGGAAAATTTTAATTTGCACCGGGCCAACTTTCTTTTCAACAATTCATTCGAAATTCAATTCTGTAACATTCGAGGTCTAAACTCAAATCTTAACTCGGTTCATCAACATCTTTAAAATGAAAGACTTCATGTGCTGTCTCTGATAGAAACCAAAGTCTCCCCATCTATCAATATAGTCCGTTAGCTTTGCCCTAACTACGATTTGCACACAAAATTTCGACACAAGAGGAGAATTTGAGCTTTTACGCAAAGCGACCTGTCCTGTCAACGAGAGAAAGCACTGGAATCTGCTGATCATGATGTGATCTGGCTGAAAATCTGCTCCAAAAGCAAAGTTATATTCATTTGTTTACTTATCTTCTTCTTCTCTTATCTTTCCGTAATATTTGATCACGTACAGACGAATTATCCAAACGCTGAGGTTGTCTTTCTTGGTGACTTTAACGTACACAACTTTCCTTTAATTAGTTAGCAATTAGTTAAGGAACCCACAAGAATTTCTGATGTAGATGCCCATCAACCTAATCTACTCGACCTTTTCCTAACAAATTTTCTAAATTCGTGTGACATCACCGCTTGAAAATTCGGATCACAAGCTCTCGCTCGCTTCATATACTACCTCCTTCTCAGACACAGACCCGTAGAGTTTGGCACTTTAACTCTGCTAACTGAAAATAATTAAGGGACTTCTTTGCATCTTTCTCATGCAGAAAGTCTGCCTTAACTCAGACAATCCTTTCTCAGTCGCCTATTCCCTCACTGAAACTATTCTGATTGGTACGTAATGCTCAATTCGCCACTGCCAAAAAAAGTCAGTCTCCAGTAAATCTTGGTTCAGCAAAAAATGTGCTCGGGCTGTCTCCTGCAAAAATTGCGCATATCATCGTGGGCAAAATAATCCCTAAGTCGAGACTCGGACCACATTTGTAGATGCACGAAATTCTTGTAAACAGGTTATTGACGAGGTAAAAAGTGATTTCGATCGTAAAATGCGCCAGAGGCTTATCAATTTTTCAGTCGGTTCCAGGTCGTTTTGAAAATTTGCAAAGTTGATTGGAAAAAATTTTATATCTTCAAATTTTCCAATGAAAATAACAATATTGCGACTACTTCTAAGAAAAATGTTGACATGCTAGCTCTAATGTTTGCTGAAAATTCCAATCTATTTTTCCTAAGGTTGGCACTTCGATGCCTGAAGTTGTTTTCAGACAATGCAAAATCAGGAAGATTCTCCTTGAGCTCGACACCTCGCAGTGCGCCGCAGAGTTGACTCGTGCCTTAAGCAAATTGTTCACACTCTCTTACAACAAAGGTGTATTCGTTAACATCTGGAAATTTGTTAGAGTGCAGCCTGTCCCTAAAAAGGAAAAATGGAATCTGGCTAACAACTATCCCCCTAAATCTTGGTTGCCCGTTATATCTAGTGATGGAAAAGGTTATCAACATCGAGATTCTCAAATATCTGAAGGAGAATTGAATCATCTCGGACAGGCAATAAGGTTTTTAAAAACAACGCTCCACTGGCTATCTACTGGCATACGTTATTCATATATGTAACTCATCTATGGAAAAACATGGTAAGGCTAGGATTGTGGTATTGGATATGTCAAAGGCCTTTGACAGAGTCTGGCATCAATTTTTTCTCGCCAAATTAACATCTTATGGTCTCCTCCTAGACTCTGTCATTTGATACCAATTTTCTTGCTGACCGATCTCTTCAGGTCGTCGATGGCATCTCATCCGAGACATTTGCGATTAATGCAAGGGTGCCTCAGGGATCTTTCCTGTCTCCTATTCCGTTTCTGTTACACATAAACGATCTCTTAACTTCAACTTCCAATCCGTTATACAGGTAGGCAGATGATAGTAGTCTGGTGTCATCTTTCTCCGACAAACCATTATCCGTCGCTGCTTTAAATCGACTAAGGGAACAGCAGATCTTGAAATCATTCTGAAATAAGGTAAGAAAAATTTAATCGACTTCAACGCTTCAAAAACTCAGGCCGCGCTTTTTTCTAAGAAAACATCAAGGGATAATGCAACAAACTTACTAATAAACGGTAAAATCTTTCCGATGGGATCTAATCTATCTAAGGAGTGAATACTAGCACTTCTCTTGGGACAATCATGTGCGCGCCATTACCAAATCCGCCTCTTAAAAGCTAGGCTTTCTTTTTAGAGCAAAAAAGTACTTTACTTCTCATCAGCTACTCACACTATACAAAGCTCAAGTTAGGTTAATACTAGAATACTCTTCTCATGTTTGGAGTTCAGTCCCAAAGCATACATTAGCTCTTTTAAATTCAATTTAAAAACAACAATTCGCCTAATTGATGCCAAAAATTTGACCGATTCTTCCGAAACACTAGAGCACATGTGGATGGTTGGTGACTTGTCTCTTTTTTACAAGTACTGTCATGGAAAATGCTCGCAGAAACTAATAGGATTGATGCCCCCAAGGGCAAGATTCTTGAAGCCTACAAGACAGTCGGAGGCAGCAAATTTCTGTGCGGTCCAGCTTGACACAGTAAGGACTTCTGTCTATGGAGACTCTTTTTTCTATAGAACTTCTAAGCTATGGAACTTGTTATTGAAAGGAATTTTCCCCAAAATTACAACCTATTCTTGTTTAAGTAGGCAGTTCATCGTCATCTATCCTTGTCTCCGCATCCTACTCGCAGTGCTTTGAAGGCATAATGGGGTTACCCTTTGCGAATGGAATAAATTAAAAAAAAAATATTTTTAATGTTGCCGGGTGTTAATGTTTGTTAATGATCATTATGTTATTATTACTGAGCGTATTTATCAGCAATTCTCATTTATGTAGTTCATTTATACTCTAAAAATGAAGATAAAAGGGGATCTACTCCCTTCCTTAAATGCCGTCCTTGATTAATGGTGACTCGTTATAACGTTATAATATGAATAGGTTATAGCAAATTTTGTTATAAATTAAATTGTGAAACCAGTCGCTGAAATATTTATTAATAGTCATATAAAGCAATTAGTTTCATATGCATCATTATGTTTAAAAATTCTTGATAAAAAAAGGCGCAGCTAGGCGCAGCCAAAAATTGCAGGACATCAAAGGGCATACCTAATTTAATACAAAACAAAAAACGATAAGGCTCAAGTTTGCTAGAGTAACATTGAAATCAAAAGATGAAAGTAAATTTTGCTGATTTTACGTTCAAATGGCCAATATACTTTATTTGATGGCATACTTTAAGTCACAAACTAGATATTAATGGACAAGACGACATATTAATTTAAAATACAACACTTACCTCGTTCGATATAAAATATATTTGTTTTTTGAGATTATTAGCAGTTATGAAAATTGAAAAAACACCGAAATTTCACTCCACAAGATTATATTAAAACACGTTTCGGATTTACGGTCTGCAACATGTAAATGGTAAATATATGTGAATTAAAATCTGTTATCCTTTCAAGAGTAAGCTTTATTCTTAATAATAACCAGCTCATTTAGGTATTTCCTTTAAGACGAAAAAATCATAGCATCTGCAGTTTTGGCCAAAATTTGCGCAAATTGATCCACTATGCAGTGGTCTTGCTAATAATCATCATTTAGTTGGCCATATGGTAATAAAAAGTTGAAACAAAGTTTTTTTGTTGGACGAAAAAGTATTCATTAGCAGTTGAGCAATTCAAAAAAATGTCAAAGAGCAAGGAGAGCGAGATATGTAAGTTACGATTTTCTTGGAACGACCAAAAATACAGCCATTAAAGCAGTTGGTAGATCAATTACCAAGTACTATAGGTCCTGTTTTCAGCATGTTAACATATTTTTAGCATTACCTCTATCAATAAACGAGGCCAAACTCGTTTTCCAAGAAATAGGTATCTCAAGGCGAAAACTTTTTAAACCTTTGAAAATGTTCATTATAACTTTGCATTTGCATGTTGCCGGAGACCACGAGTATGAGATATATTTGAGAATGTGTTTTCGGAAAGAAATTACGTTACATATGAAAATAGTTAAGTAAATAAAAATTTGGTTACCGAAGAAGAGTCGATTTCAAAAAAAACAAACAATTCTTAATGTTCAGTCAAAAATAAGTATCAACAGATAAGTAGATTAGAATTGCTTCGTATATTTGCTTCTACCTCTATACGTGAAAGTGACTATTCCTTTATCTCTACAAGTAAACAACTGGGTAGAAGGAAACCTCTGTAATCGTAAAAAAAAAATTAGTTTCCTTCAACTTGCTCTTATTCAGATTTGGTTGTATAAAATTTAAACATAAAAAAATAAAATAAAACGAAAAAATCCTAAGATTATGTTTAAATTAAATTTAATAGTTCATTGTTTTTTTATGGAATACTTTTTTCTTGATGCGTCTCAATCCAACGCATCTATCGAACCTGCTAACATGCTCTAGCGTGGAGTATGGCAATATTTGAATACATTCTATTTTAGGTCTTAATTAGTATAAATTAATACCCTACGGTACACAACAATAAAACAGAACTCTTTATAATCCCTAAAAAGGATTTATAATGTGTTTACGTCCCACACTTGGGGAATTTAAATGTCCATAAATTATTTTGTTTATCTAAAAACAACCAAAAAGTTGACTACGTAATAAAGTCGCCAGAACGAAATCAAAACCCGCTAACCTGTTTTAATAATGACTCCCAAAACAACTTTTATTTTTTTATATAAAACATTAAAAAGGTTGCTCAGGTCAAACTGACCTACGCTACCAAAATATTGGTATTGTTGTGTTGTTGATGTTTTGCTGAATTTAAATTATGACAAATCCCAAAATTATCAATTGAAACATTAGCAATAATTAATAATAGCTTAGACTTGCCAATTGTTCAACTAGATGTCTTAATTAAATTATAAATTATTTAATATTGTTACATTGACTACTCAATAGGAGAAACTGGGAATAAATATTGACACAAAAATTTAGCAGCAGAAGTCACATTAAGGAACCGTTATGTTCAAGTTAAGGAACTTTTAGTCAGATTGTAACTTACACAAGTTGCAAAAAACTTATCTTTCAAGATAGTAGAACACTTTCAACCACTTCTGAGCACTTTAATGAATCTTTGCGGATTTATTATTTGAACCTCGAAAAACTTTATCATGCCTTCATGTCCAAATATTTAATATACAGGGCGTCCCACTAGTACGAAGAGGTACAATACCTCTGTTAAGGAAAAGGCATACTTTTAACCTTTTGCATTTGTCAAACTGTTCCAGCGCTAAAATTTACAGTTTCCATTATACAGGGTGTTCTATATTCCCAGGACAAATGGTAAATTCGTTTTGTTTTTAACTACAATCTAATCACATAATCGGGTGAATCAGACTCATAATGCATGCATAATTTTTTCTTTATTTATGGACGCTCCCATGGCCGGATATAGACTTGATGAGGTTCTAAGCCATTTGCGATATGGGACCAGTGTTGCCAGGTAAATATTAAATTTATAACTTTGCCGGGAATTTTCTAGCGAGCAACAAAGGTCAAGACTGCCTCGAAAATATCTGGTCACCTCAAATAAGCTTCGACGTTTCGATACGGCTCAAGAATTTTAATGACCAAAACAAAAAAGGTTTTCACACAAAGCAGTTATCCCGCATGTGCCTTCCTTAAACCAACAATTTTATGATTAATAAAAAGAATAGGCTTTTAACCTTATAGTTTCTACAACTTCTTCTATGTATGTATGTCCAAATATAATTTTTTCAGGGCCCCTTAAGGTCGCAGGGGCCCTAATTTATAGCTTGTATAGCTTATATGTAAATCCAGCACTGAATATTCCTACTGCTATCAATTTCGCTGAAATTTTACCAACTTTGGATTTTTAAATGAAACACCGTGCATATTAGGAAATTTTTGGAATCTGGAAAAATTTTTGAACACAAGGCATATAAATTAAAGAAATTTTATCTAAATTTTTAACAAAGCATATTAAGGCTACAAAAAATAAGAATTGCAATCTAATTCATTTTTTCATTGCTCATTTTTCTTTCTTTTTTTATTTTTGACTTCAAACTAAGAATATAGATTTTTTCCAGAAACGTTGTTCTTTTACCTTCAAAATTTCGACCTTTTTACTTGTTTTCGCAAAACGTCGAAAACTCGAACTTGTTTTCAAAAATTTAACTTTAAACTCAAAAGAGTTTTTCTGAAATCTATAGAGAATGTCTGGCCTTTTGGCGATATATTCGATAATATGAAATTTTTGCGTTTTCTAAAAATTTGAGTTTTCATTCCCAAAATTTCATTTTTACGCTTGAAACATTTTTTAGGAACCGTTTAATAATTCTAAGGGTGCGTTTAGATTAGAATTTTATTCGGTACATTTCTTTCTGACATAATGATATATCAAGTGTTAACCATCCTGAGAGAAGCTATCTGAGACTAATCACACAGCTGATATAAATTACTAGAGACAAAATTTCCACACAAACAGCCAGTGTCTGACATATATCACAAGTTATAGTTGTCTATTTTCTCTCGAGATATTTCATGTGACTAACTATTCTATATCACTTATAATATTGAGATACTGTTCCATATAAATAATTTGCAAATTTAGGTAGACAAAATCTATTCAATATTTGTAAATCATTGGATACAGAATTGAATATCCGGAGAGTTACCAAATAGACTTAATCATATTTTGATTATTTCAAGCAGCAAAGACATTTTATGTTGACACGTTATCTCGGATTGAAGTGTCAGCAATTTTATTCAGCTACATTTGTGTCATAGTGTAAACGGGCAAGGAAATTTAGTTTCAGATATCTGAAATTTCTATCAAGTAATAAGTCTAATCTATGTCTAAACACACTTTAAATTCTTAATTTTTTCAGTTAATTAATTTTTAAATTCAGTTTTCCAGAACTTTTTTAATACAAATGAGGATTTTTTGGAAACTTTTTGATTTTTTTTTTGCTTAAAAGTCTGGTTTACACTTTTCATATTTTTTTTTTAAAACTTGCATATTTCTAGAAATTCTAACTTTATTTTGAAATTTTTACTTGCCTCGAAAATTTGTACATATCTTGAGTTTTGCTGAAATGAAAAGTTAGTTCCTTTTTTCCAAAACTTTTCACTTTTAATTGTTTTTTTTATTTTGTTATGTATTATTATTATTTAATTTTTTTTTCTTTGAGGGTTTAACTATGTGTGGGGTCCTTAGACCATTCACACAAAGTGGACAAACAGGTAAGTGATGTTAATTTATACTTAACACTTTTTTGATTTTCCTGCACGTTCCAAGTAACACAGATTTTTGGATTGCGGTTGCAATGCTTGCATCTAATATCTTGACCTTTTCCAGATGCTTCAAGAAGTTTTTGCTAAAGAGACCAGTTGTTGATACGACGATTGGAACCACTACTACTGTTTTCAGGTTGTGTATTTTACGGTTCTCTTCACATAGCTCCAAATACTTGTTTACTTTTTCCCTTTCCTTCTGTTCAAGTTTATGGTCGTTGGGATGAGCTACATCTATGAAGTAAGCAGCTTTCTCAGCTTTATCTAAAAGGACAATATCTGGATGGTTTGCAGCTATTGGTTTATCAGTAATAATAGGGTTATCCCAATACATAAGGTATCTCTCATTTTCCATTACTGGATGTGGTACGTATTTATGACAAACTTCTTTAGCTTTAATTAAGCTCGCGACTACTGCAAGCTCTTGGTGTAAGATGGCTGCTGTGAGGTTGTGCCTTTGTGTATAGTCCGTGGGTGCAAGGGTAGTGCATCCTGATATGAGATGTTCAATGGTTTCTGAATATCTTCCGCACATTCTGCATTTCTCATCTGCGATGGATTGCTTTTCAATATATTTTCGATAGTTACGAGTAGCAATCACATCATCTTGTATTGCTATAACAGATCCTTCGGTTTCCGTGAATAAGATACCTTTTTTAAGCCATGCTGTCGAAAGCTCTATGTTTGCGTTTGAAAGTTTTTAAGGATATTTACCATGCATCGGTTTGATGGTCCAGGCCTCTTTACTCTCATTCAATGTTGGTATGGTTATCAAATCTCGCCCACAGATTTTGAGTGGCGAGTGTTTATCTAGTGCCGTAACTATTTTGTGCAGTGGGGAATGGTCAGCCCGCCTCATAAAATATTTTTTAATGCCATTCACTAGTTTGTCGTGCAAAAGTTTCATATTTATTAAACCTCTTCCTCTTAAGTTACGTGGTAAATAAAGTCTTTCTGAACACGCTCTTATTATTACTATTATTATTATTATTATTATTATTATTATTATTATTATTATTATTATTATTATTATTATCATTTTCTAAAGTTGGCTTTCAGGTTTGAAGCCTTCAGTTAACTTTTGTTAATTTTGATTTTGCCTACTTTATTCGAAATTTCTACTTTGGGCCAACATTTCAAAATTTTTAAAAAGTTGTTTTTTTCAATAATGTCGATTTTAACTTGAATATGTCGATTTAATTTAATTCGATTCTAAAATAATTTTTTCATAAATTACGGACCTTCTTTGAAATTTTGAACTTAATTTAAAATTTCTATCTTTTTGAGGTATTGGATTGTGTTAAGGAACTACCAAGTGTTCATCATATCTATGATGAAAATGAAAAGCAAAAAACCTAATGATAACATTAGTAATAGCTTAAAACAGACCCTTTTTATAAAACTTTTCTGCTTGCTGAAATATCGCATTTGTTCTTCTTTTTTTCTTTTATATTTTGTTGATGGATGTTTTTTGAGTATTCTACAAGTCTTGCAAGTGTTTTAGACCAGATTTTGGTAATAGAATGTTCGAGTCCTGGGGTAATTATGATTTCCGGTCCCTTTACACTACATGTATTGGACCTGCAGGTATTACCATGTCCTTTTCATGAAAAATGGCGTAAAAGTGATTTATTTGTTAATTTTCGAATTTGACAAATAAAAAAATACTAAAATCCAATTTTTTTGAAAATTTCGACTTTTTTAACACTTAGATTTTTTTAGTTTCGAATGATTTGAAAAATCTGACTTCAAAATTTCAACGTTTTTGAGAATGTTTTTTTTTCTGTTTTTTTTTTAATTATTTCGACAATATCGACCTCTCTTCAAAATTTAGTCTTGTTTGAAAATTCTCAAAAATTCGATTTTTACTGAAACATTAATTTTTTTTAGATTTTTTTTGAAAATTTCGACATTTTAGAATATCCTCATTTTATTTAGAAATTGCAACCTTTTCTTGAAATTTTAACTTCTGTTTCAAAATCCCGACTGACAGAAATTCGACGTTTTTACAAAATATTAATTTTGAAAATTTCGACTTTTTTCCGAACTTTTTACTTTTTTGAAAACCTTATTAAAAATATATATCCTATTAAAATGATGACTAAACATTTTGACTTATTAATTTTTTGAAAACTTCAACTTTTTTCAAGAATTCCTTTGAGTTTTTCTCAAAAGCTTAAATTTTTAAAAAATTCTTGTTGTTAATTTGAAAGCGTTTAAGCCCCTAGGAGTAACAAATTTAAAAACAAGCCACACTATCGATCGGAGACTAAATATCAATTTGTTAAATTCACAATTTATCCAAATTGAAGCCAAGTGATATTGCTAAAGCTTACTGATATACTATAACTTTTATTAAACAATAATACACTTCGAAATAAAGTATCCAAAGTCCATATACCTTTTCTATATTGTTGGGCTTTATCGGTTCCAAAATTAAAACTACGTGAATTGTAAACACTTTACTTACAAACTTATTTCGAAACACTGCAATTATAATTCACTTAAATATCAGACTACCTGACCGACTAATTAACTGACTAACTAAGTAACTGAGATCAAGACGACCGCGTAGTTATACCATTTCGGTTTTTTAGAAGGATCTCCATACAGATAAGATTATCGCTTGAGAAAACGTCTAGAGCGCTTATCCGCCGTATGATTTATTCTCGTGGCCGATTCCCATTATCAAATATTTCTAGAGAATTCCTTACACAATCACTAATACAAATTTTATAACTACATTTTGTTACAATATTTTGTAGATTAAGCTCTTGCCGATAACAATGTAAGACGCAATTCGCTTTGAGAAAAATACTTTTAGCGAGTGAAAAAAAATTCTCGTCGATCTTAGGCCGTTTTTAGAGTCACGCGGGTAGCACCCATCACCCGCGCGCGGGTAGGCAGAATACATTTGTTTGCAGCAAGTTATTTAGAGTGGAACGGGTGACCGCGTGCGGGTGCGTCACCCGTCGCGGGTGTCTTTTGCACCCGCGCCTACTCTCACGCCTCGCGGGCACCCGCTCGCGTGAGAGCCATTGGGACATATTATGTCTTTCAGTGTGACACGGGCCATTTGTTCATTTTTTCCTATGGTGTACAATCATAAATATTGAATATATCGAAAATGAAAGCTTAGTTATTGACGGATTTGCTGTGCGCATGGGGAGGACACTTGGGGCAAGTAGTCAAACATTCAAGCTGAAAACTCATAGGATCCCAGACAAAGTGAAAATATTTTTATTAAGTACTGAAATGTTGGTGTGCTTTTTTAAAAAAACTGATCACTTGAGGAAACTACACCCATCTCATCAAAAGTTTAATTGTAACTTACACATTTTTTTAATTTTCTTGAAACTTTTAAAGACCCTAACACACAGACATTGAGGCTATTAATGGATAAACTCTAAATTAATTAAGGCAATAATAATTATTTTCATTTATACTTATAATATCTGCATAACACCCGTCCGTTACCCGCGTGACTCTAAAAGGCAAAACAGAGAAAACTTTAGCGGGTGTTCAGGTTTGAAAAAAATCGCGCGGGTGATGGGTGCTACCCGCGTGACTCTAAAAACGGCCTAAGTAAATCAGTAGTTGCGGGTGGTCACGCGCTGCAGACGGATCACAATGAACCAGCGCTAAAGATGCACACCATACATGTACGTATCGGAAACATCGATATTTTCATTTCGATGTTCGATACTTTTGTTCGAAATCGAAGGGTATTGATATATTTTTTTCAATGTATCGCGATGACGATTGATAGCCAAAATAATTTAATTCGGGGAACCATTTTAAGATTTGGCAAAATCGACTTGAGATGTGGTGTGATATTACTATGGGACATCGTATTTATACGATAAATCAAATATCGAAATGTATTTACCAATGTATTGAAATACATCGGTATATGTTTTTTGATGCATCAGATGAATACAGTATCGGTGTTTCAAAGATTTTGTGCATCCCTAGCCATCGTTAGGATTAAAGGGTTCATTTAATGGAAACGATGCACACTCGTTTGTTGGGAAATATTATGAAAATGTCTTTGTCCTTGGTATATAATATCTGATACATAGATTTATTTAGAAGATAGATATATGGGACATTTATGACATTTAGATGAATATGTAATTGAAAATGCAATTTTATTAGATTGAATTTGAAATGGTTCGACTAATATCTTTAAAATAAGTTCAGCTACTATACTGCTTATTAAAATATTGTAATTGTGTTGTTGAATTATAAATATTGTTTCAAGTTTAACGTCTAACGAAAAGTTTTGTTAACAGAAACTAACAAAGTTGCTAATTAAATAATTTGAATTTAAAAGTTAGGTAGGTAGGTGGGCTTTCGAGACATCAGTTAGGTCGTAAGAATGTAACTCTCATACGTATGTATATAAGAAGTAGTGCGAACTTTAAAGAGAATTAAAGTAAATTATTCAAAACGCAATAAAATCCACTTTAGCTGAATAAACCGAGCCTGCTTTCTGCAAGATGCATCACTTCGAAGTTAATTAATAAATAAATAGATGCTGCAGCTGTTTCAGATGTCGTTGAATTATAATCATTGCTGGGTGAGCTCAACTTGAAGGCCGTCTATAACATGATGAACTGCCTAACGTTGCCAGACAGATTTTAATGTTGCATGAGTAAAACTTGGAATTGGTAAGGTCAGTTCTCAATTTAAAGTAGTTCAGCGAACCGAACGCTGAAACGTCAGCTTTTACGATCTTTAGACAGATTTTTAAAAATTTATAGCTTAGTAGAGTTTTTTTCTTCGAGATTTGCTATTTTTTCTTGTGTATTAGATTATTGATGAAGGCACTTTTAAATTGTTAACGGTATTTTGTTGATCCTTACTAATCCATTTTGAACTCTCAATATGAATATATGTACCAAAGGATTTGATAAATAACTAATTTGCTATTAAAGTTAATACGATTATCAAAAATATTTAAATTTTATTTTGGAAAATGTATAGTAATTCAAGAAAGCTTGATTGAACATAAAATAATTCAATCATCCTGCCTATTTCTAAGTCGTTGGTAAAATCAAAAGAGCACACAATGGAAATTGGTTTTATATAAACTTTCAGAAAGTAAAGAAAGCAGAATATTCGTTTTCAAATTCTACATGCAAATCTACTTTTCCCTTCAAACTATTCCTAGGATCAAACATAATCTATACCACATGCGTTTCATAAAAAAATATAGTCAGCATCATGTTGCTTTTTTCATAATCACTATTTACAGTGGTTGTAAGTAAAAATGTCTTATTCGGTAATAAGTACCCTGTACTAAACTTACTGTAAGGATTTAAAGACAAAGTTATTAGCTACAGGTAAATGTGCAATTTGTGCAGCTTCTGTTTCCATGACAGATACTGGAGTAGGGGAACTTTGGACAATATTTGTCAGGATGGTAAATCTAACCAGTCAAATTTATTGTCAAACAAATCGCACCCACAATTAGTCAATTTTTGTTGCAAAAACAGTTCTTGGTGTGGTATACACGCCGCGATCGATATCTGGCCAAGTACTCATCTAAAATATGTGAAAATTTGACAACTTAGCAACGATGATGAGACCAATACAACTAAAATATTCGCAAAGTTATAGTATTTCCGGTTATATCGGAAGTTGACACCAACTTCGTTGGATAACCTTGGATAACAAACATTGTTCTTAAAATTTATAGTTTTTGAGATAATTGGATTTTTATAAAAATTTGACAGATGCAAGGTCCCCCGAAATTCTTATTTTCATATTTGGTACGTAAGTAGAATACATACAAAGCTATATTGCATAAGTTTAAAAACAATATACCGAGTGTTGAATTCATGCCTGAACATTTTGATAAATTCAAACAGCGATACCTTTCTTATTTTAAATAGAGGATCCTATATATTTTTAGCCTATCTTATGTAGATTTTAATTGTCCTTTACCTGATATAAGCTCTCTAAGGGTTGCTATTACAACTTTTAGAAATAATTGCAATTTTTTATTTTATTTTCCCATTTCCCATTAAATGAACTCTTATCAGGTAGCATATTAGTGATGTTATGAGTAGAGATAATCTTTATCGACAATTAAACTGTCAGGAAACCATTTGTCAAATTATTTATAGCTTATTTTATAGTGTGTGGTGAAGCTAAAATGAAAACATACCTGACCATCTTTTTTAGTAATGAAAATTATTTTAAACTGATTATTATTGTCTGACGATGTCACAAAGTCATATCACAAATATGTTATACAGTGATAAATTTGAAGTTCGATATTCAGATAAGGTAAAGCCCTCATCAAATCCAGTAAAGCGAATGGTAGAAAATCTGACACATTTCGACTACATCAAACGGAAAATTTGTTGTTGACAATAAAAATCTTGAAATAGCCGTTCCAATTCTGTCGACTAGTCATGTTTTAATTTTAGCTTCATCACACACTATGATCTATTATAAATAATTTGACTGATTGTTTCATAATTCATTTGTCGATACCAATTGTTTTTTTTTAGGTATATTTCTTTTCTCTTCTACTCTTCATGTCACTAATATGCTACTTAATAAGAATTCAATGACTGTGAAATAAAAAAAGTTATAATTGCAATTATTTCCAAAAATTTTAATAGAAACTCCCGCAATGGCTATATCAGTTGACAGATAATTTAAATCTGCACTAGGTAGGTAAAAAAAATATAGGGTGTTCCATTTGAGATAACAAAGTTATCGCTGTTTGAATTTACCAAAATATGCAGACCTGAATTCAACGCTCTGTATAATGTTTTTGATCCTATGAAAGTTGTGCAAGATAGCTTTGTATGCGTTCTACTTACGTATTAAATATTTTTGTTGTTTTGTTGCTTTTGAATATTACTGTTTAGTAAATTTCATTTAAATTGATAGGTGCCCTATCTATTCCGACTGTGAAAAATGTTGTCTAGCTATATTGTTTTTATTTTTTTTATTTTAATTTATATTTATGTGGTTGATATTCCCCGGCGTTCCCCTACATTTCTTCTCAATATCTTCTATTAACGGGAAAATGGGTTGTTTCTAGAGTTTCAGCTATCGTCTCATATTATTGAATGTGATTATAGGTCTAAACCAAATAAATCAGACGAATCAGCTTTGACACGTTTCTCATAAATTTGCTATCATTGATATTTACAGCTTAGTTGAACGAAAGGTACAAACAAATTTCTATGAAGTGAAAAGAAATATCCTTTCGTTCGATTAATTTTTTTCGGAAACGAAATCAAATTTTGTGTAACCCTTTAACCCCGCATTTAAGAGAAAATTGGCCTACAATATGGACTTCAGTTTCCAAAGTTTAATTTCTCTCAAATAAATTAAGTTTTTTTTTAATAAAATTTAAAATGTTTGACCAATAATTTCCAAAATTAATAGGGTTCTATTCTAAGACATTCCGAATGGACGGAAACAAAAATTGTGAAAATGGGTTAAGAATTGTGACCTGTAGCGTGATAACAGACATCCACACAAAGTGACAGTCATTTTGGAAAGACGAATTTTGGAGTTAATTGCAATTCAAAAATATAGCAAATGATATCGTCATCTGGAGAAAGCTCTCCTCTATTCAAAAGCTATATAAGAGCTGATTTGGTGCAGAATTATCCGAGAGATAAATCATTATTTTGACAAAAAGGCTTGTTTTTGGTGTTTCCCGAGAGCAAAACTCGGCACGACCAACTCAACGGTCGTGATGTAAAAAAACCACGACCGTTGTGCAGTGTCACAAAGTTGCATTACTATAACTTTTTTCTGACCAGCCTAGCCGAAATCCGGGTCGTTAGAGCGGAGTTTCACCTAGGAATTTGCTTTTATTGGCTCCTTCCTATTTTCTGAGATATGCCTTTCGCTATTCTAGTGTAATGTTGTTCCTCTTTTTGACGCAATTTAATAAATAAGGTTTAGCATATACCTCAAAAAGTCTATGGAGAATCAGTAAAAAGAAGCGGTGCTACTTTCTTTGACAGTACTAAGTTATCATGCTCTTCTACTACATTAAATTTTGATTGTCAATTTATTGTTTCTTCGAAAAAGCTTCGCCTTTGATATGGTTATGTACACATACTGCATTACATCTTATTAGGCTTAAATTTCGATTTTTACTCCACTGTTTTTGCATAAAACTTTCCCTTGTGTTGTGGTATACTTATAATAAGTTACAATGATTTTGGTTTTATATATTCATTGCCAAAAAAATATTTTTTCTGCTACGTTTGCCATACTAAATTACTGTGCTTTTCTGTATTGAATTTTGGTTTTCATTCCACTGTATATTTAAAATGGATTGGAATCTGTGGTTGGCTTACTGAGCTAGCGTGTTCTTTTTTCATGGATTTTGATTTTAATTTCACGGTTATATAGAATGGTTTTGCGTCTGACTTGTATGACATAGGACACAGTGAGTTTTCTGTTCTGCATTGAACTTTAGTTTTAATTCCACTGTGACTATTTAGTAGTTAATCTATTAAATTTTGATTCTAGATACTCTGTTCCTTATTTATAAGTTTTGCCCCTGGTATGGTTGATTCATTGAGTTCATTTCAATATCTATCTCTATCTCTATCTCAGCATGGTTGACATAGTAAATTAACCTGCGCATCTGTATTAATTGGTTTTAATTCCATTGTGATTATAGAAAAATTTCTTCTGTAATGTTACCGACACCCTGATTTAGCGTGTTGTTCTGTATATTACATTTTGCTCTGGGTTTCACTATTCCACAGAGCAGAGAAGCTCCCATTATGATATATTTGACATAATGAGTTACCGAGCTCTTCTGCCTTAAATATTGGTTTTACATTCCGATTTGCCGTTACCATGACTTTCTGTTTTATATTTTGCTCTTTATTTTACAAAAGAGTTACGCTTCTGCTATATTTGACATAATGAGTTACTGCTCTCTTCTGCCTTCGATGTTGGTTTTCATTCCATCACTGTTGCTCCAAAGCCTCATCTTTGATATAATTCTTTCTTGAATTTTGATTTTCTTTGAACTTCCTCATTTTATATTTTGATTTATGTATTCAAATATTTTTTGTTTATAAAAAGAGCATCGTGCGATGATGCGCAAAGAGTCTAAATTCAAGTATGTAAGTCCCTGACAGGGTTTAGTTCTGTAATGTAATAAAATTCGCAATATAATTAACTGATTTTTATATTCTGGAGTAAATTGCAATAGAGTAGATTAGGTGAAATTCATTTCGAATGCGTATTATTATTATTATTACGTATTACAATCAAACTCTATGTATAAAGGATAATTCGTAATTAATTGTTTGAAATACGTTTACCAGTAAGTACATTAATTTCCAGTACAACTGTATGAAAACCTCATGTTACAGTTTCTTTACCTGATTGTTGATAAAGATGTTAAGTAGGAACGACATTGACATTTGTATGGAATTTCAATCTAGTCTAGTCGAGTTTGAGGAGATACGACGCTATTACATTAGTAAACAATTCTCAGCTAGGTCTAGGTCAGTTTCAACTCATGCGACTTGTTTCCTACTAAAAATAAACCAGACACAGTTTGTTGAGATTCAAATGAGATACCTATACTATTTTTTATGTTTGCGGGCTTCTGAATCCTGAAGCTGGTACTGTTACAGTATTACACCTATTTGTCGAGTAATAATTTGTAAATAGATTTAGATTTATCCACAGTGTTAACTTTACTGAACTTTTACTGTAATAGAATATAATTAGCTGTTAGTGGTAATAAACCCCATAGACATAATGGCTTAATAATGTTTACTTTATTGATTTCTGTAACATTTCCAGTAAATTACTATAAATAATTACACCATTTATTGCCTACGAGTCTCGGAAATTACAAATAGTAAATACATATAACTAATGACAAATTTTTTCCAAAAGGAAAATATTGTAAACTGGTAAAATATTAAAAAATTTATCCACATATGTAACTAACGTGTTTAACTTTAGAGGACAAAATTATATAAGGATAACATCTTTATAAACAAAAATTGAAACTGTTTTACCTCTCAACACACAACTCAAATCGTGAGGTTTGGGAAAATGATATTTTGCACAGAGGTTACTTATGCGGTGCACACTAAGAAGGGACTTTCGGAAATTCATCCTCTAAGGGGCCAAAAAGCATATTAAAAGTTCACACATATTTCTGTCAAAGTGATCAGTACTGGTTCGAGAAGAGAGAGACCAAATTAATATTTGACAGTTTTTTTTGACAGTGCGTTGTATGCTATCTGTAATTTTTAAAATGATTATCGCCTTTGATGTTTAAATATTTTAATATATTTCTTATACCGATAAACGTCTTAAATCAGAAAGTGACCGGGGAAGTGATAAGCCAAAATAAGCTTAATTCACATCACGTGACCGTCGGGGTCTAGGTGTTCAAGCTCGTCTATCCCGAAAATCTACGCCGCAACTGCCAGGGAAATAGAGAAATATAGGGCAGAGATTTTAAAGCAGTCGAGTCCGGTTGTACATCCAGCTCTCGGGATCTATATAGGCCCAACTCGCGGACAGATAAACGACAGGAAAATGAAGTGAATTATATCTTTTATATTGATAATTGAAATAATCTACGGTACGCCCCTGTAAAAGATCAGTTCATAATAATTCGAGGGATTAAGCCAAAGTTAATAAATAGGTAACTAACGTATTGTGTTAATAATTATGAATAAAACTTGACCTAAAGGACACTTAATTTTCAATGATGCGATAAAGTGATTTATCTTAGAAATATATTTATAATATAGAAAAAAAAATACCGTATATTTATCAAGAAATATTAGAAACGAGACATTTGCGATTATTGCAGGGGTGTTTCAGGGATCTGTCCTGTCTACTACTCCGTTTTTGTTACACATAAACAATCTCTTAACTTCAACTTCCAATCTGATATACAGCTACGCAGATGATAATAGTCGTGTGTCATTTTTTCTCTCCGACAAACCATTATCCGCTGCTTCAGATCGACTATGGGAATGGCAGATACAAATGATTAATCGGGATCTCGCAATCATTTTGGAATAGGGTAAGAAAAATCTGGTCGACTTCAACGCTTTAAAAACTCAGGCCGGGGTTTTCTCTAAGAAAACATCAAGGGATAATGAAAGAAACATACTAATGGACCGTAAAATACTCCCGATGGGATTTAATCTGTCTATTCTAGGAGTGAAGGCAAGCACTAACATCTCTTTGAACATTCATGTGCGTGCTATTGCCAAGTCCGCCTCTCAGAAGCTAGGCTTTCTTTTTAGAGCTATAATGTATTTCACATCTCATTAGCTACTTACACTATAAAAAGCTTAAGTTGGGCCAACACTAGAATACTGTTTTTATTTTTGGGGTTTAGCCCCAAAGCACACTTTAGCTCTTTTGGATTCAATTCAAAGAAGAGAGATTCGCCTAACTGATGAGGACAATTTGAGCGATTCTCTCGAAAGACTAGACCATAGGCGGATGGTTGGTGACTTGTCTCTTTTATATAAGTACTATCATGGGAGATACTCGCAGGAACATGAGATTGAACCCTCCAAGGGCAAGATTTTTGAGGCATACAAGACAGTCGGAGACAGCAAATTCCTGTGCGGTCCAGCTTGACACAGTGAGGACTTCTGTCTACGGAGGCTCTTTTTTCCGTGGAACTTCCAAGCTTTGGAACTCATTACCGAACGGAATTTTCCTCAAAAATTACAACCTATCTTCGTTTGAGAAGGCGGTTCATCGCCATCTATCCTTGTTTCCGCATCTTTTTCGAGCGGAGTGAACATAAAATAAATGTGGGAGATTCGGTAAAAAAAAATTCGCACCAAAATAATATAATGTCATAATGTCTTAACAATTGGCTTTTTATATATTTTTATATTTTATTAAGTAAAAAAGGATAGAAATATCATTAAATATCTAATATATCTGATATTTAATTATCATTAAATATCATTACAACCTATCCTTGTTTAAGAAGGCGCCATCGATCTATCCTTGTTTCCGCATCCTACTCGCAGTGCTTTGAAGGCATAATGGGTTTGCCCTTTCGAGTGGATTAAACTTAAAAAAAGCTATTAAACCTACAAAACTGAAATTTGTCACATAGGTTTATCGTATGACGTAGACATCTGCTAAGAAAGAATTTTATCCCATTCAGCTTCTAAAGGGTAAAAATGTGTGTCAAGTTTTACATGTAACGAATGAAAAAAAAGAAATTCTTGTAATTAACGTTACCGATACAGCATTTAATATTAAAAAATTTGTTTTTTATTTTGTTTGGCGAATCCAAATTTTTCTTAAAATGAATTCACTTAGGTGGATATCTCCAGTTTGAGATCTAAATTCAGGTCGTAAGTTCAAAACGGTGCGACTCTAAAAAAAAGCGGGATATAAAGATTCCTGGAAAAAAAGAATCAGAAGCTCATGGTTATATTATTTTATATTTTTTAACTATCTTAGCTTATATTTACAATTTTTTTTTGAAAGATCCAACTTTAAAATTTTGAAAGCAGGTTAAAATATTTCAGTTTGAATTGAAAATTTTTAGAAAAAAAAAAGATGAAACTTTCTACTCGAGTTTATAGTTTGACAAATAAAAAAATTTAAAGATGAAACTTTTCAGAATTATTCTGGATTCTTTTCGTTTTGTTTTTTTTTTTCAGTTTCATGTTTTAAATCGGAATTTCTGAATTTTTTTTTCATTTATTTAATCAAGACTTTAAAATCGAAATTCGAGAGTTAAACGGAAATTTTGAGACAAAAGTCAACATTTCGAACAACAATTTCTAAATTTTTGTGTTCTTTAGAGATAATCTGGTTAAGAAAAGAGTCGAAGCAAGTTAAACAAAAATTCTAATATTCTAATATTTTAATAAAACTTAAGGGAAGAAAGTTCAAAATTTCGATTTTTAGGATTCCGTACCTTAAAAGAAAAAAAAGGAACCCTTTTAATCTCACTCTAGCGTTCATCCGTCCCTCTGTTACAAAGAGGATTTCCGCAAAAACCATGTACAAAGCCTTAGTTTTCAATGACCCCGCAAATACCGCCAGCTAACGATTAGAAAAAGAAAATATTTTATAATAAAATGAGGGTTAATTTTGTCTTCGACAAATCAAATTTTAGTTAACATATGGTGTGGAGTTATCATTTGAAAAGCTATCTCTAAGGATCCTAAGATATATATTTTTTTAATTTTCGGTCCAATCATATTAAAGAGACAGCTCAAAATGTGCCATAAAAAACTGTTTTTCCTTTGTTCTTCTAGGTTTCTAAAGTTAGTTTAGATTTTAATAGTGTTAGTATATATTGGGTCATGGATTATTGGAAAACTTTTCCGATATTGTCAGAGTTGTTGATCTGTTTGTAATTTTTTTTAACTTGATTTAGCTGAAGTGTGGAATGCAGATTAAATTTGTCTCTAACATTATTTCATTTAGATGAGTATTTTCGGAGCTGACACTATTTCATTAAATTGCACGCAACTCAGTCATTTTATCGCGATCTCAGGTGATCTGTTTTTCATGGTAGACTCTCATTGGTCGGAAACATTCAGTTTATTAATTTTATTTAACATTTCATAAGCTGTGTTAGTTATTGACTTATTGCGAATTGCCAATTAATGCTTTTTATATGAGATTTGGTATAGCATACATTATAATTTGTCGCTAAAATTGACGATATCATCACACATCTCCTTGGTAAATAGTTATTTTTGTATTTGACGAATTTTTTTACAAAATATTTTATAAAGGGAATCAATAAGTAAACTGTATTTATGCATGCCTAAAACTGGAAGCGTGAACAAGAAATGGCTTACAACTTTTTTTTTATGAAACCAATCTAATACAACTTCACAGGTTGAAAGATGCAACAACCTTATGTGATATATACATTTTCAGTTAATATCAATCACCGTGCTCGATAATAATCTAGATCATGATCAAAATATTAAGCCGAAAGAGCCAGCCGCAATAAAATAAATGATTTCATGAATTTCAAAGAGCCACAAGTTATTATTTCTGATTTTATATTTTATTTCAAAATGAAATATTGGACAGAGAGAGACCTCTCTGACTCATGTAGTCAAAAGAAAATATATTCAGCTCAAAAGACCTTTTAATTCTCAAAATTCAGACTCTAACCCGAATTTTCCTTTCCTCTCAAACTCGACAATTTGTTAAAATGTCTACTATTTCTAATTCAACTTGCTTGAAGATTTGACTTATTTCTCAAAAATTCATCTTATTGTCGATTTTTTAATAAAAAAAAAAGGAAAAATTAGAAGTAATCGGAGATGTTAAGTAGAACAGTTTTTGAAGATTCCGATCTTTTATTCAAAGTTTTCTTTTTTCGAAATTTAGATCTATTCTCAAATTTCACTTTTTTCCGAAATTACATTTTCTCGACTTTGTTCTAAATTTGGGCTTTATTCCTACATTTTTTTTAAATTCATTCTTTTACTAAATTTCGGCCTTTTCCCCAAAACTGACTTTTACCAAACATTTAAACCTTTGTTTATTTTCTACAACTTTGGACTTGTTCCCAAATTTGGTTCTTTTTTTGAAATTTCGACTTTTAAAATTTGACATTTTATTGTTTCTGCAAATTGCGATTTTTTCGACGAAATTTATCTACATCTATTTAAAAATGTTTGACTTAATCTCAAAATTTGAATTTCTCTGGGAAATTCTGATCTTCAACACTTCAACAGTTTTCTCGAAATTTGTATATTCTTTTTAAAATTCGTTCTTTTTTCAAATTTAGCCATTTTGCCCAAATATTGATTTTTACTAAATGTTTAAACATTTATTTATTTTCTACAAATTTAGACTTGTTTCGCAAAATTCGTTTTTTTTTCGAAATTTCGACTTTTAAAATTCTTCATTTTATTGTTTCTGCAAGCTGAGATTTTTTCGACAAAATTCGTCAATTTTCAATTTGGATTTTTTCTGAAATCGTCTTGTTTTCCAAATTACAAATTTCTTTTGAAAATTTAGATTTCTCTGGAAAATTGCAAATTTTTGTCGAAATTTCCAGCTTTTCTTAAAATTCTGACTTTTTCTTTAGCATTGTTCCTAAAATTAGACTTTTTTGTTTTTCTTTGAAAAACTTCAACTTTTTAAGACTTCAACATTTTTTTAAGTCAAGGTGTCGAAACGCGTTAGAGCAACCTTTGATGTTTTTTTTTAATCTTTTTTGGTTTCAGGAGACAAGTTCTGTATTTCAATTTTTGAAGAAAACCAAGGACCAGTCCCTTCCACCAAACTTTTAGTTCAGGCATCCACCTATAATGTAAATTTTTGTACTTTAAAATGTGGGTTTGTCAAAAATTTACCAAAAACACCATTTTAATTTTTGAAAATTAGATACATGGCAATAAACTTATCATATCAGAAATATTATTATTTTAATAGTTTCTTTGTGCGACGTGCGTTAAATTAAATATTGGTAATAAATTGCATCAAATCTTTAATTGGAATACTAAATTGTGAAAGCGTCAGTATAAATATTACTTGTTCTGTTAATTAGAAGTGGAACATAAAAACCCAGGATGCAGGAGGACAAGTTTTCATTTAAAATGTTACAAAGTAGTTCGAGAGCAAATTACACCTATATGCGATACTAATTATGGACTTCATTTGACTATGTAAAACCGTAACTTCTTAACTGCTATTTACCTGTTAGAAGGGAAATAATTACAACCAATTATACAATATGAATTATTTAAATATCTACTACTGGAAATCGGAAATTAGTTCAAAATAGATTAAAGGACTTGCATAATAATGACGCTGGATGTTTAAGGAAATTTACCTTGTCCTAGAACCTGACCATGTTTGATATTTGCTAAAAACATGTTCAAAATCATCTAACCATTTCAATTGGAAAAGCCTACTGTCATGTTTCAAGGTTAGACAGTCGCTGTACCCAAAATAAAACAATATCAAAACTGTAGCAAGTTATGGTGCCTCATATTTAAACTGTTTAGGATTTTGTTCAATACATAAGCGTGTATTGATACAGTAAAGTAGGTATTAATAAAAAAAAATAAATGGTCTCAAATCATGTTGAAATGAATATATAATATGTATAACTTGAATCAACAATTTTTGAGCCAATGCTCTGGCATCCATATATCTATCTTGTTTACCTGGTTTTGATACGATTCATACATGTTTTTATTTTACAACTAATTAAAGTACAAAATATAATTAAGTAGGTAATTTCGCTCTCTGAAAGCGTATAGTTATATCGAAGGCAGAGATAATTAGGAATGTGAAACGCCGAAGGCATCTGAATATAATCAGTCAATCAAATTGGACTGCTTTTAACTTTTTTAAATAAAATACTTTATCACAATGTCCCACTTATACAAAATACTTGGCAAGCATGTGTTTTGCATGGATTTTCTCTAAATGGTACGCAGCTTCTCTCAGTTTCCAATAAACGGTATCCAAAGAATGAAACAGCTATTAGTCTCTTATAAAGGTTGTAGAAAATTACACTACTTAATCAATTGTTCCCCGGTTATCAATCAATCTCTGTTATTTTTAAGAGCGAGCTTGGCTAGTTGAGGTCGTTCGAGTATCTCTTACAGAGATCATGATGAAATGTTCAACAACATGTAGCGAGCAGTACATCAAAAGCAGAGACCCTGCAGATTGCTCTTTCTTTGCAAGGGTATAGTTATAAATCATTTTTACATTTAGGTAATTTTAATGTTAGCAGTAGTATTAATAAATAACTGCAATAAAATCGTTATCCCAGTTGCACTAAACTAGCGTTATATTATCGTCAAACGCACAGTGCCATTAATACGCTACCACAACAGGTAGAAAATGTGAATTTTAAATTAACAGCTGTATTGCGCCATTAAAATGAAGCATAAGGTAATTGTGGAAGGAGCTTCGGTTGGTAAAATTACAATGCTCATTGCTGCATCCTTAATGTGCAATATAAAAAACGTAAATCAAAATTTTATATGAAAATGAATGCTTATTTAGAAAGGTTCAATAAAAGAAGAGATTTAAGAGGATTAGAGTTATTCGGGACATTTGATGGGAATGAAAATTGCCTTACATATGCTATTAATGCATATAAAGGGTCGCCTATTTTGAATTTAGCGCCAGTGTGTTATCGTGCATCATTGTTATTGGACAGCTAACATTTGTGAACATCATCTATAATTAGCAAATGCACAATATACAGAAATTATAAAAATTCTTTACCGAAATGATGAGAGTTTTGTTGAAACAATTTGAAAATTTCGTGGATTTTGTCAGTGGTGCAACTGGGAAGCAAGCACCCTTTTTTCTTAAATGTGCACGTTTTATTTGTAGAAAAGGAAATGATATCCATATTCTAATTAGTGTACCCATTTATCTTATTCATTATTTTAAACAATTGTCAACTCAAAAAAAATTCGAAATTTCCAAATTAAAATCATAATTTCAAAAAGAAAATTAGCAATTTATAAAAAAATAGCTTCCTGAAATTTCGAAAGTTTGGAAATTTAGAGTAAAATCTCGAAAACTGCTTCGAAAGTAAATTTGAAATTTTCAGAAAAATGGGGAAATTTTTAGATTTAAATTTTAATAAAAAAATCAACCTTCATAAGTGAAATTTAAAAAAAGAAATAACAATTTAAAGTGCAAAGTAGAATTATGTGAAGAAAGTATAAATTTCCGAGCTTATAATTTATAGAAAAAGGTGATATTTTAAAAATCAGCTAAAATTTTCAGACAAAAATTGAAATATGAGTTTGCTCATAATAATTAAACTCTATTAGCGATAAATAAAACAACATAATATTAAAAATTCCACGACGCTTCTATAAATATTTGCTATGACCGGACCTAGTTTTGCTTTTCAGCATCGTCAGTGGTTATACCAATATTTTCTTTACCCGTTGTTTTGCTAATAACCTCCACGAATTACAGACTTCTACAAATATTCCGTCTGATCCAAATTATCATTCAAACCTTCAATTAGAGGTGTGTTCAGAAGATCAAGCTGCTGGTTCGTAAGTGTACATTGACTAGGTTTTAAATATTTGTGAATTTCTATGACTTCCAAGAAATTAAGTTTTTTTGGCATTATTGCAAATATGTAATACTTCTACCGTGTTCGCAAATGTAAGTTTATGTTGTGTTTCTAATAGATATTTTGGAAAATTTGATCTTTATAGATGTTTATTTCTGAAGGCAGCAAGATGTTCGTTGTATCTAATGGGAAAATTTCGCGATGTTTAACCTATGTAGACATTATTGCCCTCAGAGCAATTCAATTTATAAATACCAAATTTACCAAGCCGTGAAGTCTTTTCTTTTACGTTAAAAATCATGTTATTTAACGAATTAAATGATTTAAAGCTAGGTGTCGCTTGGTATCTATGAGAAACTATATTGCTTTTCTTTTTGGGGATGTTTTCAAAATATATTATAGCAAAATAGTTATGAATATTGACGAATTCCCCAAAGTAAGGGTTAAAAATGTCAATTATATGAGTTTGTAATAGACAATTAAAAAAAAGGATATGCATAATAACATTTTTAAGAATCAAAGTTAAAGTTTCTCAAAAAACGCAATTTACAATATATTAAAATTAAGTTTTCTCAATTTTCGAGTTTAAAAGCTGACAAGCTTTTTACAATTTTGGCATCATTGATATGCACAGATTTCTTGAACGAAGAACGCAAAACAATTTCAACGAAATGAAAGGAAAACTTTTCGTTCTCGAAAGATTTGAAGTGGCTTTACTTATTCTTTTACACTGTATATACATAAAAAGAACTTGAATT